>JBBMOL010000008.1:0-2400000 GCA_037954665.1 Laguncularia racemosa
TTAAACTAATTTGACTATTTCGAGCGTAAATGTTTATTCGGAATTTCCATTTGATAATCTTAAGTCTATGATTTTAATTTATTTTATCGTTTATTCAATAACTTTTTATGGTTTACTTTTCGTGTGATTATTTCTTTTAATATAATTTTATGTGGGGTCTATTTAAAACTTATAGTACTATCTTTTAATTATTCCGACGTTATACACAACTAATTTTTTTTTCTTTTTGCCAATTTTACAGCTTAAGCTATTAGTTGTGCCTTGGTGGGTAGTCAATAGGAGAGAACTAAGCTAGCATAATGGTCATTGAAGTAGAGAGAAATTATACTAGGTGTCGTATAGTGGTATTTGGACACACGTATGATATACTATGGTAGCGTTTAGTTGGTATTAAAATTCGGCACTGGACTGGACAAATTTTTTTGTCCCCCGTTTGGTTGCCACACATGAAGGAAGTACTGGACAAAACACCAATTACGTACTGGACAAAATCAGAAATTTTAGTATCGCATGTAATTCGGTACTAAAAATGCGGTACTGGACTAACATGTGTTTTTTTTGAAATTCTGAATTTGCCCTTCATGCTTACCTTGAAACCCTGTTGCACAGATGCCTCTCCTTTCCTTTGCCACAACCGATCTTGTTTTCCTCCAGTGCCGCACGAGCTTCAAAACGAGGAAGTACGATAAGCCATCGGCGCCGCTCCTTCACTGCCGCCCACCGTGGAATCAGCCGCAAGTTCACCTATCGCCATTGTGAACCCCGAAGTCGCCATCAGGTACGTATGGTTCCATTTCTTCTCACATTGTTGCTTCCTTTTGAATGTTCCTTGCATGCTTGTTCGTTGTGTCTGTCAACAAGTTGTTGAATGTTCCTCGCCATCGTTGAATGTTCCTCGCCATCATTGAATGTTCCTCGCATGGTGCGCTTTAGGGGGTTTATTGGTTTTAGGGTTCGAATGCATGCTCTATAATGGAGAAGAGTTAGTTTTAGGGTTTGAATGCATGGTTTGCTTTAGAGGGTTTATTGGTTAGGGTTCGAATGCATGCTGAGTACATGGTTGAAGTCACGGCCGTGTGTTGAGCTTAGAAAATCCACAGAAGCACACACGGTTGAGTACACGGTTGAAGGCATGGCCGTGTGTTAAGCTTGGAAAATCCACAGAAGCACACACGGTTGAAGGCACGGCCGTGTGAAGTACACACGATTGAGTATACGGTTGAAAGCACGACCGTGTGTTAAGCTTGGAAAATCCACGGAAGCACACACGGTTGAAGGCACGGGCGTGTATAAGTTGTGTGTCGAGACCGTGTGCTTGAAAAAAGTTAGGAGAATTAGCCATCAACTCATCTTCACTAGAAGTATTGCCCATTCACAACTCACAAGTGAAGTCAGATGGAACAGAAGCGCATAATGAAGTTACAAGGGGGGAGTTGGAAGTAATCGGGTCCAACTTAATGAGTAGAGAACCGGTTCCTTTATTGGATATTTGTGTAAGAGAGCTTCTTAGGGAAGAACAACGACTCCTTACACAAGTTGTCTTATTGCCTACTCCTTAGTTGAATTTAGATTATGTAGCATATCATGTTGTCCATTATGTTTTGTATTATGAAAATGATATTCGGATCCCCAACGTTACACTTATAGGTCTTTCCTTTGATATGTCATATAGATCATGGATCATCATGGATTTCTGATTTGTCTTCTTGGATGGAGAGTCTATATCAATATGCTTACAATGGCGGCAGCTAGTTTCTATTATATAAACTTTGTTTTGAATAGGAGAGTAGAGAGGGGTGTATTGAATGAGCAAGCAATAGCTAGATATGAAACGCGTCAAGAGGTGATTGATTCACTCATTAATGGGAGTGATACAAATTGTTTATGGGAGTTAAGGATGTGTAGGAATAGTTTTGCACATCTTTGTGAACTCATTAGGGTATGAGGGGGAATGCATTGTAATGGAAGAGCAATGGTTGAAGAACCAGTTGCGATTTTTCTTAACATCCTTGCACATCATACAAAAAATAGGAGTATTCAAGTCAGGTTTAGTAGATCAGGTGAGACGGTTAGTAGAAATTGCCATCAAGTGTTAGCTGCTGTGTTAAGGTTACAAGATATTTTACTTGCAAAACCCAATCCAGTACAAGAAGATTGCATTGACGAACATTTGAAATGGTTTAAGGTAATACAAAAAATCTTTTAGGTACCTTCAGTTAATCGACGACGGTCATGATTACTTATATTACAATACAATTTTTTTTTTTGTTTCTTTAGGAACATTTTAGGGTTGCCTTAGAGCATTAGATGGTACATACATTGCAGTTACGACACCAGTTGCAGATAGACCTAGGTATCGAACAAGGAAAGGGCATCTTGCAACGAATGTCATGGGTGTATGTGATCGTGACATGAAATTTATCTACATATTGGCTGGCTGGGAAAGGTCTGCATTAGATTCTAGAGTATTACGTGATGCAGTCATTTGATCTAATGGATTGAGAGTTGCACCTGGTAAGCATTTTAAAAAAGAAAATTGTTTTCATTTTATCTATCCAGTTGAAAATTTTCATGTAAATTTATGTGGTTACATTTCGTTGTAGGTTCATATTATCTAGTGGATGGTGGATATTCCAATGCATCAGGATTCCTTTCCTCTTTTAGAGGGAGGTGTTATCACATTCAAGAGTGGGCTACAAGTCAACGTAGGCCTCAAAATCGTGAGGAATTATTTAACTATAGATATGTAAGGGCAAGAAATGTTGTAGAGAGATGTTTTGGAATTTTGAAGAAACGATGGGGTATTCTAAGGAGTCCATCATTTTATCCCATCAAAATACAATGTCAAATGATTCTAGCTTGTTGTCTATTACACAACTTCATTCGAATGTACATGCCACTGGACCCATTGGAGCACGCTGTAATTGAAGGTGATGAAGTTCCAATTGGAGAAAATGGAATTGATACAATTGAAACAGTAGAACCTACTGAGGCATGGACTGAGATGAGGAATACCTTAGCATAAGAGATGTACGATGAATGGAGGGCCCGTCATAGGAACTAGAATGTCACTAATTGTTGTACTTTTTTTTATTATGTATCTTGGATCAGTGTCAGTACTGATTTTTTGTTTATTATATATTATTGAAATCATTTGGTTGTCGAATTTTCAATTTTATGTTGTAATGTAAATTGAAATATTCTATCCACTGTTTGTATGCATGACTTACATTTTATTTGTTTAGTTTTTGCCTTACACTATGGATTCGTGTACAGTCATGGACAGTAGAGATAAAAAAACTAGACGTTCTTAGAGCCAAGTTGAGGAAGAAACGTTATTGATGGTGCTGGAGGAGTTAGTTGTTGAAGGATACAAAGGAGAAAATGGCATTTTTAAGAATGGGGCTCACGACGAAGCTTTAAAAAGGATGAAAAGCCACATTTCAGAAATCAATCTCAATGTCAGGCAAATTGTTAACAAAATGAAGAGGTGGTCAATGAAGCTGACAGAGGTTGTTGACATGATAAATACTAGTGATTTTGGGTGGGATGATGTCAAAAAATGTGTTATTGTTGATAGTGATGCGGTCTTTGCTGAATACATAGAGGTAAAATCAACATTATCTTTATTTTGAAATAAGCTCATTTTTTAAACGTTAATTCTTTGTTGTTATAATAACTATTTCTATTGTTTTGTAGAAACATCTGAAGGTTGCTAATCATGCCAACAAGGAATTTAAAGAGTTTGAAAAACTTCAAGGGATATTTGGAAAGGATAGAGCAAATAGCAAAAGGGTTGAGACACCAGCAGATGTGACACAGGACTTGCAAAATGAGGGTGAGGATACTTTTGATGAAGACATGGAGTCAGAACAAGTGCCACAGTCTACTGAAGCCTCCAGCTATGCCTCACGTGATCCATTTGTGCGACCCACTCGCAAGCGTTCAATGGCAGAATATGCTATAGAATTTATATCTACGTTTCAAAAGAGCATTAGTGATGTTAGGAGTGATTTTGCTTTACTTGCAGGTAGAATTGCTAATCCTCCTAGGGACGATATTGCTGCAGAGTTGAAAACGTTAGGATTGTCGGAAAGTAAAGAGTTGGATGTTCTTATGCAAATGGCGACAAATCCACAGTATGAGAAGTTTTTTTGGAGGCTCCAAGGAGAACAACGCCTAGCATTTCTTAGGCGAATTATTGGTTGATGTAAAACATGTTTGTAGTATTTATGTAATTGAGACTTCTTTCATTGGCTTTGTATTATCGAACCTCTCTACCCTAGTTTAGTACCTTGTATGGTTAAACCAGTTTTCATATTTTGTAGAAGTTGTAACCTCATGAATCTCCTGCAATAAAGTTGGCAAGTTTTCTATCAGATGTAGTTGGTAGGTCATAATCATAGAAACTACTTTGACTATTGAAACGTATGATTATTATCTTATCTATGTCATTTATGCCTTGTCCTTATGAAATATAAAAGTGATTGATGTTCTAATCTAATCGATATAATTTGTGGATGGATTTTGTAATTTTGTCGATCTAAATGACTTGTTCAAAGTGGTTGATGGATATGTGGATGTTTCAGTGTAAAAGTGTTTCATGTCTTCAGTGACATATTCAAAATCATAAATAACGTATTATTTCATTAAATATAACATAATTCTTTTCCCTATAATATTTAATATAATATATTAAACCTTCAAATCATTTTTTCTTATAATAATATCAAATATATATAAATAACTATGATATCAATAAAAGGGCAAAATTGTCAATTTTACTCTGTCCAGTTTAGCACTTTGCAATTTCAAACACTGCACAGCACAAAAGCCTTCTCTAATAATTAAAAAGGGCAAAACTGTCAAATTTACTATGTTCAGTCCAGTACTTTGCAATCCAAATATTGGACAGCACAAAAATCCTTGTCCAGTACTGAACAAACCAAAAGTGGTACAAAAATATTTTTTGTCCAGTCTTTCTTCTTTAGTACTGTCCAGTACTCTTTGTTCTGTCCAATACCAGTAACCAAACGGTAACTATGGATGAGTTGCAGTCAATGACATTTGGATGATGATGGTAAACTTCGTACAATTTTACTTTTTAGTTATTGTTGGTTCATGTGGAATTTGGATCATTCCCACATCCCTCGATAGCCCATTGGAATTAGACTCCAATATTCACCATCTTGTTGCTCAAATTCATGAGTACACTTGTGCTGAGTGTTGTAAGCTTGATGTGATATGCTGTATGTGTCTATAGTTGTTGTTGTATTGAGTTCATTTGAGCTCACTCCCCTTTTCTCTAGGTAAGGATGCTTACATGGACGTCTACTATGAATTAGATATAGATCTAATGTTGTTGGAGGGTTTAGCGGGGATAAGCCTACTAATCTTGATTAGTGCCCTTTTTACTCTTAGTATCATGTTGGGCATCTATTACCATAAGATGTTTGAGTTATTAGCTTTGTATCATCATTATAGTTAGACTATGGTTTGTACTCATGGATTATCTTTTAGGCTAGACCCTTATGTTATGGAACTTTGGCCTTAGGACTCTTATCTATGTTTTAGGCTTGTACTTATGAGTGATATCTAGGATACTATGTGATGCCCTTGAGGTTTTTATTGAAAAACTATTCCCTTTAACCCTTAAATTCCTTAAATGTTTTTCTAAATTTAATAAAACAATTTCAATAACGTAAAATTGGATAGAAACCAACTTAATTAGTAAGATAGCCTTATGTGTATGACTTATGTGATATGCATGGTGAACTATTATCACCTAACTTCTCAAGGCATGATACGATCTCCCTAAAGAAGATGAATGTCCCATCCTCACTTGTCACTACCATTGGCAAGTGTTGCAAGCTATGCTTAATAATTGGTTTGATAGCAACTTTTGAATAAGCAATTTTTTATCAGTATTAAAGTATAGCAATATACACTTCATGTATGATAATCTTAGGTCAAAAGATTAATCATATTGGTTTATAAGGGAAAGAACCTATGACACTTAAATGTGATAATCTCCAAATCATGGATTGTGTCTAGTTAGAAAAAAGATTCAATGGTACTTTATGCTACGAGTTTGGATGAATGACGTATAAATATCAATAATATTTAAACACTCGATAATGATAACACATATTATTGAAAAATTATCAATTATGTTTTCATATATTAGAATTTTATTGGTATTATATGTCACATGTTTGGATGAATGGCATAGACATCTATTATTAATTTCTAACAAATGATGTTAGCCTCAGAGTTGGCTGCTAATGGACTTTTTTCTCCTTAACAAGATTAACTTAAAAAATTATTTGTGATTAGATTTATTAACAAATCTCAATTCATCGAGCTTGAAAAATGTTGCCTAAATATTCTGATTTATTGAGCCTAGCCATTGAGCTTGTTGGACGGTTCACCTATTGATGTAATCATAAATTTTTTGTTGCTTATTCCTTAACCTAGCTAATGGGGCAAGATATCACGTTAATTAGCTCTCCTTTGGAATACTTAATAGAAAAAATGCTAGTTATTCTCAATTTCATAGTAGCAAATTGCCCATAATGTATTTGCTAGCTAGCTTGACCCATAAGAGTAGGATACTTAACATTAAGGTTGACAATTTAGTACGTAACCCTTTAATTTGAACATAGTATGACATGACATAACATGATTATAAATGAGATTATATTATAAAAACTTAGCATAATTAATAAATGGATCAAAACCTTTTGGACTCATTTATAAATGTGTCTAAATTCGTGTTTAGCACTCAAATCCATTTATAGATACCCATAATCTATTTAAGACTAGAGTTCTTAATTTTTTTTTTGAGTTCCTAGCCTAAAATATACCTTAATTCTAATATAACTATAATGGAAATATTATATAACAGTAATTTAGTGCCTTTTTTTGTATTTCTATTTTAATTTTATGCTTCTAGCAATGTTTCAAGTGGAAATTTAAGGATTTCAATAGTTTTACTTATGATAGGGAGTTTCCATAACATATAGAATCGCATGGTCATGAATTGTAAAAATTGATTTTTTTATATACGAATTCTATTTTGAGATATTTTATATCTCTAATATCTATACTAAAATGTGGCTTTAACTAATGTGCCTAAAACCAAGTTTAAGCACAAAAAAAAAAAAAAAAAACTAAGATTGAAAGACAATCATACAATGTCAATCAACTTAATCACTTAATGGCGTCAATTTTCAATGAATGTAATCGATTCTTCAAATGAGGATGTGATCAATCTTAAGTATCCAAATTAGATTGCTCTAATACCAAATTGTGATGTGCCTAAAAGGGGATTAAACACAATCAAATGGAAAAAAAACTAACCCTAAATGCACTAAATCGAATCCGGTTCAACAAGCTGGGAATTGTGTGATTCCTAATGGAGTGTAAGGAGATCTAAATTCAATAACTAATGAATTAATCAACCACAATGATTCAAAACCCTCAAAACACACTAATTAATCTTGAAATACCACATGAATCCAAGATCAACAACAAAATCAATTCCGAGATCCCCCTTTATAGAGGGGTAATTCACGGTTAAAATGTAAGCAATTGATGATGGTTAATAACAAGTAAATTAAGTATTCAAAATAAGCACACTATTTCGAACCAAACTAACTCAAATCTGACTAAGAAATGATTTAATCCAACCCTAGATATTACACACTAGAGAAGAAAAGAATACACAATAGTTAGAAATTGATATGACTCACAATTTCAATTATTGCACTCGCTACAATCTCAACTCTTGGGATTGAAATTGATAAGAGGAAATTGATAAGAGGGAAACCTTAAGCTTTCTCACGTAAAGTGAATGTGTTTAATATGAAAATTGGCCTTCTCAAAACCCTACTTAAGCAAGTATTTATACTTGCTCTCTTTAGGGTTAAAAAGTTCACAAAATTACAATTATGCCACTTTTTTGGTGGCTAGTCCTAAAAGACAATTACAAGCAAATGAAAGTGTCCCAAAACAAAATTACAACATAAATAGTCTAAAGAAATAATTATAAATAAAAATAGTCTTCATCATGCTAGCTCTTCCATAGAATTTTTCGGCCCAACTCATCACCGGTTTAGGTCGGTCCATGGATAACCCACAAGTTGAGTATTAGTGAGTTTGTCCATCGCCCTGTAAAGTATGATAAGTGTGCTTATTGGAAAACACAATACAAGAATAATAGAAAAGAGGTTAATTTATAAATAATTTCGGGGTTGATTTGCTCAAAATGGGCCCTCATTGCCAAGATTTGAAATCCTTTGGCTCTTGCCTTAACGATAGGTCTTGATGGATTTTGATTCCTATCATCTCCTCGGGCCTCAAAAAGATTTTTTCTCAAATCTGATAGATCAAATGTAGTAGAGACTCCGTTTCCTCCTAGTAAGCCACCTGAAGAAGTATCACTGCAGAATTCCAATATCTGAAATACTATAGGGGGTGATTGTTTTCTCTCCTCCATTTCTAAGATGTATCTCATCTGCAACATAAATAATGATCCATTATTCATTGACGTCTCCCTTATCTCAACCCGTTCCACTGATATTGTTTCCTCCTTTTCTAACTCATTTGTATGGCGCTAATTCTCATAGCCCTCTAATGGTTGGCCCAACTGCTCATTGCCCTCTGAAACCTCTAAAGGTGAACACAATTGTTTTTGAACAGTTTAGCTCTTTGATGATAGGCTCATCTGACTCTAACCCTCAGAATCCTCCAATGGTTTACTCAACTACTCTTGAGCCTCTAGTACCTCTGAAGGTGAACACAACTGTCCCTGAACAATTTGGTTCTCTGGTAGTCTGCTCATTTGACTATGATCATTAGGATCCTCTAAAGATTGGCACATCTATGTCTGACAAATTTTGTGCTCTAAGGGTTGGCTCAACTGCTCATGTCCCTCTGATAGTCTATCGATTTGTTGCTGAACCCTTTGAACCTCTGAAGGCGACATCGAATTCAGAATAATTTGTTTTCCCTCCTTTTGGAATACATAAGTATTCTTGAAGCCATCATGCAAGACCCTCCTGTCATATAACTAAGGCCTACCAAGCAATATATGGGATGCACACATAAGCAAAATATCACACTTAATCCCACCACAGTATTTATCCCCGACATTGAATGGTACCCTAGCTCTTTGGGTCACATGTAAACTCCCCTAATCACTTAGCCAATGCAATTTATATGGTTTAGGATGTGGAGTAGTAGCAAGTTTTAGTTTCGATACTAGCGATGCTGCTACCACATTGGTACAACTACCACCATCAACTATAAGGACACATAAATTTCCTTGTACCCTACAAGAGGTATGGAACAAGTTTTTCCTTTGTTCATCATCCTTAGTAGTAAATGTAGTCAATGTTTGGTGCAATACATTAGTATAATGAAACATCTTACTAGACATGATTGTGTTCAAACCCAACAACACAATAATTATCTTCACACTTCCACGGTTCAAGTATACAACCAAGCCACAAATGAAGTAGACTTAACTACTTTCAAGTAGACAGAGTTAAATTCAACTACAAGTGTTTAAGTAACTAGGTCAATTAGTTTCATACTTTATTGACTTGTTTGTATTTTAAATTCTACTACTCAACTTTCCTTATTCTTGCCTTGGCTTCTCACCACTTAAATATACAATTGGCAGCAATTAAACACATACATAACACACCATTCACCGCCGCACAACTTCCCCTTTGCTCACGGTTCAACAATGTTTATGCCACCAACAATAAGTAACTTGATAACACATAAAACAACCAACACCAAATGTTAACACCTTTTACTAAATTTACAAAAAATACAACACTACATACATACTACTTCAAGCCACGATGTACTTTCCTCACTTTCACACAAACATCAAATTGTAACTTCAACACAAAAAGGCAACCCACTTTCAAATTCAAAAGAAGTTCAATAAGTGCACAACTCCACAAATGGTAAGTGACTTTTTCAAATTCAAATGATATACAATTAACTATGACTTAATGTGTATTTGAAATTTCAAATTGACCAATTAATGTACACTTTCAATTCTGATTTCAAATCTGAAAATGACAATTGTAATTCCTCCACTTTTTCCGAAAACACATACTACATAATTCCACTTCACAATTGAAACACCACTCTTCCCTTTTACGGTTTGCTATCTATGCACTAAATTCTCACACTTTAGCCTCAACATGCAGCACCTTACTCCTCACAATTCCACAAATTCACAAATGGCAATTCCCTCACTCATCACACAAACACAACACTAACAATTCAATACTCCTTTTTAAACCACAATTCATACACATACAACCACGGTGTAACAACCTCCACAATTTTATTTTATTTTTTTGCAATCAAAACTCTACACACACTCTACGGTTTACACTCCTAAACATACAAGTTTCACCACTACAAGCACTAAAGCAAACCGCAACTTATACACCAAAATAGCAACAATTCAAATTTGAAAATCAAACCACTTCACTAATTGCAACCCTTCCTCAAATGGTAAGAAGTAATTTTCAAATTCAAACAACCATTCTTTAACTTCTTCAACTTAATATTTTTTTTGAAAATCAAATAATTTCCAAATCTTCCACACAACTCAAATCTAGAAATGCTCAATTACAACCTCCATTTTTCCAAAAACAAGCATGTAAGGATCACAATTCTTCTTCCTACACAATTGCACTTCTGAATTTATTTTCAAAATACACTAACTCTCCTCTTCCTTCACGGTGAAGTCCACAACATAAAAGCTTCAACAAGTACTCAAAACTTACTCCAACAAGCAGCAAGTTCAACTTCTACTCAAGACAAATCATGCCACTTCAAGCAATTACAACAACAATTTCAATTTACTCCCAATTTCGGAATTGAAGATGTAAGAACATGAACCCTAAATTTTCGAAATTCAAAATCAAACAACCCTTCTGATAACCTCAAGCTCTGATACCAAATTATGATGCGCCTAAAACCAAGTTTAAGCAAAAAAAAAAAAAAAAAACCAAGATTGAAAGACAATCATACAATGTCAATCAACATAATCACTCAATGGTGTCAATTTTTATTGAATGTAACTGTTTCTTCAAACGAGGATTTGATCAATCTTAAGTATCCAAATTAGATTGCTTTGATACCAATTATGATGTGCCGAAAAGGGGATTAAGCACAATCAAATGGAATAAAAACTAACCCTAAATGCACTAAATCTAATCCGATTCAACAAGCTAGGAATTGTGTGATTCCTAATGGAGTGTAAGGAGATCCAAATTCAATAACTAATGAATTAATCAACCATAATGATCCAAAACCCTCAAAACACACTAATTAATCTTGAAATACCACGTGAATCCAAGATCAACAACAAAATCAATTATGAGATCTCCCTTTATAGAAAGGCAATTCACGGTTTAAATGATAAGTAATTAATGATGGTTAATAACAAGTAAATTAAGTATTTAAAACAAGCACACTATTTCGAACCAAACTAACTCAAATCTGACCAAGAAATGATTTAATCTAACCCTAGATATTACACACTAGAGAAGAAAAGAATAAACAATAATTAGAAATTGATGACTCATAATTTCAATTGTTGCACTCGCCACAATCTCAACTCTTGAGATTGAAATTGATAAGAGGAAATTGAACTAGGGAAACCCTAAGCTTTCTCACGTAAAGTGAATGTGTTTAATTTGAAAATTGTCCTCCTCAAAACTCTACTTAAGCAAGTATTTATATTTGCTCTCTTTAGGGTTAAAAAGTTCACAAAATTACAACTATGCCACTTTTAGGGTGGCCGGTCTTAAAAGACAATTACAAGTAAATGAAAGTGTCTCAAAAGAAAGATTACAACATAAATACTCCAAAGAAATAATTATAAATAAAAATAGTTTTCATCATGCTAGTTCTTCCATAGGATTCATCGGCCCAGCTCATCACCGGTTTAGCTCGGTCCATGGATAACTCACAAGCCGAGTCTTAGTGAGTTTGTCCATCGCTCTTGTAAAGTATGATAAGTGTGCCTATTGGAAAACACAGTACAAGAATAATAGAAAAGGAGTTAATTTATAAATAATTCTAGGGTCGATTTGCTCAAAATGGGCCCTCATCGCCAAGATTTGAAATCCTTTGGCTTTTGCTTTAATGATAAGTCTTGACGGATTTTGATTCCTATCATTAACTTTTTCATAATATTAAGTATATTTATTTTTAACAAGTTTATATCACAAGATTCTACTTTACAAAATTTTTAGTGTATAAAATTTTTAAACATTTGCTATACAAATAGACTTGCTTTGATTAGTATACAAATTTATATAATTCAAATATACATTTTGAATATGACGATCTTTTAGTATATCATTAAGTTTTGATAATATAAAAATAATACAAAAAGATAAAGAGGATGATGAATCATTCTTATTACTATCTTTGACATCATATTAGTAATTCTTTTCGTATACATTTTGGCATTCGCTTTTAAAGAGTTAATAAAAGACATGGTTAATTGAATATTGACACTAATACTTGGTTAGGTCATGGTTTAATTTAACGCGTTAAAGTAATGTCGTAAATGAATGATTTATTTTGTTATGTTAATATCATACTTACTTTATTTAAGATTTTTGCTTATCACATTATAATTTGTTATATTTAAAAGTTTAAGTAATTTATTCTTTTAGATTTTAATTTTGTAAAGATTATTGTTTTGATCATTTTAATAGATACTATAATTGTGGTAAGATTATTTTATTATTTTTATCACAAAATGGGTCCAATAGGGATACAAAACACGTTTATTAAATGGGTAGGTTATGGATTTAGATTTTTAAACATGAATAATAAATGAGTCATATTATGGGTTAAGGTTTTTCAGATATGAATCCATTTATACATGAATACTAGATATGATACATTAACATGAACTGCCAGTCCTATTAAATATAACAAACTTAGGAAAAATTGCAAATATACTATAAAAGTTGGTCAAGTGTGAATAAATTCTGCAAACTTTTTGTAACACCTTTTGGTAGCGTTTGGTTGCCATCCGAATCCGGTACTGGATTGGACAAAAATTTTTGTCCAGCGTTTGGTTGCCATCCTTGAAGCAAGTACTTGACTAAACGGGAATATGGTACTGGACTAAATCAGAAATATTAGTACCATGTAGAATTCGGGACAAAAAATTCAGCACTGGACTATCCTTCCTTCGATAGATACACAGTCCTACTACACAGGCGTGTAACCAAACCGTGTATCTCTCTGACTCAGTGAACTCTGGGCGTGTATATTCCACACGGCCGTTTGTAATAGCCGTGTATGCCTCTGGCTTCTTTGTTCTTCATACACGGTTTACTACACGGGTGTGTATTCCAACCGTGTACTAATATAATAAAATAAAATTTTATTTTATTACACAAATAAATAAAATTCAGCTAAATCCTTAGATTTTTAAATATTTATATATTTATAAAAATATAAAAATATATCTAAATAATAAATATTATAAAAATATTTATATAATATATACCAAATATAATATAAAAAAAATTATATTATATTATTTTTTTATTTTGTAATATCTAATATTTTTTATCGTATTATAATCTAAATACTAGCTAAAAGTATATTTTTTTCCTTAAAAGACCATATGTTCTAATCAGATTAGTTTAATTTATGATTAGTTTGGTTTAATTAGTTTTTTACCGAACCTTACATATTGAGCTAAAACTCTCATCTAGGTAAATACGTCATCTTGGATGGATTTTCTAATTTTGAAGTCCTTCAATGACTTGTTTAAAGTGGTTGATGGATATGTGGATGGTTCAGTGTAAAAGCGTTTTATATTTTCAGTGACATATTCAAAATCATAAATAATGTATTATTTCATTAAATATAACATATTTCCTAAAATATTTAATAATATTTATTAAACCTTCAAATCATTTTTTGTTATAATAATATCAAATATATATAAATAACTATGATATAATTAAAATAGGAAAAATTATCAATTTTACGCTGTCCAGTCCAGTACTTTGCAATCCAAACACTGGACAGCACAAAAATCCTTGTCCAGTACTGAACAAACCAAACGTGGTACAAAATTTTTTTTGTCCAGTCCTTTATTTTTAGTCCAGTCCAGTACTCCTTGTTCTGTCCAGTACCAGTAACCAAACGGTACCTTTAAGTACAGCGCCATGAGACTTTGATCATAGATGTGCCTTTTGGTGTAACAACATGGGATTTATTAGAACTTCCAGAGTAAGTGTGATTAGTAAAGAGCACTCTCTGGATGGGTGTATCCATGAGAAATGGCTAAAACCAATTATAAAACCTTTAAGATATCCCAACCGTTGCCATCTATACTTATAGTCGAATCTTCACAGGATTGATTCATAGAAGTACTTCTGGGTATTCAGTCAAATAAGCAAGAAACAGTGAATCAAAAATCGACAGCAACTAACGTTTGTGAATAATAAATGGAGCAGTACAGAATGTGCATAGGATTATAGTAATTTGTAACAAAAGCAGGATCAGTCAACAAGAAGAGGATAACGTTAACAAGGGGCAGTTGGGTCATATATCCCCATATTAAAAACTGGGGAACGAATTGAATACTGACAGCGCTAGCACCTCATTGATTAATGTTAGGTATGAATAAAAAATTTATTATTATTATTATTATTATCTATCATTAAATATTTCATATGTTATATCATTATTAACTTATTTATTTATTTTCCTGTAAGAATTGGTTACGTACAAATACAACCTAAATGTAAGAAGCATGATTCCAATCTCAAAAGATACACATTTTTATCACTCTAAACCATCGGTAATAGCTATATATATTAGAGTTTTTTTTTATGGCAGTATACGGGGATAATCTTATTTATTGGAAGTTTTAAAAGTAGAATCATGCCTTTCGAATCTATGTGCTGTATATTACGAAGAATAGACTTTATTGCAATTTTCTTAATAAATAAAGAGTGAACATTATCATCATAGTTGTACAATGATCATTGCTATATATTCCACAATCGGCAGAGAAAATCAGTGAAAAAACGACACATATTTATCATATTAATGTACGAATAGTTTATTATACGTCCAAGCTCCATTAGTTATTTATATCTGTCTAAGTACTCATGGAAAAAAAAAAAAGAATTACACTACAAATGGTCCAACATTTCATATATTAAAATAAAATGGACGGAGACTAGTTGAACATTAATTTTTGTCTTGATTTCAATTTAAAAATCGATATACGTAAAGAGGCGCTTTCGACCTTTACCGACAGTTGCTTTAGAAAGTTGATTAATTAATTTATAATTGCAGAAAGGAATGCGACAATTATTGTTATTATTTTAATCGATTGAGTTGAACCAGTACTAAACTAAATAATAAAATAAAAATTAAAAGCAGAGGTTCAAGCCTTGCTAAGATATTATAACTTACATAGGAAACAATGATGCTTTGTAGATGTTATGATAAAGACAGTTAGTTATCTAAATTCAATGAACTTTTTATATCTCATGGAAATGCTTGTAACTTTATGCTTTTTTTTTCTTTCTTTTTTTTTAAGGTTTGAAACGTTGTTTCAAAACAAATACTATTATCAATATTGAAGAGAAAAAAAATCAAACCTAATTATCCTGTTAGAAGGTTACATAGGTCTTGGCTCCTACCTTAAATTTTAGGAAAAATTATGAATGAGCTGTTAGTATTTTGGTAGTTCAAATAGAGGATTAAACTTTCAAGTAATTAAAATAAAAGATTAATATTGCATTAAGTTATTTAAATAAAATATTCATTATGATATCATTATAGATAGTGAGAGATCATTTATTTGAATCACTTAGTATATTTATAGGATAATAATAAATTTTCTATTTGAATCACTATAGTAATAATGTTGATATTCTATTTTAACTATTTAAAATTTTAATCATTTATTTAATATAAAATTAATTATCTATTTAAACCATTTAAAAGTTCAATTTTTTTATTCAAACTTAATCTTAAATATTATTCTCGCTTGAAATTTTTTCCTAAATTTTATGTTTCAGTTAACCTACACTAATGCTTGTACTGTATATGGTTGTAAAAAGTATCATTCTCACAACCTGAGTTCCTTATAGTCTTTGGTTACTTACCACCTATTTATTCTTTTATATATATATATACATGTTAATATCTATTATATTAAAAAGAGTATGAGACCTATCTGGTGTTTTATATCATTTTAATAATATTTAATTGTAGTTTTATTTATAAAAAAAATGATAAAGAAGTGATGTGTTTATTGTTTTTTAACCTTTTATTTAGATATTGGGTGGTCCTCCCATCTTAAGTAGATTGTGACCTACCCAAAAGATAGAGTTGTTGCCAATCACCTAAGAGCAAGTGGTGGCTAACAATGGCATCACATATTTTAACCAATGATTTTTTTTTAATTTATTTATTTTTTTTAATTTTTAATTTTTTATTTTCCATTTAATTATTATTATTAAAATTAATTAAATATATTTAATAATATTATTGGTCCAATCAAATAGTGTTTATGTTAATTAAAATCAACAAATAGTTATAAAACAAAAGTCATGTATTTACCAAAAAGAAAAATTTAAATCACTTCGTTGCAAAAAAAGCCAAACCACACTATTAAATATTAATAACAAATTAATTAAAAATTAGTTAGAAATATCAAATAGTTAAAAAATTGGTTAGCGATATTAGTTAGAGATACGGGATAAAGAAATTATTATAAATAGTTATTGTATAAGTTCAAAGAAGTAATTAGGAAAAGTTACATTTTCAAAAGTGATTTTTTAGGAGATTAGACATCTTAAGCTAGAGCATTTCATTCATTCATTTATCTTTTACCTCGCACAACATATATATAAACTCTACATTTGCACCCTATACATTATTAGATTAGCATTTTATTTTAGTTAGTGGACTATGAGTTATAACAATTTAGTGCTCGTCTTTGAGCCTCTACTACAGAGTCAAACATGCACTTTTAAATTCCACCATGTGTACAAGAAGCCATCAAAGAAAATGTGGGTAATTCTGGCTTTTTTATGAATTACTCAATTCTAGGATAAATGTAATAAGATTGAATCGTTACCTTCATTTTCCCTCTCAAGATTCCATTTTCTTTTTCATTATCTGCATCCCAAATTAGTGTAATAAAGGAAGACATTCCCAAATTTGATTGAGATTACCATTAGATTTGCTCCAAAATTACTACAATAGAGCATTGGCTTGTTACGTAAATGAATCATTGGAGGTGATGAACGCTTATACCTATATGTGATTATAATAAGTACTTCTTCTGCATGTAGGATACATGTGTCAAGACTTACATGTTGAATACGTATCCTTTGGATACCATCTCTAGATATATATATAATGCATTAAAAATTTCCATTTTGATGAGTATTTGAGAATTGTTTCTTAGCTAATAAAAGACTTAATACTGGTTAGTTGATAACTTAAATGAGATATGCATAGTAGCATACCCTAAAAGCATTCCTAATGCATAGGGGACTTTATGCACAAGTGGAGGAAGAAATCTTTATCCCATTGTATACAACACGAAATCCTCACTTAGCTATATCTTTTATCGTAAGTACGGTTGTGACCATGTTATGGGTTGAACTAGCTCTAGTGAGTGTGCGATTAGTGCTCAAGTTTAGATAGACTATGAGTTTAGCTTAGGACTGTATTATGGAATATGGTTAATGGTCCTATGGTATTATATGTGGGCATGTACCATTAGCACGCTTATAACTTTTGATACTTGTATAACTATCAAATACTGTACCGAGTAGGTTTTCTATCTATCTATCTATCTATATATATCTATTTTTTTTATAGACACCCTACTATTGATCTAATTATGAGTTTAGGTAGTGGATGCCTTATGTATGTTAGTAGCTTATTAGTCAGCTATAGCGTACTATTGTGTATCCTTGGGCATGACACGTTTTCCACATCAATATATTAACTTGAGCCATGACTTGATGTAATAGTGCCAATATCCAATTTCATGATATTATTATTTAGGTTTTCAAGAGACTCTAGAAAGAGCTTCATTAAGAAGAAGAAGAACATAAAAAGAAAAAGAAAGGAAATCATCAATACAAACAGAAAAGAAAATGCGCTAATATTAATGAAAATAAAAAGGCCTGTTCTTCGTACTCAAAAGGAGCTCTATAGTTTCTAGCTTTAGTAAAATATGTTGTTTGTTGATAGAGATTTTTTAATTTTTTTTATGAAGCCCTAAGGTCCAACTTGATTGGTCTAGGTCTTCGTTCAAGTTCCACATGCTTAGGTTGACTTCTTTCAAACTATTATAGCATAGAGCTATCAAGACTCAATCTATTTGTTCTAACCTTTAGCTTAGCTTAGCTATGCATATCCTCAAAATAAGTAAGTATAGAATGCTTGAAATGAATAAGGAAATGAGTCAGTTAAAGATACATTATCCAAAAAATCCTGAAAATAGGGATTAGGGGCTATTGGCTAAAGGACTTTGAGCTCTTTACTCTCTTACTACTTTATGTAATCAAACGGTTGTATTAATTTAGATATCGAAGTAGTTGTATCGGAGTAACTTCTAACACTCCTATAGTCTATCTTTTTCTCTTCTGTAGGTGATTTAGCCATCCACATAAATCCAGCACAACATTATTCATTCTACCACTGAGATTCATGATAAATTTATATTAAATCAAATAATCTAAACAAACATGGTCATTGTAGTATATATATATAAAGTCTGGAAACTTTAAAGAAAAATAAAATCTTCATCAAATTAAGTTGTGCATAAAAAACAATCTAACAATAAAAATCATTCTCAAATTAAAATGAGCATAAACATCACAAATAAAGTTATCGTTTATTAATTCACTGCATGGGATTAAGTTATATCAAACAAATTTAAGGGCCTGAAATGCATTTGAACACTTAATTTGACATCGGACGTGCGACCTACTATGAATAAAATCCATAATTGATAACTCTCATATTATCAAACACTAGTGATAAGTTGCATAATCTCCCTTGTCACAGCTGACCGGGACAATGACTTTGACGCAATAATACGGATTAGACTAAACTCCGCTGCTCTACTATAATAAACTTCCTTTTAGTACGAAAATACTTTATTTAAGAGAGGACAACAACATTGTCATCATTTGACTCGTTGATATTGTTTGGTGCATGTTTAGGACCGCATGACGCCAAGGAGATTCAGAAATGCATGCACCCACTTTTGAGTTAGAGATGCCCGCAAGCAACATTTCACGTCTTTTTCCTATATGAGTGCAATGGAAATTGAGGTTGAGTGTGTGAAACACAAGAAAGCATGCCTCATGTCATTCATCCAGAAAAAAAAATTAATCGCATTACTTCACCATTTTGCAGGAAAATGTTGCAAATCATTCATCGTATACTTAATCAACTTTATAAGGTTGAAATATAATAATTATTCTTAGTTTATAAATTTAAGTTTGTATTTGGTTGATGAAACTACTATTTTATAAAATTATTATTACTGTAAAATAAAGAGTTATTTTTCTTTTATAGGATTAAAGGGCTAAATATTCTTTAATTATTTTTAGCATATTTCCAAATTTATCCATAGGATTTTAAAAGAATTATAAATAACAATTATTACATTTTTCCATTTATTAAGACTTGCAATTCTATTTTTCCCTCATTTCATGTAAGCCAAACGGCCCATAAGGAATCAATGCAATATATATGATATGCTCTTTATAATATATGCATTAAGGGTTAGAAAAATATTGTAATATTTTCTTACGTTTTGATTAGAAAAGAAAAAAAGAAGGATGGATTGTCATAAAATCTCAAATATACCCTTAATAATTTGTTTTGCCTTTCAAATATATTAATTGTTTCAATTAAACGTGCGTATAAAGCGAATTTCATTAACAATCCATTACGTTCAAATATTTTCAATCGAATGGAAAGTTACACTTTTCTTTTTGTGTAATAAGAAGATAAATTTGTTTATACATATCACACTCCAAAATTACAGTGCACATGCTTTCGAGTGGGAAAAAACATAGAACCATACAATTGAAAAAATGGTCGAACTTAACTTGTTTAAGTTGATAATATAATTATGCATAAGATCATTACAATTGTAGTGTAAACCAATGAAATTAGTTTAGGTACTTGGATACGTTAGTATACTTGAACTTATAAACTTATTATTATTTTTATTAGGTGACATCAATTTTGAAACTGAGCTACCCCTGAATTACTTCAACCAATAGCAAGATGGTTGGGCGAGTAATCCTATGAGTATTGTACTTGTTTTGTGTTTGTAATTAGTGCACTTATATGTACAATTAATATGTATGAAATTGGATATATGTGTGGGGTTGGGTAATCTACTTGTGCTTAAATTGTTGTGATCTTGGCTGCAAAAAATATCATAATATATATCTAGTTAATTAAGTATTGAATTTCCTTGCATTTAGAGTGAGAATATGTGAGTTTCTATAATAATTTTGTTAGTCACTATATAAATGAATCTAATTATATCTAAAATCAATAAAAATGGGTCATGCATTTCATACTCTTGCATATAAGAAGACCATTGACATTATACGGTGATACAGAAAGGTCGCACAGAGGTGTACTCATGTGCAACCTTATCTCGACCTCTAGAAACTACTTAAAATCGGGAAATGTTGCCCTTTGATTGAGACTAAGTTCGGGGATTCATCACTTAGGGGTAGATGAGATTAAGTACATCATTTACATTCACATCCCTTAAAGGGACATATATATATTATGTTTTAAGCTTATTTTACTATAGCAAAAATAAATTAAATTCTTATGACTATCTTAAATGAAATAGCCTGGGGATTGGAATCTAAAGCCAATATATAGTTTGTGATTTCCCAACCCAAGTAACGAAGGGCGATAAATTTGTATTGTATATGGTTTCTGGATAATTATAGATGATGTTGTATTCATATGTTTAATTAAATAACTTGATTGATAATTGCTTGTGATGTAATATGAGGATTTTCTTCCTAAGTTGGATGTAGCTTACACTTCCATAGTGTGTCACTATTGTAGAAGCCTATTTGGTTATAGTCTAACAAATGTATGCTTAAGGTTAGTATAGGGCTAGATGGGTTAAGTGAAGGATGAGGAATAAGCAAAGTGATCACCATTACATACATTAGATATGCTCTATTTGTATTTTTGTTATAATAGAGACATAAACTGCTTTAGTGGTTATTATCTATTAGATATGAGTAATGCCTTATGGATGTTTAATGGGACCCTAGTCCCTTATTATTATGATATTTAATATGTTATGCTATAATTATATTTGTCTTGGTATTACTTGGAAATGCTAAGTCCTGCTTAGGATACTTAGATGTGAGTACACCTTGTATATTGTATGGCAAATCCCTAAATAAAGGGGGGTATTTTCAAGTTTTTGTATAGTTTATGGTGGGTTGTTATGTCTAAGATACCAATTAGGGTGTAATAGTTGTAGGTAGTATGAGAACATGAATGAATAAATTAAAATTTGAACTTAGAAACCCTAATACAAACCAACCTAAAGTGAGAAAGAGAGTGGATAGAACTAGGATAAGATGTATGCATTTATATTTATTTATTTACTTGGTGTAAATATCTTGAATGTACTTCATTCACACTATAGATTGGCTTAGTAGAGGCTTGGGATAGATGGATCTACTTTAAGATTAGAGAGGGGGAGACTCTTATAGAGTACCGGCGTAGGTTAAGATTGATCTATGGGGACATGACACTTTTAAGGAGGCTATGGATGCTACTATTGGTTATGATGTGGTGGAGGGCTGGATTTAGGCAGTTTTGGACTTCCATTTATGTATAGACTTGATGGACTAAAGGAGGTCTATATATAGATGTTAAGATGATTTATGTGATAGAGAGATGGCCATAAGAGACAAGAAGGGTCAGAGATAGTGATGAGGTGGCATTTGTGGTGGCCAAATCAAGTAGATCCAGTTTTCTTAACTTTATTGAGTGGATCTAAGTTAAGTTGGGGTTGGTATATGTGAGGGACAGGAAGAGTGATCATTTGAGGCTAGAGTTTAAGGAGATATTTAAGGATACCCACGACTTATGGGATTCCATGGAAAATTGGCTAATGTTCCTAACCCTTTTAGGTATAGGGGAAGAGGAAGATGTAATATTTGATGGAGCATAGATAGAGGTAGTTCTAGAGGATATTGAGGGAGAGGCTCATGAGTTGGTGTTAGTAGAGTAGTAAGATGGGACATTTGATATTTCCTCGGGCTGGTTTGAGGACAACATTTTATTCATAGTAGTTCATATGGATTGGGAGCTAGTGTAGGATGAGGAAGTAGATGCAGGAGTAGATGTGATGGCTTTGCCATTAGATTTTGGGGATACTCAGTGATACCCATGGTTAGCGAGGAGTTGACATATGTAGAGCCCACTTCAATTGGTCCAAACTTGACTCCTTGTGGATCTATTGTATTAGCTATAGGTGAGGACAAGACTAATTTAGACAAGCCTGCAATCAAGCCAAATCCAATGGATTTCCTAACTTTTAATGTATATGACTTGAATGATTTTAAGGACTGGCTAGAGTTTGAGTGAAGACTGAGTAGGAAATGCTCTAGTGTTGGATCGATAGGTGTCTATTCACTTGAGTGGGAGATGGAGAGAGGTGACCTAGAGCAAGTTTAACCAATAGACCTACTATTACATGTACTTGTCACTCGAGGGGAGTGACCTTATATTAAGGTAGATAGATTCAAGAGTGCAATTGATCTAAATAGATGTTTCTTGAGGTTACAACAATTATTATAATGACCTAGAAATTTAGAAAAATTATATTAAAATAAGTAAAATAACAACTACTTCTAAGGTAAGGTAGTAAGGACATCATTTTCGTAATTCTAAAATTCTGATAAAATAGTAGTAATAGGGATAATAGTGGCAAATAAAGATAAATATATACCTATATATATATATGCATATGTAAATTAATAAAAAATATGAAAATAAACTAAAATAGAGTAAAATAAAACATATATTTTATTAGAAAAAAAAACAACTGCTCCTATGTTGCTTCGTTTTCTTTCCCTCCTATGCATGCTGTGTTAGGAGCAATGAACATTAACAGGATCCATCGGCCACAATCACATCAGCCACTCTCAATCATGTCGCATTCCCCTACTATCCCTCATCCCCTGCTTCTTTCTTCCTTCCTTTCTTTCTTTCTTTTCTTTCTTTTTTCTTAAGGTTTATGAATCAATGCCTCTAAAGCTATGATGCCACTGTTTTTTTTTTTTTTTTAGGATGTTCCCAACTCAAAGGAGCTAAACCTCTTCCACATCCATAGTCCACCAAGCCTTAAGACTCATAATCCAAAACCTCTCCTTCAATTTCCAACTAGCTTCTTCCATTTGCCATACCGCAGCCACTCATCATCCACATGGACAACACAATCCGGCCCCGACATCCTCCGCTCCATTCCTAGTTTCTTCTTCCAGTCCCCACATTCCATCGGCCGATAAAAGAACTTTCGACATCGCACCCCTCTCAAACAATGTAACCTTAAAATCGAAGCCTATAAGTTAAACAACTGTATACTCGTCTTTGGTCCAACTACTCATAGAGACCTAAAATAGGTTAACCTTGGAATTGACAAAGCACTCTGATTTCTTTTCAACTGAACAACGATAGTGTCGCTATTCCTTGACACAAGCTCCTCCATCTTATTCACATCTTCGACCACCTACTCAGGGGGGCTATTAAGTTTTAGATCCATTTTCGGCTCTAGTTTTCTTCTCCGGCGATATCGAAGGTGATGAAATAGCATTTAATGAACACATATGACTGGAACTCTATATTGATTTAGCCATTATTCATTTCCTTCTTTAAATTCTATTGCAACTCTACTTTCATGTTTTCTATTCAAACTTTGACGAGATCTGATTAACCAAAATCCATGTCTATGTTGAAACACATAAGGGAAGTGAGGTTCTTGTTTGTATAACAAATCTCGATGGTGATCTCACTCTTCCTTTCGGAGGAGAGCTCACCATCGTCTTCATCCACTCCGATCTCAATCTCTTGTCCATGCCCTCAACTTAACACCAGTAAGAGCTTGGTTACATGGAGAAGTCACAGTGCCCCTCATTTGATGATGACAAGAAAATGAGACAGTGTGCTTGTAGGATATTGGCATGGGAACAGAAGAGGCTAGGAAGGGCATGGACATCGGCACATGGTGTTTGGGTCTAGCCTATGATCAATAGTGCCCACCTTAGGTGCTAGGACAGCAGCCATCCACACGATACAAGCATGTTGTTGCTTTTGTTGATGAGAAACTTTACATAATTGGTGGGAGCCGCAATGGTTGATACTTATTTGATGTTTAGGTCATGTTGTGGTCTACTAGTAGGACAAACCACTACTCATTGGTGGCCATTCTAGAAGCTCTTTAGACAACATCCAAGTGAGTTTCATTGATTGAAAATTGCAACGTTGTGGCTTTGTTAAGACCTTTGGAAAAATATTCCTAGGGCACGTAGTGGACATTCAGCCACCATAGTTGGTTCTAAATTGATAATTTTTGGTGGCGAGGATAGGAGAAGAAAATTGCTCAATGAGGTTCATCTTCTAGATTTAGAGATAATGACTTAGAAAGTTGTTGAGGTAGTATACCTCCAGCTCCTAGATTTGACCGTGTAGCAACTATGCATGGTGACCGATACCTTTTAGTTTTTGGTGGATGCTCACACTCAATTTTTTTCAATGATCTTTATATGTTGGACTTACAGACTAAGGAATGGTCCCAACCTGAGATTTAAGGTGATATAATTACACCTCAGGTAGGCCATGCTGGTGTTACCATTAGAGAGAATTGGCTGCTTGATACTTTTGTCTTGAATATGTCAAAATTAGTTTAGTCAAAGTTAGCATCTATTAGTGAAATAGATCCCCTTGCTAGAGAGGGACTTAGCATTTGCTTCATAGTCATTGCGGGGGAGAAGTTTTTGGTCGCCTTTGGTGGCTATAATGGCAAATATCAAAATGTGTAAAATGTAATAGGTGATTTGCCTCTAAGCTCGTGCTCAACACTTCTAGTAGACTTATTTGGTAGCCACCGAGGTGGTGGGGTTGGTGACATAGGAGATTATGATGGTGTCAAAACTACCACTGCCGAAGTCTCTAGTGAAATATAAAGGTAAAGGAATGGGAAGGAAGAAGCGGAAGAAGAGGAGCTAAAGTGAAGAAGTTGGAGCTAACCGTATTTGCGGGAATGAAAGATGGAATGGGAGGAAAATATTGGAAATACATATACATAGACGTGGGGTAGAGAAACTAGACGTGGGCTAGAGAAGAGAGAAGAGAAACGAGAAAAAGAAATAGGAAAGTAGAGAAGCCTAAGGAATGAAGGAAATTTAGCGAGGAAGCAATGGAAAATGTTACGTATAGGGGAGCTAAGAGGAAGAAGAGAATAAGGAAAAGGGAGAAGAAAAGTTAGAAGATGGAAAAAGCGAGAATTGAAGACGAAAAAGGGTGAGGAAAAGAGAAGAAGAGCCGGAAGATGAAGTCAAGAGGTTATTGTTCTTGTGAACATGTGTGTGTGACGTTATTATGATGGAGGTGGGCATGTGTGTGTGTTAGGATAGCCGGTGTGTATGTGTAGTGATGGAAGCGTAAGTGGGGGATGGAGACCAGTAAAGAGGATGGGAAACCTTATTGGGGGAGATGTCAACAAAGGAGAGAAGAAAGAAGGTAATACAAAACTTTTAGCAATTGCTAATCCTACGGTTTGTCCTATAAGTAGTTTGTTGGAAGATATTAGAGAAAAATTAATAAACTAAAGGTTCAAAGTTGCTTCATGTAAAGGAGAGGCGAATTTGGAAATTTCCATTTTTGGAAATTTCCAAAATGGAAATAGTAGCGGTAGCTTAAGTAGCTTGATCAAGTGTTCAAGTTGTAAAAGGAAGTCCTAGAAATGCGGTGTGCCATTGGTGGAATGATTGTGTATGTGAATGTAAGGAAAGGCATTGGAGAGTTTGAGAAGAGATGGGAGTTAACAGGAGATTGAGAGATCCAATGGGAATAGCGTAAAGTCACCGTAATTGATCCTCAATGCTATGTTAGGTAAAAGGATTACATGTTGGAACCACTCGACAATAGTTAGGCTAAGACGACCATAAACAAGTGAGTGGGAAACTTTATGATATGCTACAATATTGTATTTAATGTTGATATGCTCTATGTATGTGAATTCACTTGCTTGGTTATGGTTATCATTATTTTCAGGTATATATTAGGGTTAAATGAGTTTAGAAAGGATGTTTATGAAGAAATTGGTAGTAGATAAGTTACAAATGAATACTGTCTTAATGATGTAAAGGACAGAATGGGCTAAGGATTAGATATCACTATCTTAACAATAACACTTTGCACCATTTTTCCAGTGCTGTTACTACAGGCCTAATATTGTGATTCAACATTGTTTTCTTCAAACCAAACTAAAATATATAAACCTAACTTTTCCTTCTATAGCTACTGTATATGTATGCATAATTGGAATAAATTATATATATATCATTAAATACACCTATAAGAATCTACTTCTGAATACTTATATATGCTTGGACAAAATTATTTTCCTATTATATTTATAGAATACATTTATGCATATAACCATATAGATCATAAGTGTAAATTTTTATTTTGTAAACTTAATAATTATATTTTTTTGCCCCTCTTAAGCATGTGAGGGGAGTTGCCTAGCAAATTTATCCTTTAGTTAAAAATACATTTATAAATATATATATATATTTATATACATAGGTACTTGAGGATTTGGAAGGAATATGTATGTGGCTACCTTATTTGGCTCTTGAATACGTGAATTGGAGAACTTGAGAAGTGCCATGACACAAAGGTGCCAAGGAACGACATTTGTAAATCAATCTCAAGTAGGGGATTGGATGGTTGAGGTGATTTGGATTATATTATACTATTATTTGACTAAAAATCTGTGTCTAGCTTGATTGATTATATCTGATTGGTCTGACCTTCCGTGCTTTATCCATGATGTGAAATGCATGATCTCTTCTTGTTGTGGTAAATGGGAATATGAGGTGTAATTGTAATGCCCTAAAACCTAGAGCACCATAGCTCGCCACGTGTCATTACTACTAGCGACACGCTAAGGCTCTAAAACTTCAACATATTTCAAAACCCGCTTATATAAATTATCTATTATTCTACTATAACTATAATCAAATGAATGACTTACAGATGAGTCATTCTAAATTTTATTATTTAATAACCACAAAGTTTCCAGTTACAATCTATCTCCATAATTTCAATTTAACAATAAAACATCAATTTACAATAATTCATAATTCTTGTCACTCTTCTACCACATAATAATAGTGTTCTCTTCCCATCTCATCCATGTAATGTCTCGCTAAGTTTTGTTCTTATCTTACTCTAGTGTTCATTATTTTCGCTAGCTGCTAAAAAAATATATATAGGAAGGGGGTTGAGCTTAAGCTCAGTATATGAGTACTATACCCACATGCGCATGACATACCACATTAATATCACATGCATGTATGTAGCATTTATCCTCAATACATTCACAATTTAGTTCACATTTCAATACTAACAATGAATTATAACACATGGGAGTACTTATAACCCTAGTATACAACATTTATCCTAGTGGGAAGTGCCTTTGTGGGCCCTATCTAACCCTAATGAGAACTACCACTATGGGCCCCGTCTATCCTTAATATACCTCAGATCATTTCGATGCACGACTCCACTATGGAGAATATGACATACTGATCATCGAGGTGCCCCTTAGGGATTTGCTATTGTGGGCCCTTAGGCCGAGCCAAGCATAAGCAACTTATCTCATTCCATTCACATAACATTGCATTACTTCCTAATACCACATGATTCACATTATGTCTAAGCATTTCATTATTTCACATACAACTCATTCGGTAGCTTCCTAACAATCACATACAACAAAAAAAGTAAACATGTACCTGGAATCCTAGCATTATGCACTTCTTGTCCTAAACTTAAGCTACGTCGATATTTGTATAATCAACACATTAATTTTAGTACTAATCCAACATAATATAACTCTTCTAATTCCTCTTATTAAGGTTTCACTAATTTGTTTAGGTTGTGTGAAACTTGGTTAATTGAAGATGAATTTGATATATATTGAAAATGTTCATCACTTAACACGACCATGTTGGAGGTCGTGTTGCTCAACATGGCTAGTATATGACCGTGTTAGGGGTTGTGTATCTCTCGGAGAGATTTGGCTTCAACACGGTTGGAACATGGTTGTGTTGAGAGGCCTTGTTTCTCTTAATTCAACACGGTCGAAACACGACAGTGTTGGGAGGTCGTGTATCTCTCAGCATGACTTTTGGACTTAACACGGTTGAAACACGACCATGTTGGGAGGCTGTGTTCTTTTTATTTTAACACAAGGGCAACATGACCGTGTTGCATGGTCGTGTAACTCTCGGGACACTTTTAAATTCAACACGGTCGTAATACGACCATGTTGGGGACCGTGTATCTCTTGGTATACTATTACATTTAACACAGTCGTAACATGACCGTATTGGGAGGCCGTGTATATCTTAGCCAATCCCATGAACCCTAATATTTAACTCTAACTTCCCCTTAATTCAATCCTTTTTATCCCTAAACTCCATTAAATCTTAAAGATATGTAATTATTTCTAAAATAATGTAGTTGGAAAACTTACATTGAATTTTCCCGCGTATCAATTCCTTGATCCGGGAATTCCTTTTTCTTTATGTTCACGTTTGCTTTGTTGCATTACTCCCTCGAATCTCGTTAGGTATTCTTAGACACGCCTCCTCTCTTTCTGTCTCTCTCTTTGTCAATCGATCTCTCTAGTTGGTTGGGATTGTCGAATTTGCAAAAAGAGGAGAACGTTAGGTCATTTTAGCATATATATAGTTTCGCTAGGAAAAAAACGAAATTGACCCTTATCCCACACTTCCATTTATGACTTTATCCCTCATTATATTTTACACATATTTATTTATTTGTATATATATATTATACATACAAATAAATAAATATGTGTAAAATATAATGAGGGATAAAGTCATAAATGGAAGTGTTAAATATCGTGTATTACATTATCCCCCCTTATTAATACTTTCGTCTTCGAAAATTACCTAGAATTGGGAAAAGTTCTAGATGCTTTCTCTTCATTTCTTCTTCTAATTCCCGTGTCTCCTCTTGCTCTATTTGATTTGTCCATTGCACTTTGACATAAGGAATACTCCTTCTTCTTAGAACTTATTCCTTGGTATCCACTATCCTCATAGGTCTTTCTATAGAGGATAAGTCTGGCTATACCTTCAAAGGTTCCAAGACCATCACTTGATCTGGGTTTGATACAAACTGTCTTAACATCTACACATGAAACACATTATGTACTCCAGCTAGACTTAGTGGTAGTGCCAACTTATATGTGACTGTTCCAATTTTCTCTAGAATTTCGAATGGACCCACATATCTTGAATTCAACTTATCCCGCAGTCCAAACCTGATTACTCCTTTAGTTAGAGATATCTTTTGTAAGACTTTATCTCCCAATTGAAATTCTAGAGGGTGTCGTCGTTTGTCTGCATAACTTTTTTGGCGACTCTAGGCTGATAGGATCCATTGCCTTATGACTTTAACCTTGTGTACTGTTTTCTTTACTATCTCTAGCCTTAATACCCATCTTTCTCCCACTTCATCCCCATCTAAGGGAGATTTGCACATCCTTCCATATAATGCTTCATAAGGAGCCATCTATATAGTAGCCTAGTAACTGTTGTTATAAGCAAATTCTAGTAAAGGCAATTGATCACTTTAGTTACCCCTTTGATCCAATATACAAGCTTTTAGTAAATCTTCCAAATTTTGAATAGTTCTTTTAGACTGTCCATTTTTTTGAGGATGAAATGCTATACTAAACTGGAGTTTGGTTCCCAAAGCTTGATACAGATTTTTCTGGAACTTGCTCACAAAATGAGTATCCCTATTAGATGTAATTATAGCTAGGATCCTGTGTAACTTGACAATCTCTTTAATATACATTTGAGCAAACTTTTCTAATTTCTAGTCCACTCTAATTGGCAAGAAATGTGCGGACTTGGTTAATCTATCTACTATCACCCAATTCGCATCATATTTCTCCCTTGTTCTCGGGAGTGCTATGAAAAAATCCATAGTTATATGTTCTCATTTCCATTTAGGTACAGTAAGTGATTGTAACTCACTAGCTGGCCTTTGGTGTTCAATCTTTATTTATTGATAGGTGAGACACCTAAACACATATTTGGCTATCTTCCGTTTCATATTTTTCCACTAGTAAGTGTTTTTGAGATCTTTGTACATCTTGGTGCTTCCTAGGTATACTGTATACCATACGTAATGAGCTTCCTTCATAATCTTCCTTTTTAATTCTGTGTTATTTGGAACACACTATCTATTACCATACTTAACTACTCCTTCGGTATTAAACACAAATTCCATGGCTTCCCCTTATTCTACTTTGTTCCTTATCTTCTGAATTTGAAGATCTTTCATTTATGCAGTCTTAATCTAATCTAGAAGATTGGGTTGGATATTAAGTATAGCCAACCTATTTCCCACTTCTTGTGTCACTACTTCCAATTTCAGCTTATCCATATCTTTTAATATCTTCTTCTAAAATGTGATTAATCCTGGAATATTTATGCTTTTTTTCCTACTTAAAGCATTTGTAACCACATTTGCTTTTCCAAGGTGATAATGAATTTCTATATCATAGTCATTTATTAGTTCTAGCCACCTTTTTTGCCTCATATTCAACTCCTTCTGAGTAAACAAATATTTTAAACTTTTATGGTTTATGAAGATTTTACACTTCTCCCCATAAAAATAGTGTCTCCATAATTTTAGTGCCAAAATCACAGCGGCTAATTCCAAGTCATCGGTGGGGTAATTCTTCTCATATTGTTTTAATTAGTGGGAAGCATATGAATGTCTTTCCCATTTTACATAAGCACACACCTTAAACCTTGATTTGATGTATCATTGAATACTTCAAATTCTTCTCCTGTCTTCGGTAAAGCCAACACTAGAGCGGTCATCAATTTATTTTTCAATGCTGTGAAGTTGCTCTCACATTCCTCACTCCATACAAACTTGGCCTTTTTCTTTGTCAATTGATTCAATGGAGTTGTTAACTGAGAGAATCCTTCTACGAAGTGTTTGTAGTACCCAACTAATCCTAGAAAACTCCTTACTTCTATTATGGTTCTTGGTCTTAGCCAATCACTCACTGCTTTCACCTTCTCAAGGTCTACTAATATACCATTCTTATTCACCACATGTCTTAAGAAGGATACCTGTTCCAACCGAAATTCACACTTACTGAATTTTGCATAAAGTTTTTCTTTCCTAAGTCATTCTGGTACAGTTTTGAGATGTGCTTCATGTTCTTCTCTACTTTTAGAATAGAAGAGGATATCATCTATGAAAACCACTACAAACTGATCCAACCATTCTCTGAGCACTCTATTCTTGAGGTCTGTGAAGGCTGCTGGAGCATTTGTCAAATCGAAAGGTATCACCCGAAACTCGTAATGCCCATATTGAGTCCTGAAAGCAGTTTTCTGTATGTCTTCCTCCTTAATTCTTAACTAATGGTACCTCGATCTCAAGTCAATTTTGGAGAAGACTTGAGCTCTTTGTAATTGATCAAATAGATCATCAATCCTAGGGAGAGGGTATTTGTTCTTGATTATGACTCGATTTAGATCTTTGTAATCTACACACAGCCTTATATTACCATCTTTCTTTTTCACAAATAGCATTGGAGAACCCTATGGTGAGACACTTGGTTTTATAAACCCACTATCTTGAAGCTCTAGTAGTTGAGTCTTTAGTTCAGATAGTTCAGTAGGTGCCATTTTGTATGGTGCTTTGGATATGGGTGTCGTTCCCGGTACAAGATCAATACAAAACTCTATCTCTCTAGATGGTGGTAAACTTGACAACTTCTTGGGAAAAATATCTATATACTCCTTCATTACTTATACAGTTCTCAGTTCTTTAATTGGTCTTGTCTCTATTGATAAGGCTGGCAATCTTCCTTTATTCCATAGCTCGTATGTTGGAAGAGTCGCAGGCTTCTATGGATCTAACTTGTATACAATTTGCTCCTCATCAGGAGAATCAAATTTAACCACTAGATTGTGAAAATCTATATTGGCATGATACTTATACAACCAATTCACCCCTAAAATTAAATCAAACTCTATCATTTCTAATGCAACCAATTTGTTGGCATTTTCTTGCCATGTATTACAATCTCTACATCTTTACACATTTGATCTAATTTCCCCCTGCTCTAAATGGAGTATTTACAATCATAGCATTCTCAAGCACAACAGGTTTTAATCTACATACATTTATAAATACAGGTGATATATAAGAATGTGTTGCACTCGTGTCAAACAGTACATGGGTAGTGTTTGAGTTTATGAGTAGTGTACCTACTATGGTATCTTAATCATGGGCATTCTATTGTTGTTGCTGTTGTTGTAATGTGAACACTCTACCATGTACCCTCTATCTTGGTCTTACATTCTGATTTTTACCTAGTGGTCTTTTAGGCGCGGTCCTTATAGGCTGTGGGGCTTGTAGGGGTGTAGTTGTCTGAGTGTGCTGAGTACCACACTCAAATGATTTATGTCCTCTCTGCTTACAAGTGTAGCAAAAAGTCTGAGGGAGGGTCAGTACAGTTTCTGTTGGTATGTCCTATTTTTCCCTAGGAGAAGCATGCCCCTTTTCGCCAATTACACTGTTGCAGATGATGTGGTCCTAAACATCTAAGACATCTCACACCTTAGCTTGTCTGTGGTAGGGGAGGCAATGCTAGAGGTGCGGGCTTCGTTTGAAGAGGTCTAGGTGCATAAGTTATAGGTTTGGTTAGATATACCACTGGCCTCTTCATTTTATCTGCGTAAGGTATGTTGAAAATAGGCCTTTTTCCTAAAACTACTCCTGTTCTGTGGGATACTTGTTCCTCTATTCTCTTTTTGCACTGCTCCAAGTGTTTGGCTTTGTCAACTACTTCTACATAAGTAGTCAATTGAAAAGCCCCCACTTCATGTTGTAGAGGAGGCTCTAGTCCCCTCAAGAATCTTCTAGCTTGGGAGGCATCATCTATTCTCATCACCTCTGGTAAACATTTGCTTAAGCAATTTAACTCTGCTTCATATGCCTTAACAGATTTACTACCCTGCTGGCAGTTATAATAGTCCGCCTTGATTTTTTCCCTAATGTTGCTGGGGAAATACTTCTCATAAGAGAGTTCCTTAAACCATTGCCATTGGTTAGGAGCTCCTATTAATCTGGACATATTAGTCCACTAATCTGCAGCTGCTCCCTTCAGCATATAGGTAGCATACCTCACTTTTCTATCTTCTAGGACCAAGAAGGCTTCAAAGGTCCTCTCAGTCTCGGTGATCTAATAATCAACCTCTATTGGATCATCAACCTTTGGGTGGAACTTAATGGGAAAATTTTCAAAACCTTCGACACTTTCAGAACTCAATTTGGATGATGATCCAAACCACTGATATTTTACTTTATGTCTTTTATTCTAATAAATATTTGAGAAATAATCTTACAGGTACAATAATAATTCTCCATGAGATGCCAATATGTCCTACAACAGTTGATGGACACATAACATTTTCAGAGTGACAATCAAAGACCCACTGCGATTGTTTTCCATTCCGAGGCATCGGTTCATGAAGACTTATGATATTTTGTACTTTGTAATTGTTTTATGAACTATTTTTGGTTGTATTTGGTTTTGGGACACTTTCAATTCCTTGTAATTTTCATTTAGGACTAGCCACCTTAAAAGTGGCAAACTTGTAATTTTAACCATTTTCTAACCCTAGGAGTAACAAGTATAAATACTTCCTTAGAATAGGGTTTGAGGGACCATATTTTGCAGATTAAACCTAGCACTTCACGTGTGGAATTAGGGTTCATCCTTAGGTCAAAACCTCTTATCAATTTAAACCCAAGAATTGGAATTATGGCGAGTGCGGCAAAGGGGAATTGTGAGTCATATTGATTTCATCTTTGTTGTTTTTCATTTCTTCTCTAGTGAGTCATATCTAGGGTAGATTTGAATCTTTCTTGGAACTATTGTGAGTGTAATTCATGAGCAATTGTCTTGTTAAGATTGATTGTTCTTTTAGTTATTGAACTCAATATCATTTTAGTGATTGGCGTGAATTGGAATTGGAGGATGAGTGGAAATCACGGTTTTGGTGCTTCAATTTTGTTCTGATTTCACGTGAATCTAATCTCTTTTTGTTGTCACTTGGTGAATATTACAAATAGGGATTGCATTTACATCATTTGTTCTTTGGTTTTCCATCAAATCTCAAAAGGTTTCACGTGAATTGTTCATCCACATTGAACCGGTTTTGTGATTGAATTGTGACTTGTTTTTCTTGAGTCATTTGATTGTGCTTGAACTTAGTTTTGAGCACATCATCTTTTGGTATCAGAGCACATGTTAAGAGAAGGGATTTAGTGTTAGTTGATTTCATGATCTTCACTTTCAATTAGGGTTCTTCATATTGTGATCCAAATTGTGAAGTGGAGTTGAGTTATTTCAATTGTGTTGTTGAAGTGCTATCTTGTTGTTTTGTTGTTGTATACTTGGAGACTTGTAACATTCTTGGTTCCCTTAAGAAGTGGTCGTGAGTGTGAAGTGCCTTTGAGGTAGAACGTGAAGGAGAAGAAGTGTTGATCCTTTGTGATCAATTGTAGAAGTGTGAATTGTCTTGTTGAATTTTCGAAAGTGAGGAGTAACATTTGTGATTTTCAAACTTGAATTTCCATATTTGAGGTGTGAGTTAAGAAGTTATTTGAAATTCAAAACACACATTAAGTGATAAAAGTAATTGTGTGTTCATTTGAATTTGAAAGTGGCTCCTTACCATTTATGGAATATTGCAATTAATGATCTCATTTTGAATTTGAATTAAGCTACCTTTTGTTGTGAGTTACGGTTGGAACTTGTGGAAAGTGGAGTACATCTTGTTAATATTGCCATGGAAATGGAGTGTATTTGTTGTTGTAGCCGTTTGTTATCATTTTTGTGGAAGTGGAGTGCATTTTGTTGTTGTTGCCGTAGGAGTTATTGGTGGAGTGTTTTGTGGAATTTGGGAAAAGTTGTTGCACCGTGATTGAAAAGAGTAGGAAATATTATTATTGTGGTGGTTGAATTTATTATGCACTGTGTATAGAAAAGGGGTGTGTGTGTGGCATTGCATTTGTGTGCTAAGTAAATAGTGTGTGTATGGTGTTATTGTGACGTGGTGATGTGAAGGGAGTGTGCTACAATTATTTGAGATTACATTTGTACTTCAAATAAATCGCATCCACAAACATGTCAAATAATAGTGTGAATAGGGGCATTGGCAATGAGGCCAATAGCCAAGTGGGTGGCAAACCAGGTCGTCGAAATACAAGTGGAAGAACTCTAGATGAACAACTTTAGGACCTTACCACAATTGTTGCTACATTAGCAATAAGGATTGATAGGATGACATTGCTACCAACACCTGTGGTAAACCTTCAGGCACCACTTAGAGTAGCTCCTCAGAATGTTCAGAGAGAAGGGACAGTTAGAGGAAATTTGAGGAGAAGAGTAGAAGGGGATTATCATGCTCTTAGGGAAGACAGAGATGATAATTTTGAGGTTAATCCATATCCCAGTAGAAAATTTAGACCACCTCGAGGATTAGAGTATGTGAAGTTATAGATGCCTTCATTTGATGGTAGGGGGTTCTGCCAATGATTACCTAGACTGGGAAGACCAAATTGAGGGTCTTTTCGAGTGTTATGAGATTGATGATGACTCCAGGGTACGTCTTGCAGCTGTAGAGTTCACAGGGTATGCCGCTTTGAGGTGGAAAAATATGGTGATCAGCAGGCGAAGGGATGGAGAGACCGAAATACACACTTGAAGAGACATGAAACGAGTTTTGAGGAAGAGGTTTGTACTAGAACATTACAGGCATGAGTTATTTATGCGTCTCTAGACATTGAGACAGGGGGGTAAAACAGTGGATGACTAATTACAGGAGTTTGAGACAGTAGTGATTAGATGTGGATCAGTTGAACCTCCTGAACAAACCCTAGCACGTTTTGTATCTGGGTTGAAGTATGAGATAGCTTGTGTAGTTGAGCTTCAGAGATATAGTACACTTGATGCGGCTATACGGTTAGCCTTGAAAGTGGAAAGACAGAGACAATCCTATTCATTCCAGGTTACTAGGAGTAGGCCCAGCACTAATTCAAAGCCCATGGGGATTGTTGGTCAGTTAGATGGGTCAAAGGGAGCAGATGAGCATTTCAGGGTTGTAGACAAAATAATCCCTACTACAGAAAAGGAGAAAAATGTTTTTGGGAAAGGCAAAGAGGTAGTTGGATCTGATTTGGGGCAGATGGTACAAGGGTCAACCAGTGGGAAGATATGCTAGATTAAATGTTTCAAATGCATGGGATTTAGACATATAGCTACGCAGTGTCCCAATAAAAGGGTGACGACCGTCATGGAGGGTAACGGGGAAGATGATGGGGAAGAGACTGTCGAGCCTACAAATTTATCCTTAGCCTTACAGGAGTATTATGATGATGAACATGTTGAAACACATAGGGATGAAAAGGGAGGAAAATACTTTCCTATTATCGAGTTTAATTTTTGAATTTCCCATTCTTAATCCGATCTAGACTAGACCCTATGCTCATCTAATATAGATCCTCGACTTGAGTTAGGAATCTCATTTAATTTTGGAGTCGCCACCCAACTGTTGTCGGGAAAGATTGAATTAAGACTATTGGAGCGGATTAGTCTTAATTTGGACCACTAGTCGTCGTGATTTCTTCTTCTCATTTTTGTGAAAAGAGGAAAAGGGAAAACTAGAGTTTCTAAGTTCGGAGGCTAACCTATTAAAACCCTAAGGTTACCGCATAATATCCTAAAATTATCCCCATTTAGAAATGTCTTTTATTTTATTTTTTTGTTGCCTTTTATTGTATTTTTGAGTTATTCTAAGAAAATGATTTTTTTATTCTTTTTAAGGTTGCTCCAAATGGGTGCCTACGTACCTGCTACTCAGGATTAAACAAGTCATAGTTCGCTTTTCCTAAAAACTTTAAGTGTGTTTGTGAATTTTAATTGTGAAATCTCTTTTGATTTATGTTTTTACCATTCTTGGATTTTTCTAAAAATAAATCTAAGCCTAAGCTTTAATTTGATTTTTGAAAATAATTTTAAGGGAAAACATGAATTTTGGATTTATTTGAGAAAATAATTTTTCTAAGTGATAAAACTCATTTTTTTTCTATTTTTTTTACTTATTTCTACTATTATAAAATTTTTATTATTTTTTATTAATTTTTATGATTTTTATTAATTTTTTAACTTTTTATAATTTTTTTTATTTTTATAATTTTCATTATCTTTTATAACTTTTTATAATCTTTATGAGTTTTCATGATTTTTATAATTTTTTATTAATTTTTCATGATTTTTATAATTTTCATTTTTAAAAATTTTCTCCTAGATTTTTATCTACCCTATTCTAAATCTAAATTTTTATTATCATTTTCCTAATATTTTTATAATTTTCTACATTTTCATTTTAATTATTATGATTATATTAAATACTAAAAAATCTAATTTCTAACATTTTTCTATTTATTGAAATATAAATAACGAATAAGTAAATAGCAAATAAATAAATAGAATAATTTGAAATAAATAAAGTAACTAAATAAAAAAAATAAATAAAAATATTAAAAAAAATCAGAAAATCGGTGTGCGGGTCGAGTTGGTCGAGTCGAATTGGGTCGAAGTGGTCAGACACGGCGGCGGGGAGTGCTCGTTGACGACGTTCCGGCGGCCTTTTGCAGCGGTTGAGGTGTCGAATCCTAGGTTATCGAGGGTGAGGAATCCAATGGTAGTGGTGGTTTGCTCCAGAAACGCCTCCTGGTGGTTGCCCAACTCTTGATCGGCGGTCGTGGTTTCGAAACAACTCCGGTGAACTTCGATTCTCTCTTTCTCTCACTTTCTCTCGCTTTTGATCTATGCTTCAGCTTCCTCACTTCATCCTCTATTTATAGGCTTTCGAAATCGAGCTGGATAAGCTCGGATTTCCACCGATCGAGGCAAATCGGATTTGCGGTTAAACGAACCAACTCCAATTCGTGTAAATCCGTCGATTTGTTGAGATTTGATTCCAATTGGATGATGTTTATCTCAATTTTGTTGAAGATCTGTTGGATTTGTGCAAAAAATTGAATCAAAACGGCCAAAATTCGAATTTTTCCCTTCGCTGGCGATCTCGGACCGAGGTTAAAGACGATCACGCACCTGGTGCATGCGTTTGCTCCAGCCAATCATGCGCTGCCACGTGGCAGCTCCAGGGAAAAGAAGAGAAAAAATTTCCGAGCGCATGCGGGGGGGGATTCGAACTCGGGACCTCAAGCTTCACGTACGATTCCAGGCGCACACACGAGCCAACTGAGCTGGCCTAATTTCCCGATTTTAATTATTTCGCAAATTGTATATATGCGATGCAATTTTTCCATTTTTTTTGTATTTTTTGGAATTTCAAAAATTTTTAAAAATTATTCATTCCTTATTATTGCCATTTCTGAAATTAGTTTTCAAAATTAATGTGTTTTCCTATTTATTTTTATTTTTTTTAATATTTTCCCTATTTTTGCTAAATTAGAGAAAAATATGAAAAATTGGAGAAAAAATGGAAATTGATTATTATTGATTCTTAGGGCAAAAATGGGGTGTTTACAGCCACCCCTCTTTGTAGTAAAGTTTGAAAAACTTAACTACAAAGACAAGAAAGACGCCATTTTGGCCTCTTGGTTAGATAACGCCTTGGTTTGGCTGGTTATCTAGAATTTGGCTTTTTGTAAGAAAATGCTCCATGAGCTAATAATCCCACGTGTCTGAAATGGTCTTAATAATCTAGAGTAATGTATCCTCCCAAAAAGTGCTTTATGGGCTGACTAATTGGCAATAGGAAACATCTCTAGAATTGTTTAGGAGTGTAGAATAACTGATGATAGGAAGCGTCTTATTAGACTAGCAACCTTGGAGAGAAAATTATCTTAGGAAGTGCCCTTATGAGCTGGCTACCTGTCAACAAAAGCGTCTGACTAGACTAGCGACTATTTGGAAAAATACCACCGAAAAGTGCTTCTATGAGCTGACTAATCGGTCATCAAAAGTTTGAAAAAGTGCTCCTATGAGTTGATTAATTGATAGATTCGAAAAGTGCTCCTTTGAGCTAACTAATCGAGGGATTCAAAAAGTACTCCTTTGAGCTAACTAATTGATGGATTTGAAAAGTGCTCCTTTGAGCTAACTAATCGAGGGATTCGAAAAGTGCTCCTTTGAGCTAATTAATCGATGGATTCGAAAAGTTCTCCTCTGAGCTAACTAATCGAGGGATTCGAAAAGTGCTCCTCTGAGCTAACTAATCGAGGGAATCGAAAAGTGCTCCTTTGAGCTAACTAATCGAGGGGTTCGAAAAGTGCTCCTCTAAGCTAACTAATTGATGGATTCGAAAAGTGCTCCTCTAAGCTAACTAATCGAGGGATTCGAAAAGTGCTCCTCTGAGCTAACTAATCGAGGGATTCGAAAAGTGCTCCTTTGAGCTAACTAATGGAGAGATTCGAAAAGTGCTCCTTTGAGCTAACTAATCGAGGGATTCGAAAAGTGCTGCTCTGAGCTAACTAATCGATGGATTCGAAAAGTGCTCTTCTGAGCGAACTAATCGAGGGATTCGAAAAGTGCTCCTTTGAGCTAACTAATCGAGGGATTCAAAAAGTGGTCTAGGAAAGTGCCCCTTCTTGGGCTGACTGACCTATAGCGGGAAGTGTCTTTCTTAGACTCACGACCTTGGGGGAAATGTCTCAAAAAGTGCCCCTATGGGCTGACCTTGAGACAAGATATTTAGGAGAGTGCCCCATTGTGGGCTGACTAACCTATAGCATAAAGAAATGTTTTAAAAAAAGTGCCTTTGTGAGCTGACCTTAAAAGAGGATGTTTAGGAAAGTGCCCCTTTGTGGGCTAACTAACCTATGACAGAATGTCTCAAAAAGGTGCCCTTATGGGCTAACCCTAAGAGGATATTTAGGAAAGTGCCCCAATGTGGGCTGACTAACCTATGGCAAGAATAAATGTCTTGAAAGGTGCCTTTATAGGCTGACCTTAGGAGGAGATCTAGGAAAGTGCCCCTCTTTGGGCTGACTAACCTATTAAAGGAGATGTTTAGACAAGTGCCCCATTATGGGCTGACTCATCTTATGCTTTTGAATATGCTTCTACTGACTGGGCTAAATGATGTGATGCTTTTCAGGATATGTAGATGATAACCGTTTTATCATTTTTAATGTTTGCCAATTCATCGTGGATAGCAACCAAACAACCAAACCTTCGTGCTGGTTTGCTTCTGCTTCACTTTCGTTATCTTGACATGGGGTTGAAAATCTTGACATGCTTCCTTTCTTGTGCGCATGGCTCTCCTGACGGTAACGTTATCCTACTAATGCATTAAGTTTTAATGCTCAAGAGTAGATAGAATTATATTACAAAATTTATTGAGATTCATTATCATTTTAGTGTTTATCATTCATGGGTGAAGTGATGGGTAATGTGTTTAGGAATATTTGTTGTAATTGATTGGGATTATTGACCATTCAAGGATATTAACTTTGCTTGTAAAAAGTAAAAACTCGACTCAACGAAATTTGTATCGAACATTGGCTTTCATAAACATTGGCAAAATTTCAATTCCCTTGCCTAAGGATAGTACATCTTTACAGCATCTATGTTAATGGGGTCTCTCAATTCCGGACCATCCATTTGAGTTAGTATCAAAGCACCTCCTGACAGAACCCTTTTTACCACATAGGGGCCTTCATAGTTTGGGGTGAATTTTCCTTTGGAGTCTTGGGCATTCGGGAGAATCTTCCTTAACACCAAATCCCTTTCTTTGAAGTATCGGGGCCTCATCTTCTTGTTAAATGCTTGGGACATCCTTTGTTGGTAACACTGACCATGACATAGTGCGGTAAGTCTTTTTTCATCAATCAAATTTAGCTAATCAAGCCTCTTCTTTACCTAGTCTGATTCAGTTAGCTGAGTTTCTGATAGAATTCTAAACGATGGTATTTCGACTTCGACTGGTAGCATTGCTTCTGTACCATATACTAATGAATAAGGGGTAGCTCCAGTAGATGTTCTTACTGAAGCCCTATAAGCCATGAGAGCAAACGGCAACATCTCGTGCCAATCTTTGTGAGTTGTTGTCATTTTTGCGATGATCTTTTTAATATTCTTGTTAGCCGCTTCTACTACCCCATTCATCTGAGGTCGGCAGGGAGTTGAATTTCTATGGTTTATGTGGAATTGTTGACATAAACCTGTCATCGATTTGTTGTTAAGATTGGTACCGTTGTTGGTGATGATGGACTCAGGAACTCCATATCGGGCTATTATGTCCCTCTTCAAGAAGCGGACTATTACCCCTTTTGTGACATTGGCATATGACGAAGCTTCTACCCATTTGGTGAAGTAATCGATTGCTACCAATATGAACCTGTGGCCATTACATGTTGTCGGAGTGATTGGGCCAATTATGTCGATTCCCCACATGGAGAAAGGCCATGGTGCTGATAACAAATGTAGCTCATTGGGCGGAGCATTTATCCGGTTTGCGTATACTTGACACAGATGACAGTGCTTGACAAATTTTATGCAATCCGATTCCATAGTTAACCAATAGTATCCTAACCTCATGATTTTTCGGGCTAACATGTAGCCATTCATATGAGGTCCACATACTCCTTCATGCACTTCTTTCATTAGTACACAGGCTTCATTTTTGTCCACACATCTTAACAAGGTGGCATCAGATGATCTTTTATAGAGTATAGACCCACTTAATAAGAAATGGCTTGCTAACCTTCTAAGTGTTCTTTGGTCATTCTTGCTAGCTATTTCAGGGTATTTTCCTTCTTGGAGAAAGGTCTTGATGTCATGATACCAGGGCTTGTTGTCTTGTGCTTTTTCAATTGTTAAACAGTAGGCGGGCCGATTTTCGATGTCTATCTTCATCGGTTGGACTTTGGCTCCCCCTGTTACTTGGACCATAGATGCTAGTGTGGCTAGTGCATCTGTAAACTGATTTTGAGTTCTCGGGATACATGTGAAAGTGATTGCTTCGAATTCTTCGATTAGCTCTGTCAAATGTTGATGATACGGTACCAGTTTGGGGTCTTTAGTCTTGTATTCCTCTCTTGTCTGTAGTATGATGAGCGATGAATCTCCGTATACTTCTAATTCGCGGATTTCCATTTGGTAAGCCATTTTGAGGCCAAGAATGCATGCCTCATATTCCGCGATATTATTGGTATATGGAAATGTGAGTCTTGTCGCTGCAGGGAATTGTGTGCCGCCCGGGGATATCAATACTGTCCCAATCCCGCAACCGAATACATTAGCAGCTCCGTCGAAAAACAGTTTCCACTTAGCGTTCTGCTCAATCCCAAAGTCTTCTACTGGTATATCTTCCACTGTTAATATATTTTCGTCCGGGAATTGGGCTTGTAGTTCTTAGGAATCTGTCTTGACAGGGTGTTCTGCCAATTGGTCGGATAAGGCTTGCCCTTTCATCGAGTTCTGATTTATGTATGTGATGTCAAAATCGGATAGGAGCATTTGCCATTTAGAGATTCTCCCTATCAAAGCTAGTTTCTCTGCCAAGTATTTTAAGGGATCGTGTCTTGTCAGTAGCTCAATATGATAGTAAAGGGTGTATTGCCTTAATTGATGCATGACCCAAATTAGAGTACAACAAGTCTTCTCCACCTCTAAGTACCTCTGTTCCCCTTCTGTGAATTTCTTGCTCAAGTAATATATGGAACGCTCTCTTCCCTCTTCATCTTTCTACCCCAGCACACAACTCATGGATTCAGGGAGTATAGTGAGGTATAAGAATAAGGGCTTCCGCTGCTTCAGGACTATCAAGACCGGAGGTTTTATAAGGTAGTATTTGATCGTCCTGAATGTTTCTTTGCATCCGTCGTCCCATTCTATGGTGGCATTCTTTTTCAACAGATGGAATAGTGGCCGGCATTTATCGGTGAGCTGTGAGATAAAATGAGCTATATAATTCAATCTTCCTAGCAAGCTTCTTACTTCTTTAACGGAGTGTAGGGAAGGTAACTCTAATATAGACTTACTTTGTCAGGGTCGATTTTAATGCCTTCCTGGCTTATGACAAACCCTAACAATTTCCCTGTTGTGACCCCGAAAGTGCATTTCTCTAGGTTTAACTTGAGCTGGAATTTTCTCAATTGCTTAAACAATTTCCTCAGGATATCTATATGGCTTTCTCCTTCCTTAGATTTGGCTATCATGTCGTCGACGTAGACTTTAACCTCTCGATGCATCATGTCATGAAGTATCGCGACCATGGCTCTCTAATACGTTACCCCGGCATTTTTCAAACCGAAGGGCATGACTTTGTAACAGAAAGTTCCCCATGTTGTGATGAAAGTTTTTTTGGTCTTATCTTCTTCAGCCATTTTTATTTGATTATATCCTGAGAAACCGTCCATGAATGAGAAAAGATGGTTTCCCGCAGTGTTGTCCACTAGAACATCAATGTGAGGTAGGGGGAAGTTATCCTTTGGCGTGGCTTGGTTTAAGTCCCGGAAGTCTACGCATACATGTACCTTTCCATTCCTTTTCATTACGGGGACTATATTTGCTACCCATTCTGGGTAATCGGACACTTCGATGAACCCTACTTCTAGCAGTTTCTTGACTTCTTCCTTAATCTTTAATAAGATGTTAGGCCTAAATCTTCTCAGTTTTTGTTTTTTAGGCTTGACATCTTCCCTTGTGGGAAGCCTATGAACTACTATCAATTGGTCTAGTCCTGGCATGTCACCATATGACTAGGCGAACACATCTGCATATTCTGTTAATAGCTCGGTTATCTCACATTTTTACTCGGCACTCAAACTGGTCTCGATTTTGAGATTTTTAGGTTTTTCCATGCTTCCTAGATTTACTGTCTCCACCGGCTCGTCAATTGAAATTCCGCTTTGTTTATGTTTTTGGAAATTTTCTTGTATTATTTCGTTGTCAAGGATATCGCTTTCAACAACTGACCCAGCAGCGTTGGAAACGATATCAGCATTTTTATTTTCTACCTGCGCAAAATATCCCTAATGTTCGATGGTAGGAGATCTGGGTAAAGTAAAATGAAAGCATATATATAACAAAATAGATTGTAATTGAATTAATAAAGAGTCTCCATAAAATTTTTTCAATAATCGTTGTCTATCCTTGAGCTGACCTAGAGCTATTAGTAGGATAACAGAACCAATTGTTTAAAGCTGGATGCTGATTGGACGTGCGGGGGGTTAGGCTCCCGTTGCTGATGTCACCTTCGCTTATCCGAGGCTCTTGAATGATATTTGCTTTTCGGAAAGATTGTTAGAGGGGTGGAATGCACATCGGGGTGTTGCTTGGCTTCTCTTTTATCCTACCTTTGACATCTCTGGCTTGTACCTCTTCTTGGGGTGTAGGAACGTAATCAGTGCTGGTCATATTGCGGTTGTCACTGTTGTTGCCACTGTTTGCCATTCTTGTTCTTGAACGTGTGCAAATTGGGCTTCTAGGAGGGTTCGGTTGTTTGGGAGCTATTTTGATGCCTGGCGCGCATTTTTTCTTTTTAGTATGATGTATGTAAATGTGATGCATGTGTCACGCGGATGCTAAAAATAAAAGGGTCGACAATTGATTGACGATGTAATATTGAAACTTTACTTTTATTAATATCGAAAATTTTTGGAGTTCGATACTCAAAGAAAACAAATAAAAGATTACAATAATAATCTATTTCCTAGCTCTCTTAGTCTTTTGTTGTGGAGACTCAGGTTTCCCATTGATGACGTCTTCTAATTCCTTGACTTTGGCTTGAGTCTTCTCTAGCTGAGCTTCCAAGGCTTTATTGATTGCTGTTTTGCGGATACCCAGTAGTCTGCTGAAAGTACCGGCTGGGCCGGCCTCGAGATCTGGCACATAGATTTGATCGGCTAATGCTGGAGCCTGTAGCAGCTGGGTGTACTCTTCCAGGGTAGGGATGATTTCATGAGGCCCGATAAAGAAAGCTGTGGGCTCTATTTCCCATAACTGGAGCATAGCCCGTACCAAAGGTAAATTCACCTCCATCTTTGTTAGTGAGAGGATGGGCCCTATTTTCTACTGGATGAAGGCCTGCTCCTCTGGATTGTATATGGTGAACTAGTGGTCCAGCACCAACTTTGGGTCCAAAGGTTTGTACACCTGAATCTCTTTGCGGAGGAGGCGGTCGACTGCGGTACTAGCCATCTATTACAATAGAAATTTCCTAATTACAACCAGGACTATGAAAATATTACAGGGAAATAGATCCAAACTCCATGAACAAAACAACAAATATTACATTATCGTCAATTGTCAACCCATGACTTTATGTATGCAAATAGGTTGGTTCTAACTGGTCCCCAATCTCTATGGCCTCCCGCATTCTCAGAGAAATGGATCTCAGGCCATATCGAAGCATTGGGTGGGGTAGCCTAATCGGTCCCGAACGGTGATCAACTCACTTTGCCCGAAACCTACACAATGGCTCCCCGTCTTAGGGTCCTAGGACGATCCGAGTTCGACCGCATCTATTCACACAAATGCATGCATGCAGACCCAACAGTAAAAACAAACTAAATTATAAACTTAGCTAATCCTTGAAAAGTTAGCAACAGAATAATAATCGAAAGACATTTCTTAAAAAGGAACAATTCGAGGAGATTCAGGTGGCTAGCCTACTGGAATGATTCCCCAGTGGAGTCGCCATCCTGTCGAGTCTAATTTTTGAATTTCCCATTCCTAATCCGATTTAGATTAGACCCTATGCTCATCTAATATAGATCCTCGACTTGAGTTAGGAATTTCGTTTAATTTTGGAGTCGCCACCTAACTGTTGTTGGGAAAGATTGAATTAAGACTAATGGAGCGGATTAGTCTTAATTTAGACTACTAGTCGTTGTGATTTTCTCTTCTCATTTTTGTGAAAAGAGGAAAAGGGAAAACCAGAGTTTCTAAGTTCGGAGGCTAACCTATTAAAACCCTAAGGTTACCACCTAATATCCTAAAATTATCCCCATTTAGAAATGTCTTTTATTTTATTTTTTTGTTGCCTTTTATTGTATTTTTGAATTATTCTAAGAAAATGATTTTTTTATTCTTTTTAAGGTTGCCCCAAATGGGTGCCTACGTACCTGCTATTCAGGATCAAACAAGCCGTAGTTTACTTTTCCTGAAAACATTAAGTGTGTTTGTAAATTTTAATTGTGAAATCTGTTTTGATTTATGTTTTTACCATTCTTGGATTTTTCTAAAAAAAAATCTAAGCCTAAGCTTTAATTTGATTTTTGAAAATAATTTTAAGGGAAAACATCAATTTTGGATTTATTTGAGAAAATAATTTTTCAAAGTGATAAAACTCATTTTTCTTCTATTTTTTGACTTATTTCTACTATTATAAAATTATTATTATTTTTTATTAATTTTTATGATTTTTATTAATTTTTTAACTTTTTATAATTTTTTTATTTTTATAATTTTTATGATTTTTATAATTTTTATTATTGTTTATAACTTTTTATAATCTTTATGAGTTTTCATGATTTTTATAATTTATTATTATTTTTTTATTAATTTTTCATGATTTTTATAATTTTCATTTTTAAAAATTTTCTCCTAGATTTTTATCTACCCTATTCTAAATCTAAAGTTTTATTATCATTTTTCGAATATTTTTATAATTTTCTACATTTTTATTTTTATTATTATTTTTTTATTATTATTATTATATTAAATCCTAAAAATCTAATTTCTAACATTTTTCTATTTATTGAAATATAAATAACAAATAACAAACAAGTAAATAGAAAATAAATAAATAGAATAATTTGAAATAAATAAAGTAACTAAATAAACAAAATAAATAAAAATATTAAAAAAAATCGGAAAATCCGACTTACCTGGATCCGGGTCAGTGCGTGGGTCGGGTCGAATCGGGTCGAAGCGGTCAGACACGGCGGCGGGGAGTGCTCGTTGACGGCGTTCCAGCGACCTTTTGCAGCAGTTGAGGTGTCGAATCCTAGGTTATCGAGGGTGAGGAATCCAATGGTGGCGGTGGTTTGCTCCAGAAATGCCTCTTGGTGGTTGCCCAACTCTTGATCGGCGGTCGTGGTTTCGAAACAACTCTGGTGAACTTCAATTCTCTCTTTTCTCTCACTTTCTCTCGCTTTTGATCTGTGCTTCAACTTCCTCACTTCATCCTCTATTTATAGGCTTTCGAAATCGAGCTGGATAAGCTCGGATTTCCACCGATCGAGGCAAATCGGATTTGCGATTAAATGATCCAACTCCGATTCATGTAAATCCGTCGATTTGTTGAGATTTGATTCCAATTAGATGATGTTTATCTCAATTCCGTTGAAGATTTGTTGGATTTGTGTAAAAAATCGAATCAAAACGGCCGAAATTCGAATTTTTCCCCTAGCCGGTGATCTCGGACCGAGGTTGAAGACGATCACGCGCCCGGCGCGTGTGTTTGCTCCAGCCAATCATGCGCTGCCACGTGGTAGCTCCAGGGAAAAGAGAAAAAATTTCCGAGCGCACACGGAGGGGGATTCGAACTCGGGACCTCAGGCTTCACACACGATTTCAGGCGCACACATGAGCCAGCTGAGCTGGCCTAATTTCCCGATTTTAATTATTTGGCAAATTGTATATATGCGATGCAATTTTTCCATTTTTTTGTATTTTTTGGAATTTCAAAAATTTGTAAAAATTATTCATTCCTTATTATTGCCATTTCTGAAATTAGTTTTCAAAATTAATGTGTTTTCCTATTTATTTTTATTTTTTGAATATTTTCCCTATTTTTGCTAAATTAGAGAAAAATATGAAAAATTGGAAAAAAAATGGAAATTGATTATTATTGATTCTTAGGGCAAAAATGGGGTGTTTACACCTATTAATGTGTTACACAGGGCTATGACTATTTCTCCAGATATCAGGGACATACTGAGGGAGAATCCATTCCACACACCTTGTCAGATTCGAGGTAACCTATGCATGCTTTTTATTGATAGTGGTAGTTGTACTAATGTCATATCTATTGCATTGGTAGAAAACTTACTATTAACCACTAGCTCTCATCCTAACCCGTATAAAGTGCATTGGTTGGACAATCGAGGTAGTTTGCATGTTACACAACGAGCAATGGTACTGATCAGTATATGAGATCGGTATAGTGATGAGATTATCTGTGATGTGCTTCCTACGTATGACTTTCATTTACTACTGGGTCGACCATGGCTATTTGATAGAAAGGTGTTATATGATGGGTTCAGAAAAACTTACATGTTTCAGAAGGATGGTATTCGGATTTTATTGACTCCTTTATCTCCGTCTAAGGTTCGTTCTTTCTAGAAATTAGTTAGAAGCATATATAGTTCTTCCAGATTTTCAGCCAACAAGCCATTCCAAACATCGGGTTTCAGTCTAGGAAAAGACTCTCTAGATTTGAGGAAAAATCTTTCAGAAGCCCGAGGAGATGATGGGAAAATTTTTGGCACCTTCGACACTTTCAAAACTCGATTTGGATGATGATCCAAATTACTCATATTTTACTTTATGTCTTTTATTCTAATAAATATTTGAGAAATAATCTTACAGGTACAATAATAATTCTCTATGGGATGCCAATATGTCCTATAATAGTTGATGGACACAGAACATTTTCAAAGTGACAATCAAAGACCTGCTACGATTATTTTCCATTCCGAGGCATCGGTTCATGAAGACTTATGATATTTTGTACTTTGTAATTGTTTTATGAACTATTTTTGGTTGTATTTGGTTTTGGGACACTTTCAATTCCTTGTAATTTTCATTTAGGACTAGTCACCTTAAAAGCGGCAAACTTGTAATTTTGACCATTTTCTAACCCTAGGAGTAGCAAGTATAAATACTTGCTTAGAATAGGGTTTGAGGGGCCATATTTTGCAGATTAAACCTAGCACTTCACGTGTGGAATTAAGGTTTGTCCTTAGTTCAAAACCTCATATCAATTTCAACCCAAGAATTGGAATTATGGCGAGTGCGATAAAGGGGAATTATGAGTCATATCGATTTCATCTTTGTTGTTTTTCATTTCTTCTCTAGTGAGTCATATCTAGGGTGGATTTGAATCTTTCTTGGAACTATTATGAGTGTAATTCATGAGCAATTGTCTTGTTAAGATTATTTTTTTTTAGTTATTGAACTCAATATCATTTTACTGATTGGCGTGAATTGGAATTAGAGGAAGAGTGGAAATCACGGTTTTGGTGCTTCAATTTTGTTTTGATTTCACGTGAATCTAATCTCTTTTTGTTGTCACTTGGTGAATATTACAAATAGGGATTGCATTTACATCATTTGTTCTTTGGTTTTTCATCAAATCTCAAAGGGTTTCATGTGAATTGTTCATCCACATTGAACCGGTTTTGTGATTGAATTGTGACTTGTTTTTCTTAAGTCATTTGATTGTGCTTGAACTTGGTTTTGAGCACATCAGAACTCCTTAGCTAGTCTTACAAATTTTTCTAGCCCACAAGGTTCCTCTACAAGCCTGATAGGTCTCACAGCCTACTGTTATTGTTGTGCCAACATTTCTACTACAGCATTTACAATCTCTAGTAGTTGAGCAGCGGTGACATTAGCTTGCTTTGGGGTTTCTTGCTGAGGTGGTCTTTGAGGGTTCCTATCCTCTAGGGCATCTCTACCCTGTCCAGCATTAGATGAACCCTACCTAATATTTCTTCTTGGAGGCATTCTATGTAAATTGAGACAGTAGAATGATTCCAGTGTTAGAATTTATAAGGGGAGTTAGTGACAGTATACATCTATGTATACTCAAGCTCAAACATAGGTATATTCCTATACAAAATTAAACAGGAATATTCAACAAATGACATCCGCATTTAATACTAAGATTACCCAAACATAATAGTTATCCCCTAATTTACCCACTCTCTTCATTCTTATGGATCTAGATCATTTATTTGGTCTTCTAAAGATTTCAACTTAACTTCTATTGCTTGAATCCTACAACTTTTAGATCATTAGTTAATTTTAGAAGTCATCAATTAAATCTCTACTTGATCACATCTTAAATTTTAAAGAGCATCAAAACCTAGTGTTTTGAAACTACTTACTTCTTTTCTTTTGATCAAAACCTAAGCTTCTAGGGATCATCAACTTAAAGTTCTAATACCACTTAAGTGATAAGAATCAAAATCTTACAAGACCTATCATTAGGGCAAGAGCTAAAGGATTTCAAATCTTGGCGATGAGAGTCCTCTTTGAACAAACCAACCCGGAATTATTTGTATACTAACCTCTTTTCTATTACTTATGCGTTGTGTATTCCAGCAGGCATACTTGTTGGGTTTTACAGGGCGATGGACAAACTCACTAAGACTCAGCTTGTGAGTTATTCATGAACCGACCTAAACCGAAAATGAGCTGGACTAATGAATTCAATTGAAGAACTGCTTTGTTGAAGACTATTTTTGTACTTGTTATTTTTATCTTTGAACCGGTTACTTTATAATCATTTTGGAACATTTTATTTGGTTGTATTTGTTGGATTTAGGACCGACCACACTAGTGGCATAGACTTAATTGTTTTATCATTTTAACCCTAAGTGGAGCAAGTATAAATATTTGCTAAAGTAGAGTTTGTAGGAGCTTTTTGAGAGATAAAATTTCTGCCCCTTTTCACATGAGATCTAGGGTTCTTGCTCTAATTTCATAAGGCTCTTATCAACTCCTCAAGGGTTATGGCGAGTGGAGGCTTAAGGATTTGTGAATAATATCAAATCCCTTAAGTTAATTCTAATTTCATACTAGTGTGTCATATCTAATACAACTTGGTTTGTTCTTGTTTGTGTTCTTATTTTTCATGCCATTTTAGGGTTTCGATTCTATTATTGGATTCACACCATTTTAGTGGAATTACATCCTAAAGTGTGTTGTTATTTGTGATTAATCAATTTCTATTGGATTGTCATTTGCATGGAAGCCTTTTGATACTTAAGGGATTCAGGCCATTTGTTGATTTTGGTGATTGAATTGCTTCCATTTGATCTTTGAATGTGCTTTAGCCAATTAAGCACATCATTAAGTTATAACACCCTAGAACCTAGAGCACTACAGCTCGCCATGTGTCACCACTACCGAGTGACACGCTAAGGCTCTAAAACTTCAACATACTTCAAAACCTACTCATATAAATTATCTATCATTCTACTATAATTATAATCAAATGAATGACTCACAAATGAGTCATTCCAAATTTCATTATTTAATAACCACAAAGTCTCCAGCTACAATCTGTCTTCATAATTTCAATTTAACAATAAAATATCAATTTACAATAATTCATAATTTTTGTCACTCTTCCACTACATAGTAATAGTGTTCTCTTCCCATCTCATCCATGTAATGTCCCACTAAGTTTCCATTCTCATCATACTCTAGTTGTTCATCATTTTCGCCTAAGCTCAATACGTGAGTACCACACCCACATGCGCATGACACATCACATTAATATCACATGCATGTATACAACATTTATCCTCAACACATTCACAATTTAGTTCATACATCAACACTAATAATGAATTATAGCACATGGGGGTACTCATGACCCCAATATACATAACATTTGTCCTAGTGGGAACTGTCTCTGCAGGCCCTATCTAACCCTAATGGGAACTGCTACTATGGGCCCCATTTATCCCAAATCTACCTTAGATCATTTCGATACATGACTCCACTAAGGATAACACGACATACCGATCATCACGGTGCCCCCTAGGATCTGCCAATGCGGGCCCCTAGGTCAAGCTAAGCACAAGCAACATATCTCATTCCATTCACATAACATTGCATTACTTCCTGATACCACATGATTCACATTATGTCTCAGCATTTCATTATTTCACATACAACTCATTCGGTAGCTTCCTAACAATCACATATAACAAACAAAGTAAACACGTACCTAGAATCTTAGCCTTATGCACTTCTTGTCCCAAACTTAAGCTACATCGACCTCTGTATAATCAACACATTAATTTTAGTACTAATCCAACATAATATAACTCTCCTAATTCCTCTTATTCTATTAAGTCATCTAAGGTTTCACTAATTTGTTTAAGTTGTGTGGAACTTGGTTAATTAAGAAGATAAATTTGATATTGTCGAGTCTAATTTTTGAATTTCCCATTCCTAATCCAATCTATGTTAGACCCTGTGCTCATCCAATGTAGATCCTCGACTTGAGTTAGGAATTTCGTTTATTTTAGAGTCGCCACCCAACTGTTGTTGGGAAAGATTGAATTAAGACTAATGGAGCGAATTAGTCCTAATTTGGACCACTAGTTGTTGTGATTTCCTCTTCTCGTTTTTGTGAAAAGAGGAAAAGGGAAAACCAGAGATTCTAAGTTTGGAGGCTAACCTATCAAAAAGGTGCCCTTGTGGGCTGACCTTAAAAGATATCTAAGAAAGTGCCCCTTTGATGGGCTAACTAACCTATGACAAAATGTCTCAAAAAGGTGCCTTTATGGGCTGACCCTAAGAGAGGATGTTTAGGGAAGTGCCCCAATGTGGGTTGACTAACCTATAACAGAATGTCTCAAAAAGGTGCCCTTATAGGCTAACCCTAAGAGAGGATATTTAGGGAAGTGCCCCAGTGTGGGTTGACTAACCTATGAAAGGAAGAAATGTCTTGAAAGGTGCCCTTATAGGCTGACCTTAAGAGGAGATCTAGGAAAGTGCTCTTATATGGGCTAACTAACCTTTTAAAGGGGAGGTTTAGACAAGTGCCCCATTATGGGCTAACTGATCTTATGCTGTTGAACATGTTTCTACTGATTGAGTTAAATGATTCGATGCTTTTCATGATATGTGGATGATAGTCATTTATTATTTTTTTAATGTTTGCCAATTTATCGTGGATAGCAACCAAACAACCGAACCTTCGTGCTGGTTTGCTTCTATTTCGCTTCTTCTTATCTTGACACGGGGTTGAAAATCTTGATGTGCTTCCTTTCTTGTGCACATGGCTCTTCTGACGGTACTGTTATCCTACTAATGCATTAGGTTTCAATGCTCAAGAGTAGATAGGATTATATTACAAAATTTATTGAGATCCATTATCATCTTAGTGTTTATCCTTCATTGGTGAAGTGATGGGTAATGTGTTTAAGAATGTTTGTTGTAATTGGTAATTGGTTAGAAATATCGACCATTCAGAGATATTAACTTTGCTTGTAAAAAAAATAAAAACTAGACTCAACGAAATTTGTATCGAATATTGGCTTTCATAAACATTGGCAAAAATTCAATTCCCTTGCCTAAGGATAGTACATCTTTACAGCATCTGTATTAATGGGGTCTCTCAATTCTGGACCATCCATTTGGGTCAGTATCAAAGCACCTCCTGATAGAATCTTTTTCACCACATATGGACCCTCATAGTTTGGGGTGAATTTTCCTCTGGAGTCTTGGGCATTCAAGAGAACCTTCCTTAGCACCAGATCCCCTTCTTTGAAGTATCGAGGCCTCATCTTCTTGTTAAATGCTCAGGCCATCCTTTGCTGGTAGCACTGGCCATGACATAGTGTAGTGAGTCTTTTTTCATCAATCAGATTCAACTGATCAAGCCTCTTCTTTACCCAGTCTGATTTAGTTAGTTGAGTTTCTGACATAATTCTGAAAGATGGTATTTCGACTTCGACTGGTAGCACTGCTTCCGTACCATATACCAATGAATACGGGATAGCTCCAGTAGATGTTCTTATTGAAGTCCTATAAGCCATGAGAGCAAACAGAAACATCTCGTGCCAATCTTTGTAAGTAGTTGTCATTTTATTGATGATCTTTTTGATATTCTTGTTAGCTGCTTCTACTGCCCCGTTCATCTGAGGTCGATAGGGAGTTGAATTTCTATGGTTTATGTGGAATTGCTGACATAAACCTGTCATCGACTTGTTATTCAAATTGGTACCATTGTCGGTGATGATGGACTCAGGAACTCCATATCGAGCTAATATGTCTCTTTTTAAGAAACAGACTATTACCCCTTTGGTGACATTGGCATATGAAGAAGCTTCTACCCATTTGGTGAAGTAATCAATTGCTACCAATATGAACCTGTGGCCATTGGATGTTGTCAGAGTGATAGGGCCAATTATGTCGATTCCCCACATGGAGAAAGGCCATGGTGCTGACAACAAGTGTAACTCGTTGGGCGGAGCATTTATCCGGTTTGTATATACTTGACACAGATGACAGTGCTTGACATATTTTATGCAATCCGATTCCGTGGTTAGCAAATAGTATCCCAACCTCATGATTTTTCGGGCCAACATGTAGCCATTCATATGAGGTCCACATACTCCTTCATATACCTCTTTCATCAGTTCATAAGCTTCATTTTTATCCACACATCTTAACAAGGTGGTATCAGATGATCTTTTGTAAAGTATAGACCCACTTAATAAGAAATGACTTGCTAACCTTCTTAGTGTTCTTTGGTCATTCTTGTTACCCATTTCAGGGTATTTACTCTCTTGGAGAAAGGTCTTGATGTCGTGATACAAAGGCTTGTCGTCTTGTGCTTTTTCAATTGTTAAACAATAGGCGGGCCGATTTTTGATGTCTATCTTCATCGGTTAGACTTCGGCTCCCCCTGTTATTTGGATCATAGACGCTAGTGTGGCGAGTGCATCTGCAAACTAATTCTGAGTTCTCGGGATATATGTGAAAGTGATTGCCTTGAATTCTTCGATTAGCTTTGTCAAATGTTGATGATATGGTACCAGTTTGGGGTCTTTAGTCTTGTATTCCCCTCTTGTTTGTAGTATAATGAGCGACGAATCCTCGTATACCTCTAATTCGTGGATTTCCATTTGGCAGGCCATTTTGAGGCCGAGAATGCACGCCTCATATTCTGCGATATTATTGGTATATGGAAATGTGAGTCTTGTCGCTGCAGGGAATTGTGTGCCGTCTGTGGATATCAATATTGCCCTAATCCCACAACCAAATACGTTGGCAGCTCCGTCTAAAAACATTTTCCACTTAGGGCTCTGCTCTATCCCACAGTCTTCTACCGGTATATCTTCCACTGCAATATATTTTTGTCCGGGAATTGGGCTTGTATTTCTTGGGAATCTGCCTTGACAGGGTGTTCTGCCAATTGGTAGGCTAAGGCTTGCCCTTTCATCGAGTTCTGATTTATGTATGTGATGTCAAACTCGGATAGGAGCATTTGCCATTTAGAGATTCTCCCTATCAAAGCTGGTTTCTCTGCCAAGTATTTTAAGGGATCATGTCTTGTCAGCAGCTCAATACGATAGTAAAGGGTGTATTGCCTTAATCGATGCATGACCCAAATTAGAGCACAACAAGTCTTCTCCACCTCTGAGTACCTCTGTTCCCCGTCTGTGAATTTCATGCTCAAATAATATATGGAACGCTCTCTTCCCTCTTCATCTCTCTACCCCAACACGCATCCCATGGATTCGGGGAGTATCGTGAGGTATAAGAATAAGGGCTTCCCTTGCTTCAGGACTATTAAGACCGGAGGTTTTATAAGGTAATCTTTGATCGTCCTGAATGCTTCTTCACATTCGTCATCCCATTCTATGGTGGCATTCTTTTTCAACAGACGGAATAGTGGCCGGCACTTATCGGTGAGCTGTGAGATAAAACGAGCTATATAATTTAACCTTCCCAGCAAGCTTCTTACTTCTTTAACGGAGCGTGGGGAAGGTAACTCTAATATAGACTTTACTTTGTCAGGGTCGATTTTAATGCCTTCCTGGCTTATGACAAACCCTAACAATTTCCCTGTTGTGACCCCGAAAGTGCATTTCTCTGGGTTTAACTTGAGTTGGAATTTTCTCAGTTGCTTAAACAATTTCCTCAGGATATCTATATAGCTTTCTCCTTCCTTAGATTTGGCTATCATGTCGTCGACGTAGACTTCAACCTCTCGATGCATCATGTCATGAAGTATCGCGACCATGGCTCTCTGATACGTTGCCCCGGCGTTTTTCAAACCGAAGGGCATGACTTTGTAACAGAAAGTTCCCCATGTTGTGATGAAAGTCGTTTTGGTTTTATCTTCTTCAGCCATTTTTATTTGATTATATCCTGAGAAACCGTCCATGAATGAGAAAAGATGGTTTCTCGTGGTGTTATCCACTAGAACATCAATGTGAGGTAGGGAGAAGTTATCCTTTGGCGTAGCTTGGTTTAAGTCCCGGAAGTCTACACATACGCGTACCTTTCCATTCTTTTTCATAACAGGGACTATATTTGCTACCCATTCTGGGTAATCGGACACTTCGATGAACCCTACTTTTAGCAGTTTCTTGACTTCTTCCTTATTCTTTAGTAAGATGTCAGGCCTAAATCTTCTTAGTTTTTGTTTTTTAGGTTTGAAATCTTCCTTTGTGGGAAGCCTGTGAACCACTATTGATTGGTCTAGTCCTGGCATGTCACCATATAACTAGGCGAACACATTTGCATATTCTATCAACAACCCGACTATCTCACACTTTTGCTCGGCACTTAAACTGGTCCCGATTTTGAGATTTTTAGGTTTTTCTATGCTTCCTAGATTTACTGTCTCCATCGGCTCGTCAATTGAAATTCTACTTTGTTCATGTTTTTGCCAATTTTCTTGTATTATTTCGTTGTCAAGGATATCGCCTTCAACAACGGACCCAGCAGCGTTGGAAACGATATCAGCGTTTTTATTTTGTACTTGCGCGAAATATCCTTGATGTTCGATGGTTGGAGATCTGGGTAAAGTAAAATGAAAGCATGTATATAAGACAAACTGTAATTGAATTAATAATGAAGTCTCAATAAAATTTGTTTAACAATTGTTCTCTATCCTTGAGCTAACCTAAAGCTATCAATAGAATAGCAGAACCAATTATTCAGAGCTGGATGCTGATTGGACGTACGGGGAGTTGGGCTCCCGTTGTTGACGTCACCTTCACTTATCCGAGGCTCTTGAATGATATTTGCTTTTTGGAAAGATTGTTGGAGGGGTGGAATATGCATCGGGGTGTTGCTTGGCTTTTCCTTCGTTCTGCCTTTGACACCTCTGGCTTGTGCTTCTTCCTGAGCTGTAGGAACGTACCCTAGTCCAAACGTCCCTTGCTGCCTCTCTTTAAACTAATGGCCCTCCTTGCTGGTCACCATGTTTACCTCATTAAATATTTAGAGACCAAAGTCTTCTAAACCTTCCTCCCCAATATATGGTATGGCAGTTTCTTTATATATGGCGTAATCCTGTTCGCCCAGCACGGTGACTATCTGGCCACTTGCAATAAATTTAACCCTTTAGTGGAGACTAGAGGGGATGGCTCCAGCAGCATGTATCTAGCGCCTTCCCAAGAGTAGGTTGAAAGATCTTGGGATGTCAAGGACCTGGAAAGATATGTGAAATACTTGTGGACCAATCTCCACTGGTAGGTTTATCTCCCCTACTATATCTCTTTTTTACCCATCAAAAGCTCTAACCACCGTTGAGCTAGGTTTTATATTGCTTGGATCGACCCCCAATAAGTCAAGGGTAGCCAATGGGTAAACGTTGAGGGACGATTCGTTGTTGATGAGTACTCGGGAGACAATTGTGTCGTTGCACCTGACCATTATGAACAGTGGTTTTGTATGTTGGTCTCCCTCCTCTCCTAGCTCTTCCGGAGAGAAAGATATCTGGTCCATTGTGAAAATAGAATCGGCCACATGACTTATTTTGTCTGTAGCGATGCCTTCTGGGACCTGAATCTGCTTGAGCACTTCGAAGAGTGCTTCCTTGTGGGGCTCAGATGCTGTAAGAAGGCCCATGAGTGATATTTGTGCTGGAACTTTATTTAGTTGTTCCATTATCTTGTATTCACTCACCTTGACCATCTTTGTAAACGCAGCGAGCCCATCTTCCTCTTCCCCTCCTTTCTCCACGTTGGGCTCTTCGGTCGGGGCTTTATATTTTGGGTCGTATATTCTCCCAGAGCAGGTGATTCCTCCCACCACAGGAGGTCGCTCTTGTTCGAGGGTCTGATAGTCGAAAGGTGCAGCCTTATACCTCTCTGCCGGTATCGGGACATTAAATATATATCTTTTCTTCGGGATTTGTATCTCGGTTGACTGTCCCTCATAGCATTTTATAACCTTGGGCTTCTGACGAGAATTGATCATGTTTATAGTCTTCTCCTCTTCCTTCGGCGGATTGTCCTCCTTCTCAAACTCTGGCCCCCATCCGCTAGGCGGCCCATATACCGTCGGGGTATAAGAGTAGTTCACCAAGTACTCGAATCTCCCATGTGATTCCCCCAAAGTGTCGACTGTTGGGTCTCCAGCTAACCATCTTCTTTTGATATGTGACTTTGGGGTTTTCTTTAGAGCTTGACGGGACTGCTTTTTCTGTTGGTCAACCGTCTTCTGCTTAGGGGCATCCTTGGGAGCCGACTTCTCAGATGTGATCATGTTGATGACGGGCTTATGATTAGGCAGCGGGTTGGTGTTGACATTAGGTGCTGGGGTGTTAACAAAATCCAGCTGTACAATTCCCGCATCGATTAAGTCCTGGATTTTGTGCCGGAGCCTCCAGCATCTATTTGTAGAGTGGCTCTCTTGGCCCATATGGTAATCACATTTAAGGTTTGGGTCGAAGTTTTTGGGCTTGCATCGGTCATTGGGGATTTTGAAGCTAATCAAGTTGTCCGCCCTCAGTTGAGCAAAGACCTGGCTGAGCGGGATCAGAATTGGGGTGAACTGCCTTGGGACCCTGGTAGCCTGGGTATGACTGGTCGTGGAGTGCTAGGCTGGGGTACTCGTGGTCTGGAATGTCACACGAGTCTCGACCTTTTCTACCTTACCGGAGTGGACCGTGCTGATGGTAGACTCTTTAGCTCTATTACCTCCTAGGGGCCTTTGTGTTGGTGTGACCCTAGGAGAATCCGTTGTTTGGAGTCTGCCGATGGTGATGGCACTTTCGATCTGGCACCCTGCAGCTACCACCTCTGCAAAGCTGGATGAGGTCTGGCCTACCAGATGTGAAAAGTAGGTCTTATTTAGGGTGTTGACAAATATGGATGTCAACTCCTTCTCAGAGATTGGGGTTGTTACTCTGGCAGCCAGGGCTCTCCAACGCTGAGCATACTCCTTAAACGGCTCAGCATGTCTTTTCCGGAGACTCCCCAGATCAATCACGGAGGGGGCGACCTCAATATTGAACTTGTACTGGTCATAGAACGCCTGGGCTAGCCTTTCCCAAGTGTTGACATGATTGAAGTCCAGGTGGGTGTACCAGACCAAAGCAAGGCCCGTGAGGCTGTCTTGGAAAGTCTGGATCATGAGTTGGTCGTACTGAGCATACTTGCTCATCTTTGGGCATATAGCCTTGTATGCATTTTGGGGCACCCAGTCCCATCATACTTTTCAACCTCCGGGGTCTTGAACTTCTCAGGGTATACCTCTTCCCCGTATACTGGCAGACTGGTGATTCCGGCTTGCTCAAAACCATTAGGACCTTCAATTGTTTTCATTTTGTCATGGAGCTGCTGTAAGAGCCTTTTCTCCATCTCTTTCTGTCTCTCTTCCATCTCTCTCTTCAAGTCATTAGAGTTTGGACCCTAGTTGCTCCTCGGCTCATATTCAAAGGCCGGGTTGAGGTGGGAATTGATTTCTTCATACTCTGGAGGCTGTCCCTCCACTGCCTTCCCTTTCCTGGCCCCTGAATGCTCCTCTTGGGTTGGCTGGGTAGAGCGAAGGAGGCCGATGCTTTCAGTTAAGAGGTGGACCTGGGCAGCTAACTGTTGGACCGTTTGTTCTAGGGATACGATCCTAGAATCTGAGGCAGCATCAGCATTTGTGTTATTGCGGTTGTCGCTGCTGTTTGCCATCTTTGTTGTTGAACGTGTGCAAATTGGGTTTCTAAGAGGGTTCAGTTGTTTAAGAGCTATCTTGATACCTAGAGCGCATTTTTCTTTTTTTAGTATGATGTATGCAAATGCTATGCATGTGTCACACGGATGCTAAAAATAAAAGGGTCGACAATTGATTGACGATGTAATATTGAAACTTTACTTTTATTAATATCGAAAATTTTTGGAGTTCGATACTCAAAGAAAACAAATAAAAGATTACAATGATAATCTATTTCCTAGCTCTCTTAGTCTTTTGTTGTGGAGACTCAGGCTTCCCGTTGATGACGGCTTCTAGTTCTTCGACTCTAGCTTTGGTCTTCTCCAATTGTGCTTCCAAGGCTTTATTCCTTTGGTCGGATTCCTTGAATCGTCCTTTCCAGATGTCTTTCTTATAATCTGCAGCTTCAAAATAGACCTCCATCCGAGCCTTGACCTGCTCTAGGTAGATTTCTAGCTCTGGATTTATCTTGTCTGGCCTTAGTTGAGTGACATCTGGGACCCGGTATGCTCTTTCCCCTGTCTGATACAGCTGGCGGATCACAAACTCCCTGGTGGCTCAATGCTTTCCCACTTCGCCATCCAGCTCACCGAGGTCTACATTCAGGCTTTCAATTCTAGCGTCCCAAAGTGCTTTGACCTCTGTCAGCTTAGCAAACTTTTCAGCCACCAGTAGGTTCGGATCATGGTACTCAAAAGTGACTGCTTCCAGCAAAGGCCGATAAACTATGTCTTGAATAGTACCGAACTGGCGGACCACTGAATTAGGGTGATATCCAATACATCCACTGATTCCGATCAGAGGTATAACTTGAAAGTTACTGTAGGTTAAGATAATTTTGTCGCAGCAACTCCACTTGGCTGTCCACAGAATATCTTCGGCATTGAAGCTTCTAAGTACTTCTACCCAATTGTGGCTGGTAAGGTCGTTGGGTAGCTTTATCTTTTCTATGCATGAATTCACGAGATCCACTTGCTGAGCCAATGTTTTCCGGACCATGTTCAGCCCGAAACACTTAAGGTGGCTTACAAACCATATCAGCATAAGGTTGATGCTTGAGTGGAGGATCCCATGGCCTTTCTTCTTGACAAAGTTTATGTTTCGGATCTGTTCAACCAATAGAGCCGAGATGTAAGACCTTCCCTCCAGGAATTGGGTCACCAGCTCTGCAACCCAGTAGTGGACATAGAAAGTTCCGGTGGGGAATAGTATGGTGGCGAAAGCTATCAAGATAAAAGCGTTCACCCTTCTCTGTCTATAAGTCTTAAGGTCCCCACACAATGTCTTTCCTATCCCCATTGTCTTCTCGGGCAATGAACTAGGCTTCCAATTCGTCCATCCGGATGCAGTATCCATTACAGTCTGCTAAGGCCTTGTTGACTGCTGTTTTGCGGATACCCAGGAGTCTGCTGAAAATACCGGCTGGCCCGGCCTCGAGATCTGGCACATAGACTTGATTGGTTAGTGTTGGAGCCGATAGCAGCTGGGTGTACTCTTCCAGGGTAGGGGTGATTTCATGTGGCCCAATGAAGAAAGCTGCGGGCTCTACTTCCCATAACTGGAGCATGGCCCGTACCAAGGGCACGTTCACCTCCATCTTTGTTAGTGAGAGGATGGGCCCTATTTTCTGCTAGATGAAGGCCTACTCCTCTACATTATATAAGGTGAACTAGTGGTCCAGCACCAACTTTGGGTCCAAAGGTTTGTACACCCGAATCTCTTTGCGGAGGAGGTGGTCAATTGCGGTACTAGCCATCTATTACAACAAGAAATTCCCTAATTACAATCGGAACTATGAAAATATTACAGGGAAATAGATCCGAACTCCATGAACAAAACAACAAATATTACATTATCATCAATTATCAACCCATGACTTTATGTATGCAAATATGTTGGTTCTAACTGGTCCCCAAGCTCTATGACCTCCCGCATTCTCGGAGAAATGGATCTCAGGCCATATCGAAGCATTGGGTGGGGTAGCCTAATCGGTTCCGAACAGTGATCAACTCACTTCGCCCGAAACCTACACAATGGCTCCCCGTCTTAGTGTCCTAGGACAGTCCGGGTTCGACTGCATCTATTCACACAAATGCATGCATGCAGACCCAACAGTAAAAAAAATGAATTATTAACTTAGCTAATCCCTGAAAAGTTAGCAACAGCATAATAATCGAAAGACATTTCTTAAAAAGGAACAATTTGAGGAGATTCAGGTGGCTAGCCTACTGGAATGAGTCCCCAGCGGAGTTGCCATCCTGTCGAGTCTAATTTTTGAATTTCCCATTCCTAATCCGATCTATACTAGACCCTGTGCTCATCTAATGTAGATCCTCGACTTGAGTTAGGAATTTCGTTTATTTTGGAGTCGCCACCCAACTATTGTTGGGAAAGATTGAATTAAGACTAATGGAGTGGATTAGTCCTAATTTGGACCACTAGTCGTCATGATTTCCTCTTCTCGTTTTTGTGAAAAGAGGAAAAGGGAAAACCAGATATTCTAAGTTCGGAGGCTAACCTATTAAAACCTTACAATTACCACCCAATCTCCTAAAATTTACTCCTATCTCAAAATGTCTTTTATTTTATTTTTTGTTGTCTTTTATTGTGTTTTTGAGTGAATTATTCTAGGAAAATGAATTTTTTATTCTTTTTAAGGGTTGCCCCAAATGGGTGCCTATGTACCTGCTATTCAGGATCAAACAAGTCGTAGTTCGATTTTCCTGAAAAACTTTAGTGTGTTTGTGAATTTTAATTATGAAATCTCTTTGATTTATGTTTTTACCATTTTAGGATTTTTTCTAAAAAAAATCTAAGCCTAAGCTTTAATTTGATTTTTTTGAAAATAATAATTTTAAGGAAAAATACAAATTTTGGATTTATTTGAGAAAATGATTTTTCTAAGTGATAAAATTCATTTTTCTCTAATTTTCAACTCATTTCTACTATTATAAATTTTTATTGATTTTTATTAATTTTAATGATTTTTTATGATTTTTTAATTTTTAATTTTTTATTAGTTTTTATTAATTTTTCATAATTTTTATAATTTTTGTTTTTATTAAAAATTTTCCCCTAGATTTTTATCTATCCTATTTAAAGTCTAAATTATTATTATTATATTTCTACTGTTTTTATTATCCTCTTTATGAATCTTCTACATTTTTATTATTTATTATTATAATTATTATTTTTTTATTTTATCATTAAATCCTAATCCTAAAAAGAAAATCTAATTCCTAACATTTTTCTATTTATTGAAATATATATAACAAATAAATAAATAAATAAATAACATAACATAAAAATAATAAAATAAATAAAATAAATCGGAAAATCCGACTTACCTGGATCCGGGTCGGTCAGGTCAGGTCGGATCGATTGGATGCGGCGGCTGGGAGTGCTCATTGACGGCGTTCCGGCAGCCTTTTGTAGTGGTTGAGGTGTCGATTTCTAGGTTTTCGGGGGTGAGGAATCCAACGATGGTGATGGTTTGCTTCAGAAACGCCTCCTTGTGGTTGCTCAATACTCGATCGGCGGTCGCGGTCTTGAACAACTCCAGCAAGCTTTGATTCTCTCTTTTTTCTCTCTTTCTCTCACTTTTGATCCGTGATTTTGCTTCTCCACTTCATCCTTTATTTATAGGCGTTCGAAATCGAGCTGGATAAGCTCGGATTTCCACCGATTGAAGCAAATCGGATTTGCGGTTAAAAAACCAACTCCAATTCGTGTAAATCCATCGATTTGTTGAGATTTGATTCCAAATAGATGATGTTTATCGTATTTCCGTTGAAGATTTGTTGGATTTGCGCAAAAAATCGAATCAAAACGGCTGAAATTCGGATTTTTCTCCTCGCCGGCGATCTCGGACCGAGGTTAAAGATGATCACGCGCCCGGTGCGTGCGTTCGCTCCAGCCAATCAGATGCTGCCATGTGCCCTAGGCGATGAAGAAAAATTGCAAAACGCGGAATCTGCCTCCCTCGCGTTTCGAACCTGTGACCGAGCCCTCCCACACGCACCTTAGGCTATGGTCCGGACCAGTTGGGCTAGCCCACTTTCGCGATTTTATTTATTTTGCAAATTGCATTTATGCAATGCGATTTTTTTTTTGTATTTTTTGAAATTTCAAAAATTTGTAAAAATCATTTAACCCTTATTATTGCCATTTTTGAAATTATTTTCCAAAATTGATGTATTTTCCTATTTATTTTTATTTTTTGAACATTTTTCCTATTTTTGCTAAATTAGAGAAAAATATGGAAATATTGGGAAAAATTGGAAATTACTTATTATTGATTATTATTGATCCTTAGGGCAAAAATGGGATGTTTACAGATATATATTGAAAATGTTCATCACTTAACATGGCCATGTTAGAGGTCGTGTTGCTTAACATGGCTAGTACACGACTGTGTTAGGGGTCGTGTATCTCTCGGTGAGATTTGGCTTCAACATGGTTGGAACATGGTTGTGTTCAGAAGCCGTGTTAAGGGGTTATGTATCTTTCGGCATGACTTTTAGACTTAGTACGGTCAAAACACGACCGTGTTGAGAGGCCGTATTCTTCTTATTTTAACTCGGGGGTAATACGACCATGTTGCATGGTTGTATGTCTCTTGGGACACTTTTAAATTCAAGATGGTCATAATATGACTGTGTATCTCTCGGTATACTATTACATTCAACACGATCGTTTTAGGAAGCCATGTATATTTCGGCCAATCCCACAAACCCTAATATTTAACTCCAACTTCCCTTGAATTCAATCCTTTTTATCTCTTAACTCCATTAAATCTTAAAGATATGTAATTATTTATGAAATAACGTAGTTGGAATACTTACATCAAATTTTCTCACATATCAACTCCTTGATCTGGGAATTCTTTTTTCTTTACATTTACGTTTGCTTTGCCGTGCTACTCCCTTGAATCTCGTTAGGTCTTCTTAGACACACCTCCTCTCTTTTTGTCTCTCTCTTTGTCAATCGATCTCTCTAGTTGGCTGAGATTGTCAGATTTGCAAAAAGAGAACTCTAGGTCATTTTAGCATATATATAGCCCCACTAAGAAAAGAAGAAATTGCCCCTTATCCCATACTCCCATTTACGACTTTGTCCCTCATTATATTTTACACATATTTGTTTATTTGTATATATATATACATATATATGTATATATATATCATGTATTATAGTAACAGTCCTACTGGTGGGATTAATTAGGTTCCTATTGCCTGTCCTTAGAATTGTATTGTTTAAATGCTTAGTAGTTTACTTTATTACCCTAAATGTGGATTGGCCTGTGATTTTATATTGTTTGACCACCTTGAACCAATTAATGAAAGGATTGGACTCAAATAAAACTAGACATGCATTGGATGGGACACTACATGAAATTGAAGGTCATCATTGCTATAGGGCTCATCGGAAGTCATTAGAGGATTATTGTTCCGCTAAGTATGAACTAAGTGACTAGGGGATTGTCTTGCCTTGGTGGTTCTAAGTCTGGCTAGTCCTTGAGGGTGTTGCTTAGTGCATGAGTTACGAGAGTGCTTAGTGTATGAGAACACTCGAGCTTATGATATCAAAGTTAAAAGATATTTAAATTATCAAAGAGATAAGATAATTAAACTAGGTAATGAGGCCTGGCACTGATGGTGGCTTCGGAATCCCTAACCTAAGGTTAAGGAGGGCGTAAACCCTAAACTTCCTGTCAATTACTGGAAGACCGCGTGAGATGCTGCATTCATATGGTTGTTCATGTATAGCATATGATTTGATAACTTGATTTGAAATTACTTATGTGTGTGTAGCATTGAGAGTATTGCACTCGCATCTCATTGAGCCGTAGTGTGCTCACCCCTCCATAGACTATCTTTCTGGAAACAATACAAAAGCTTGGGATGGGATAAGATGTGATGTGATGAGAGCTTTAGGAATCAAGAATGATGGAGTAAGATTTGTGATTGATATATTATTTAGATATAATATTATTCTCAGGAACTTGATGTGGAAATTGTAATTATGAGACTTAGAATTATTTTTCCGTTTTACTATTTTGGTAGGGGATTCCAATTCTCTGTGATTTTGGTCGACCATGAAACATGGGAATCCGTAATTATATTTTCACTATATGATCGTTTGTAATATGATTAGTTGTAAATAATTTAATATTTACTTAGAGTCTTATGATCTCTGACTCATAAGATGGTTATCCTATAACGGGTGCACATATGACATGATAACTTTTAGCGAAAACTTCTAGGCCCCCTTTTGGGGTGTGATAGTTATTTTGTATTATGATCATAAATGCTTTGATTTTTGTCTTAAGGATCATAGATGATCATTTTGCATGCATTGTATTGATATATGTATACATTGAAGTATTTAGACTCTACAGATGGAAACTTACTCACTTGTAACCTCTGATTACTATAATAATGAAAAAAAATGGATGTATTACTATATTAATGAGATATATTTCTATCTTATTTTTTACTGTAATTAAGTTATTGAAATGAAATAAAAAATGCAGGAAAAAGCATCTTTATGTATGACATAGGCAAATATGTAAGGAATACAAATTAGCATCATAGACATTTGTATTAAGAACTAACATAAGAAAATGCTATAGACATGGCAAAGGATATAGACGATTGCCGCCAAATAATAATGCTAGAGATGATGAATAGGGGCCAAATTGGTCTTAAGATAGAACTGATGAAATCTTAGTAGCTATAGAAAGACAAAATGAGTGGTTTAGGCTATATTAAGAAGGGCAGCCACCATTGGCTTCAACCCCGTTACTGCCACCACCACCATCGGTAATGCAAGTTGAGATGGTCCAAGTTGCATTACTAGAGCCTTGATACTAGAGGAGTTTTTTACAAGAATTTATTTGGTGTAACAAGTGTTTTGATAGCAACACAGGATGCTCTAATGAGGTTAAGGATTGGATATCCCATGTTGAGAGGTCAATTGAGGCCTTTGAGGTGCCACAGAATCAGAAGGTAAATTATGGCACTTATTTATTGAGGTTAAAGGCATAGACATGGTGGGATTCTAAGAGCACGACTATGTTACCTTTGATTAGTTAAGATACTTTTAAACATGAATTTCTAGAGCACTATTTTCTAGAGAGCTTATGAGCCAAATATAGTGAGGACTTATTTACTATTTAGGTAAGAGACCGAAGCATAGATCGGTATGAGGTTAGGTTTAGTCGATTGTTACAGTTTGCTCCCTTAGAATATCAGTGGAGTGATTGGTTGAAAATGTAGGCATTTGCTAAAGGATTGGATCTCAAGATGAGGAGGAAGTTAACTGACTTTTTTAGTGAGATGGTGGAGAAGTTGAGAATTTTGGAGAATGTCAAGAAATAGGAAGTGGAGACTTTAAGAAGTAAGGGGAATGTTTTTGGGAAAAGGCTACAAGATGGGTTAGGATATAGTGGGAAGAACAAGAATTTTGCATGCCCTCATAATTCCTTTTAGATAAAGGTGAGGCTAGTGAATACCTTAGGGGTGAGGTTAATGAATACCTTACTCGTTCTATGTTGGAAATTCAAAGGTAAGCATTACTCTAGGGAGTGCCCACTATTGAGAAATAAATGTTACTATTATGGGGAGGCTACACATCGCATTATAGAGTGCCACAAGAAGAATATTGCTACTTATTTCTATTACAAGCAAGTTAGGAACTTGTTCATTGATTGCCTAAGGCAATAGTAGGTAGCTACATCAATAGCTAAGCCTTTACAGATTACAAGGAGACCAACAACTAATAAGATTGGGAATGGCCAAGGCAGTAGTGGTAATTGTGCTAACATTTCTACTAATATTGCTTGGGTATACAATCTTGAAGGAGCTTAGGATGATGAGGCTTATAAGGAAAAGGACTTTGTAGCTTTTAATGCTGATGGTATAGTTGATATCGAGTTAGTTGCAGGTAAGTACTCAAACTCAACTTCTACCTTTTATTTTGCCCAGAAAGCTATGCATTAAAAGACATGAAAACAAATTGTAAATGCCTTAGTCACAAAGTTCGATACCCTTGTAAATATGTAAATAGAATGTAACCTCAAACTTAAGCCTTACCTTTTTGGACTAAGGAAACATTATGATCTCCAATTAACCTATTTTTGCTCTTTTTGGTATAGGTTTAACTTTCTCTTTCATCACTCTCAAGGTAGCTAAACAAGTAGGAATACCTATAACCACAATAAATTCAAGCTTTGGCATAAGGATACCTACAGGGAGTGTAGTAGCCACCAAAGAGATGATTAAGAAATGCTCAATGGAGGTCTAGAAACACAAGAAAAATATGGATCTAATCATGCTGGACATGAATAAGTATGATGCCATATTAGGAATGAATTAGATGTTAGTTGCTAAGGTTATGGTATATTATCGAGGGAAGAAAGTGGCATTTGAAGATTTTGATGGGTTGAAGGCAAAATTTATGGGAGGGCCTACTCTTTTGAGATCCTTGGAATTAAGCTCATAGGAAATTATTATGGGTGATGAGAAATTTCCTTAAAATAAGAGCCACATGAGTACTATAGAAGTAAAGGCTTAAAAACCCAATTTGGAGGAAATTTAGGTAGTCAATGAGTTCCTAGATGTATTCTTAAAAGAATTACCTAAACTACTACCCAAGAGGGAGATAGCTTGTGAGATTAATTTGATGCTAGGAATTGAACCTATCTTTAAAGAACCCTACAAGATGGCTTAGATAGAGTTTAAAGAGTTGAAAAAGCAATTATAGGAGTTATTGAATCAAGGCTTTATTTGCCCAAGTGTTTCACCTTAAGAAGTGCTTGTGTTATTCGTGAAGATGAATGATGGCTCCATGAGGCTTTACATCGATTATTGGGACTTGAATAAGGTCACTATAAAGAACAAGTACCCATTACCCTAAATTGATGACTTGTTCGATCAATTGCTAGGAGCTAGTGTTTTTTCATGCCATGATTTATGCTTCAGATATCACCAACTCCAAATTAAGCTAGATGATGCTCCTAAGATGGCTTTTAGGACTCAATATAGACATTACGAGTTCTTGGCAATGTTGTTTAGGTTGACGAATACACTCGTTACTTTCATGCGTGATTATCTTCATTGACAACATTTTGGTTTATTTGGCTATGCCTAAATAGCATAAAGAGCACTTAAAGGTCTGTACTTCAGATTTTAAGGAAACACAAGTTATATGCAAAATTTTAGTGCAACTTCTTGTTAAAAGAGATATAATTCCTTAGACACATCATTTTTAGGCAAGGCATATTAGTAGTCCCAAAGAAAATTAAGGCTATAGTAGATTGGAAGTGACTCGAAATAGTGATTGAGGTGCGAAGTTTTTTAGGTTTAGTAGGATATTACCACCAATTTGTTAAGGATTTTTCAATGATAGCTTAATTGCTCACCCAATTGACATAGAAAAATGAACACATTTAAATGGATTGATGCAGAGGAACAAAGCTTTCATGAGCTAAAGTGAAGGTTAGTATCAGCACCAATTCTAATGTTACCAAACACTGATGAGCCATTTACAATGTATAGTGATGCTTTGAGGAAAATGGTTGTATGTTGATGCAAAAAGGAAAGGTGATTGCTTATGCATTGAGATAGTTATGACCACATAAGCAAAATTAGTTAAGGCATGACTTAGAACTTGCTATAGTGGTCTATGACTTGAAATTATGAAGGCATTACTTGTATGGTTAAAGGTGTGAGATATATACCAATCACAAAAGTCTTAAGTATTTATTTATGTAAAAAGAACTAAATATTAGACAAAGGCAATGGTTGGAGCTAATCAAAGATTATGCTTTGGGGATAAATTATTGCCTAAGAAAAGTATGTAGTTGTAGATGATCAAAGTAAGAAAAATCACATTGAAGTCGCATCTTTATTGAATGAATAAAAAGAATTAATTCGAGAATTTGAAACACTAAATCTTGAATTTTCATGGCACAATGCAAATTTAAAGTTGTCTAATTAGATAATCAAGCCCATGTTGATGGAAAGGATTAAAGAGGATCAACAAAAAGACCCTGCATTAATATAGGTTAGTCAAGGAATACTTAATGACAAGGATGCAAACTTTAAAGTTCGAGACGATGGAATCATTTGAATGACAGGAAGTCTGTGTACACCTAATGATATGGAACTAAAAAAGGAGATTATAACAAAAGCACGCCATTCAGGCAATATAGTCCACCTAAGAGGAATCAAGATCTTAAGGAGAATTTTTTGTGGAATGGAATGAAACAAGATGTGGTAGAATTCATAATGAAATGTGACACTTCCAAAGGGTAAAAGTAGAATACCAAAGACCAGGAGGTTTACTTCAACCTTTGTTTATCCTAGAATGGAAATGGGATCAAAGTATGATGGCTTTTGTAAGTGGCTTACCAAGCATCATAGCTAATTATGATGCCACTTGGGTTGTTGTGGATAGACTTACTAAATCCTCACACTTCCTTCCTATTAAGATGACATATTTACTAGAAAAGTTAGCTAGGTTTTGGGAAGTCTACAAAAAGCTTTGAGGACTAAGTTACAATTCAGTGTGGGTTATCATTCCAAAACTGATAGTCAATTAGAGAGAACCATTTAGACTTTTAAGGACATGCTTTGAGCTTTATGTAATTGAGTTCAAAGGGAGTTAGGATGCTCATTTTCCATTAATAGAATTTGCATACAACAATAGCTACTACTCTATAATCAAGATGCCTTCGTATGAAGCCCTATATGGCCAGAAATGTTGATTGCCATTATTTTGAGATGATGTAGAAAACTTATGGTGGGGCTAGATTTGGTACAAGAGGCTACAGATAAAGTGGTCATCATTAAGAATAAGATGAAAGAGGCCTAGGACTAACAAAAAAGTTGGGTAGATAAAAAACAACAGGCCTTGGAGTTTGATGTAGCGATTATATGTATTTGAAAGTAAGCTTAAATAAGAGTATATATAGGGCTAAGACTTAAGGAAAGCTAAGCCTTCATTATACTGAACCATTTGAAATATTGGAAAAGTATCGGGAATTTAGTCTACCGCTTGGCATTACCTTAAAATTTATCAGAAATTCATAATGTATTCCATGTGTCGGTCCTATGCAAACATATTCTAAATCATAATCAAATTATTGCACTAGAACTAGTGGTCTTAAAGGAAAACTCAACGTATGGAGAACACCTGGTTCAAATCTTGGATTGAAAGACCTAATGTTGAGGAATCACATCAAAGTCTTATGGTGAAATCATGAAAAGGAAGAAGCCACTTGGGAAGTGGAAGATGAGGTGAACAAAATATATCTGCACTTGCTCATGGATATAGGTATGCTTTCAAGTTTTGAGGACAAAACTTATTTTAAGGTAGGAGGTGGGGGTAGAGGAACAAGGATGTAAACCTTGAGAATTTTCAAAATTGAAAGTTAAGTCAAGTAAGAGTATTGGGAAATATCTTGAGAAAATGAATATGATGTGCGATTTTAAACATAGAATTACTCTAAGCACAATGTCCTTCGAATGCCATTGAGGACTTAATTTCATTAAGTCCTTCAATGTTAACCCTTAACAAATTAAGGTAACTTGATGGTGGTTCAGCATGGGCCTTAATAAAGTTTGAGAGCAAAAACCTTAACTAAGATCTAAGATGACATTTGTAAATGCGATAACTTTAGTCATCCACTAACCCTACCCTTTTGTCGGAACATGTGGCATGCACAATCCAACCTTTAGGGAAGAAATAAAAGTATCTCCTCAAGCCATCAACTTTAGTTTCACTCAATGTGTTGACCACTCTAGCTAACAGTAACTTTTTATCAAACCTTTTTAGTGTAGAAGTTCATAAAGGGCCTTTAACCTTCTTTATCATCTAGATTTCCATCTTCCTTGAACAAAGAAGCGGAGGCTCCTTTGTTGCTATCATATAATGATCATTTTACTTCTTCTTATAACATTTACTTTGCCATCGCTACTACTATAACTACTATATATGCTATTGGCATTGGAACCATGGGGTTAATAACACTTTGAGGCATCACTCTGATGATAATTGCTTATAGGGAGTGAATGAAGTAAGAGGAGGTGCATATGTAGACACCCCTATACTCTTATCTAAGAAGCATTAAAGGATGGGTTGGTGAAACGGATGAGGAAGACAAAGATTCGACCGTGTTACCAAATAGTAGAAGCAAGGAAAAGTTTCTATAGGTTGCTTTGGTTATTGAAAGTTGTTAGTCCCATTGGTAACTAGGATAGAGGGTAGGGTTGGGTTTTTTTTTTTTTTTTTTTTCTTTTTGGGGTTGAGGGAGGGTGTTTACTTAAGACTTATAACTTTTTCGGAATGAATAAAACTTTATGAGTGTTATAATAGTTAGTCACTCTACAATCTCTCTTTGATATAGCTTCAATTACTTTTATTCTTTGCTTTGCTTAGCTCAAAACTAAAGCTGTATCATATAAACTATATAGAAAAATAGAATAATTAACTTCGAAATGAAGTTTTTCAACTATGAGGACATAATAGTTATCCTCTACAATTTTAGCTTATATACATAAAATAGAATAAACTTTCTCTTTTATTCAAACTTTGTATAACACTTTTATCTTTTTGCATCTCTTCTTTTTTCTTCTTATCATCCACCTTGCTGCAACTCATATTTATAGATGTTGTGACCAATGTTGACATCTAGATTTTCTCCTTGATTATAGCTATTTTCAATATTCTATCTTTAATTCCTTTGTTGAAATATCTTGTTTTGAAAAATCTAGATAATCATTGGTATTTAATATTATCAATCTCCTATTAAAGCTTCATAACCCTTCCTTTCTAGTCTTTGAATCAATAATTTACTTTCCTTGAGTAAACTGTCTTCCAACATAATAAACAATTATCCCACTATTTAAATACCAATTGTAATGGAATGGATCAAACATATTATCTTAAATTATTCAATAAGTGGAGGTGGGTCTTGACATGCAATAAATAATTTCCTTATTTCTTTATCAAGCTTGTCTTCATAAAATTGTTCTTTCATTCCCTAATTTGGAGCTAGAATTCTAATATGTATTCTTCTTTTCTTTTCTTTCCTCGAAGTGTTCCTAAGCTCTTTTTACTTTCTGAATGGAAATTATGATTGTGCATCATATGTTCTCTTTCTTTATTTTTCTTTTTAAAACTTATACCAAACAATAATATTTGTTTTGATTAACTTAACTTTGCACACTTATAAACATATTAATAATTTATGATAAAACTCATATTTTTCTCTTTCGTTTTGGTTTATGCAAAGTTTATGAATTTATTAATTTTCCATATTACTTTGTTAACATTAAAACAATTATATTACTATTTTAACATTTTTCAACATTCTCTACATTTTCTTCCTTTTTTATGATAACAAAATCTTTTCTTGTTATTAATTCATATTATTCCTATCTTCATCTTGTTTATTATCTATTTTGTTATACTTCGTAATGCTTATGGTTTTTTATTTTTTCCATTTTTCTATCTTTTCTTTTCATAAAACACTTCTCTCAATCTTTATTCTCAATTTTACTTTTTTACTTTCTTACTCTCTCCCTTAACTTATGATTCTATTCTAATTATTTGTTCATCCTATTTCTATCATTCATTTTGATGTTTTTTCTACATTTTTCTTTCTCACTATTACTCTCCCCCTTTTGTAAGCATCAAAACAAATAAGTACTAAAAGTATGATGCAAAACATGAAAATATGCAAGAAAATACAAAGATAACCATAGAACTTATTGAAAGAGGTCCATCCAACAACCATATGAAACTTAAATGGAAAAAAACAAAACATAAAAGATCAAGAATAATGTTTCTTCATCTTAGCTTTTTCTCTTTTCCTAGTCAGTTTCATCTCATCAATCATCTTTTGCATTACTTCTTTAGCTTCTTATTGGGGTGGGGTTAGTTTCTTCATCAGATACAATGCTATACTTTATAGGTGAGGGAGGTTTGCTTGTGATCCACTACTTAAGATAAGGTGAGGTTTGTTGAAAGTCCTTGAGATGGGTAGGTAGAATCATCTTAATCCATTATGAAATCTCATATCCCTTAAGAGTAGCCATAATCCATTCTAGGTTGAGCCCTTTGAATTTTAAGCTTGTACTACTATTTATGTTAACTTGATAATCGCTAAGCTTGTTACTTTTCTAGAAACAATATTTTTCAATATAACCAACCTTATTACAAAAACAAGATGCATAAGGTATAGAATACTAATACCTATTCCATACTCTTAGATTCTAATATCACTTGTTATTTTTTTATTGTATCTCATTTTATATCAATTATAGTTTTTATTATACTTTTTTACCATAACAACTTTTCCTTTATCCTATTTAATACTTAAGCTAGGATTTGTTTGTGCAATTTCTTTAACCTTAACAAACATTATTTTACTAACTATGCTTGAACATTCTTCTTTCTCATATCCCAAATTATGTTTTGATGAATCAATCCATTGATTAGATATTAACATTTGCGATTTCTTATTACTTTCATCGAACTTATAAATGTAGCTTTTAATTATTATGATAGATCTCCAACACCTATTTTCAAGTTTTTTTTTTTTTAATTTCTTCTTTAAGAACATGATTCTCATTTGCAAAGGCTTCTTTATCAACATGCAATATTTATTTTTGATTCTCACTTTGTTTACTTCTTTTGATAACATTTTCCTTTGATCTTTTAGAATCTTATTTTCATTTTCCAGTTTTGCTATTTTAACTTTAGATTTTGAAAGAGCTTCTAGCATTTCAACATATGTATCTTCAGATATAGATTCAAAATCTAAATAAGAATTTTCCATCGAGTAGAGATTGACATCCTCATTTTCTCTTTTTGATTCATCTACTTCATTTTCCAACTTGCCAAGATCATTCCATGTAGCCATAAGTGACTATTGCTTCTTCTTCTTGTACTTTTCCATCCTTTTTGTGAGAATTGGGCATTCATACTTAATGTGTTAGGCTTTTTACATTCATAACATATGAGGTCCTTCTTTTTTTTTTTTTTCATTTTCTCTACTGCTTTTACCTACAACACTTTTGTTAGATTTCCTATAACTAATAGGCTTCTTACCTTTCTTTTAAACCAATATGTTTAATCTTCAAGTAAGCATTGTAACTTCTTCATCTTCACTAGTTGATTTATCATTAGAATCTTCACCTGCTTCTTTTACTTTGATGTGATTCTCTTATTCTTATTTTCACTACTTTTTTATTTAGGTATATCCACTTCATAGGCCATTAACTTACTCTTGAGTTGACTAAGCGTGAGTTTAGTCAAATCATATGCTTCCTTAATTGTTGTTTTCTTAGGATTCTAAGCTTTAGACAATATCTTCAAACTTTCTAAACTAGATCTTGATCATTGATTTTCTTGTTTAAGGATGACAACTCATTTGTGATTGCTATGAGTCTGCAAAAGCTATACTTGATTTCTTCTCCAGGTAGCATTTTAGAAAAGCTTATATTGTTGCATAAGGGAGTTGATTAGTCTTCTTGGTAGTGTCCATTCCTTTAGGTGTTTCATATAGTGCATCCTAAATCTCTTTGGCTATTTTGCATAAGAAGATCACATAGATTTTCAAAGGAGAAATGGTTGTGAGTAAAAGATTCTTTTCTTTCAAATTTGTTTCTACCTCCATTTTGTCATTTGATCACTAACATTTACTATGATTGATTTGTCTCCATTGGTAATAATGTCCCATGTCTCATAGTTTAATGTCTTGATGAAAGTTTCCATCCTATATTTTCAATAAACAAAGTTAGATCCATCAAAGTGCTTTCTTGGTTTAAACGGTCAAATTATATTTTTGGAAAACTTGAATTAAAATCCTCTTTGAACACTATTTAGCATATATTGATTTAGAATTTAGATTAACTTATTGGTGGAATTGGCAATTAAATAATTAAATAAAAAATTACAGTAAAATAAATAGAGTAGGATTCAAGAAAATTAGGTGAATTTACTAATATATTCCGTTATATCAAAGAATAAAAATTTATGAGTGTTACAATAGTTAGTTGCTCTACAATCTCTCTCTAATATAGCTTCAATCACTTCTTTACTCTATCTTGCTTGGCTCAAAATTTAAGCTATCTTAGAGAAACTATAGAGAAAAACAAAACAGTTTACTTTGGAATGAAGTTCTCTAGCCGTGAGGATATAATAGTTAGTGCTCCTCTACAATTTTAGCTCAAATACATAAAATTGAATGACCTTTCTCTTTTGTTCAGAATTTGTATAGCACTTTTATCTTTTTTCATCTCTTCTTTTTTCTCCTTATCATCCACCTTACTTCAACTGATATTCATTGATGTTGCGAGCAATGTTTAAATCTTGATTTTCTCCTTGATCATAATTATTTTTAATATTTTGTCTTTAATTCCTTTGTCTAAATATCTTAGTTTGACAAATCTAGATACTCATTTGTATTTAATGTTTTCAATCTCCTATTATTGCTTCAAAACTATTTCTTTCTATTCTTTGACTCAATAATTTGCTTTCATTAAATAAAATGCCTTTTGACGTGATAAAAATTTATCCCATGATATTCAAAATCAACCATAGTTGAATAGGTCAAATATATTCAACTAGTGAAGAGGGGTCTTGACTTGCAATAAATAATTTCCTTATTCCTTTATTAAACTTGTCTTCATAAAGTTGTTCTTTCATTGCTTAATTTGGAGTTAGAATTTTGACATGTATTCTGCTTTTCTTTTCCTTCCTCGTAGTGTTCTTGCATTGTTTTGGCATTTGAAATGGAAATTCCAATTGTGTATCATATCTTCTCTTTCTTTCTTTTTTCTTTTCAGAACTTGTTCTGAACAATCATATAAGTTTTGATTAACTTAATTATGCACACTTATACACATATTAATAATTCATAATAAAACTCATGTCTTTCTCTTTCCTTTTGGTTTGTTCAAAATTTATGAATTTATTCTTTATCTATATTAATTTGTTAGCATCAAAACACTTATATTACTATTATAACATTCTTCAATATTCTCTATAAAAGCATTTGGATTCTATGGGCTCTAAGATTTTGTGGAAGCAGAAGGGTGTGAAACTTTTATTCATATCACTTGGGGTTGTGAAAAAATGATGGGTTTTTTTTTTTTTTGTGGGAAACCATAGCAAGGGTAGATGAAAAGATGATTATGAATTGATTCTCATGTAGTTCAAAAGCATAATGGCAACAACTTAACTGACCTTATGTCCCACCACTAATCTTAATGGATAAGATTGATTTCCTTGTAACAACGTTCAAGTAGGCATGATTAATAAGGTGTCAACATAAGTACCAAAAGTTAAATGTGTGCTATAGTGTGTGCAAAAATTAAATCAAATTATACCTTGTTGTAGACATTGAACAATCAAAATGTTAGACATGAAATGATAGCTATGTCTAGAAGTATCATTGATGTAGTAAATCAAATTCGATAAGACTCGCCTACAGTTTGACTCATGTGGACTTACCAACAATTTAACTTGAGTGACATAAAGTAGTGTAAAGTCTCGATTAGCTAACCTAACTACTTGATCCACCATAAATATAAAAAAAATTTTACAATCGAGTTCTACCAGTAAGTGCACTAGGTTAAATCAAGTAATATAGTAAAGAGTTGAGTGTTGATTCCATGAGGATTAAATAAGTACTAAACTGATATTAAATTCTATTATTATTTATGTAATCAAATTGAGAGAATCAATTACTCAAATACCAACTAAACTATTATACCTAGATTTCTACTATGAGCATGAAAGAAATTGTTATGAAAATGTGTCAATTGAAAAGAGGAAAACCGAATCTACCCTAATTTCAATAATCAAATTATCATTATATTATAATAATTCTTAGTTATGTAGATATTCATATGAAATTATGAAAATCTTTGTTTCTTTTCTAGATAATCAAAACTCAAAACCCTAAAATTAATTTAATAGCTTCCACTAAACAAATTAATAGGAGATTTTATATTTAACTACAAATCTCCCAATTATATAGTTGACTAATATTCTATCCTAATTTCTCTTAATTCCTTAGTAAGAAACTAATAAGGAATATTGCATTAAGCTCTCAAACAATTTCTAATTAGATTAAAATAATCCTATTTCCACAGTTCTTATTTAACCTAACTTAAGAATTCATATTGAACCCTAATACCCCTTTCGATTTATTAAAATCTCTAAAATTCTAATTTAGACATGAAATCAAAATTTATAGTATAGGAATTACAATATGAATCTTCCACATAACTAACAATCTTATAATATAATGATAATCATCATCTTAATTATTCTAGAATTTCATCGATTTCCCACAATTAAACTTAGAACATCATGGAATTGTAAACACAAACAATAATAAAAGAAATTACTATAATATAATTCATAATTGAAAGGAACAATTCAGTTTATGAATTGAATAGAAGAGTATTAGTTTAGAGATCACCAATTCAATCGACAATCGCAATATAATAATCCTCTAATTCCTTGTTGAAGAAGTCTTTCTTTGATGATTCCAATCTTCTCAATTGATAAAACTAAAAAAATAATTTTTGAGTGTAACAAAAAAGAATAGTTTTCGTCCTTCTCTTTCTAGGGTTTTTTACTCTCTAAAAGAAAAGAAATCTCCCCTAATTCCTTCCCCTTTCGTGTTTTAATCCACACACTAGGAATGACTTTTGGTTTCCTCTCATCTTTTTCTTCAAGGCCAATAGCTTACACTTCAAGGCCGACGGCTTATACTTTAAGGCCGACAGCTTACACTTTAAGGCTGGTGGCTTACATTGGCGGCTTAGGTTGCTAAGGTTGGTGGCTTACACTAGCGACTTAGGTTGCTAAGGCTGGGGGTTTAGGCTGCTGCAATCCAATCTTAAAAACCAATTTACTCATGTTTGCACTATAAGCTTTAACAACCTTAAAATAGCATAGTAAATCTAATTAAGTATCGTTTTCTTAGAATTTACATAAAATCAATTAGAATTTAACATGATTTATACAATAAAATTTGAGTAGAATATGCCCTTATCACTACTCGGCAGGCCACCTTGAAGCATTGTGTCATTTATGCTTAAGCTCGAATCAACCTATAACTTAGCCTTTTTGACTCAGGTTGGTTTCCACTTAACACCCACCTACTATATGCCCCAAAACCGCTCTAGCGTGGCATAAGTCTAAGCATGCCAACATATGACTAGTGTAGAAATAGCTTAGTTAGCTAGACTATCTAGTTAACTAAGTCTAGATCACCCCCATAGCATATAGGTTGGCCATGCTAAAATATAGTCGAATTTTTGATCGATTGATGCCTAGGTCAACCTCTAGCGTTAGAGCTTAAAACCTAAACTATTATACCAAGTTAAGCCTTTTCCAAAATTCCAAGTGCTCGGAGATCATACCTAGTTAAACTCTCATAGCCAACTAGTCAACAATAAGAGTGGAGAGTAGATGTTATGTGAAGATTTCATTGCTTAAGCCTTTAAGCACTTATCTAGCTCACAAAGACCAAAACTAGCACCAAATTGGGCCTTGAGAAAACATTTCCTAATAGGTAGCAAGCAAACAGTGTTACTTTTTGTGCAAGCATTCTAAACTCTTCAAGATAAGAGATCATTGTACATCTATCTTAATCCCTATAAGAGACTCTGCATACAAAAGGCCTATGAGGCCTTCTTGGTAAAGGGTTAGCATGCTATATGTCTTGTATGGGTGGTAACCTATTTAGAAGTCACTTTAAGGTATAGTCCTTAAAATCCACAAGTACATATTTCACTTCCGCAAGTAGTTCTAAGTTTAACTCAAGGTTACACTCCTCTACTTAACCACTAAAGCATATAAGGTACTTTCTTTCAATTCAAGCCTAAATTCTTTTCACACTTAGAACATGGAGGGGTTTCTTGAAATCTATTGTGCTAACTGACCCTTTGTCGATGTTAACCTTATGTTCTTTTAGTAATGAAAACTAAGCTTAATTTCCTTACCATTGAACATGAACACAAAAGTGTTAGCCCTACCATAATGAACCACAACTTGGTCATATAACTAATGTCTCCCTTAAAGAGCATGAGCAATATCCATGGGCACCACATCACACCAAATTTATTTGTATAAGCAGTAAAAAGCAAGGTGATGTGCTCCAATGGAAATTGCAATATAAAACAAGGATGGAACAAACTATGTAACAATTCCTAATCAAGTGGCGTGAAACCTAACTTGTGTGGGAACCATTGAGAAAGAAATGATAATCCAACCACTTACCAAATGTTACACACTAGTAGTAATTAGGAAATGACTTGAAAATTATTGATATTACACACAATAATCCCAAGCTAACTCGCCACAATCTCTAATGTAGAAATTAATTGTAACTGATTTTTGAGTTTCAAAAGTCTCTTAAAAACCCTCATTTGCAAGTATTTATACCTATTCTAAATAAGGAAAAATCAACAAGATAAAATGGTGCTTAAATCGGTCCTCTTGGAGCAATTGCTAACTGGTTCTCCATGTGAAATGTAAGGCAATGTATGGCCGGTTTCTCTTGTTTTTTGTAGGTTCAAGAATAGCTCACACATCAAACATTAATGTGTTTATTTGCTATCCTATAATATTGAAAAATGTACTCGATAAAAATGCAAAACAATTATATAAAATAAATAAAGACACTATGTGAATGTCTTGGTTCCATTTGTTCAAGAAGGATTCTCAATACTAGATTATGTAGTCCGCTAGCTCTTTGCTTGAGTGATGGGTTCTATGGTTGCAGTGGTTTGATTCCCATTGTCTCCTCAGGCTTGTGGAAGATTTGCCCTCAAATTTAATGGGTCTTTTCCTAAATTGAAAACTTTAGTTTACATGTGCTTGTCGCCCTAAAGTCTTGATTACCCAGTAGTTTTGTTAATCTGTTCTTGGAACTCATGTACCTCAATTGGTGACATAGTAGTCAAAACAACCCGTTCACCATCCTTCTGAAACACATAGGTGTTTCTAAACCCATCATGTAGTACTCTCTTGTCAAACAACTAAGGTCTACCCAGTAGTATATGAAATGCACACATAGGAAGAACATTACAAAAAATTTCATCATGGTATTTTTCCCCTATGCTGATTGGAACCTCAACCCTCTGAGTGACATACAAACTGTCTTATACACTCAACCAATGCAATTTATAGGGATGAGGATGTGGACTAGTGACTAGTTGCAATCTATTTACTATTACAGCAACTACTACATTTGTGCAACTACCACCATCAATAAAAAGAGCACATAGATTACCTTGAACCCGATAGGGAGTATGGAATAGGTTTTCTCTCTATACATCTCCAACATTTAGAGATGTAGTCATTACCCTGTGCAACACGTTAATAGATAGACATTTATCATTTCCCTTGTCTTCATGTGCCTTAGCATTAGGATCATCGTAATACTCCTGTAACACTATTGACCAATCAATTGGCTCAAATATCTCTTCCTTACCCTCCGTATTTTCCACCTCCATAGAATTCATCACCCTTTTGTTGGGACATTGAGCAGCCATGTGTCTAAAGCCCATGCATTTGAAGCATTTGGTTTGACACATCTTTCCACTTGATGACCCTGGCACTGTTTATTGGATACCAGCCCCAACAACCACCTTTCCCTTTCCAGAAATTTCCCTTTCCCTCTCGCTATCAGTAATAGTTATATTTATGTCTAGAGCCTTATCAATTCCCCCTATTCCCTTTTGTTCAACCTGTTGACTAACTAACCCATGAGGTTTTGTAGAAGTTCCATACCTATTGCTTGCTGCTCGAAATAGGTTAGATCGCCTTTATCTCTCCACTTTAAGAGTTAGCTAGATGGCCTCATCAAGAGTGTCATACCTCTAGAGCTCTATAATATGGGCAATTTCATACTTTAACCTTGACATAAATCGTGCTAAGGTCTGTTCAAAAGGTTTGACTGACCCACATCTAATCATTAGTGTCTCAAACTCCTGTAGATATTCGTCAATAGTTTTGCCCCCTTACCTCAATGTCTAGAGATGCATGAACAACTCCTGTCTATAGTGCTCTAGTATAAACCTCCTCCTCATAACCCGTTTCATTTCCTGCCGAATATGTATCTCGGCCTCACCATCTCTTCGTTTATTAGCTACAAGAGTCTTCTACCATAAAGCGGCATAGCCTGTAAACTCTACACCTGCAAGACGAACTTGAGTGTGATCATTAATCTCATAACACTCAAATAGGCCCTTTACCTTATCTTCCCAATCTAAATAATCTTTTGTAGAGCCCCTTCCAATAAATGAAGGCATTTGCAACTTTACATATTCCAAGCCTCGAGGCGGCTTGAACTAACGGTTTGGGTAAGGCTCATTCTCAAAATTATCATTCCTTTCCTCCCTAAAAGCATGATAATCTCCTTCCATCCTCCTACCCCTATTTCCTCTAAAAGCTTATTCTCTATGTGCATTTTGATTGGCTACCCGAGGTAGGGGTGCTTGTGGATTTGCCATTGGTGGTTGTGGTAATGTCATTTGATCTACCCATGTTGCTAATGTAGCAACAATAGTGGTAAGATCCTGCAATGTCCTGGACCTCCTCCAACTTGACTATTGGCCTCATTTCTAATCCCACCATTCACACTATAGTTTGACATGGTTTTGAATAACTCCTTGACAATTTTTTTTTTTTTATACTCACAATCAATCCTTCACAACAACAACACACTACATGGTTCAATACACACAACAACACAACACAACACACCTTCACAGCAACAATAACACACTCTACGACACTCACAACACAACTACAACACACCTTCACGGCACCACTCACCCCCACGGTTCAACACACACACTCTCACAGTACCACACAACCTTACACCAACATCTCTATGGTTCAAACACACACACACACAGTATACACCTTGTCCCATGGCATAACTTCACTTCAATAAAGTACACTTCTTCAATGCTTAATACACTCTACACACAAAATTCCTTTCACACTCAAGTACACATACATGGCACATATCCACAATCACGACAGCAAATGATTCCAACCTCTAGTCAAAGTGCATTCATAGAAAGTTAATGCACAATTACTACACAAAAGTAATTATGGAATCAATTGAAATGACTTCCCAATTCTTCCAAGCTATGATCTCACGGCAAGAAGGAGAAACAAAATGGCAAATTTGAATCCCACAATTCTAATTCCGCAATAAGCAAGGATAACATGGTACAATCAACACAATTACACTCTAATGGAATTTACTATAATGATTCCTTAAATTCATCCACGGAAAGGAACCTTAAATCAATCCCTCCTTCGAATTCAACTCACAATGACAATTGAAATACGGTATAATTCAACACAAGACCCTCAATTCCACTTCACACAATATCAATTGCGAAATGGAACAACAAGAACCCTAAATCCCTAAATTGTAAATCACAAATTCCCTTCTCAAAACATGGCTCTAATACCAAATTATAATGTGCTCAAATGGAAATTGCAATATAAAACAAGGGTGGAACAAACTATGTAACAATTCCTAATCAAGTGGTGAGAAACCTAACTTGTATGGGAACCTTACTTTGCATGATAATTGAGAAAGAAATGATAATCCAATCACTTACCAGATGTTACACACTAGTAGTAATTAGGAAATGACTTGAAAATTATTGATATTACACATAATAATCCCAAGCTAACTTGCCATAATCCCTAATGTAGAAATTGATAAGAGTTTGGATGCAAGAAAGAGGAAGCTTTCCACAGCAATTGTATATGATTTTGGGTTTCAAAAGTCTTTAAAAAACCTTCATTTACAAGTATTTATACCTATTCTAAATATCAAAAAATCAACAAGATAAAATGGTGCTTAAACCTATCCTCTTGGAGTAATTGCCAACCGGTTCTCCACATGAAATGTAAGGCAATGTATGGCTGGTTTCTCTTGTTTTTTGTAGGTCCAAGAATAGCTTACACATCAAGCATTTGTGTGTTTGTTCGCTATCTTGTAATACCGACAAATGTATATGATAAAAATGCAAAATAGTTATATAAAATAAATAAAGACACTATGTAAATGTCTTGGTTCCATTTGTTCAAGAAAGATTCTCAATGCTAGGTTTTGTAGTCTTCTAGCTCTTTGCTTGGGTGATGGGTTCTGTGGTTGTAGTGGTTTGATTCCCATCACAAGGGGACTAGACGCCTTTGAGTGATAGACAAGGTGACCTTATCTACCCAAGCTACGTTGATAAGAATCATATACCCACATGATCCATCACTAGGGTAAGAGCCAAAGAGTTATAAAATTTGGTGATGAGGGTCCTCTTTGAATAATTAGACCCCGAAGATATTTATTTAGTATATTCTGTTTCATTGTATAATTGTTGTGTATTTCAATAGGTACATTTGTGGGTTTTTACAAGACAACGAGTAAATAAACTAAGACTCAGTTTGTAGGTTATTTATAGACCTACCTAAATCAAAGAAGAACCGATCCAACAATTGTTCCATGGAAGTGAAGAAGCTGACCACTTATGATGGGTTTACTTGTAATTTTCTTTTGGTGCTAAAATCGGTCACTTGTTATTTTTCTTTGTGAAATTTTCCCTATTTAGAGCAAGTATAAATACTTGCAAAGTAGGGTTAGAAGGGAGCTTTTTGACATATACATTTGGCTACCATTTTCATGTGAAAATAGAGGCTTTTCTCTATTTCATAATACTCTTATAAACTTCTCTTAAGGTTGTGGCAAGTGGGACTTAGATTTGTTGTGAGTAATATCAACAAATTACAAGTTGATCCTAATTCTAACTGGTGCGTAATATTTGGTAAGGAATTAGTTATTCTTATTTTGTTCTTGTTTCAAGCAATTAAGGTCCATTTTTCAATCTAGGGTTTACACCATTTAGTTGGAAATTGGAATCAACTGTGCTTGTTTCTTTGATTGGTATTGGAATTCCAATTGAGCACATCATAATTTGGTAGCAAAGCAAATTGATTCGTGCAATTAGGGTTCATATGGCAATTGGAATCATGCCATTTTGTGAACTTTGTTTAGTTAATTCTTCAATTAGCTTTGTGTATTTGTAATTGGATCCATTGGCACATCATAATTTGGTATCAGAGCAAAGGTTTTGAGAAGGGATTTGCATGATCATCAATTTGGGATTTAGGGTTCTTATTCATCCATTTCTTAATTGAAGTCATTTGAAGTGGAATTGAAGTAATTATAAGTGATTGTATTGTGATATACCTTTATTGTTGCGGAATTGGAAGTGAAAATTTTAGACTTGATCTTTTTATTCTTCATCTTGCTGTGAGTTACTTTTTGAGGAAGAAGGGAATTGCATTTTCTTGGGGATTTCGAAATTATAACACATTTTCATTTCCAGATTTGCTTCCATTACATAGAGGATTTGGGAACAATTTGAAATTTAAAAACAATCACTAAGTTGAAGGAGTTATTGTGTATTGATCATCATAATACACTTTGACTAGTTTGAATTATTTACTTACCATCTGGGGAAGTATCTTTAATTGTTTCCATTTCTGTTTAGTTGTCGTGATTAGAAGTGAAGTGTGAAGTATGTGTGTTGCACCATAAGTGAGGAGTGCGTGCGTGGCGTAGTGAGTGTGTTGTGGTTGAAGGTTATTGCATCGTAGGTGAAGTGTGTGTGTGTGGGGCATAGAAGTGTGTGAATTGTGGTTTGAAGGGTGCTGCACCATGAGTGTGTATGTGTACTGTGGAGTAAATGTGTGTTGAAGTGTGAAGTGAGCGTGTGTTGAATTGTGAATTGTGTGTGAAGTCGTGAGTTTGTGTGTTAGGTGTGTAGTAGTGGTTGTGTGTTATACCGTGGGTGTGAGTGTGTGAACCCATAATGTGTGTGTAGTAGCGGTTGTGTATTGAAGTATGGAAGTGTGTGTAAAACCATTGTGTGTGTTACTTTAGTGAGGTGTGTGTGTGAACCATAGAAGAGTGTGTATGTGGAGTATTGTTATAAAAAAAAAAAAAAAAAGGTGTTGTGTGTGTTGTATTTGATGTGAAGTGTATTGTAGTTGTCTTGAGTTGTTTTTGTGTGACAAAAGATAAATTCATTAGCCATGTCAAATGATAGTATGAATGGGGGACTTGGCAATGAGGCCAATAGTAAGGGTGGAGGTGATCTGTATTTATCTATCAATGTATTGTGCCGAACTTTGACTTCATTGCCTACTAATGACGATGAGTGGAGGGAAAATTTATTCCACACCTCTTGTAGAGTACAAGCTAATCTATATGCTATTATTATTGATGGTTATAGTTATACTAATATAGTAGTTGCATCATTAGTATCTAAATTGAAATTTGTAACTACCCCACATCTAAAACCCTATAAATTGCATTGGCTGAGTGAGCAAGGTAGTCTGCATGTTACCTAGAGGGATAGGATACCTTTCAGCATAGGAGATAAATATCATGATGAGATTGTATGTGATATCCTTCCCATGTGTGTATCTCATATATTGCTTAGCAAGCCTTGATTATATGATAGGAGGGTTTTACATGATGGCTTCAGAAATATTTATGTGTTCTAGAAAGAGGGTAAATGTATCGTGTTGAACTAAATGTCACCTTCAAAGGTCTAAGAGGTTGTAGATAAGAAAACCTTTAGAGGTTCAAGAGGTTTAGAAGAAAATAAGTAAACCTTCAAAGATCCAAGAGGTTTAGAGGTAGATAATTAAACCTTTAGAGGTCTAAGAGGTTCAGAGGTGGATAAGTAAAATTGGGAAGAAAAAGACCTTATTGGTGGGACAGTATGAGTTGGAGGAGGTCATAGCAGATGAGAGACTAGTATATTTATTGTAGATGAGGTATACGCTAGAGATGGAGGCACGTGAGCATCTACTCCCTATGGTATCTCAGGTACTGGATGACTACAATGACCTTTTAATAGATAAATTGCTAAGAGGATACAACGTATCCGCTACATTTAATGTTGCAGATCTGTCACCTTATTTACTCGTTGATGTTTATGAAGACCTATCAGATTCGAGGGAAAATCTTCCACAGGTCTAAGGAGATGATAGGAATCATATACTCACATGACCCATCACTAGGGCAAGAGCAAAAAGGTTATAAAATTTGGCGATGAGGGTTCTCTTTAAACAATTAGACCCCGAAGATATTTGTTTAGTATCTTCTGTTTCATTGTATAATTGTTGTGTATTTTAGTAGGTACATTTGTGAGTTTTTACTGGATAACAAGTAAATTCATTAAGACTTAGTTTGTGGGTTATTCATGGACCTACTTAAATCAAAGAAGAACTGATCCAACAATTGTTCCATAGAAGTGAAGAAGCCAACCACTTATGATAGGTTTACTTGTAATTTTCTTTTGGTATTAAAACCGGTCACTTGTTGTTTTTCACTTATTATTTTTCTTTATTAAATTTGCCCTACTTTAAGCAAGTATAAATACTTGCAAAGTAGGGTTAGAAGGGAGCTTTTTGACATATACATTTGGTTACCATTTTCACGTGAAAAGAGAGGCTTTTCTCTATCACATAGGACTCTTATCAACTTCTTCTAGGGTTGTGGCAAGTGGGACTTGGATTTGTTGTGAGTAATATCAACAAATTACAAGTTAATCCTAATTTCAACTGGTGTGTAATATTTGGTAAGGAATTAGTTATTCTTATTTTGTTCTTGTTTCACACAATTAAGATCCATTTTTCAATCTAGGGTTCACGCCATTTAGTTGAAAATTGGAATCAGTTGTTCTTGTTTCTTTGATTGGTATTGGAATTCCAATTGAGCACATCTTAATTTGGTAGCAAAGCAAATTTATTTGTGCAATTAGGGTTCATGTGGCAATTAGAATCACGCCATTTTGTGAACTTTGTTTAGTTGATTCTTCAATTGGCTTTGTGTACTTGTAATTGGATCCATTGGCACATCATACTCTATGGGGGTTAGGCTGTAGTTCAGGTTTAAGGCCTATCTTAGGCACAACGATTTGTGAAACTACATTCATGCTACTACCCCAATCAATTATCTCTTTATAGTTTTGACCATTAAATTGTGTAGGTGTAGACTACGCTAGTTTGTCTCCAATCATCCTTCTTTTTAAGCTAGGTAATGAGACACTCGACAACATTTAGATTGCTCTCAACACAATTCAACCATAAGTCATCTTCATCACTAATACCCTCCTTTGGAATATGACCTAATCCTCATATTCACCATTCTCTAATAACTCTCCCTCTCCTACATAATGGTTACTAATTGGGTATTGGCAAGTAAAGTGACCAGAACTATGACACTTATAACACCTTTTACTAGAATTATCCTTAGTATTCTTTGTAGCAATGTTCTTATCTTGGTGTTTTGATCTTAAGTCATACTAGGATTGCTAGTCTTAGGTGCTTTAGGAGTATTCCTAGTAGACTTGCTAGATCTCTCACTAAGATTGTTACTCCTTAAGGCTCACCCCTTAACTTGAGAGCTAAACCTCTTAAGTGGTTTTAACTAGTTTTTGATTTTTAAGGCTTGTTAGAAGGTTTGTTCTAAGGTCTTATCATAGTAAGGTCGAAGCTCTATCTTAATGTCAGGTTGTAGACCATTCCTAAACCTACAATGTGTGAACTTGGGTGACTTAAGCTCATCAACCTAATTAAAAACTCATCAAACCTAGCCATGTATTCCTCAATCATCATGATTCCTTACCTAGGATTGATGTATTGTTGGTAAAGGTTATCTTAATATGATAAAGGGATGTATTTCTCATTTAGCTTGGTTTTCATTTGTACTTAACTCTATAGGTGGTGGCCTTAATTGCAGAAGTTGTCATTCTACATTAGTCCAATACAGCTTGGCTTGACCTATCAATAACATTTTGGCAAAATGCACTCTACATCCTCAGGAATCTCATATAAGTCAAAGTATTTCTTCATAGTAGTTGTCCAATCTATTAGAGCAACCGAGTCAAGACTCTTATTTAATGTGGGTAGATCTACCTTAATATGCCTAGTGAGGTCATTGACATGATTGTCATGATGTGGGTTTTCATAGTTGGTATCTAAATAGCCGTCTTCCTAGAAATTCCTATATGGCATCCTATGACACATTTGTTTAACTCTTTAGCCATTTTGAGCTCTAAGATTCCTTTGAAAGTGCTATCTAGGGGTTGCATCATCTTCTAAATCAAGATTCCTATTTGGTGATTGATGTACAGTGTCTTCATTCTCATCCTAATCGGTGAGTCATACCAAAATAGTTGTAAGTTAATCCACCTATGATATTAATTGATTCAATTATTCAATAGTATTGTTTTCCATAGATGAGTCATCTCTAAAAGATGTATCACTACAAGTTTTTCTAGTGTTGAATATTTTTTTTTTTTTGGTAAATCACAAAAAAAAAATGATTTTTTTTTTCCTAGAAAGAACACTAAATCTAGGCACCATTACAAAAACTGATGTAGGACAACGAAAGTGAAATTAGTTAAAGGAAAGAAACAAAGAATATAATACAAAAATTAAATTGAAAATCAACCAAGCAATAACTATATAAGTAAGCTATGGAACTTATCACAGATAACCAAAATTTTTTATGGAATCTGGCAATTCAATGTATGATAATGCACAAATGAAATTTGATAGTAACCGATCAAGCTTCTGTTAGCAATTATTAATTTGCGGCTCCGCTGTGATGGCAAAATATGAGTCAAACAAAATATTATGTAATCACCTCCAATTGCCAATTCGCTCCAGGACAAATCTTTCTCCAAAAGCTAACTGTCAAAGCCAAGATAGATAACAGGTGCCCTAGTTGCTGGCGACGATAAAGGTTGGCTATTCAAAGACTCGTAGTTGCTATGAGGAATTTTATCTCCAATAACAAAAAAAAAGTAAATAAAATAAAAACACATAGTTCTGCTCAATCAGTGTTCATATCTAAAACTCTAACAAGAAAAAAAAAAGTATTCATAAAAAAGTAAAGCCAAACATGAGCCTTATGATATGACTTGACTTAATGACTATTAATTAACCATCTTAAAAATAATAAAGATAATAAAGGAAACTGATTGATGATAAAATAAAAGATAATAATAATACTAAGTTTAACTTAAATCCAAATAAAATAGCGAAACGTAAAAAATCTTTATACCATATAGGCCAATGATGCTAATGTGAACTTCAACATATGTATCAAGGCCTACATCAATTTGTGGCTTGCTTTAAGACAACAATTCATGATTTATGACTGCAAAATTTCATTTCACGCCACAACTCCGCAACAACCTTCTTTTCAAAGAACAATAAGTATTTAAAAGGTGCTATACACATGAAAATTAAAAAAGAAAAAAAATTGCTTTTAAAGAAGAAGTATAGAAATAAAGGGTGTCAATTTAACATATTGGCATAAATGTAGTGGTTGTTGAGCCATTAACAAAAAGGTTACAACCTAATATTTTTAGAGACTAGTGAAAGAATGGACATTATAGGAAGTCTTGATTGAACAATGTTCTTTTTATTTATATGGTACTCTTAAGCTTAATTAAAGTATTTTTGAGAATATCCTTTTTTTTATACAATATACATGATTGAATTAAAATTATATTAACAAAACTCATCTATTGTGAAGACATTAAAGTAGTTAAACCTTTATATATCTCTTCAATAAGTTGTGAATGTACTAGAAATTAATTATGTAGTACATAAAAAGGAACTATGTTGCGATAATGATGTAAAATTGTCATGACTCTAATTAATTTTTAACTTAATCATAGTATAATATAATGGTATAGTATATGTAATGAAAACTTAAAATAATATTATTTTGCACATTATACTTATTCTAAATTATTAAATAGCATATATAGGCCAAGTGGGAGAGCGTTAGAATTTATGGTCTAATATGTGACTTTTCATCGAAAGAGTTGTAACTTTTAATTAAGTGTTGTGACTTGTATAATGTGATATCTTGATGGAAGATATCACTTAATAGTTCAAGAAGACGTGTGATTCTCTCTCTAACTTTTATATATATACATGTACACTACAAAGTTATTAATTTTTTTTCTTTTAACTATAATCGCTAAATCCATTTTAAATTCAAAGATGAAGAGAGGAAAATCATTCTCTTGAAGAAATAAGATCAATTACGATAAGGTGTATTGAAAAGATAGGCATTCTTCATTTACCGAAATTGAAGAAAATAATAATATGATGACTATGGCTAGAGGTAAGTATTTTATCCACAATCTTTATGTAAAAATTATTAAGTTTGAAGATTCGGGAGTCACTAGTTCAACCCGGAAAAAGAGGACTTGACCCAACTCCCATGTTGACGAAAAGCCAATAATTTGATTTTATATTATTATCTTACCAAATCTTATAAAAGAATAGCCAAGAAGATATCACACAATATAGTGAAACTACTCAACATGATTGGAAGAGGCAATATGTAAGATCCTAGACCTCTGCTGAAAGATGGGATTCTGCCATTTGATTTCTGGATACGTTTACTCATATGTATTTAAAGAGTAATTGTTGCACAAATTTAAAAATTTTATAAATTGATTGTAAGTTTATTTATTTCACCATGGAGCTAGATAAATAAGAATATTAGGAAGAAATGAAAATAATATAAAATATTAATTAATCATGTTTCTAATTGTCACTTTGAACTTCATAAGAATTGTTGGAAAAAAAAAAAAAAAAACTCAGACTAGGTTGATCGTTAAAAGCACAAGATATCCCAAGAAGAGTAAATCTAATAACGTACGATTAGACGTTGCAACGGCTCCGATTTGCGTTGGAACCGGACAAAAGTTCAGAAAAAAATGAAAAGATAAAAGTTAGCTTTAACCCAGCAATAAAAACATCCTTTTAGTGAAGTCTATTAATATAAAACCATACATATTTAAATAATATATTTAATTTTTGTGTTGTTAATAACAACATATTAAATATTATAAATATGAATTAATTTTTCTTATTTTACATGGAACTAGTCTAAATTTTTAATTTTAATTTCTTCAATTAAACACATTAAATTTTATGAATGTGAAATATTTTTTTCTATTTTATATACAAAAATTAAAATTTTCATTTTAATTTCTTCAATTACTTTTTTTTTTTTCTATTTTTTTTAATTTCAATAGACAAGTCCAGAGCCATCGATTTAGTAGGTCTAGTAGGTAGAATTGCCTAAGACCACGTAACTAACAGAACCTTTGAGTTTAGTTTTGGACCCACCTCATGACAATGTCTACATACAATGTATATAAAATACAATGTGGGTTACTATTGATTCCTAGGAAAGTACACAAAATTTTAGGGGTAAGTAGGTAAATGGATGAATAGGGAATAAGAGCATACCCATGCTTTACCTTGTAAGTATAAATTTTTAAATTTTGAAACCAAGACCTAGCATGTACCATTTTAAAACCATCCTAGTATACAAGCTAAAAGGTACCTTGTGGATCATGTGCATTTTTCTATTACATCTTTTATAATATTAAAATTCAAAGGTAAATTTTCAATAACCTAAACACATCAATATTTTCATACCATCCTATTCATTCAAATTGTATAAAGGGAGATGCTAAAAGATTTTAGGAAAATGACATTACAAAATCTACTTCATATAACCTCCTCGATAAAAGTGACATTAAAAAAAAAAGGTGATAAAATAAAAATAGGTTGGCAATTCATGTTATCGTGTTGTGTGTTTTATTTGTGTTTAAATGAGTTTGTATATGAAAAACCTTAACTTATAACACGATCCGTCTACTAATTGTATATGAAAATTTAAACTTGTAATCCAACTCATTTCATTAACATGTCTTGTGTTTGGTTTGAAATTGTTTATCAATTAAAAACTTATAGATAAATCTATAAAATACTTATAGGCATAAATGCTAAAGGACAATCATAAATTTGTATAGCTTAGTAATACTAATGATTTGACCAAGACACATTTGTTTTTTGTTTTTATTTCTTATTTTTATGAAAACTTCTATTATAAAAATCTATAATAAACACTATTCAAAATAGCATATTACCACTAACAAATCTTATTTCATCTAAATCACAACGTAAAACTTAAGTGAAAGGTCTATTGGTAAATTAAGGAAAATTTTTTACTATCACATTGAAATCTAATGAAATCGTCAATATTTATAAAGTCAATAGATTATTACTTTATAGCTTAAAGTATAAACTATGGATTTTTAATGGAGAAAATATTTCCTAAAAATTGGAAAGTGTTTTCAAGTCTTCCAGATTCTAGCAATGTCCCTAAAATTATAAATAGTTAGTGAAACCATAATTGAAAATCACAATTAACCCATATCTTTAGTTAGTCAAAGAAAAGAAACCTATTGGAAAAAAAAAAAAGAACTAAAATAGCATAATATGAAAGAAAGATATGGCAAGTGCTCAAGTCCTAACGAAAAATACACAAACATCTTCTTTTGACTTGAGTTTCGTTAGTTCAATCAGAGTGAAGAACACAAACTTTTCACCTATGGTGGTGTTCAAGTTGTGCAAATGGGCATTCCAAAAAGTGAGGCTAATTTCAAAACTACTAGTAAATTATGAAAAAAAAAAAACCCTTAAACTATAGTTCACTTAGAAGTTAGAAGAAAAGATAGCCAATGAATCTCTTACCTTTAATTAAGATTTGTGACTTAAAAAAAAAAAAAAGAAATCTAAGAGAGCTAGTAGATTTGAGAAGAAAAAGAAGGGAAATTATGAGGAAAAAAGTGCAAAGGACAACATAAAAAGGAGTTTGAAAATTAGAACACTAAGTCTAAATTAGTAATTAGTTGTTTATAAGAGATACCTAAAATAAGAAGCATTTTTTTTTTAAAGGTGTACATATTGTTAATATTAAATGAGGTTCATGGGTTGAACCTAAAACCTATTTGCGAGATTTGTTTATTAAACGAATTGGTAAATGAGTTTAAAAGTTAGATAACAACCTAAATACAAATTTAAATGTATTGTGTTTACGTCTAACCCATTCATTATTTTTGTTGATTTCTATCGACATAAACTTAGTTATAATTGTATAGTGTTGTATTCAGGTTTGCTAATTGGGTTTCAAATTGTCAGCCCTAAATAAAATATCCACGAAGACTTTACCATCTATTAGGAAACTTAGTCAATGTCCTTGAAATATATAACACTAAATCTATTATAGTAGGTTTCTAAGTACATCATTTGACAAAAACATGACAATAAAGGTAAGGTTAGTGATGAGGAAGAAATGAAACAAGAGAGGGAAAAAAAAAAAAAAAAAGAAAGGTAGAAACGTAGAAATGAGATGAGAGAAGTGGAAGAAATGAAACAAGAAATTCTTTTGAATTTTTTATGATGATGGGCTTGGTTCATAGCTTCTATGTTTCTTTTTCCTTTTTGATAGAACTTAGATGATAGAAATATAATATTAGGTACAGGGTGCCCTAAAACTTGTATCTTATATAGTTTATTGCACATGTTGTAAGGTGGGCACAAAGTATTAAGACATCATGACCATACCTTACCCTATTGAAGTAGGTTCCAAAGAGTTATACCTTAAGCCTATCCTATGATCTTCAATACTCACCCAAGCCTAATTGATTGAGTATTGTATTAAGGTATGTGTTATAATAGAATTATTTACTCACTTTTAATAAAAATGATCATGCATCTTTGTTATTTATTTATTTATTTTCTATTTCACCTTCAACTTTTAAATTAACTAGATAAAACTTCATGTCTTACATAGATACTAATTTATCATACATTTATTAGTAAAAATTGAAAGTTACTAAAGAGATTATCTCGATTAATAAATTATTATAAATGTACAATAAAAGATATTATTATATATTAAAGTTTATGCAGTAGTTTTTTTCTTGAAATGATATGTTCATCGAAAAGAACTATCACTTCTTAGTTATATGATTGAAATATCATGAAGGCAAGTGTTTGCATGATCTTGTACGAATTATACAAAAATTCCAACTATTCCAAAAGTTATGTCTCCTCAAAATACATGTTTTGTGAATGAAAGATTATGAAATTACACATATAAAAGAAAAGATATAATAGGATATATTTAATACTACAATTTATAAAATTACTTAAAGATTATTTTAGTTAACATGTTAAATAAATATTACTATAAATTATCATAAATATAAGAATACTATTTATTTATAGATATCACAATTTTATATGACATTCTTTTTCTCATGAAATGATGTGTTATTTAGAAAGAATTGTCATCATTCAAATCATAGGAATGGAATTTCATGTTTGCAAAGGGTTATGTCATATAGTATTAACCAATTAAAGAGTTTGGGTAATGCATGGATAAAAGTTTGAATAATGGTTATAATTTTTTTTTAAAAGGTAACAAATGTAAATGTAATTTAATTTTTTTATGTATTATAAATAATATTATTGAATGAATTATTTTTTTCTTTTATTAATGAGAAAATTTTAATACCAAGCATATTTTTATATAAAAACATGGCATAAGAAATTAGCAATTTTGAAGGTTGTAACTATGAATTTCATTACAGATTAACTCATGAAATGACAAAATCAATAAGAAAAAACAATATACCAAATTAATAAAAAAAAACTATTAAATGTCAATCACATCAACTATCAATTGGAATTTATTAACACTCCACTCATTTCATGACAATAATGTAAATAATAACAATAACATAAAAGTGATTGATAAAAAGAAATAAAAGGTAAAAAATATTTTATCCTTAAAAGGTAAAAAATAAAAGGAAGCATAAAATTGATAACTTAACTTCAACATAATAACTTTTTCCCCATAAAACATATTGGAATAAAGGTAAATAGTAATGTATTCAAATTGCTTTTATTTATTCATTTATTTTTTATGCCATAGTATTCATAATACTTTAAGTTGGTTGAATATACCTATTTTCATTCTCTTTGTTGCATTGAAAACCATTATCATGATTATAAAAACCATTAATACTATTTGTTTTTACTTAAAAGTTGTATATTAGTATAGGGGTGAACGAATAATCTTGTTTTATAGGCTACCCATCTATACTCTACTCGATTTGGTAGGTTTTAGGTGGGTATTAAGGGTTAGAGAGTAGGTTTTGCATATAGATTTTTCGAAACCTACTCCCACTAGGTAAGGTACGAGTATGAGATTTTCTTACTTTATACCCATCCTAAAATGTGTACTTTAAAATATATAGAATATAGGTTCTAGAGTACTTTATAGTTACCCTATAAAAGTTATTAAATAATATTAATAAATTAATAGCAAATGACAATATTATAATTTTTTGACAATAAATGTTTTAGTAAAAAGGAAAAAGAAAAGAATTTAAATCCATAAGTTAATAAACCTAAACATTAAATCTAATGTTGTCTCTCTTTCTTTTACCATTCTTCTCTATTTTTCTCTCAACTTTAGGTTTCTATTCTTTTACATTATTTTTTTCCTATTTGCTAAGTAGTAAGATCGAAAAACTTGAAATAATTAAGATAAAGAAATTACTTTTTTAATTTTACATATTTTGTTATAGGTTTCATAATTTTGTGTATGAAAAACTTATAATGTCACATATAGATTACTTTTATAATATCATATAAACTTGAAATTTATAAGAATAAAAGGTAACACTTACAAGTTTCATAAGCTATACAATACTTTATGGGTTTTATAGTATATAGGGTATAGGACAATTCTAAGATACTATTGGATAGGTTCTGATTTTAAAATTTGGGAATGTATACCTTACAGATAAAGTATGAATAGGATTTCATACTCTACCTATCTTATACTCATCCATTGCTAGTATATTCTAGTAATACTTATATATAATAATACTAATGGCACCAAGTAAATACGTTGGATAAAATGTAAAATACAATTATAATGTCTGTTTCTTTTTTTTTTTCATCATGTAACACTTACATATTATTTAGTAATGACACCATAAGTAAATACAATGGTTAAAATGTAAATTATTAAGAAACAAATGTTTTCAAAATTATATATTATAATACATTTGAATTATAATCATAAAATAAATTCAATTAAAATGAATATACAATAGATCAAATCATAGTTTTACTCAAGTACAATATTACATTCACAATTTTCAAATAATATTTTATCATGTACATAAACAAAAATAAACAATAGTAAAATTAAAACTAACAAATATTATATACTTTGATTTCTATCCAATGCAAACAATTATCAAAAAAAAAAAAGAAAAAAAAAAACTATTACATCAATAAAACTCCTACATTAACTTGTTTGCCCATGTACGTCACCTTATTAATCTTATTATCACTACGATCCACATTTTGAATTTGGACTATTTCCATTCTCATTGTATTGAAAATCATTATCATGATCATGAAAACCATTAGTACCATATGTTATCACTTAAAAATTGCACATTAACTTTTAGTGCCTCATAATTGCATTGAATTAATATAAATATTTAAAGATGCAAAATTAAAAATGAAAATTATCACACTATAAATAATATTCATTTACTTTAAAGGTTACTTACATAATAATAATAATAACCATTATTATGCTTATGAATATCATTAATATTATTTTTTCTTACTCAAAAGTTGCGTATTAGTTTTTATTATCTCATAATTATAGTAAATTAGTATACATATTCAAATGTATAAAATGACAATGGATGATTATTATGTTTTAAATAATATCCATTTGCTTTAAAGGTTATATGCATAGTTATAATGATAAGATAATTGCTTCTAAAAAAATGTATTGAAATTGTAGAATATAAAAACATAGAATCATCTTGATCAGTTTTTGATAAAAATATAAATAATAAAAATAACAAAATAATGATTGATGATAAAAAATAAAAGATAAAAGATATTTTACTCCTAAAAGGTAAAAATTGAAAAGTACCATAACATTGATATTTTGACTTAACCATAATGATATTTCCCCATAAAAACATATTTTAATAAAGGCAAATAGTAGTGTGTAGTCCTACTACTTTAATTTTGTCGAATATATATATATTCATTTGCTTTATGGCATTGAAAACCATTATTACGAGCTTGAAAACCACTAATATCATTTGTTTTTACTTGAAAGTTACGCATTAGCTTTTAGTATCTCGTAATTGCGTTACTGATTTTCTTTTTCTAAAAACATAAAGTAATAGAGGCAAATTTCTATATGAAAATGAAAAATTTTTAATGAAGCATATTTTTGTATAAAATATGGCATAAAAAATTAGCAATCTCAAAGATTTTAATTATAAATTTATTACATATCAATTGATGAAGAAACAAAATCAATAAAACAAAAATAATCAGCAAAAATACTATTAAATGTAAATCTCATCAACTACCAATCAAAATATATTAATATCCCAATCAGTTCACGATAACAATAGAAATAATAACCTTACTGACCTTAAAGGTGCGAATGTAAAATAATACCATATTTTGACTTCAACATAATGATTTTTTTTCCCCCAAGAAAAAAAAAGGTAAAAAAGGCAAATTTTTATGTGAAAATGAAAAATTTTTAACACTAAACATATTTTTTATATAAATTTTGGCATAAAAATTAGCAATTTCGAATATTTTAATTATAAATTTCATTACATATGGGCTCATGAAGTGACAAAATCAATAAGGAAAAACAAAAATCAAAATACCAATTTAATAAACAAAAATACTATTAAATATCTATTATATCAACTACCAATTAAGATCTGTTGATATATGTATCAATTGATTGATGAAAACAATAATGTAAAAGGAATTGATAATAAAAAATAAATGGTAAAAATATTTTAGATTTAGAAGGTAAAAAAATGAAAGGTACCATAATATTGATATTTTCACTTGAGCATAATGATCATTTCCCCAATAAAATAATCATAATAATGGTAAATAGTAGTGTGTATTTATACTACTTTATATTACTTTTGGATATCTATTTCCATTCTCTTTATTATATTGAAAACTATTATTATGGTCATGAAAACCATCAATACCATTTGTTTTTACTTAAAAGTTGCACATTAGTATATTTTAATTACACTTATATGTAATCCTAGCAATGACACGATAATAAATACAATGAATAAGATGTAAAATATTAAAAAAAATGAAACTATATATTATAATACATTTGAATTATAATTGTAAATAAGTTCAACTAAAATAAACATACAACAAATCAAATTATATTCTTATTTAGGGACAATATTACATTGACAATTTGTGAATAATACTTTGTCATGTACATAAACAACAAAACAATATATTAAAATCAAAACTAGTAAATATTACTTTGATTTTTATCTTGTACAAATAACCACTAAAGAGAAAAAATCTATTACACTAGTAAAACTCCTACATCAATTGGTTTATCTATCTATTTTCACATCATCTAATTCATCTAATTATGTCCTTCACTATCTATATTTTGAATTAGGATTGATTTTTGCAAACTTGAAATGGAAACTTACAAAATATACGTAAATAGAAGTTAGTCATAAAAGATATCGAACTGTGAAATGGATATGATGGAGACACGGATTGATACACGGTTTATTACACAGTCGTGTAACGAGTCAGGGGAACTTCCAGAAAGACACACGACCTCTATACACGGCTAGAAGCACGATCGTGTATTCGGTCAGGAAATCCCACAAAAGCATACACGGTCTCCATATACGGTCAGGAACACGGCCGTGTATTCGATCAGGAATTCCCACAGAAGCATACACGGTCTCCATATATGGTTAGAAACACGGCCGTATATTCGGTTAAGATTGCTCACAGAATTATACACGGCTGGGATGCACGGCCATGTATGCAACAAAGAGTAGACGTGTATAGTAATATTTATTTTCACGTGTACGTGTATATTTTCTTTTCTATGTATTTTTATAGGGTAGTATATATACCGATGTTAGGCTATTCTAGGGTTACGTTTTATTAACCATTGAAATACACTTTTGAGAGTGGATTTTCTCCGTTTATCGGTTGTGCATAACCAAATTTCTTTAAGGAATAATTCTTCGTTATTCTTTGTAAAACCAATCCATAATCGGATTCGTTTTGTTACGCTATCCGCGCTGCGTCAGGATATATATAAAATGATTAAGTTATCAGTGTCAACAATCTTTAACTGTTTGAATGCAAATAATAGTAAGTTATTATAAAGGGATACACTCTTCACATCAAATATAAACTTTCCTTTGGCAAAGTGTTAGAAAAGAAAAATACAAGTGCATATTCAAATAGCCATAAAGATGAAATCAAAGATATGAATTCAATGTATATAATTATTTATTTGAGTTGAAAGAATAAGAAATAACAATCAAATTTTCACTATATAAAGATGAGGATTATAGTTTTTATTATTACAAAATATAACCCCAATAGATCCCATCGGTTGATCTTAACCGACTCTTACGATACTAGCCATTTTTCATCACTTCCGATACTTTAAGGCCAAAGAATTTATCCTCTATACTAATAGAATTTAATACTTAGCTTCAATTTTCAAATAGAGAGACTAGTTTGTCTATTCAATTTCCTAAATAAGGAAAAATACCATAGTGTGAAGTAATGTATTACCACTTGACAAAAATTCAATTGAGAAACAAAAAGTGAAGGAAGAGAACAATGGCTCCGTGACCGATTTTATGTTGGATATATGTGCTAAAAAAAATGATAAATGGGAATAAAAAGAGTATGAATAAATGTTAAAACTAACCAAAATAAAATAGTAAGCAATTTTACCGTAGTAAATATTGAAAATTAAAGGTAAATATAATAAAAAATAAATATGATTGAATTATAGTAAATATCATCATAAAAAATAGGAATACAAAAAAAAGGGTAATGCTGGAGATGCACAACAAGAAAAAAAAAAGTAATACCAAAGAGACATTATAGCAAAAAAGTAATATTAAATAGGTGCTTTAGAAAAAAAATTACACATTATAATAAATTTTTCACTTGAATTTTTTACCTATTTGAGCCCATGCTTTTATTTATTTTAAGGACTCCATCTTTTCAGAGTTGTTTGAAAATCCACTGTGTTTGTCCATTAATAGCTCCATTAAGATTCGATATGGACTTATTTATTATTGTGAGAGACACTATTACTTTGTAATCGATACTTCTTTTTTTTTTTTTTTTTTTTGGGTGAGAGAAATTATTGTGTATCCCACGGTTTCATTTTGACATATTTTGAGGTAAGGTTCACACAATTAGGGATTTACTTTTTCAAAATGGGACTGGAGTTGGTTTTTGTAATAATGTGTTCTAATAATATGAAAACTAATATTTATTTTTAATGATTCTATCAAATGAGGGAGAATTCGAACTTATCCATCCCATCTAATATTCATGTCATTAAGCTATAGAGCACTTAGTATTCAGAGCTAATGTTAGTTGATAAATACATTCTTGTTGTAAATAAAATTAACGGCTTGACCAACTTAACAAAGGATGTTTTAATTAGTAAATGAGGACTTGGACAGATAAACTGAGAAGTAAATAATTCAAATAGGTCAATATAACAAAAGGTAGACAATCAATTCTATACCTTTTCCGTTCATTCTTTTAAATATATACTGTAGTGCAAGAAGAACGTTAGGGTTACTCTCTAGAATTTTTAAATACTTGAGATACTGCCTTCTTTATTCCGGTTTTCACGAATTGCAAGGCGTTAACTTAACGTCAAATGCAACGGGAATTGTAGCTTGAAGGGACGTATACATAGGGTAGTACAAACACTACCTTCCAACAAAATACTTTAGATTATGTAATTATCGACTTTTAAAAGACTGGACGCATCATCTGCTTTTTCGATAACGTCAGGGACTGGGCCCAAAATCTGTAGTGAGGCTCTAAGATCTCCTTAATTGTGAGTTAATTAGCTATTATCATCACACCCCTAATACTTTCTTGCATTAAATCATGTGAGCTTGAGAATACTAAAATAATAAGTACATAAAATCAAAGTAAAATAAATATATAGTAATTAGAGATTACTTTTATGAAGATTTGAGAGCTTTAAAAACTTTTTAAAAATATGAAGATGAAATCTACTGATATATATATATAACATGAAACTTATAATTAAGTGGTTTTCTTACTCAATCAATGAGCGTTTACATTGGATAGGAACATTTTAAACATGATATTTACTTAAATCAACTCATGAATTCCGCTAATGCTTTAGATTATTATGGTCCCAACTCCCAGCTTATGAAAAATACATAATATTTTTGTCTAATTAATAACTTCTAATGAAACTATTCCTTCATCACATTTTCCATCCGACAAAATAATGGAAAAGTGAATACAATATTCTCTTTCCCCATAAAATCATACATTTCTTTTACCCTTTTAAGCGTTGTAGTGTAGGGTCGGAGAGCGGCTTTGGTTGCAAGTGCAAGCCCTGTAGTGTAGGGTCGGGTCATCTTTCCTCTAAAACTGTTGTCTGGGTAAGTTGGTCTAAGGACCCACGTTTCTATATATGTTCTTTGGGTTAGAAGTGATAAAACATGAAAGAAGTTCTAAAAAATGATGTGCCTCGATTAATTATTATAAGATATCTTCTCATCATTTCAGGGACCAAATGAAACCAAAATTGAGTATATATATTAGCCGTATTTCATGTTATGCATGCGTTTTCTTTGTCCTTGATGAACAAAAGTGCGATAATCGCTCCCAAAGTCCTCGTAAGGTGCCAATTTGGACATTCCATTAACATATATTAAGAGCATGTAAGACGAATTGTAGCCCAAAAGCTGCTACGAAACCCATAACATGTTGACAGACAGCACTTGATAAAACTAAACAACCATTAATTGGAATTTAATCCCCATGCTCATAAGATTCGAGACGACGAAAAATAAATTCTTCATACACATGGTTGCAAATGATAACTGAATCATGAACGAACTCCAAATAATAGTCAACCAACAGTTGATCAACGATAAAATTAACGTAATTGGACGGATCCGTATCACTCTCCCACGGGATGGAATTGTTAACTTTAAGAGGTTAAATGGTAACTTATTTTAAAGTCTGCTCATATAATCTGGTAAAGCGGTTATTTTTTTCTAGTAAAATGGTTTTTTTTTTTTTGTTTTTTATGGTAGGCTTTTAAAAATAAGAGCAATTATCAAAATTTCCTCCCTGATTTGTAAAATTGATATATATCTGGAAAAAATCACTTAATGTGATAAATATAAAATTACCAAGTTTCATTATGAGTTGGTAAAATGGTACACTATCTAGTAAAATTTATTATTTTCTATTACAAATTGTTAGGATTGGTGCAAATAACGAAGTAAAGTGTAAAACAAAAAAAAAGAAAGAAATCGAAACACTAGATTTTATCTTAGTTTACCCTTAAACTAAGGCTACGTTCTGCAAAATATTTTACTATAATTAGTACATTGCATCTCTCGTTATATCACTTAATTATAAACGGAAAAAAATATATAGTAATAGTTATTCATGAGATCAAGTCCAAATTACTAATAAAAAAATATAAACTTAAATCTTAAAAGTCCTATGTAGAAGAGTCTGAGTCACGTACAATACAAATCTTGTTTAAGATTTATTATTTTTAAGCATACAACTTGTTTCAAAGTCGTGAAATGATGACATATCCCATAATCTCCCATCCCTCGCTTCTGATCCATGATTTCTTATCAATATCATTTAAAATCATTTTAACAAGAAGTCCCATTCGGGGTGAGTCATAACGCCGAATAAAAACTGAATTGTCCAAATAAAACATTTTATTTTGAATGAAATTTTTGTAATTATACCCCTCATCAACCAGTCGAATTATTTTAACTCCTTTTCTTTTTCCGTCATAAATTAAACATACGTATCCTTTCCACAAAAACCAAAAGCGCACCTTTCTTCATCCCTTTTGTCTTCCATAAAAAATTCCCCACACAAGCACATCAAATGTAATTCTTCCATCCATCAATCTTAGTTTTAGATTCTAACGGTCAACAAGGTCTCATCACTTCTGGATATATGTGCCAATTAATCAAACAACAGTTCTTCTTCGTCCAAAATCTCAATTTAGCCGCCATATAACTAACAACAAAGCCGATTCCTGTCCATCTCTTGACCTATCTTATTAGTTATAAACCTTGATGTGGGCAAAACTAATCATCTCATCATTAAGTTCTCTATTCTTGTTGGGCCATTAATAGATCTTTCCACTACTTATTTACCTAGGTGCCTTCCAAATGGCGATAAAAGTCCCAGTTTAGCTTTGCTCCAAATTTTCCAACCTCAAACGAGCCACAAATGGGTAATCAGTGAGGTACCTAGTTAGATTAGCTAGGAACCTTGGCGCCTAAGTTCTGGAGTCACTTCATCCGGATTTTCCTAACAATAATTACTCTAGGTGACCCGTCAATCATCTGGCTAGTCCCATTATCGGTGATCAATTTTGCCGGAAAGCATAATCGAGATTACACTGCACTTAATTAAATTAACTACAAAAACAAGCAACAAGCATTAGGCGGAAACTACGTTGACCCTGGAAATTCTACATACAAAATTGTACTCTTCAGCAAATCTGAAGTTGCCCAAAGATATAAACCCACCCTTGGGTTGAAAAATAGCTTCAAATAACATCAATGTCCCTTATTTTATAAGGTTCATTTGACTGAATTCCTTTGGCCGAATAATCATGTCCTTTATCCGGCATTTCAGCCAGCTAAACCTGAGGTTCATGCAACTATTTGCCCTTTCTCTAGGCTCCATCCAGTTTCGATGGGGTTCAGTCGGTAGCTATCTCTTTAGTTGGGTTATTCTAGCCCCGAACTCCCCTTCCGATCCAATATCACCCAATTCAAAGCACCTTTTAGATCTAATATTACGCATTCTTCCTGACGGAATCAAATTAAAATCGAATCCCAACTAACCATCTTGGAAAATAAACTGAAAGAAAATACTAAGCTCCTTCCCACCAGTCAGAAACTCCTCTTCGATTCAAACAAATAATTTTCCTGAATTCCAAATTAAGAAGATAATGGTATGTGATCACCAATCGCTTTTCCCTGACCCCAAAATTCTATGCACTTCGCTTGTTGATTTTTGAGTGGTTGACCAAATTATTCAAATATTTAAATTAGGTGCTCAATCACATGCGAAAGGCATTTTAACTTACCTATGATAGCTAAGGGTTGGGAATCTCTTGGGGAGGATCGACTAAAGTGCTCTGTTAAGGAGTTGGATGAGAGAGAGATTTGGAAAGAGGGTTTTTCATGGCTTTTCCTAAAAGTCACGTTATAGATATATACCCCTTTTATTTTATTTCTATAGGATATTTCAAATATTAATGATAATCTTTACTCATATTCCGATTGTAGATTATCAGTTAAATAACGATAAGCTCTTAAGAGTTTCTACAATTGAATACTAAAACATCCAGTTTGAGCAATTAAAAACCCAAGCGTTTAAGAAGAATTTCATGAAGTACTATAATGCCTTCTGTCGGGGTTTTAATACAACCCACCAACTAGAAGAAGAAGATTGTAAAAAAAAAAAAAAAAATTGTGATATAAGGTCGCTTGATAACACATAAATTCTAGATGGTCGTTTTCTTTCATTTTTCTAGCTGATGAGTGATGACCTGCCTATTTCATAAGATTGCACGAACAACTTTGGAGATAAAAGGTCACCATCGATAAACCCTTTGATCGTTGGTTGGAAAAGAACACAGCTATATGGCTGCTCTCCTAGGGTTTGCCCTTTATTATCTTCTAGGTTTGTTATTATATTCCCCCCTCCGTTATCATGAATTTTTAAAATTAATGCTTTAAAAGTGGTTTTACAATTATATTTTAAAGATTTTCCCAAATATTCACGTGTATCAAAACAGTAAAATATGCTACATAAGGTGATTGTGCTAGATCAAGCAACTCGTGATATAATTAAGACTAGATTTCTTAAATTGAATGTTTCAATGTTTAATTGCAAAGACTATTAAGTTCAAGAATTTTTTATGCATTTCTTGGTAAAGCAGAAGGGACACATTACAGTTATTCTATCCATGATGTAGACGTTGAAAAATATATATTCTACTCCGATTCATACATAGGTTAAGTGTTGCACGGCTCCATGGACATGGTTCTACTTTCTAGAATCCACTTTAAGGTGCCTAAATAGTTCGAATGCTTGAGTACGATATATCTGTAGTGAAGAAAATCCAATGGGATATAGGTTAGCTTTGTAATAGAAGAGAAGAAAAATATAATATATCTGTTAACTTATTTCATATATTTGATTGCCATTCAAGAGATTAATTGACTTTAGATGGAATGTGATGTCTAAACATGAGAATGTAAAGTCACTTATTTTTATATTTATCGTCAACATTTTGTGAAGACATTCCATCCAAAGTTTTGAATTTTCATTAAAGATTAAAAACTTCTATAAATTTTTATCCATCAATACAATTTTTACATTAATAGCACAAATCGATTATATAGACTGTAGTCCGTCCTTACCAACATATCCAACTTCATATATTGAATCCAGTGAAATCCATCCCAGCATTTACCACATGTTTGTGGGATGTAAATAGAATCATTCATATATATATGATATGCTATCAGAACCATATGTCAGAGAATCCCAGGATATTTTATCTGCCCTCTATTACCTCAACATTTCCATTAAGCTTGCACCCCAAAAGGTCATTCTTTTTGTTTTTATAATTTTTCTGTTGCTAAAATAGACAGTAGAATTTGACTGAGGCACCAACATTTTTGTTGGTCGTCTCATCACTTTTGCCACGAGAGTCTGAGACTATGCTGTCCGATGATTTTAGTTTGTCTGGAAGTGCAGCTACTGTTGAAAAATAAGGACCCACTATTTCACAAGACCACATCTTCCTATTGCAATCAAATAGGCCATTAAAACAAGCAAAATATTTGCTGGAGATATATACGAATCAAATTATTATATACTAAGTAGCCAAGTGAGACAGAATTGGTAGAGTACCCACCAATTCACCTCCCAAAAGCAAACCCTCTCAAGCAAACTACCTTTCTCCCACAAAGATTACATCCCTTGACTTAGATATAGTCTAGTCTCCTTTCCATCCCAAATCAGAATTGTGTGTCCATCTCTTTCCTGCTTCCAGAGCCCGTAGATTCAATACTCCGTGACGCCACGGTCGAGTTCGAGTCTTACCATGGAGATGACAAAGTACTCGATGTGGGCTAAGCGGAGACATGGCCTGGCTCCTCATCTAAAGCCAGGAAGTATCTGTGACGATTCGTGGGAAGAACAAGCTTTCGCGGAGGATGCAGCAGGGGCGCTAGGAGGATGCATATGGCCTCCTAGATCTTATTCATGTAGCTTTTGTGGAAGAGAGTTCAAGTCAGCTCAAGCTCTTGGTGGTCACATGAATGTGCACAGGAGGGATAGGGCTAGGTTAAAACAATCACCAATTCCTCACAGTGAAGTTCTTCATAGTGATCACCAAAACCATCCCAATTTGATTGAAACCTCGTTCACACCTTTGGGATTTAGGTACCAACCTCAAGTTTATAGTGCTTTGTTCTATAACCCTAACCCTAATTCCGATCCCAATGCTCTTCTTCCTTCAAATTCACCACCATCTTGTGGGGTTTCATCAGATCCTCCACTAGAGAGTAACCACACCAAGAAAATCTCCATTTCTCCATTTTCTTCCTCCATTGTAAATGAAAACCCTAGAAAGAATTCTATTTCTTCTCTTACTGAGCCGAGTAAGGTCGTGGAAGGCCATTGTCATACAGGCAGACTTATGTCTACACCCCAAATGGTCAATCAAGAGCATATGGCTAAGAGGGATCACCTCGTGGGGACCGATTTGTCCACGCGGTTGAACCTTCTTGTTCAAACTATGCCGGTGCAATCGATGGAGAAGGATGAGGAAAGGTGCTCCAAGAAAAGGCGAGTAGAAGATATGTCAAGAACAGCACTCTTTTTAAGATCAAATGGAGTTGTGAGAGATCAGTTTCGTCCTCTAGAGGTGCAAGAGCGAAGCCCTAGCCCCAAAGAGGAATTGGATCTCGAGCTTCGGCTAGGAGGTAGTCCACCCAAGGTAAAATTGCAAAATTGAAGTGCTTGGATTTGTTCGTTACTCAAGATGTTCATCGACATCACCTCCATTTTTTTTTTTTTTTTTTTAATTTTGAAATCTTCATGTCAAAGCTTTTCAACTTTTTGCTTGAGCACCTGACTCTGTAAGATATAGTTTGAATTTCCAGGGTGAAAAAGAACATTACAATAATAAAAATCTTGGTTTTAGTATCGGACATAAACGCAATAACATACATAATTGTTGGGTTCTTCCGTCCTTAAGTAGGAAAAGGAAAAATAAAGGAAGAAAATGATGACAACTGCTATGATCTCTTTCCCGTTTTCTCCGCCATATAATACTTTATCTTCACCAAGAATGAAAATTTTGGAACAATCTATGACACATACAAACATGGTGTGTTTGCAATTTTTTTTTTTCTCTGGGTTTCATGTTTTGGGGGTGGGGGTGTGTTGGGAAAGAATTAATGTGAAATTTTAAGTACACAAAATCAAAATGCATCAAAATCTATTATCTATTATTATTAAGTGAGCATTATCCCTTTTGAACTCTACACTGTTATCATAAAATTCCTAAAAATGTCCCTGATTAATTTTATATGGTAGTTATAAATTTCATGCAGTTTTCCCAATTTAACTTCTCTCTTTATATTCCATTTTCACATTCCTAAAAGGAGGGAGTCTTTTCTCACATTTTATCAAAATCTGACATATAAATTAATCTCTCTTAATTGTTTATTTATTTATTTATTTTTTGTCTCTCTTTCAATTTTTAATCTTTGTCATAGGATAATCCAAAACAATTCAAAAAACATGAGGTTACAATTTTTATCTTTATTTTACTTTTGCTTCTTAATTACTTGTACTCTTTTTTTTTTTTTTCAATTTAGAATAGCTAATATTATATATAAGTAGATATATAATTATTACACTTTTCATTCTAATGAAGTTATTTCCTTTAAAATTAACATCCGTTTTGCGGGTTCGTGCTCAGTTAGTGTGAATTTATTTTTTATTTTCCACACACACAACACAAATATTGTGACTACTAGTTTAACACCAGATTGTCTTTTTATTATTAATTTGGTTGATAACTAGTTATCTCCTTTGTTTATTTTCCTTTCTTCAACTTGCTAATTTATATTGTATGTTTGAGGTGAGAGGGTTGGGATAAATTCATCCTCTATGACTTTATTTTTCAATTTTTTATGATTTAGTATTTAAATTTTATTTTTAATAATTTAATTTGGGTCTGTACTTCCAATTTGGTGATCATTTAATAAAAATATAGAGATTAGTTATCAACCAAATTGATGGTATAAACATTAAATTACAACTAAATTTATGATAATAAACACTTGTTGTATAGGTTTAAAAGTCGAAGTTTAAATACTAATTTTTTTAAAATTGAAAGAATTAACACTTGTAATGCTTATCCCCTAATGGGATCTAGGATGGAGAGTATATAACTGTCTATGTTAACCACTAAGTAACCTTTATGATCCACGTATTGAGATTATAGGAAAACATATGAAAACTGTAATTTTTATATTTTTTTATATTATAGTGATAATTTTACTGCATATGCTACCGTCATTTGGAGAAAGTTAATTGCATAATATAGTTGGCTTTGCGTTCAAAGTGAATAGCATTGATAGTATAAATCAACATCATTAATTCACTAATTTATCAATTATGTGACATCATATTGAGGTAATATTTCTAGATTGTTTGAACATGTGGTTAGAAATGCGGGTTTACATTTTAAGACATTGACTAAATGGTATATCGTGCACTTGCTTAATAAATTATTTATCATATACAGTTTAAGTATATTTATTAAGAGTAGTTTGTAGAATGTGTATAGTATATCTAGCACTAATGAGAAAATATGGGATAACTAGGAACTTAAAACCCATTATATAGAGGGTGTAGTTTTAGGATAGTATCTATTTTTTCTACCTTATCATGTAGGTAGGATAAATGTATAAAAAAATTTAGAATGCAACATCTAATACTCGCCTTAAAATCTATCTAACTATACAGGATATTATGAATTCCAAGGCTTAGTAGATTCGTTGCTTATTCACATCGGGTGCTAGCACGACATTTAATCAAAAGAGAGTTAGAAATTTTCAATCAAGTCCTAATGTCATGACATGAGGTGGTGGGATGAATTTTTCCTTTCGGTGAGTGTGAATTGGAATCTTGATTATTAGCTTTTTTAAGGTAAAAATAAAAATGTAATCCGCCTTTTTATGTTTTTACAATTTATTGACCTTTATCTTGTCTTTTACATATATATAATCTGTGTCATTTTCCTTGAAGAAACCATCAAATTTTAATTCAAATGATTAGTGACATATACGTATGCTAAGAAAACCTAAAATCATATATATTTACACAAAATCCTAAATAAGATATAATAATACGCTTGAAATTTTTTTGACTTAGATTTTAAGAGTGAATTGTTCTTTCAGATTTAGATATTTTTATTTTTATTTTTGGGTCAAAATATTCGTGATTTAAAGTTCTATTTGAAGAAACACATGCTTATGCATGCCGTGTTTAACGAAGGACAGACAATTGTGTAACGGAAAAGAGCACAAAACAGATATTTGTAAGAAGAGAAAACATGTATAACGATAACACAACTTATCCAGAGTTCTTAAATTTACCATGATATAGTTATGTTTATTTTTATTGTTTACCAAGTTAGTAATCAAGAATAACTTTTGGTAGTGTTTTTCTTTTTCTTTAATCATAAGGTACGTAAAAGTAAAAGAAAATTTTAACAGCTAGCAACTAATAATATAGTAATAAACCATGTTAGATAACATTATTAGAAAAAAAAAATAGAAAAATGATTTCTACCGTTAAAAAGAAGTTGGAAAAAAAAAATCATCTTTCTTAATTTTTATTAATGTTTTAAGGGCGATTATCTGATCACCTACTACAAGTGACATTTCTAATTAATCACTACCATCTATGCCAGAAATTATTAGTTTTAAGATCATTACGACAGTATTTTACAATTATAAAGTTTAGTTTAAGTAAAACATTCAAAATTTTGTTCTCTAGAAAAGAAACACATAGAAATTCGTGTCAACAAGGGATTAAAGTAACTGGACAAGATTTTGAGAGCAAATAAGTATGAGAAAAAAGCACAAGATTCATCACCATTGAGATCACTCATGAAATAATACCAAACTCATTAATTTCTTGTGCAGTGATGAAAATTCAAGAGCGTAAAGAAACATAAAGGCCTGCATGGCATGTCGTGTGGCACGATTTCCCACTCAGTAAACTTTACTGACATTCTTGTAGCATCCAAACAACAAAACCAGTGAGCAGAGATAATTGATATTTTAAGTTTCCAAGGGCATATAAGTCAGATGAATCACAACATGGATTCCCTTTTAGTTACAGTATACTCATCTGCTTCACATAAGTCCATCTGCATGTGTTTTCCTATCTTACTTTTCCTCTCTCTTTTTTTTTTATCCAAAGACCCTTTCTCTTGTCGTGAATCCATCCAAAATAGCCAACAACTCTAGGGAATCCTTCCCATATAGTATTGAACAGTGTTAATATTAATTCAATCACGGAATATCATCGAATCACAACTCATTGGCATATGTACACACAACCTTTTTGTTTCTTTCCCTATTAGCTAATTATTTATCGTACATCGTCCAAACTGACAAATTATTAATCTTGAAATTTCCAACTCGAGCACTTGTGGTTCTAATAATTTCAGTCAACCGTAATATATACGACTGAGCATATAAAGCATTTCTTTTAGTTTTATTATCTTGACGATTATTGTAAAAGCACCGCGCTTTAATTTACCATTTTCATTATATTTGTTTTTTCCTGTAATAATGAAGTGTCATCACTCACACACACGCACACACATATATATACATATATACCAAAATTATACACATGACATGATTGCTTCTTTTCAGCGGAGGACAAGTAATTAATGAACGGAGAAGCATTCAGATGCGAGGTGAAATCAATCATACTTTCAACTGCAAATATATACAAAAACGCACATACTACATCCAATATTCTCCAGTGTGTTTATGGTAGGGTAGGTTGGCACCTCTTTCAGCTATAGGACAGAGATGTACTACGTCACTTGACTTGTTCCTCGAAAATAAAAATTCAACTTGATGTACCATTGGATTTGTTATATACTATTTCTCCCTCTGAAATTTGTACGAAAGATCGCAGTTTTTGCATAATTTCATTATATTAAAAAGCTAACTTTGGGAATTGATTATGAGGATTATTCTGACGTTCTCTGGTACGGTTTTTGTTCCCACAACGCATGTGATATATATATATATATATATATATAATGTTCAATTTGGCATGTACATATGTAAATTACTAATCGAAAAACACTATATGTTAGAATATATATACATCGTAAAAGGCATGCATGCAGCTAACTTTTGCTGGGAACAGGCGAGTGAGATTATTTGATTTGGCATGTACGAAGTGCCAAAACTATTCAAAAAGAGTCAGAACATGATTGGGTTAACTTTCGTCGTCGTATATGAGTCGGGCTGTACTAGTTTTACTGAGTGAGTTTGCATAGAAATATAGCCACTGCAGACTGGACTGGAGAAAACAGATAATATAGGGTTTCGAGTTTCAGACATTAGACGAGGGAAAGGACAGTGGCAACGAATAAGGCACATGGGTGTCCGTTGTCGTTTTACTGTTTCATGTGGGAAGTTAATCAATATGGAGATTTTTATATGATCAGAAGAATTTGAAGTTATTCTCATATCGCGGCTCTAAAGGCATTTTGTTAGTTCCATCATGAAGAATAAAAATTTACAACTCCAAAGAAAGAATTCCAGTTATTTTGGCTGGAGCCGTTTCAGTCATATTGTTTATAATTATTTTGACAACTAAGGGTATATTTCTTGGGAATAAGTTCCTTAGTCACGTGCTCACTCTCTCAGTCCACCTATGGAATAATACCCTCTATCCAACTCTAGGTTTTTTCTTATTTACACAATGATACCGATGTGAAAGTGGTTTTAAGGGATATACATGTACAGTGGTTTGGATTGGGTTGTCTGTCACCTAATACACTTGCCAATACTTGCTTGATATAGTTAAAAGTTTCACCTGTATGGCAGAGCAAAGTTATTAAGCTTTGTTAAAATTTACCCTCACTTATCTAAGTTACAGTCTCCATCACAAAGTAGGAAGTAATTACCTCACAAGATCAATTGGTCCCCTCATCCTAATTGCATTTTGTGCTGCCAATGTATAGTGTTATCTATTAACATATCCGTTGTATCTTGCGGCAGACACCGAAACTAGTAAAAAGTAATCCGGTTGAAGGATTAGAGTATTAAGTTTCGAAAGGGTTTATATTATCAAATCAATCATTTTATCTTTTTGATATACAAAAATCTATTAACTCTCATTAAATAATTTAGTATGGTGCATTAGGGACAACAATAGCAGTAACAGATAAAACCTCAAAAGTTTTCAAGTATACACCATTTATATAAAGATAACCGCCACACCTCGAAAGGAAGCCTAAAAGTCTCCACTAAAATCATCATAGCACGTGTGCACCTATTACATGATGATTGTCTTATGAGTTAGAGATCGTAAGATTTTAAATAAATAATTGCTTTTACAACTAATCATAGTACATATAATTGAATAATAAAATACAACTATAGATCTTATATCTCATAGTCAACCATGATCGCAGAGAATCGATATCCCCTACCAATCAGTAAAATAGGATAAATCATAGGTTTCTCAATTTCAAATTCTATTTATAGGGGTTCTAACATTTTATCTAAACAATTTATCATTCACAATTCTTACTTTGTTGTTCTGGTCTTCCAAAAAAACTCAATACTTCACATCTTATCCCATCTCGAGCTTTCGTAATCGCCACCTACAAAGGGTCTATGGTGAGGTGAGCATACTATGGCTTAGTGAATGAGATGGTAACACTTTCAATGTTACATACACACAAGCAATATAAAATTAAGTTATCAAAACATATGTTATGCATGAGCAACTATATGAATGCAGCATCTCACGTGGTCTTCTGATAACCGACGTAAAGTCTAGGGTTTATGCCCCCTTAACCTTGGGTTGGGGATTCAAAAGCTACCATCAGTGCCCAAGTCATTACCTGGTTTATTTATTTTATCACTTTGTTAATTATAATATCTTTTTAACTCAACAGTGAATGCTCACATGCCTCTCTACACCAGACGGAGCAAAACACTCAAGGACCGACCGGTTAGGAACCGTCAAGGTGCGACAATCTCCTAATCACTTAGTTCGCACTTGGTGGAATAGTAATCCTCTTGATTACCCCGGCGAGCCTTATAATAGTGATGGCCTTCAATCTCATTCAATATCTCGTGAAAATACATGTCCAGTTTTAATTAGGTCCACTTTCTTATTTAATTGATTTAAGGTGATCAAACATATACAATCACAATCAATTCTCATTTAAACAATGAAGTAACTATCAAGCATTTCATTTCACACTTACAACAACAAATAAAGATCATGTCTTTCTTATCACATAAAACAAACACTGAACCCAGACCCCATTGACATAGACTTATCCAGTTTTGTCACAGGTTAAATTAACTCGGCACCTCTCTGTGTCTTTTTCTTAAATGTTAAACCAACCACTCAGGGTTGATTTACAATCATCATCTCTAACACCTCTATGTCATCGCACTTCTCAAGTGCTCTATCATTCTCACTTTTGAGAGCCAACAAGGTCATCTCATATTTCCTTTTTGATGTCTTCAAGACATTTGTGTATAATATATATGTTCGAGACGCATATTTAATTAAGGAAAATTTACTAGACACCTTCCCTTACATACTTAAAAGGATAAGAAAATACGATCATTGAGTTGTAAAATCAAGACTTCACTCATGATTTGTATAATTGGGTTCATGAGTGTATTGTGTAGATATAATAGGAAAATAAGTTTACCTAAGTATACGTACACATTCAGAAACTGACTCTAACATGTATACATAACGACATCTATAGACCCTATTCCAACTAAGCACACCTGCTCAATAGCTTTAGAAGGAAAAGCTAGGTTTCTATGCTTTGGTTTGATTTGGAAGAAAACAATTTTAAATCATGGGTTAGGCTTGTGGTTATAGCATTAGCAATATGGCGCTAGGTGCTATCATTAAAGTAACGACAACTAAACCCTCAAACCATACCATCCTCTATACTCATAATGACTTCTTTCCTAACTCATTAATCCCCACTATAACTCAACTCAACAATAATCACATGCATAGCAATCAACATACAACACAACATGGTAGCATATCATTAAGTTTCTCACTTACTTGTTTAGGGTTGTCGTAGTCCTAGCCGGAGTTGAGCGATTCCAGCGAGTAATCTCTTTATGTTCCTCTTGAAATCGGCATCCTTCTGCGATGCTTCCTCAACCCAATCATAGAAAGCTGCATCTCCACTTGACTTTGGTAGCCTTTTAGCCCCTGATATGTGTACTCTGCTCATCTTGCGTTTGATGGCAAGGCGTGAAGTCTCCTCCTTAAGGAACTTTGAGCGAACAAGATTCGAACGTTGAACACTTCTTTAACGTGATTCTAATATAGAGTTCCAAAAAGAACAATCTTCCTACGAATCATTGCTTCTAATACCCTAAGTTGTTGTAATCGACAGTCTACTTTCCTTGTGTAGAAGTCGAGCAATGGAATATCTTCGATCTGCCAAATTTGGAATTCTTTCTTCCTTGTATGCAAGATACACTTATAAAGGACAACTAAAGGTCCTGCATTAGGGTATTTGGCCAAGAATGATCTTCCTCGATATCCTTTGAACATTTCATTGTAAAATCCATTTTGTTCCAATTATCCCCCGAGCCATCATCTTGGATGTTGCTTAAATCATTCCCTTCACCATCTACACCGCCATAAACACTTCTCCTTTCCATGAAGCATCTTTGAACCTTTCGCTTATCAATTTGTTTCTAATATCTTCCAACGATCTACTTGTAGGACAACCCATATGATTTAGTAGTCCTTAAAGGTTTTGTATCACCTCCTTTCTTCTCTCCTTTGTTGATATTTCCACATATAGGGTTTTCCTTCCTTTCTATTGGTTTTCATCCTCACTTACGCTTTCATTACCATACGTACACCAACTATTCCCACACACCAACGTACTCCTATCCATATACATACTCACATACCTACATTGCATACCATCTCTTACACATATATATGTACCCACACCCCACACCTTCCATACACCTATACACATACATCCTATGCCTTCCATATATACACACACCCTCACACGCCTCACGAAAATCTATACACATACACACAAATCGCACACACCACACAGCATCCATATACATATACTCCCTTCACACACACCACATATCATCCTACATACACACATCCCGCATACACCATACACCCTTATACACATACATGCCATCCAACTACATCACCTCATGCAAATACACACATACTCACATCCCTACACACACTATGCACTATCACTCGCACACATACACACCTCTTCACATACATCACACCCACCTTACGTATCCACACACATATATCCGCACCATACACCATTTCAACATGCATACATACATACTCACCCACACTATCCGCATGCCTCTCCTTTTCCCACACATACATACACATCCTCACACTCCACACATCTTCACCCTCATATGCACACACCCTTACACACACACTACCCATTGCCACATACACCCATCTTTACATACACCACACACCTCCATGTACACACACACATACATATTCCCCTACATCCATGCACCGCCACATACTCTTACATGCACTACAGCTTCACCCACACACATACATCCTCACACACACTATCCTTCACCCGCACACCTTCACTTACACATACATACACACCACCCACTGTCACATACACACATCCTTACACACACTATACACCTTCATTCACACACACACACACACATACTCATCCTACATTCCGCACACCACCACACACTTACATACACATACCCCTATACACCGTATACTTCCACCCACACATACACATCCTTATAGAACATTTCACCATCCTTGTCGCCATAACTACTTACACCATCCTGGCACAACCATTTAGCTCGCACTAAGGGTTTCCTTCTCCACTTTTCCACTGCACCAGCCTACTACCGCTACTGGGTCGTTGTCATCATTGCTACCATTGCTATAGTTGTTATGGTCATTATTTTCGCCGCAATTGGGGCCGCCATTGTTGTTGTTACAGCTGCTATTGGAGTCGTTGTTACTACTGCCATTGGGATCGTCGTTGCAATTGCTATGGGAATTGTCGTTGCTGCTACTGTTACGGTTGTTGCGACCGTGGTTTTCGCCGTTGCTGCAGTCGTTAGATGGCCGTCGATCATCGTTCCTTGCACACCCACACACCCACATACCGAACACCATATCTATATACACGCATCTCCACTCTTCTCCTTCAGTTGGGTGCTAATGTCGTCGTCGTTGCTATCATCGTTGTGTGGCTGTCATGGTTGATGTCATCGTCATTGCTGTTGTTGCTATTGCTATCTTAGAGCTGAGCCATCTGTGCTCGACAAGATTAGTTGCCCCCATAGCCGTCCTCCAAGCCCAGCACAACACCACATGAGCAGTAGGACTTTCGACTAAGGCCACCTATGGTTCGTCAATTGGCGGCGCCACCCACAGACCCAGAAAGCACAAGCCAAATCTCGAGAGAGCCGTCACCTTGAGAGGTCGCTAACTGGAAGCCGTCAACTAGGTGGATTCGGAGTAGGAGTGGGAAGAGGGTGTGACTAAGAGAGTGACAAAGGGGGATGGCACCGCGTCAAAGGAATACAAAGACAATAGGGAGGAAGAACGAAGGAAGGGGAAACACGGGGTAGGGACAGTCGAGAAGGGAAGACCCTACGCTGGAGGGAAAAAAAAAAGAACGAAGGAGAAGAAGAAGAATAGAGGAAGAAGGGAAGAAGAAGAAGAAAGAAAGAAAAAGGAAAGGAAAGAGGGGGAAGGGGGCAAGATGGGATGGCGCCTCCTGCTGCTGCTACTGCTGCCTGCCGCCTACTATTCATAACATGACAAACGAATGGGATCGTGACAGATTTGAAAATCTATTTTTTTTTAGTTGTATATATATATATATTTATATTATATTATATTATATTTTATATTGTAATGTCCCTATTTTAATATTCTTCTCGCGTACGAGATATCTTTAAATTTTATATTTTTAGCATTTTATTACAAAAAATTATGTCTAGGTTAATTTGATTGCTCCAAACATAAATATTTACTTTAATTTTCATTTAAAATTCTTAGGTCTATAATTTAAATTAATTTCATTATTTAACCAAATATTGTTTAAAAATTACGTTTTGGAGAATTTATTTTTCTAATTGTTTCATTTTTAAAACCCATTATTAATGCAATTTATTGAGATAATATTTATGCGTCCTAACATTTGAATTTTTATCGTACATTTCTTAAAGTTTTTAATATTATGAAATTGTTCCTCTGGCTACCCCGATCTAGAAGTATTTATTATTCTATTTATTTTCTTTAAATTTTCATATAGTTTTTTAAAATTTTTGGAACTTTACAATAACAACTACAACCACACTAGCTATTGTGACATTATAAAACACTTGCTACTTTAGCTACTCATGTCAATTATAAGCAACAAACACATGAGTGAATGAAAAACATGAAATCTTCGTTAAATTAATAATAGGAAATATTCAACATAAAGAGTAATCAACCTCTTGAAAAAAACTACCAAGAAGATAGTTAATTGAGCAAAAGAACTGTTAATCTATGATTAACTACACTAATAATCAGTAATTACCCTAAAAACTATCCTAAATAGCAAAATGAGAAAATTAAATATACCCTAATTAACATCCTTTGTTAGGGTTTTCCCAAAATAGGTCTATATACTTTAGAAAATTCTTCGACTTTTTGAGATTTCAATATGATCAAGTAGGACTTCGTTCGACCAAAGTTTGCACCAAAACAACCAAAGGTGACAATAAAATTTGTTAACTCTCACACCAAATTTGTAAAAAAATAGTGGTCATTACTGTAAGATCTTGTTAGATAAACTTTAAGACAATCAATGGAAATCTTTATGCAATGGAAAAAAAAAATGTTGCTTAATCAGATGAAATCATGTGTGAGAATGTAAATGCAATAACTATTTTCATATGGCAACAAATTATTTAATATAAACGCAACGATTCTATAGATGCAGATGTAACATTATTATGTTTGTGGTAGCACTTTTCGATTATTAAATGCGACTATTATTAATGCTATGCAATCTTCTTTCTTTTTTGTCATATATATATTAATCGATCATTCAATCCCAATAAATTGTTTATGTTCTGTTTGATTTTGTGTATAATTTCTTACCTATCTCAGTACACATTACTCTTAGCATGTTTTAAAAATAAAAATATGGCCAAGGGTAATATCATGATTTCATCAATGATGATGTTTATTTTATTAACATATAAAATGAGAAAAGATAATTGATAACAAATGTAAAAGAATATAATATATACACAAATTATTTTGTTAAATGCAAATACACGATAAAGTCATTATCATTTCCATCCTCATTGATAAAATTTGAATCCAACAATAATTATTTCCATAGATTCCCAGTCATTTGTTTTCAAACGAACTCTTCATATGGCCTTCGCTTTTTCTCAACTCCTACAAATCATGATAAGCATTTATTACTAGCATATTGAAAAGGAGTTTAAACTAATTTTAGAAAGCATTTATGTCAATAAAAAAATGATAATCATCTACTTGGATGATCAAAACAATTTATTGAGGAATAATCTATGATCTAGGATCTAAATCTAGTAGTAGAAACACTAGCTTTTATAACTTTGTTTTCTTTTCTCTAAGACAAGAATTACATTATATATATATAAAAAAAAAGAAAAATTGCAACGAAAATTGCAAATTAAATATCTAATACCCTAATATCTATAAAAGTAATGCCATAGAAATTAAAACTTGTGCTTCACTGATGTTAACGACATATCTCCTGATGGCATATGCAATATGATAGCTCCTAGAGAGAAATTGACAAAAAAAAAAAAAAATCTTTGACCGTAAATAGTACAAATAATATAAAGGAACAAACCTGTTGATGAAATAACTAAAAGTTTTGCATTGTTTTGTCAAAGCCATTGCCTTTTCTACATTCAACAAAAACACACATCATTCTAATTTTAAATCTTGAATCAAACTTTTCTTCTTGGTAAAGGAAGATAAGAGGGTTAGGACCAAGATTGGTCATATTAGTATCTATGAACTAATTTTTCATTTCTAAAAGCACCTATTATCTACATATAAATATGTGCAAACAAAATTAAGTTTGTCAATGATATGGACAATGTATGGAGGGTTACTGTTGATGATTGATCATGTGTGATGTGCATGCATGTCAATATTAGAGATTACTTGATTTGATGACACGTGTATGGATGCAATAAGAAGAGGCATGGGAAAAGAAACAGAAAAACTCAATATCTTGTATGTGCTTGCGAGACAATATATTTGATTTTGTGTTCTTGATTCATTCTTCACAAAGTAGTGGTTTGATCTTTTGTAAAGGTACTTTGGCAGAGCTTTTGTGCTTGTTTTAAGCCTTGTAGAATGTCAAATGTGTGCAAAATAAGAGCCTTAGCCTCCTATTATAGATTTTGGAGGCTAATTTCAACCATCGGATCATTTTAAGTTAAATGGCTGAGATCTAATGTTGCTGATGGTCGTTAGATTATTCTTGATGATCCAACAACTAGCATTTATCCCTTCTTTTCTTATGGATATGGGCTTGAGTAAGTGAACCTAGATCATAGGCTTGCATTAGCTTAAAGGCATAATAAGAGGAAGAAGCCAATATTTATCGCAAGGCATATTTTAGCCCTTTTAAGGCCTATGGTGGTCAAATGAAACCCAAACAAACTTTGAAAACCTTCACTAAGCCTATTTTTTATGCATGAGACAACTAAGGCCAAGAGTGGAAAAGAACCAATCTAGCGATTGTTGTTTTAAGCTTATTTAGCCAAATCTCTGAAAAAAAAAATCCTAATTAAACCTAGTTTCTTAGAACCAATCACTAGCCCATCAAACTAGTTCATGGCATTAAATTGCGGTTAAAGCCCAATTACCAAAATGACCCTCCACAAACAATAGTCCGTTGAACAAAGTTATCAAACTTTGCTTTTACATATATGAGCTCTTTTATTTTTTATCGAGGTTGCTTTAACCTAATGGCATAAATGGTAGCCTCTCAATGAGATGGGCTAGATTCAACTACCCTTTTTTAGGGATGGATGTAGAATCATATGATCATGAGACGGTAGGGGTCTAAACTTACCTTATGTAAGTCAATATTATAATTACTCATTAAAAATTTGTTTGATAAATAGATTTCAACTCAAGATAATTTATTTAGTTAATTATAAGTTTATGATGAATGAAATTTAATATTATTACTTATAATGAAGAATAAGTAAAAAAAAAAATCCAAAAGAAAATGTTATTTAAACTAAGGCAAGCAAAAGATGTGAGTTCCTACTAATTAGACATGCTTACTTAGAAAGGAAGAGTAACATCTATACTATTGGAGGTTAACTAGTTTAGGTTTTGATCGAGTAAGAATAAGAACAATAGGTTAGAATCCATAGAGTTTTTGTAAGTTGAATCCAAATATCGAGATTGAAGTGTAAAGACAAGAATAATAAAGGAAGTGATGAATCAAATTGAAAAATAAGGACAAAGTATTAAGATGAAGAGTGGAAGTGAAATCCTTAGAAGTTTGATATACCTTAGTAAAGAAGTTGAGGATAGTTGTATCCAAAGTAGGATGATCTTTAGAATTCAGAGACTTAAAAATTCCTGTAAAGCCATATTGTTTAAACTATAAAGTTCTAAAGACTTTTAGATGTTACTAATGCCACAAGGATCCTTTTGCAAATAATTAAACTTGTAGCTATCGGAAAACTTTTAGCGCGCTAAGAGAGTCTATATTACGGAAATAACCTTTTGTAAACCATAATTTAAAAAGTAAATTTGAATATCTCTAAGATTTTAGGATTAAATAACTGTAGAAAAATTTAGATTGTAAGTGTATGGCAAAACAAATAAAATAAGTAACTACGAAAAATTTTACAAATAAATAAACTTAGCAAAATGAAAAAATCAAACCTATTTAGATATTTATGCTGCCTACCCTCGTATATATACCTATGAATATACATTTTACTTTATCATTAAAATTTACTTAAATCATATATTTAAGTTATAAATGGTACTTTAATAAAATAATGTTCGTATAAGCATTTGAAGATAAACAACGAAATTATCACACAAAAATCTTGTAAAATATGACCATGTTCTACTAGTATGTGTCTATTAATAATAACTACTTAAATAAGCATTTAGAAGATAAAATTCCATCTAAAATCTTTCATGTATCATGCCGAAAACATCCTAAAAATTTGCCATATTATCTTTCATTACATTTAAACTTCAAATCAAACATGTCATGATGAGAAATCCCACCCATGTAACCCATAACCAAATTAAAATTCATGCATTTTTCTCCTTCTTTTCCCCATGTGAGATTAACCCTTAAGCAGTCAACCCTTTTCATTTACAATAAAGAAAAAAAAAAATCTGCATCTACTCCCTTCCTTTATCAAATAACACTTAAATGAAAATGAAATTCCTCCCCATTTCTTCTCCATAACCTAATGCTAACCTCATACCCCATTTCCATCATTTTGCTTCACTTTTCTCCATTTTCCTTTAAGATTTTCTATCAAAATCTCAAGAAAAGTTTGAGTTCAACTACTAGAGACAAATGATTTACACCATCTACAAGAAGTTTTAGACGGATTTTCAAGCTTCAATAACTCAAAACAAAGGTAAAAGTTCCAACTAACACTTCTAAGTTCTTAGATCTCAAATCCAGCTCCATTCATTTGATTCTCTTGTACATGTAGCTTGCAAATCTCTTTAGACTTCGAAAACTTCAAATTCAAAGAGGTAATACTTCTCCAAATACACATGCAAGTTTAATTCTTAAAGATTCTATAAGTATTAAGTGCATGTCATTGATTTAGCTCAAGATAACATCTATGCTTAATGGATGTTGGAAATTTTGATCAAATACCAATTTATTGAAACTTTACATGGTTGTTCTTCTTGTATAGCTACTATACATGTCTGATTCCATGCCCTAGGATGCTTGCATGTAGATAAATTTTGAGTTAATAGCCACCTCTAGAGCCTAGAACCTCCTATATGTCAATCTCTTCAATTTATGGTTCTTGAAATAATAAAAATACCCCTTTGTTTGAACTAACCAAATTGCAATGATCTTTAAGATACTCCTTTCATGATGATTAATTTAAGAATAAAAAGTTTGAAACATGTTCATGCTCCTTAAGAATGATTAGATGATACAATTGCTAAAATCTTTAACACTAATAGGCTCTCAATAGTGGTTTAGGTTGAAAATGGAAATTTTACCTTAAAAACCTACACTAAATGCTCCCCATATGTTGAGTATTAGTTTCATACCAACTAGTTTAGAAGTTATCTATTAGTATTAAAGTTTAAATAAGGTTAAGAAGCTTACCTTGAAGTCGTAATGTAATACCAAAAAATATAATAAAAATAATAAGAGAAATAATAATGGAATACTAAATAATAATAAGATGAAAGCAAAGGTATTTTGGTCTTTGTGTAGTTAGAGTATTTAAACCCTTGAAACCCCTTGTTTACCCCCTTTTCTTTTTCATGTAGACATTAAACATAAAGCGACTATCGTTAGATGATATCTCTTTCACCTAATTCACAAGAATCAATGTGGTTTCACAAGGTGAGTCTTCCAATTGATGTAATTGTTAGTAGATTCCCTTTTCTCAATGGTTGGCTTATTTTAAGCAGGATTTTTTTTAAAAAAAAAAAAGTTAGAGGTTTTGGTGCGAAAGGAGCACAACATTCTAAAGGGAGTCAATCAAAACTTCAATTGTTGGGATGATCTGATCAAGTAAGTTATAGATAAAGATCATAAATTAGAGGTATCTATGCTTGAATTACCTTTATATGTGAGTTTTGGATGATTGAGAGGGTAGAAAGTGTAGGTATGGAAGAAGATAGGAGAATGTTGTTCGAAATTGGGGTACATGGCCAAGTATATGCCCATATACTTGCTTGTGTTGAGGTACATGACTAAGTATATGACCATATGCTTCAGTGTATTAAGAGGTCCTTTTGCACAAAGAGGTATATATGGTTGTGTTGCCCTAAAACCTCTGTAACTCTCTCTTTTCTTCCTTTTTCTTGGTTTTTCAACTATTTAAAGCTAATTTTATCTAAAATAGAGTGATGTGAAGGAGGAATTAATGAACTAGTCTAAATTTAGTAACCCTAGTAAACTTAGACAAAGTTGTAAGGCAATATTAAGATTAGTCTATTCGTACATGACAGGTTCTGACAATGTTGATAATCGTAGACATATCAAAACAGTTCTTTCAGGCAAGGTTGTCAAACTTGTGATTCTACCTAGAATCGCCAAAGGGTCTGTAGAACAGAGTGTAGAATCAAAACGTAGAAACGTAAGTTTTTACAATTTATATAAAATAGCTTTAAAAAACTATTTATATGTTTACTATAGCTATAAAAAACATAAAATATAAGATAAAAATAAATAAATTCAATATAAATTTTAGTCATAGCTCACAATAAAAGTTATGATTTATAGTATAAATAAATTAGCATAATTTATTATGTTAATACATAAAATTATAATATAAATAATAGTATCAATATGAAATGTATTACAATATAAATTATAATAATAAAATAAAAAGATAAAAAAAAATTGCTAAGTCCCTTTTTATCATTAAAAGTAAAAACTATTATCAGTTCTCTCTTCACCATAACCATCATCGCTACCATCTTCATCGTCAAAGTCACCATTATTATTGGTACTATTATCAATTATATTTTTATATTCTAATTCTAATTCTTTCAAAATAATAATAATATTCATATCTTATGAAAGTTAAGTTATATTTTTTAATCTTTAGTCTAATTGATTTTAATAGGTAAAATCGGTAGGCTCGGTTAAAAACATAAGATTCTACTAATTTTATGTGCAAACTTGTGATTTTACCACAAGTTTATATGAAAACGATTTTATATCCGAGTTAACTCGAAAAAGCATCCTAAATCATAAACTCGTAGAATTGTACAAGTAAAATCACAATTTTGACAACTATGCTTTCAGGTATGTATACTTTGTGTGTTGCTTGTGGTTGTCAGGTTAGGAATGAAATGAACTTAATAAATATATGGTTAAATAATTAGTTATTGTGTTTGCTTAACTCAACCTAAGGACTCATAGTGGTGGAACCCTAAGGAGCACCTATTGATCAGAATGTAGCTGTGTCCCTATTGGAATTGCATATTGAAATAATTTGATAGATTTAGGTGACTCATAGGTATTGTGGCTCATAATGGTAGTTTTCAATACTGTAGTATGTATTTATGTGTGTGTGTGTGTGTTATAATGAGTGTGGCATGGTTATGAGTGCTCCTTTGTTGCTTGAGAGTCTTAAATGTGATAATAATTGGTTGTTTGACTATTTGTTTACATTGACACATGTGACTTATGAAATGTTTGTTCTTGCAAATGCAGTTTTGGTTTACATATGTTGGGTTTAGGTTACCCTTTAGGAACCTTTCCTTTTTAGCTACAAGTATGGATGATTACACGATGTATGATGAGAATGTAGTGAACTATTGTAGGACGAGGATGATGTAGAGTATTTCTATTATTATGAGGATTTGTAGATGAGAGGAGCTACTTGAAGTTTTGGGATCATATTGGGAGATTATCGTTATGTGTGGAAGATGAGATTTTTGATATTTATTTTTAGGATCTTTAATATTGATGTTGATGGTCTTAACTTTCTTAGGTATTTAAAGTATTAAACAATCTTAGTTATTGCACCTAAAGGATATAATGTGAAACTCTATAGAGCCTCTTGTTTATTATATTCAATGGATTATTTGATAGTGTGTAAGGCAGTTTCTATAGGTACTATGTAGTGTTTCTAGATTAAGAGTCTTAACATGTCTTTACAATTTAAGGACATATGGTGGGTTATAGTGTTCCAAGTTTCGGGGCGTTACACATAATAAGTCAAAAACTCCATATGACCCCATCCAGTAACCTATATGAGTTATTTAACCAATTTAATACATAAACATTGAATAGAACTTAGTTAACCCTTAAACCTTGTAAGAATCAAAATATAATGGATTATTTGGAGCCCCTATAAGTATATTAGTTGATCTTAGATGATAGCAAAAGAAATCTAAACAAGTAGAACCAACCGAGTCACACATGGGGCTACATTGTAATAATGGATCCTATTAATTGAAATCTCAAAAATTACTGTGAGCACAACATACCTCAAAATGGCAAACTACCACCTCTCAAATTTTTCTAGCATGCCATAGTTTATTTCCACAAATTGTCATTTAAAAATACGATCAAGAAGACCTTGAGCTAACCCCTAAAGGACGACCCTGTAGTTTTGATCCTTGATTGTTTTCCCTATCTACCAATTTTGTTTTAACCACCATTTTCACATGCGATCTCAAAGTCATCTAAGATCCTAAACTTATGTTTTCAAAGGATTATAAAGAAAATCCAATTTATTTTAACCAATTTATGAGTGCAAAGTTTCAGATCTATTCGTGAAACTAAGCACTTAAGCATCCATAGGAAAGTAGAAGTAAATTAGACACTTCCTTAGCCTTGTAATCTAAACCATTATGTTGTTAACTCATGTTAGATCATAAACTAATACTCAAAACTCATCTTGTAATTTTTTTCACCAAAAAAGTGACCTTAATTATAAGATTGAAGAAAATTCAAAACATAAGTGATCTACCTTAATGACTTATGCATTGAAAATGTTTTGTGCCATTTTGACCCCTTAACCACTTAAGAATAGAGCATGAGATTCAGAAAAAGAAACTAGACATATAGATCTTCAAAACACCTACCCATATGTTCGATTTTAACTTAAATTGACTAAGATATGACCGATTAAGTCAAATCATCAGAACCAAAACTATAAGTCTTACTTACTTTCCCTTTTATGATAATAGAAGATAAAGTACTCTTTTGCTCTTGACCTTTAGCTTAACTTACTTTACAAACCAACCTTAAAACCCCTTATTCCCTCATGTGTACTCACAATTTATAACTCTTAAAATCATATGTTTTAATCTCTTGATCGAAACTCACCTTCCACTAAGGCAAATAGTTAAATTGAAACCTGAAACCTTCCTAGAACCTTAAGTAGAAGATAAAGTTCCAATAAGTGCATATATACTTGACACAAATAGCACCTTTGGTAAGGATATCAACTAGATAAAACCTTCAGTAGAACCTCATTATGGACTTTAAGAAGAACACTAAGTCAATTACAAGCATTGGCATAAGACTATAAGACACAAGTAACACCATACAATTCTAAATCAATAGAATAATTAAATAAATTTTGTATCAAAGCATGATGTGGACTTAAAATAGAGTGTAAATAGAAAATAAAAGGATAACTAAACCAACACTTAGGTGACTAATTCAATTTAAATAATGATAAAGGTGTTAATATCTTTTAGTAAAGTTTTGATAATAATAAAATACATATGGCTACTAATAAGTTTTATGTGCAGCTTTTTGTTGGAACTATAAGAAGGTTATGTCGGAATAAGAATTAAGTTTAGTTGGTCATCTAAACAACATATGAAAATAGATTCAAATGTTTGTTAGAAAGAAAGCATAAAAAAGATAGTATCATATTCAAGTTAAATATATTTAGGCAATATACTTAACCCATTCTACATAAGTAGGAATATATATCTAGGAATATCTTAAGGATACATCTAAATTATGACATGATCAAATCTACAAAGGACACAATAAAGTAATTAAGGAAACTAAATAAAGAATATGGAAAGGATAAAATTCAAATTAAAGACTTTACTTTTTTATAACTAGAAGAATGCGGGAGAAAAATCTATTTAAAGGATTACTATGAAAGCAAAGATACATACATACACTAATAGACAACCAGTGGTGAATTGAAAAGTCTTGGATGCAACATCTAAAGTGATACAATTTTTGCTAAATATTAGAGAAATTTAATTTTAGTGTTCTTATAAATTGGTTAGTTTTTTAGAAGAGATGTTCTATTCACTATATTCTAAAAACTTAGCTTAGGGTTAAGCTAAACAAGATAGAGCAAAGAAGTGACTATGATTGTATTGAAAAGTGTTTAACTATTGAAACATTCTTAGAGATTTGATTTGTTGATATAGTGGAACAAACTAGTAAAGTCAACTAGGATCCCAGCATGTGGAGGTTGGAAGAGTAGACTAAAGCATAAGGTGGAACCACTACACATTGCTATTTGATTTTCTTAAACCCTACTCATTTTATTTTTGTAGCAATTTATTTACTGTTTGTTATACAATTGCAAATTTCATTGCCAACTTAATTTGTATTAAAATCAATATTTTCTAAATATTGATCAAAGGGGACTTTTAAATTGAGTTATTCAATTTTTTTTTTTAAATTCTAGTAATCAATTAATCCCCACCACCCTCTTGGGTACTAAATAGGACCAACAATCTGTATCAAAGCTTTACTTGATATTGATTGAGTCTAATGATATATGGTGGATAATTTATCCGTACAATTTGGTAAAGCATCTTATTTCAATGGCACTAATTTTTCTTATTGGAAATTTAGGATGAAGACATATAACAAAGCAACAAATTATCAGTTTTAGGAAATCATTTCAAATGGTGATGTAAAAATTAGAGAGTTAGATGAAATAGATAATAAAGTAGATGAAGAAAATTCAAAGGAAAAAAAAAATTCTTCTTTCAACCATTACACCAACATAATTCTATTTAATCTCCTCATGCAAGAGAGCCAAAGAAATCTGAGATATGCTCCATGAAATGCATGAAGGTTCAAAAGCAATAAATTACATAAGGATCAATATGCTTCTTCAATAATAAGAACTTTGTAAAATGTTGCCTAGAGAAGAAATTGAGGATACCTTTGGAAGACTCACATTAATCATAAATGAATTGTCTCTACTTAACAAAAAAAAAAAAAAAAAATAGAATGAAATAAGTGATTAGGATATTGTTTGGAAAATTCTAAGAACATTACCTAAAGCATGGACTTTGAAGTTAACTACAATAGAATAAGCTTGTGATATTAAAAAGCTTAAAATCAGTCAATTATGAAGTAAACTTATGGCTTATGAAGTAGAATTACTGAAATCAAAGGAAGTGTCAATAGCACTTCAACAAAAAGTGAAAAGAACAAATTCTAAAGTATCTACAATTGGTGAAGAAAATAATCATGCTCACCAAACATGAAAAACTTTATAAAATAAATCAAAGAAGAGTAATACTAATGGAATTCACAATAGAGAGATGGATAAAGAAATCATATGTTACGAATGTAAAATGTTAGGTCACATCAAATATGAATGCTTTGTACTTGTGAAAAGGAGTAAACGATGTCAAAAAGAGAAGGACAAATCTGTCTTGACCACCTGAAGTGATTTAATTGATTTGGAAGGTAAAGACGAAAGCTTAGAAGAAAGTGAAGTAGCAATATGTCTAATGGAAAAATCAAAGGTTCGGTTTGATTCTAACCGTGAATCTACTTTTGATGATATATATGCCAAGTTACTAAGTGCTCCATTGAAGTCAAAAGAAAAAATTCCAAAACTTGAAAATGGGAACAAAATCTTGAAAGATAAGTAGGATATTTCGACACAAACAAATAATTGTCTAAAAGAAGAAAATGAAGTGTTGATAAATGACAACAAAATTTTGAGACATGACAAGGAAATTCTTATTAGAGATAAGTGTTGATAGATGACAACAAAAGTTTGCGACATAACAAGGAAATTCTTATTAGAGAAAAGTGTTGATAAATGACAACAAAAGTTCAAGACATGATAAGAAAATTGTTATTAGAGAAAACATAATCTTGAAGGAAGAAATACAAAATTTAAAGATATGAATTGAAGAAATCTCATAATCGCTAAAAAACACATTTAGCAAATTTGATAAAAGTGACAAGAAACTACAAATGCTCTTGTCAAGTTAACAATATGATTCCATGAAAGAAAGATAAGGATATAAAAAAGGAGGAAGTTCAAAGGGTATTGGAAAAACAATATTTGTCAAAGAAAAGGAAATAATCACCACTACATCAAAAGCAATCAACACAAGCATGCCAAGGTAGAATTCCAATAAATATGGTAGGAAAAGGAACTTTCAGAATAAAAAAAATTTCAACAATCAAAATGGAAGAAATTTTAGTAGCAATTAATGGTATGTCAAAAAGCAAAGGGAAAATAGGTATGAATATTATTTTTGTAATATTAATAGACATATAGAAAGATATTGCTATTTTTAAAATTATAAGCTAAGCAAAAATAGGAGCACTGAAAGAGGGAAATCAAATATAAATTATAAAGGGAAGAAATTAATATGGGTACCTAAGGTTAAGTAATAAATAATCTTTTTTGACCTAGCTCATATATTAAGGAAAAATAAAAATTACTAAATAAAACCATACTACTATGAAAAATGCAATCTTTTTAAAAACCATGACCATTTCATAAAAACCCTCTCTCAAAATTGTCTCTCTATCTCTTTAACCAAGAAACCTTAATCTAATTCCTCATAACTCCCAAAAGAAAGCTAATTTTGAATGAAGAAGAAACAATAGAGGACGTAGATTCTAGAATGAGTACTTCATCACAATTCAAGTAAAGAAGGTAGTTACAAAGAAAAGAAGTGGAGAAGAAAAGGAATGAAAGACCTCAAAAACACCAAATTGGTTAGGGAATGTTTTAACAAAGCTTTTTATGTTTAAAAGAGTAGTTTTAGAATAAAAATATTATACCTTGGTGTATTCAAAAGGTTTGGGTAAACAAAACATTGAAGGAACCTTTGTTGTGAATGATTTGATTTGAAAATCAAAGGCAAAAAAAACAAAATGAATTAGAAACATTCAATGCAAAAAAAAAACGTTTACAAGATTTTCCTAAATTTGTTAGAGATGTAGTTATCAAAGCTAGAATGGGACCATCTAAACTTGAGATTGAAAATGTTATAGCTTCAAGAAGAGCACCAAAACCTCAAAAAACATGTCATAAGGAACAAAATATTACAAGCATGGACATTGTCTAAATAGAAGAAGTTAGAGAATTTGTTTAAGAAGTGATAGTTTCGGAGAAAAGACTAGCTGGAGAGGTAACAACTAAAGAAGTAGGAAGAAGTCCTAAGAAGGGAATTTCAATGATGGGCATAGTAAGAGAATTTAAAAAGGAGGACAATGTAGTGCAAAAAAGATATTAAGACGAAGTGCAAGATGTTGAGCAAAGTCTTGAGGGACACCTTATCTCAAAAATGGACACTAATCAACAGATGGAAGGAAATGAAGAAGGAAAAGAAGTGGAAGAAAGAGCTTTTGCACCTTTTAATATTGCAATAGATCGAGATTTAAGCACACAAAGAAGAAGATGAAGAAGATGGGAAGGAAGAAGGAACATATAGTATTGATGATCAATTTGTTTCATCTAAGGACTTCTCTTAGGCTTTTAGAAAGATTTTTAAAAAGTAGGTAAAAAGGGAAGTTAAAAAGCAAACCAAGAAAATTATTTTTGAAACAAAGAAATTACTAGTCTTATAGATAGAAAGATGAGATTACGAAATCAATTTCTCAAGTTTTTCCACAAAGCACACAAGGAAAGCTCCTTTAATATTTGAGATTGTATTAAGAATTCTGTCTGACCTCTCAATGATCAAATTTAAAAGCTAAATGCAGGATTCAATGAGATGTACACTTAGATGATTGATCACACTTCTAGTTGTGAATACGAAGGAAAAATCTTAAAGGATTAGCTAAGAGGAATCAAAATAAAGCTAAGCTTAACTAAGATAATCTTAGAATCTTCATCAAAACCCCTTGTGCCTTCCAGACCACCAAACTAATCCAAATGGTTTCTTATGTTTAAAAGATTGTTTATGAATGTTTAAAGACTTATGATGTATTTGATACATGCTTATGATACTTTGATAACTATATTATGTTTTTTTATTGCTAATACTTTCTTATTATTATGTTAATTTGCTATAAAATTTATTATCTCAAGCATAATTTAAGGGGGAGAAAAATGCTAAAAAAAAGGTGGAGAAATAATTTGTCATAGATCCTTTTGACGATAATGAAAAAGAGGAGAAATAATACATGGGAAATGGAAACATAATAGTTCATAGTCAATGTTATGATTGATGAAATGTAAGGTCATGTAGTTTGAATTTTTATGTTTTTTTATGTTTTTTCATCATAAAAAAAGAGATAGAATGCTAATATCTATCAATAAAGTTTTGATGATAACAAAACTCATGCGGAAATTAACAAGTTTAATGTGCAGCTTTTAGTTTGGAACTATGAGAAGGTTATGTTGGAGTAAGAATCAAGTTCAATTGGTCATTGAAATAACACATTAGAAAAAATTCAGTTTTTGTTTTTGTAAAGAAAGCATTGGAAAGATAACATCTTATTTGGAAGAATTATGATAATGGCTTTGAAGAAAAGAAGAGGATTTTAAAGAAATTTCTTATATGAGAATAGGTCAAGACCTACCTTCATAGGCTAAATATATTTAGATAATATATTTATCTCATATTATCTCAAGGATATGTCTTAATTATGATGGGGTTGTATCTACAATGGACACAATGAGTTAATTAAGGAAATTGGATAAAGAATACTATGAAGAATATAGAAAGGATGAAATTCAAATTAAAGACTTTATTTCATAACTAGAAGAATGCTTGAGAAAAATCCACTTAAAGGATTTTATGAAGGCAAAGATGCATATATACATTGATAAATAAGCAATGGTGAACTAAAAAGTGTTAGATACAACATCTAAAGAGATACAACTTGTGCTAAATATTAGAGAAATTTATTTTTAGTATTCTCATAGATTGATTGGTTTTTTTAGAAGAGATGTTTTACTCTCTATAGCTCCGTGAATTGGCTTAAGGTTAAGATAAAGGAGTTAAAGCAAAGAGGGGACTGTAATTGTATTATAAAGTGTTTAACTATTTTAACATTTTTAGATTTGATTTGTTGATATGGTGGAACAAACCGGTAAAGTCAACTAAAATCTTAGTGTATAGAGGCTAGAAGAGTAAACTGATGCATAAGGTAAAACCAATATACACCACTACATGATTTTCTAGTACCTCCTTTTAATTTTGTTGTAATTTGTTTGCCGTTTGTTATACAATTGCATATTCCGCAGCCAACTTAAATTCTAAATCAATATCCACTAAATAGTGATCAAAGGGCATTTTTAAATTAAGTTGTTCGAAAAAGTTTCTAAATCCTAGTAATTGATTCACTCCCACCCTCTCCTCCAAAGCTTTGATTACTAACTAAGACCAACAAAAAGAAACCGTGTCAGAGATTAATCCAATTACATGACATGAAAAGAACTATTTGGAACATTAAACAAACTATCACCAGGAGTACAATATGAAACACACATGTCGCCTATAACTTAACTAATGACCAAACTTAAGATAAAACTTCTTAGCTCTTAACCATAACCTAAAACCTACTAGAAGCACAAATGAGAATTAAGCTTAAGAAACCTATAATCTAGAAAGAAAAAAAAAAAAGTAAATGAGATGAACATCAAGAACTATAGAATGACCAAACCTTCCCAAGTTCACATGGAACTCATGAAATAAAGTGGCATTTAAAATGAATGAGAGAACTTTGATTAACTAATTAAACTAACTAAAGTGCGATGGAGGTTATAGGAATAACATAATACATATAGGAGATAAGCCAAGAATATAAGATAAACTGAACTTCATTTAGGATGGGAAAATTTCATGTAACATAGGCAACATTCCTTTTGCTCTCTGTCATTGATTTCATGTAACATATCTTAAATGATATATCCTTCTTTTTGATGATTCCTACTCGAAGGACTATTGCTCTCATCAAATTCTACTCAAGAGGGCTGCTTCCCTTAGCTCCATAGGATGCCTAGGTAAATGAGTTCTTATGATCTACTATCTACTTGTTGCTTGATGTTTGCACGCTGCATGTTTGTTACTATTAACTATTTGCTTGAATGACTAATTGATTTACATGTTACCATCTATGTGGTTGCCTAAATAATTGTAAAGTTAGATATTTGGCTAGAATAAGTGGACATACCCATCACATGTGTTTAAGCTACTAGGAAAAGGGTAAGGAGCATTCAGGCTTTGTGGAAAGTTTTAGAAATGTTTTTATAAAGAAAAATTTTTATTTAAATCTTGACATGTGCTCCCTGAAGCCCCCATTTAAAAGATTGGTATGAGTGCCAGTAGTGCCACAACTTGTAAACACTCCCATGATTGAGGTCCAAATGGTGTTAATGATTTGAGTTGTTTCCTTAGATGTAGGTGAGCATTGAGTTAATGTTATTGATTTTGAAAGTTGACCATCCCTTAAGTAGCATTATTGTAACCTCTTCGTCGAATGCAGCGTAGGTACTAAGTTCATTGGTTGTGACCGTACCCGAAGACAATAACCACTGGCCATTGGGTAAGATAGTGGGACAATTGAAGTGTAGATGATGTAAATATACACCTTCCATGGTTTTGAACTCTCATGAATGTGTTGCTTGCATTCATTAGGCATATATTCATTTTGTTTGTACTTAGAATTGATGTATTAGATTGGTGGAGAAAATCCTCTTCTAGATATAATATCATTACTTTAATGGCAAAAGAGATTTTAGTAATTCCTTTGTCAACTGTGGCTTCCAAGAGTGCTTCTAGCATAGGTGGTTAAGAACTTGATCCTTTTAGAAGTTCTTTGACCTTTATATATATATTTCTTTAGATGTAGAAGTTGGTAAAATGGTGGATTATTACTAGACCTAGACATATTACCCTTAATTGAATTAAGAACATTTTCATCAGTTAATGCACAATTAACTTGTTGGTTTGTTAATGCTTGCTAGTATTTACTTATTTTATAAACATGACACTTGTATCTATTGGAATTTGATTTGTAGAAAGTATGAACAAGTTGAGTGGTTATTAATTAATGAATTGATTTAAAGTGAATTGATTGATGAATGAATGGTTGTTGATTATGATTATTATTATTATTTTGTTCTTTGATAAGAAGTTGATTATTGAAATTTGAATGTAAGTGAAGGGATGTGTATCATATAAATGTATCAAATGAATATGTTACATTGATCATGAAAGTTGAATCTACAAGTTGTGAAAGTTAATTCGCAACATGGTTTTCTTACGAATTTATACAATATGCTAGAATAACATTCACTTTTGGAAATGAAAATTTGGTAGTGTCGAGTCTAATTTTTTATTTCCATTCCTAATCCAATCTATACTAGACCCTATACTCATCTAATGTAGACCCTCGACTTGAGTTAGGAATTTCATTTTATTTTAGAGTCGCCACCCAATTGTTGTTGGGAAAGATTGAATTAAGACTAATGGAGCGGATTAGTCCTAATTTGGACCACTAGTCGTAGTGATTTCCTCTTCTCATTTTTGTGAAAAGAGGAAAAGGGAGAACCTGAGTTTCTAAGTTCGGAGGCTAACCTATTAAAACCCTAAGGTTACCACCTAATCTCCTAAAATTTACTCTATCTCGAAATGTCTTTTGTTTTATTTTTGTTTTCTTTTATTGTGTTTTTCAGTGAATTATGCTAGGAAAATGATTTTTATTCCTTTTTTAGGGTTGCCCTAAATGGGTGCCTATGTACTTGCTATTCAGGATCAAAAATGCCGTAGTTCGCTTTTCTTGAAAATTTTAGTGTTTGTGAATTTTAATTATGAAATTTCTTTTGATTTATGTTTTTACTATTTTAGGATTTTTCTAAAAAAATCTAAGCCTAAGCTTAATAATTTGATTTTTTGAAAATAATAATTAACTAAAAAAAACAATTTTGGATTTATTTAAGAAAATGATTTTTCTAAGTGATAAAAATTTCATTTTTTTATTTTTTGACCCATTTCTAATATTATAGATTTTTATTGATTTTTTATAATTTTATTAAATTTTTATATTTTTTATTTTTTATTAGTTTTTATTAATTTTTCATAATTTTTATAATTTTTATTTTTATTGAAAAATTTTCTCTTAGATTTTTATCTATCCTATTTTAAAATCTTAGTTTTTATTATTATTTTTCTAATATTTTTATTATTTTCTTTATAAATTTTCTACATTTTTATTATTTATTATTATTATTATAATTATTATTTTTATTTTTTGTCATTAAATCCTAAAAATAATCTAATTTCTAACATTTTTTTATTTATTGAATTATAAATACAAATAACTAAAATCGAAATAAATAAAATAAAATAAAATAAATCGAAAAATCCAACTTGCTTGGATCCAAGTCGGTGCGCGGGTCGGGTCGAATCGGGTCGGGTCGGGTCGATCGGACGCGGTGGCTGGGGATGCTCATTGATGGCATTTTGGCGGCCTTTTGCAGCAGTTCAGGTGTCGATTCCTAGGTTCTCGGGGTGAGGAACCTAACTGTGGTGGTGGTTTGCTTAAGAAACGCCTCCTGGTGGCTGCCCAACACTTGATCGGTGGTCGCGGTTTTGAACAACTTCGGCGAGGCTTCTATTCTCTCCTTTTTCTCTCTTTTTCTCACTTTTGATCTGTGATTCTGCTTCTCCACTTCATCTTCTATTTATAGGCATTCAAAATCAAGCTGGATAAGCTCGGATTTCCACCGATCGAAGCAAATCGGATTTGCAGTTAAAAAACCAACTCCGATTTGTGTAAATCCATCGATTTGTTGAGATTTAATTCCAATTGGATGATGTTTATAGTATTTCTGTTGAAGATGTGTTGGATTTGTGCAAAAAATCGAATCAAAACGGCTGAAATTCGGATTTTTCTTCTCGCTGACGATCTCAAACAGAAGTTGAAGACGATTATGCGCCCGGCGCGTGTGTTCGCTCTAGCCAATCAGATGCTGCCACGTGTCCTAAGTAAAGAAAAAATTCGCAAAACACGGATTCTGCTTCCCCCGCTTTTCGAACCCCTGACCTCGCACCCGTCCCTGCGTACCTGACCCTGGTTCGGACCAGCTGAGCTAACCCACTTTTGCGATTTTATTTATTTCATAAATTACATATATGCAATGCGATTTTTTTATTTTTTTGTATTTTTTGAAATTTCAAAAATTTGTAAAAATTATTTAATCCTTATTATTGCCATTTCTAAAATTATTTTCCAAAATTGATGTATTTTCCTATTTATTTTTATTTTTTGAACATTTTTCCTATTTTTGCTAAATTAGAGAAAAAATTGGAAAATTTTGAAAATCACTTATTATTGATTATTATTGATCCTTAGGGTAAAAATGGGGTGTTTACAGCTGCCCCTCTTTGTAGTAATGTTTGGAAAACTTAACTACAAAGACAAGAAAGACGCCATTTTTGGCCTCTTGATTGAATGGATAATGCCTTGTTTGGCTGGTTATCTGGAATTTGGTCTCTAGTAGGAAAATGCTCCATGAGCTAATAATCCCACGAGTATTTTGTGATGGTTGGTATTGCTTAGGAAACAACTTAACAATCTAGAGTAATGTATCCTCCCAAAAAGTGCTCTATGGGCTGACTAATTGGCGATAGGAAATATCTTAAACATTGTTTAGGAGTGTAGGATAACTGACGATAGGAAGCGTCTTATTGGACTAGCAACCTTGAAGAGAAGATTATCTTGAGAAGCGCTCTTATGAGCTAGCCACCTGTTAACAGAAACGTCTGACTAGACTAGCAATTGTTTTGGAAAAATACCTTCGAAGAGTGCTCTTACGAGCTAACTAATTGGTTTTCAATAGTGCTCCTATGAGCTGACTAATTGATAGATTCGAAGAGTGGTCCTCTGAGCTAACTAATCGATAGATTCGAAAAGTGCTCCTCTAAGCTAACTGATCGATAGATTCGAAAAGTGCTCCTTTGAGCTAACGGATTGATAAATTCGAAAAATGCTCCTCTAAGCTAACTTTAAGAAAAGGTCTCTAGGAAAGTGCCCCTTCTTGGGCTGACTATCCTTAGCAAGCAGTGTTTTCTTAGACTCACGACCCTAGGGGAGAGATGTCTCGAAAGGTGCCCTTACAGGCTGACCTTGAGACAAGATATTTAGGAGAATGCCACATTGTGGGCTGACTAACTTATAGCATAGAGAAATGTCTCAAAAAGGTGCCCTTGTGAGCTGACCTTAAAAAAGGATATTTAGGAAAGTGCTCCTCTATGGGCTAACTAACCTATGACAAAGTGTCTCAAAAAGGTGCCCTTATGGGCTGACCTTAAGAAAGGATATCTAGGAGAGTGCCCCAATGTGGGTTGACTAATCCATAGTAAGAATACATGTCTCGAAAGGTGCCCCAAAGTGCTAAACCTATGAGAGGATGTTTAGGGAAGTGCCCCAATGTGGGCTGACTAACCTATGACAAAATGTCTTGAAAGGTGCCCTTATAGGCTAACCTTAAGAGGAGATATCCAGGAAAGTGCCCTATTACGAGCTGACTAACCTTTTCAAGGGGATGTTTAGATAAGTGCCCTATTGCGAGTTAACTAATCTTATGCTTTTGAATATGCTTCTATTGACTTGGTTAAATGATTTGATGCTTTTCATGATATGTGGATGATAGTAATTTATTTTAACATGCTTTCCAATTCATTGTGGATAGCAACCAAACAACCAAACCTTCGTGCTGGTTTGTTTCTGCTTCGCTTACTCTTGCTTTGACACGGGGTTGAAAATCTTGATATGCTTCCTTTCTTGTGCACATGGCTATTTTTTATGGTAGTGTTATCCTACCAATGCACTAGGTTCTAATGTTCAAAAGTAGATAGAATTATATTACAAAATTTATTGAGATTCATTATCCTTTTAGTGTTTATCATTCATTGGTGAAGTGATAGCTAATGTGTTTAGGAATATTTGTTGTAATAAGAATTGGTTGGAAATATCGACCATTTAAAGACATTAACTTTGCTTGTAAAAAAATAAAAACTAGAATCAACGAAATTTATATCGAATATTGGCTTTCATAAACATTGGCAAAATTTTCAATTCCCTTGCCTAAGGATAGTACATCTTTATAGCATCTGCATTAATGGGTTCTCTCAATTCTGGACCATCCATTTGAGTCAGTATCAAAGTACCTCCTGACAGAACCTTTTTCACCACATATGGACCCTCATAGTTTGAGGTAAATTTCCCTCTAGAATCTTGAGCATTCGGGAGAACCTTCCTTAGCACCAGATCCCCCTCTTTGAAGTATCGGGGCCTCATCTTCTTGTTAAATGCTCAAGCCATCCTTTGCTAGTAACATTGGCCATGACATAGTGCAGTGAGTCTTTTTTCATCAATCAGATTTAGCTAAGCAAGCCTCTTCTTTACCCAGTCTGATTCAGTTAGCTGAGTTTTTGACAGAATTCTGAATGATGGTATTTCGACTTCGACTGGTAGCACTGCCTCAGTACCATATACCAACGAATATGGGGTAGCTCTAGTAGATGTTCTTATTGAATTCCTATAAGCCATGAGAGAAAATGGCAACATCTCGTGCCAATCTTTGTAAGTAGTTGTCATTTTTTCGATGATCTTTTTTATATTCTTGTTAGCTGCTTCTACTGCCCCATTCATCTGAGGTCTGTAGGGAGTTGAATTTCTATGGTTTATGTGGAATTGCTGACATAAACCTGTCATCGACTTGTTATTAAGATTGGTACCGTTGTCGGTGATGATGGACTCAGGAACTCCATATTAGGCTATTATGTCCCTTTTCAAGAAATGGACTATTACCCCTTTTGTGACATTGGCATATGACGAAGCTTCTACCTACTTGGTGAAGTAATCGATTGCTACTAGTATAAACCTATGGCCATTGGATGTTGTCGGAGTGATTGGGCCAATTATATCGATTCTCCACATGGAGAAAGGCTATGGTGCTGACAACAAGTGTAGCTTGTTGGGCGGAGCATTTATCCGGTTTGCGTATATTTGACATAGATGACAGTGCTTGACATATTTTATGCAATCTGATTCCATGGTTAGCCAATAGTATCCTAACCTCATGATTTTTCGAGCCAACATGTAACCGTTCATATGAGGTCCACATACTTCTTCATGTACCTCTTTCATCAATTCACAAGCTTCATTTTTATCCACACATCTTAACAAAGTGGTATCAGACGATCTTTTGTAAAGTACAGACCCACTTAATAAGAAATGGCTTGCTAACCTTCTGAGTGTTCTTTGGTCATTCTTGCTAGCCATTTTAGGGTATTTGCTTTCTTGGAGAAAAGTTCTGACGTCGTGATACTAGGACTTGTCATCTTGTGCTTTTTCAATTGCTAAACAGTAGGCGGGCCGATTTTCGATGTCTATTTTCATCGGTTGGACTTCGGCTCCCCCTGTTATCTGGATCATAGATGCTAGTGTGGTGAGGGCATCTGCAAACTGATTTTGAGTTCTCGGGATATATGTGAAAGTGATTGCCTTGAATTCTTTTATTAGCTCTGTCAAATGTTGATGATATGGTACCAGTTTGGGGTCTTTAGTTTTGTATTCCCCTCTTGTCTATAGTATGATGAGCGATGAATCCTCATATACTTCTAATTCGCGGATTTCCATTTGGCAAGCCATTTTGAGGCCGAGGATGCACGCCTCATATTCCACGATATTATTGGTATATGGAAATGTAAGTCTTGTCGCTGCAGGGAATTATGTGCCATTTAGGGATATCAACATTACCCTGATCCCGCAACCGAATACGTTGGCAGCTCCGTTGAAAAACATTTTTCACTTAGAATGCCCGTCTATCCCATAATCTTTTATTGATGTACCTTCCACTGCTAATATGTTTTCGTCAGGGAATTGGGCTTGTAATTCTTGGGAATCTCCCTCGACAGGGTATTCTACCAATTGGTCAGCTAAAGATTGCCCTTTCATCGAGTTTTGATTTATGTATGTGATATTAAACTCTGATAAGAGCATTTTCCATTTAGAGATTATCCCTATCAAAACGGGTTTCTCCGCCAAGTATTTCAAGGGATCATGTCTTGTCAGCAGCTCAATATGATAGTAAAGGGTGTATTGCCTTAACCGATGCATGACCCAAATCAGAGCACAACAAGTCCTTTCTACCTCTAAGTACCTCTGTTCCCTGTCTATGAATTTCTTGCTTAAGTAATATATGGAACGTTCTCTTCCCTCTTCATCTTTTTGTCCCAACACGCATCCTATGGATTCAGGGAGTATCGTGAGGTATAAGAATAAAGGCTTCCCTTGCTTCAGGACTATCAAGACTGGAGGCTTTATGAGATAGTCTTTGATCGTCCTGAATGCTTCTTCGCATTCGTTGTCCCATTCTACTGCGACATTCTTTTTCAACAGACGGAATAGCGGCCGACACTTACCTGTGAGCTGTGAGATGAAACGGGCTATGTAATTCAATCTTCCCAACAAGCTTCTTACTTCTTTAACAGTGTGTGGGGAAGGTAGCTCTAATATAGACTTTACTTTGTTAGGGTCAATTTTAATGCCTTCCCGGCTTATGACGAACCTTAACAATTTGCCCGTTGTGACCCCGAAAGTGCATTTTTCTGGGTTTAACTTGAGCTGGAATTTTCTCAGTCGTTTAAACAATTTCCTCAGGATATCTATATGGCTTTCTTCTTCTTTAGATTTGGCTATCATGTCGTCGACGTATACTTCGACTTCTTGATGCATCATGTCATGAAGTATCGCGACCATGGCTCTCTGATACGTTGCCTCGGCGTTTTTCAAACCAAAGGGTATGACTTTGTAACAGAAAGTTCCCCATGTTGTGATGAAAGTTGTTTTGGTTTTATCTTCTTCAGCCATTTTTATTTGATTATATCCTGAGAAACCGTCCATAAATGAGAAAAGATGATTTCCTGCAGTATTGTCCACTAGAACATCAATGTGAGGTAGGGGGAAGTTATCCTTTGGCGTAGCTTAGTTTAAGTCCTAGAAGTTTACGCATACGCGTACTTTTCCATTTTTTTTCATAACAGGGACTATATTTGCTACCCATTCTGGGTAATCGGACACTTCAATGAACCTTACTTCTAGCAGTTTCTTGACTTCTTCCTTAATCTTTAGTAAGATGTCAGGCCTAAATCTTCTCAGTTTCTGTTTTTTAGGTTTGACATCTTCCCTTGTGGGAAGCCTATGAACCACTATTGATTGGTCTAGTCCTAGCATGTCACCATATGACCAAGCAAACACATCCGCATATTTCGTTAACAGCTCGGTTATCTCACATTTTTGCTCGGCACTTAAACTAGTCCTGATTTTGAGGTTTTTAGGTTTTTCCATGCTTCCTAAATTTACTATCTCCACCAGTTCCTCAATTGAAATTCCACTTTGTTCATGCTTTTGTCAATTTTCTTGTATTATTTCGTGGTTAAGGATATCGCCTTCAACAACTGACCCAGCAGTGTTGGAAACGATATCAGCGTTTTTATTTCCTACCTACGCGAAATATCCCTGATGTTCGATGGTAGGAGATCTGGGTAAAGTAAAATGAAAGCATATATATAAGTAAGACAAACTGTAATTGAATTAATAAAGAAGTCTCAATAAAATTTGTTTAACAATCGTTCTCTATCCTTGAGTTGACCTAGAGCTATCAATAGGATAACATAACCAATTATCGAGAGTTGGATGTTGATTGGACGTACGGGGGGTTGGGCTCCCATTGCTGACATCATCTTCGCTTATCCAAGGCTCTTGAATGACAGTTGCTTTTCTGAAAGATTGTTAGAGGGGTAGAATACGCATTGGGGTGTTGCTTAGCTTCTCTTTCATCCTGCCTTTGACACCTCTGGCTTTTGCTTCTTCTCGAGCTGTAGGAACGTACCCTAGTCCAAACGTCCCTTGCTGCCCCTCCTTAAACTGATGGCCCTCCTTACTGGTCACCACGTTTACCTCATTAAATATTTGGAGACCAAGGTCTTCTGAACCTTCCTCCCCAATGTATGGTATGGCAGTTTCTTTATATATGGCGTAATCCTGCTCGCCCAGCACGGTGATTATCTGCCCATTCGAAATAAATTTGACCTTTTGATAGAGATTGGAGGGTATGGCTCCAGCAGCATGTATCCAAGGCCTTCCCAGGAGTAGGTTGAAAGATCTTGGGATGTCAAGGACTTGGAAAGGTATGTGGAACAATTGTGGACTAATCTCCACTGGTATGTTTATCTCCCCTACTATATCTCTTTTCGACCCGTCGAAAGCCTTGACCACCGTTGAGCTAGGTTTTATATTGCTTGGGTTGACCCTTAATAAGTCGAGGGTAGCCAATGGGCAAACATTGAAGGACGACCCGTTGTCGATGAGCACTCGGGAGACAATCGTGTCGTCACACCTTACCACTATGAAGTGGTTTTTTATGTTGGTCTCCATCCTCTCCTAACTCTTCCGGGGAGAAGGATATCTGGTCCATGGTGAAAATAGAATCCACCACATGGCTTATTTTATTATTAGCGATGCCTTTTGGGACTTGAATCTGTTTAACCACTTTGAAGAGTGCTTCCCTGTGAGGCTCAGATGCTGTAAGAAGGCCCATGAGTGATATTTGAGTTAGAACTTTGTTTAATTGTTCTATGATCTTGTATTCACTTGCTTTGACCATCTTGGTAAAAGCCGCGAGTCCCTCTTCTTCTTCCTCCCCTTTCTCCATGTTGGGCTCTTCGGTCGGGGCTTTATATTTCGGGTCATATATTCTCCCAGAGCGGGTGATTCCTCCCACCATAGGAGGTCGCTCTTGCTCGAGGGTCTAATAGTCAAAAGGTGCATCCTTATACTTTTCCACCGGTATTGGGACATTGAATACATATCTTTTCTTCGAGATCTGTATCTCAGTTGACTGTCCCTCATAGCATTTTATGACTCTTGGCTTTTGATGAGAATTGATCATGTTTACAGATTTCTCCTCTTCCTTTGGCAGGTTGTCCTCTTTTTCAAACTCGAGCCCCCATCCGCTAGGTGGCCCATATACAGTTGGGGTATAAGAGTAGTTCACCAAGTACTCAAATCTCCCATGTGATTCTCCCAAAGTGTCGACTGTTGGGTCTCCGGCTAACCATCTTCCTTTGATATGTGACTTAGGGGTTTTCTCTAAAGCTTGACGGGATTGCCTTTTCTGTTGGTCCATCGCCTTTTGCTTAGGGGCTTCTTTGGGAATTGACTCCTCGGATGTGATCATGTTGATGATGGGTTTATGATTGGGCAGCGAGTTAGTGTTGACATTGGGTGTTGGGGTGTTAACAAGATCCAGCTGTACAATTCCTGCGTCGATTAAATCCTGGATTTTGTGTCGGAGCCTCCAGCTTTTGTCTGTAGAATGCCCCTCTTGACCCATATGATAGTCACACTTGAGATTCGAGTCGAAGTTTCTGGGCTTGTACCGGTCGTTGGGGATTTCAAAGCTGATCAAGTTGTCTGCCTGCAGCCGAGCATAGACCTAGCTGAGCGGGATTAAAATTGGAGTGAACTGTCTTAGGACCCTGGTAGCCTGGGTATGACTTGTCATGGAATGCTGGGCTAGGGTACTCGTGGTCTGAAATGTCACACGAGTTCCGGCCTTGTCTGCCTTACTAGAGTGGACCGTGCTGACGGTAGACTCTTTGGCTCTATTAAATCCTAGGGGCCTTTGTGTTGGTGTGACCCTAGGAGGATCCATTGCTTGGAGTCTACCTGTGGTGATGGCACTTTCAATCCGGCACCCTACAACTACCACTTCTGCAAAGCTACATGACGTTTGGCCACCAGATGTAAGAAGTAAGTCATGTCTAGAGTGTTGACAAATATGGATGTCAACTCTTTCTCAGAAATTGGGGTCGCTACTCTGGCGGCTTGGGCTCTCCAACGCTGAGCATACTCCTTAAAAGGCTCAGTGTGTCTTTTTCGGAGACTCCCCAGATCAATTACGAAGGGGGCGACTTCAATGTTAAACTTGTACTGGTCATAAAACGCCTGAGCTAGCCTTTCCTAGGTGTTGACATGATTAAAGTCCAGGTGGGCGTACCAGACCAATGTAGGGCCCATGAGGCTGTCTTGGAAAGTCTGGATCATCAGTTGGTCATACTGAGCATACTTGCTCATCTTTCGGGAGTATAGCCTTGTGTGCATTTTGGGGCAGCCAGTCCCGTCATATTTCTCAAATTCCGGGGTTTTGAACTTGTCAGGGTACACCTCTTCCCCCTATGCTGGCAGACTGGTGATTCCAGCTTGCTCGAAACCATTAGCCCCTCAATTGTCTTCATCTTGTCATGGAGTTGTTGGAAAAGTCTTTTCTCCATCTCTTTCTATCTTTCCTCCATCTCTTTCTTCAGGTCATCAGAGGTTGGACCCTGGTTGATCCTCAGCTCATACTCAAAGGCCGGGTTGAGGTAGGAATTGATTTCTTCATACTCTGGAGGCTGTCCCTCCACTGCCTTCCCTTTTCTGGCCTCTAAATACTCTTCCTGGGTCGGCTGGGTGGTGCGAAGGAGGCCGATGCTTTCAGTTAGGAGGTGGACCTGTGCAGCCAACTGTTGGACCGTTTGTTCTAAGGATACGATCCTGGAGTCTGAAGCAGCATCAGCACTTGCGTTGTTGCGATTGTCGCCACTGTTTGCCATCTTCGTTTTTTACCATGTACAAATTGGGCTTCTGGGAGGGTTCGGTTGTTTAGGAGCTATCTTGATACCTGGAGCGCATTTTTTCCTTTTTTAGTATGATTTATGCATATGTGATGCATGTGTCATGCAGATGCTAAAAATAAAAGGGTTAACAATTGATTGATGATGTAATATTGAAGCTTTATTTTTATTAATATTGGAAACTTTGGAGTTCGATACTTAAAAACAAATGAAAGAATATAATGATTATCTATTTCCTAGCTCTCTTAGTCTTCTGTTGTGGAGACTCAGGCTTCCCATTGATGATGGCTTCTAATTCTTCGACCCTGGCTTCGGTCTTCTCCAATTGTGCTTCCAAGGCTTTGTTCCTTTAGTCGGATTCCTTGAATCATCATTTCCAGATGTCTTTCTTATAATCTGCAGCTTCAAAATATACCTCCATTTGGGCTTTAACTTGCTCCAGGTAGATTTCTAGCTCCGGATTTAACTTGTCCGACTTCGGTTGAGTGACATCTAGGACCCGGTATGCTCTTTCCCCGTCTGATACAGCTGGTGGATCACGAACTCCCTAATGGCTCAATGCTTTCCCACTTCGCCATCTAGCTCACTAAGGTCTACATTCGAGCTTTCAATTCTGGCTTCCCAAAGTGCTTTGACCTCTACAAGCTTAGCAAACTTTTCAGCCACTAGCAAGTTCGGATCTTGGTACTCGAAGGTGACTGCTTCCAATGAGGGCCGATAAACTATGTCTTGAATAGTACCGAACTGGCGGACTACTGAGTTGGGGTGATAACCAATACACTCACTGATTCCGATCAGAGGCATGGCCTAAAAGTTACTGCAGGTTAGAATAATTTTGTCGCAGCAACTCGACCTAACTGTCCACAAAATATCATCGGCACCGAAGCTTCTAAGCACTTCTACCCAACTGTGGCTGGTAAGGTCGTCGGGTAGCTTTATCTTCTCCATGCATGAATCCACGAGATCCACTTGTTGAGCCAATGTTTTTTGGACCATGTTCAGCCTGAAACACTTAAGGTGGCTTACAAACCATATTAGCATAAGGTTGATACTTGAGCGGAGGATCCCATGGCCTTTCTTTTTGACAAAGTTTAAGTTCCGGATCTGTTCAGCCAATAGAGCCGAGATATAAGATCTTCCTTCCAGGAATTGGGTCACCAGTTCTGCAACCTGGTAGTGGACATAGAAAGTTCTAGAGGGGAATAGTATTATGGCGAAAGCTGTCAAGATGAAAGCATTCACCTTTCTCTATCTATAAGTTTTAGGGTCCCCACACAATATGTCTTTCCTATCCCCATTATCTTCTCGGGCGATGAACCAGGCTTCCAACTCGTCCATCCGTATAAAATACACGTTACAGTCTGCTAAAGCCTTGTTGACTGTTGTTTCGTAGATACCCAGGAGTCTGTTGAAAATACCGGCTGGCCCGGCCTCAAGATCAGGTACATAGACTTGGTCGGTTAGTGCTGCAGCCTGTAGCAGCTGGGTGTACTCTTCCAAGGTAGGGGTGATCTCATGTGGCCCGATGAAGAAAGCTGCAGGCTCTACTTCCCATAAGTGGAGCATGGCCCATACCAAAGGCAAGTTCATCTCCATGTTCATTAGTGAGAGGATGGGCCCTATCTTCTACTGGATGAAGGCCTGCTCCTCTGGATTGTATAAGGTGAACCAGTGGTCCAGCACCAATTTCAGGTCCAAAGGTTTGTACACCCGGATCTCTTTGCGGAGGAGGCGGTCAACTGCGGTACTAGCCATCTATTACAATAGAAATTTCCTAATTAAAACTATGATAACATTACAATAGATCTGAACTCCATGAACAAAACAACAAATATTACATCATCAACAATTGTCAACCCATGACGTTATGTATGCAAATAGGATGGTTCTAACTGGTCTCCAAGCTCTATGGCCTCCCGCATTCTTGGAGAAATGGATCTCAGGCCATATCGAAGCATTGGGTGGAGTAGCTTAATCGGTCCCGAATGGTGATTACATCACTTCGCCCGAAACCTACACAATGGCCCCCCAACTTAGGGTCCTAAGACAGTCTGGTGTCGACTGTATCTATTCACACAAATGTATGCATGCAGACCCAAAAGTAAAAATTGAATCATAAATCTAGATAATTCCTGAAAGGTTAGCAACAGAACAATAATCAAAAGACATTTAAGCAGGAGCGATTTGAGGAGACTTAGGTGGCTAGCCTACTGGAAATCGAATTCCCTAGCGGAGTCGCCATCCTATCGAGTCTAATTTTTTATTTCCATTCCTAATCCGATCTATACTAAACCCTATGCTCATCTAATGTAGACCCTAGACTTGAGTTAGGAATTTTATTTTATTTTGGAGTCGCCACCCAACTGTTGTTGGGAAAGATTGAATTAAGACTAATGGAGCGGATTAGTCCTAATTTGGACCACTAGTTGTCATGATTTCCTCTTCTTGTTTTTGTGAAAAGAGGAAAAGGAAGAACCAGAGTTTCTAAACTCAGAGGCTAACCTATTAAAACCCTAAGGTTACCACCTAATCTCTTAAAATTTACTCTATCTCGAAATGTCTTTTATTTTATTTTTGTTGTCTTTTATTGTGTTTTTGAGTGAATTATGCTAGCAAAATGATTTTTATTCCTTTTTCAGGGTTGCCCCAAATGGGTGCTTACGTACCTGCTATTCAGGATCAAACATGTCGTAGTTCGCTTTTCTTGAAAATTTTAGTTTGTTTGTGAATTTTAATTATGAAATTTCTTTTGATTTATGTTTTTACCATTTTAGGATTTTTCTAAAAAATCTAAGTCTAAGCTTGATAATTTGATTTTTTGAAAATAATAATTATTTAAAAAAAACCAATTTTGGATTTATTTAAGAAAATGATTTTTCTAAGTGATAAAAATTTCATTTTTCTATTTTTCGACCCATTTCTAATATTATAAATTTTTATTGATTTTTTATTAATTTTTTATAATTTTTATTTTTTATTAGTTTTTATTAATTTTTATAATTTTTATTTTTTTGAAAAATTTTCTCTTAGATTTTTATCTATCCTATTTTAAAATCTTAATTTTTATTATTATTTTTCTAATATTTTTATTATTTTCTTTATAAATTTTCTACATTTTTATTATTTATTATTATAATTATTATTTTTATTTTTTATCATTAAAACCTAAAAAAAATCTAATTTCTAACATTTTTCTATTTATTGAATTATAAATACAAATAAATAAATTCAAAATAAATAAAATAACTAAATAAATAAAATAAAATAAAAAATCGAAAAATCCGACTTACATAGATCCGGGTCAGGTCGGTCGGGTCGGATCAGTTCGAAGCGGGTCGGGTCGGGTCGATCGGACGTCGTGGCTGGGGATGCTCGTTGACGGCGTTCCAACGGCCTTTTACAGCGGTTAAGGTGTCGATTCCTAGATTCTCGGGGGTGAGGAACCCAACTATGGCGGTGGTTTGCTTTAGAAACGCCTCCTGGTGGCTACCCAACACTTGATCGGTGGTTGCGGTTTTGAACAACTCCGGCGAGGCTTCGATTCTCTCCTTTTTCTCACTTTTGATCTGTGATTCTGCGTCTCCACTTCATCTTCTATTTTTAGGCATTCAAAATCGAGCTGGATAAGCTCGGATTTCCACCGATTGAAGCAAATCGGATTTGCAGTTAAAAAACCAACTCCAATTTGTGTAAATCCATCGATTTGTTGAGATTTGATTCCAATTGGATGATGTTTATCATATTTCTGTTGAAGATCTGTTGGATTTGTGCAAAAAATCGAATCAAAACGGCCGAAATTCGGATTTTTCTCCTTGCCGACGATCTCGGACAGAGGTTGAAGATGATCACGCGCCCAGCGCGTTCGTTCGCTCCAGCCAATCAGATGCTGCCACGTGTCCCAAGTAAAAAAAATTTGCAAAACGTGGATTCTGCTTCCCCCGCGTTTCGAACCCCTGACGTCGCACCCGTCCCCACACACCTGACCCTGGTTCGGACCAGTTGAGCTAGCCCACCTTCGCGATTTTATTTATTTCGCAAATTACATATATGCAATGCGAGTTTTTTATTTTTTTTTTTGTATTTTTTGAAATTTCAAAAATTTGTAAAAATTATTTAATCCTTATTATTGCCATTTCTAAAATTATTTTCCAAAATTGATGTATTTTCCTATTTATTTTTATTTTTTGAACATTTTTCCTATTTTTGCTAAATTGGAGAAAAAATGGAAAAAATTAGAAAAATTGGAAAATCACTTGTTATTGATTATTATTGATCCTTAGGGCAAAAATGGGGTGTTTACAGGTAGGTTCATTTGTGATGCTAAAGTAACATACAAATTGCAATACCAGATATCATTGCTAGGTTTCTTACAAATTACTTAGTATCATCAAATAGTATACTAATTATCCATCTAATTAAACAATAGTTTTACAATAATAAAAGATACAAAACTTTTATTAATTTTCTTTGCCAATACAATCCATTTAAGTCTATTCAATTAAGTAATATACATAACAATGAATTACAAAGAAATGGTATAAGAAAATAAGAGGAAATATCCATTAAAGATTTGTCATATTCAAGTTTGATATCATAATCAAATCTAACATATGATATGATCTCTTTGATATTTGATATGATATGATAGAGAAAATATCATAATCAAACCTGACCTTTTCTATAACTTATATGATATGATATGATCCTTCTCATAGTTCTCTTGTTTTTGCCAATTTTATGCATGTTCCTAATAATATCAAATATGTTAACACCCCCTTTCCCCTACAAGATTGATGTGGAGTTCATGAAAACTTAATCATTTGATAAAATGTCAGCTAATTGATGATGAGTTGAAATATGATGAAGTGAAATTATTTCATGCTGAAAATGTTCACAAACAAAGCGACAATCTCTCTCAATGTGTTCTATTTGTTCATGAAATAAAGTATTGGTGGAAATATGAATAGTAGACTTATTTTCACAACAAAGGCAAACATTAACTAAGAGTGGAAAGAGAAAATCTCAAAACAATGATCTTAACTAAACTATTTCTAAAGTAGTAACTAATATGGCTTTATATTCTACTTCAGTTGAAGATCGAACAACAACAATCTACTTCTTAGACTTCCAACTAATAGGAGAATTACCTTTAAAAAAATGTAGCTAGACATAGATTAACGAGAGGATGTACATGAAGCCCAGTCGAATCACAATAAGCTTGAAGAGTAGATAAGCTAAAGGTAAAATAGAAAATCGAATGACTTAAGGAACCTTTACGTAGTGAAGAAGACAAAGTGCACTTTACTAAAGAGGAATTCTTAAATGTTGCATAAACTGACTTAGGATTCGTACAAAATAAAAAATATCAGGTTGACTGAGAGTTAAATATAATTAAATTTTCTAATCAATCTTCAATATTGACTTAGATTTTTCATAAGTTCTCCTTCTTTTGTAGAAAGGTGTATGCACAGGGCTGGCATCTATCATACTAATATCTAAAGTAAATTAGTAGCATATTTGTGTTGTACCATGGAAAAGTCTGCATTAGTTTTATAGAGTTCAAGATTTAAGAAATATTCTAGACACCTTAGATCTTAGAGATAGAAACACTTATGCAAATATTCCTTTGCCTTAAGTGGCATTATTGGTGGCAAGTATTATACCATCAACATAAGCTAAAGTGAGCATCTCAAATTTTCTATCTTGATAAAAAAAATAAAGAATAATATACCTTATTCTGTCTAAATCTATATTGAACCAATGTCCTTGACAACTTTCCAAACCACTATTATGGTGCTTACTAGAGTCTATGCAAGGACTTTTTTGGTTAACATGTTGATTTGGGTGACGGAGTATTAACACTTTTTGATAGTGGTATAGATACTTCCTTTATTAGATCACCATAAAGAGTTACATTGTTGACATTTATTTAATGTAAATCCTAGCCTCTAAGAGCTACTACAGCTAAGAGACATTTTTCCATAGTTAATTTAGCAACAAGAGCAAAAGTTTTAGTATACTCATCACCATCTATTTAAGCAAATCCTTTAGCAACTATGCATGCTTTATATCATTCTTTTGCACCATTTGCCTTGTACTTATCTTTATACACCCATTTGCAACCTATAGCTTTCTTACTTAAGGGTAGTTTAGCAAACTCCCAAGTTTGATTTTCATTTAAGGCTTGAAGCTCATGTTTCATGGCAACAACCCAATTTGAATTGTTGATTGCTCCTTCATAAGTTTGTGGCTTAGTTACATCTATCTCAATAGTAGACTCACAATTGACTAGAATTTTAAGTATTTTGTAGACCCGTACTTGTAGAAGAAGATGGAACATTATCTATTGAAGTTTGCTGCTCCTCCAAAACAAGACTACACACATAATCTTTAAAATAGTCTAGCATTTGTTGATTTCATTGAGATCATCTAGTTTCTTGTGTCTCTTAATGTATTAAAGAGGACAAAGGTGACTCATTGTCAAGCATGGGAGTTTTTGTTTCATTTAAACATAATAACTTGGACTCATTAGAATTTTCAATATCTAGAATATCGAGATGATCATTATCATGAGTATTAGAGATGAGTGGAACAATATTGAGGAGAGGTAAGTCTATTTTGTAATTTTCAATCAAATCTTCAATTGCAAGGATAAATTCACCCTCACAAGTTGGTTGTGTTCCCTAAAAAAAGGACTTGTTTGTTATTTGGTCATCAATAAAGGAAAAGGTATTTTTTATAGAATTGAACATCATACGAATCAAGAATTTTATTAGTTGATCATTCAAGGACTTGACAACCCTTTTCCCCAATTGAGTAACTAAGAAAAATACATAGTGTAGATCTTATTTCAAACTTATCTCTTGGTTTAGGACTTTTATAAGTATAACACAAACATCTATAAACTCTCATGCATTCATATGATGGTTGTTTGCCAAATAGGAGTTCAAAAGTTGACTTTCCTTACAAAACTACACATGGTAATGTTGATACACACTCTCCCCATTATTATTTTAATGCTCTCGCTATTTCAAGGATGTGATGGGGTTTTCTCTCCACAGCACTATTTTATTGTGGTGTGTACAGATAGGACACTTGATGAATAATTCATTGTTTAAGAATTATACCTTAGAAAGTTTTAGAACAAAATTCAAGAGCATTATCCAATCATATGGATTTGATCTTTCTATCAAATTGAGTCTTAACCATTTTAAGAAAATGTAAGAAATGACAATAGAGTTCATTTTTGTGTTTCATGGAAAAAAAAAGACCTATATAGCTCTTGAGTAATCATCAACAATTGACAAAAAATAATGTGTACCAATGATGGTGCTTATAGGATAAAGACCCCATATATCTAAATGAAGAAAATCAAAGAAAGCACTAGTTTTATTATTACTACTAGTATGACAAGCTTTATGACATTCATCATACGAAAAAGCTTGCAAATTGCTCACATCAAACATAAAAAACATAGGTAAAAGACAAAGTCAACTATTAAGGAGATGACTAGATTGACAATGCCAATCAAGAGATTGTCACTAGACTTATTTGTAAATGCATGTGAGTTTCTTGGTCTCCTAAAGTAGTATAGTCCTTCAACTATGTCACTCACTCCAGTCTCCTTCTTTGTCTTATACAACACAATTGTTTTGAGAGAGAAATCAAATTGCATATGAATTCTAGAATATGTAATGCTTTCTTCAAATGTAATGTGCCACTTAATGTTTCCTATCAATTTTACTTGAATGTTTGCTCTAGTAGGTGAAGTCACAAATATATTATTGATGACATTTACATTTTTCAAGAAGGAAGCATTAGACACTATGTGATCGGATGCATCGTTTTCTATAATCCATCCTAAATTTTTCTTACCAATAGTATTTACAACAGAAGAGGATGTTTTAATGGCATGGTGTAATTACTCAAATTGACTAGCACTAAGCCTAGTGATAGAGTAACTTGAAGGTTTATTCTTTTCCCAATGTTAATTTTTTTAGGACTATTGGATTGATAGTGACTACCTTGGTTGATACATCAATAGCAAATGCTTGATTAACATTTTTTTATCCTAAATTGGCGCCAAGGAGGTGAAAATCTTATCAATGATGGCAATTCTTCTTCTTGTGTTGATACATGTAAACCTTTCTTTACTTTAAAACAAAAGTGTATTTACGCTAGCAAGTGTACTAGGTCACATATGCATTATATTACTGTTTAAACTAAGTTAAACCCACAGAGACAATTTAATTACTAGTTCTTTCCTTCTTCCTTTATTATCTTACCTTTAAATTAGAGTCCATAAAATAAATTTAATAAAATTAAATTAAAACTAAACTAAACTATGAAATAAAAATAATGAAAACATAAAAGAATATAAAAAACTAAATACTCAAACATTGAATTTCTTAGGAAAACTATATAATTTATTCCATCAATCTCATCTTAATTTCATTGGACCGTGAGGAATCCTAAGTTAAATTAATGATTTTTTTTTAAATTATTAATTCCTAACTCTCGATTAATTAATTGGAACTTCTTTCTAATTAAAAACCCCTTTATCACTCTATAAATTCTACCATTAGGTTTAACCCTAATATGGAGAATTTATGCTGCCCTATTTTTAGGGTTACGTGTAAATCTTTCTAATTACATATATGATTTCTCAATCTACATATAATATTAGACATTGAATCAATATTCTAGAGTTATTAATTCAAAGAACAAATAACGAACACACAATTAGTTCTCAATGAATCAAGAATCATATAACTAAATAACAGGAAATAGGAATTCATTTAGATAGCTCCTAGGGTTTCAATGTCTAATAATTATCTAATCATAATATAATAAAGAATAAATATGAAAAATAAAGATTCATGGTAAAAACCCTTTTGAAACTCGCTAGTTCTATGCTATTCTTGACTCCTAGCTACTCTTCTTTAAACCTTAGGTCATGTCCCAAAATGTTAAAAAGTTCTTTTTCTCTTATCTTCTAAAGCCTTAAATACTAAAGAAAAATTAGTAACCCCAAACATGATTGTAAGTCATGAACACGATTGTGAACTTAGAGCTTGATCTTTTAGAATTTTCTTTTCTTGATTTCCAAAACTCATCACATGCATGCCCAATGATAATGGGAATGATTGCAAATCATGAACCTTTATGTTCCCTTGCATCCTATTTAATTTATCACAATCCAACTTTACGGGGCATGATCTTTAGGTGTGAATTCCTTCTAGACTTCATTTCTTCTTTAGCTTAACTCCGAATTGCATAAAATTTGATTAAATTTCTTCTTTATTCTTCAAATTTACCCCTCAACCCTTAAAAAAAATTAATTCAATTAAGCATCAAAATTGATCATAAACCCATTAAATTCACAAAAATATAGCAAAAATCTCTTGATAAAATAAATACAATTAAGCTCTGTCTTGTGTCCAGACTTTTTTATAGTTATTAGATTTCATTCTTCTAGCTAAATCCCCACTCTTGTTGTTGTAGTTTCTACCACTCACATGAAATGCCATATATGTCCATGTTGTTGTGGTGACTTAATCCTTGTATGTGACTCTTTACCACTATCAACATGGAGTATACCTTTGCGAGTGTAAGAAGAGGATCCGTGGCTACAATCTTGCTTTTAATAGTGTTTTAATCTTTTGACAAACTTGCCAACAATTCATGAACTATTCCTCTTTTACAAGCATGTGTCAAAGCTATAGCTACACCATCAGTATAAATTGGTATATCTAAATATAATTTTTTTTCCCTACAAATCTTTCAATTTTGTATAGTAAACTTGCAAGGCCATTCTATTCGATTAAGTGCTTATAATTTGTCTCTTTATCTCTTGTATCTTTGATTCATTACCTTGTGAGAGCCTTCATCTAGATCCTTTCAAATATTTCTTACTTTCAAGTAATTAAAATAGAATATTAATATTAAGCTAAGTAATTCAAAGAGGGGATCCCATATTGATACCATTATGAATAATAAAGAAATCCTTAATATGTTTATGGAATGGTAGCGGATCCTCTATTTGAACTACTTAACATAATGTTGATTCTTTATTTTAACTATTTGAAAGTTTGATCCTCTATTTGAATTTAACCCCAAACGTTGATCCCCTCACTTGTAATTTTCCTAATAAAGTATATATATTATGGTTATATATATATAAGTTTATATACTAATATATAATATAAATAATATAATAAATAATATGATAAAATGTTATATTTTTACTATATATAATTTATTATAAGTTAGATATTTTGTTACACATTATTAATTATATATAAGAAATTGTAATACAATCATAGAAACATAAATTGGTGTTGTGGTTGTGTTACACAAAACTCTAAAGTTAAATGTGCTAAGGAAATAATACTACTAAGATAGGTGATCCTCTATAAAGTTACTATTATAAGAGATATAATCGTGCTAAAAAAAGATAATTTGTAAGGTTTAAGTGAAATTACCATGGTCTAATGTCAACACCGAAAGGGGGCTTAGAAGTTTCCCCTAAAATCATCTTGGCACGTGTGCACCCGTTATATGATAATCATCTTATGAGTTAGAGATCGTAAGACTCTAAGTATTTAATTACATCTACGACTAATCATAGTATATATAATCAGATAATATACTATAACTATGGATCTCGTATTCTACGGTCAATCATGATCATAGAGAATTGGTATCCCCTACCAACCAATAAAATAGGATAAATCCTAGGTTACTCAAATTCAAAATGCTATATACATAGGGGTCCTAACATTTCATCTAAGTAATCTATCCTTCACAATTCTTACTTTATCGTTCTGGTCTTCTAAAACTCTAGACACGTCACATTTTATCCCATCCCGAACTTTTGTAATCCCCACCTGCAAAAGGGGTCTGTGGTAGGGTGAGCACACTATAGCTCAGTGAATGGGATGGTAACACTTTTAATTCTACATATACACAAGCAATTTCAAATCAAGTTATCAAAACATATGCTATGTATGAACAACCATATGAATGCAGCATCTTACGTGGTCTTCCAGTAATTGACATGAAGTGTAGGGTTTACGCCCCCCTTCACCTTGGGTTGGGGATTCTGAAGCTACCATCAGTGCCCAAGTCTCATTACCCGGTTTATTTTTCTTATCACTTGATAATTATAATATCTTTTTAATTCAATAGTAAACACTCCCGTGCCTTTGCATCAGTCGAAGCAACACCCTCAAGGACCGGTCGGACTCAAAACCGTTAAGATGCGACAATCCCCTAATCACTTAGTTCACACTTGGCAAAAGAGTAATCCCCTTATTACTCCAGCGAGCCCTGTAGCAGTGATAGCCTTCAATCTCATGCAATGTCTCTTAGAAATGCATGTCTAGTTTTAATCAAGTCCACTTTCTTAATTTATTGATTTAAAGTGATCAAACAACATATATAATCACAACCAATTCTCATTCAAGCCAATGGAATAACTATCAAGCACTTCAAGCCTACCATTCCAAGAACAATTAATAAGGACCTAGTGCAGTCTCAAAAATAAGCCACTACATTTCATTTCACACTTACCACAACAAGCAAAGGTCATGCATTTCACATCACAAAACAAACACGGAACCCAGGCCCCACAGATGTAAACTATCCAACTATACATCAGCTTTAATTAACTTGACACATCTGTGCCATTTGTCTTAAACGTCAAATCAACCACTCGGGATTGATTTACGATCATCATCCAAACACCTCTGTGTCATCGCACTTCTCAAGTGCTCTGTTATTCACATATTCGAGAGCCAAAAAGGTTATCTTGTGTATTCCTTCTAATTCCTTAATACATTTATGTATAATATATATATACATAGGTTTATAAATGTAGTTTCACCTAAAGGACAAGTATGCTAGGTACCTCCCCTCACCTACTTAAGAGGGCAACAAAATATAATGGTTAAGTTGAAGGATCAAAGTTATACTCATGATTTATATGATTATGTTCAGAAGTGTATTCTATAGGTATAATAGGAAAATAGGTTTGCCTAAGCATATGTACACATTCAAAAGTAAACTCTGATATGTACACATAATGACATCTTTATCCCCTATTCCAACTATGCACACCTACTTGGTAGCTATAGAAGGAAAAGATAAGTTTCTATATTTTAGTTTAGTTTGAAGAAAACAATTTTGAATCATGGGTTAGGCTTATGGTAATAGCACTAACAATATGGTGCTAAGTGCTATCGTTAAGGTAATGATATCTAACCCTCGGACCATTCTATCATCTACACTCTTTATGAATTCTTTCCTAATCTCATTAATCCCCATTATATAACTCAACTTAATGAGAATCACATTCAAACGTAACTACCACATAGCAAAGGAATTCACATACATAGCATATCAACACATAACACAACATCGTAGCATATCATTAAGTTTACCACTCACCTGTTTAGGGTCATCATAGTCCTAATCGAAGTCGAGCAATTCCAGTGGGTAACCCCTTTGCTTTCCTCTTGAAATCAGTGTCCTTCTGCAATGCTTCCTTAACCAACCATATAAGGTCGCATCTCCACTTGACTTTGGTAGTTTCCTAGCATCTAATATGTATACTCTGCTTATCTTGCATTTGATGGCAAGGTGTGAAGCTTCCTCCTTAAGGAACTTTGGGCGAACAAGATTCGAAACGTTGAACACTTCTTCAATGTGATTCTGATACAAGGTTCCAGAAGGAACGACCTTCCTACAAATCATTGCTTCTAACACCCCAAGTTGTTGTGATCGACTATTTGCTTTCCTTATGTAGAAGTCAAGCAATGAAGCGTCTTCGACTTGCCAAATTTGGAATCCCTTCTTTCGTGTATGCAAGATACCCTTAGAGAGAACAACTAAAGGTCTTGCATTAGAATATTTGGTTAAGAATGATCTTCCTCAACATCCTTTGAACATTCCATTGCAAAATCCATTTCATTCCAAATATCCCCTAGGCCATCATCTTGAACGTTGCTCAAATCATTCCCTTCACTATCTACACCAATATAAACACCTCTTCTTCCCATTTACTTTCACACACAGACAAACTCATCTCCTTCACACAATTCCCTCTTCCTCCTCGGTTTCACCTTTCCATTCTTTCTTCTCTCCTTTGTTGACATCTTCACCTATAGGGTTTCTCGTCCTTTCTACTGGTTTTCATCCTCACTCACTCTTCCATCGCTATACAAACACCAATCGTTCCCACACACCACGTACACACACCGACATACTCCTATCTACATACACACACACACCACTAGTACATACATATACATACATACTCCACTTACATCTCACGCTCCAAATACGTACACATACACACATGCTTCGAATACACCTTACACCACCAATACATACTTACCCACATACTCTGCACACCCTATACACCTCCCATACACATACACACACACCTACACCACACACCATCTCATACACTTACAGAAATACTCCACATACACCACACTCAACTTCCATACCTACACACACACGTCTATACACCACATACCATTTCATACACATACATACAAACCCACACACACCACACCTTCCCTATACATACACACATACCTACACCCACTCATCTTCCATACATATACACACATACCCACATACACCACACATCTTCCATACATATACACACATACCATGTACTCCACACATCATCTATATACACACACATACCACACACACCACACACATACCGCATACCCTACATCACCTCATGCACATATGTGCATACTCAAATGCACTACACACTTGGTTCCTCCGTCCTTACACATACGCACACATCCTCACACACTACATACCATCACATACACTTACACACATCCTTGCACACACCACATACCATCACATACACATACACATATCCTTACACACACCGCCTACCATCAGATACACACGTATATCCTTACACACACTGCTTACCATCACATACACACATTCTTTCACACACCGCACATCATCACATGTACACATACACACATCTTCATACATCCTGCACACCGCCACACACACATACACACACCCTTGCTCCTTCTCCCCTTGTTTGGAACCGTAGCCTTCAATTCTGCAATGGCTACCAAAGTTTGAGCTTCCAAAACAGGTTGCTACTCATTGGAATCACGTCATCCTCATAGGACATTTCATCGTCCTTGTCACTACAGCTACTCACACCATCTCGGCACAACTATTTACCCCGTGCTAAGGATTTCCTTCTCCACTTTCCCACCGCAACAGCCCGTTGCCACTATTAGGTCGCTATAATCATTGTTTTTGTCTTCCCTCGTACACCACTATATCACACAACTTCCCCCTCCCTCATGTATACACACACACACCTTCATGCTCGCATCAACGCAAGGGACTAAGCTTAGCAACAGTCTTTACAAATTCCTCTCGGACGTTGCTCACCGGGTGTAGCTACCATCGCAATTGCCATTTGCTGTTGTCGCTGTGACATTGTTGTTGCTGTCCCTTGTGGTTCCCGTTGTCTTCGTCTCCGTGTCATTGTTGTTGTTGCTATTGCCGTTGTAGTCGCCGTTGTTTGTTGCAGCCGTGGTCGTCGTCGTGGCTGCCATTGGGGTTGCTGCCGTTGTGCTCGTTGTTTGGGTAGTCATTATCTTCTCCAAGTTGTTCGTTGTTGCCTCCGTCGTTGGGGAAGGAGATGAGACAGACATGACACCAAGCTGCTGTCTCCATCGTTGCTATCACCATTGTTGTTGCCGCTGCCACTGTCGTTGTCATCGTTGCTATCACTGTTAAGTTGGAATGGGAGAGGAAAGAAGGAGGGACTGTGGGGCAGGGACAGTCGGGAAGGGAAGACACCATGCGGGAGGGAAAAAAAAAGAATGAAGGAGAAGAAGAAGAACGGAGGAAGTCAGCAAGAAGAAGAAGAAGAAAGAAAAGAAAAAGAAAAGGAAAGAGGAAGAGGGGGCAGAACGGGATCACTGGGAGCTGTTACTACTGCTGCTGCTGTTGTTCCTAACATGATGGACGGATGGGACGGCGGCAAATTTAAAAATCTGTTCTTTTTTTTTTTTTACAGTTATATTATATTATATTATAATGTCCCTATTTTAATATTCTGCTCTCGTATGAGAATATTTTTAAATTTTATATTTTTAGCAATTTATTACAAAAGCTTATGTCTAAGCTAATCTAATTATCCCGAATATAAATATTTACTCTAAATTTTCATTTAAAATTCCTAGATCTATAATTTAAAGTAATTTCATTATTTAACCTAATATTGTTCAAAATTTGTGTTTCAAAAAATTTAATCTTTTAATTTAATTTACCCGAATTAAAGTTAGGATTTACAATTATTTTTATTTATCTGTCTATATATATCTATATTCAGATATTTTCCAATTACTTTGCTTCCTAAATTTATTTGGTAATGTATTTCGTAAAATTCAATTTGTTAAGTTCGTTATCTTCTTTTCTTTGCCCAAAATTATTCATTCTAATTGTTTTATTTTTAAAACCTATTATTATCGCAAAATATTAAAATAATATTTTTTTCTCGCAATATTTGAATTTTTGTTGTACATTTCTCAAAGTTTTTAATGTTGCGAAATTGTTCCTCTCGCTGCCCCGACCTAAAAGTATGTATTATTCTATTTATTTTCTTTAAATTTTCATATAGTTTTTCAAAAGTTTTCGGACTTTATATGTAAGGTGCTTCTATTAGTTTAATAAATTTTTAATTAAAATAATTTAATTATAATTTAATGAAATTCAACTAATTTTCAAAGAAAATTTTTGTCTCTAATTCTATTTCATTACAAAGTTTGTTAACTTTTTTGTAACAATTAAATTTTTTTTTTTTTGAGATAGACATTTTTTTGCAAATTTACGATGGATCTAAAATCCATCATTAAATATAATTACCAACAATGATTTTTGCAATAGAAATTTCAATGAAAATGTTTTCTTAAAAAAATTTATACAACAAAATTACTACTTTCAAAGACAATTTTTTGTCTCTAAAACCTAATTTTCTTATAGTGTTAGTGTTTGAAGTTTCAAAACTTATGATTTAGTACTCATTGGTTAAAAAGTTTTTCAATTTAGTGCCTCTATTGGATGTAAAGATAACAAATGTTAACTTTATGTGAATTAAAAGTTGTTTAATTTAGTGCCTCTATTGGATGTAAAGATAACAAATGCTAACTTTATATGAATTGGCATCCATATGGCGTATTTTTTACATGTGTTGTCTATGTGGAAAAGAGTAGCTAAGTAGACTATTGAATTGTAACAATACCCTTACAATAACTATTTAAAATTTCCCCCACTTTTATATCACTAAACAACAAATTGAAGCCACCCCCATAGGGAAACCACATTTTACCCTCTTCTCACCATTTACTTCTCATTTACTATCATTTAAAACCCATAACATCATTTTTTTTTTTGGCAATTGATCGGACTCCTATCTATACATTTCATCATGCACTAAAATCCCTTATTATTTTTCTATAATTGTAATCATATTGGTTATAGAAATTCAATACCCTAATTCAATCATTAATTAGATCTTCTAATTGCTATTCATTTGTATCCTATATTTTACCTTGTAGTAAATATAGAAAAAGATTTGATCTTGATATTTGCTGCACTTCATTAGCTTATATCTCGAATCTAACCTTCGATCTATAGCATATTACACCCTTTTTTATTTCTTTATTTGGAGTGTCTCAATATATATATTGTTGTGATAAGTTTTTAAAAGGTGGTTGAATTGCTTGTAAGGTAGAAATAAATTAAGCTATGGGAGTACCGGAGTTTGTTTCGATGTGGCCACTCCAATGTCTAAGTTAGCATAAGAGAAGAATAAGAGGAATATCAAGAAATAAAGAGTTCAAAAGCTCTTTAGACAATTGTCCTTATCGTCTATTTATAGGCATCTTGAATGATCATAACTTGGAAAGTGCTTGAGTGGACTAATATGGACCTTGGAGGGTTAAGCCCAAAAGTCAAACCACCCCCTCAGTCTTTTTCGACGGATTGGCAAAGACAATTGATAGTTACACGAGCTCCATGTCATAAGCCCTATCCTCTTTTTCACAAAGGCATTGTTAAGTGGCTATGTAGGTGACCTGACCTGGATTTACCTATGCTAAGTTGCTGAATTTATGAGCAAACAAGTGGCTTAACTTATGCTAAGTATTGTGGTAGGTGGGCTAGATGCCGAAGAGAACCAAACAGTTATATTTGAGGTGGTTGCTCATTGTAAGGCATTAATAATTGTAAAAGTCTTCCATGCCAACTTGAGGTTGTGAGTATTATTTCGAGGAATGGCATTGTTAAGGGTCTAACCTATTGGTGTAGAATTCAAGGGGTCATGTTCCTTCCCAAGTTAGCATTGATTTGATCTGTTTTTTGGTGCGTGAATGCGTTCGCATTACATGCCCCACAACTATCAGTGCTTCATTAATCAAGGCATAGGTGAGAAATATACACAAAGGTAATCATGGCCTTTAATTTAAATTGTGGACTATGTATCAAGATCTAGTCAGAGAACGTTACATTATGTCCTTTCATTGGTTGTCGCTTTGTTCTCCTTACCTTCTTGTATATATATCTATGGTTTTAGCCATTTTTACACTTTTTGTCATTGTAAGCTTACCTAATCATTCATTTTGCAAATCAAATCTTATAAATCCCATTGCTTTCAACTCAATCACAACTCTGTCACTCTAATTCACTAAGTAATTATGGTATCTTCATCTTCTTCTCATACTCACACTAATAGAGACGGGAAAGGTATACGACCCATAAAATGGTGGAGATTCTCTAGCATAGTTCCAACATAGTTGAAGATTCAATGGGGAGTCTTTATAGGGATATCGATGTTATAGTAGCAATTGCGCAAATCCTAAGAGATATGTGTTTTGATGACAGTGAAGAGAGATGGCCGGTGCGAGCACTTTATTTATTAGTCAAGAAGGAAAACACCCTTAATGGCATCTACAGTCTCATGTCATAAGAAGAATTAATGGAGGTGAGGAAGTACTTCTAACTGTGACTTCATGGTTAGAAGATTGAGAAGACATAGGTCGACAACCATGTTGCTCTTACGGTTGATCGTTGGTTCTACCTCTACTTAAAGCACATGGAGTTCGCATTAGAGGCTCTATTCAATGAATTCCAAGAGGAATTTTTCACCTATTACTAGGTGTCACCAACTCAACTAGTACCGAATGCATCTAAGCTCTTAATTGCATTTGAGGCACTATATGAACACTCTCTTGTCTAAGCTATGCCATAGTTGCTTTAGTACTTCTATGGGTTGAAAAGATGGAACTATCTTAGTAGGAAATTGCTGGTCAAATTAGAGTCATTTATGCATAGCTAAAAGAACAAGTTCCTTATTATGGTGTATGAGGTCAATCCAGACTTTTGGATGTAGTGGACTAAGCTTATCCATACCTCAGCCATTCATTCATTTGGACCAAGCAATAAGGTTATTGTAGACTATTGAGACCAAGTGATAAGGTTACTGCAAACCGGATATTAACCAAGCTCTGTAAGAGGTTGGTCGATTCATGGAATGCGATAAAGATGGTCGACAAACACCCATACAATAGGAAGTTAACAAACAGTGTTGCTCTAGAAGGGGAAGGAGGTACACCCATTGCCTTAGCCATGCCAAGATAAGCTATTGCAGAAAGTCATATTCGGTCAATTTTTTTTTGGGGGGGGGGGGGGGGGGGGGGGGGCGGAAGAGGAATGAGTTTCCTTGTGAGTTATTAGCTCGACATAGTACCTATATTTTCTTATTTAATTACTTGTTTTTAGTGTACTTATTACACCTTTTTTTTATCTGACGTGTAGCTAAAAGAATGCACCCTCGTAGAAATGCTGACACATAGGAAGGTAGCCCAAGCTATTAAGAAGGGAAGAAAGGCCCCTCTGAGTAAAACTAAGCCTCGAAGGGCACCCCATGTAAAGACTACACGAGGTTCCCCTTATGATAGGGGCAATGAAATACAGGTACCTCCTCCCCATCCTGTAGAGAATCCTGTATGTGGAGAAAGGGCAAAAGGAAAGGCAAGGAAAGGGACATCCTACCATGATAGGAAAAGACCACATGGAGAAGCTTTCGAGGATAGGTCTCTAACAACTACCTTAAATGTCATAGTCTAGCTCGACACTAAGTAAAATAGTGCTAGACTAGTAGCTCATCATCGTGGCACGGGGCCTCTTCTTCTTGCTTTAGAACCGTGGGAGTAGCATAACTCTTCCCTAGTTGGTTCTCATCTCCTCCCTCGAGTGGTCACATTTTTTTTTTTTTTTTTTTGCCATAGTTGGAGGTGTACAGCTTTAATAAGGGTCTAAGGGACATGAGTAAGAAGCTGGTGAAGGGATAAAATCTACCAAAAGATGTTGCCACTTTGGAGAGAGACTTACGAGGCATCCCTAAGGATACACTCGAAGGGATGCTTTATCTAAAGCTTCATGATGTAAGTCTTTTCACCATAGTGATTTGCTCATGATTTTATTTTATTTTACTTTATTTTGCAATAAACGAGTAATCTAATCCTTCTATTTTTTTATAAGTTCTCAGCCCACTTGGTCAAGACGTTTAAGTTATGGGGTGTAGAGTTTGAATAGGTAGGGAACACAAGATCTAAGCATAAGCTCCTTATCTCTAAAAACTAGAGGTTGTACAACAGATATTGAAGTTATCTAGCAATGTCTGTGTACTATTGTAGAAAGTCAAGGATGTAGAGGCTAAAGCTCGCATAACTCAAGAGGAATCCCTACGCTGAGCTACAAAGCTTTAAGATCTAAAGCTACATATGGAACAAAGTTGGAGACCTTGAGAGCTTAGGTGGAGGAGGCTAATTAATATAACGTGAGCCTACGCAATGGAAAGAAAAAAATTGACTGCTCAACTTGGTGAAGCATGCAAGATGCATAAGGAGAAGGAAGACAAGTAAGTTGAGGTCCAACAAGGCCCCGAAGAGGAGATCAAATAACTTCGACTAAAGGTGAATCATGATTGGGTCCACCTGTTGGACTTAGAGGCATATGCTACTAAGCAAGTAGATCAGACCACAATGGAGAGTGAGGTCTTCAACAAAATCATAGATAGCACAGAGTGGGCAAACCTCCAAGAGCACAAATTCGAAGGCATCTAGACTACTTAGTCAAAAGTCCTCAAGGTGCACCTAAAGTACGACTTCAGCTGTCTCTCTTTCTACGACAAACTTAAAGAAGGTGTCAAAGAGGTTGTGGCTAATGAGATTAAGTATGGTGATGAAGGAATGCTTAAGGATCTTCCTTAAGAGCAACCGCCTTAGGGTAAGCTAGAACAGGACCAAGGTTGAGCATTGAGTCAAGCGCAATCCAAGGATACTACTCCTTTACCCCCTCCAAGGCTTAGCCTTCCAATAGATCCACCACCAACTTCTAAGTCGTACCCTTCCAAGAGGATTCCCACGGCCAAGGTGGATGAGATAATTGAGACTCTCATAATCCCTTCCCCCAAGAGATGAGAGAAAATTTTACTTTTCCATTTATTACTTACCATGTCGGTATGCTGACTTTTAAGGTGTATAATTTCATAGACCTTGATAATTTTGACTTAGAATACAATATACCTGTGTTTAACTACCTTTATGTCTTACTTGTCTTGGATACTTCTCTTGTTACATGATTTGGGTTCTTTATCCATTTGAACTTAAATTCTTATTCTAATTTATTTGTTTTGTAAATCATGCTTGTAGGGTGTTATTGAACAATCAAACCTTAATCCCATCGACAAGTAACACATAAATGTCTATAGTAAGACTTAAGGAGGTTAGATACTGTAATTGTTTGATAAGAGTCCAAGAGCTAAAAAGTCCACCCATCCCTCAAGGGATAAGGACATCAAGCCATTAGAACTTTACTTACTTGTCAGCTTTAGAGCATGGACTTAATGTCATTAGTAATTCATTAACCATAATAAGGTTAGGACCAATCGTGATCAAGAGTCCTCTCACCCTAAGTAAGTTAGGACTTAGTAAATTTACTTAGTCCGTTCACCTTGGGAACAATTAGGACAACGCTTAGAAACGTAATGAAAAACAATAAAACATTCAATGTACAATAATTTCATTCTTTGTTGGAATGGTTGAATATATAAACAAATAAAAAATTTAAGGCCTAAGATTTTTGGAATTCTAAGTACAAGGAATAGGTTTAATATCCAATTGTTCTAGCCTGTATGCCCCACTGCTTAAGTCATCAACAATTCTGACTAGGTCCTCCCAATTTAGTGAAAGTTTTCCTTGACCTTCTCTAGATCCCAATGCTTCTAACATTCTACAAACTAGGTTACCAGGTTGAAAGACTATATACTTTACCTTCTTGTTGTAATAGCGAGCAGCTCGGTATTGATACATAGCTACATGTATCCGAGCAATGTCATGAATTTCCTCTATAGTGTTGAGGTTAGCCCATAGTCTTAGCTAATTGGTTGTCAAATCCATATTTTATGCTCTTATATTTAGAAGCCCCAGTTTAATGTGGTGGATAGCCTTAGACACAAAGGCGAGGTTAAATGACATTTCCCCTATCAAAGTTCGATGAGTAATTTGATACCCTTATGGGATGGTTGATAATTCATCTACCTACCTACTTTTTACCTGATCCACCCTTTTTTTTTAATGCCATTTGAGATATTCTTGTTCACTGCCTTGACTTGTTTGTTGGATTAAGCATGTCCCATTGAGGTGTAGTGAACTTTGATATGATTTTCACTGTAAAATTTCCTATACTTCTAGTTGTCGAACTATGTCTGATTGTCCGTTATTAACACATATAGAACACCATATTTATTGAGGATGTTATTAATGACAAAGGCTTCAACATTTTTCTTAGTAATTGTGGCTATGGCTTCAACCTCTACTCATTTGGTGAAGTAATCTACAGTGACAATGATAAACTGTCACTATCCAAACACTTTAAGGAAAGGTCCTAAAATGTTCAGTCCCCACTAAGCAAAAGACTAAGGGCTGATGAGGGACTGCAAGTAGTTGCTTGGTACATACTCCACAAGTGCATGTTTTTGACCTTGTATTGATTCCCTTATGAAGCATTCCAAATCTTCCCTCATGGTAGGCCAATAATAACCAAGTCTAAGTTCTCTAACATAAAGGACTCTACTCTTGATATGGTTACTACATATCCCCACGTGTAATTCCACCTATAGCCGTTGGCCGTCTTTTTGGCCGGACACATTTAAGGAGTGGCATGCTTAAGCCTCTTTTATAGAGAAGGTTGTCAAGAATAGTGTAATTTATGACCTTGTACATGAGCTTCCTAGCCTTTTTTCTATCTTGTAGGAGAGTGTCATTCTTTAGGTAATACATGATGGGGTCCATCTAGCACGATTCAACTGGCGTAGGAAAACTTTCCATGACTTGAGACAATTTCTTTTTAATGCTCTTGTTTAAAAGGTATTCAATAAAGACCTTCTTCACCTATTTATCTAGGTCAGGAATATTCGTTGATATTAGCTTCAATAGCTTATCATTCTTAAAATTCTCAACTCAAGGAACTTGGTGATGCTCTAAGAGGGAAATACTGAGGTGAGATCTTTGACGACCTAGATATAGTCACTCATCGCTTCATCCCTAATAATATACTCCCCATTTACTTATTAGACTACTAGTTGGGGATCCGACTATATTTCTATCTTCTCAATAACTATCTCCTCTACTAACCTAAGACTTGTAGTAAAGGCTTTATACTCTACTTCATTATTACTTATTGGGAATCTAAATTTGAGAGCACAGGATATTTCTGCCTTATGAGGTTTGTACAACACGAGGCCAACTCCACTCCCCAAACACACCCCCCCCCCCCCCCCCCAAAAAAAAAAAAAAAACCCTTTGAGTGGATGGGCTATCAACATGGAGAGTCTATAGTGACTTGTTATTACATATCATGACATCATCTACTCTGTACTCTACTATGAAATCTACAAGGACCTAGGCTTTTATTACTTCTTTTGGTCGATATTGTACCTCAAAAACACTTAGTTCTAGGGCATACTTCATCATCCAACCTGATGTGTATAACTTGTGTAGTATGTTTTGCAGTTGTTGATCAGTTAAGACTATGACTTGCTACACTTCAAAATAGGGTCGTAGTCTTCTGGTCGAGATCACCACCGTGAGGGAAAATTTCTCCACCTTTAAGTAACTCGTATTAAGCCCCTAAAGGATGAGACTAACGTAGTAGAATGGCTTGTGCTCCCTTCCTTCAGCTCGCACTAGTACCAAGGAGAGAGTTTGGTCACTAATAGATAAGTATAAGAATAAGCCCTCACTTAAAGCTAGTTTGGAAAGTACAAGTGGACTTATTAGGAACTACTTTAACCTCTTGAATACAATTTAACATTGTTCAGTGTCAAGTCTAATTTTTGAATCCCATTCCTAATCCGATCTAGACTAGACCCTATGCTCATCTAATGTAGATCCCCGACTTGAGTTAGGAATTTTGTTTGATTTTTGGAGTCGCCACCCAACTGTTGTTGGGAAATATTGAATTAAGACTAAGAAGCGGATTAGTCTTAATTTGGACCACTAGTCGTCGTTACTTCCTCTTCTCGTTTTTGAAAAGAGGAAAAGGGAAAACCAGAGTTTTTAAGTCCGGAGGCTAACCTATTAAAACCTTATGGTTACCACCTAATCTCCTAAAATTATTCCTATTTAGAAATGTGATTTATTGTATTTCTGTTACTTTTTATTATGTTTTTTAATTATTTCAAGAAAATGATTTTTTATTTCATTTTATGCATTGACCCGAATGGGTGCCTACGTACCTACTAGTCAGGATCAAACAAGCCGTAATTCGCTTTTCTAAAAACTTTAAGTTTGTGAATTTCAATTTTGAAATCTCTTTTGATTTGTTTTTATCATTTTTTTTAGATTTTCTAAAAAAATCTAAGCCTAAACTTTTATCTGATTTTTTAAAATGGTTTTTAGGAAAAACATCAATTTTGGATTTATTTGAGAAAATGATTTTTCTAAGTGATAAAACTCATTTTTTTCTATTTTTATATTTTTTATGAATCTTCATGATTTTTATGATTTTTTATGATTTTTTATAATTTTTTATGATTTTTATAATTTTTATGATTTTTATAAATTTTGTGATTTTTGTGAAAAATTTTATCCTAAGCTATTATCTATCCTATTTTGAGATCTAAAATTTTATTAATTATTTTCCTAATATTTTTATTATTTTTCTATATTTTATTTTTTTTATTCTTTTCTACATTATTAAAATCTAAAAAAAAAAAACTAATTTCTACATTTTCCTACTTATTGAAAATAAAACCTAAACCAATAAATAAATAAATAAATAACAAATAATAAATCAATTCGGAATAAAAAAATAAATAAAATTAATTAATTAAAAAAAATCTGGAAAATCCGACTTACTTGGATCCGGGTCGGTGCGCGGGTCGGGTCGGATTGGTCGGATGCAGCGGCGGAGGATGCTCGTTCACGACGTTCCGGCGGTCTTTCGTCGCGGGTGAGGTGTCGAATCCTAGCTTCTTGAGGGTACTGAGTCTAATGGTGGTGGTGGTTTGCTCCCAGATCGTCTCCTAGTGGTGGTTCAACTCCGGTCGGCAATCGCGATTTTGGGTCTCCTCCGATTTGCACTCTTTTCTCACTTTCTCTCAATTCTGATTCGTGTTTTTGCTTCCTCCCTTTGATTCCTATTTATAGGCACTTGAAACTAAGCTAGATAAGCTCGGATTTCCTCCGATCGAAGCTAATCGAATTTTCGGTTAAAAAAAACCAACTCCGATTTGTGTAAATCCTTTGATTTGTTGCGATTTGATTCCAATTAGATAATGTTTATCTTATTTATGTTAAAGATCTATTGGATTTGTGCAAAAAATCGAATCAAAACGGCCAAAATGCGAATTTTCTCTTCCGCCGGCGATCTCGGACCCGAGGTAGAAGGCGATCAAGCGCTCGGCGCGTGCGCTCCCTCTAGCCAATCGGATGCTGCCACGTGTCCTGGATAAGTAAGAAAAACCAAAACGTGGAAACTGCCTCCCCCACGATTCGAACCTACGACCGAGCCCCCCTTGCGCGCGCCTTAGCTCGTGGTCCGGACCAGCTGGGCTAGCCCACTTTCCTGATTTTTCTAATTTCGCAAATTGCATATATGTAATGCGATTTTTTTTTTGTATTTTTTGAAATTTCAAACATTTGTAAAAATTATTTATTATTTATTATTGCCATTTCTGAAATCATTTTTCAAAATTGATGTTTTTTCCTATTTATTTTTATTTTTTTGAATATTTTTATTATTTTTACTAAATTAAAGAAAAAATTGGAAAAAATTGGAAATTGATTATTATTCATTCTTAGGGCAAAAATGGAGTGTTTACAACTGCCCCTCTTTGTAGTAAAGTTTGAAAAACTTAACTACAAAGACAAGAAAGACGCCATTTTTGGCCTCTTAAATAGATAACGCCTTGGTTTGGCTGGTTACCTGACATTTGTTTTGGTAGGAAAATGCTCCAAGAGCTAATAATCCCACGATTTAAGATGGTCCTAACAATTTAGAGTAATGTTCCCTCCCCAAACAGTGCTTTATGGGCTGACTAATTGGCGATAGGAAACACCTCAAGAATTGTGTGGAAGAAATGATGATAGGAAGCGTCTTATCAGACTAGCAACCTTGGAAAGAAAATTTACTTAGGAAGCGCCCTTATGAGCTGGCTACCTGTCAACAGAAGCGTCTTGTTAGACTAGCAACTGTTTGGAAGAATATTTCCGAAAAGTGCCCTAAGAGCTGACTAATTGGGAGAATCTGGGAAAGTGCCCCTCATGGGCTGACTAACCTTAAGATAAATTTTTAGGAAAGTGCCCATCTTGGGCTGACTAACCTATGGTAGAGTGTCTCAAAAAGTGCCTTTATGAGCTGACCTTGAGAACGGATTTTTAGGGAAGTGCCCATCTTGGGCTGCCTAACCTTTGATAAAATTGATTAAACTGTCTCAAAAAGTGCCCTTATGAGCTGACCTTGAGAACAGATTTTTAGGAAAGTGCCCATCTTGGGCTGACAAACCTATGATAGAGTTGTCTCAAAAAGTGCCCTTATGAGCTGACCTTGAGAACAACCTTTTAGGAAAGTTCCTATATTAGGCTGGCTAACCTATGATAAAATTGATTGAACTATCTCAAAAAGTGCCCTTATGAGCTGACATTGAGAACAGATTTTTAGGAAAGTGCCCATCTTGGGCTGACTAACCTATGATAGAATTGATTGAACTGTCTCAAAAAGTGCCCTTATGAGCTGACCTTGAGAACAAATTTTTAGGAAAGTGCCCATCTTGAGCTGACTAACCTATGATAGAGTTGTCTCAAAAAGTGCCCTTATGAGCTGACCTTGAGAACAACTTTTTAGGAAAGTGCCCATATTAGGCTAACTAACCTATGATAAAATTGATTGAACTGTCTCAAAAAGTGCCCTTATGAGCTGACCTTAAGAACAGATTTTTAGGAAAGTACCCATCTTGGGCTGACTAACCTATGATAGAGTTGTCTCAAAAAGTGCCCTTATGAGCTGACCTTGAGAACAACTTTTTAGGAAAGTGCCCATATTGGGCTGACTAACCTATGATAAAATTGATTGAACTGTCTCAAAAAGTGCCCTTATGAGCTGACCTTGAGAACAGATTTTTTAAGAAAGTGCCCATCTTGGGCTGACTAACCTATGCTAGAATGATATCTCAAAAAGGTGCCCCCTATGAGCTAACCTTAGAGAGGATGTTTAGGAAAGTGCCCATCTTGGGCTGACTAACCTAAGATAAAAATGATATCTCAAAAAGGTGCCTTTATAGGCTGACCTTAGAAAAGACCTAGGGAAGTGCCCTTTTTTGGGCTGACTACCCTATTAAAAGGAATGTTTAGACAAGTGCCCAACTATGGGCTGATTCATCTTATGCTTCTGAATATGCTTTCTACTGACTGAGCTAAATAATGTGATACCTTTCATGATATGATGATAGTTATTTATTTTTTCATTGTGCTTGCCAGTTTTATCGTGGATAGTAACCAAACAACCGAACCCTCGGGCTGGTTTGCTTCTGCTTCGTTTCTTCTTATCTTGGCACGGGGTTGAAAATTTTGTTGTGCTCCCTTTCTTTATGCACATGGCTCTTTTGATGGTAATGTTATCCTACTAATGCATTCAGTTCTAATGCTCAAAAGTAAATAGAATTATATCACAAACTATATTAAGATTCATTATCATTTTAGTGTTTATCTTTTATAGGCGAAGTGATGGGTAATGTGTTTAGGAATATTTGTTGTGATGAGAATTGATTGGGATTATTGACCATTCAGGGATATTAACTTTGCTTGCAAAAAGTGAAAACTCGACTCAACGAAATCTGTATCGAATATTGGCAAAATTTCAATTCCCTTGCCTAAGGATAGTACATCTTTACAGCATCTGTGTTAATGGGGTCTCTCAATTCTGGACCATCCATTCGAGTCAATATCAGAGCACCTCCTGACAAAACCTTTTTCACTACATAGGGGCCTTCATAGTTTGGGGTAAATTTCCCTCTGGAGTCTTGGGCATTCGGGAGAACCTTCTTTAGTACCAGATCCCCCTCCTTGAAGTATCGAGGCCTCATCTTCTTGTTAAACGCTCGGGCCATTCTTTGTTGGTAATACTGGCCATGACATAGTGCGGTAAGCCTTCTTTCATCAATCAGATTCAGCTGATCAAGCCTCTTCTTTACCTAGTCTGATTCGGTTAACTGATTTTCCGACAAGATTCTAAATGATGGTATCTCAACTTCAACTGGTAGCACTGCTTCTATACCATATACTAATGAGTAAGGGGTAGCTCTTGTAGATGTTCTTATTGAAGTCCTATAAGCCATAAGAGCAAACAGCAACATTTCGTGCCAATCTTTGTAAGTTGTTGTCATTTTCTCGATGATCTTTTTGATATTTTTGTTAGCTGCTTCTACTGCCCCGTTCATTTGAGGTCGGTAGGGAGTTGAATTTCTGTGGTTTATATGGAATTGTTAACATAAACCTGTCATCAATTTGTTGTTAAGATTGGTACCATTGTCGGTGATGATGGACTCAGGAACTCCATATCGGGCTATTATGTCCCTTTTCAAGAAGCGAACTATTACCCCTTTTGTGACATTGGTATATGATGAAGCTTCGACCCATTTGGTGAAGTAATCAATCGCTACCAGTATAAATCTATGGCCGTTGGATGCTGTTGGAGTGATAGGGCCTATTATGTCGATTCCCCACATGGAGAATGGCCATGGTGCTGATAACAAGTGTAGCTCGTTGGGCGGAGCATTTATCCGATTTGTGTAGACTTGACACAGATGACAGTGCTTGACATATTTTATGTAATCTGATTCCATGGTCAACCAATAATATCCTAACCTCATGATTTTTCGGGCCAACATGTAGCCATTCATATGAGGTCCACATACTCCTTCATATACTTCCTTCATCAGTTCGCATGCTTCATTTTTTTCCACACATCTCAACAAGGTGGTATCAAATGATCTCTTGTAAAGTATGGACCCACTTAATAGGAAATGGCTTGCTAACCTTCTGAGTGTTCTTTGGTCATTCTTGCTAGCCATTTCGGGGTATTTACCTTCTTGGAGAAAGGTCTTGATGTCGTGATACCAGCGCTTGTCATCTTGTACTTTCTCAACGGTTAAACAGTAGGCGGGCTGACTTTCGATGTCTATTTTCATCGGTTGAACTTCGGCTCCCCCTGTTATCTGGATCGTAGATGCTAGTGTGGCTAGTGCATCTGTGAACTGATTCTGAGTTCTCGGGATGTATGTGAAAGTGATTGCCTTGAACTCTTCAATTAGCTCTGTCAAGTGTTGATGATACGGCACCGGTTTGGGGTCTTTAGTCTTGTATTCCCCTCTTGTCTGTAGTATGATGAGCGACGAATCTCCATATACTTCTAATTCGCGGATTTCCATTTGACAGGCCATTTTGAGGCCAAGAATACATGCTTCATATTCTGCGATATTATTGATATAGGGAAATGTAAGTCTCGTTGCTGTAGGGAATTGAGTGCCATCTGGGGATATCAATACTGCCCTAACCCCACAACCAAATACGTTGGCGGCTCCATCAAAAAACAATTTCCATTTCGCATTCTGCTCTATCCCAAAGTCTTCTACTGGCATATTTTCCACTGTCAATATATTTTCGTCCAGGAATTGGGCCTATAGTTCTTGGGAATCTGTCTCGACCGGGTGTTCTGCTAATTGGTCGGCTAAGGCTTACCCTTTCATCGAGTTCTGATTTATGTATGTGATGTCAAACTCGGATAGGAGCATTTGCCACTTAGGGATTCTCCATATCAGAGCTGGCTTCTCTGCTAAGTATTTCAAGGGATCATGCTTTGTCAGCAGCTCAATATGGTAGTAAAGGGTGTATTGCCTCAGTCGATACATGACCCAGATTAGAGCACAACACGTCTTCTCCACCTCTGAGTACCTCTGTTCCCCATCTGTAAACTTCTTGCTCAGATAATATATGGAACGCTCTCTTCCTTCTTCATCTTTCTGCCTCAGCACACATCCCATGGATTCAGGGAGTATAGTGAGGTATAAGAACAAGGGCTTTCCTTGCTTCGGGACTATCAAGACCAGAGGTTTTATGAGATATTCTTTGATCGTCCTGAATGCCTCTTCGCATTCATCATCCCATTATATTATGGCGCTCTTCTTCAACAGACGGAATAGTGGCCGGCATTTGTCGGTGAGTTGTGAGATAAAACGAGCTATATAATTTAATCTTCCCAATAAGCTTCTTACTTCTTTAACAGAGCGTGGGAAAGGTAGTTTTAATATGGACTTTACCTTGTCAGGGTCGATTTTAATGCCCTCCTGGCTTATGACAAACCCTAACAATTTCTCCGTCGTGACCCCGAAAGTACATTTTTCTGGGTTTAACTTGAGCTGGAATTTTCTCAGTCGTTTAAACAATTTCCTCAGGATATCTATATGGCTTTCTCCTTCTTTGGATTTGGCTATCATGTCGTCGACATATACTTCAACCTCTCGATGCATCATGTCGTGAAGTATTGCGACCATGGCTCTCTAATACGTTACCCCGGCGTTTTTTAAACCGAAAGGCATCACTTTGTAACAGAAAGTTCCCCATGTTGGGATGAAAGTTGTTTTGGTTTTATCTTCTTCAGCCATTTTTATTTGATTATATCCTGAGAAACCGTCCATGAATGAGAAGAGATGGTTTCCCGCAGTGTTGTCTACTAGAACATCAATGTGAGGTAGGGGAAGTTATCCTTTGGTGTAGCTTGGTTTAAGTCCCGGAAGTCTACGCATACGCATACTTTTTCGTTCTTTTTCATGACGGGGACTATATTTGCTACCCATTCTGGGTAATCGGATACTTCAATGAACCCTACTTCTAGCAGTTTCTTGACTTCTTCTTTGATTTTTAGCAAGATGTCAGGCCTAAATCTTCTCAGTTTTTGTTTTTTAGGTTTGACATCTTCCCTTGTAGGAAGCCTATGAACCACTATCGATTGGTCTAGCCCTGGCATGTCACTATATGACCAAGCAAACACATCCGCATATTCCATTAATAGCTCGATTATCTCACATTTTTGCTTGGCACTCAAACTGGTCCCGATTTTGAGGTTCTTAGGGTTTTCCATGCTTCCTAGATTTACTGTCTCCACATGCTCATCGATCGAGATTCCACTTTGTTCATGTTTTTGCCAATTTTCTTGTATTATTTCGTGGTCTAGGATATCACCTTCAACAACTGACCCAGCAGCATTGGAAACGATATCAACGTTTTTACTTTCTACCTACGCGAAATATCCCTGATGTTCGATGGTAGGAGATCTGAATAACATAAAAGTGAAAGCATATATATAAGAAGAAAACAAACTGCAATTGAATTTTACAAAGAGTCTCAGTAAAATTTGTTTAATAATTTTTCTCTACTTTTGAGCTAACCTAACGCTACTGATAGGATAACAAAACCAATTGTTCAGAGCCGGATGCTGTTTAGACGTGCGGGGGGTTGATTTCCCTTTGCCGTCGTCCTCTTCGTTTATCTGAGGCTCTTGAATGATGTTTGCCTTTCGGAAAGATTGTTGGAGAGGTAGGATGCACATCTGGGTGTCGATCAGCTTCCCCCTTATTCTGCCTTTGACACCTTTTGTTTGCGCTTCTTCTGCGGCCGTAGGAATGTACCCTAGTCCAAACGTCCCGTGCTGCCCCTCTTTAAACTGATGGCCCTCCTTGCTGGTTACCATGTTCACTTCATTGAAAATCTGCAACCTCAGGTCTTCTGAACCCTCTTCCCCAATATAAGGTATGGCAGTCTCTTTGTATATGGCGTAATCTTGTTCGCCCAGTACCGTGACTATCTGCCCCGCTTGCAATGAACTTGACCCTTTGGTGAAGACTAGAGGGGATGGCTCCAGCAGCATGTATCCAGGGTCGTCCCAAAAGCAAGTTAAAAGACCTTGGGATGTCGAGGACCTGGAAAGCGATGTAGAATACTTGTGGACCAATTTCTACTCGTAGGTTCACTTCCCCCACTATGTCTCTTTTTTATCCGTCGAAAGCTCTGACCACCGTGGAGCTAGGTCTTATGTTGCTTGGATTGACCCCCAACAAGTCGCGCGTTACCAATGGGCAAACGCTGAGGGATGATCCGTCATCGATGAGTACCTGGGAGATAATGGTGTCATTGCACCTGACCACTATGAATAATGGTTTGGTATGTTGGTCTCCCTCTTCTCCTAGTTCTTCCGGAGAGAAGGCTATCTGGTCCATTGTGAAGATGGAGTCCGCCACGTGACCTATCTTGTCTATAGCGATACCTTCCGGGACCTGAATCTTTTTCAGCACTTTAAAGAGTGCTTCCCTGTGGGGCTCGGATGTTGTGAGAAGGCCCATGAGTGATATTTGTGCTGGAACTTTATTTAATTGTTCCATGATCTTGTATTCACTGGCCTTAACCATCTTTGTAAATGCAGCAAGTCCCCCTTCCTCTTCTTCTCCTTTCTCCACATTGGGTTCTTCAGTCGGGCTTTTATACTTTGGATCGTATAATCTCCCAGAGCGGGTGATGCCTCCCACTATAAGAGGTTGCTCTTGTTCGAGGGCCCGATAGTCGAACGGTGCAGCCTTGTAATTCTCTGCAGGTATCGGGACATTGAATACATATCTTTTTCTTGGGATTTGTACCTCAGTTGATTGTCCCTCATAGCACTGTATAACCCTGGGCTTCGGATGAGAATTGATCATGTTGATAGTCTTCCCCTCTTCCTTTGACGGGTTGTCTTCTTTCTCAAATTCCGGTCCCCATCCACTAGGCGACCCCTGCTCAGTCGAGATATAAGAATAGTTTACCAAATACTGAAATCTCCCATGTGATTCTCCCAAAGTGCCGACCGTTGGGTCTCCGGCTAACCACCTTCTTTTAATGTGTGCTTTTGGTGTTTCTTCTGGAGCTTGGTGGGATTGCTTCTTTTGTTGCTCCGTCAGATTCTGCTTAGGGGCTTCTTTGGGAGTCGACTCCTCAGATGTGATCATATTAATGGTAAGCTTGTGATTAGGCAGTAGGTTAGCATTGATATTGGGTGCTGGGGCATTCACGAAATCCAGCTGGATGATGCCTGCATCAATTAAGTCTTGGATCTTATGCCGGAGCCTCCAGCACCTATCTGTAGAATGCCCCTCCTGACCTATGTGGTCTGGAATGTCATACGAGTCCCAGATTTTTCTACCTTACCGGAGTGGACTGTGCTGACAGTGGACTCTTTAGCTCTGTTTCCTCTTAAAGGCCTTTGTGTCGGTGTGACCCTAGGAGGCTCCATTGTTTGGAGTCTACCGATGGTGATGGCATTCTCAATCCTGCATCCCGCAGCCACTACCTCTGCAAAACTGGATGAGGTCTAGCCTACCAGGTGTGAAAAGTAGGTCTTGTCCAGGGTATTGACAAATATGGATGTCAATTCCTTTTCAGATATCGGGGTTGCTACCCTGGCGCCCTAGGCTCTCCAGCGCTGAGCATACTCCTTGAACGGCTCATCATGTCTCCTCCAGAGACTCCCCAGGTCGATTACGGATGGGGCGACTTCAATATTGAACTTATATTGGTCATAAAATGCCCGGGCTAACTTCTCCCAGGTGTTAACAATGTTGAAGTCCAGGTGGGCATACCAGACTAGTGCAGGGCCTGTGAGGCTGTCTTGGAATGTCTGGAGCATGAGTTGGTCGTATTGAGTATACTTGCTCATTTTCTGGGCATATAGACTGGTATGCATTTTGGGGCAGCCGGTCCCATCATACTTTTCAAACTCTGGGGTTTTGAACTTTTCAAGGTATATCTCTTCCCTGTATGCTGGCAGATTGGTGATTCCGGCCTGTTCAAAACCATCAGGGCCTTCAATGGTTTTCATCTTGTCATGGAGCTGCTGGAAGAGTCGCTTCTCCATCTCCTTCTGCCTCTCTTCCATCTCCCTTTTCAGGTCGTCAGAGGTTGGCCCCTGGTTGACCTTTGTCTCACATTCAAAGGTCGGGTTAAGGTGGGAATTGATCTCTTCATATTCCGGAGGCTGTCCCTCCACTACTTTTCCCTTTCTGGCCCCTGAATACTTTTCCTGGGTTGGCTGAGTGTTGCGCAGGAAGCCAATGCTTTCAGTTAAGAGGTGAACCTGGGCAGCCAGTTGTTGGACTGTTTGTTCGAGGGACATGATCCTAGAGTCCGAGGCAGCTTCAGCATTGGCGTTGTTGCGGTTGTCGCTACTGTTGGCCATTCTTGTTCTTGAGCGCGTGAGAACTGGACTTCTAGGAGGGTTCGATTGCTTGGAAGCTATTTTGATACCTGGACGCGCATTTTGTTTTTTTTTTGTTTTTTTTTAGTGTAATGTATGCAAAATGATATGCATGTGTCACGCGGATGCTAAAAATAAAAGGGTTGACAACTGATTGACAATGTAATATTGAAACTTTACGTTTGTTCATATTGAAAATTTTAGAGTTCGATAATCAAAATAAAAGATTACAAATAATGATCTATTTCCTAGCTCTTTTAGTCTTCTGTTGTGGAGGCTCAGACTTCCCATTGATGACAGCTTCTAATTCTTTGACTTTGGCTTGGGTCTTCTCCAATTGTGCTTCCAAGGCCTTGTTCCTTTGGTTGAATTCTTTGAAATGTCCCTTCCAGATGTCTTTCTTATGATCTACAGCTTCAAAGTATACTTCCATGCGGGCCTTGACCTACTCCAAGTAGATTTCTGTCTCTGGGTTGATCTTGTCTGGTCTTGGTTGGGTGACGTCTGGAACCCAATATGCTCTTTCCCCGTCTGGTATAGCTGGCGGATTACAAACTCTCTGGTGGCTCGGTGTTTTCCCACTTCGCCATCTAACTCCCCGAGGTCCACATTCAGGCTTTCAATTCTGGCTTCCCAAAGTGTTTTGACCTCTGCCAGCTTAGCAAACTTCTCGGCTACCAACAGGTTCGGATCTTGATACTCAAAGGTGACTGCTTCCAGCAAGGGCCGATAAACTATATCTTGGATGGTACCAAACTAGCGAAACATTGAGTTGGGGTGATATCCAACACATCCGCTGATTTCGATTAAAGGTACTACTTGGAAGTTTCTGCAGGTCAAGATGATTTTGTTACAGCAACTCCACCTGGTTGTCCACAGAATATCCTCAGCACTGAAACTTCTAAGTACCTCTACCCAACTGTGGTTGGTAAGGTCGTTAGGCAGCTTCACCTTTTCTATACATGAGTTTACGAGATCTACCTGCTGGGCTAAGGTTTTTCGGACCATGTTCAACCCGAAGCACTTAAGGTGGCTTACAAACCATATCAACAGAAGGTTGAGGCTTGAGCGAAGGATCCCATGCCCTTTCTTCTTGAGGAAATTCAAGTTCCGAATCTGTTCAGCCAATAGAGCCGGGATGTAAGATCTTCCCTCCAGAAATTGGGTCACCAGCTCTGCGACCCGGTAGTGAATATAGAAGGTCCCGGTGGGGAACAGTATGGTAGTGAAGGCTGTCAAGATGAAAGCGTTCACCCTTCTCTGTCTGTAAGTTTTGGGGTCCCCACATAGTATGTCCTTCCTATCCCCATTGTCCTCTCGGGCGATGAACTAGGCTTCCAAATCATCCATTCGTATGCAATATCCATTACAGTCTGCTAGGGCTTTGTTGACTGCTGTTTTACGGATGCCTAATAATCTGCTGAAGGTACCGGCTGGCCCGGCCTCGAGGTCTGGCATATAGATTTGATCGGTTAGTGTTGGAGCCTATAGCAACTGGGTGTACTCCTCCAGGGTAGGGGTGATCTCATGCGGCCCGATAAAGAAAGCAGCGGGCTCGATTTTCCATAATTGGAGCATGGCCTGGACTAAAGGCAAATTCACCTCTATCTTTGTCAGTGAGAGGACGGGGCCGATCTTTTGCTAGATGAAGACCTGCTCCTCTGGGTTGTACAAGGTAAACCAATGGTCCAGTACTAATTTTGGGTCTAAAGGTTTGTACACCCGAATTTCTTTGCGGAGGAGACGGTCGAATGCGGTGCTAGCCATCTATTTACAATAAGAAATTGCCTAATTACAAACAGAACTATGAAAACATTAAAGGGAACTCCATGAACAAAATAACAAACCATTACATTGTCATCAATTGTCAACCCCTCGTGATGTTATGTACGCAAGTAAGTTGGTTCTAACTGGTTCCCGAGCTCTATGACCTCCCGCATTCTCGGAGAAATGGATCTCAGGCCATATCGAAGCATAGGGTGGGGTAGCCTAATCGGTTCCGAATGGTGAATCAACTCACTTCGCCTGAAACCTACACAATGGCTCCCCGTCTTAGGTTTCTAGGACGGTCCGGGTTCGACCGCATCTACTCACACAAACATTATGCATGCAAACCCCCACAAAACTGAAAATCTAACTAATCCCGAAAACGTTAGTAACAGAATAATGATTGAAACACATTTCTTAAAGAGAACAATTCAAAGAGATTCAGGTGGCTAGCCTACTGGCATGGGTCCCCAGTGGAGTCGCCATCCTGTCGAGTCTAATTTTTGAATCCCATTCCTAATCCAATTTAGACTAAACCCTATGCTCATCTAATGTAGATCCCCGACTTGAGTTAGGAATTTCGTTTGATTTTTGGAGTCGCCACCCAACTGTTGTTGGGAAATATTGAATTAAGACTAAAAGAGCGGATTAGTCTTAATTTGGACCACTAGTCGTCGTTACTTCCTCTTCTCATTTTTGAAAAGAGGAAAAGGGAAAACCAGAGTTTTTAAGTCCGGAGGCTAACCTATTAAAACCTTACGGTTACCACCTAATCTCCTAAAATTATTCCTATTTAGAAATGTGTTTCATTGTGTTTCTGTTACTTTTTATTATGTTTTTGAATTATTTCAAGAAAATGATTTTTTATTTCATTTTATGGGTTGACCCGAATGGGTACCTACGTACCTGCTAGTCAGGATCAAACAAGCCGTAGTTCGCTTTTCTGAAAACTTTAAGTTTGTTTGTGAATTTTAATTTTGAAATCTCTTTTGATTTATGTTTTTATCATTTTTTTTGGATTTTCTAAAAAAATCTAAGCCTAAACTTTTATCTGATTTTTTTAAATGGTTTTTAGGAAAAACATCAATTTTAGATTGATTTGAGAAAATGATTTTTCTAAGTGATAAAACTCATTTTTTTCTATTTTTATAATTTTTATGAATCTTCATGATTTTTATGATTTTTTATGATTTTTTATAATTTTTTATGATTTTTATAAATTTTGTGATTTTTGTGATTTTTGTGAAAAAATTTATCCTAAGCTATTATCTATCCTATTTTGAGATCTAAAATTTTATTAATTATTTTCCTAATATTTTTATTATTTTTCTATATTTTATTATTATTTTTTATTCTTTTCTACATTATTAAAATCTAAAAAAAAAACCTAATTTCTACATTTTCCTACTTATTGAAAATAAAACCTAAACCAATAAATAAATAAATAACTAAAAAATAATAAATCAATTCAGAATAAAAAAAAATAAAATAAATAAATTAATAAAAAAAATTTGGAAAATCCGACTTACCTGGATCTGGGTCGGTGCGCGGGTCGGGTCGGATCGATCGGATGCAGCAGCGGAGGATGCTCGTTCACGGCGTTCTGGCGGTCTTTCGTCGCGGGTGAGGTGTCGAATCCTAGTTTCTTGAGGGTGCTGAGTCCAATGGTGGTGGTGGTTTGCTCCCAGATTATCTCCTGGTGGTGGTTCAACTCCGGTCGGCAATCGCGATTTTGGGTCTCCTCCGATTTGCACTCTTTTCTCACTTTCTCTCAATTCTGATCCGTGTTTTGGCTTCCTCCCTTCGATTCCTATTTATAGGCACTTGAAACCGAGCTGGATAAGCTCGGATTTCCTCCGATCAAAGCCAATCGGATTTTTGGTTAAAAAAAACCAACTCCGATTTGTGTAAATCCTTTGATTTGTTGCAATTGATTCCACTTAGATAATGTTTATCTTATTTCTGTTAAAGATCTGTTGGATTTGTGCAAAAAATCGAATCGAAACGGCCAAAATGCGAATTTTCTCTTCCGCTAGCGATCTCAGACCCGAGGTAGAAGACGATTACGCGCCCGGCGCGTACGCTCGCTCCTTCCAATCGGATGCTACCATGTGTCCTGGATAAGTAAGAAAAACCAAAACGCGGAAACTGCCTCCCCCGCGATTCGAACCTGCGATCGAGCCCCCCTCGCGCGCGCCTTAGCCCGTGGTCCAGACCAGCTGGGCTAGCCCACTTTCCTGATTTTTCTAATTTCACAAATTGTATATATGCAATGCGATTTTTTTATTTTTTTGTATTTTTTGAAATTTCAAAAATTTGTAAAAATTATTTATTATTTATTATTGCCATTTCTGAAATCATTTTTCAAAATTGATGTTTTTTCCTATTTATTTTTATTTTTTTGAATATTTTTATTATTTTTTCTAAATTAAAGAAAAAATTGGAAAAAAAAATAAAAATTGATTATTATTGATTATTATTCATTCTTAAAGAAAAAATGGAGTGTTTACATTCAGTCCATTGAAAATTTGCCAAGCTCTTTAGGACCTTGAAGAACTTAGAACACTTATCTCTATTTTTGGAGACAAATCTATTTAGCGTGACAATTCGTCTTATGAGCCATTACACCTCTTTTATTAATATAAGGGGTTGCATTTCAAGTACAGCTTGTATCTTCTCTAAGTTAGTCTTGATGTTGTGTTGTGTGACCATGTATCTAAGGAACTTGCCTGAGGCGGCCTCAAAGATGCACTTTCGAGTAGTTCAGCTTCCTACTATATTGATTCAAGGTGTCAAATATTTCTTACAAGTCTTAGAGATAGTTTTCAAGCCTTATGCCTTTGATGATCATATCATCAACATATACTTCAATATTCTACCCAATTTGTAGTTCAAACATCTTTTTCACCAATCTTTAGTATGTAGCCTCAGCATTTTTTAGGCTAAAAGGCATAACATTATAGTAATAAGTCCTAAAGTCGGTAACAAATGAAGTGTGTATTTCATCCTCATGCACCATCTTGATTTAGTTGTATCTAGAAAAATTACCCATAAAATTAAAGAGTGTATGGCTAGTGGCAGAATTGATGAGTTGGTCAATTTAAAGGAGGGGAAAATAGTCCTTTAGGTAAGTGCAGTTGAGATCTATAGTCTATAGATATCCACCACTTCCCATTGGACTTTCTAACTAATACACAATTAGCTAGCTAGGTTAAGTAATGTTCCTCCCTTACGAATCCTACCTTTAGTAAGTTTTGCACCTCTTCTTCGTTGGTTGCTCGCTGTTTTGATGCAAAGTGCCTTTTTTTGCTTGTCAATTTTAGTAGTGCTATTGATGTTGAGACAGTGCATCATTACTTTAGGAGAGATGCCTAGCATGTCCAATGGGGACCAAGAAAACACATTGTTATTAGGAGGTTGACAAGTTGATGTTTAAGTTTTATAGGCATTGACGTTCCCACCTATGTGGTCTACTCAAGGCTGCTATTGAGCTAGATTTCTTCAGTCTCCTTAGCCGGTTCTCCCCTAGAACCTAGCTTCTACTCATGTCCAGCTTCTATAGGGAAGACCTCCTCCCGCTTCAAAGTCTTCAAATACAAATTGTGCATTAGCTCTTAGATTCCTCAACACACACCTACTCCTTCAAGTGTTAGGAATTTTGCCTTTAGAAATGGTGTTGAGGAAATCATCTTAAATGTGTTTTAGCTTGGTCATCCAAGGATTACATTGTAAAGTAACCAGCAATCTTCCATTAAGAATTCTACATTGTGTTAAGCCACAATGTTGTCATTTTTGAGCTCTATGGGGAGGGTGACGATGTCGGTAGCCCATACGAGTTGGTTATTGAACCTATACAAATGTTGATTGTATGGCTTCATATTCGTCTTCAGCTTGGGTTGCATCTGATCAAAGGCATGTTTAAAGATTATATCTATAAAGTTACCTATGTCGATTAGGATTTTTCTCATGTCGAATTTGCCGATCTTAGCATTGATCACTAGGGCATCGTCATGAGGGGTTTGAATCCCCTCAAGGTTGTCATTAGAGAAGGATACAAATGCTTTCGTTATTGGCTTCTTGCCGTGGAGGCTTATCACCTATCAACTAGTTGGAGAGTTAACTAAGCTTGAGGAGCTCGGTCGACCTCCATATTAGGCCCCCCTAGCAATGGTGCTAAAAACACCATTGGGGGGGGCGCAATTAGGGCAATTGTTATTGTTACCTTCTTCCAGCTCATTGCAACCTTACTCTTCTCATCATCTCTAAGTGGGTTATTCAAGGAAGTTGTTAGGATCAGCAATATACTCCCGAAGATATTTGCATTGAACAAAATCTTCGAGAGCATTTTTAAGCTGATAGCATTCATCTGTATTGTGATCCCTGTTTTGATGAAAGTCACAATATTTGTTGGAGTTTTTCCTATTCAGATTACCTCTTAGTCTTATTGGTTTGGGTAAAACACCTATGTTGCAAGCATCTATGAAAATATCCCCTACTAGCCTATTTAATGGGATATATGTTATGAAGCTTGGGATGGAGCATTTTCTGTCTCTTAGACCATCATCGCATGATGACCCTTCACCTTACTGTGGGCCTAAGTGGTCCTTAATGGATCCTTTATTGTCTTTCTTTTTGTCCGACCTACTTTAGTTAAACTGCCTCTTGGATAAGATAAAGTCCTCCTACTAAATGTATTTCCTCACTTTCTCCCTGGACTCTTTAAAGCGATAGGGCTTGCTCTTGACCAAAGATTTCAAGAAATCTCTAGCAAGCTTGACACCTTAAATGACTGTATTCAAAGCAACACCTTTATCAACATTAGAGATTTTTAACATTGCACCATTGAGCCTAGTAAGGTAATTCTTGATCAGTTCATCATGACCATGTTTAATCAAGTTCAAGGTTAATGAGTCTTTCACAAGGAGCTTACTAGCTAAGAAGTCTTGCTAGAATTGGTTAGCTAATTCATTGAATGAAGAGATGGAGTTATGTGGTAGATTGTGATACCACGTATAGGCAACCATATGTAGGGTGCTTAGAAAAGCTTTACAAGTGACTGCATCTCTAAGGTCGAGCAAGTTCATCATTGTTCTAAAGTGATAGAGGTAATCATCTAGGTCTATAGTCCTATCATATGTATCAAGCTATGAGGGGCGAACGTTTGAAGGTAGGAACTCATCTTGGATTGCTTGAGTGAAGGGGTCTAATTTGTGGAAAAATTTACTGATATATCAACCCTTTTGCTCTCTTTCATGTCTAAGAATCACTTGATATAATCATTAATTTAGCCAATTTCAATGTCATCAACTTGTTTATTAGCTCGTGTATGGGCATTTGATGGCTCAAGCATGTTGTTTCGAGCAAAGTTAGCACTAAGGCTACGTTATGCAACTAGTAGGGCAATATGGGAACATGCTCTACCCTTAGAGGCTACAAGGAGAATTTGGTTGATAGGAGTAAGGTTGTGGCTTTCCACTGACCTACCTTGCTAAGCAGCCTATAAAGCTAGTGCTGATAAAGGCAATGGAATAATATTATGCGGTGGTTCTGGAGAATGTGTGGACATATTCTCTAGTTCTAGCATATCATTGAATTGCTCCAATTTTGCCATTTGGGCTTAGAGCTTGGTGTTATCATTCCTTATTAATTCATTTTAGGCTGCCAACATTTTACAAAGGTTTTCTAGATCTAGAAAACGCTGAACGTTGATTTGATAAGAGTCTGTGTTTGCAGTTTAATAGTGAGTTAATTGGGACACTATGGCTTGGATAGTTTGGTCCATCACTAGAGCGTCTATGGTTTCCTTTAATTTAGTTATTTTGAAGTGAGGTGCCATTTATTTGTTCATGAATAAGATCACAAAGATGGCACCAAATATTGTGCTGGGTTTTTAGATGGTGGTTGGATTACTTATAAGATAGAAACAAATTAGGCTTTGGGGGTGCTAAAGTTTGTCTTGGTGTGGCCACTTCGATGCCAAAATCAGCATAATGGAAGAATAAGAGGAATATCAAGAATTTAAGAGTTCAAAAGTTCTTTACCCGATCACCTTTATCCTTTATTTATAGGCACTCTAGATAATCCTAACTTGGAAAGTACATTAATTCCAAAAATCTTTGCTTAACATGGCAAGGGCGTATCTTTGACCAATTCATATCATTCTCATGCATTTAATCTTTATCCTTATTCATATCATTCTCATGCATTTATCCATTATAAGGATAGGCGTAGGAATTTGATCTAGAGGAGGAGGTTAGGAACTCCCAATTTAGAGCTAGATTGTGTAATTTGGGTCAAAAAAGGTCAACATAGACGAAAGGAGCTCAAACAAGAACATGAGTGGGCTAACATGGACCTTAGGGGCCCAAGCCCAAAATGTTCTACGAATACATATGTAAATATATAATTTTGAAACGAAGCTCACTTAATGGATCCTTAGATCCCAATATCTCCTAGTCCATCTTTAAAAAAAAAAGACAAAAGTTTCTTTAAAGCAAAGAATTTATGGTCCATTGAAATATTGCTTAGAAACTAACCTAGCCTAGATAAAATTGCTTCCAATCCCAAGAGTAAATAAATTAAACCTAAACTAAGTTAAATTAATATTGAAAAGAACTTGTAATTTCTCATAAAAGTTCAAAATTTAACATCACATATGTGCATTGTGACTTTAGAATTTGTTCTTCACCAAATGTTATACTATTAATAATAATAATAATTTTCTTCTTCTTTTATTTATTTTTTCTTTTTTTGTTTAAAAATTTTTTCTTTTTTTTTTCTTGATTTTCTTTTTTTTACACCATCCATTCTTCAAAATTTTGTGCCTTTTACTTGTTTTTCATTCATTTTTTTTAAATCTTGACTAAAAAATTTATTTTAGATTGAATATTACAAATAAATGGAAAAACAAAAGTTGTCTATAGTGAGGTTCCATACAATAATAACTAGATTATTTTCCACATGTAAAATGAATAACTAGATTGTTTTTGCTACTTATGTAGATGGAATTCGTTATAAACACCAATACGTTACATATAAAAATTTAATTTTTAATAAATTGGTAATACACTTTGGTGTTTGCTTTATGTGCATTTAGTATCATATCTTCTAAATTAGCCATTAGACCTTCAAATCTTTGAAAAGCATATTTGTAGATTCTTTTCTATTTTACCATTAGATAAAATATTAAAAATATTAAAATATACAAAAAATCAAATACAAAATAGTCATTTACATATAAGTCTAAAAATTTATGTTTTTAAATATTTAATTATGTAAACACTCAATATCATAAATGGAAAGTCAATTTTTTTTTAAATTAAATTGTTGAATTATTAGTTTATATATCGGAGTGCGTTGATCGTAATCCCCGATGCCAAATATCTTGTGCACTGGATTGCAACGACAGTAATAAAGACAAATTTTGGGGGATATTGATTGGTTCAACGGCAACATAATGGAGTTAAGTTGCAAATTGCAATCAATGGCGTGAAATTCTCTCTTCAATATGCTTATTTATATAAACATATATAAATCGGTAAATGGGCAGGCCTGTTCCTTGTCTATCCGGCAAAACCCAACCGACGAGCCATTAAAGAACTGTGTTAGCTAGCCAAGAGTTAGGTTAGGGTCGTCATGAAGTCCTCATCTCTTCCACGTGGCTCTCCCTCTATGTCAGTGTCGGCCTGTTATCATTGTCTAGTTCTCTTGTTATTATATAATTTGAGTGTCTCTCGTTATTGCTTATTGATGTCTAGAGCTAGATAGTTACAAGAACTCAGCATATAGATATACCCACAAATAAAAAAAAAAAAAGAAAAAAAGAAGAAGTAGTAGAAGAAAAGAAAAGAACTTAGTACATAGCATGTCCGATTTCATTTTATAATGATTTCCATGCCGATATATTCAAACCTTCGAAGAAGATGATAATAAGGCGAAGCTCAAAAGGATAATGATTATTTATTCTTGATGGAAACATTTATTTTTGTTTAGGGTTGTTATATAATGATATAATATAATAAGACAAGTCAAATTAAAGCCCAAAGAGATTCAAATAACTTAAAGAGAGTAACAGTACTCAAACTATTGGCTTGTCTAATTTGATTACGTACTTACTTGGAATAAGAAAATCGAAATAGTCAATGCTGGCGAAATAATAAAAGATGTATCCACTTATAGGAAGAACACATCACTTGATTCTTCAACACCCATCGGCCAGTATCAAGCACATGAAGAGCTGAGTCATGACATATGGGCATGTCAGTGCGTGCCATCTTGAAGCACGTATATATTAGGTTTTGAAAAGTCATCGACAATTTTATTATTTTAATAATTTGTTTGATTTAAGCTTATCCAAAAATGCATTTATGATATCCTTTGTAGTGAATATTAAATGTTATATTATACATACTACGTGTACTTATATCTTATAACAAAACACACACATGTATACGTGGAAGAACCAAAATCAAAATCAAATTCAGTGGCCACAACCCACCAGCCCACCCCCCCCCCCCCAACACACTTTGCTCTCAACCTTTCTCTATATTTTAATTATCACTGGAATTCAAACATGGCAGTGAAGACGACTAAAAGAATGGAATACAAGAGAAAAGATGAGCAGTATATCTAGAAGATTTGAAAGACGACTAAAAGAATGGAATACAAGAAGAGTAAAGATGTGCAGTATATCTAGAAGATTTGAATGACATGTATCATATATATGTGGTGGATGTAATACATCTTGCAAGTGCACTGGCTATATGTATATTAATAAATAGAATATACGGAAATAGAGGTATATATATCTGTTTGCTCATGCTTGCTTTTTTTGCAATATAGCACGCCTGGGTATAAAAAAACCCACACAACCGACCAGTTGACCATATTCATGCATCTCCCTCTCTCTCTCTCTCCCTGTTCATCCCTCCCTCCCCCAATGCTAGTTGAAGAATGGAAGCGAAGCGTCGTCTGCCTTCAAATGACAAAGTAGACGATACTCCGAAGCCATATAGCTGTGCGTTTTGCAAGAGGCGCTTTTCAAATGCACAGGCACTGGGAGGCCACATGAATGTCCATCGAAAAGACAGGGCCAAGCTGAGGCAATCTTTCGATGTGAGCGTTTATCACAAGACCTCGACGAATGGGAACCAGACTCAACCTCGCGAAAACGAGGGTTCGCATGATTTGGGTAAATCCGGTGAAGAAGACAGATCCCGAAACCTCAAAAGCCCATGCAGATCGTTGTCGATAGAAGAAATAGATGGTGTCAACATCACAGCAGAGCCTACGCTTAGGGATATCCCCGTGGGCAGCTCACTTGTCGCAGATTTGGACCTTGAACTTCGATTAGGGCATGATCCTAATTATGATAGACATCACGAGATGGGAATCAAATCAATACAGCAACAAAACCCATAACAAGAGCAAGAGCCAAAGGACTACAGAACTTAGCATCGAGAATCATTTTTGAACAAATGGAACCTGAAGACATTCATATAGTATTTTCATTTATTTTATATAATTGTTTTGTATTTAATCAAATATATTTATCAGTATTATAGAACAACGAGCAAACACACTAATGTTTGGTTTGTAGATGATTCATAGTTCATGGTTTGTAAATGAATAAAAGAAACTGGCCTTGTGTTGTGTTTTTTATGGATCGAGGAGAACATTAAAGGAACCAACGCCATGTGTAACCCATGTGTAGCTATTTTATTTGTGTTATTTTTTCATATTTAGGACAAGTATAAATACTTGTAAAAAGATAACAAAAACACACTTTTTGAGGGATAATATTTCAGCTGCTATTCACGTGGAAAGGGGAGTCATCTTCTATTCCATACTTACTCTTATCAATTTCTAGATTGGGGATTGTGGCGAGTGAAATTGTTGTGTTGCATCAACAATTGCAAATTGTTCCTTTATTCTACTAGTGCGTCATATCTGATAAGGATTCAAGAGCTTCATTTTATTATTGTTACACGTTCAATTAGGGTTCATGCCAATCTTGTTGCACAATTACTTAATTGAATCTTCAATTAGGATTGTTAATTGGAATTAGATCTTGGCATATCATATTTTGGTATCAATGCTACGGTTTGAGGAAGGGAATTAACATGGGAGTCTTGAATTTGAATTGGGGATTTAGGGTTTATACCGTACCGTTGAGCAATTCATTGTTGAGTGTGAATTGAACTTGAGAAATTGTTGAATTGTGTCATGTCTACCTTGGTCATTGCGAATTGAAGTGAGGAAAGTATCATTTAGGGTTCTTGCCGTGGAAGGTTAGAAAATTACTACAAATTGATTCCATAATTCTGTACTTGTGTAGCAATTGTGCATTAAATTGCTTTGATTGCAATATTGACTTGAGCTTTGAGGAAATTGTGTCGTGGAGAGTGAGTATTGCCATGAGTGTAAGTGGTGTCGTGATTAGGTGTGTGTTGTGCTTTGAGGGAGTGTTTTTCCGTGAGTGAATGTGTGTTGTGCCTTGAGGTTATGTTATACCATGAGGTGTGTGTTGTACCGTAAGTGTGTGTGTTGTCGTGAGGGTATGTTGAGCCTTGAGTTTGTGTGAGTTATACCTTGAAGTGTTTGTATTGTGAAGAGTGTATTTAGGTTGAAAGAATTGTTGTTATGAAGGTGTGATTGTATTAAAAAAAACAAAAAAAGGAATTTATCAAAGTTTAATTCAACAACCATGTCAAATGATAGTGCGAATGGAGGAATTGGTAATGAGGCCAATAGTCAAGTTGTAGGAGGAGGTTAGAGACGTCGTGCAACAAGTGGAAGAAGAACTTTAAAAGGATAATTGTAAGATCTTACCACTATTATTGCTACATTACCAACACGAGTTGATCAGATGACATTGCCACAACCATCAGTGGCAAATCCATAGGCACCCCCACCTTAGGTAGCCCCTACTGATGCACGTAGGGAAGGAGTGAAATAAGGGTAGGAGATTAGGAGGAGATTATCATGCTCATCGGGAGGAAAGGGATGATAACTTTGAGGATGAACCTTATCTTAACCGTAAGTTCAGGCCGCCTAGGGGTCTAGAATATATAAAATTGCAAATGCCTTCATTTGCTGGAAGGGGTTCTGTAGAGGATTATCTTGATTGGAAAGATAAGGTAAAGGGCCTTTTTTAGTGTTAAGAAATTAATGATCACAGTCGGGTTTGTCTAGTAGTAGTTGAGTTTACAGGATATGTCGTCTTATGATGGAAGAACCTTATCGCCAGTAGAAGGAGAGATGGTGATGCTAAGATTCATACTTAGCAGGAAATGAAACGGGTTATGAGGAAGAGGTTTATATCGGAGCACTACAAACAAGAGTTATTCATGCGTCTCCAAACATTGAGATAGGGAGGCAAAACTGTAGATGAGTATGTACAGGAGTTTAAGACATTGATGATCCGATGTAGGCCAATCGAACCTCTTGAACAAACCATGGCAAGATTTGTATTTGGGTTGAAATATAAGATTTCATGTATTGTAGAGTTGCAGAGGTATGATACCATTGATGAGGCCATTCAGTTAGCTTTGAAAGTGTAGAGATAGAGGCGATCTAATTCGTATCGAACAGCGAGTAACAGGTATGGATCTTCTAATAAACTGTATGGGTCTAAAGGTAAACAGGTTGATAGAGGGGGATATGGTAGAAGTATAGAAAAGAATACAGTATTACCAGACATTAGAGGGGAGAAAGAATCATTTGGGAAAGGAAAAACAGTTGCTGGGTATGTGAACAAATAGGCGGTAGCTGGGACATCAGGAGGGAAGAATCGTCAAGTTAAATGTTTTAAATGTTTGGGTTTTGGACATATGGCTACACAATGTCCAAACAGAAGAGTTATGACTACTATAGAGGTTAAGAGTGAGGAAGAAGAAGACATGTACGATAACACAGATCTATCGACTATGTTAGATGAGTATTATGGTGATGCAGACGCTGAGGTATATGAGGATAAACAAAATGATCATTATCTATCCATCAATTTATTACGCAAGGCAATGACTACCTTTCCTGTTAATGAGGATGAGTAAAGGGAAAATCTATTTCACATTTCCTATAGAGTCCAAGGTAATCTTTGTGCTATTATCATTGATGGAGGTAACTATACTAACGTAATAGCTACTTTGTTAGTGACTAAATTAAAATTAGTCACTACTCCACATCCCAAGCCTTACAAACTACATTGGTTGAGTGAACAAGGTAGTTTGCATGTTATTCAGAGAGCTATGGTCCCATTCAATAAAGGGTAGTACCATGATGAAATTATTTGTGATATTCTTCCAATGTATGCTTCACATATACTTCTTGGCATACCTTGGTTGTATGATAGGAAGGTCTTACATGATGGCTATAGGAACACTTATGTGTTCTAAAAGGAGGGTAAGCGAATAGTGTTGAATCCCATGTCACCTACTAAGGTACAGGAAGCATAGAGAATGAGAGGCTAATGTATGTATTGTAGATGAGATTTGCACTAGCGATGGATGGTAGTGAACAGTTGCCCCCTATAGTAAACTAAGTATTAGATGAGTACAAAGATATATTTCCAAACAAATTACCTGAAGGATTGCCACCTTTGAGAGGCATTGAACATGCCATTGATTTTCTGCCTGGGTCAATTTTGCTAAATAGACCAGCATATCGCATGAATCTTGAAGAGGCTAAAGAATTGAAGTGTCAAGTGGATGAACTGATAGAACAGGGTCTTGTTAGGGAGAGTATCAGTCCCCGTGCTGCTCCTGCACTTCTTGTTCCCAAGAATGATAGTATATGGAGGATGTGCATTGATAGTAGAGCTATTAACAAAATTACCATCAAATACATGTATCACATTCCTAGACTTGATGATATGTTAGATGAGCTTTATGGTGCATAGGTATTCTCCAAAGTAGATCTTAAAAGCGGATATCACCAAATTCGAATGAGGGGAGGAGATGAGTGAAAGACCGCTTTTAAAACACACCATGGGTTATATAAGTGGATGGTCATGCCATTTAGATTGACCAATGCTCCTAGTACTTTTATGAGGCTAATGAATCATGTAATGAAGGAATTTCTGAGCAAATTTGTTGTTGTTTATTTTGATGACATTTTGATTTATAGTAAAAACCTGGAAAATCATGTTGAGCATTTACAGGCAGTGTTTTCAATACTAAAGGAGCAGCAGTTGTATGCAAATCTCAAGAAGTGTTCTTTTTATCAAACTGAGGTAACATTTCTTGGATTTATCATAACTGGTTCTGGTGTCAAAGTAAATGAAGAAAAGGTAGGGGCTATTAGGGATTAGTTGATACCAAAATCAACTGCTGAGGTAAGGAGTTTTCATGGACTGGCTTCATTCTATAGACTTTTTGTCAAGAACTTTAGTAGCATTGTCAGTCCATTAACTGAATTAACAAAGAAGAATGTTCCTTTTGTTTAGGGAGAATGAGCCCAAAAGAGTTTTGAGGAGGTAAAAACAAAGCTAACTAGTGCTCTAGTGTTAATTTTACCAGATTTTGATAGAATTTTTGAATTGGAGTGTGATGCAACAAGGGTAGGGATTGGTACTGTGTTGATGCAAGACAAGAAGCCCATTGCTTATTTCAATGAAAAATTGAGTGGTGCACCTCTAAACTACTTAGTATATGATAAGGAGTTCTATTCTTTAGTGAGGGCGTTGATGACGTGGCAACATTATCTTCTTCCTAAGGAGTTCATTATTTATACAAATCATGAGTTACTAAAACACTTCAGAGGTCAACAACGTCTGTCAAAATGCCAAGCCAAATAGGTGGAGTTTTTAGAGAATTTTTCCTATGTGATTAAGTACAAGAAGGGAAGCATGAACGTTGTAGCTGACGCCTTGTCATGTAGGTATGTACTTATCACCTCTCTACAATCAAAACTACTTGGGTTTGAATTGATGAAGAAACAATATGTTCATGATGAGTTCCTGAAATTAATTGTTGAGAAATGTTCTAGAGGAAAGATAGTTGATGGGTATTATATGATAGATGGCAATCTGTAAAAGGCAGGAAAATTATGTATACCCTGTGGTTCTATTAGAGAGTTATTGGTGAGGGAAGCTCATGCTGGAGGGTTATTTGGTCATTTTGGTGAAAAGAGAACTTTGGAGTTATTGAAAGAGCATTTTTACTAGAGGGGTATGATGAAGGATGTCCACAAAATATTGGAGAGGTGTGGTGTTTGTAAGAGGGCAAAAGGAAAGAAGGGAGTTCAAGGTGAATATATGCCCTTGCCTCTACCTACACAACCCTGGATTGATATTCGTGTGGATTTCATTTTAGGTCTACCCAGGACACAGAGAGGAAAGGACTCCATTATGGTTGTTGTTGATCGCTTCAGCAAAATGTCACATTTTGTACCTTGCCACAAAACAGATGACACACTTTTTATAGCTAACCTTTTTGTGCAATAAATTGTTAAACTATATAGTGTTCCACACAATATAGTATCTGATGGAGATATTAAATTTCTTAGCTTTTTCTAGAAGACACTATGGAAAAGACTTGGTATTAAACTCATGTATAGTACCTCATGTCATCCCCAGATAGACAGCTAAACGGAGTTTGTCAATCATACTCTTGATGCCTTACTAAGAAAAACAGTTGGCAAGAATCTTAGATTGGGACTTGTGTCTTCTTATTGTTGAGTTTACTTACAATAGGTTAACTCATAGTTCAACCAGTAAGTCTCCCTTTGAAGTTGTGTACGGGTATAATCTTACTCTTCCATTGGATTTAATAGCTAATCCGGCAACAAAGGAAGAAAGCTTAAGTGGAGTAGAACAAGCAAAGGAGATTCAAAAACTCCATCATAAAGCGTTTGAACACCTTTAGAAAACTCAAGAGAAGTAGAAACTTTAAGGCAACAAAAACAGGAAAACCAAAATTTATAAAATAGGTGATCTAGTTTGGATTAATCTTAGCAAAGATAGGTTTCCTCACAAGAAGTCACAAAAGCTTTTACCTGGAGCAGATGGACCTTTCCAAGTTCTAAAGCATATCAACAACAACACATACAGGATAGATCTACCAGGAGAATACGGTGTCTCTGCTACATTCAATGTTGCAAATCTATCACCTTATATACCAGATGATACACATGAAGACCCATCAGATTCAAAGGCAAATCTTCTATAGGCCCAAGGAAATGATAGGAATCAAATCAATGCAACAACAAGACTCATAACAAGAGTGAGAACCAGAGGACTAAAGAACTTAGCATGAATCATTTTTGAACAAATGGAACCCGAAGACATTCACATAGTGTCTTCATTTACTTTATCTAATTGTTTTGTATTTAATTAGGTACATTTCCCGACATTACAGGACGACGAGCAAACACACTAGTGCTTGGTTTGTAGATGATTCATAGTTCATGGTGAACCTAAATGAATCAAAGAAACCAGCCTTGTGTTGTGTTTTTTATGGACTGAGGAGAGCATTAAAGGAACCGACGCCATGTGTAGCCCATGTGTAGATGTTTTATTTGTCTTATTTTTCGATATTTAGGAAAAGTATAAATACTTGTAAAAAGACAACAAAAACACACTTTTTGAGGGATAATATTTTAGTTGCTATTCATGTGGAAAGGAGAGCTATCTTCTATTCCATACTTACTCTTATCAATTTTTAGATTAGGGATTGTGGCGAGTGAAATTGTTGTGTGTTGCATTAACAATTGTAAATTGTTCCTTGATTCTATTAATGTGTCATATCTTATAAGGATTCGGGAGCTTCATTTTATTATTGTTACACGTTCAATTAGGGTTCATGTGCAAGTAGGGTTCACGCCAATTTTATTGTACAATTACTTAATTAAATCTTCAATTAGGATTGTTAATTGGAATTGAATCTTGGCATATCATCATGGGTGAGCTCAAAGCACATCCTTGAATATTCTAATTTTGCTATGCCTTAGCCACTTATCCCTTGCTCACGGTACCAAGATGGAGGTGAAATTTTCTCTTCTTTTCTTGGAATTTCATTGCGGTTTGATCGTCCTCACATAGTAATATATGATTTTCTTCAACCCTATGCGATCATCAGTAGATCTATTTTTAAGTTGGAATTCCAATTAACTAGAGGCAAAATATGTTCTTCTTGATTGGTTTTCAAATTAAAATTTTGGAGAATTGCTAATTAGTAAATAATTATTTATAACATGATCTCTCTTTTCTCTCCCACACTCGCTCCCACGCTATTGGCATTTATTCGTATATATATTTATGGACATATGAATTGCTATTATTGATCGATTCTTGTATGAACGTGGAAAATTTAAAACGACTACACCAAGAGCTTGTTATGAGTCTGTAAAGATGAAACTTTACACTATTTATTATGACCTCTTTCACGAAATGCGTTATCTGAATTTTTTTAATTTATATTTTCCTATTAAGTGAAGTTATTAGCAAAAGGAAATATAAAACAATGATTAAATAGATTCTCTAACTATCTAATTTTACGGAGTAAAAAGTTTTGGATAATAAAAAAAAGAAAAAATATTAAATTTAATATCGAAACTTTAAATAATTTTTTAATTAATTACGTAAATTTTTAATGTTATACAACTCAATTCAAGTTTTCTGGATTGTCATCTATGCTACCTCATTTAACTATGTTCACTTCCACTTGTCCACATGGATTTTTCAACCAAGTAAAGAGTACCACGTGTCATAGACCATTAACTTAATCAGCTTAAGCTATCTACAAATTACATATAGCCTGTCAATTGCCAGAACTAGCAACAATTGAAAGAGAAGACTTCATTAATTTCACAAATACCTAAACCCACTGGAAAGACCTAAGCTCATAACCCTAATTCACCTTGGAAATGCGAAGTGTAAAGAAAACCATACGTGGAACCACTAATAGTGAACAAATTCCCACAACTCAAATTTAATCTCAAAATTATTCGAATTCATTTATTAAATGAAGAAATTTACATAAAAATCGAAGCTTTTTTAAGCTTCAATGCTCAAAGCTTTTTTTAGCTTCTTTAATTGATCTCAAATTTTGTTTTAAGCTTCAAGGTTAATATGCAATAATCTAACTTTCTAATATTCAATCTTTTGGCATCATGAAGCCAAAATGTTGTTTGTTCCTTCTAAGTTATTTTTAGTTTCTCAAGATTTGGATTAATTTTGGTTATTAAATTTAACTATGAAGATTACAAATTCCAAAGGTTTAAAAGTCTAGCAATGGTTTGATTTATCTTAAAAATTAGAGCATTAAGCAATTATTGAGATGTTCAAGATTTGGTCTTTTCTAATTATGATGGTTAAAATGTTGTTTGCTTATTGTGAATTTCATCATATTCAAATTAATTAACATTTGTTGAAATTGTTTATGATGATGATGATTTTAGAATTTAATCTCTTTTGGTTTGTGATGTGGCAGGTAATAATCAGATGATGGAGGGAACATAAAAGTCCAAGATCATATGTTAACTATCAATCTTAGAAAGCAATAAGAATAACAAGAAGCATCATGATTGTTAGGTTCCAGTATTCTTTTTCAATTGTTGCCACTTATGGTACCTTAACATGCTCTAGACGCTTCTTAGTTGGCTTACGTAGGTTAAATTAATAGCTTATGATAGATGGCCTCCTCTAATTGCATGAAATCTATGTAGATGAATGGAAGTGCATGAAGTTAGATGAGTTAGTGTAAGGTAGCATTTGGTTGGCAGAAAAATCTAGTACTAGATAGGAAATTTTTTTTTGTCCTGTATTTAGTTGCCATCCATGAAGAAAGTACTAGACAAAAAATCAATGTGGTACTAGACAAAATGGAAAATTTTTATACTGCATGTAATTCAATACAAAAAATATGGTATTGGACAAAAATTCATCTTTTTTCGAAATTCCTAACTTGCCCTCCATACTTTTCTCTTTTGCTTAAACACTTGTTGCTCCCCAAACCCTTTCGTTCAACATCTAACCGTGCTGCACTAGCTTGCCCTTGAAGTGTAGTACGAAAACCCATCGGTGCCACTCCACCAACAGGATTCATCGTGCAATCGGCCGCAAGCTTGAACATCGCTGTCATCACGCCAGAAGTCACCATCAGGTTCATATCCTTTCATTTCTTCTCACATTCTTGTTTGCTTTTCTATGTTCCTTGCATGCTCTATGGTGGTTGTCGCCATCTAGTTATCACCATCTGTTTAGATTTCCCTCGCTTACTTTTCTATCTTCGTCGCTTGCTCTCCGTCTAGTCGAAAGCTTAGACATTGTTAGTCTTGAATGTAAATGGTGCGCTTCATGGGATTTATAGGTTTAGATTTGTAGGAAGCTAGGTTGCATTTGACTGATAACGATAAGATGGGCATGATCTCCTGATAAAATATTATGTTTGGTTGGGAAAACGTAGCAATTTTAGTTTCCTATGGTTTGCGAAATGGAATTGCACCAGAAATATTCTTTGGCATAAGAACATTCGGTGGCTTAACCCCAAACTCAGTACCCACAAACCTTATATGCGCTTGCGTCTGCTTTACATCTCCTACAGTCTGTATCGCCATATCGAGATCGACTTTCGGGTAACCAGTAAAGACCGTACCATTGCTAACATCTACAAGCAAACTAAACCCATAAGCCAAAATAGCTTTGGAAGCAAAAACTAACAATTCTTCATGTTGGAACCCCACAAATGGCCTCCAAGATAACACTTTGTCAGCTCCATTGTTTAAGAGTGTCAACATTAACTCAAACCTATAAGCTTGGTGTGAGGAATTGGTTAGTGGGATTTATGTGCCTCTTAGGTAGATATAAGATAAGAGAACTCCATTGCAAATGGTCACTTCAGGTGCTGGTGCCGCTGCCGATTCTAAGGACTAAGATAAACAGGATGGTAGGTAGGGAATTGTGAGAAAAATGGAGAAAAACTAGAGCTTGAAAAATAGAGACGTTGCTCTGTTTTGAAGAGAACTAGCAATTATGTGACTTGTTTTTTTTAATTTAGTTCACTATGGTGTTGTGGGCACGTAATTTGTCGATGTTGTTGCACAAATCAATTGGGTGTACGGCAACTGTCCTTTTTTTAGCATATTTAAGGATAATATGCAGTAAAAGGTAAGGGAATGATTAAGTACTTTAAGGTTGTACACACACTTAGATTAGAGTTTCCTACTTGGAAAATCAAAAAGATATCTTGAGTAGAAAATTCCAAGGTAGACGACCTCTCCAAATTGGCTTCGACCAACCTCTTTAACTGAATATATAGAGGAAAACAAAAAAATCTTCATACAGTATCTACTAGATAAGAGCATGAATAAGTGCTTAGAGATACAACTTGCACCAATAAAGTCAACTTGGATAGACCTTTACATTTCCTACCTCAAGAACGGCACCATCCTAGAACAATATTATGTCTACTGTAATAACATCCAAGACCATAAATAATAGCACAACACTCACATCTATGCAAAAGGCAGTAGATGAGTTAGGAGCTTAATGGGAATGGAGAAACATTAGAAAGGCATTTCAAATGATGCATACCGTATTCTTATTTAATTCTTTAGATTGCTTTTATTCTCAACATGACAATATCAATATGTAGTGTGATTTCAACTTTTCAAAAATGACAAATTAACCATGTAGTCTAGGGTTTAATCTCTAGATAAATATGCATACACTCAAGCATCAACAATATTGGTGGACGTTTCAATTAATACCTACTTGTAAATTTGTAATGGACGTTAACTGCAATTCACAACTATTATTTTGACTACAATTCAATAAATATGATGTTGTACGTCATTTGCTATGTTTTTGCTATGTTTATTGAATTTAGATTATATAGCATATGATGTTGTCCCTTATGTTTTGTGTTATGAAAATTATTTGGGGATCCCCAACATTACACTCATATTGCTTTCCTTCGATATGTCATATAGATCATGGATCATCATGGATTTCTGATTTACCTTCTTGGATGGAGAGTCTATATCAATATGCTTGCAATGGCTACTGCTGGTTTCTATTATATGAACTTTGTTTTGAATAAAAGGGTAAAGAGGGGAGTATTGACTGAGCGAGCATTAGCTAGATATGAAATGCGTCGAGAGGTGATTGATTCACTTATTAATGGAAGTAATACGAATTGTTTATGGGAATTAAGGATGTGTAGGAATAGTTTTACACATCTTTGTGAACTCCTTAGGGTATGAGGGGGAATACATTGTAATGGAAGAGCAACGGTTGAAGAATAAGTTACAATTTTTATTAACATCCTTACACATCATATAAAGAATAGGAGTATTCAAGTGAGATTTCGTAGATCAGGTGAGACTATTAGTAGAAATTACCATCAAGTGTTAGCTGTTGTGTTAAGGTTAGAAGATATCTTACTTGCAAAACCCAATCCAGTACCAAAAGATTGCATTGACGAACGGTGGAAATGGTTTAAGGTAATACAAATTTTTTTTTGTATCTTGAGTTTATCAACAATGGTCACGATTACTTATAATACAATACAAAATTTTTTTGTTTGTTTTGGGAACATATTAAGGTTGTTTAGGAGCATTAAATGGTACCTACATTGCAATTACAACACTAGTTGCAGATAGACTTAGGTATCGAACAAGGAAAGGGCATCTTGCAATGAATGTCATGGGTGTATGTGATCGTGACATGAAATTTATCTACATATTAGCAGGCTGGGAAAAGTCTGCATCAAATTCTAGAGTATTACGTGATGCAGTCATTCGATCTAATGGTTTGAGAGTTGCACTTAGTATGCACTCTAAAAAAATAAATTGTCTTCATTTTATCTATTCAATATCAAACTTTTCATGTAAATTTATGTGGTGACATTTCTTTTTAGGTTTATATTATCTAGTGGATGGTGGATATTCTAATGTATCAGGATTCCTTTCCCTTTTTAGAGGGTGCGTTATCACATTTAAGAGTGGGCTACAAGTCAATGTAGGCCTCAAAATCGTGAGGAATTATTTAACTATAGACATGCAAAGGTAAGAAATGTTGTAGAGAAATGTTTTGGAATTTTAAAGAAATGATGGGGTATTTTAAGGATTCCATCATTTTATCCCATCAAAATACAATGTCAAATGATTCTAGCTTATTGTCTACTACACAACTTCATTTGAAAGTACATGCCACTAGACCAGTTGGAGCACGCTACAATAGAAGGTGATGAAGTTCCAATTGGAGAAAATGAAATTGATGCAATCAAAGCGATAGAAGCTACTAAGGAATGGACTTAGATGAGGAATAACTTAGTACAAGAGATGTACGATGAATGGAGGGCACGTCATAGGATCTAGAATGTCACTTAATTGTTTTACTTTCTTTGATTATGTATCTTGGATTAGTGTCACTATTGATTTTTCGTTAGTTATACATTACTGAAATCATTTGGTTGTTGAATTTTCAATTTTATGTTGTGATGTAAATTGAAATATTTTATCCACTATTTATATGCATGACTTACATTTTATTTGTTTGCTTTTTGACTTACAATATGGATTGGTTTACAGTCATGGATAGTAGGGATAAAAAAACTAGGCATTCTTGGAGCCAAGTTGAGGAAGAAACGTTATTGATAGTACTGGAGGAGTTAGTTGTTGAATGATACAAAGGAGAAAATGGCACTTTTAAGAATGGGGCTCATGAAGAAGCTTTAAAAAGGATGAAAAGTCACATTCCAGAAATCAATCTCAATGTCAGATAAATTGTTAACAAAATGAAGAGGTGGTCGATTAAGTTAGCGGAGGTTGTTGACATGATGAATACTAGTGGTTTTGGTTGGGATGATGCTAAAAAATGTGTCATAATTGACAGTGATGCGGTCCTTGCCGAATATATGGAGGTATAGTTAACATTATCTTTATTTCTAAATATACTCATTTTTTTTAAGTTAATTCTTTGTTGTTATAGTAACTATTTCTATTGATATGTAGAAACATCAAAAGGTTGGTAATCATGCCAATAAGGAGTTTAAAAAGTTTAAAAGGCTATAAGGAATTTTTGGAAAGGATAGAGCAAATGGCAAAAAGACTAAGATACCTACAGATGTGACGCACGAGTTACAAAATGAGGGAGAAGATATGGAGTCAGAACAAGTGCCACAGTCTACTAAAGCCCCTAGCTATACCTCACATGATCCATCTATGCGACCAACTCGCAAGCGTCCTGTGGCGAAATATGCTGCTGAATTTATATCTACATTTCAAAAGAGCATAAGTGATGTTAGGAATGATTTTGCTTTATTTGCAAGGAAAATTGTTAATCCTCCAATGGATGATGTTGTTCCAGAGTTGAAAACATTAGGATTATCGAAAAATGAAGAGTTGGATGTTCTTATGCAAATGGCAACAAATCCACAGTATGAAAAGTTTTTTTTGAGGCTTCAAGGAGAATAGCGCCTAGCATTTGTTAGGAGTATTATCGATTAATGGAAAAAATGTTTGCAGTATTTGTGTAACTGAGACTTCTTTCATTAGCTTAGTATTATCGAACCTCTCTATAATATGGTGTCCTAAGGTTTCCATCACTATCTACCCTAGTTTAGTACCTTGCATGGTTGGTATTGTTTTTATATTTTGAAGAAGTTGTAACCTCATATATCTCCTGCAACAGACTTGCCAGATTTTCCATCAAATGTAGTTCGCAGGTCATAATCATAAAAACCACTTTGACTCTTCCTTGATATGATTATTATCTTATCAATGTCCTTTCTACCTTGTCCTTGTGAAATCTAAAAGTGATTGATGTTCCAATCTAATCAATTCGACTTTGTGGACAGATTTTGGAATTTTCATAGCTACCATAGCCACACAACCCGTACATGCTAGTATTAAGTGTATCAACAACGGACTAGTGCCTAAAAATGTTGCGATAAATATGCAAATTAATTTTCATAAATGAAATGTTTTAAGTTATTTAATGTTTATATTCCCAAATTAGATAAGTTCCTCCAGTATTCTTTTCCTTTTATGGTGTCAAAAAAACACAAATCTAACATCTAGAAATCTGATGTGATATGCTTATATGACAATTTAAAAATATTAATCCGGAGTAATAAAGGCTATAGAGTTTAATTTTAAGCTACTAAGAAATAGTTACATGACAATTTGGTGTGAACGTGATGATGTTGATCTCTTTTAATCAATTAAGAAGGATATGATAGTAATCGAGTGACTTATTTAAAATGATAAATAACGTGTTATTTTATTAAATATAACATATATTATTGTAATTTATAATATGAATTATTAAATTTTTTTTAATCAATGGATTTACACGAATTATTTTATATAATTTATAATTTCTTCAAATCATTTTTTTATAATAATATCAAATATGTATAAATAACCATGATATAATTAAAAAGGGTAAAATTGTCAAATTTACTATGTTTAGTCTAGTACTTTGCAATTCCAAACACTAAACAGCACAAAAATCCTTGTCCAATATTAAATAAACCAAACGTGGTACAAAATTTTTTTTTGTCCAGTCCTTGTTTTATACTGTCCAGTGCTCCTTGTCCTATCCAGTACCGGTAACCAAACACTGCCTAGCCTATTTAGATTGTTTATTTTTTGTTTATATTTGAATAAAATTAAATCTATATCTATTATGTTTTTTACTTATATTTAATGTGTAATTATCTTTTTAACTTTTTCTTCCTCTTTTTCAAGATAAGCACCTATATTTGATTGGACACAAAATAGATGTTAAATAGACAACAAAAATAAAAAAAAAAAAAAGATAAACCAAACAGGCCTTAAATAACCTCAAAAGGTTGAATTGGGTAGTAAAATTGGCACTTAGAAAGCTCAAGTAGTTAATTGAAAAGAAGCCAAAGTTTCGATGCCAAATTTGATATTTTCGTAATAAAATTATATGATGACTTAGGTTTATATGTATTAATGTTAGGAAAATATGATTTGCATATCACAAAGAAAAACTAGAGACAAACTTTAAGGCTTGTTAAAGTAACTATCATTATAAAGTATTATGCCTTTCTCACTCAGATTATCTAGGAATTTCAATTAGTGGTTTTTGTCTAGGATATAATTAATTCTAGAGGTTTTAAATCGCAATAAAGCTATAAATGAGCTAAGGCAAGCTTTCTAAGGCTTGGGTTTAGTCGTTAACAAATTATTGAGCTCAAGTTGAGCAAAACTTTTACTAAATCTAAAAATTATGGGCTTGAACTCAAATTTAATAAGGAATTTGAATAAATGAGCCTAAACACAAGCTCCTTTAAATAAATGATTTTAAACTTGTGTTTAGTTAAATAAATGTGTCTACTCATGAGCTTGTTTGCAAACTAATTTGTTAATAATATAAATGAAAGCTTACTCACAAACCTATCACTAGTCAATTTATTAATAATATAAATGAAAGATTACTCACAAGCTTATTCACACGTCATTGTATTAACAATATAAACAAGGGTTGCTTATGACTTGTTTGTGAGCCTATTAATAAGTCAACTCATTAATAATATAAGTGAACTTACTTGTGAGGTTAGAGTCTATTCATAAGCCTACTTCTGAGTCTATTCATAAGCCTGCTCTCAAGTCTACTCGCAAGCCTACTCCGAGTTTGCTTTTAAGCTTACTTGCAAGTCTACTCACAAACTTGCTCGCAAGCTTATTTTTAAGCTTATTTTTCGCAAATCGGCTCATTAACAATATAAATGAGCTAACTCCTACATCGACTTACAAGCCTAAGTAAGAGTTTAAGCTTGGCTCATTTAAATAAACAATTTTATTTTGGGATCAAATTCTAGGTGAGTCAAGCTTAAGTAGTTCACAAATAGCTCACAAGTAACTTAGCTCATTTATAACCCTAGAAAGCAATTTCCAAATCTCTAAATCATGCTATTTACAAATCTTTAAATAACACTTAGGATATAAGAAAAAAAAAATTATAAAGAACGTTTGGACTATTAGGAGAGGAAGAAAGTGATTTTTTCTAGAAAAAAATGCATCTATCAAAAATGCTTTGAAAAGAAAAAAAAAAGTATCATTTTAAGCAATTCTCAAATAACACTAAGGAACATGATTCTTTCCTTGAATCTTGTCCTCAAACTTGTTTGCTGCCATTAGATTCAATTAAAGACTATTATGAACAAATCTAGACCTTTAATACTAAAGAAACATATCTTAATTTCTTGAAATAACACATTGTTTTGAATAAAAGTTGCAAGTTTCAAGCATATATGAAGTTCTATAGAAAGACACTTCGTTCAAAAGTCAAACATTACTTTCCCTTAGTTTGGATCTTAAATGGTGAGAGTCAAGCAAGGTCCCCATGATTTGGATCTCACGTATTGAAATTTGAACGAAGTCTTTCATTTAAGGACGTTGGACATAGAGTTCCTACAACATCGAACCTCATAAATGAAATTCAAATGTTCTTTTGTCAAATATCCCAATTTATCATTAGTGCACTTGATTTTAATAACACAGTTGGCTAAATATTGTTTAAACCTTTATGCTTTGACTTATAGTCAGAGTATAAACACAAATAATCAATCTTCAATCTTAATTAATTGTTTCAAATATTCATGTCTCAATCCTATATGTTTACATTTTCCACTGTAAATTTTACTATAGGTAATAGATGGTTGATTCGCTATTACAGAAGATCAAAATGGCCAATAGTGATTGTAATTAAAGTTCTTTTTCCATAAGCCTCAGCCATTCAGCTTTCTTATCAGCTACTACAAGTATAGAAAATGTCTTATACCAGTGGTACCTATGATATTATTTGTTGTAAAATTATGCTAGTAATACCTATGCTTTTTCTTCGTCCCTTTTCGCCGCTAGGTGGCTGATACACTTTGTATTGCACGCGACCCATGAAGCTTCCAAAGGAACCTACTGCATATAAATCTTACCCATTTTGGGAATTCTCGATATCTCATATATATATATATTCTCTTTCCCCATGTCCTCCTGTGATTATATTATAACTAAGCTTGGTGTAAAATTAAATAGCGATATCACCATCACCTCATCGGAACTCGGTCAATATCGATACAATTGTCGAAGTTCGTTACGCTTGGGGTACAAATGAAGAAAAAGTATAACAAGCCAAAGACCAAAGGGCTTGTGTCAGCCAAAATGGCTAATGTGGTTTTCCATATCTAGTATATCAAATCGGCGGCGGGTGGTGTATGTTCCTTGCTACACAAAACTGCATGATCTATGTGCTAGCGTATCATGGGCCTTAGCACCATTTGCTCATCACTCTGCTTAGAAAATGGAACGGTGCGCTTGGAACACCATGACTGATCCAGATTGATAACATACAAAACTAAAGTCCCCTTTATTAAACGAACAACTTGAGAGAATAGAAGATAGATAAAGATTCTTATCATTGTTTGGTTTCCACTCTCGGGTGTGGTAGAGGTAGAACCGAATTGAAAATTGCACCATGGGTTGTGGTTCTACTTCTCTTGTTTGTGGTTTGATTTACACCTCGATGCAAGCTGGTCTATGATATTTAAACCCAACCAAATTTTAATAAAATATACATATCATACTAGCCCCATTTTTAGTGTTGTAACTTATAAATAAGTGAATTATTTATTACTATCCGCATTTTCTTCTATCGGATAAGAAATCATCGAACTTAAGCTAAAAAAGGAAAAAAAAAGGATTTATTAGGAGAGATGTTATTCCATATGATATTTTATTCAACATCTAAATTCATGCTTTACAATAAAGATAACTAGATAACAAAGAATTAAGAATAATAATAAATTCGCTACATATGACAAATGTCATTTAAAAATACACAGTAATAGGGATTGATAGAAATGTATTCTTTCCCATCATTCAAAATTTTCTTAAAACAAAGTGATTAATATGAATCAAAGTGTTAATACAATTTTTTATTATATATATATTCTTCTTTGAAGTCATAGATTTGAACGCTAATTTTTTTTTTTTTTTTGTTCTTTACTCTTCCTCTATACTATGCAGTGAGTGAGATAAATCTATAAATTATAGAACACTTACATCATCATAATTATCAAAAATAAAAGACTTTGAATCAAAGAAAGAAGTAACTAGAATTTTTAAGTCATCAAAATTAGAAAATGTTCTACCACATTAAGAAGTTTAGTCAAAAACTCTTGAAAGTTAGTAGCAACAACTGGTATAAAAAATTTAGTGGCCATCCGATCCATAAAGTCATTTGGAAGAAAAAAAGTGATTTTATAATTCAAATTGGCTTGGTTATGCAATTTTTTTCCAAAGTTCACATATCTCTTTCAAAAGCTATTTCCAAAACTCACAAATGGTTCAAATTAGTTCGTTTTTAGTTTATAAGGAATTATCAAAGAATCTTAGTCTAAATATTCTATTTTCTTTTCTATTTTATTATATTTCCTCATTCGGTTTAAGTTTAGGAAAGCTATTTTCTTATTTTATTTCCTTATTAGTTTAAGAAAGTCTAAATTTGATAGGTATGATGTAGATTTCACATCTTTGAATATTATTAGTAATACTAAGTGATTTTTTTCTCTCATATTTCATATTACTTGCTTCATACTGCTCCATCTAGCCTAGAGATCCAATGAGACAATTCACACCTATCTTTGATAAGTCATGAGCTTTTTCTACCGTTTCTTTGTGTACTACCTTCTGGATGAAGAGTTGTAATTCCTTTTGCGAGATTTTATCTTGAACACAATTCACAACTTTGTAGACCCTGTTTTTCATTTCCGAAATAGCTTTATCAGATTTCATATTTTGGATTAAGACATTTATTCGGGGAGCTTTTAGTTTAATTTTCGTAAATTTGCTCCTCTTTTTTTCTTTTTCTTTTTTTTCCATTTCCCTACCCATTTGCCGCAAGATATATAAAATTTAATTCACTTGATATACTTGGTATTGCTAGACGCCCATTGATGAGCTTCCGAAATAAGGAAGCATGTTGCCCATTTTGAAAATTCTCGGTATCCCATTATAATCCCTTTCCCATTTCCTCCAACTGCCTGCCCTATAGAACCAATCTCTTCCCCACCACTACCCACCACCCCACCCCAAAATCTCTTTAGTTTCCATAGCCGGAGATGTCGTCGGCAATGGCAACGGTAACGGCAACGGCAGTGGCTAGAGATCATCAAAACATACAAGATCCTCTAAAAACCTGGAAATACCTTCTCTTCCCCACACCCAGTAAAATGAGTGACGCCTTCTCTCTCTTCTTGAGAGCAACACTCACCATTTTTACCTTTGCTTCCATCTCCATAGTCATTTTCTTCACCTTCGCTTACTCTTCCCAGTGGCGCAGCTGCTCCCAATGTGATCGTGTAACACAAACATCCGCTACCCGAAAATACACCTCTTCCCAAAACGAGGATGTTTGCAGTCATGGCCGCTCCCTAGAAGCTGAAACCAAAACCAACATATCACATATTCTATTTGGCGTCAGTGGGTCGGCGCAAACGTGGAACGATCGTCGCCACTACTGTGAACTATGGTGGAAACCTAACACCACCAGAGGGTTCGTCTGGCTTGACGAAAAGCCAAAGGATGATGCGTCATGGCCACAGACCTCCCCGCCGTATCGGGTGTCTGCCAATACGTCCAAGTTTGCATACACGTGCTGGTACGGCTCAAGGTCTGCCGTACGCATTGCACGTATAGTAAAGGAGAGTTTTGAATTAGGGTTGGACAACGTGAGGTGGTTTGTGATGGGCGACGATGATACTGTGTTCTTCACGGAGAATTTAGTCACCGTCCTAGCCAAATATGATCATAATCAGATGTACTACATCGGTGCTAATTCGGAAAGTGTTGAGCAAGACATTGTTCACTCTTATACGATGGCGTATGGCGGCGGTGGTTTTGCCATCAGCTACCCTCTGGCGGCGGAGCTAGTTAGGATTTTGGACGGATGCATTGATCGGTACGCGTCGTTTTATGGTTCCGATCAGAAGGTCCAAGGTTGCCTGAGTGAGATTGGCGTACCTGTTACCAAAGAACTAGGTTTTCACCAGGTAAAAATCATATTACGCATATGATCCACTGCTTTGTTTTTCTATTCTTTTTTTCCTTTTTTCCACGTTACACGTAATAAGAAAATTTATTTGAAATTCAAGTCTTTGATTGCTTTTCACACCAGACAATCTTAATTATGTACTATATAGAACTTACCATATGCGTGATAATTTTTATAAATTGAGATAAGTTGCTACTTTCTCTCTTTCCCATATTAATAATAGAATAAATTACTAGATTTCTAACTTTCCTTGTTGATGGAAGTGGATTACACAGTTATAAAAAGAAATGGAAGTGGATTACACAGTTATAAAAAGAAATAATCTCATTATAATATGACTGCCTATTATTAAATGCTATTTATGTCCATTTAGGAGTTTTTTATCAATTAATTGCTAAAATAAGATAAACCATAGTAGCATAGCCATAAACAATACTAGGATTCCTCTCAATTTATTTTTTCTTAATTATCTTCAATTTACTCCATTAAGATGATGTTATATGTAAAAAATTGGAGGAATCCATTTCCATAATACTATTTCTCTTACCAGTATGCATTACTAATGTTTTCGATTCAATCTATATATATATATATATATCTAATTTTATGCATTCTGTTAATAAATAAAACAATAATTCTTAACTTTTACAAATTTTTTTTGTTTTAATATTTCATATTTTTCATCGAAAAGCTTAAAGAAGTAGATGCTAGTAAAATAAAATTTTCAGATTCGAATTTGAACTTTTATTTTATTTTTTTTCTTCCAACCAAGAACGTGTGTTGGAAAGGCTAAGATGAAATAAATAAATCAAAACAAGAAAATTGATTCTCTCATTGATAATTAATGAGAAATTGCATTGCAGCTGGATATACGTGGAAACCCATATGGATTACTAGCAGCACATCCATTGGCTCCATTGGTGTCCTTCCACCACTTAGACTACGTTGACCCAATATTTCCTGGTCAAAACAGGATTGACTCTCTAAAAATCCTGAAAACTGCTTATAATTTGGATCCGAGTCGGACCCTCCAGCATAGTTTCTGCCACGACTTGACCCGAAACTGGTCCGTATCCGTATCATGGGGGTATACCATTCAGGTATACCCTTCATTACTGACGTCTAAGGATTTGGAAACAGCTTTCCTTACTTTCCGGACCTGGAAGAGCTGGAGCAATGAGCCTTTCACCTTCAATACCCGACCCATGAGCTGGGACACCTGCCAAAGACCCGTCGTGTATTACTTGGATCGGGTTGAGCGAACCGGGAATGATCAAACTTTGACCACCTATAGAAGATCCACGGAGGCTAACACGTGTGAACTGCCCGATTATGCTGGTGTTAGGGCTATTGAATTTTTCAACGTCTCAGCATCAGTATTCCATCCGGACTTATGGAAAAAGGTAACAAGAAATTTCTTTTTTTTTTTCTTATTTTTCTAATTTTATAGGCAAATATTTAATTAATTATTTCTTTTGCCATATTTGGATTTTGAAGAATTCATAAATTGCAAAACTAATTCTTAATTAAATTCTAATTTAAATTACAATAAGATCATATTAAAATATGAATATTCTATGATTTCGTTTATTATTTTAGTAAGATCGATTTAACCATTAATTTTACTATTTAGTTATATATACTAAATTTTTATCGTTTATTATTATTTAATTTTCATTATTAATATATAAATTAAGATAAAATTAAGAATTAAATATGTTGGATGAAAAATATAAGTGAGACATAGAAAATTGCTAGAATGTGGGTGCGAGCAACGTGGGGGACCTATCCCAATTTAATTGATTGGCGGAGTTCACATTATGAGAGAGTCGTCCATGTCCTGTGGTGGAACTCGTCGGTATAGCAAGAGAAATCGTGTCAAATAATAAGTCGGCTGTGGGTATCCCTGACATTAAGTGAAGAATCTTTTATCAATTAGTCCTAAAAAGGATTGAAAATGGAAGGTTGTCGAGTATTATTTATAGTAACCTAATTAAAGGGGAAAAGATACGAAGATTTGCAGTATTAAAAATGCTCTAACTATATTATAGTGATTTATTAAAATATATCATATTATATATAATATTTTATAATTTTTTTTATATATCTTTATCTTTATATTAAGTTGTATATGCAAAATATTTTAATAAGCCAGCACAATATTAATATAGATATTTTTGTATTGTAAATTTCGTCCTTAGGTTTACATGACTACCATGGTTCAATTTTTCTTTTTTAATGATTTTCGCACCAGTTTTAAACCATTGACTTAAGATAAAATCATTAATGAATGTTGAATGAAGTAAACTTTGGAGTAAGCGTAAAACTTATATTGTATTACTATTGACCAGGTACTCCTTTATGTAAATCAAACATTAGATAAAATTGATTTTATCCTAACATGTAGCCTCGTATAGATGTTAACATAGTCTTCAATTTTTGATACTCCACTAATTGAATGCAAATCAAGCAATGTCAAAATTACTATCTAAATGCTACATTTTTTTTTTTCAATTTTATATTTAAAAAACCTTTAGAATTGTTAAAATGTCAAATCTAATCAAACTTTTACTTATATATGATACACTTAAAGTTTTACTTATGAACTTTAATACCCCATCATCTTTAATGAAAAATGTGGCAAACAATCATTAATCAAAGAGTATAAGTATTGATTATGCTATATTTAACAATTTTAAATTTTAGATATAAGATTAAAAAAATAAATAAAATTCAAGTAATAATTTTAATATTATCCAAAAGACTAACCATAAATAATGTCGTGTTCTCATAGTCCCATTTTCGATTTTTTGATGCCAGAGCAATGTACATATTAGATACATATGCTTCTAAATATTTAACAAAAAAATATCATATTTGCTTGCTTGTACAGAGAGTAGGTTAAACGGAAAACATAACTATCATCATTCTCTAAAAATGTTTTTAAAAACATATTTGTTTTTCTTTTTATTTCACTTTTTACGATTTCTAAACAAGAAAAAAAAAGAAAATATTTAATTAATTAAGAATATATTTAGTTTATCTGTTTGATATTTGTTTCATATCCATTTGAATATGAGTATTTGTTTTAAAAAAAGAAGAAGAAAGGATTAAATAGATAATTATAAGTATCAAATACAAATTAAATATAAATTAGATTTAAATAAAATACAAACAAAAATAATATATATAATTCAAATATACACTAAAACAAGGTTTTGAAATTGTGTACGAAATATAGAAGAAAATTTCTGTAATCGGATAAACGTTGTTTTTGTTGTATTTCTTGTGGTTCAGGCACGATTGTTCTTGCATAGTATCAAGTTTAGTGCTATAATAATTGTTAATACAATGTTGATAAGATAATCCTGCTACGTACTTAATGGGCAGGCTCCACGTAGACGGTGCTGCGAGATCATCAACGGTGTTCATCCAAGTGAGAGCGTCCTTCGAGTCCAAATCAGAAGTTGCCATCCATTGGAGAGTGTAACACCACCTTAGAGGTATAAGATGTAATTTATATAGGTAGCTTATGCTGTAAGGTGATTTATCTGTAATCCATGATTCTACAAATTATTAAGCATTTTTTACTCTATTTTCATCAAGTTTATTTTATTATTTTCTTTTCTTTTCTTTTTTAATAATATATTACATAACCAATGAAGAAAAAGGGTTTCAAATCTATTCCATCTCTAAGAGAAAACAATATTTATAAAAACTAAATTACAAAACCTTTACATTAGGAGATTTTATTTACTGTTGTGTGTAATCATGAACTAACAATAAATAAATAAATAAGAACTATGAAGGAAATGTCCGAGATACGCTACGTTTCCAAACTTTTGTATAATTCTCCTAAACCTTCATAATGTCTTTCATATTACGAACTTTAGAGAACATTTACAGTGTTATAATAAATTTCTAAAATATAAGTAAATTACGGGTAATGAACCATATTATATTTTTCCGAGATAGTTGACAAATAATAGGGTAAACTTACTCACTTTGGTACTATTACAAAGTCTAAAGAAATGTTAGGGATTAAGAAAGAGATTGCGAATAAGAATGAACTCACAAAGTTAAGAGTCAAATTTATATGATGTACCAAGCAATTATGAATAAATAGAATTTTATGAGGTTAAGCAGATTTGCGATAAGTGAGGTCGATGCATGCGTTTTAAGTGTATATCCAGAAGCTTAATAGTATTAAGAAACATAATAAATTCACAAACCCGAACGCGTTTCTCAAAAAATTACTTTAGTTGTATTTTGGTTAAATTGCAAATGTTGTTCTTTGCAAACCCTAGACTTGCCCTTCCATATGGGCAGCTTGATTGAATTAATCAGGATAGATCCCGATCATACTTGTATAAGAGTTCTAGAGCTGCAAGCATTATCCAATGAAGAGATTGGAGGTAAGTGTTACTCATTGATTTATTAAAATCCTATTTGGGGTTACGGTTTCTAGTTAAAACAAAATATAAATAAAAGAAAAAAGATTATTGGTCATGGTTATTGGAGAATTGAATTGTTGGTGTTAGTGATTTGCAATTGGCAAAATTGACTATGGATGGTTGGTTTGGTTGAGTCGATTGAATTTATTATTTGTACCTAATTAATTTGAGAGGATGACGAGGATGGAAATGGTTGACTCCCTTGGTGATATCCAAGATTGTACTCGAGAACTTCAATATTTATTAAGCACAGATATGGTACAATAGGGATTCAAATTACCCTAGGTTACAAGAGCACTGTCAAGAGTGACACATCTAACAGTGGAAAAACAAGAGAGGGTTGTAATAGAGGTTAAAGTTAAAAATGAAATGACTACCATTACACAAGATTGAAATGGCATTTGATGAGATTGGAAATTATGAGAATGTAAAATCCAAGGGTAGATTGATAATGTTGTGAGTAACTCGTCATTGTTAGGTCGAGAAATTCCATGAATGAGACTAAGACCAGTGGCCTCAAGAATGAGTTTGCATTTGAAGAATCACAACAATATCCATCATCGCATACCATGAATCAAGTCTACACTATTATGCCATTGTAGAAGTTCTATGATCAGTTCGTCTAAATAAGTTTGGTTGATCAAGTCCATAATGAGTGGAAGGAGTGCACCTCATTTGATGGCATTGATAGTTCGACTAAGTTACTACAATATTCTTGTGTTTTTCTTTTGCAGATTCATTGATCCTAGAGGAGTTGCGATTAGATATTTGAGACAAACATTTTTCCAAGAGAGGGAGCACGATGTGGACATCATAGTTCAAACGAGCAAGACTAAGACAACCTAAGAGGCAAATTGGAGTTGCCCAATAAAATAAGGCTGACCAACCTTACACAAAGAAGGACCGATCGATTCATTATAAACCACAGTAGTTATCATAGCTATTCGGTATTTTCTTGTATTTTTCTTTTATTGGTATGTCCTCCTTAGATTTTTAGCCATTAGGATTTTAATCTTATAAATAGGCTTTGGTCATTCTTGTGGAAATATGTACATATTTCATTTTAGATATTTATTTGTACACACGTCTTTTCTTCATTGGTTGTTATATAACATTTACTATAAATAGCATCTTGTAACCAACTTAACTAACACTAAGAATTCCAATTAATTTTCTTTCATTGTTCTCGAGTACTCTGTTCTTCAAGCTTCCTGTTGTTCATCTCTATTCTTCCAGCTTCTTGTTGTTCATATATAGATTCTATAATGTCAACAAATTGTAGAAATATTGTAAGTTTGATTCTTTAAAAATTCTTTTCATAATAGATTGGGACTTTGTTATTACTTCTATAATGAATTAATGGGATTTTTCTTTTATTCGTGCTTTCTTATCAAACTATTCATATATCATGGAAAACACCCATACTTATCAATTTGTTGTCAGATCGTGATGTACACCCGTACTTAATAGTCCAATTATTTCCTATAAATGTATATCATATCGATCCTAAGATTTAATCGACCCTAATTTATTTCTATGATTGATGCATAATATCAATTTCTTAACCTCCTCTAATCCCTTTGTTTCAATTTCCATTCATAAATATACAGAAAAATTGCAAAAGTACATATATTTTATTTATATTTGTTCATTGCAAGCTTTAGACCCGTCTTGCCATATATGCTCAATTCGATCCATTGGGATCAGTTTTTATCACCTATCCCTCTGTTTTGTCTCCTTTCCACAAGCAGTTAAAAGGAAAAAAATAGCTCCCTCTCCCTTTGCTCTCGCAATTTAAGTGCCCCTTTGGTTTATCCGGAGATTCACACACCCCTTTCATCTCTAATAAGTAATGGTTCCTCATTTCTTTCCTCATTAAATGTAAGTGGAAACAAACCATAATTGAGTCTTAATCAATGCAAGAAAAAGAAGTTGGTGTATGGGAAGGAAAAAGGAAATCATACTATTTATGGCTTTGTTCATCGAAATGACTCAACATTAAGAAGAGTACTTATAACCTCGTTCTTCTTAATTGCAGTGTAATTGAAAAGTTGAAAGCGGAAAAAGTTACAATACAACCAGATTGTTTACATGAAGTCATTTATGTACCACATGGTAATTAAAGTATGTTTTTCCTTCTTATTTATGTTTAAGTGGATAATTAAGAAATGAAAATTTCAAGAAAATGATTAATGTTCAAGGTCAAGATCGAACTTTTAAGCGATTAAAATGAAAAATCGATATTATATTAAGTGGCAAAAATAAATAATTAAATTTTTAAGTAATTAAAATAAAAAATTAATATTATACTATATGATTTAAATAAAGGTTTTATTACCGTATGGTTTGAATTAATTAACATAACATTGATTATTTATTTTAGTTATTTAAAATTTCAATTCTCTATTTAAATTTAATTCTAAATATTGATTTCTCGCTTATAATTTTTCTAAATAAGATAGGTCTCAACTTTTGATAATTTTTTACAAATTATTCGATATTAGCTTGTACAATATACACACCAAAGGAGGGAAAGAGTTTCATATAGTTGATAGACCTAGCAGCCCGAGAAGAATACGTAACGATACGTATTTATAATTTTCCTCCATAGCATAATTAACATAGCTATGCGATGGAGGATATAAGCATAACAAGAACGATGCCTGCATTTAGGAGATCAATGGAGAGTCGAAGAGCAATATGGTCTTCATAGAGGTAGTTCTTGTTCATAGGTTGGACTATTCCCATAGGTTAGGATATGGAGGACAGGTCCCACAATTGGCACAAGCATTATATGGGTATGAAATCCCACAACAATCCAGCAAATATAATTCCATGCATCAACAGCTAGCGGGCTCAAAGCAAAGGTATGAAGAGTTACTACCACCAATTGCCTCTTCTCAACTGCCCAATCACAGCATTAGCCTCCCATTGGAGCAGCCAATCACAGCAGCAGCCTTTCCCTAGATCATATCCATTTCCTCTCCCATCCACATCTTTCTCAAGTGGCTAGTTATCCCAGCAGCCACTATGGCATCCATACCACCCCTCATTAGATCCTTATTATTACCCACCCATGAATTTTAATATCAATTCCTAGCAACAGAGCCAAAATTTAAATCAAGGTGGAGATGTTGCATCTATCTAGATAGATTTTTTTTTTTTTAATTCTACCACCTAATTTGTGACAATTATAGTTTATTATTTAATTGTTGGACTCTGATTAATTTGTTAATGCGCTGGTTAAACTTTATTAGTTTTTTGTAATATGCACTTAAGTTGATGATTTCAAGTTTTATTTATATTAATTCCTACATTTCTTCACTAATTACATAATTAAGATAATATTAATCATTATTGTTATATTTATGAACGATACAATTATTTTAAAAGTTGATAATATATAATTAGCAATTAAATTAAATTTTCATTAACTTATCAATCAAATTAATTTTGCAATTAAATTAAAAAAAAAATGGCTATGTCGCGAATTCTTGTTGCATAGCTATGTGGACTGCTCAAGGGGTATATGGTGAGAGTTCGTCGTATGTTATCGTCGGTTAGCACTTCAAGAGCAATCCTTAATTGGCAAATTGAAACAGTGATTTTAGTCACCTTAAGGGTTTAACTGATGAGTTTTTAGCCTTAATTTCCAATTAAATTCATCAATACTTGCCAATTAACAGGCTCTTATATGTAATGATTGTTAAAATCATTCAACTATTTTAAGCGAAGTGTCATTTTTCGTTTGTTTCATGGCGTAAGGTTGTAGGAATTGAATTGTTAAGGAGTAATCCGTCATATTGATTGGTCAGCCTAAAAATTGACTGAAGGAATTGGCCAAAAATAGAAATGAAATGGTAAAAGTGCTTACGATACAAGTTTAAGCCATAGGCTTAGTTTGAAAATTTTAACTGCTTTAAAAATTCTAGTCAAACCCTTAAAACCCAGCTACCGACTTCCCACCCAGTCAATCAATAATGACTTACTCTCATAAGTCGCTTAAGCACCTCCCACATAGATTTTTCTTTCTAAACTTGAGATTTTTCCATCGGCGACAACCTGCCAATTAACAGGCTAATCCTCAGAATGATGATTAAATCATTCAAATATTTTATACTTAGTGTCATGTTTTATTTGTTTAAATGGAGTAAAGCTGTAGGAACTGAATTGTTAGGGAATAATTTGTCATATCGATTAGTTAGCCTAAAAATTGAATGGAGGAATTAGCTAGGATTAGAAATGAAATGGCAAAGATGCTCACAATACAAGTTTAAGCCACGGGCTCAATTCGAAAATTTTAGCTGCTTTAGAAATCTTAGCCATTTAGCCCTTAAAACTAGCAGCTAACTTCCCACCTAAGTAACTAGGTGATTGTCTCCCTAAAGCGCTTCCCGAGTAGATTCTTCTTTCCTTCTATTCCAATATTGGAGTCTTCGATGGATCCCCCATCGTGCAAGGACCCAAGGTGGTTCCAAGGACCTGCCGGTTCTCGATTCTAGGTCTTCAACTCATGAACCATGTGTAAATTATTTTTTCTTTAATTTTTCTCCATATAATTTCGTTAAATATTAAACTTTTTCATTGTTTTAACCGAAACTCTTACTATACAACTTCCACATTTATTTTTAGGTTTTAAACCAATAACTTAAAATACATTTCACACAAATTATAAATAATCAACAAAAACTCCACATATATGGTTTAGGAGCCATCCTAAAATTATTAAATGGTATAAATAAAAGAGAGAGATATTAAGCCTTACTTCTACTAAACATACCTATTTGTAAGAAACAAAAATAAATAAGAAAAAATTACTCCATTTACAAATAATTGTAAAGCTAGTGTAGAAAATAACTAAGCTAATACCACTTCCTTTACGTGTGTGTATATATATAAACAATGTCCATAGCATGTAAGATAGAGTAATGTAATGGTGGCATATTATTTAAATTGATAGAAAAAGTACTATTCAAAAGTTCCCACCTTACACACGCTTAGGAGTTAAGCTAACCTACTTCCACTAAATGTGTTGAAATCATTGAAGTGGTCATCTTCGAATATATACAAGTCGCATGCTTCATGTTCTCACTTCTTCGCTTTGTGCTAATCTTCAATATAGCTAAGCACTTGGACATAGCTAATAAAAAAACCCTACAATCATCTAAAATAAACCCTATTCTACTAAACACTTGCTCTACAATAACCATCGACAATGGAATAGCCAAAACTTGTTAAGCCATGTAAGAGAGAGTTGGGAAAGCCTCTATATGCCTCTTCCATCAATCTAAGATGTTAAAGTCACACATACCTACACTATCACCAAACTAAAATGTAGTGATCAAATTGTCATCAAATTTTTTATGAGACTCGTTCCCTGCACCATCCCTATTGTTTTTAATCTTTGCATCATCAAAACATCTATAATTAGGGGGGCACCCAAGTTGCCCCTCTATTTGGTGGTGGAGGGCGAGGGACTCAACTCACTAAAACTTGACAGCAGTTATGTAAATGTAAATTAAGAAAATAAATCATTAGTGATCTATGTTATCCTATCAAACTGTATGTGCTACACAAGTTACATAAACATCATGTGTGCCGGAATATTGATCAACATATTCATAATATAAATTTAAATAATCATTAAGTGCTTATATTTTGTAGCAAGGATATGCAATCATAGAAACTCAATAAATAAGAAAAAATTTTCTATAATAATTTATCCATTTCCTACTCATTTCACTTACACAAATCTATAGCATAACATTGTGCTACAATTCATATAGCATAATAAGTATGCCCACAACTTTCAAAACAAATAAATGAATGCTTGGTTAGTAAACGTATGAAAATGTTCTCGTACAATCATGAAAATTTTTAAATATTTACAACGACCTTGTTCATGTGTCCTAATCATTTGGGTATAATGGTAAATTTTGGATATTGAGCATAGTGAAATTATTTGTATTCAACAATACTTCATAGAAGTTTATAAGTAGCATTCCACTTATGCTAAGCATCCCTTTTAAATTTGCATGGCCTTAACTGATTGTCACAATAAAATTTTTGCAAAGCCTTATTAACATATGAATTTTTAACGTATAATCAACCATTTTAATAGGTGACATTTTGAAATTTGAAGTGAACGTATTATCCTTAACACAATTTCAATATGTGATAAGCGTAAGGTATATGGGAAAAGGTTCTCCTGAGCTTAGGCTAGCCAAGTGCTTGGAGGTTAGAAATAGATGTGGTATTTCCGTAACATTGTCAAAACCAATGGAAAAAATCTTTATACTCAATCCATACTCCTCCAATATAATGCTTATAATTTTAAAAATATTTAGTGCCATGTGTCATCAATTAAATTTTCTAATTACTAACAATCTTTAATACAAAACCCACTTATCATCTAACTAGTAACTTATTGTTCCCATATAGGAGTTTTCATTCCACCTACCCATCTATATGTCAACATAGATAAAAACATATGTATCTGGCATCTTAAACTTAGTTATGAGCTCTCATTATTCGTGATATAAAGCTAACTATTTGTTTAATGCGCATATCTAGCAGAAAATGTGAAGGTGCTATGATTTAAAAAAGCTTTTACATACTTTATAAAGTCAAAATTATTACCTATACCATATGATAAGTGCATGCTAGCTATTATTTTGCATAATCCAATTTGTTGCCTCTCCTTAGAGTATAAAATAATGCGAAAGGTTGGAAAATAGTGGCCTTAGAAATTTGTGGCTATGTCTTTTTTGTTCCACACTCCATTAGGTGACAAAGGTGGGGAAAAGTTGGAATTTCTAAAATAAATTTTACTAAATTTGACAAACTATAGACATCTATGCATTGAGATCAAAACTTTAAACCTCTTACACATCATATATGCATCATATCTTATTCCAAACATCATGAAAACCTAAATCAACTAAAGAATCAACATTTTCATCATACCCATTTGATCAAGACATCATTCAAGACATTAAGTTAATAACTAGATTAGCTCAAAGCTATGGTTTCTTAGTAGAAAACAATAAAGTTTAGAAGTGGATTAGGGTTTTCTTGCCTTAAAGATTTTTCTATAAGTTTTAAGGGATCTAAAGGGCATATGTTTGGCAAAAGGATTTAAAGAAAAAGCAATAAAAAATAAAATAAAAAGGATTTGGGTGCGTCTAAAACTCTAGAATGGAATGAGTGGACCATTTGCTTTTCTTTTCCACCAACTTTTCTTTAAAAGTAACTTAACTTGGCTAATTTTGGTTTTATTTAATCTAATGATTATTCTAAGTTTCTTAAGAGTTTTAAATATTTTGTTAAGCTCAACTTAACATTTTGAAACCCTTCATTGTATTTGTCTTGTCAAAACGAAGCATAGGGGCAAAACTATCATTTTTGAAAAGTTAACCCTTAAACATTAAAAAATCATTTTTAATTGACTTTGAAAATTTCCTTATCAAATTAATCACTTTATTTAATGCCTTGATTTATTTCATTTGTAATAAGAACCTCCTTCTAGACAAGTTATGATAAAATCGAGTTTAAGAGAAAAATAATCTTTTTAAAATTTCTACTCGTAAATTTTTTAAAATTACTCCTAACTTAACTTTTAAATTTTGAAAACATACCTATAGTTACCTACTTGGAAATTCTCTGTCTTTCTTTTTTTAGTTAACTTATGACCTTGAAAAACTATATTGGTTTATGTATACCTTTTCTTTAATTGTTGTGATGTTTCTAGATAAAAAAAAAAAAAAGAAGAAGAAGAAGAAAAAATATCATTTTTTTTCTTACAAAAGAAATTCAACAAAGTTCAAAATGCATGATCGATGTTTTTTACGACTTTATTATTTGTCTTAAGGTGTATTAGGACCATATTATCCATAGGATTGATTTTTTGTGATAAATAATACAATTTATTGTTTTTTGATTCATGAAAACCCAAAAAAAAAGAAAAAAAATCTAAAAGTCCACCAAAAATTGGAAAATTTTTAGAAAAATAAAAATTGTGTTTTTGATCATTTTTATCTTGCTTCATGTTCAATTTAATGTGTTTTGGTATGATATTAACCTGTAGGTAATTTTTAGATAATAATAATGTCTTCTTGGTGATGTTAGCTATATAAGAAAACTCATAAAAAGTAAGAAATTCAAAAATAATAATTTATTTCTCATATTTGTGTTATGTCGATTTTTATATTGCTAACCTGTATGGTGCTACGATGTAGTTCTTTATTTCTTATGAATAAAACAGGTTGATATTTCTTTTTAAAAGGAATTTTTCAATAAAAGGTTTATTTCATATATTTCTTTTTAAAAAATTATTTTTTAACATTTACAAAAGTTTCTTAAATAAAGGTTTCTTTAGGGCTTTCAAAAGAAGACACAAGCAAAGCTAGGGTTTTAGGATTTTTTCTAAAAAATATAAATTGGTTAAAAACATAAAGTTAACATTTTTCAAAAATAAAACAAACCAATAAACTAAAGTTTTACTAAAAAAAGAAAAAGAAGAAGAAGAAGTACTTGATATCAACTAGTAAATGTATAGGCATTTTAGGGTAACCTTACAAAAATAAAAACTTAATTTTTTTCTCAAAATGCTTTTTTGTTTTTCTTCAAAGAAGAAAAAGAAGAAACTCTTCTTTTGAAAATTTTTCGAAAAAAGGATAACAGAAATCTTGAAGATCTTTTTTAGAGAAATCCTTATGAAAACTGTTTAATTTAAAAAAAAATAGCTTGGAACTAGTGAAATTTCTAATTTATATTTTTTTTAAAAAAAAGAAAAGAATGTAAACCAATGATCAAAATTAGAATTTATCCATTCACAAACCTTAATTTCATTATTATTATTTTTAACTTAGACTAGGTGACGACCCTATTTTCAAAAAATAGGTAAAGAAAATCTTCAGAAGTATTTTAACTCGATAGATTATATTCGATTGATGATCCTCCACGTAGCGCACAATTAAATGTTAGATTCCATTAAAAAACAAAAAACAAAAAACAAAATCAAATGATACGTTGTAATTTAATTCAATTAAAAAAGCCAACCGGATGATTCAAACCGTCCTCAGCCTACTTGTCACCTAGTCATACTCAATACCGTGTATCGTATCGAAGAGAGTGAAAATAAATTCTAGGAAACCAGCTCCTCTAGTCTTTTCATAGTCATGGTTCATCTTGACCCCCATTCACACACGATTGTGTAAACAAGATTTTGCTGGGCATTCTCGTCTGAATGCATTTCCTTTCACTGGTTGCGTCGACACGACAGGATTAAGGTCCAGTATGTAGGTAGGCAGTCAAGGTCATATTCAAGGTGATTATGCAATTTTCTCTTTCATAGAATTTGGAGTGAGACGAAACCAACGTTGCTGATGTCGATCCTTTTGTCCATAAAGGAATGAATGACTTTTCCGTGTTTCAGACCGAGACACTTTAAGCGTGAAGTGTGAAATCATCAAAGATTCATGTTTTCGTGACACGTCGGAAACTTCTGGTGTTGCCTTGACTTGGTCCCTGAAGACTGAACACAATATTGAAAACATTGGCGGACTACGCAAGTCATTGGAAAAATTATCATGTGAGATATAATTATTAGTAAACTTATATCGATAATTGAATTTTTTTTTTATGAAAAACTAATTCCACTATACAATTATAGAAAATATTATTCTTCTCACTAAAAAACTAAATAAAAATTCTTTCAATCATTCGTATATATTTATTTTCTTATAAATACTGAAAAACGTAAAAGATTTAGATTTTAAATTCTAAATAAATATTAAAATGCACATGTTGCCCGAATCTATAAGAACGAATCCATTAGCCATGGTGGGGGGGTAGCCCCACGTCTCCATGCAATGATGGGTCAATGGGATTATGTGATTTAAAGTTTCTACTCTATAAGAACGAATCCAAAGTGATCTACTCTTGCAAGGAAGTTTCTTGCCGGACACCACTCCTCACAATTATTTGTCCTTGAAATTTTTATAATATTCCTGGAATGTCCAATTGTTACTAAGTGAGGGGTCCTGCACTAATTTAATAATGGATAGTAAGCAACTCTCGAGAATTATGTATTTATTGGATGTTGACATTGGGATTATCAAGAAATCAAATTCACATTCGATCGAGTTTTTAGAGATAGGCTTTGTTTTGATTGTTCAGTTTGAGTTGGTTGCTCAAATTTCGATATATTTGATTTGGCCATATTATGAGTCTAATTAAATTTATACTAAGTTTAAAGTATATAAATCAAGTTTAATTGAAATTAGGTTATGACTCATGCTACAATATAAATTTAATGTAAAGGAAAATAACTTATTTTCTAAATATCAAAATTAATCAAATTTAAATAAGCTAAATTCAAGCTTATTTAGTAACATTTAATAGATGCCATTATTCCTCACATGAAACTCACTAATACAAAAGAAATATACAATCATATTCTCTTCATATCATATAACAACTTAATTTAGTAATACCAAACTTCCTATGTACTTACACTGTTAATTGACTTCTATTTTAAAAAAAAAAAAAAAAAATTTCTTCTCTTCAAACGGTATATATACTATTAAAGGCCATGTAACTTGTGTGTTACACGATTATTGCAGCTAGAATATGCCAAGTGAGATTACTTCGTTCCCATCCTGTAGAAACTACCAATGGTGAGGTGAAAAAGACGTACACGCAAGTGACAAAGTCACATCTATCACTTCTATCATCTAGTTTCCCCTGTGGAAGTAATAATTCTCGTTTAGACATCCTACACATGTAAATTATGTATCTCTAATGTGCTTCCACTTGCGGGGAGAAAAAGATGTAAATCCAATCGAACGCCCTATTAGCTGAATACTAGAAAAATTGCCTTGGCGATGCATTTTGTGTGAACATAGATACATTGTTAATGTATACAAACTTCGAAAAATGTCCTCGTAGACGCATATATGAGTTACGTAATCATAATCTAAAACGAAAAATTGAATTTATTTCCAAATTAACATTTTAGAATTACTAATTATGTCCCGAATATTGTATTTGACAGATGCTGCTTGCTTTCGAACATGATATGTATCATAACACGCAACAAAAAGCAATTGAAAATTCATTTTTAGAAAGATTATTACTTTTATATTGTCAACTATGTATGTGGGAAGTAAAATTAAACATAATAAGCAACCAAATATGGGTAGGAATGGTAAATGAGCGGACCATTTGTTTCAGTGTCTAAAGACTACGTGCCTGGTGTGTTCATGTTTTCACTTGCCTAAGCTCGGTGTGTCCGCATGCCTATCGGTCTACATTTTTTTTAGCTATCGCTTACCATTTACCAAGTCACGCACTATTGAATAATAACTCCTTCCAATAGAGTGAAAACAATACACAACAATCGATCAATGCTTGCAATAATTATCTAAGGAAAAACTTATGAAACCACAATAAAATTCAGTAAGCTAAAAGCATGTGATTAAAACTAAAATTAAAGAGAATTAACAGTTTAAATAAACATGGATTCTAGTGAATTCTCAACTATTGGGTGTGGTTTCTAAAAATCATATTGATGTGAGGTTGTGCTTCTCTAATCCTTTAAACTCATTTTTATCATGCTTTATAGATATTTATATTGGTGTCAAAATGGAGTTTCACCATACTTACAGAATTCACAACCATCTTTTTGCATAGTGGTCCTATCATGTAGCAAGAATATTGTATTACCAATATCTCGTCTATATATTTCAAGAAATTAACGAATCACATTACTACTTAGCTACTCTAACTAGAATTGGGATTCAATCCTAATTGCATGAAGATTACGCTAAGTGCTAGGACCATAATGCCCTAATATGCAAATCTAATATAATAAGGATTAGGAATCCTAAATATTATTGGGAGTTATTGCATCCTATTATGGTAGCTAAACTCTATAGGTAAATAGGGGGTAATGCCCACATGTAAAGAGCTACGATACTTCTCATGATAGTTGATTGCTCTATACTCAAGATATCCCTACTATTTCTTATAGCTAAACTTCTTGGCATTAATTTTTCGCTTCACAATTTCCTTAGCATCTACAAAGGCATCTAGCTAGCTCTCAAGTCACCCTACCGTCTAGTCAATAAGGAACCTATTGTCCCACAATTAAGCTAAATCCTACAAGTTCCCACCTTTACACACACCATTTGATCAAGGAGGGGCTACCATCTAAAGGGTAACCCTTGGACCTACATATGTACATGAAAAACATTAAGTATTTTATAAAAATACTAAGTGTCTTATGCTAAACTTGATCAAAATCACTTGTTCATTTGCGCTAACACATGATATGTTATTTAAACACTTAACCAAGTGCAATTTACTCATTTTTCACTTAAATTTGCATATAATTAATGGAAACTTAGGTAGGATAAGTGTGTACTTTTACACACTATCATGTTTATATGAAAAAGTTCTCTCCTTATTCTACATGCCAACATTTCGGTATAATATATTTTTAAGAATCCCATAATTTCTTTGGTGTATGTGCAACATCTCCTTCGCGCTAGATATTTAGAAGTTGCCATTGAAAAATATTGAGGACAACTACATATGTATTACAATGCACTAGGTTGGTTTGCATGCTTTGTTTTTTAAAATGAAGTAGACAAATTGCCCAAAGAAGCTGAATTGTAGGGAGTAGTAGTGATGCTAGCTCAAAAACATATAGTGAACTGCTAGTATATTAGGTGCAACACCTCGAAGAAGATAAGGAGGAAGGAGGGAAATCTTGATGTCTTCTAATGGTGGTCAGCTAAATCTTACATGATGCCAGTACTATCCCTTAGTGGTATGGGATGTTATAGCATTTTTAATTTTGACGGTCTCATTTAAGTCGGCTTTTAGCTTAGATGGATGAGTCTTCAGTCCTCATCATCGCCTTCGACTCAAACGTAAAACTATTGAAGCATACATGTGTGTTAAAGATTAGAGTGATGTTGATGATAGAAGACAAGGGGACTCACATTTATGGTTTCTTGAAGATGCATGGGAACATCTAGGACCCCAGAGTCACCAACCGACACACAAACGGAGGAGGAAGATGATGAGGTTTATTGATTTTATGATAGGCTTCTACAGTTTCTTGAAAATTTTTCTATACAAGAAAAAATATTTTTTATTGAAAACTTTTGTTTTGTTTTCAATCTATTACCTTAGAGAGTTGGAGTTTGATTTATATATTTTATAACTAATATTCACGGAAAATGAAACACAAAATTATTAAGTTAAAATGCAAATCTTAAACATAAATTTAACATTTATTTCAAAATTAATTGAAAGATTAATTATATTAATAAAATTAAAATGATTAAATAAATACAATTTAATTACTTAAATTAATTCATTCCAATTGGTTTTTTAAATTAAATTAATAAAAAAATCAAATAAAACACACAATTTAAATTAAAGCAAATAAATTAATATCGATATATTAAATTAATTATTTAATTTCACTTCCCTTAGTTATTCAAATAATAATAATTAAATTGATTAAATAAAAAGTTAAGCACTTACATAGATTAGTAAGTAAATATTAAGAATTAAATATGTATCTCTTTTTTTTTTTTCCTCTACCTTTGTATATGCATAATATATTAAAGATATTCAATTTAAGATTGATGGTTAAGTCGATGATATTTTATGAAAGATCAAAGACCAATTAAAGTTGTAATGGGCCTCTCCAAATTATTTTCCAAAATAGTGGTAAAAAGAATTTCATATGCCTAAGTATCAAGTATAAATAATCAAATATAAACTACTAATGGTTAGTAAATTACCTGATAAAGAAAACTCTTTTCAACATCGATTAATTAATAAATTAAATAATTTTTTACGTTGCTTATTCTTCTTTGTTTTCTCTCTACTTAGTCATGCTACTGACAAGTTCACACACTTCAACCAACAGGCCCTCTAAAAACTCAAATCTATATAAAGGAAATGATAAAGATGATGATACTAAGAATAATAATAATAATAACAACGAAGACGACGACGACGATGATGATGGAGAAAGGATAACTAATAAAAATAGAAATTCCGTATGTTCATTATAGCCCGTTACATCAATCAATAATATTCTTTAGATTTTATTATTTATAGTGTAAAAAAAATAATTTAAATTTTAATAAATTTATAATTTTTAACAAACGTTGATAATTTCTTTTCTTATTATTTATTACTTCTTATAATGAAAATAACATGATGATGATGATAATAATAGTTTATCTTATTTATATTATATAATTATTTAAAATATGTACTATACATCTATCAAACAAGTTAAGAAACACAAGTACCTCCTTTAATGTTATAAATCTTTATAAAATAGGGCTGAGGTGTAAATATCAAAAAGAGTGAATTTTTCAACACTATCCTTTTTGAATTATTTCGTAATCAAGAAAAGTAAACACATAAGGTTTTTATTACAATTTTGAATAGAAAAAAAAAATCATGTCCGTACCTATGACACCAAAACTAGATGTTGTGAATTGATAGTAGGCCCTAAGTCATTGCATACTTAAGCTATGGTATGAATATATATCGAATCGTTTAAGTCCATCATTTTTGGGGCATAACATTAGGAGTACCTTGGCAATTTAAAAGGCTAAAGTAATGATGCAGTCACTCTTTAGGACAAAAATAATTACATGTAAAATTATTAATAAGAATTAGGGGTATTTGCTCTATCAGATCGACTCTAAGTGGGTATTAGAAGTCACTAAGTAGGTTTTTGATTTATATTTTCGAAATTTGCTTCGATAAGATAAAATACTGGTATGAGATCTTCCTTCTATACTCCATAATATACAAAGTATAAGTTTCAAGGTTTCCTATACTTATTCTATAAAATATAATTAAATAATATTAATAAATAAATAGTCAATGGAAATGTTATAATTTTTTGTCAATAAATATTTTAGTAAAAATGAAAAAAAAAGCCAAAATTCATAAGTTAATAACGTTAAAAAAAAAACCTAAATTCATATGTTAATAACCTTAAACGATTAAACTTAATATTGCATCTCTTTCATTTCCTTATTTTTTCCCCCCCATTTTCCTATCTAATTTTAAGTTTTTTTTTTTATTCCTTTGCTTTACTCTTTCTTATTTACTAAGTGGTAAAATTGTAGAACTTAAAATAATTAAGATTGAAAAATTACTTTTTTTTTTAATTTCAAATTTTTAACAAGTGTTATAAATTTTATATATGAAAAATTTATAATATATATCACATATATATTACTTTTTTAATATTACATAAATTTGAAATTTGTTAAAAAAAATTTACAATTTTCATAGATACCTTATACTTTATGAACAAAGTATAAGATGGTTTTAGAGTGTTACAAAATAAATTTTGATTTCAAAGATTAGAAACTTGTAAGGTACAAGAATCATACTTTACTTATCCACTAATCTCTAATAAGAATATAAAAACATGAAACACCTATAATATAGATATTTTAAAAATATAAAAGAATAATAAAGGCTAAATTTTTATCTTATTTTTACACAATTTCATAATTAAAATATACAAAAACATAAAACACTTGAAGCACCTATAATACAGATGTTTTAAAAATATAAAAGAATAACAATGGTTAAGTTTTTATCTTATTTTTATAAAATTTCATAATTAAAATATACAAAAACATAAAACACTTGAAGCACCTATAATATAGATGTTTTAAAAATATAAAAGAATAACAATGGTTAAGTTTTTATCCTATTTTTATAAAATTTCATAATTAAAATATACAAAAACATAAAACACTTGAAGCATCTATAATATAATACAATTGTTTTAAAAATATAAAAGAATAATAAAGGTTAAATTTTTAGCTCATAATTAAAATATACAAAACATAAAAAACTTATTACTGTTTTTGAAAATTTAAATTACGGATAAGTTACATGAATATTTAGAATCTATCTCTTTTAGGATAATGGAGTTAATTTATAAATTCAAGGCATTACATTGAAAATCATTCCACTTTTCATCATAAATGATATAGACAACCACGTGTCAAACTAGTGGTGAATATAAAGAAAAAAATTAAAACAATTTATAAAAAGAATTCATTAAATATCATACATTATATATATATATATATATGTGCATTTAAAAGATAAATATTAATAAAATTTAGAATGAGCATCCATAGACTGGCATGTATTCATTCATAATCTACTAATGTTTTACACACGGATGGGTAAAGTATTAAATTTGTTTTCTTAATTTATCATGCTAAAACAGTACAGGTACAGAATCATTCTGTCACTTTCAAAACCTGTCTCTTCAAATCGTGTTGAATCTATCTAATACTCTGCAATTTCAGAGCCCAAGTCCCATGTTCACACGGACCTTCTTCCACTACGTTGCTTCCTATGTAACTGTATAAGCGCGTCCTACGCCACGAAAGTCCAAATATGTCCATCTCCAATCACCAACCCTTCATATAACCCCCCACACTCACCACCTTCTCAATCTCATCTCCACAACAACCCAAACTAAAAAACCTTAATTACCTTTCCAAAAACCATAACAAGGGAAGTAAACAGAAAATAGTTTTTCCTTTTTATTATTTGATTAAAAAAGAAGAAATATAATTAATTCTCAAATTTAGGCCATGGTTGTTGGAACCCAAACCATGGCAGGCATCTCCAATGATCCCTCCGACACCAGCAACTCCGCCACCGCCGCTACTCCATCTTTCAATATCTTCCGACGCCTTGATTGGTCACCTTTGCCTACCCTAGGCATTCTCGCCTTCGATACCGCCAAGACAATGTCCCGCCTTGTCTCGCTTTACAAATCCTTAACTGACCAGGAATTCACCAATCTGAGGAGAGATGTCATTCGTTCTCAAGGCGTGGCCTACTTGAATTCTCCAGACGAAAGTTTCCTATTGAGACTCGCGTGTTGGGAGCGGCTTGAAGATCTCGAAACCGCGGCCACAGCGGTTTCTCGGTTAGGTCATAAGTGTGCGGACTCTGAATTGAAGGATTTCGACAAAACCTATGACAACGCTAAAGTTGGCGTGGTCGACGTAGGGAAGCTTCACTTTGGGTCCAAACACGTCCAGAAAGTCATTGAAAAGATGGAGAAATTGGTCTCTTCAACCGACAAATTGTACACCGCATTGCAATGTCTTGCAGAGATGGAAACATCAGAGAAAAAACTACAGCAGTGGAGGAAAAATATCACGGAAAACCACTTGCGAAAAGCGAATTTCAGTCTTTTCGAGGAAAAGATCGCCCATCAACGAAAACAGATACGGCATTACAAGAACATGTCTCTATGGAGTCAGAGTTTCGACAAATGTGTTCGCCTGATGGCAAGAACGGTATGCGTTGTTTACGTTAGGATTTGCGTCCTTTTTGGTCCCTATATTTCGGATCTTCCCAGGATGTCTCGAGCAACACCGCAAGGTCATAGAAAGAGCAGTAATCAACGACACATTCGAATCCATCCGGAAAGCATGTTTTGTCCATTGGATAACAAGTCCGGTCCAATAGCTTCTTCTAGTAATGTCACCGCGTCAATTTTCCGCAAAACGCGCGTTACCAAGTTCCACAGTCGTGAATTGAACCTGGAACGTGTTAAGGCCAGAAAAATCGAAAGGAATGCTATTCTCAGTTCCGCCTCACCAACAACGGTTGGCGGCTCGGGGCTGGCTTTGCGGTACGCTAATATCATTACAAAGGCGGAGATGTACTTGAATGCGTGCATGGAGATGGATGAGGAAGCTCGAGGGGACATGTACGAAATGCTGCCGGAGACGTTGAGGAGGGCAGTAAGTGCGAAGCTGAGGGGGCATCGGAAGGAGGATGGGGGACATGAGATGGCGGAAGGGTGGCGGGTGGCGGTCGAAGGGATACTGGAATGGTTGGGGCCGGTGGCACACGACACGGTTCAGTGGCAGACGGAGAGGAATTTGGAAAAGCAGAGGCTTGATTTTTCAGGGCCTCCGGTGCTGCTGTTGCAAACACTGCATTTTGCGGATTTGGAGAAGACGGAAGCTGCCATCGTTGAAGTTCTTGTGGGGTTGAGTTGTATATATAGGTATGAAAATAGGTGTTCGGGATGATATGGTTAGCAGCATCATATGATCGTAGCGACTAAGGTTTGTTTTCAAAGTCTAGTGGTCAGATTTTCTATTTGCTTTTTCTTTTCTTCTTTTTCTTTTTTTAAATTTTTTTTTTTATTTTAGTATACATATATATTTGTTTCACAGTTTTGTGATTTGAAACAATTATTAGTCCAAGCTGTGTTATCGAAATGGAAGAGTTGGTGGAGAATTAAATTTTGCATTTTAATTTGTCGTTGTTCTTTGATGAAAATCATTTAATATAGTATAATCGGAAGTCATTGAACTTTTGAATAAAAAAATATATAAAAACAAATTAAATCCATCCTAGGTTAACGCTAATGAAAAGACAAATCAATCATTGAACTTTACTTGCATTGGAGGACAGCCGTACAAGATGGAAATTTGGTTGAATGCCAAAATCTTCTTTTGATTAAATAGTGGATTTTAAAGCTGCAAATATATCATAGCATAATAAAAAGACGAGTACGTCGCACACCTGGACAATTCTACGCACATCAGCTGCCGTTACAATAGATAATTTATTCTATTATTAATAACAGCGAAAATAAAGTTTATTGATTATAAAATAAGATGTCGACAACCAGATCAGGACTTTAATATAATCTTACAGGAAAGCGTGTTTGCACAGAACAAGATTGAACATGGTTTATATCTATCAAAAGCCAGCTTTTATGGGATAAAAAGTTCATCCCATGCCAGCTTGAGTCATCCAAACCTATATGCTACTAAATTTATGTCTCTTGAGCAACTTCAATCGTATTCTCCTCCCACTGCCGGGCCTTTTTTCCATGCCAGCCATGATGGCATTTAGATATTTACATTAAAAAATCCAAGTTAGACGAAAATAAGGTTGCAGCAGTTGTAGAATCCATGTTAATTTCCACTTTCTAATGCTTGTTCTCACACCGTAAAATCCAATTGCCTCTCTCATCTTTGAGGACACACCCAACTGATGCTTGGCCTGTGCTATGGATAAGTAAACCGTGAATGTTTAGCTTTGTGCATCCAATTTCTAGTCTAAACCTCCATATTTACCACCCTTAGATGGAGTACATATATAGAAGTTTTTTGTCCACCAAGGAAACCGATTTAATCAAATCATAATAAATTGCATATACTTGGCGTATTCCTTATTTATCTAATGGAGGATAATATGTAAGATATCATACCATCTTATTATTTATATTATTAAGTTAAAATACCCGGTTTTGGATTTCATATTTTTTTATTACTATTTTAACCCTAAAAGCCTTAAAAATATTTAAGGATAAAATGAGAAACTTTACCTAATCTTTTATTTTCTATCTCATATGGTAGTGAATTAGTAGTTACCTAAATATAACAAATCCTATTGTCATACCCTAAAACCTAAAAAGCAATAACAATTCACCACGTGTTTTATGTTTTACTTAAGTAAAATACATGAGACTTCTTATAACTTATATTAATTTATAAGTCAGTTTTACAATTCTAAAATCGTTCATAATTTTGAAAGAAAAAAAACTTATCCATTTGACCTACTTGATTTGTTTAATTCATGCCGATAGAAAATTACTTATTAAAGCTTTAGTTCATACTAAACATTTTCTAGAGTAACAAATAATATAAAAATTCATTTAAAAGTCCAATTACATCTATCTATGAATTCCTACATAATAATGACATACTACTCTCCAGCTAACATCATCTTAGATCCTACTATAAGATCGCTCCAATTAGTACACTGCAACCACCTGAAAAAGAAATAAGGAGTAAGATACAAGGACCTAGTATAGTAGTAATGCAAACACAAGAAAATATCAAGTAGGTTTACATTCTAATATAGTAAACAATAATTCATTTTATAACTATCTTTATTAGAGTAAGCAAGCAGCATAGGTGTACTCATGATTCTAGACAACAAGACGGGGGATCTAGGGTCCAATACCATCGCAATAGCAATTAGCGATTGATCAAAGTAATTGAACTCCATGCTGCGAAATCGAAACCAAGTAGCCTCATTTAAATGTCATCACCGTTAGCGGTTTTTACTTATCACAATCCAACTATATCGTATCGTCTGTCGAAACCTACAACCTTGGACTATGCATGGTAAACGAGTGGCCTGTGTGTGTTAGCTTACCTAAAAATTTCATGCCTAGTGTGTTGGTTCTTTTTGTGTGCCTAGCCCATCATGTTTGCATGCTTGTCGGCCTATGTGCTTATGTACTGTTTTTTTCCTCAAGTGCCGCTCATTTATTCGCATGCCACTCACATGCTTTTAAGTAGGTTTGAATGTTAATATACATACATTTTTATAAAACATGTATGCATATACATTAACAAGTACATATGTTTATATATACATATATATACGTGTATCTATATACATAATTAAACATGCATATTTATGTATATTAGTATATGTATTTATATGTATAATATTTATGTGTGTAAGTGTGTGTTTGCATATGTGGATACATGTAAATAAATGCATATATATATGTTTGTACATGTATATATAGGCATGTGCAAATGTATATATGTATACATATATATATATATATATATACATGTTTTTATCTATGTGGATACTTGTAAATAAATACATGTATATATGTTCATATACAAAATATAATACGCACACAAATGTATATATGTATACATAAGCTTTTGTAAACGTGTAAACATGTACATAAACACGTACATGTGTTTATATATATATGTGTATTTATGTATGTATAGTTATATATGTACTTATATATACATATATTTATATACATATTTACATGTATATATGTGTGTGTAAATAAATACATATAAATATGTACACATACGCAAATGTATATACATATACATATATTTTTGTAAACGTGTATATGTATATGTATATGTAAATACGTATGTGTTTATATAATCATATATATATATATGTATTTATATATGTAATTAAACGTGTATATATTCGCATATATATATATATTATATACATATGTATTTATATACATGTATTTACACATATAAATAGGTATGTAAATACATGTATATATATATTTAGATATATGTATATACATATGTATTTATATACATGTATTTACACATATAAATAGGTATGTAAATACATGTATAATATATATATATAAATAAATACATACATATATGTTTGTATATGCATAACATATATAAAATGTACATATGCATATACAAACATAATGTATGTATTTATTATATATATATTTATATACATGTATTTACACATATAAATAGGTATAAATATATATATATAATAATATAAAACATACATATATGTTTGTATATGCATATGTACATTTATTATATATGTTAGCTGTAGGTACTATGAAGTATGAATCCAATATCTTACATATTGTTTTTTAAGAGGCATGTAATGAAAGAAGATAAAATAACTAGATAAGTAATAAAAAGCGGATGTTAATCAATTAAGAAGAAAAATGTAAAGAGATTGATTTTATATTAATTAGCTTACTTTAATGATTACAATTTTGAAATTGCAAAACAATAAATGAACAAGAAGAGATAAAGCCTAAATTTCGTTAAATGGGACGGAGGGAGATGTAAATGGTTGTCTTTATCCTTCTTGATCTTCGGGGCTTGGTTGTCCTTATCCTTCTTCATAAAGCCTAATTATGTCAAATTACTTGTTCAATTTATCTTCCCTTTTTTATTCACTTATTCTGATTAAAATAATTAATATAATTAAATTAAATAATTTTATTAGTTGTTCAATCCCATAAAAATAAACCTAATTAAATAGTAATAATAATTTATTCATTTAAATATTTAAATATTTATTTTATAATAATAATTTATTTATTCATTTAAATATTTAATATGTGATACCCCGGTCTCCATGCTACTATTTTCAAGACCCAAAATCTAATGAGACATTAGAAATAAACTATTTAGTATGTAAAGATAATAATATAATATAGAGCGACATCTAAAAAATGTGAACATTTATTGAGTATATCCTAATAATTAGATATATGCAAGTATGCAAACGTACATTATGAATTATAGGTCAAGTATAATGTATTAAAACTATTAATAAAACAAATTAAGTAGCTTATTGGGGCTACAAAAGATGACTTCATGAGACTCAGTATGAATTAGGTGTAGTAGTATCTTCAAATAACTTAGGTGACTACACCTTAGCTCTTAATGCCATGCTCTTGACACAAGGAAATATAATGGAACAAAGCCAACAGCAATGTTTGCTTCATAAGAGAAGCTTAGCAAACCTATGAGTTAATGTTCGGAGGGTACCAAGCCTTATGATTGATATAGCTATATGAAATATCACATTGACTATACTCTGCTGTGAGAAAGATGTAGAAGGATTAAATCATGATTATATCACCTAAAGCATATAACAAACACCTACCTAGAATATATTTAAGTGTCTAAATATAAGCAAATAAGGGAATTGAATAGAGAATAATAGAAATAATAAATGAATAAACCAAAATAAGAATAATAATCAATATATGTGGATAAAAAGTATGTCCTTGGAATATGTTACTTTTTAATACGACTAAGTACTAAACATAATACACTATCATATAATAGAGTACTTGAAGTCTTCATTTTAAGTTCTAATAAATAGCAAGTCGATAGAGATAGACTATATAAGATATATAATCAACATTATTAGAAATAAGACACCAAGAAAGAATACTTAAATAGCAATGTGCATACGAGAATTATGGTAATATACATCTATATGTTTGTTATATTATTATTAAAATTTCTTAACTTGCTAAGAAAATAGGATGATAGTTAGTAAATGGAAATAAGAGCGTGATTTGAGAATTTGTGTTGGCTCTCTTGAATTAATATAAACATCTATTAATATAATAATGTTAGTAATATTATAGAGTATTTGAATAAAATACTAAGAGCATAACTTTGCATATTAAGTAGTGGCCATGGGAGATGTTGATTGAGCCTTTTTAGACATGAACCTCTAAGGTCTATTTCAGCCCATTTAGATCTCCATCTAAACTCTACCTATTCTAGTCAATTCTAGCACAAAATTGCTTAGATTCAAGTTTAAAATTCTCGATCTCCAATTTGAGTTTTTCGTGCACACTCCCACAACGGATAAGTATGAGAGAATATTATGGATAAAGAAAAGTACTGATTAAAGATACACTTTCCATAATATTCAAAGAAAATTTCAGAAATTAATGCACTTCTCATAAAAGGATCATCCATAATCTTCATAAATAAAGATTAAAAACTACCAGATAGGGAACTTTTGATTCTACACTTTCAAACTTTTATTGCTATTTATTTATGCTAACTTAAGTATTGAAATGGTTATACCAAAGCAATGTCAATACCTTCTATAGCCTGACTTATTTTTCTTTTATATGCTTAATTCGATTGCCTCCAGGAAATCCAGCACAATAGGAGAAGTGAATAAAAAGAAAGAATTTTTAACTCCTAGACGTGATGATATACGGTGACATCAAACTAATTCTAAGAATAAAGACATCTATAAATATTAGAATGAAATGAAAGTGGAATAAGTTCCTTATTAAACACTTAGCAATATTTTTGGATATCTTCACCGTAATGGACCTAAGCAAATGAGACGCAAATGAGACCCTAGAATAAATATTAGTTTATAGAGACATTAATAAAACATAAAGTGATATCTAGAGAATATGAAAACTCACTTAGTATACATAACTAGTAACATATATATAGGTAATTGGATACATATTATTGAATATAAGTAAAATATACCCTGTAATTATTTACAAAAAATGGATGCAAATATTAAATCACATTTGTTTAGCTCCAAAACTAGTCAAGGCAGCTAGGAGAATATAAGGAATATTCATCTGTAGATCAACAAATATAAAAGAACAAACCTAGCCTAGGACTATTATAATCTAGTATATAGGTAATGGCACACTACATATCAACAACTTATTTTTCTCTACTGACTATGAACATAGGAAAATCATTAACTCCTCTGTCTTTCTTGGTCGTGGGAAAACATTAATTTGAGAAGCAAAAATCGAAGACACCTAGTAAACTTTAACTAGTAGTAGATAAATAGCAAATGACATAGACAAAAATCTTACCTCCCCACCGACTTTTGACCTTTAAAGATCATCAACTCCTTTTCTTTCCAGTTATAGCAGCATCGTGATTGTAGAACCTTGAAAGGAGTAATGGATAAAATGAAGATCCTAGATATCGAGCCACTTATTAGGGTTTGGGTTAATGGATTTTGATTGAGTTTAAATTCTATGATGTAATCATAAAAGTTAATAAAAATATCATGTAAAGTTTGTTTTTAAAAATAAATAATAAAAATAAAGCAATCTAAATATAATAATAAATTAATTATATAATTTGTTATTTATCGATATAAGTTTCAAGATATAACGAAGCACTAAAGATGAACTAATTAACATATAATCATTTGATGTAAAAATATGTATTTAAAGTATGCTATCGTATTATGTAAATAATTTAGGTATTATATTCATATATAATCTTATGTAATTTATGTAAAACTATTTAAATATACCCGTAAAATCAAAACTTAAAAAATAAAAAATAAAAATAGACAAAAATCTTCAAAAGAAGCAAAAGTCAAGGGGGCAGTGCTCCATTGTGAATCGCAAAAACCTTGAAGAGCGTAATGGATAAAGGGAAATGGACAGATAGCAATTGGGAAAAAATAATAAAATAGTAACTATATATTATAAATATTCATAAATTGACTTTGTTCTTCATTTCACAATCCATTCCCACCGCCATACTCTCTTTCCCACCTGATAACACAGCCTTCGGAGGAAGAACACCGGAAAACAACATCAAATTCATCCCAAAATCAAAAGAAAAAAAGAAAAATTATAGTATCGAATCAGGTCGCGCGTGGTTGGAGTATCAAACGAAGAGCTGCTGCACGTAACTTGGGGGTTCCGATGTCTGACATCGAGGGGGTGTTTTCTGATCAGGATCTGCCACCGGTGGAGTTCCGATGACCGGCGAACTGAAATTTCAAGAATAACGCCCGTAAGTTGTCAGATTTATTAAAAATATTAAACGATCTTGGAAAATTATTAAACTTGGTATTTTGAAGTATTTTGAGGTTTGATTTAACGTGATAATTTTATTTTTGTGAAATCAGTAGTATATATCGTCCTTAAGAAATGGTCTGTGCTGGACGAAAATTAAAGTTAATTTTTAAAATAATAAACGAGGTTGTTTCTTGATAATTTCTGGTACACGTAATCTTGATTACATATAACTTATGTGTATAAAAATAATTTCTCAAAATTTTGAATTTTATTAATTTTACAGTAAATCTACCGTGTTTTGGAAATTAACAGCAATAATTGGATAAATCAGAGTTGTAGTGATTCTATGAGCTTAATAATATTTAGGACGGTTTAATTCTGGTTTGGCAAGTAACTTTCATTAAATAGCTAATTTCGAGTAAAGTAGAGGATAATTATGTAATTTAGCAAACCAATAGTACTTTGTTCGATTTCTAATTTATAGTATCTTCGCTCGAAGAAAATAGTTATTCTATTTTCCTTTTATTCCATATAAAACTATTATTATGGAATTCGCTTCACTTAATAGCAATTATTAATGGATTGCCATTATAAAAAAATATTGAATAGTAACTTATATCTCTAACTCATGAATTATATTTCAATAACTCATTTATCATCTTTATCATAAATATCTTATCATTATAAGATATATAAAATATATAATAGTTTTAAAAAATAAAAAATAATAAGAATTTTAGGAGTATAATTAATAATTTATTTTTTATTTTTTATTTATTTTTGTGTTATCTAAACAAAGTAATGGACATGTGATGGTTATTATATGCCTATTCAGCTCATATTGAATTGCAATTTAATCCTTTCTTGTTCTATTTGGTAAAGTAAACAAGTTATTAATATCACAACTTAAATATATGCATTTTTATAATACCATAGTAATCGTTATAAAATTATTTGAGGTCGTTTGCTATTTATTATAGAATTAGAGGTAACTTTGTAAATAGACTTAATAATATTACATTTTAGATGCCTAAATGATTTTAATATGTTATTTGGATAGTATAAACATTCTGACGAGGCTGGAAATAATACTACATTAAGTCATCCTAACTAATATGCTACTAATTTTATTTCTCTTGGAACAACTTCAATCCTATACTCCTCCGACTGCTGGGCCTTTTTTCCATGCGAACCATGATGCCATTTATATATTTACATTAAAAGTTCAAGTTAGACAAAAATAAGGTTGCAGCAGTTGTAGAATCCATGTTAATTTCCACTGTCTAATGCTTATTCTCACACCATAAGAGAGGCCAAAATAAAAGGCCTTAAAGTTTAACGGATAAGATATCAATCTTCCCCTTCTAGCAAAACCAAAAATTGCCTCTCATCTTTGAGGACACCCCTAACCGATGCTTAGCCTGTGGTATGGAAAAGTGAACCATGAATATTTAGCTTTACCCATCCAATTTCTAGTCTAAGCCTCCACATATACCACCCTTAGGTGGAGTATATATATATAGTAGTTTTTGTCCACCAAGGGAACCGATTAAATCAAATCATAACAAGCATATATTTGGCGTATTCCTTATTCATCTATCAGAGAACAGTATGTTAGATATCCTATTATTATATTGTCTATATTATTAAGGTAAAATATCAAGTTTTTGGACTCCACATCTTTCAATTACTATTTTAACCTTAAAAACCTTAGAAATATTCAAAGAAGAAACAAGAAACTTCAGCTAACCTTTCATTTTCTATCTCATATGGTGATGGATTGGTGGTTACATAAATAAAGTAACTTCTATTATCATGCTCTAAAACCCAAAAAGCGATAATAGTTCACCACGTGTTTTACTTAAATAAATACATGAGGCTTCTTATAACATATATTGATTTTTAGGTCAGTTTTAAAATTATGAAATCATTCCTTAATTTTAGATAAAAAAAAAAAACACTAATCCATTTGACCTACTTGATTTGTCTTATTCATGTTGATAGAGAATTAATTATTAAAGCTTTAGTTCACACCAAAAATTTTTAAAGAGTAACAAATGATATAAAAGTCCATTTAAATAGTCCAATTACATTTATTTATAATTTTTTACATAATACCAGCATACTATTCTCCGGCTAATGTTATTTTGAATCTCACTACAAGATCACTCCGATCAATACATCACAACCACTTAAAAAAGAAATAAGAAGTGAGCCACAAGGGCTTAGTATAACAGTAATGCAATCATTCTGTTTATATTATCTTTATTAGAGTAAGCAAACATCATAGAGAATATTCATGACTCTAAACAACAGGGACCCAGGGTCCAACACTACCGCACTAGTAATTGAGGATTGATGTAAGTAGTCAAACTCCACATCACAAAACCAAAACTAAGTAGTCTTGTTTAAGTATCATCTCCATTATGTAGTCTTCACTAATCACAATCTAACTATATCATAGTCTATCAAGACTCATAACCTCGAATTGGGCATGGTAAATAGGTAGTTCTTGTGCCTCTATGTGCTTAAAAATTGCATTACTAGTGCGCTTGTGCTTTCAGCATGCTTGATCCATTGTGCCTGACATGCCTATCAACTAGTGTGTTGGCGTTTTTTTTTTTTTTTTTTCATATCGTCTATTTATTCGCGTGTTGCCCACATACCTTTAAATAAACACCAATGTTAATATACATATGTTTTTGTAAGACATGTATACATCTATGCTAACATGTATATGTATTTATACATGTAATTAAACATATATACATATATTTATATGCATATTAATAGATATATTTATCTATATATTTACATGTATATATACAAGTTTTTATCTATGTGGATACATGTAAATAAATACATATATATATATATATATATATATGTATACATACATTTTTGTTAACATGTATAAGTATATATATATATATATGTGTGTGTGTGTCTTTAATACACATATACGTGTAAATAAATTGTAGATATATGTTTGTATGTATATATTGCCATATGTGCAAGCAAATGTATGTGTTATATGTACATTTATTATATATGTTAGTTGTAGGCACTACGAAGCATGAATCCAATGTTTTACACATTATTATTTAAGAGGCATGTAATAAAAGACGAGATAATAACTTGGTAAGTAATGAAAGAAGGATAATAATCAAGACGAGAAACGTAAAGAAATTGATTTCATATCAATTAACTCGCTTCAATGATTGCAATTTTGAAATTGTGAAATAGTAAATGAAGAAGAAAAGATAAAGCCTAAATTTCATTAAATGGGACGAAGGGAGATATAGATGGTTTTCCTTGTCCTTCTTGGTAAAGCCTAATTATGCCAAATTACTTGTTCAATTTATCTTTTATTATTTATTCACTTATTTCAATTAAAATAATTAATACAATTAAACAAAATAATATTATTAATTGTTCAATCCCATAAAAATAAACCTAATTAAATAGTAATAACAATAGTTTATTTATTCTTTTAAATATTTATTTCATAATAATATAATAAATTATTTATTTAAATAATAATATTTATTTATTCATTTTTATATAAAATATATAATTATTTAAATAAATTTTAAATTTGATATTCAATTTAAGGCACTTTTAAATAAATAAACTTAATTAATTTAATTAAAAAATTATTTATCTAAATAATAAAAACTAATTAAAATACTTTTTTTAATTCTCATTTCAAATAATTAAAGGCTCATGTGCTACCAACATGTTTTCATGCTTATGCTTAGGCAGCCCTCTTAACTAATTGTGTCTTGTGTGCCTAAGCCAAGGCCCACTTATGCTTATACCATCTATTTTATCTTCATGACCATGTTTAGGTGGCTCATGAGACAAGCCCACTCATGCCCATGCTTGAGCACCTAGCCCACTTACTATGCTTACTCTAAACAACTTTTGCCAAGTCATTCCTTGGTGGCCTAAACACCGAACTGTTGGGGTTACTAAACTAAGACCATAGCCCTAATCCAAGCCCAAGGTGACACTCGCTGACTTAAGACAACTACACATAAGTTGTACGTTGTTACTTAGCCAAGTTTAACTTTTAGTTTGATTAAAGTTTTCATCATAGCAAGTAACATGCATATTACTGTGTACCTAGAAAGTTGAAGGTCTCCCGAAGCTGAAAGCATTCCTAATTATTGCAATCATTTAATTGTTATGTAATTAAAAAGAAGAAATTATGAATTAGTATATTACACTTAGATAATTAATTATTAATATTATTATGCGATGAGGTTCTTGGATTTTCATCTTACTGAAGCTCATACTAGTTATGGGCTCAAAAAGGGTATAAGGACTCAATTAGTCTTTGACTAAGATTAGGCACATTCATTACTTAATACTTGTTAATTTAATTAATCCATGTTGTTATATTTGTTAATTATTAATTTAATCATTTATTTTCTATTAATCCTTAATCAAATCAGGTTCTTAATTAATTAGATTCTTTAGGGTCAAGCCCAATGGGTCTTGGTCCCTATCAGTTTTGATTTGCCTATTTAATTCATAGATCCTTAACTTGGTGTATTATTAAGGCCCTTTGGGATTTAAGCCTTAAAACAATGAACCCAATTAATTTTGGAATTAGACCCACTTGATTAATTATTAATTAATCAAGTTTATTATTTATTAATTTAGTCAATTAACCCAGTTAATGAAAGGTGATTAAGTCAATTGGTTAACTTAGCTATGTAAATCAATCATCTAGTCATATTAAGGTCCAATAGATTCAATATATTATTTTATTATTTTTTACATAGGCTCATAAAAGTTATGAACTTAAGAAAAGGAAATGAATCTAAAAATTTTGGATTGAGTTAAGCTCGTTGATGCTTTTAATTTATTTAATCAAATTAAACCCATTATGATTTGTTATCATTATTATCTAAATATCTACCACTAAAGCACCATCTCAAATCATTACGAATATTATAATTATATTTAAATGTGTATAATTATTTAGAGTCTTATATTTACGGTTCACATAGTAATAATAATTCATACATAATGATATCAATACCATCATTTACTTAAAAAGATGTTGGCAAAACACAATTTGATAATCAAACAAATCATCATTGCTCTTGTTAAATCCCCAAATACATCATCAGTGGTAATCAAATTAGCAATCATCGTCGATATTGAATAAAATATTGATAAATGTTACACTATTGTCAATGACATCAACAAAACAAGCAGACCTTCCCTCGCCATAATGTCACCGAAAAATTGAATCGATACCAATACAATACTTCTTCATCATGCTACCGATCCTATTATAATATTTTATTTTATTTTATTTAAAAAAAAAAAATCTCATATCATCTTCATCAAAATCGATTTCAACTCATACTTGGTTGTAGACTACGGTTACTAGTAAATTCTTACTTCATCAACTAAATTAATATTCAATATAATATTCTTAAATAATATAAACACACCAAAAATATTAAGTTATGGATTATGACTTCAGACATTATACAAATATACGATTATGCAGTCTTAAATTTAATATAACTTATATTATACTAGGATATTGAAGTAACACTTATTAACGTAACTAATTTTACTATCTTCGCATTCACAACCAGAAATAAATAGAAATAAGGCATGGATCATTATTACTTTATGATTCATTACAATTTAAAACAATTTTCATATTATTATAAAATATTAGAACCTTTAACTAGAAATGGAACAATCAAAATACAGAGCAGGTCATCTTTTCTCATTCAAAATGTCAACTAATGCTTTACAATATATTTTAACTTTCACTAACTTTGGGTATTAATGATTATTAAAATTCTGTTTACGTAATCCGCAGAACAACAAAGAAGCCCCCGTCTTCCATATTAAGCCACTGGATTTTGAAGGCAAAGCAACTCCACCATGTATTACACAGCAACTTGACTTCAATGGATATTATAATTGGCTATTATTTAAATTGATTATGGTTAATTTGTATAGTTTATTATTATATAATATATATATCCACTCAAACTTAGGATAGGAAAGATCTTACTTTACTATTTAGTTTATCCTGTAATATCTTTTCACCGCCAACTCAAAGCTCTCCAACTATTTCTTGCTCGCATACACCCCCCTGAAACAAAAATGATGAACAGAAAATGAATAATAGACCCTGCAACTTCTTCCAATAAATGGGTTCATTTCTTTTTTAAAAAAAAAAAAACAGTAGGTGGTAGCTTGGTATGTGACGGTCCAACGGCTGCTATCTTCCCATACCTAGGATGAAGTTTAGTAGAATCCGTGATAAGTAAGTCTCACCCTCACTAGTCCCTAGCTAAACCATGGGCAGCCTCGATCTAAGACTAAGAAAGTACTTTCACCACGGTTTCAACCTTACCACAACAACCTACTTTCTCCCTTATAAATCATCGAAAAGAGTTGGGGGTGGAGGTAAGTGGTGATAGGCAAAATTCATATACAAGCTCAAATGCTTTGTATACGAATTAACTCACAAGCCCAAACTTTAGGGGGAATAAGCATTGGAATCAGATTCTATCTAAAAGCATCATGAGCCTAGGAGGTTATGATGTAGGAATGATCGGTTGACGACAACCTCACGTGTCACATCCCAAAAGGAGGCTTGGAAGTTTTCACTAAAAACTATCATATCACGTATGTACCCATTACATGATAATCGTCTTACGAGTCAGAAGTCACAAGACTCTAATTAAATATTAAATCAATTACAACTAATCATATTATATATGATCATATAATGAAAATATAACTACAGATTATTATGTTCTATGGTCGATCAAGATCACAGAGAATTAGAATCCCCTATCAAAACAGTAAAATTGAAAAATAATTCTAATTTTCATAATTGCAATTTTCACGTCAAGTTCCTAAGAATAATATTACATCTAAATAATCTATTAATCACAAATCTTACCCTATCGTTCTTGTTTCCCAAAGCTCTCATCATATCATATCGTATCCCATCCCGAGATTTTATGTTGTTTCCTACAAAACAATTTATGGAGGGGTAAGCACACTACGACTCAATGAGATAGGAGTACAATACTCTCAATACTGCACACGCACAAGCAATTTCAAACAAGTTTTCAAATCATATGCTATATATGAGCAACCATACGAATGTAATATCGTACGCAGTCTTCTAGTAACTAATGTGAAGTCTAGGGTTTACACTCTCCTTTACCTTGGGTTAGGGGTTCTGATCATACCACCAATGCCCGGTCTCACAATCAATTAATTATTCTTGCCTCTTTATTAGAAATTGTTTCTTAATTTCAATGTTATAAGCTCAAGTGTTACTTACACATCGAGCAATAAACACCCATAAGGACAGACTGGACTTAGAACCGTCAAGGTGCGATAATCACCTATCACTTAGTTTGCACTTGGTAAAATAATAATTCTCTATTACTTCCAATGCGCCCTATAACAATGATTGCGTTCAATTTTATGCAATGTATCGTGCAATACATGTCCGGTTTTAGTTAAGTTCAATCTTTTAATTAATCGATTCGGGGTGATTAAACAATTTATGGTTACAAGCCAATCCCACAAGTAAAACAATCTGTACTTTATATTTATATTCACCATAGCAAGAAAAATCAAGCATTACACGTCACAAATATAGTAAGGAAGACTAGACCAATTAAATAAAATCAAACTAACGAGACAATAAAATCACAAATAAATAAATTTTAAAAATAAATGAACATACAAGGCAAGATCAATAATAGTGCAGTACAACCCAAACTCATCAACCATCAGATTAACCACCTGGGATTGATCTATAGTTTTTATTCCTGACACAACCGTGTTATTTCACTTCTCAAGTGCTCAATTATTTACATTCCAAAGACAAGCAGACAAAATGTACCCTCTTGCAATATCCTCAATTTTCAAAATTCCAAATTTTATAAAAATAAGACTTTTTTCATATGGACAACTGTAAATAAATAAATATAAATATATATATATATATACATACAACATAGTTAGGATAGAAATTAGTTTGTTCAATCAAACATTTTCTAAGTCTAAGTTTATGAATATATATATGTACATAGGAGCAAACATCTATAAATATGTATATATATACGTGTATTTATGTATGTCTATTTATATACGTATTTACATGTATATATATGTGTAAATAAATACATAAAAATATACTCATATACAAATATGTACACAAACGCAAATGCATATACATATACATACATTTTTGTAAACGTGTATATGTATATTTAAATACATATATGTGTTTATATAATCATTATATTATGTATTTATAACATAATTAAATGTGTATATATTCACATATTTATATACATGTATTTATATGTATAAATAGATATTCAAATACATGTATATATATATGCTTTTATATACGTGGATATATGTAAATAAATACATACATATATATTTGTAAATGCATATGTACACCGTACACACGCAAATGTATGTGTTATATGTATAGTTATTATATATTTTTTATGTACATTTATTATATATGTTAGCTGTAGGTACTATGAAGTATGAATCCAATATCTTACGTATTGTTTTTTAAGAGGCGTGTAATGAAAGAAGATAAAATAACTAGATAAGTAATAAAAGGCGGATGTTAATCAATTAAGAAGAAAAATGTAAAGAGATTGATTTTATATTAATTAGCTTACTTTAATGATTACAATTTTGAAATTGCGAAACAGTAAATGAACAAGAAAAGATAAAGCCTAAATTTCGTTAAATGGGACAGAGGGAGATGTAAATGGTTGCCTTTGTCCTTCTTGATCTTCGGGCCTAGGTTGTCCTTATCCTTCTTGATAAAGCCTAATTATGTCAAATTACTTGTTCAAATTATCTTCTCTTTTTTATTCACTTATTCCGATTAAAATAATTAATATGATTAAATTAAATAATTTTATTAGCTGTTCAATCCCATAAAAATAAACCTGATTAAATAGTAATAATAATAATAATTTATTTATTCATTTAATTTATAAAATTTTTTATAATAGTAATAATCTATTCATTTAAATATTTAAATATTTATTTTATAATAATAATTTATTTATTCATTTAAATATTTAATATGTGATACGCGGGTCTCTAAGCTACTATTTTCAAGACCCAAAATATAATCAACTATTGAGAATGATATTGTAATACTGTATTATGTAATTTTAGGCAGTAAATATTGTTAATTATTTAAGTTAAAGATTGTTTCTTATTTTTAGGAGATTGTTTAGGATAGTTAGTGATTTGTTGTCTAAAGTTAAGATTTCCACTCTTGTATATATAGTAGCCCCGTAAATCAAAGAAAGGGAGGCAAAAAAATTTTCACCAAAATTAATCTCTTGCTTTGTTGAGTTTGTCATGGTATCAGAGCCTTAGCCTCAAATACACACAATCGAAAACTCATGGCTGACAGTGATGTTGGTGTGACCAGAGAAGGAACTCTACAATGGAAGATGATCTCACCCTATGATATAACTTCACTTAATAACCCGGGTCTTTTAATTAGCTAGGTACAATTGAGAGGAGAGAATTATGATGAATGGGCGCATTCGTTTAGGACCGCTTTGAGGGCCCGAAAGAAATTCGGGTTAATTGACTGAACAATCAAATAACCAAATGAAAAGTCAAGAGATCCCAAAGACTAGTGGACTATTAACTCATTGTTGGTGCCCTAGATTCATAACATTACTGAACCTACGTTACGTTCCACCATAACCCATGTGGAAATAGTGAAGGATCTCTAGAACGATATTAAAGATCATTTCTCCTTCACCAATGGACCACAAATTCAGAAACTAAGATCAGACCTTAGAAAATGCAAACAGAAGGGAAAGAACATAGTAGACTACTATGGGCGGCTCAAGCAACTTTGGGACGAATTGGAGAATTATGAACAACTGCCGACGTGCAAGTGCGAGAAGTGTACTTCCAATCTTGGATTAGTTTTTGAAAAGAAACAAGAAGATGAAAAGGTTCACATTTTTCTTATAGGACTGGATAACCATGTATATAGCACGGTGCAATCCAATATTCTAGCTCAAGACCCGTTAAGCCGTTACCAAACATAAACAAGGTGTACTCACTTCTTATTCAGGAGGAGCGAGTTAAAGCAATTCCTGTAGTAATGAAGAACGAGGGGATGTCATGGTTCTTGTAACAAGGGCTTAGGTCGATGGAAGAGGCAACACCCTGGTGTGCTCACACTGCAAGAAGACGGGATACGAATTTGAATTTTTTTTTTTTTTTGCTTTGATTAGATATCCAAAATAGTGGGGAGACAGACCTCGGAATGATAACAAAGGTGGAGGGCGTAGCCAAGCACAGACGAGTGGTCATGGTGGAGGTCATGGGGGCAGAGGCCATGCTTGGGCACATGCGACCTAAACCAGACTTGTTCTGCTAAGTGGTTCGACAAGCACAGAAACTGAGACCGCTCTTTTAAACCTAGGGCAATGGCAGACTTTGTTGCAAATGTTAAGCGGGTCGAAGCCCGCAATGACTGAAAAGATGATTAGTAAGCTTTGGATTATTGATACAGGGGCCTCGGAGCACATGACGGGTACAATTTGGGATCTTCATGATGTAAAGGAGATCACTCAATGTCCCGTAGGCTGCTAGATGGAAGTAGTGCCACAACTATCAAAGAGGAATCGATAATCCTTGCCGGAAAATTATGTTTAAAACATGTTCTTTATGTGCCAGGGCTTACCTGCAATTTAATCTCGGTATCACAGTTAACTAATCACTATGGTTGTCTTATCAAATTCACTAACAACTTGTATGTTATATAGGATCGCATTATGAGGATGTTGATTGGTGTGGATGAAAGACGAGATGGACTCTTCAACTTCAGAGGAATGACACTCGTTCATACTATGAAGGCTACCAATGGAGTATCTCTTGATATGTAGCACAAACGTTTGGGTCATCCGTCTTTGAAAGTGACAAAGTTAGTGCTTGGTGTTAGTGTTAAAGAAAATAAAAGTAGGTTAGAAAAGCATTGTGATGTTTGTCAAAGAGCAAAGTAGACTAGGGATAAATTTCCTGTTAGTAAGCATAAAGCTTCGCCTATTTTTGAACTCATTCATTGTGAATTATGGGGACCTTATAACATTCCTTCCTCTTGTGGTGTTTCCTATTTTTTGACAATTGTTGACGATTATTCTCTTGCTATGTGGATATATCTACTGGTTGATAAGGCGAAGGTTTCTAATACTATGAAAATGTTTTTTTCCTTGGTTGAGAGACAGTTTGATAAACAAGTTAAGTTAATTAGAAGTGATAATGGAACTGAATTTACTTGTATGAAGCAATACTTTCTTAATCATGGCATAGTTTTTTGAACCTCATGTGTGGGTACCCCCCAACAAAACAGGCGGGTCGAAAGGAAACATAACATATTCTAAGCGTAGCTATGGTGCTAAGTTTTAGGGAAGTCTTCCCATTGAATTTTAGAGTGAATATGTGTTGTCGGTTAGGTACTTAATTAATAGAACCCCATCCTCGGTCTTAAATGGGAAAACACCTCATAGTATATTGTATGGTAGAGAACCTACTTATGATCATTTGTGAATATTGGGTTCTTTATGCTATGCCCATGCGAAGACAAGGGATAAGTTTGCAAGTTGTAGTCAGCGATGTGTTGTTGTTGGGTACCCTTATGAGCAAAAGGGTTGGCGATTGTATGATTTGGATAAAGTGATTTTTCTTTTATCCCAAGATGTGGTGTTTTTAGAAGATGTGTTTCCCTTTGCAGAAACCAATACCCTTGATCGAGGGGGGGGGGGGGGGAACATGGTCTGACCAGGGTGTTATAGGACACCCCTAGCCTGTTAGTGACTATTGGAGAAGCTGTATTGTCACCATCAGTAGCTAGGGAGCCAACCTCGGAACTACATCGAGGTGATTTTGATAAAGGAACGGACCAAGGGGAGGAGACAGAGGTGTTGGGTTAAGGACAACGGCAAAAAGAAGCTTCAGTTAGGCTATGTGACTATGTCATTCATACTATACAAACTTTAAATCCATCTGTCATAACACCTGCATTACGACACTCCTCAGGTATGCTCTATCCTATAGCACACTATATCCCAAAGGAGGCTTGAAAGTTTTCACTAAAAACTATCACATCACGTATGCACCCATTACATGATAACTTCCTTGTGAGTCAGAGGTCATAAGACTCTAATTAAATATTAAATCAATTTTAACTAACCATATTACATATGATCATATAATGAAATATAACTACAGATTCTCATGTTCCATAGTCAACCAAGATCACAGAGAATTAGAATCCCCTACCAAAACAGTAAAATGGAAAAATAATTCTAATTTTCATAATTACAATTTTCACGTCAAGTTCCTAAGAATAATATTACATCTAAATAATCTATCAATCACAAATTTTACTCTATCATTCTTGATTCCCAAAGCACTTTTCATATCATATTTTATCCCATCCCAACTTTTATGCTATTTCCTACAAAACAGTGTATAAAGGGGTGAGCGCACTATAACTTAGTGAGATGGGAGTGCAATATTCTCAATACTGCACACGCACAAGCAATTTCAAACAAGTTTTCAAATCATATGCTATGCATAAGCAACCATATGAATGTAACATCATACGCGGTCTTTTGGTAACTAGTGTGAAATCTAGGGTTTACACCCCTTGTGACCTTGGGTTAGGGATTCGGATCATACCACTAGTGCTCAATTCTGATAATCAATTAATTATTCTTATCTTTTTATTAGAAATTTTTTCTTAATTTCAATTTCATAAGCTCAAGTGTTACTCACACATCAAGCAATAAACACCCTCAATGATAGACCGGACTTAGAATCGTCAAGATGCAATAATCCCCTAATCACTTAGTTCACACTTAGCAGAACAGTAATTCTCCTATTACTTCCGATGTGTCCTATAATAGTGATGACATTCGATTTTATGTAATGTATCATGCAATACATGTCTGGTTTTTGTTAAGTTCAATCTTTTAATTAATCAATTTGGGGTGATCAAACAATATATGGTCACAAGCCAATCCCATAAGCAAAACAATCTATACTTTATATTTATATTCACCATACCAAGAAGAATCAAGCATTACATGTCACAAATATAACAAGGAAGATTAGACTAATCAAATAAAATCAAACTAACGAGACGATAAAATTACAAATAAATAAATTTTAAAAATGAATTAACATAGAGGCCAGATCAATAATAGTAAAGTACAACCTAAACTCATCAACCATTAGATTAACCACCCGAGATTGATCTATAGTTTTTATTCCAAATACAACTATATCATTTCACTTCTCAAGTGCTCAATTCTTTACATTCCAAAGCCAAGCAGGGTGACAAAATGTACCCTCTTGTAATATCCTCAATTGTCAAAAATTCCAAAATTTATAAAAATAAGACCACAAGTCTTTTTTTCATATGGGCAACTGTAAATATATATATATATATATATATTATCAATTCCTTCATATATATACATACAACATAGTTGGGATAGAAATTAGTTTGTTCAATCAAACATTTTCTAAGTCTAAGTTTATGCATGTATATATGTAAACAAGAGCAAACATCTATAAATATATATATATATATATATATATATATTATTTATAAATATAGCTCATTAAACCACATGTATATTTGTATATGTCAAAGATTACTATATATATATATATATATATATATATATATGTATGTATATATATATTTAGCTAAAGGATAAGTTTGTAAAAAATATTCCCTTAAAAATTTAGGGGAAACAAAAGAATGTGTTTATTAAGTTTAAAAGATGAAAATTCATACTTGAGATTTTATATGATTATATGTATAAATGTATTCTATAAATATAGAGTAAAAATAGTTTTGTCCAAACATATATATATATATATATATATATATATATATGTTCATAATTAGATTTTCATATGTGTATGTAATGATATAGTTTGTTCCACAATATGTATATATATACACTATGTATATAAGGGAAAAGTAAGATTTTATATTAATTTAGTTTGAAGAAAACAAGGTTAAAATCATGATATCAAGCTAGTAATTGTGACATTAGCTTAACACTATAGTCCAGATGGTGACGTTTATATTTTTAGACCCTTTTGCTCCTTATACCGTTGAGACAGTATTTTTGTGCTGTCAAAACAATATTCATCTGTATCGTCCAACTTCTAATTTCTTTACAAAATTTCATTCTCAACCCATTTTACACCCCTGCTAACTTCAAAATAATAACCACCACAACAACTATATCAGCAACCAAGCAAGAAAACACACATAAGTTGATCATGCACTCCCTCACACATACAAACAAACCAACACACACACTCTTGCACACATACGTAATAGACATACACACACCATCATTAGGCATACACACACTTATCCACATCAACATCTATGACATAATCCCAAATATTGCACACTAGCATCTACACCACTCCATCACACCTCAAAACGCCCCCTACACCAACATGACAACAACAGCAATAGCAATAACTGCAACTGCAATGGTAGCCCATCAACATAACATAGTTCGCTTCACTCCACATACATCCACGCACAAGGCAGGACACAATCACAATCATTCAAATTCCACAATGACCAAGATATATATATATATATATTCAATACAATACAACATGAAACCAAATACAGTATATCACAAAATTTCCCACTTACCTAGATTTCTTAACTTTAAAAATCTAAATAACTCTAAAAAACTTACATGAATTTAGATCTTTCACCTAATAATAAACAGATAACAAACTTAAAGCTAACTTTACTAGTTAAACTCACTAAATTTAAAATAAAAATGAAATCTAAATATATATATATTTAATTCATATGGAATTTTAGTTCAAATTTGGAACTCGAAATTTACCTAACAACAAGCATTAAATTTATACATAACAACAAGCAACTACGCATGACATACAAATGCTAGCCCCATCTCATTACGCGTCCACAAGCATTAAAGTCATAGTGTGAACAAAGTTTGAAACACAAATACAAGAGAAGTTTGAGAGCCAATAGGCCTTAAGATTAAATGAACCCATCCAAGCAATACCTTAGACGAACATACCCTGAAACCAAATGGCCTCATCTAAGCAACACCTTAGATAAATAGGCCTTAACACCAAATGGCCTCATCCAAGCGACACCTTGAACAAATAAACTCTAAATTAAATGGCTCGTCCAAATGATGTCTTGGATGAACAAGCCCTAAGACTAAATGGCCTTATTTTAGCAACATCTTGAATAAACAAGCCTTGAGACCAAATGACCTCATTCAAGCAATATCCTAAGCAATTAGGCCTCATCTAAGAGACACCTCAAATGAACATGCAAAGCCCCTAAGGAATAGATCTAAGAGTAAGATAACCCCAAACAAAACCTTAGAAACACTAACATCCATGATAAGCAAGTTTCACCCTCACCGGTCTCTAGCTAAACCATAGATAACCTCGGTTCGAGACTATCCCTATACAAAAGCACAAGCTATCCAAGCTTAGTCCTAAGAATGAACTTTCACCACGACCTCAACCCTACCATAGCAACCTACTCTCTCCATTAACCAATCATCAAAGAGAGTTGCACCCTTGGGGGTGGGGGGGGGATGTGTTGGTGTGGGTTGCAGCTAAGCAAATGTTGATAGGTAAAATTCATACATAAGGTTGATAGGTGAAATTCATATACAAGCCCAAACTCCTTATATACAAATCAACCCACAAGCCCAATACAAGGGGATGGGCATTAGAAGTAGACTTTATATAAAGGCATTATGAGCTTAAGAGGTCGTGATATAGGAATGACCAATTAACAACACCCTAACGTACCAAGATGTCACATAAATCTCGTGCCTTAAAAGGAGACGAGTGATACCCTAGATTTAAAGCTACTAGCCGACCTATATTTAGAGAGTCTCTTTATAAAAGCTTAAGTTCTCACCACTAGGGGGACACTTTTTACACAAACAACAAGCACACTTGCAACACCTAATCCCTATCACACATATTTGAAATATTACTCTAGAACTCTTGCTCATTCTTAGTTCTATTGTTTGTAAGCTGACTTAAGCATTAAAGTGGTTATACTAGGGAAAATTCTAAAACCCATTATAGTAGTATACTATTTTGTAGGCTACCTTATCCCATTATCTAGCTAGAAGAAAATACATCATCAACAAAATTGTATTTTTAATATTATAATATATAATTTCGAAAGCTACTCCCTTTTTGTATCATTAATGTATTTCTATAATTTTTTTGTTAAATTTAATATAATTTGAAAACTCTATTCTTTTATAATTCAGTAAACATGGTTGTCAAAATCATGATTTTACGTAGAATCGCCAGGGGGTCCGTAGAATTGGATTGTAGAAACGAAACGTAAAAACGTAAGTTTTTACAACCTTTATAAAATAACATTTAAATATTAAAAATTTACTTACAGTAGTCATTAAAAAATATAATAAATAATATAAATTAAAAATTTCAGCATAGAATTGGGTCATAAATCACAATAAAAGTCATAATATAGATAATCAAACATAAGTTGTATAATATAAATAATCAACCAAAAGTCTCAATAAAAGTTATGAAATCATAAATCATATTACAAAACATGATGTGAAAAAACTTACCAATAATAAATATAACAAGTTTAAGGGCCTCAATGAGGCAATTTCCTAACTTCCTCCTCTTATCTGGAGACTCTCCTGTAAAGGAAAAGATTCATATTCAGAATTTTAAACAAGTGCAGTGCATAGTCAAATGCCTATTCGATTATCCAACAACGGTATTTTTATCCACAAAAAAATAGCAACATCGGTATGATTAAGACAACAAATTCGAAAGAGCAAACTTCCATCACAGAAGGCTTGCATCTCTAAGCTAATTGTCCATTGTGCATCATTTAAGGTTATAGAAAGAAGTAAGAACATATTATTAATTTCCAGAACTTCACATGATAGAGTAGTTTAGGTAATAGTATCCCAATCAAAGAGCTTACGAAGGGGATGAGCGGAACAGGGAGTCTACTGGACGGGGTTCAACTAGCGGAATTCCATTACTTAGCCTTAGGAGCGGAACATATTCCACTTTCAAACTCAAAGATTAAATAGCTAGCTTACTTAAAAAATTTTAACAACTGAAAGTCTTTATATAAGTACTTGATAAGTACAAATTAACACTTGTATTTCTGATGAATTCTAGTGGTATATGTAATAAATTGATGTTATTTTGAAGATTTTTTATGCTTAAAAGAAAAAGATATTTCAGTTTCAGGACTAAGGACTACTATTTTGAGAGAAGATATCAACTTGGATTGAGATCGGATAAGAAAACACGAAGAAAAATGCTTTTTGGAAGGAACAGGGGAAGAGCACGACCCGGTAATTAAATTGCACGACCGTGTGTCAAGGAAACATGCCCATAGAAGCACACACAGTTGAACACACGGTTGAAGGCACGACCATGTGTTGAGCTTGGAAAATCCACAAAAGCATACACGGTTGAGTACACGGTCTAAGCCATGGCCGCATGTTATTTGCGTGGAAGCCTGCAGTTGTAAATATTTGTGGAATTGGTTGAAACAGATAAAATTGCGATTTTGAATGATTTTACTGTTCAAAATCACGATTTTATTACGATTTTGCTTCTCTCCGATTTTGTGTGCGAATTAACTAGAAATATATATACAAACTCGTAAAATCGTTGAATCGTACGAGTTAAATCGCGATTTTGACAACAATATAGTAAATGCTCACCATCAACTTCCTATATTAGTTAAATTATAATTTAACCCATTTATATTGAAATATTCCATTACACGCAATTCTCAATTTCTCATTTTTAATCATGGTATTTATTCTAGGACCATACATCAAGTAAGGAGGACTTTAGAAGTACTCCCTTATAGGCTCAAGAGGTGTCCCCATAATGTGGCACTTTACCCTACATAGCACTTAGCTCTCCCACTTTCGGTTAGTGCATTGCTTCTAATACCACTTGCAATACCCCAACTGAAACTCCACCCACTGAAGTATTGTCTACTTTAGTGTAACATGCTGCGTGGTTTTGTCCCTAGTGTAGCTATTTCCTAGAAGGCATCTATCCTAAGATTGCTTTGTGTTATGCACACTTAACTTTAGTATTCTAATGAACTCTAAATCAATGCACTAAAAGGCACCTAATGATTAGAGTGCTATCACTTTCTATTTAAAAGAAGTCACAATTTGTCCCCATAATTTCCAAGGACCATATTATCAGAATATAATATTCTCCTTTGATTAATATCACAACACAATTATCAAAATTATATTTTAATCAAAATCCCAAATTATTTTAACATACATATTCCAAAATAATTTTGACATGATTGGGTGGCTTTATCTATAATATATATATATATATATATATTCAAATAATAAGAATCAATGGATACACAACCCATCAACATATACAAAGATATACCAAAGCACAAGTAAAATTGAGACTTGAAATTGGTAACACCACAAATCCTTGACCATATATTATAACTTCTCTATGTGTATGTTATTATGTTAATATACATGAATAAGAAAAAAATGTGTACTCAATATTGTTTATTCAAATATATATAAAGGATGAATAGTAGGCAATCATGACCTTCATGCCAATTAAAAAAGAATTCAGTAAACTAACAAAGCATATATACCTAGTAGAAATTATACATTCCATTATAAATATATGGTCTTAGCATAATTCATAGACTCTTCATGGACTTAGGCCAATCAAAGCCTCATATAGTGCATGAGCTCAATGGAAAAGCTGAATTGAATAGATCGATCCAATAGGCGTTACTCTAAATTCAACATACCAAATATCCCTTAATCATCTTAAATTCATGAGTCTGATTCTTTAGATTCTATCACTTTAGCTCAAAAAGTAAAATTTATTTAGTTATTAAGCATAAAACCCATAAATCAAATTTAGCCCTTTAAATAATTAATTGGCAAATTAATCATCTAGACCACCTTAAACTTATCTTATAAATCACATCTAACATGGCAAGCTTAATCAAAAAGAGGACCTAAATTCACCTATAAAATGTACTTCAATTTTGATTCGAGCCACTAACTATGAGGGTTAAAATATTATTAAACATTTTTTACTCCAAATATCCAATTTGACATATAAATATGTTTTCTTCCTTAATATATGTCAAATGCATTTTTTTTTTACTTGTAATAGTTTGTATAATTGATTTCTAAAACCTTACCAAAGTACAATTGATGACCAAACCATTTTGAGTATTGCTAATTGAATACTAAACCTTTCCATGTATGCAATCAAGTTTTGTATGATTTGAAAAATTTGTCAAACCAATAGAGCAATTAATTTTTGAAATATTTGTCATAGTGCAATTGACATTTTTTTTAATATATATATATATATATATATATTTAGGATCTAAAGTATACCATTTGAAAGGTTTAAGATGTAATTGGTATAATATACAAAAGATTTAAGAATTAAATGCAACCTTGAAAAGTTTGACAAAGGTGTCAAGACACTACATAATCATTTTTTTTATTAATAAATTCATTTATTATAGTAATCCCAATACATTGATACACAAATAGACACACACACACACAAAAAAAAAAAAAAAAGACGTGTACCTGTTCTATTTCGACTTCAAATTAATGGGCAGAAACAATTCGGAATCTGGCTGTTAACGAAGATTCCGTGGGCTATTGAATATTGGGCCATGTCTATTGGATTGGGCTGACACTCTAATTAAGAGAATAGCGTGATATAAGCAAAAGCGTTGAGTTTGACGTTGAAATTGCCCTTGCCCACAATTTAACCTTAACAGATGTGATCATGTGATGACTATCATTACGTGCATTGCATATTTAATTTATTAAACCTCATTTGGCAGATCTATTTGGGATTTTATTTCCGATAGCTTAATCATATATATCTTTCTTTTTAATTCAGTACAGATGGCAAGAAACCATGCAAAAAAGGTTCAAATTGCATAGCCGCCGCCGGCAGCGGCACGTAAATGCTTTAAAAGGATGAAGCACGCCCTGTTCGAACCTCCTAAATGCTTCTTGACCTGACCCCACCTTCACAAATGCAAAGCACCCAATTTTGAACTATTTGAAGAGGCTGTGGATAAAGCAAAAAGAGACAGTGGACACCAGTCAGCTCAGCACTAGGCCAACTAGCCAACGTTTTGGTTTTAGCCAACCGTATTTCATCTGGGGCAGCCAAAATGACACAGGAATCGGTATTCCATGCGGAGGCTTCACTCCACCATGGCAATTTCTTTCTTTTTTTTCTAGATCTCATTCAAATTCGAGACGTGGTCGTATACATCTCCGGACTGTCGGATGAGTGGTGACTGACGACCGACGACTGACGAGACAACCACAGTAGACGTGCCATCGGGATGAAATAGAAGTGAAACCCTTATGCCTATTCATCGATCCAAGCCCCCTCTTTTCTGTTAATTCTCGTCAGTTAATCGTATTTAATTTACATTAATATTAAAGATATATAAAATTAAGTAAAAATGATAAATTATCAAATTATATTATAATTATGTTTATTTATATTATATTAGTATCTTTATATTATGTATCACATTGTATTTTCTTTATATAATTATATTCATTACCTATTTGAAAACGTGCTTTTAATATTTCATTAATTTACTAAATGCTTTCAATATAAAACTATACCGAAAGCCATGAAAATAATTATAAAAAATAACTTTTTATTTCTAAGTTACTTGTATGGATAAGTTAAATGAAAATATAATAGTTTAAGATTCTAATTATTGATCCATATTTTGCATGCCGTGTGACTACTTAAGATAAAAATTTATGTAAGAGTTGTTATATTGGATTGATAAGTCCAACGATAGCACAATATTATATGACTCAATTAAACAAAAAATGAATCCTACATTCAATTTGGTTTATATTAACAGTGCCAAGTGGTCTATAAGGTTAAGAGATGAATAGGTTATTTTTTACAAATGAATTTGTGTATAGAAATAAATTTTTAAATTGGGAAAATTATATGCAAAAAAAGTCCAACGTTTAAAGAAGCTTAAATAGAGATTTGAAATTTGAAATCGCTAAAATTAAGAATCATTAAATAATCCAAATAGAAAATTTCACAATTAACTCCATTAACTATGAGAATTAAATAATTCAAATAGAAAATTTCACAATTAACTCCATTACCTATGAGAACTACTTTAATGATATTAATACATTATGTAGATGTATAACTGAGAGTCAAATACTGATAAAATTATAATATGTAGTTTTACAAAAAATAATAATAATAATAATAATACTTATTATTAATATCACGTATTTAAATATTATTAGTATTTACTCACTAATCACTACTCATCTAAACATATAATGTATTAATGCCAATAAATCTTTTTTCATTAATCTTTGAAGATGTGTAATATTAATTTTACACTTAAACACTAATGTAGTATCCACATATCCTTATAATAAAATTAAATAAAAAAAATCAACTATAACTCTTTTGGTCTGAAAATTAAACCTAAAAATATTCTGCTAAGAGATTGCATAGATCCTTTATGCAAAAAAAAATTAAGTGTATTGTACCTTTGGATCCAACTATAAACAAATAAAAAAGTTGAAAAGCAAAGGTAAAGAGAGGCTAAGATATAAACTTCCTTTTTCACTTGTAACTTAGAGAAAATAAATGCCAAGCATTTTCATAAACCCAATGCACTATGATTATTCTAGCATTCCTGCTTGCAAATTTTCCACAAGGATGAAAACCCATGACAAGATATTCAACTCATACAGTACACACATGAAAACATGAACTTAGAAGAAACTACACACAAGTTGCCATAACATGCACTGGTCATTGTTGATGATTCATAGAGGAAAGATTTTAATTGAGTTTTCTATTAAGGTTTCATTTGGGGGCATTTTGGGTTTTCATTGTGAGTGATTTTACATTTATATATGTATCGAATGCTCTTATCTTTTGGATTGAAGGTTTATTTGTGATTTACTTCGGATTGAGTATGTGCTGAGTATATATATGTCAAAGAACTATTGTATACTGCAAGATATTATTTTCCTACAAGACATGTTACTTTCTAAATGTAAACTTAACATGACATGTAATTTATAAATTCTCAAAGTTATAGTAGTGCTATCGCAAGATCTTTTATTTGAATCAATTTTGATAATCTATTTTAACTATTTAAAGTTTAATATTTAAATTTGATTTAAAATATTAATCCTTTTGTGTTTAATTTTCTTATTCTAATAAAGAAGAAAATAAGAATTTAATAATAACACTTTTTAGAAAAATTAAAGATAGTAAAGCTGCAGTAATAGACAAAGAGAGAGAGAGAGACAGAAATATGTAAATAAACACTAAAGAAGATATCAAAGTAAGTAAATATTAAATTATAAATTTAGCTATAAATAATTGTATATTACATATTAAAAATCCCAATCTCAAAATGATACATTTACAAGACTTGTTTATAGAATTTGTTTGTGAATATAAAAACTTGATTCAAGTCCAAACACTTATATTTATGGGCCCAGTCGCATCCAACTATTTATTGATTGTATTAACTTTTGTTTACAAAAATTAATTTATAATAATAGCCTATAATGTTATTATTATTATTATTTTGTTTTTTATTGCACTTGCCAGTTGGATAAATTTGGTTCTTCTAGAAGAAATGAGTCTCCCCTATATGAGATATTTTGACACTTAAAAAGATATACCCATTTTGTTTTCGGATCCCAAATCTTCATTTCTCCGTTCTCTTATAATAATTGGTTTGCTTGATCAGTGTTTTTTTTTTTTAATTATTAAATGAAATTCAACTTTAAATAATTAAAAAAAAAAAGTTAGCATCTATTTAAAGCATCCATCTATCTCTAGTCGAGAATGATATAAGAATTTATGAAGTTTCTTATAGAACATGTCGTAGCAGCATTATTTTATGCTCTTTCAAATATGCTTTACTTTTTATTGTCACTTAGTAAGAATTCGATGAGATTATTTTAGAGATATTAAGCATTTCCCAACGTTTATATTCTTTGAATCTTTCCAAGTTCTTTTTCTATTCATGCTCTAATCAATCCAAACAACTTGATTGTCATCCAAACCTGCTCATGCTGGGATCAAGTAATTATACGTTCATATAATAACAGTTAATAAATGATCCATTAAGACTATAATAAGTTTTGAATAATAACCGCACAATAGAATTCTCTAAAATGAAATTAGATTGCAATTAGCTGTGATATTAATTTCTGATTGAATTCAAAATAACCTGTAATAAAGAGGTAATGTCATATCTGCTCATGGTATTGCTTTAAATAAAAAGTAACTGTGGATGGTAAAGGTCATGGTAAATAGTTATAGCGGTAGTTATTTTCTATTACCATTTTTTACGTAGATGTTGATTATTACAGTTAGTGGCAAGTCACAACCTTATCAGCTAATATATTTAAAAGATAATAACAATTAGTATCATATTTTGAGATTCTTATAATAAATTTTTAATAAATGTAGCAATTTTATATAAATGACTACACTTTAGATAAGTAAGTTGCTTCTCGTCTCAATATTGGCAACCCTTACTATAGGTTATTAGATTCATTAAGATGGTAAGTGAAAAGGAAATGTGGAAAAGATATAGCTTTTGCATGTCAATATAAGATGAAACAATATATTATATAAATTAATTATTTTCTATGTCTTTAATTCATACTCTATCTTAGAAGTCATATATATATATATATCAATCGCACCATATAGAAGTCCAATCCATTCAACAGTTTTTCCTTGGTTGTTGAACCATAAGGAAGTAATTGATACCGATCTATATTTGCATTTTTTTTCTTTAGTATATTATTCATTAATAAAAATAAATAAATAGGATATCATGTATATAAAAATAATGGCTCATTTATTTGGAAGTAATAGAGAAAAAATAGAATAGATATTTCTTTCAATTGTCTATTATCTTGTTTACTTAAAAAAATAAAAAAGAAATTTTAATTTTAAAGATTTTTCTATTCATACTCCATTAGGAATAAATATTACCTAAAAAAATAGAATTTTTTATTCCCATTATAGTAGGAATAAAAAGTTCAAATATTGTATTCATTATATCCTTTAATACGGCAATTAATAACTAAATAGAGATAAATTGATAATTTTATTCATATTTTCAACTTAATATTAAATTAATGAAATAAATTAAATATTCGAATAAGTATTCGGTATAATAAAAATTATATGAAGTAAACAATGTAATAAAATTTCTTGATCTATTCTCGATAACAGTAATTCTCATTATATAACTTTTCTATTCATAATTCATTCCATTCTAGAAATTAAGCAAGTCATAAATATATTTTTCTTTTCAATGATTATAGTAGAAAAGAAGATTCAAGGGGATTATACTTAAATAATATGATCTTTTCAAAAATTCATGAGATAGTGTATTTGAAAAAACTTATTCCAAAAATAGGTCTTGAAGTCGTAAAGATCGAACCTTCAATGCTAATTTTTATTATTATTGAAAAAATTTATGAAAAATAATGTAAAGAAAAATAAATTTTCTCAAAATATTTTTTTTTTTAATTTGAAATCAATGTTGATATTTTTTAAAATTATGAATTTTTTTTCTACTCACATGTGAACCTTCATTTTATTTATTAAAAAAAATTGAATTCGAGAAAAGTTATCATTGGAAAGGATTTAATGAAAAATGATACAAAAAAATCATAAATAGACTTTGTGAAAAGAACTATAAATTGATATTAAAGTAGGAAAAAAATAATTTATTACACAATGTTAATAAATTTATCAATTTTAAATATTAATTTACATTAATAAAAAATTTTGATGAAAGATTTACATATGAAATAAATAAGAAAAAATAGAATCATATCTCATATTATTCCTTTTCCTAGTGAATTGTCTTGCCAGCCGAGCAAATGCGCTTGTGTGTTATCTTGATGACCTTGAATGTAGAGTAAGAGGAACCTATGACTCTTGTGTTAGATGGTGCTGAAGGGGTATCATTGAAATCTCAAGGAGGCACTAGAGTTTACTCTGTATCATGCTACGAAGATTCATCTTGATACATTGGTTGCTTATTAGAGTGTCTCTTTTATAGAGCAAGTAGTGTAGGGATAGAACCACTAATGGAATGACGATGTGATTTAACATATGTGCTAGGCATTATGGCCGAGTTGTTGTGCATTACGTTAGAATCCGATGGGAACCGTTCGTCCTGTATTAGATATTCATGTGACTCTACTTAGTTTCAAGGTTGTCGATGTCCTGTGGTTCTATGGCACATAGAAATCAGTTGCTGTTGCCATACATTAGTAGGTTATGCCTCAACCTCTGTGTTATGCTAATGGTGAGCTTACGGATATAGCATTACCCTCTCCTATGGTCATGTATGAATTCAAGATCATGGCTAACTAAACTACCAACTATGTCATGAACTAAGGATAGGAGAACTTGTCTTTATATATCAGCTTGCATGTTAAAACGGATTGTAAATTGAATAAGTAACAAATCACCTAGCTAGTATTGATATTGTACTTACTAGATATTTCAAAACTTCTTCCATGCATCCTATATATCGGCGGCTGATAAATTTATACCACCTTATGTATTTCTCATGCATGCTATAAGAGCCCTCCATGTATACCAACCAATCCAAACGCTCTTCCCATAAGGATATATAAGTTACATGTTGCACCGTCCAATCTACATCAAACCTCCCACACGGGTCGATCTGATGGAGCTTTGGCTACGTGTTTACATCCTTTGGAATATATTGAAACCCCCTAAGCTACTTTACAACATGGTCGGGGCAATGCCACTTGACTATGTATGTCGCTTCTACAAAAAGGTGATAGGATGTGAATTAGATTCCTAACATACTACTCCTACTTAACCTAAAGGGTAGCAAAGTAAAATTCATTGTTAACGATGCATATGATGAAGTGGAAAAAAAAAAGGAGTTATCAAAATACCTACTCATCATTCTGCTTGTTAATCAATTCATACCGGCTAAGGGGCACTATGTGTGGGAATCTATCTTACACTCAAACTGGTAAAAGTATCGCAACTTCACTAATCTCGTGAGTCGATAGGGATGATGTGACACAAAACTAGTGATACAAATAGGTCAGACATGTGGTGCCCTAGCTATACATCATTATAACATCAAAAAGCTCCAATAGAAGCAAAAACATTGTGTAGACAAAGAAGCTAGATTTATAGATAAATATGAATCCCCCTAGCAATTGTAATATATATACACTTGTATGGTGTTGAACTTGCTCTCCATCAGTGTGACCTCGCCCCTAGCAATCTCTCATATATTACACCTTAATTCATGCAACTACTCCCTATAATTGCCTAACCATCGATTAGAAGGCCTAGCTAGACCTTAACATCCTGTAGGATAATAGTGAACTCCCTAGTCGACCTGTAAAATGTGCGCATCTCTAGCCTCTATCACCCGACTAGGGCGGTTATCATGTGTTAATCCAGTTATATGAATAGTAGGGGGCTTGCACATTAGAATCTTGCTAACTGCAGGAATTGCTCCATTTGAGGATCGATGGGAATGATGTTCTTGTCATGGTGAAGTAATAACTCGCATTATCGAACTGCGAGCCATGATTGATCGTAAAATTTAACAACTTAAATGTTATACTATTAGCAAAGGAACAAAAAGTGATCAATTCGTTCCAAATGGTCAATGATCGATGTTTTTCTTACAATATGAAAACTGAAGGATCGAAGAGTCCAGACTCCATCCATTATGCACAAAAAAAAAAAATTGAAAAATGTTAGCATTAATATCTAAATAATTTTACGATAGTTACAATAGTAAACCAATATATTACATTTACAATTAATATGAAATTTTTACCAATTAATTTTTTAACAATTAATTGATTACATATTAGCGACTAATTAATAACAAAATTACATTTACAACAATTTTCACAACAACAAACCAAGACATTTCATTTACAATTAATACGAAATGTTTTACTAATTAATTTTTTAACGATTAATTAATGGCCTATTAGTGACTAATTAATGATAAATTAATAATTAATTAACAACAACTTAATTTTACAACAATTTTCACAATAACAATTCAAGACATTTCATTTATAATTAATATGAAATTTTTTATTAATTAAATTTCTAATAATTAATTGATAACATATTAACAATTAATTAATAATAACTATTACTATGTTAATAAATACAGTAAACTACAAAGAATTGTATTTAATTTTATGTAGATAGACGAAAAGTAATATAATAGGAAAAAAATTAATTTTTTTATAGAAAAAACATACCAAAATATGCCCTAATAAAGCTTTTTCACTGAAGAAATTGGAAATATCTCATATTGATATTCCTACACTCACAAATGTATAAGCCAAACTTGTGTAAAAAATAAATTAAGGAAAGAGAAAGTGCAAATTGCGAAAGAAGAAGAAGAATGGAAGAAGAAATGGAAATGTTTGAATAATTAATCGATGAACTGAGGAATTGTATTTATAATATAAATGTTAATGCAAATTTTTTTTTCTATACATTCAAGTTCATATGTTGTAATACTATATAAATTTGCAAGGTCACTTTATAATACTTTTTATAAGTTTGTAGTATAAAATAAAATCATTGAAGAGTGAGGGATGTGTAAAAAAAATTTATTTGAGTAATTTATTAAAGGTGTACATATGGTTTGCACCTTTAATACAAATTTTAAACCACATCATCACATTAAAAAATAGTGGCATACATTAAACTAGCCTAGCAATGTATATTTAATTTTTATACATAAAAAAATAAATCTTGATTTTATCATTTTACGCAAAATGATTTAAAATTCAATATATCCATTATTATTAAAGTGAAAGAGTGAGATTTGGTGCCCTTAGTGTTTATAAAAAAAATAAAAAAATTATTCAACTCTACGTACCTTTAATCATAATATTAATAATTTTGTAGTAGTTCACTTTTTCTATTACTATAATTGACTCAACGACTAACTTTTGGTCTTTACTCAGGGAATTCAATGTCATCCAGCTTTTTAAGTTTTATTTTTCTACTCCTCACCCTATTTTTATGTTTTGAAATCTCCTATAAACTAATTATATGATCTTCATTTTTAATTGTAACAAAGTAGAAAATCTCTACTAACCAATTTTTCACTTTAAATTCATTATATATATAATATTCTTAGGAATCATTTGGTATATTTTCACTGTATTTAATATTTTTCATATATTTATTTATTTTACACCAACCACAAACCTGGGTGCGGGTATGTTAGGCAGTAGTTTAATAGAAAGCGAGAAGATACAGTAAACTGCAAAATGCTCATCCATCGGACACCATTACTAATCTTTGGCCTACTTGGACAGCTTTTTAGTTCAGTTTGACCCATCCGATGGTCTTAAATGCCACTATTATTTATTAAAATAAAAAAAAAAAGGGAAAAGCCACCCTAACAAGTTACCTAATCTCTGCTCTCATCCCCCTTGATTCCATTACTACCTCATCGTCAACCCAAAATAAAAATAAAAAAAGAAGAAGAACCAAAACCCACCATGTAAATCGAAGTTGTAAAATCCATGTCGTCCTCAATGTCCCCTCCCATGGCCATTACATTTCTTCTGTTATTCCTCTCTCTCTCCATTCCAGTTTCTTCACAACTCTTCTTCCCCGGATTCCACCATGCAAGCGATAACCTCACCCTCTCCGGTATTGCACAGATCCAAGACAACGGCATACTGAAGCTAACGAATGATACCAGCAGGTTACTAGGTCATGCCTTCTACACATCTCCTATTAAGTTCAAGAATTCATCAGACGGTCCTGTCGTTTCCTTCTCTACTTCCTTTGTTTTTACTATAGTCCCTGAGTACTCAGAGCTGGGTGGTCATGGACTTGCTTTTGCCATCTCACCCACGAAAGACCTAATGGCTTTACCTAGTCAGTATCTTGGTCTGATTAATTCGACTGACTTGGGGAAATCTTCGAATCACCTCTTCGCAGTTGAGTTCGACACGGTAAAAGATTTCGCGTTCGGAGATATCAATGATAACCATGTTGGTATAGACATAAATAGCTTGGTCTCTAATGCTTCCGCAGCAGCGGGTTACTACGTGGACGAGTCGACTAAGAAAGATCTGCAACTAACCGGGGGAAAACCCATCCAAGCGTGGATTGACTACGACTCGAATAGTTATATCATCAACGTTACTTTATCTGCTCATTCAAATAAGCCTAAAAAGCCTTTAATTTCTTTTCACACGGATTTGTCTTTGATTTTCGAGGAGTATATGTATGTTGGGTTTTCTGCATCAACCGGTTTGCTTGCTAGTTCTCATTATGTTTTAGGTTGGACATTTGGAATTGATAATGTTGAAATAAGACCTCTTCGGATCTCTGCTTTGCCTTCACTTCCGGGTCAAAAGAAGGATCACAGGACTCTTGCACTAGGACTATCCTTGTTTTTTGTCGTTTTTGCGATACTGGGCGTGCTTGTTTCCATATATCTCGTTAGGAAATTAAGGAATGCTGATAAGATTGAACAATGGGAACTTGAGATCGGTCCTCAAAGATTTTCCTACCCAGAGCTTAAGAAAGCAACCAATGGATTCAAAGAGAAAGAGCTACTAGGACAAGGTGGATTCGGTCATGTATATAAAGGAACATTGCCTGATTCCAAGACCCACGTTGCAGTTAAGCGGATTGCACATAATTCAACGCAGGGGCTGAGAGAGTTTGTATCGGAGATTGCGAGTATTGGCCGGCTTCGCCATCGCAATTTGGTTCAATTGTTGGGATGGTGCAGGAGAAGAGGGAACCTGTTACTTGTTTATGAATTCATGGCTAATGGGAGCCTGGACAACTACCTGTACGACAAGCCAAAAATGACACTCAATTGGGAACAGAGGTTTCATGTAATTAAAGGAGTTGCCGGAGCCCTGCTTTATCTACATGAGGGTTACGAACAAGTGGTTATTCATAGGGATGTTAAAGCAAGTAATGTACTACTTGATAGTGAATTGAATGGAAGACTAGGAGACTTTGGATTAGCAAGATTGTACGATCATGGGGGGCGCCCGAGCACCACACGAGTGGTGGGCACAATGGGGTATTTAGCCCCTGAGATACCGAGGACGGGAAAGGCCACGATGAGCTCAGATGTGTTTGCTTTCGGCGCGTTTTTGCTCGAAGTGACTTGTGGTAGGAGGCCTGTTGAGCCCCAAGCAGGGCCTGAAGAGCTGGTATTGGTGGATGTGGTGTGGGACAGGTACGAAGAAGGGAAGGTCCTTGAAGTCGTGGACCCAAAATTGAATGGTGTGTACAATGAAGATGAAGTATTGATTGTCATAAAATTGGGTTTGATGTGTTCAAGCTATAAACAAAGTGCAAGGCCTGGTATGAGGCATGCAGTGAGGTTCTTGGATGGAGAAGTTCCGTTGCCAGAGGACTTGAAGTCACCAAATTCTGATGAATTTAGTAGTGAATGGTTTGATAATTACGTGCATTCCTTTGCGTATTCTCCTTCTGAGCTTGGAGCTCGCGTCGGTTTTACTTCATTTTCAACTACTTCTTTATCAACTCTTCAAGGTAGACTTCATAGTTTCTAGCATCACTTAAAGTCAACTACAACAGGTGGATGTAAATTTGGAATCGAATTCTTTTGCTTGAAGTTTGACAATCACATGAAATTCCTAATCTGTTGCTCATCTGTGATACGGTGTTCATTTTATTGGTCCTTCCATTAACAGGCTTTTCACAATTCTTAGGGATGAGATTTTGTATCGTGAGTTGACGATGTCGTAGTCCAGTTAGTATTAAGACTATTTTCATTAAGCAATGAAACATATTCAAATCCTCATTCTGATCCATTGTTGAACTATGAATGGAAAAAGTAAAAAATTGACCCTCTTTCATTGGTAGCTTGAGTTACTTAACTCAATTACCAAAGCTCAAGTTGCTTCCGCAAGCAACGTTTCTTCTTTTTTGTTTTTTCTTTGTAAAGTGTATAAATAATAAAAATTTGTTAAGTAATTTTTTAAAAATAATCCATAAAGTAAAGAATTTTGTAAATAACTTTCTAGCTAACTCGTAATTGAGATAATAAGTTATCAAGCCTCATAATGGTGGTGTGCGGAGACACACAGGATCTAATCAATTGCTTTCTGTCGCCTCATCAAATATTATATGCCAGAGAACACGATGAACGTATCATGTGGAATCTGCTTTTTATGCTTTCTCCGATATACATAAATTCTAGGAATTCAACATGGGAGTCATACTACAGACAAGAAAATCCCAATGGGTAAAGCAAGATCAAGTTGTCTGGTATCCATCCCTTTAATCCTGCTTTAATAGCATGAAAATGTTCTTTGAACTATCATATGGTGGAAGATTATTACAAAGCTTAGCCAATGGAAGGTGGCTTTCGAACTTTCCCAGAGTCGTCCAAGTATATCCGAACACGTCCCAGGTCGAAATCCATGGTCACAAAGAAGCCTGGTTGAACCACTTGAACTTGCGCGTGGGGCATGTCTTCCTTGATCTTCTTCTCGGCTGCTTCCGCTGCGAGGCCCACAACTTCAGGCCACGACGTTTTCGATGTCGTGTCAGATCCTACCAACCGCCCATAGTTTCCTGAAAAGAAAACCATCTTCACGTATATACATATTCCCCAACCAAAATCATGAATTGAATCCTTCTCGGTGGACTTTAATAGGGAAAACTCATGTAGGATCCTAGAAAACAGCTTTTTAAAAACCTGAGCTTCTAAATGCTCAGTTGGAGACAAATATAAAGAGGAATAAAGTCGTAAAAGTTCAGTTGAATTTCAATTAACACATGTGAGTTCCTAAAGATAACCGTACAAATACCTTCGTATATAAAGGCAGAATAAAACTTAATAGCCCGAAAAAAAAAAAAAATTCCTTGTAAACAGTTAAAACAGTTATGTTTGTCCAGGAATATTTATTTCAAAGATCTGTAAGAACCCTAATCTTCATATGTATTCGTCATAACCAAAGGGAAAGTACTAAGATATAAAAGTAAACGAAGGCAGTTTCTTACTTGGCAACACCGCTGTCGGCTCATTAGCGGGCTCATGACAGCCCTTGGCTTGCTGATCCTCGGCCATGATTCGACAATATGATTTACCAGGAGGAGGGTTATGTATCATATAATTTTATATACATTATATGGACGATGAGATGTCATTATTCTCGATGATAAATAAACTTTGATTCAATCGATGTTTTTGTCCATTCAGTAACTGTTTACAGCTGTTTGATTTGTCCTTGTGCTTTTTTGTTTTTATTCATTTAACATAATGTCCACCCTGAGATGATAATAAAGTACATATTTATGCAAAATTGACACTCTTAATTTTTTTTTTAATTTTTCTCAATTTATCTATTTAAAATTTTATTATATATAATAAATAATTAAAATTAAAAAAAAAAGTAAATGACACATAATGATGTGACATAATGTTAAAAAAATTAGTCAACTATTTATTTGTAAATTAAAAAAAATTAAAAAAAGAAAAACCCGAAAAGATCTAAATCTACATATTTATAAAAATATTCTTCAATAAAATATGAAAAGAGTAAATTATAAATGATCAAATAAGATATAAGTTATCATCCATCTTGACGCAGCGAGGAAAGCGTAAACCCGAGACCAATTCTAGGATTGGAACTCTAGAATAAACAAAGAAGAATCAGAGTTTATTCTTCGATAAATTTCGATTACGCATAATCGAAAATACAGAGAAACTTGTTTCTAAAAAGTATGTATTGAATATTGAATAAAAATCTAACCCTAAAATGACCTAAAAACTATATATATACTCTTCTGGAAAAATACATAAAAAAGAAATATAGATGTACACGTGGAAATAAATATAAATATACATGTCTATTCTCTATCGTATATACGGCTGTGCCTCAAAGCCATGTATGCTTCTGGGAATATGTCTGGCGTAATACACAGCCGTGTTCCCTGGTCGTGCTTGCGACCGTGTCTGCTTCTAGGAGAGATTCTAACAGAACACACGGCCGTGCTTCCTGGCCGTGTAAGAAGCCGTGTACGTTTCTGGGAGTCATCAAGGTTTCTCACATAGCCGTGCCCCCTGACCGTGTATGTAGCCATGTGCGTTTCTGGAAGTTTCTTGACATAATACACGACTGTGTATCCACCCATGTATCAACCCGTGTCTCAACCTGTGTCCGCCACGATGTCCGCATCATTCTCTCCCACCAATGAAGAACTCGACCCCGAGTTCTCTTCTGGATAAAGGAGTTCGTCATCCGCGTAGAATGGGGACAAGTCAGCTACATTGAAGTTCTTGGAGATTTTCATGCTTTCCGGAAGCCCAAACACATAGGCGTTGTCATTGATCTTGGCAACAATATTGTAAGGCTCATATTTCTTTGGTTGCCATTTGCTATACGTTCCCACGGGAAAGCGTTCCTTCCTTAAGAACACCATCACTTAATCTCCTACCTCGAACAATTTCTTCTTCCGATGTTTGTCTGCGGCTTTCTTATACTGCTTATTCACCTTCTCAATTCGCTCTTTCACGTCAAATGCCACCGTGTGGTACTGTTCCGCTAGGTGTTTAGCAGCAACATTGGTTTCAACACCCTTGGGTAAAGAAGCTAAATCCAAGGCGTGAGAAGGCGCCTTGGTATAGACCACTGAAAAGGGTGATTTCCCAATAGTTCTATGGATGGAATTGTTGTAGATGAATTCGGGTTGAGATAGTGCCAGGTCTCATTGTTTCGACTTCTCTCCACAGATGCTTCGTATTAGATTTCTAAGGGTCCTGTTCGTCACTTATGTCTGCCCATCGGTTTGAGGGTGGGCTGTGCTGCTAAAGTTAAGGGAAGAATTAAACATGTACCATAGCGTCCTCCAGAAATGGCTAAGGAATCGGGTATCTTTATCAGAAGTGATGGACTTGGGACCCCGTGCAACCTGACCACCTCCTTAAAGAATAGTTTGGCAACGCCTTGTGAATCAGCCGTCTTCCTGCAAGGAATGAAGTGAGCCATCTTGGAGAACCTGTCCACAACCACAAAAACAATGTCAGCACCTTGTTGGGTATGAGGCAAACCTAACACGAAGTCCATGGATAGATCCTCCCAGATATTCTCAGGTACTGGTAGTGGAGTGTACAACCCAGTATTCTGAGAATACCCTTTAGATGTCTAACAGATGTAACATTGTTGCATGATTCGCCCTACATCCCTTTTCAACTGAGGCTAATGGTATCTTGCAGCCACTACTGCTAGTGTTTTGTCACACCCCAGATGGCCGGCTAATCCCCCTCCATGTAGGTCTCCAATCAATTTCTCCCTCAAGGAGGATTCGGGAACACAAAGCTGGTTACCCCTCATTAAGTAACCCTCCATGATGTAATAACTGTCATTGGGTTCCTTATTGGTACATTTTCTCTATGTAGCTCCGAAATTCTCATCTGTTTCATACAACTCTTTCAACTGCTCAAATTCTACCACTTCGGCCCTCATGGTAATCAACAAATTCGCTCTTCCGCTTAATGCGTCGGCCACCTTATTCTGGACCCCAGATTTATGCATCAGGCAAAATGGAAATTTTTGCAGAAACTGTATCCATCTAGCGTGCATATCTTTGTAGATACGAGTCTGATTACTCAGGTGTTTCAAGGCGACACAATCCGAGTATAGGATAAACTCTTTGCCAACTAAGTAGTGCTCCCACATCCTCAGAGCTCTGACTACTGAATAGAATTCTTTATCATACGTGGACCAGTTTCTCCTGGCTTCGCAGAGTTTTTCACTATGGAAGGCCATGGACCTCTTCTCCTAAGATAACACAGCGCCAATACCTATGCCACTGGCATCACAGTCGACCTCGAATAGTTTGTCGAAGTCTGGTAAGGCCAACATTGGCGCATTACATAATCTTTCTTTGAGCATCGCAAAACCCGATTTAGCTTCCTCATCCCAATGAAACTTTCCCTTCTTTAGGCATTCAGTTAACGGGGCAGCAACCGTATTAAAATGCCTTATGAAACGCCTATAGAATCCTGCCAACCCCAAAAAGCTTCTCAACTCGGTGATGGTCTTGGGAGTGGGCCAATCTCTAATAGCCCTCACCTTATCTTCATCCACTGTGATACCCTCACTACTCACTACAAAGCTTAAGAATAGCAGCCTTGGTGACATGAATATGCATTTCTTGAGATTAGCGTAGAGCTTATTCTCTTTTAGCACAGTCAAAACATTCTTCAAGTACACTAGATGCTCATCCTTAGTCTTACTATATATTAGGATATCATCAAAGTATACAACTACGAACCGACCTATGAATGGTTTAAGTACCTGATTCATCACGCGCATGAAGGTACTCGGTGCATTGCTGAGGCCGAATGGCATAACCAACCATTCGTACAACCCTTCCTTTGTCTTGAAGGCGGTCTTCCACTTATCTCCAGGTCTGACCCGAATCTGATGATACCCACTTCTAAGATCCACCTTTGAGAAGATTATTGCTCCACTCAACCGGTCCAACATATCCTCAATGCGAGGTATTGGGAATTTATGCCCAATTGTGATCTTGTTGATCGCTCGACTGTCTACACACATCCTCCAACTCCCATCCTTTTTGGGCGTCAATAGCGCTGGGATGGCACATGGACTCATGCTATCTCGGATGAATCATTTGTTTAGTAAGTCCTGGACCTTCTCCTGTAGGACCTCCATCTCTTTGGGGCTCATCTGATAGTGAGGGAGGTTAGGAAGGCTAGCTCCAGGCACTAAGTCGATGTGGTGCTGGATGTCTCGCAATGGAGGCAACCCTTCTGGTAAGTCTTCCGGCACTACCTCTTTAAATTCCTCTAATAACCCTTTTACTTCCTCCAGAGCCTCTACACTATCCATGTCCTCTCCCGTATTCTTCACCACAAGAGCATGCATCAAACGGGACTCTTTAATATCTTCGGTCATTTCCTTTTCTAACTGAGCAATCGTCAGAAAAGATTTTCCTTCCACTCTCTAGGTCTTAGGTCTCTTATCCATCAATGGCAGCAGCGTATATTTCACACCCTCCTTTTCCAATCTATATTTGTTTTCTTTCCTAGCATGTTAGGCATCCACATCAAACTGCTAAGGTCGTCCGAATAACAAATGACAAGCGTCCATATCGACGATGTCGCAGTACACCTCATCCCGATACTTGCCTATCGAAAAGGGAACCCGACACCTCTCCTTCACCTCGATTCGCTCCGCCGCCTTAATCCATCCTATGGTGTAAGGATTCAGATGCTTCTCTATCAGTAGCTGGAGTTTCTTCACAACCTCCTTTCCGATGATGTTCTCGCAGCTTCCACTATCAACAATTAAGTTAAACACTCTCCCACCAATCGTGCACTTAGTGCGAAATAGCTGGTGTCGTTGTGAACTACCCTCCTGTTTCGGTGCTAGCATCATCCTCTTGATTACATAGTTAGGCTCCATCGCATCATCAACCTCCTCATAGTAATCATCGTCACCATCCGGTTCACAACACACTTCCTTCTCCTCTTCCCTTTCGACAATGTTTACAGCTCGTCGATTCGAGCATTCATTGGATCGATGTCCCAGCTGATTACACCTATAGCACTTTCCTAAAATTGGTTTGGCATACGGGTTATTTTGCCTCGGGGCTTCTTTGCTCTCAAGAGGTCTCTTCCCCTCAGCTTTATCTTCTTTTCTCTCCATGCTTCCCACTGGTTTCTCAACGACTCCTCTAGGCCTTTCGCCAATTACCCTGTTACTATTGTCGAGATTATCATAAACATAGTTTCTCTTGCCTCCTCCAAACCTTACACTCTGCTCTTGGATCATCATTTCAGCTCGAAGGGCCAAATTCTTGGCTTCATTGACGGTTCTAAACACCGTCACCCCTATCTTGTCTCTAATATGAGGCTTAAACCCATCTACAAACTGTGCCACCTGCTAACCCTCAGTCTCCCTCAGATCATTCCTTTTCGCCAGCCTCATAAATTCAGCGGTGTACTCATGCACCGTCCTCTGCCTTTGACGGCATCGTTGATACTACTGGAAAAGGATTTGCTCGTAGTCGGGTGGTAGGAAGTCTCTCTGCAACAGATTTTTCATGCGGTACCATGTTGTTATAGGTTTCTTTCCTTCTCTTTGCCTACAGTTCTACAATCGATCTAACCATGTAGACGCCCCTCCTTTCAGCCTACAAGCAACCAATCTTACCATCTTATCCTCAAGTACCTCTATATAATCGAAGAACCTATCGACCTCCGCAAGCTAGTCCAAAAAATCTTCTATATTGAGATTACCATTAAAGGAAGGAATGTCTACCTTAAGACGGAAGTCATAGCCATCGACATGATCGAATCCCTGGTGGTTTCGTCGATATCCGCCATCGTAATCCTAATCAATCCGGTCATCCACCCCGCGGTACCTGCCACCACCAACGCCACCCCTTCTCGGTGGTTGTCCCCTCCTCTACAGATATTCACCTTCTTCCTCAGAGGAGCTTTCATCAAGCCTTTGGTTCCATTGATTTCTGGCAACAAGTTCATTGATAGGACCGTTATGAGCGACTGCTACTCCCGGTCGATTCCCAACAATACCCTTGTTCCCGTTGTAGCCCATCACCAAGGCGTCGAAACGCGCCACTAGGTCTTCCAGACGCTGTTCTACGCGTCCAAGTCTCTGTTCCATGGTTTCGACCACCGCCCTTGGAGCCCATTGATTGACTCCTTGGACTTCCGCATCCTGATCAAGGTCGAGAACGCGACTGCCATCAACACCATCGTTAGCTGGCATCTCCGCAGGAATTTGCCTTGCTCTGATACCAACTGACGCAGCGAGGAAATCGTAAACCCGAGACTAATTCTAAGATTGGAACTCTAGAATAAACAAAGAAGAATCAGAGTTTATTCTTCGATAAATTTCGATTACGCACAATCGAAAATACAGAGAAACTCATCTCTAAAAAGTATGTATTGAATATTGAATAAAAATCTAACCCTAAAATGACCTAACAACTATATATATACTTTTCTAGAAAAATACATAAAAAAAGGAAATATAGATGTATACGTGGAAATAAATATAAATATACAAGTCTATTCTCTGTTGTATATATGGCCGTGCCTCAAAGCCGTGTATGCTTCTGGGAATATGTCTGGTGTAATACACGGCTGTGTTCCCTGGTCGTGCCTGCGGCCGTGTCTGCTTCTGGGGGAGATCTTGACAGAATACACGGCCGTACTTCCTAGCCGTGTAAGAAGCCGTGTACGTTTCTAGGAGTTATCCAAGTTTCTCACACGACCGTGCCTCCTAACTGTGTATGCAGCCGTATGCGTTTCTGGAAGTTCCTTGACATGATACACGACCGTGTATCCACCCGTGTATCAACCTGTGTCTTAACCCGTGTCCGCCACGATGTTTACATCACATCTCCATGCACTTATAGATTAATTAATTAAAATTTTTTGATAAAGCAGTCTAAAAATTAAAATTGGATTTAATCTAACCTAAAATTCTATGGTATTTAGACTAAAATTTTATATTTTCATTGGACTTGTCTATATATTTAACTTAAAAATAGTAAGTTGTCTTTATAAATATTTTTGTTGTTTATAGCATAATTTTTTGTTATAAGTATGTACCAAATTTATTATAATATATAATTTTGAAATTTTTTTACTATCTACCTCTTTATTATTACACTTTTTATTGTTGTATCTCTTTAGCTAGTACCTTTTTTTTTTTTTGTTTAATACTATCTCTTTGCTATTGACATAATCTTTTTAAATATAATTACTCAATTATGTATGATACACTCAAAAGATATGTCTTTTATTTAAATGATATAACCTTAAGCATTACAACCTTTTATGGAATTTAAATAATATAACCTCAAGCATTGCAACCTTTTATGGACACAAGCATTAGCATACTTACATCCAAGAGCATGTGGTTATTTTATTATATGAGATCAAATTTGATGATATACCTTTTTCTTTAATCTCATGAAACACACTAGCCACATATTCCCAAATATCCATCTCACCTTTACACTTTAAGCAACTTTCTTGATGACTTATCCAACTTACGAAGCTTGCTTTCATTAACACAAGCATTAGGGGGGAAATGCAGTTTCCTTTTAGCGATTAAATCGAACATTTTTTTTTATGTGTCATTAAACTTGAACATCATATTGACCCGCGCCTTGCCCCCCCCCCCCCCCCCAATATAAAATGCTTAACATGTTTAATGAATCTTTCATTAATGTCATTGTGATTGTTTTCGTAATGCCTCGGAATCTAATAATGCTATAGCCTACCATGTGTTTTTATTATGTAAAGACATGCAAAGACTCAGACATTATAAATCTCCACTATTTACATTCACATACCCTAAATATAATTACTCAATTATGTATGTTACACTCAAAAGATACGTCTTTTATTTAAATGATATAACCTTAAGCATTGCAACCCTTTATGGGATTTAAATAATATAACCTCAAGCATTGTAACCTTTTTATGGACACAAGTGTTAGCATACTTGCATCTAAGAGCATGTGGTTATTTTATTATATGAGATCAAATTTGGTTTTATACCTTTTTCTTTGATCTCATGAAACACTGCAGCCGCATCTTCCCAAATATCCATCTCACATTTACACTTTAGGCAACTTTCTTGATGACTTATCCAACTCGTGAAGCTTGCTTTCATTAACACAAGCATTGGAGGTGAAAATGCAATTTCTTTCCAGCGATTAAATCGAACATTTTATTTTATGCATCATTGAACTTGAACATCATATTGGCCTATGCCTCGTCCCCCATCCCCCCAATATAAAATACTTAACACATGTGATGAATCTTTCGTTAATGTCATTGTGATTGTTTTTGTAACGCTTCGAAATCTAGTAACACTATGACCTACCATGTGTTTTTATTATGTAAAGACACACAAAGACTCAGACACTAACAATCTCCACTACTATTCACATACCCATGATAATGCTTAAAAGTCATCTCCTACATACAAGAAATTAATAGGAGTTTCTATTCTCAATAATACATTGTCAATAATCTCTTCAATTAAATAATAGTGGAAGCTTATAACCTTCAATTACAACATAATTTCTCAAAGCAAATTAACAAATAATTCAACATACGTTCTTTCTTATTTTAATTACTAATCTTCTTAGTAGATATAATCCACATTCTCCTCATTACTTTGATCCTAATTTGTCTCTACTAGGGTCTCATTATACCTTATAATTTCTCTTACAGCACCTACAACTAAAGAAGCTTCACACAAGGGGTGAGCTAATGCTTAGTACTATGCATACCTACAAACACATGCGTATGCCATAACAGAAATAACAACACATACATGATGCAACACAATATCCAAACACAATTTATTTATCTTTCACAACATTTGGTAAACACATAATTTCATCATCAAAATCATCCGATATCCTTTCACAAATAATATATATATATATATATATATATATATATATAGTGAGTACTTCCCACTGTTTATGAATCTATAAATCTTTTCTCGACATCCTTCCACAAACATATATCTTTCCTATGACACTTACAACTAAAAAAGTTTCTCACAAGGGGTAAGCTAATACTCAGTACTATGCATACCGACAAACACATACACATGCCATAATAGAAATAACAGCACATACATGATGCAACACAATATCCAAACACAATTTATTTATCTTTCACAACATTTCGCAAACACATAATTTCATCGTCAAAATCATCACACATCTTTTCACAAACAAATATATATATATATATATATATATATATGAGACAAAAGGTATTCTCCTTTTATCCATGAGTATATTATATTATATATATATGACAGTGGGTACTTTCCATTGTTCATGAATCCATAAATCTTTTGATAACATCCTTACACAAACATACATCCTTCCACATACTACTTAGATCATTTCGGTATACGACTCCATTAGGGACAATGTTACATACCAATCATTAGGGTGCCACCTTAAGAACATCGACTCATACTCTGTTTCTCAAACTCAGCAATTTACAAACACATGTACACACAATCAAGTTCACTTATAAGAATATTAAATCTGCACACAATATTTAACTCAACAAGTACAAACAACACATAAGGTATATATGTACCTAAATTGCCTAACTTGATTTCCTCACATTTTTACAATCTCACAAAATTTTTAAACTTATACATGATCCAAATTACATATTCTTAGAATTGTATGTATGCAACGTAAAACAGAAGGAAAAACTATTTAACTCAATACGACCATATTGGAGGACATGTAGGTGAGCAGGGGATAGTACACGACCATGCTAACGGTCGTGTACCTTTCTGTTTGTTTTATAATTTGACATGAGCCATGATACGACTATGTTGGGAGATCGTATATCTTTTTATATGGTTTGGGTTGGACACTAGACAAGATACGACCGTGCTAGAGGTCGTATATTTTTCTATGTATTTTATGTTTAGACATGGGAAGAGACACAGTTGTGTTAGGAGGTCATGTATCTTTCTGTCTAATCTAGGTTTTAACACAGGGTGAGACACGACCATGTTGGGAGACCGTTTATTTTACTATTCATTATAGACTCTCTTTTTTTAGATTGAATTTTCCACCCTAATGTAATTTTCTAATGAAGTATGTTTAATTGACCCAAAATTGTATGAATCCTATCATATGACAATGGGTTTTGGTACTTGTTTCGAATCGTGTTCTAGCTTCTTAGATTGTCCATTCCTATGCAAGTTTCACTTCATTCTTCGACTTGAATCCTAATTATACATCATCAAACCATCTTTGAGTTACACGTCCCTAACCATATACATGTATTCATTGATTTAAATTCTTATTTGATTGTAATTGGATCGTTTCTAATATTCTCTCGTTTGGTTTCCCTTAGTTTATTATGTAGATTTTGAGAGATTTTCTCTATTGTTCCAATAGGGTTCTTTAGCAAATGGAGGAAAAGAATTAATCTTGAGTCAAAAGAGTTTATATATTTAGGTTATGAAATGACCACTTTGCCCCCATCTTGTTATTTTAATTACCATCTTATCATTAGCTGCATTTTTATTAATATTTTTCTGAATAAATTTTTATTAATGTTAATTATATATATAAATTAAATATTCGTGTACTTCAAGTTTTGATATTGGAGGATTCATTTGATACGGTTGAGCGTCTCATAGAGGCTAAGTGATGGATAGCATCTTCTCAAAGCAAGGTTTTGGTGCAGAATTTTGGGAAGTTTTGAAGATTCTGTGCATTATAGAGGTTATAGGTAGGGGTTTGGTGAAGATTTTAGGTGGTGTATTGCAAAGTGTCCTTAATGTAAATGAGAATGCATGGTGTATATGCGAAATAACTAGGACTGCATTGTTGTAAATGTACTAAAATAATAAACTTATTTATCAAAAACTTCATCTCATTCCTTGAACCATAAGGGGAAAAAAAAAGAACTTTTAAAATTTGTAAGAAAAAAAAAGAAGAAAATAGTACAAAATAAATTACCAAGTGTTAAAAATTAGAAAGGAAAATAGTTTTCGAGTTTCAATTAAGAATAATTGTAAATACTTGATCCGTAAGACGTAAGAATTCTTTTGTTCACTTTTACCGTAAAATCTTTTAAAGAAGCCCTTGAATTAGTAATTGAAGATTATTATAAAAATGTGTATATTTATTTTGGAATATTTTAATAAATAATTGTGTTTAAATAAGTACAAAACACACTTATCAAACAAGTTTGGATATGAGTTTAAATTTTTAAATATAATTAATAAATGAGTTATATAAGTTTTTTAAATATAAACATATTTAGACCCTAACAAAAAATACAATCTTTAGACATACATATTTGAGTATACATATAAATAATTGTTTGGACATGCATATAAATACGATCTAAATATAATGTTATTTTACTAAATATATGGACATACATGAATATAGATGTGTGTTTCTCTAATATAATAGCAAGCAAGTTAGGGAAAGATGGATCAAACACAAAAAGAGGTCAAAGTGGTTGTACCTTAATTAGACACTTGAACGGTTCCTAGGCGGGCAAATGGCCAAGACATGTCCTCTTTCCTCCTTTCTTTTTTGATTTTTTTTTTAAAGTTTCTTAGAAAATGACCATTTTGAATTACTATGCCATATATATACCTGTATATGCCTAAAAATGACCATTCTTTTGGAGTTTATATATGCTTGGAGCTTGGAAGTGCACGGAGCTACGATGGTGATGGATGGGATAGATTTGAAATAATTGTGTATCTGCTCTCATGGAATAAGATAGGATGAACAAAATTGGTAGCCAAAACCTATCCTGACGTGAGCAAATTATGGTATAAGTATTTTATTTTGTGGGTCCCATCAATAAAAAATAAAATGACTTTGCTAAGGATTTATAATGGAAGCAAAACCCAGAAAACTTCTCAAATCCTAACGAAGTTTTGTTAATTCATTTTTTCCTTTCTTTTTATTTTCTTTTCTGGCTTTATGTCGGTTTTTCTTTTTTATTTCTTTTTAGTTATTATATCAACTAACTAACCTAGGTAACTCTATAAATCACACCCTATTATTTTTTAAAATTGAGCAGAATCCCAACTCTATCACAAATGGGGTCTCACACGATATTCGCCATGTGGCAAATAAACCAATTGGCATCATCACATTGACAAAACTAATGAAAAAGGAAAAATTGAATATAATAAATACAAAAAGAAAAAAGTAAAAGACAAAATGGAGGGTAATTGAAAAGTATGAAATAAAGAAAAAAAAAAGCATAAAAAAAGGACAATGAAGCCTACTACCAAGATCACTACCCACCATTGCTAGAGCCTCCTCCACCGTAGCTCCTTTAATTGGCTCGCACCTTCTTCTCCACCCACCAATTTGGTTGTTCTTTATTATAACATAAAAATATTTCTAGCAAATTCAGAAATTAAAAATATTCCTTGCAATTTCAGAAATTGAAGTACCCATTTGTAGCAAAAGTCACACTTTCATATGTAAGAACAAAATTTGAGTGAAAAATTTTCATACCTTACCAACTTTATTCGAGCATATGATATCTCTTTTATTCAAGATTCGTAAAGGAGCGAAATTTTGCTGTTGTTGATTGACTTGAAAAATGCATAAATAGGGGGTTGCAAGGTTAACATGATTAGGGGTGGTGGCCAATGGTAGGTTCGTTAGTGACTCGAACATTGGTTGGGTTTCACTTGTTGAAAAGTCAAAACTACCAATGAGGTTAGTGAGCTTCCAAGGAAATAGAAATTACATGGTTAGTCATAGAACTTGTATAATTAATAATATAAAAATTACTAAAGTCAATGGATGATTAATTTCAATAAAGGGGATTAATTCAGTGATAAAATAAGGGTCAAATTAAAAATTTAAAGATAAATTACAAAATTGACCTCACAAGCATTAGTCAACTACGACTAATTAAGTAGAAGTGAATAGGATATTTGAATTAGGGAATTATTAAGAATGCCCTTTATAACTTTTGTAAACACCCCATTTTTGTTTCTAAATTATTATTGTTAGTGTTTTTCTATTTTTCAGATATGAAAGAAAAATAAATAATAAAAATAAAATAAATAAGAATAATACATCAATAATAGAAAATAAAGGTAAAAATAACAATAAAAGATATTTAGGGATTTTTATTAAATTTCAAAAATTTAAAATAATATAAAATTAATAAAAATTGCCACGCTTATATGCAATTTGCATGTAAAGAAAAGACTGAGAAATGGGCTAGTCTAGCTAGTTCGTCCGTTGGCTTGGTGTGCGCGGGGAAAGGTGATGTCAAACGTTCGAATTTGGGTAAAGGCACTTTGTGCCATTTTGATTTTTTTTCCTCGAGCTGTCACGTGTCAGCAGCTGATTGAAGGACTTGAAGGCCTGCACTTGGCGTGTGTTCATCTTCAACTTCCGATCATTTCAAATAAGATTTTAATGAATCTTTAACAAAAAAAAAAGAGATAAGTATCAAATTAGTATGAATCAAAACAAAAAAAAAAACAAAAGATTTGTTCAAATAAAAAAAAAAAAGAAAAAAGAGAAGATAGGGATGGGTCTCAACGGTGAGGAAGATCTGAGCTTATTAAGCTCCGTTTTGGGAGTCTATAAATAAGACTCGACCTCGCAAATGGAAAAGGAGGAATTAGAAGAGAAAAGAGGGAAAGGAGGAAGGAAAAACACACTCGTCAGAGATCTCTCTTTCCCTCTCTAGATCTTGCTGCCGTAGTCACGAAATCGCCACCTAAGGTAGTTTTCGACAAAAAACAACACCACCATTTGATTCCTCATCCTTGAAAACTTAGGAAACCCCTATCAACTGTCACTAATTGTCGCCGATGAAGACCTTTAGTTGCCGTGCTCGTGATGGATCTGACCTGACTCGCAAACCAGACTTAACTCGACCCGACCCGACTGAACCGTGACCCGCGTCCAGGTTAGTTGAATTTCTTCATTTATTTATTTATTTATTATTATTAGTTTTTAATACTAAAATAAAAATAAAAAAATAAAAATAAAAATAAAAATAAATATAAATAATAAAGATGTATGTTTTTGAAATGAGTTAATGAAATTGAGTTTAGAATTTTCAAAAAAATACATATAATAAAAAAATTATAAAAAATTAATTAATAAAAATTAATAAAAAATAAAAATTAATATTTTATCACTTAGAAAACTTCTTTTCATAAAAAATAAATGAATGAATGATAATTGACGTTTTTTTTTTTAAATTAGAGGTTTTACTTTTTTTTTTTTTCAAAATTAAGAAATAAAGCTTAGGCTTAGAAATTTCTTTAAATAAATTTAAATGGTAATAAACGTAAATCTAGCATATTTTCATAATTAAAATTAATTAATCCACTAAAGTTTTATGAAAAGCGAACTAAGATCTGTTTGATTCCGAATAGCGGGTATGTAGGCACCTTTATAGGGCAACTCTAAAAAAGAAAAAAAATTCAAATCATTATTAGTATAATAGTTGTATAATTTTTTTCTAGTATTTTCTTTTATGCTAAAAAAAAAAAGGATATCATAATATAATTCAGATTTTAGAAGGATAAGGTGGTAACTTTAGGGCTTTAATAGGATAGCCCTCAAGTCGAGAATCTCTGGTTTTTCTTTCTTCTTCTTTTTTTCTTTTCTAAAAAATAAAGGGAGATTTCGTCGACTAGTTGTTTAGATTAGAATTAATCCACTCAATTAATTCTAATTCAATAATTTTTCCTAACTCCAATTAGGTAGCGACTCCAAATAAATAATAAAATTCCTAGTTTAAGTCGATGATTTATATTGGATGAGCATAAGATCTAATATAAATCGGATTAGGGAGATAATATAAAATTTTTAAATTAGACTTGACACCTTTTAATAAGGAAGGATATTCAAAGCAATTGGGACCCGAATTCAAATTAATGAGGTATTTAACAAGTAAATGGAGCTAAATTAGTCTAAAACTTTATTGTAATTTCTCTCTCTTAACTAAACTCTTTCTCCACCTCTAAACTCTATTTCTTCCTCTCTTGTCTCTCTTTCCTTCTCAAATTTTCTCAATTCCCCTTTCTCTTCTCTTACATGAAACACATCTATCTTTAGGAGGAATAAGCAAGCTTAATCCAAGTGTATCATAGTATATTTAGGTAAGTAAGTAGTTATAGATGAAAAGTTTTGATTGGAGTAGTTATGTGAGTATTATGCGAGTACCGCATTACAAGTGACTTTAGAGAAGTAATATAGAGATAGCACATGATGAAATGACTAGGGAGAGAATGACTAGAAGGAGGAACATGTAATCTCGAGTCTTAAATACAGAAGTGAAAAGCAAGAGAGCTAAAGGGACTTTGGGCATTGACCTCATAGTTCTTAAGCAATTGAAATTGTTTTTCACTTGAACTCTTATTTGGTCTTTTAGAGTAAAGAATTTACAATAGAATACTATTTCTCTAACCTTTAGAATTCTTTAATATCAAGAGGAGTGACTGAGTATCTATAGATTCTTAGGCCTAATGATATCTATTGACCACTGTGATAAATAGATGAGATGGAGTTTGCTTATTCCAAGGTTATCTTAGTGAGCATGTTATGGGTCCAAGGTTAGTAGACTTCTCCATAAGTGTACGAGTCCATCTAAGAAAGGTTAAATAAAGACAAACTAATCCAATGATCCCTGTTCTAAGCTTGCTAAGCCAATTTTACTTAAGTCATCCTAATAGATGGACCGGGCTTAGTAGCTCTTATCACCTAACCCAATGAGTCAAGCCAAATAATTAGTGAGCTTAAACTAATACACTTTGCTCCTTAACTATAGCTACTCCAATGAAGTTGAAAGAGTTTGGGCATTTCATGTGCGAGGCGTCGAGTTCATCACTTTACTAGTGAAATCAATGCTTTTTCTTCCCATTAATGAGATGGAATACAATGAATTGTCTTCAATATCTTCTTCATGACATTCACCTCCTTATGTGTTTCATATTACTTTCTACATTGGCCTTATTGGCCCAAGAATGTTGATTGGCACTTGTGAAACAAACTTTATGACTTAGAGCCTTTTGATTATTTTTTGCTTTAGGTGAAGCCATTTTCCTCACAATTGATGAATATTTGAGGACTTCAATAGAATGCCATAATTCAACTATGCTCTTGATATGCACCACTTTGGTAGAAGAAGATATACATATTTATATAACTCACTTATATAGCAATAAGTGCGGCAAATCTCATCGTGGGTATCTATTTGATAAGTACTAAAAAACAATTATAATGATTTAATTTTTATTTTGTTTAGGTCTATTTTATAAGCATATTAGATTAGATATTACAATTAATTAGCTTATATTTTGATTACAAGTCCTAAAAAGGAACTTTAGATTAAAAGGAACAATTTTGAATAAGTTTCATGCGAATTGAAGCTAAAATAAGCAAGTTACAAGCATTGGAGGTAACAATACGATCACCAACATGTCTATGTTAGGAGTTGTGCAAGGAGTAAATTAAAGGACTAAATACATGACCAAGCCAAGTAACCTTGCTTATGTACATGTGCATATACACACTTATGTTGAAGACCATGTTGAAGCCAAATTTAAAATATTTGCAAAGATTTTTTGCCGATCGAATAGAGATTGAGAAATCTTATGTTTGAATAGATCTAGTATAATTAGAAAGAATTGCATGTGATCCTAAAGATAGAATGATGTAAATCTTCTAGATAAGGGTCAAACCTAATAGAGAAACTCATAGATTGAAAGTAATATAATTTTAGGGGTTTTAATTAGAAAGAGATTTTGATAAATCGGCCTAAGGTTAGGAATTAGTAAACTTGAAGTAGCTGTTAGTTCAATTTAAGAATCTTCATGTTCCAAGAATACAATAACAAAGTTAAATAATAATAAATTGATTGTATTGATAATTTTAAGGGGATTTAATATTCGAGTATGTATTTTCATTAGTGGTTTTCTTATTATTTCTTACTTATTTACTTTAATTAATTTAATTATTCAATTTTGCATATTAGATAAATAGGAGAAAGGTTAATGCTAGTATTCATAGTTTTTGTAGGATTGACACTCAATATTTACTATTTACTATATTATAAATTCAATAGGTGCACTTGTTTATAGGTGTGGAATAGTGGATTGGACCAATATCACTATTTCTAGTCTCTTGCTTTGTGCATTTAGTACACATTGATATTTTCTTAAATGGGTGCAGGCTTTACTCTAAGAGCTTGATTGCCCTCTTACCGCTAGGCCTCCCACGATGGTGTTTATTATGCCATAAGTGGGTCTAGCATTGGGTTCTTGATCTTGTTTGTTATCATCTTGGTGACCTTACTCCGAAAGTCACTTAAGCAAGGAACTGTACTCCTAAAGGTAGCCACATTTGATTAGTTCTTCTAAATCATTCTTTAACCGAGTACAATTTTCTATGGTGTAGCCTTTATCATAGTGAACTCATGATACTTATCAGAGTTCCTCTTGGATGGATTTCTCTTCATACACTTGGGCCAAGTCAAAATAACCCTATTTTGAATTTCCAATAATATGTTAATATGGGGCTTATTCAATCAGGTGTGCTACTTATGGAAAGGAATAATGTGTTTCTTTGATAAGGCACTATTACCACTATTTTGAGTAGACCCATTGTTATCAACTTTGGTTGTTCTTGGTTAAGGGTTGGTCTTTACCCCCCTTCTTATCTGACAAGTCCTGCTCAACTTATTTTCTTGCTAAAATGGCATCTTCCTGGGCAATATAAGTTATTGCCATTTCTTAAAAGTCCTTAGAATCCTTAGGCTTCTTCTTTGTCACAGAGTAGAAGAATTGACAGTAATCCTTTACTCCATTATGGAATAGTTGCATGATGCATGCTAGAAATAGGACCTTAAAATGAACTAATACATAAACTTATCCTATGTATATATAATGCTACTCGTGTGTGGTCTCTTGATTTAGAGGGTGAGAAAAGTAGTTGTAGGCACTTAGGTCACAAAGGTGGTATAACAGATAGTCGATAGGGTTAGTACTCACACAAAGCGACCATGGAAGCGAAGAGAAGTTGATTGAATGTCATATAGGGTTTGGGTCTTGTATGGGATGGTAAGATTGGATTAGGACCATGGAGGCTAGCTTAGCCTAGACCAGACTACTTTATATTAGTTTATGATTTAGTATCAGTTATGGTTTCTATCATTGTAACTAGATATGCCATGATAGTCTCTTGATGTCTATTGAGTAGGTTCAAATCCCTTTCGGCTCTTGTAATGTCCAAAGTCATAAGTATTCCCATGCTACTCGACTTGCTTTAATTTAAATAGCTTAATGGATCCATGCTAATATACTAGAATTAGGTATGCATAATATGCTAGTATATATTTGAAGCTATTACGTACTAAGTTTTTGTCACTCATTCCCTACTTTCTTTTTCAAGTGCTAATAACTTTATTGATAGTATGAGAACTGAATATGGATTGGTTATAATTTTAGGGTAGGGATATTGCTAGTTAGCGTGCTTTAGTGTTATTTTGTTATTTTCTTGTGATGTGAAAAGACTTTATAAATTCTATAAACACTGGATTTTATGAATTTTATAAGGAAATTATTTTTGTAGTTAAAATCGATAACAATTTTTAAAACTTTATGGGTGTTCTAAAACATTTTTAAATGATGAAGCATTTTCCAAAACTAATGAAATTTTTCGAAAAGTAAAATTGGTTTAGAAAGTCACTTTTTGTGTATTACATCTTAGTGTATTTTACATAAGTTAGGTATATAGCAAGTTGTCACTACCTTTAAGGTTTTGAGGCATGGCAAGGATATTTCTATTCTTTGCCTTCTATTAGGGTTTCTCTATTTCTTTTTCTTGATTTTTTTTTTCCTTTTGAACAATGGTGTAGCCTACGGTAATGGTTGACATCATGTTAAATATGGTGGCCAATGAAGGAGGCTTCAATAGTAATAGGTAGTGGCATTGGCAACAAGCTGCATTTCATTTTTCTTTTGCATTTTGTTTTCTTTATTCTACATTTCTATGATTTTCTCCATTTTTTTCACCTTATTGCATTTTGAATTTATGAATACATTTTTTTCATTTTATGTTTTTATTAGTTTGCTAATGTTGCACATATGGAGAAGATGTGGGCACCATATGTGTTAAAAAGTGAAAGTCTACTCAATTTTGAAGTGTGGTATATTGGTGTGATTCTTAAAGACAGTAAGAGTGGTTGGTGTAATTTATTTTTTATTTTTTTATCAAAAGACATTAATAATAGGCATTGATAATAATTTAAAAATGTTTATACTTATGATTTGTATACACCTTTCTCAAGAAATTAAAGAAAACCAAAGTTAAACTATAAATCTTCCCATAAGAATATATTTGATGTTCTTGAGTTTTAAATAACTACTAATAAAAATGTGCTTTATTAAAGTCCAATGATTGTATTAAACATTTTCATGAAAGATTTTTTTTTATTATTTTCCCTTGTGTAAAGTAAATCCTACTCTTTTCACCCTAAAGGACAAGGCATTGTGGTGGATTGGCAAGTTAAAAGAAATTTGCTCACCATTTTCATGGAATGATAATGATAGCAAGATTTTCTACTATGATAAGTGTTGATGATTGTAATCACACAAATTAAAAATCCTTTTTACCTTAACACTTCCTTACAATCAATTAGGCAAGCATATTTATCGAGTTCAGTAGTATAGAGTTCAAGTACAAATATCGTTCCCTCAAGGATCTATGAGTACTGATACTGACTATAAACCCACTATCCAATCGCACAATTTCGAGTGAATTCGATTAAATTAAATCAGTAAACAAAGAAATGTAACACTTTAACTAAACATAGAATTAAAATTTAGTAAATTCAATAATCAAAGACATACCCTACCCTTACTACTCTAATTATCATATGACTTCATTCTCAAGGTTTCAATTAGCAAATGACAATTATCTCTGAACCATGGAATATCTAATACTAAATCAATGTTCCTCCCGGAATCATTAATTCCTAACTCTAATTACATTAATAAAGATTCCTCTTTCATTAACGTTATTAGAATTGCATTAATACCCTAGGACCCTCAACTAGGTCGGAATATATCAATTCAACCTAATACGGAAAACTCATGTTCTCTATCCCTAGATTGCATACAAGTCTCTTTATCCATATTTGATCTATTCTAATAAGAGATTTTCCAATGAACTTAGAAGAAATCGATGTAAGTTCAATGCTGGCAAACATTAAATCACAAAACATGATAAACAATATGAATAAATTCAGAGAAAATTAACCATTCATGAATTACACAATCAATTTAATGTCATATGATAATTAGGGTTTCATAAGGTTCAAGTATGAAATAAACTAGCAAGACATGGTTTTCAAAGTTAAAATCAATGGAATAAAAAGACTCATGTGAATAAAACCCTCCTAAGGTAAGAGTCGAATTGTTGTTTCTTAATCTGCGTTCTCCTCCCACGGATTTAATTCGTGACGTCTTCTTTCTTTCCTTTCTTTTTGATTTCTTGATTTCGTTCTTCTCCTAGAGATGTTGGTTCTTGACGTCCTCTTTGATTTAGAATCCTACCCTAGGGTTTTCAAAACGAAGCTAGGAGGAAAAAAGTCCTTTTTAAAAATAAAATAAGGTTTCTATTTACAGTTATGCGAAAACAAGGTTCAGCATAGGCATCAACACGGTTGTGCTCGAGGCCGTGTTGACTTCGAAACTTGTTATTTTCACTGCCCAGTTCAGCATGGCCTCCAGCACGGCCTTGCTGGAGGTAGGGTTGAAAAAAAAATTAGCTACTGGTGTCTGCATGGGTTGTGTTGAATTGAAAATCAATTTTCTTCATTTTTCGCCAAATTTCACATCGCCTTTGCTCATATCATCCTTAAACCTTTCTTTTGTCTCCATTGACACCTGAAATCAAAATTTAATCATATAAGTACCCTTTTCTTCAAAAATCATATGAAATCCATATAAAATTATAACTAATGAGTACTAGAATTAAGGATCTTCCGACACTTATCAAATCTCCCCACACTTAACCGTTTGCTTGTCCTCAAGCAAACAAAATAAGGACAAAATGAATTTCCTCTCATCAATTGTACTCATGGTTAGACTTTAGATCACAAGTAGCATCATCTATTTAATTCAATCTTAGTGATTCATTAGTGCTTACCTCTCAAACCTACCATGATTGAACGTATACCAGGCATGCAAAAATTGGAGTTTATAGATTAATCCAAGTAAGTTAAACTATTACTCTTACCATTTAAGAAATGCTTCCCAAGTTACAAAGAAGTTCAAACAAAGCAAAAGTGGCTTGGTCATATCTCACCACTTATTAGAGAATATATAAACTGTTCAACTACCTCTTCTAAGCACAGCAACATCAAGTGAAAGTATATGGCATCCATCCTTGCCCTGGATTTTCTTCCTCTTTTTGTTAAATCTCTAAAAATTTTTTCGAGTTTTCCTCTTTTTTTTTTTAAATATATATAAATTTTAGTTATTTAAAATCTTGCAACTTGTGTAATGAATGTTCAGTCAATAATCCTAGGCTCATCACCCAAGTTAACAAACATTATCCCATCAATTGAAGGAATCCCTACGGGCTTAATTATTCAAGTTACAAGATCTACTGAACTTTATCCTTTTTGTATCCCATATTATTATTATAATATCATTGGTTGGCTGATCCCAGGCTAGACAACCTTAGGTGACTAGGTTTTAAAGGGACCCCATCGAATCTCTGTTATCCTAACCTTAGGGATTCATAAAGATACTCTTAACTTGGGGAACCCAAGTCATTGGAGTAGTGGGTTATTATTTCTTTAATTAAGTGACTAGTTAGCAGCGGAGTCAGACTTCGCTCTTTTAAGGGACTAAAGCCCGCCTATACTGACTAAGCTTTTCTCATTATTGCATCAATTAACACATTAATTAATTAATTTTCAAAGAGATTACTTAAGAGGAATCACCAAATGATTGATTTCATATGCAACTTTCACAAAAAGTTAGAAGAGCTTTTGAAGTTTTTGAAAAAGGTAAATATATTAACCAATAAGCTTAAAAATACACCATTTAACTTTAAACTAAGGACTTCTATCTATTTCATAACTCTAGAATCAATAATTAAATAGCAAGTAAGATTACCCCACTTAGATTTCATCTTGAAATTCCAACTAAGTATACCAAGTCTAACAATAGGTAAATAAGGAACATAGAATCACTAACTTATATGAGCACAATTTCAAGAATCTCAATTTCTCAATTTTCTTTGTTCTATATATACCCTTTCCCCACACTTATTCAAGATATTGTTCTTAATGTCTTCCCAAATCAAGTACATAAAAGGGAAAAAGGACTTCCTTGGGTTTTGCACATATTGGTGGTGTTTGAAGAAATAGCTTATGAATCATTCATATTCCAGGGATAGCAACACAAAGGGAAATGACAAACAGCAACTAGTAGAACCTATGTATAGTTATGTCTCATCAACTTGAAAAAAACAATCCTGTGAAGAAAAAAAAAAACAAAGGAAAAAGGTTAAAAGCTAAAATAAAAGAAAATAAAAGCGAAAAGAACCATTTCATTAGGTCTCAAAACAAAAAAAAGAATTTTTTTTTATGGGTTGCCTCCCATCAAGTGCCGTTGTTTAATGTCATTCGCTCGACGCGATGAAGTCTTTTTTTATTAAGTTACGAGAGGGTGAAGTCTGAACTCCTCTTGCCCCTCTTTTTCCTCTCCATTCCCAAAATATAGCTTCAATCGCTGCCCATTCACCTTAAATGTATGTCTGCTGTGGTGCTACAATTCCACTGTTCCATGAGGAAAGACTTAGTGAATCTTGAATAGCTCGGACCACTTTGATCTCAGCTTACTTGGGAAGAGTTTCAGCCGTGAATTGAATAAGAGAACATGTTCTCCCTCATGGAATTGTTTTAGATGATGAATCCGCATGTCATGATATCTCTTCACCTTTTCTTTATAAATTCACATGTTGTCATAAGCCATTGTATGCCACTCATCAAGTTCATTCAGTTGGAATTTCCTCTTCCTACCAACAGCTTCCAAATCCATGTTGAGAGTGCGCATGGCCCAAAAGGCTCTATATTCCAACTCCACTGGTAGATGACAAGCTTTCCTAAATATCAAGCGGTATGGGGTGGTACCTAAAGGAGTTTTGAAGGCTGTCCTGTAGGCCATAAAGCATCGTCTAATACGAACTATAAACTCACTATCCAACCGCATAATTTCAAGTGAATTCGATTAAATTAAATCACTTAATAAAGAAATGTAACACTTTAACTAAACACAGAATTAAAATTTAGTAAATTCAATAATCAAAGACATACCCTACCCTTACTACTCCTCTAATTATCATATGACTTCATCCTCAAGGTTTCCATTAACAAATAATAATTAGCTCTAAACTGTGGAGTATCTAATAACAAATCAATGTTCCTCCTGGAATCATTAATTCCTAACTCTAATTACATTAACAAAGATTCTCATTTCATTAACGTTATTAGAATTGCATTAACACCCTAGGACCCTTAATTAGGTCGGAACATATCAATTCAACCTAATACGGAAAACTCATGTTCTTTATCCTTAGATTGCATACAAGTCTCTTTATCAATATTTGATCCATTCCAATAAGAGATTTTCCAATGAACTTAGAAGAAATCAATGTAAGTTCAACGCTGGCTAAACATTAAATCACAAAACATGATAAATAATATGAATAAATTCAGAGAAAATTAACCATTCATGAATTGCACAATCAATCCAATGTCTTATGATAATTAGGGTTTTGTAAGGTTCAGGTATGAAATAAACTAGCAACACATGGTTTTCAAAGTTAAAATCAATGGAATAAAAAGACTAGTTTGAATAAAACCCTACGAAGGTAAGAGTTGAATTGTTGTTTCTTGATTTGTGTTCTCCTCCCACTGATTTAATTCATGATGTCTTTTTTCTTTCCTTTCTTTTTGATTTCTTAATTCCATTCTTCTCCTACGGATGTTGGTTCTTAACGTCCTCTTTGATTCGGAATGCTGCCCTAGGGTTTTCAAAACGAAGCCAGGAGGAAAAAGTCCTTTTTAAAAATAAAAGAAGGTGTTTATTTATAGTTCTGCAAAAATAAGGTTCAACATGGGCATTAGCATGGCTGTGCTGACTTCGAAACTCGTTATTTTCATTGCCCAATTCAGCATAGCCATGTTGGAGGCAAGGCAAAAAAAAAAAATAGTTACTAGTCATATTTTTCATTCAGCACTAGTATCTACATAGGTTGTGTTGAAGGTTGTGCTGAATTGAAAATCAATTTTCTTTATTTTTCGCTAAATTTCACCTCGCCTTTGCTCATATCATCCTTAAACTTTTCTTTTGTCTCCATTGACGCCCGAAATCAAAATTTAATCATATAAATACCATTTTCTTCACAAATCACATGAAATCTATATAAAATTATAACTAATAAGTACTAGAATTAAGGGTCTTCCAACACTTATCAATAAGATCATGACAAAGGTCTTATCCACCTGAATCTACCAATATGACCGTTCTTACTTGAAACTCAACCTACTTAACTTATGAAAGCATCTTGGGTTATAATAATTGATGAAGGGTAGTTATGACTTAATAAATTCAATGCATTATTAATGTTTAGAAAACTTCTAAACTTGATAAAGAGATAAAGACTTGCAACTCTAGTAGAGCTTACTTTTGAAAATTTTAACTATTTTTACTATTAGTGATTGTTGCACAATTATTAGTATTTTAAATACAAAAAAGTGTGGTCAAAAAAGGAAAAAAAAAAGGAAAAAGTGAATTTTTGGTTGTCCAAGGTTACTTACCTTTCTATTTGACTTAAGCAACACTTATTTTTTCTATTTCAGTTTGCAACATTTTCCAAGTTTTACAAAAGAGGATTTCTTGTCATATTTATTAAAATTCTATCAATCTATAGCATGTGTTGATTTTTAAGTTATCAATCTAACTCTCAAGCTTTTCTTTCATAATAGATAAAAAGTTTGGGGTCTCTTCTCATCAATCCTCTCTCTCATATGCATCTTGTGTTGATCTCTTTGATAAGTGTTATCCTTTAACTGAGATCTGAGATGTAATATCTACTACTATATTAGACCTTTTGGTTAGAGAATTATCCTTTTTTCAACATTTTGCATTGTTAACATTCACTTCTTGATCTCCAACATTGAATACCATCTTGTTGTTCCTCATATCAATTATGATTGCAACAATGACCATGAGTGGGCACCCTAGGATAATTGAAATCCATGGATCATCTTGCGTACCCGAAACTACAAAATTCATACGGAAAATGAACTTATATGAAGCACATTCTTAATCATTCCTTAGGGTTTCTTGATAAAGTGGTTTGTCAATTGAATTGTTATCTCAAATTTCTACAAAACATCTCTCAATACCTTTTTTTTTTTTTCTTTTTTTGTGCCTCCAGAGAATGATATTAAATTAATACTTTGCACCAACGTCAAATGAGGCATTCTTAAGATTTTTTTTCCTTTTACAGTGCAGGCTACAGTCAAATTCTTTAGATCATTTAACTTAGGGGAAAGTGTACTTCTAATAACAGTTCTACATATCTAAGATCTTGCCTATTCATTCTCCTCTTCTTGTTCATGACTTGTCTTAAATACCATCCATAGTAGGGTCTTTATTCCATTGCGTCCACTGATGAGATGTTTATCTCCAATTTCTTAAACATCTTTAGGAACTTGGCATATTGCTCATCTTCCTTCCTCTTTTTCAATCATTTAGGAAAGGATACTAGTGGTAAACGCGGTTTCATTGTGGGCTCCATAACTTCATGAGTAAAACTCTGCTACACCACTTTCTCTTTCTCGCCAAATGGAATTCTTCCTGACCACTTGGAGACTCAATTAGAATCTCCTTACCCTTATCTATTCTTGTTTGTGACCCAACATTCTTCTTTGTATTACTTGGCATGACATTTTGTTGTGTAGTGACCAAGTTCTCCATAGTCTACGTTAATTAAGTCTCCAAATTTTGGGTGATTGTGTGCTATCTCTTAAACATTTTGTCCCACCTCTTCATTGAACCTGTCAAGTCTTCTATGCTCTACTTCTGTTCATATATGGGTTTATTAGATGTGCAAATGATCTTACAGCATTATCTTACATGCCATAAAAATTCAAGGTAGTGGCACCATTCTTTACTATAGAAATTGGAATTTATCCCCCCTATTTTTTTTTTGATGAATTTTATCGCCCCTAAATTGATGGTTTGCTAAAATTTATTCTTATAATTGCATTTATTTATTTAATTTAAATTTTTTTTATGGTGCTTTACTTTCTCTCATGCTACTTTTTTATTTTATTTATTTTTGGATTTTTGCTATCTTTAATGTATGGAAGTTGTGAATTGTTATTTCTCAAGGATCACATGTGCATTCTCTATCAAGTAAAACGCAAGATTAAGATTTCTGTTAGTGATTCAAAAGCTACTATAAGAACTGCCAATTTTATAAATTGGAAGAGTTAGAATGGAAATAATAGATGTTTATCTTTAAATTTAAATAGAGGATATAGGTTTTATGATGAAAATTGAGATAAACATTATAACATGTATATTGAGTATGTATATTTGCTCCTAACTTCAACTAGAGGTTAAATGTTATTATGCAAGTAGCGGTTGTATAAGTGGACATTGATAATGAACTTCATGATTATTATGCACTACATGTTATAAGTGGCGTTAATTTTTGTTTGTACCACTTGAAAACATACATCCCTTATATGCACTTAAAAACAAACATACACCATCTTCATTGTAATCATCTGACCTTTTTTGTAAATTATTACAAAGAAACAGAAATATTCCCAAAAAAAAATAAAATGAACTCATTAAACGGCTTGTAATTTTTCCTCAACGCGTTTAATTCTAAGAAGTGAAATTAACACGAAGCTACTGGCCACATTTCCTGATTTCTTGAGAATGAAATGTATTAAAACTGGAATTGATCTTTGATCAATCTCGGTTAAGAAGCTTCAGTTAAAACACAGGATAATCACGTGGTTCTTGAAACTACTCAGTCGAAAACAGCCCTCCATCCTTCCTCTTCCTTTTCTTGTTGAAGGAAAGCTCAAGTGCTGAAGCAGCCGCCGGTTGCGTGTTAAAAAGCGAAAGATCGGCGTGGCGATCACAAATGTCGATCTTCTCGCTCAACAACACCGTGACCGGACTCGACGGACAGCGGACGTATTTTTTACCAAATGGTGATGATGAGTTAAAGCATGGATGGTGCAGGCGTTCTTCTATGAGCTTTTGGCACTTCACTGTATCTTCCTATAGTCCAAATAAATAAATAGAACTGAATACATAGAATTAGTATATTGATGAAAGTATTATATTAACATGTATACAAGGTTGTTAAACTTGTGATTCTACCTAAAATTATCAGAGGAATAGAATCGAACTGTCAAAATATAAATTTCTATAATCTATATAAAATAGCTTATAAAAACTATAGATATGTTTACTATAATTATAATATATATATATATATATAAAATATAAGATGGAATAAATAAATTTAATATAAATTTTAATTACAATTTATAATAAAAATTATATACTTATAGTATAAATAAATTAGTATAAGTTATTAAGCTAATATATAAAACTACAGTATAAATAACAAGACCAATATGAAATGAATTACAATATAAATTATAAAATAAAATACAATATTAAAAAAAATCACCAATCTCTTTATCGTTAACAAAAGTAAAAATTATTGCTAACTCACTCTTTACTATCATCGTTATTGTCATCATATTCATCATCAATACTAACATCATTATTGATATTACTATCAATATTATCTTATATTATACTTTCAATTCTTTTAAAGCACTAATAATATTTATATTTTATGAAAGTTAAGTTGTATTTTTTAATTTTTAGCTCATCTGACTAAAATATATAGGATTAGTAAACTCGATTAAAAACATAAAATTTTACCAAATTTATGTGTAGACTCGTGATTTTACTATGAGTCTATATGGAAATGATTTTATACTCAAGCCAACTCGAAAAGGTTTTCTAAAATTGTAAACTCATAGAATTGTAGGGATAAAATTGCGATTTTAACAACTATGCATGTATATACCCACATGTAAAAGGGTTTAAAATTATTTAATATAGCATTTTTTTATTTAAGAAGATTGTTATAAAAAAAATTAACCATTAAGCTGTAAGTCAGATTTGACTTAGTTATAATATATAATTTTTAAACATTCTTTATCACCATACTCCTTTGGTATACCTTTTCCTTTTCTTTTTTTTTTTTCTTTTTTGGGAAGTTACCTTTCCTTTAAATAGAATCTGTTTGGTATTAACTTTTGGTAATTTTTTAGGGTTACATTATTCGTACTGTGTAATATAAAATGATACAACACTTGGTAAATGATGTTGTATTTTTACAATTTAAAGAACTGTAACTCTTTTCAGAATAATATATCATTTTATGTAAGTGTGGATTGTCAATCAAATAGTCATATAAAATTGAAAATAGTAATATATAAATTTATATAATTAAATTATAGTATTTACATTAAATTTAGTATAATTTATAAATCTATATTCTTAATATATTAATCGTAGTAATTATATATATATACATATATATTTAATAAAAATCCGTATATAGCACGAGATATTTAACTAGTTATATTATAAAATATGTGGAGCAGAATATCTATGTAGCCTAATAATACAAATAAAAACTTATGCCATTGTTGATCTTACCCTTCCATCTGGGCAGATGAATTTATCTAGATGAGTAAGATCTAGCCCCAGTTTCGCCACAAACAAGTCTTCTAGGACATGTTTCAATGCGGATGCTGCCATAACACTTGGTCTGAATTCCACAAATCTGATGTCTGAACCAAAATCCATTAAAGCTTAGATGATTTTGTGGCCTCTAATATACATGCATGCTACGACATAGAAGCATATAACGATAATCATGTAACATAGTGTTCCGATATTAATGTTGTCATTGTATTTCGTAACCATGTATGAAAATTCTATTAATGAACTGTGTGTCTCGGTTGGTTTCAGGAATTAGCATATACGTGTAACTCCAAGCTTTTATGCAATAATTAATGTAGGCAAATAGCAATAAATAAATATAATATAATATGCTGTACGTGTAAATTTTATGTCATGATAATCAGGTGCCTTTAAGAGGGCATGTTAGATTTTCCTATCTGTTCTAGATACATGAACGGGATCTTATTATAAATGCACGTAATAGCTATCTAAATATATATACCAGAAAAAATGTGCAGAAGCAGCTCATTGAGTCGAATGGTCAACTGCTTGTGAAGATGATGAGAATTCAAAATGTTCAAATTCCAAGTCAGCATTTCCACGTATGAATATGGTGTGATGGAGCCAAGTCGCCATTCTAAAGCTTTTAACATTATCAACTCCATCCGCTGAATAGTACTAGATTGAAAGTTGTGATCAAGGTCCTCCATCTGTTCCTCAGCCAAATTAAAAATTGTCAACTCAAGTTACTATATCTAAAGTTATATAGTTAAAAATTGCTAAATATACTCCCAATATTAACCCAACCAAAAAAAAAAAAAGAAAAAAAAAAGGGATTCATTAGGAATGTATACAGGTTTTCATCAATCTGGAAATTGATAGAAACAACTACAAGTGAAATAATATATAAGGATATACGTATCTATTTCACTACAAGGTTTATCCTAAGATTAGGGCAATAGAGAAAAATTCGAACACGTTTATTTCCTAGACGAATGCATATTATTGGAAGCGTATCTTCATTATATTGAGTTTATTTCATCATAGTGAAAGTGATAGCTTGTTCCAAGTACAAAATGCTATCCTTTTACATTGACTTTTTAACAGCTGTAGTGTAAAATTTTTAAATTGAGGGAGAAACTTTAGTCTTCTTTTTACTATAGATCTAAATTCTAGCCAAACCGCTTGATCTTGTAATTCTTGCGTGTCTAATGATGCCGATAAGCCAGATTAACATCGGTTAAGATTTCATTTTATTTAAGAAAAGAAAACCCAAGTAATCTCAATAAGGTTAAAAAAGGCAAGCCCCAATAAGATTCTTAACTGACTTAAAACTCACATAAGGTTTAATTTTATCTTAACACATTAAGATACGATAAGATAGGTTGTAATTACTGATACGATTATAGAGAGAAAATACGAGATATAACACAATACATAATATAAAGATATAATTATTATATGAATAAATGTGACTATATTATAACTTGATTATTTATTATTTTTATTCAATTTTATATATTTTTTACATCGACATGAATTAGATATAATTTAAAGACACAAACACAAATCATCAACATGAATCACTAGCCCTACTAAAAGCCGTATCATTTGGCACACCTAATATACTAGTGAACCAAATGAATTTAACAATGAAAATATTTCGGGTTGCTAGCAATTGCAAAAGTTAATGAGAGGCATCATTGATTGTGATTTATCCTAAGTTTTTCCAAAACCATGTTTGTGGATCGATGGAATTGGATCTCGTGCTATTCAATTTTCTTTTGTTTCATAAGAGACCTAATGTGTCGGTGCAAGTGTGGGGATATAGATATTTGATTCCAGAATTAAATTTTCAAGCACATATTCACGAAATACATCAGATATTATAATTTTTTTTCTGCATACTCACAAGGCTAATTGGAAAAGAAAAAAAAAAGAATGAATATATTAGATTTGGAACAATATCTCGATGGCTTTAGTGCCAGTGGATTTCGTCTGTCTCACCTGAATTTCCTGCAAAGTAGGAGTAACGGAAGTCTCAGTGTACTTTGATGCTACGGATAGGCACGCGATGGACAATAATTCAACCATCCAGAGCTTCCATTTCTAGAAAGGTTATTTGTATTATTTGTAAATAATACAAAAGAATGTAGATTTTAGAACATTACCTGGCATTTACATATAGATACAAATCGATCGAAATAATTGGCAGCAAGAAAAATGGTTCCGTAAGAGAGCTTCAATCTACTCCTCGACTGAAACCATAAAGTAAAGAAAGATGGGGGAAAAAGGAGAAAAGTATTATATAGAAACTAAAATATTCAAATATGACAACATTAATTGATTGGAGAATATAAGCTAGTGGAAAACATATATCTTTTAACTTGGAATTGAACCTTAATTAGCCACTGAATTGCTCTGGACCTAGCAGTTACCAATCCATCAGCTTCAATAACTTGCTCCACATAACCATGTCGAGGCATGTAATCGATTTCTTTCATATGATAACTATCGAGAGCTACATCGTACTCTTCTTTTGTAATGGATACGTTTGAAATATGTACATCATCATCATAGTTAGTATTGCAATCGGTGTCGTTATCGTAAGAAGATACTAAAGGAGGAGGAGTATTAGTAACAAGTGTAACCAAGTTCTCATGACAAAGCAAGCTATCCATCGATATTTTTGCTATGCGCTAGCTACTTGGACCAAACGGGAAGAGAGAGAGACAGAGTTTGGTAATACACGTATGTCGGTAGAAAAGGAAAGATACGTACGAGGGATAGATGACGAAGAGTGGAACAGGATTGAGGAAGTTATAGGGTAAGGAATCGTGGGTTGTGGAGGGGTTGGTGGTCAGAAGGAGTAGAAAGGGTTGGGGGAGAGTTATGCATGGAACACGACCCACATGAATTGAGGTAAATGCACTTCCAAAAAAGTTGATGAAGAACCAAATAAGATATTTGTGTTTTTCACTGCAGTAACCGATTGCGTGAGTGGGTGCACGAGGATTGCTGTGCATGCTTAGTGTTAATTTAATGGCCTGTTGGCATGAGCATGACGGGGAAGCAGCACTGGGCTAGATTGGAGATTGGGTTGCACCCCTCCCCCCCTCCCCCACTTCTCTTGTAGGATTTTTCTGCTCCGGTGGGGTCCTTTCATTTATTTATGATACAAGAGTCGCTTTACCAGTTGTATGCGGGCGCTTATGGTCCACACAAGCTCTTCACTTCCTCCCATGATCATGAGATGGTGTGTCCTTTTTTATCTTAACCAATAACGTTAGAGTTTACTGCACACGCGAATCACAAGTAATACACTTGTCCAGTGAAATCAATAGTACAACGCCGTGACCGGTCACCGCTCGACCACAAGTAACCTTCAAGGACCGATATTTCAACACCACTTGATTTGATTGCCTTTTTTTCTTACTTGTTAAGTGTGTAAATAGGCTTATAAATAACTTTTATTTCTATTTATGATTTTTTTTAATAGAGATAGGTTTTACATATATATTTTATTTTTTAGTAGAGATAAGTTTTACATATATATTTTTATTTGTGAATCTTTCTTAGTAGAGATATGTTTTACATATATTTTGTTATTTTATTTCCTAATTCCTTATTTATATACTTGTATATATATTTACAACCTCTTAATGAAAATCATTACTTTTGACTTTTACAATTGAATCTCTTCCTACATCGTATCAAAGCTCTTTTGAAAGGTCCTAAGGTTTCTTAAGCCGCCGCTATCCACATATTTTTCCGCCGGCCCTCATCACCCCTCTTATGTTCCTATGGCTTCCTAAGAGTCCCAACTCACCTTGAAGTCCATTAACGTAGAACTCGATGGTCCGAATTACACCTACTAGGTCAAGTTTATAACTTCGGTTCTCAAGGGTATGGCGCTTTGGAAAATTATTACAGGAGCCTCACCTAATCCCTCAACGTAGGCTAATGCATCTGATTCTGACATTGAACTATGGGAGCGCAAAAATTACTTTGTTATCTCTTTCATTTGCATGAACTATTCGAAGGTGATTGCTATGTCTATTGCAGATTCAGATTCCGCCAAAGACGTTTGGGATACACTCAAATCGACTTATTTGCAAAAAGATCTTGCTCGTCAATTTCAATTGGAATCAAACATTTGTCAAGTTCATCAAGGTAACTCACAAAGCATATCATATTTTTTCACACAAATGACTATTTTATGGGAACAGTATTATCTTACTTTACTTGAGATCTTAGTTTCAAATAAAGAGTTTAAATGTTATTTGGAAGAAAAAAAAACATTTCAATTTCTTCATGCGCTCAAGCAAACTCATCAAAACAAGGTAAATATCACTCCAAACGCTTTCTTGATCTACTTTCCTTACATGGAAATTTACCACAGTTATCATGTCCACATATACCTCAGCAAAATGGCATCTCTGAAAGAAAACATCGACATATAATTGAAACAGTTCGCATGCTTCTCCTCACATCAAAACTATCATCTCACCTATGGGGGGAAGCTGCTCTTACGGCTGTGTATCTCATCAATCGCACACCTACACCACTTCTAAATGGCCAAACACCCTGTGAACTCATCTATGGTGCTCCTTCCAACTATACTTATCTGAAGAAGTTTGGGTCAACTTGCTTTATCGTATTACCATAGTCAGAACGTCCTTCAAAACTCTCCCATAGGTCTCAATTATGTACCTTTATAGGGTATGGGATAGAACACAAAGGGTATCATTGTTGGGATCCTCAAGCCAACCGTATAAGGGTTAGTCGAGATGTCATTTTTTGGGAAAATACACCTTACATGTTATTACCAAAAAATTCCACATCTACCCCACCTACATACGTTGATCCTTTTATCGAATACTACTATCAATTTCCCTCACCTACTTCCTTCACCAAGATCGACACCCCAACACCACATGCTACCGTCGATCCACCCTTAGTCTAACCAGCGCCTTTTCTTGTGGAGCATCCTTCAGCCCCACCGTCCTTACCTAGGTATCCCTCTCGCACTTGAGCCTCACCCCCCTACTTATCAGATTATGATTGCCATGCAGTTTCTTCTTTTGACGTGCGTGAACCACAAACCTATAAGGAGGCATGTGTGCATCCTCATTGGGTCAAGGCTATGCAATTAGAATTATCTGCCTTACATAAAACTGCTACTTGGGAACTCACCTCTTTGCCTCTAGGAAAGTCAATTGTTGGATGCAGGTGGGTATACAAGGTCAAGATTCATGTATATGATTTATAGAGCGCTACAAAGCTTGTTTAGTAGCTAGAGGTTTTACTCAAGAACATGGTTTTGATTATGATGAGACTTTTTGATAGGAATCAAAACCCGTCAAGACCTATTATTAGGGCAAGAGCTAAAGAATTTCAAATCTTGGCGATGAGGGCCCATTTTGAGCACATTGACCATGGAATTATTTGTTTACTAACATCTTTTCTCTTATTCATGTATTGTATATTCCAACAGGCACATTTATCATGCTTTACAGGGCAATGGAAAAACTCACTAAGACTCAGCTTGTGGGTTATCAATGGATTGGCCTAAACCGGTGATGAGCTGGGTCGACGAATCCTATGGAAGAGCTAGCAAGATGAAGACTATTTTTATTTATAATTATTTCTTTTGACTATTTATGTTGTAATCTTTCTTTTGGGACACTTCCATTTGCTTGTAATTGTCTTTTAGGACCGACCACCCTAAAAGTGGTATAGTTGTAATTTTGTGAACTTTTTAACCCTAAAGGGAGCAAGTATAAATACTTGCTTAAGTAGGGTTTTTGGGAGGGCAATTTTTTAGATTAAACACATCACTTTTACGTGAGGGAGCTTAGGGTTATCTTAGTTTAATTTCCTCTTATCAATTTCAATCCCAAGAGTTGAGATTGTGGTGAGTGCAACAATTGAAATTGTGAGTTATATCAATTTCTAATTGTTGTGTTTTCTTTTCTTCTCTAGTGTGTAATATCTAGGGTTGGATTAAAACATTTCTTGGTCAGATTTAAATTAGTATCAATTCAAAATAGTGTGCTTATTTTGAGTACTTATCATACTTGTTATTCACCATCAACAATTGCTTATCATTTTGAATCGTGAGTTGCATTGTTATAAAAGGGGATCTCGGAAGTGATTCTTGTTGTTCTTAAATTCACTTAGCAATTTGAGTTTGATTAGTGAGTTTTTAAGGATTTGATCATTGTGGTTTAATAATTTATAAATTATTGAATTCGGATCTCCTTACACCCCTTTAGGAATTACGAAATTCCTAGCCCATTGGACCGGATTTGGTTTATTGCATTTAGGGTTGGTTTTTGTTCCATTTGATTGTGTTGAATCCCCTTTTAGGCACATCATCTTTTTGGTATCAGAGCTTGAGGTTGTGAGAAGGGTTGTTTGATTTTGAATTTCGGAAATTTAGGGTTCATGTTCTTACATCTTCAATTTTGAAATTGGGAGTAAATTGAAATTGTTGTTGTAATTGCTTGAAGTGGCATGATTTGTCTTGAGTAGAAGTTGAACTTGTTGCTTGTTGGAGTGAGTTTTGAGTACTTGTTGAAGATTTATGTTGTGGACTTCACCGTGGAGGAAGAAGAAAGTTAGTGTATTTTGAATACAAATTCGGAAGTGCAATTGTGTAGGAAGAATAATTGTGATCCTTACATGTTTGTTTTCAGAAAAATAGAGGAGTAATTGAACAATTCCAGATTTGAGTTGTGTGGAAGATTTGGAAATTATTTGATTTTCAAAACAAACATTAAGTTGAAGAAGTTAATGAATGGTTGTTTGAATTTGAAAATTACTTCTTACCATTTGAGGAAGGGTTGCAATTAGTGAAGTGGTTTGATTTTCATATTTCAATTATTGCTATTTTAGTGTATAAGTTGTGGTTTGCTTTAGTGTTTGTAGTGGTGAAACTTGTATGTTTGGGAGTGTGAACCGTGGAGTGTGTGTAGGGTTGTGTTTGCAAAAAAAAAAAAAAAAAACAATTATGGAGGTTATTGTACCGTGGTTGTATATGTATAAATTGTGGAGTAAAAAGGAGTATTGAATTGTTGGCGTTGTGTTTGTGTGTTGAGTGAGGGAATTTCCATTTGTGAATTTGTGGAATTGCGTAGAGTAAGGTGCTGCATGTTGAGGCTAAAGTGTGAGTGTATAGTGCATGAATAGCAAACCGTAAAAGGGAAGAGTGGTGTTTCAATTGTGAAGTGGAATTGTGTAGTGTGTGTTTTCAGAAAAAGTGGAGGAATTAAAATTGTCATTTTCAAATTTGAAATCAGAATTGAAACTATACATTAAGAGGTCAATTTGAAATTTCAAACACACATTAAGTCATAGTTAATTGTGTATCATTTGAATTTGAAAAAGCCTCTTACCATTTATGGAGTTGTGCACTTATTGAACTTCTTTTTGAATTTGAAAGTGAGTTGCATTATTTTGTATTGAAGTTGCGATTTTGGTTATAGCTTGTGGAGGTGGGAAGTGTACCGTGGCTTGAGGAGTGTATGTAGTGTTGTATTTTCATAAACTTAGTGAAGGGTATGTACATTTGGTGTTGGTTATTGTATGCGTTATCAAGATCATTAATGCTAGTGGCGTGAAACATTGTGAACTGTGAGCATAAGGGGAATTTGTGTGGCGATGAATGGTGTGTTGTGTATGTGTTTTCCTTGCTGCCAATTGTGTAATTAAGTGGTGAGAAGCCAAGGCAAGAAAAAGGAAAGTTGAGTAGTAGAATTTAAAATTCAAACAAGTCAATAAAGTGTGAAAGTAATTGAACTAGTTACTTAAACACTTGTAGTTGAATTTAATTCTATCTACTTGAAAGTAATTGAGTGTACTTCACTTGTAGCTTGGTTGTGTACTTGAACCGTGGAAGTGTGAAGATAATTATTGTGTTGTTAGGTTTAAACACAATCATGCCTAGTGAAATGTTTCATTATGCTAATGTATTGCACCAGATAATGACTACATTTACTACTAAGGATGATGAACAAAGGGAAAACTTGTTCCAAACTTCTTGTAGGGTACAAGGAAATTTATGTGTGTTTATAGTTGATGATGGTAGTTGTACCAATGTGGTAGCAGCATTGTTAGTATCGAAACTAAAACTTGCCACTACTCCATATCCTAAACCGTATAAATTGCATTAGCTTAGTGATTAGGGGAGTTTGCATGTGACCCAAAGAGTTAGGGTAACATTCAGTGTAGGAGATAAATACTTTGATGAGATTGAGTGCGATATTTTGCCTATGTGTGCATCCTATAGATTGCTTGGCAGGCTTTGGTTATATGACAGGAGGGTTTTACATGATGGCTTCAATAATACTTATGTATTCCAAAAGGAGGGAAAACGAATTATTCTGAATTTGATGTCGCCTTCTGAGGTTCAAAGGGTTCAACAACAAATTAGTAGACCATCAGAGGGCCATGAGCAGTTGAGCCAACCTTTAGAGAACAAAATTTGTCAGACATAGATGTGCCAACCTTTAAAGGATCCTGATGATCATAGTTAGATGAGCAGACTACTAGAGGACCAAACTGTTTAGGGACAGTTGTGTTCACCTTTAGAGGTACTAGAAACTCATGAGCAGTTAAGTAAACCATTGGATGATTCTGAGAGTCAGAGTTAGATGAGCCTATCATCAGAGAGCCAGACTGTTTAGAGACAGTTGTGTTCACCTTCAAGGGTTTCAGAGGGCAGTGAGCAATTGGGTTAACCATTAGAGGGCTATGAGGATCAGCGCCATATAGATGAATTAGAAAAGGAGGAAATAATATCAATGGAATGGGTTGAGATAAGGGAGACCTTAGTGAATAATGGATCATTATTTGTATTGTAGATGAGATACATCCTAGAAATGGAGGAGAGAAAACAATCACCCTCTGTGGTATTTCAGATATTGAGATTCTGCAATGATACTTTTTCAGGTGGCTTGCTAGGAGGAAATAGAGTCTCTATTGCATTTGATCTGTTAGATTTGAGGACAAATCTTTTTTAGGCTTGAGGAGATGATAGGAATCAAAATCCGTTAAGACCTATCATTAGGGCAAGAGCCAAAGGATGTCAAATCTTAGCGATGAAGGCTCATTTTGAGCACATCGACCCTGGAATTATTTGTTTACTAACCTCTTTTCTCTTATTCATGTATTGTATATTCCAATAGGCACACTTATCATGCTTTATAGGGCGATGGACAAACTCACTAAGACTTAGCTTGTGGGTTATCCATGGACTGACCTAAACCGGCGGTGAGTTGGGCCAACGAATCCTATAGAAGAGCTAGCAAGATGAAGAGTATTTTTATTTATAATTATTTCTTTTGACTATTTATGTTGTAATCTTTCTTTTGGGATACTTTCATTTGCTTGTAATTGTCTTTTAGGACCGATCACCCTAAAAGTGGTATAGTTGTAATTTTGTGAACTTTTTAACCCTAAAGGGAATAAGTATAAATACTTGCTTAGGTAGGTTTTTTGGGAGGGAAATTTTTCAGATTAAATACATCACTTTTACGTGAGAGAGCTTAGGGTTATCTTAGTTCAATTTCCTCTTATCAATTTCAATCCCAAGAGTTGAGATTGTGACGAATGCAACAATTGAAATTGTGGGTTATATCAATTTCTAATTGTTGTGTTTTCTTTTCTTCTCTAGTGTGAGATATCTAGGGTTGGATTGAAACATTTCTTGGTTAGATTTAAATTAGTATCAATTCAAAATAGTGTTCTTATTTTGAGTACTTATCATACTTGTTATTTACCATCAACAATTGCTTGTCATTTTGAACCGTGAGTTACATTGTTGTAAAAGGGGATCTCGGAAGTGATTCTTGTTGTTGTTCTTGAATTCATGTGGCAATTTGAGTTTGATTAGTGAGTTTTTAAGGATTTGATCATTGTGGTTTAATAATTTATAAATTATTGAATTCGAATCTCCTTGTACCCCTTTAGGAATTACGAAATTCCTAGCCTATTGAACTGGATTTGGTTTATTGCATTTAGGGTTGGTTTTTGTTCCATTTGATTGTGCTTAATCCCCTTTTAGGCACATCACTTTTGCTCTTATTACTCGCATGACTACTGTTAGAGTTCTTCTTGCTCTTGCTTCTATACGAAACTGGGATCTTCATCAAATGGATGTCAAGAATGCTTTCCTCAATGGTGATCTTAAAGAGGAGGTGTATATAGAGCCTCCACAGGGACTTGAGGTTCAGTTAAGGCAAGTGTGTCGTCTCAAAAAGGCACTATATGGTCTTAAACAAGCACCTTATGCCTGGTCTGAAAATTTTTGTTCTATTGTCCTTCAATTTGGTTTCCAGCAAAGTCTTAATGATTATGCCCTCTTTATCCATTGTACTACACATGATGATGTGTTTATATTGCTTCATGTGGATGATATGATTTTGATAGGAAGTGATATTCAAGGCATCTCCAAAGTTAAGTAGCGCTTGGCTCGGGCATTTGAAATGATAGATATGGGTCAATTAAGCTAATTCCTTGATATTGAGGCTAGTCGAAGTTCTAGTGGGAATTTTATCTCTCAAATGAAGTATGCCTCCGAAATTCTTTGCCTTCCTCACTTTAGCGATGATAAAGTTTGTGACACTCCTCTTGCTGTCAACACCAAACTACGGACAACAAATGGTGAGTTGCCTTCCACTCTAACTCTTTATCGTTAGTTAGTGGGCATACTTACTTACCTCACCATTACTCGCCCAGATATTGCTCATGCAATTTATGTGGTATCTCAGTTCATGGTCGCACCTCATTCCACCCATTATGTAGCTATCTTATGTATTATTTGCTATCTACGTGGTACTTTGCATCGTGGATTATTATTGTCATCTTCATCACTTCCCACTCTTATTGCCTATTCGGATGCCGATTAAGCTGGTGATGTAACTGATAGGCGTTCTACTACTGGATACTTGGTTTTTCTAGGGAACTCTTTAATTTCCTGGAAAAGCAAAAAGTAGGACACTGTTTCTCACTCTAGTGCTGAATCGGAGTATCGTGTACTCGTGGATATAACTGTCGAAGTTCTCTAGCTTCGACGACTTCTTGTAGACTTTGGCATTTCCTTCTCTACTCCTACCTCTATTCACTGTGATAGTAAGAGTGCAATCCTAATTACCCATAATGATGTCTTTCATGAGCGGACAAAACATATTGAGTTGGATTGTCATCTTGCTCGCCATCACTATCAGCTTGGCAATATTACTCTTCTGTATCTCAATAGCTATGACCAATTGGCCGATTTATTAACTAATGCCTACTCCACTCATTGCTTTAGCTACTTACATGACAAACTTCAACTACTGAAACTTCCAACACTTAAAGTTTGAGGGGGGGGGGAGGGGGGGTGGTTGTTAGGCGTGTAAATAAGCTTATAAATAGCCTTTATTTCTATTTGTGATTCTTTCCTAGTAGAGATAGGTTTTGCATATATATTTTCTTTCTTAGTAGAGTTAGGTTTTACATATATATTTCTATTTATGATTCTTTCTTAGTAGAGATAGGTTTTGCATATGTTTTATTATTCTATTTCCTAATTCCTTGCTTGTACACTTGTATATATATTTATAACCTCTCAATGAAAGTTATTACTTTTGCCTTTCACAATTGAATCTCTTCCTACGTTACTTTCTTCTACTACTATTACTATCCTTTTCTTTTCTTTTTTGGCTGTTGGATAACTCAAACAATATCAAATCCATGCTCGTCTTGGAGATTTATAGGAGGAGAAAATTCCTCACACAGCCACCCCGCCATCTCAGGTGTTCACGTAGTCAGTAACTAGACCCTTAATGCCGAAAAGACTAATCGTTATGTCATCCCCACATTGAGACTTGTAAACGAGCATTTGACTATATTCCACAAAACATTACAAAGTACTAATCTTATTTGAGCTTTCCATCATCAAAACATCCTTTCACACTTGGTATTTACAAGTACTTTTTTCAAACTAAACTTTTTACAAACATAAACTATATGTATCAATTTATATAAACACAATAAGAACTCCTCAATTAGCATAACTATCCTTTAACTATGGTCCTTAGGTTTTTTACTATTTCCACTCCAAGACCAAATTCCTTCGCCTCAGATGAATGCATATGTGATAGGAAATATCGTGCCATGACATGTATGTAGTACATATACTCATGTCATATAGCAATATACATTCTAAAATGTTTAAATCATAGTATTCTCAATTCTTGTACCCACTCCACATACTAAGGGTATTCTACAATCGATTGTTAGCACACTTCGCTCACTATCACAATTCAATTAGCAACGTAGCAGCACAAGAGTGGTCAACACTTTATTACTAGATTGATGGGAATCCATCTCACGGTTCAAGTAGTGGGGGAACTTGACTTGGATGCATAAGCCTAGACATCCACATATGGCCACATTTTATCTAATAATGTTTGATTTTGCACTTTAGCAGGTACATTGATCGGTTTTAGAAGATGACCAAATAACATGCACCAAGGATCAACTTGCGGGACATTTTTAGAGTCACGTTCAACGGCCCACAAATTGTTCAATGGAAGTAAAGAACTAACCACTTGAAGACCATTTGTATTTGTATTTGTTGCTCATGAGAACCGACCATTTATGTTTATTTTGTACTTGTAATTTATATTTTGGGAACCGACCACTTAGTGGCATCTTTGTAATTTTGGTTTGTTTTAACCCTAATAGGAGCATGTATAAATACTTGCTAATTAGGGTTTTCGGGGAGTTTTTGATAATTTGATAAAAATACCAACACTTTGTTGTGAGAGAGTTACCTTCTTGCTAGCATCCACTCTTATCAATTTCTTTAGAAATTGTAGCGACTTTGGCTTGGAATTCTTATGAGTCATATCAAGATTTTCTAAGTTGCATCCTATTATTACTAGTGTGTAATATCTAGTGATAGTTAGTTGATCTTTTTATTTGTTCTTTCATGCCAAATTAGGGTTCATGTATTGCTAGGATTACAAGCCAATTTTAGAGATTGGAATTGCCTTGTTCCTTATAGTTAATTGGTATTGGAATTCCCTTATAGTACTTCTAATTTGGTTTACACCATTTGAGATTGTTCATCCTTTAATTCACGCCAATTTTGAGTCCAATTGATTATTTGTGTGATTGATTAATCATTTGTATCTTGTGCTTGTGAATTTAGATTCTTAAGCACATCATATTTTGGTATCAGAGCATAGGATTTGAGAAAAGGGAATTACGTGAGCTCATTTGACAATAAGGGTTCTTGAAGTTGATTTTTAGATCCGAAATTGTTGAAGTGATTTGTAGTAGTGATTATAGATTTTGTTGCATTCTAATTATTGTTGTTGAAGTGGACATGGAGTACTTGTGGTAGCATTTGTTTTTCTTGAACTTGCCGTGAGGAAGGAGGAGTGTTCCTTTGTGATTATTTTGGAGAAGTGGAAATTGAGACAAAGAAGAGTGAATTATTTGTTAGTGATTTCAGAAATTGAGGTTGTCATTTGCAAATTTTCAAATTTGCATTGCGTGGGAGATTTAGGAAGTAATTTGAAATTCAAACACATTCATTAAGTTGAAGAAGTTATTGTGTAATAGTTAATTGAATAATTCTTTGAATTTGAATTTGCTTCTTACCATTTGTGGAAAGGTTGCATTAAGAGTGGTATTTTGAATTTGTTGCCATGAAGTGTTATGTGTGTAATGGTGAAAGGGTGCTGCACGTGAAGTGGTGTTGTGGTTTAAAGGGAGTTGCACCGTGATTGTGTTGTGTATGTGTGGCGGTGTGAGTGTGTAGTGAAGGGAATTGCAGTTGTTGTGAGTTTGTGTTGTGAAGAAGGTGTTGCACCTGAAGTGGAGGTATGTGTTTGTGCCATGATTAGAAAGAGAATCATAGTGGTTAAAATTTGAATTTCAAAACAATCATTAAAGTGTGGAAGTTATTGTGTATTGATGGTTAAACACACACTTAGTTGAATTCATTAACCTACTATTTGGAAGAGTGTTTAATTAATGCTTCAATTTGTTGTTACCATAATTGAAGTGTAGCAGTGTGTGAAGTTAAGTGGAGTTTTGGTTTTTCTTTTGTAGTGGTTGTTGTGTAGCATTAGAGTGTTGTTGTTGACCGGAAGTGTGTGTGTTATGGTGTAAAATAAAGTAAATCGTGGGTGTGGAAGTGTGTGTAGCGTGATTGTGGGAATGTGTGTTGCATTGGTTACTTGTTGCACCGTAGGTGTACAAGTTTGTGTGTTGCCTTAGTGTGTGAAGTTAAGTAAAGTTTGTGTTTATTTTTGTAGGTGATTTGATTGTTGTGGCGGGTGAAGTGTGGTTGTAGTGAAGGGAGTGTATTGCATTGTTTTAGATTATATTTGTACTTTGATAAATCAAATTCATAACTATGTCGAATGACAGTGTGAATGGGAGAATTGGTAATGAGGCCAATAGCCAAGTTGGTGGAGGATAGGGTCATCGTACTATAGGTGGGAGAACTTTGGAGAAACAGCTTTAGGACCTCACCACTATTGTTACTACATTAACAACAAGGATTGATAGGATGATGATGCCACAACCACTAGTGGCAAATCCTTAGGCATAACCACTTAGAGTAGCTCCTCAAAATGTTCAAAGGGAGGGAGCAGTAGGAGGAAACATGGTAAGGAGAGTGGAAGGAGATCATCATGACTTTAAGAAGGAGAGAGATGATAACTTTGGGGTCAATCCTTACCCAATCAAGGATTTTAGGCCACCTAGGGGACTAGAATATGTGAAGATGCAGATGCCTTCATTTGATGGCATGGGTTCAACAGATGACTACTTGGATTGGGAGGATAAGGTTGAGGGACATTTTGAGTGTTATGAGATCGATGATAACACTAGAGTTCGTCTTGCTGCTGTTGAGTTCATAGGTTATGCTGCCTTGTGGTGGAAGAATTTGGTGATTAGTAGGCGAAGGGATGGAGAGGCTGAAATACACACTTGGAGAGACATGAAACGGGTTCTGAGGAAGAGGTTCATTCTTGAGCACTATAGGTAGGAACTGTTTATGTCTCTACAAACATTGAGATAGGGAGGCAAAATAGTGGATGACTATGTCTAGGAGTTTGAAACATTAATGATCAGGTATGGGTCATTAGAGCCTCTTGAGCAAATCCTAGCACGTTTTGTGTCTGGGTTGAAGTACGAGATAGCCTGTGTTGCTGAGTTGCAAAGGTATAGTACACTTGATGAGGTTATATAGTTAGCCTTGAAAGTAGAAAGGTAGAGGTGATCCAATACATTCTGGGTTACTAGTAATAGGCCTAATACTACTATTAAGCCCATGGGGGTAGATGGTCAGTTGGGTGGACCAAAGGTAGCAGGCGAGCATGTTAGGGCGGTAGACAGAGTTATCCCTAGCATAGAAAAGGAGAAAATTGTTTTTGGGAAACGCAAAGAGGTAGTTGGATCTGATGTTAAGCAGACAGTACCAGGGTCGACTAGTGGGAAGATGAGCCGGATTAAATGTTTCAAATGCATGGGATTTGGACATATGGCTGCACAGTGTTCCAATAAGAGAGTAATGACTGTTATGGAGGGCATCGAAGAAGAAGATGAGGAAGAAGCTGTCGAGCCTACAGATTTATCCATGGCCTTATAAGAGTACTATGATGATTAGAACGCTGAGACACATGAGAACAAAAAAGGGTGAACATTATTTACCTATTAATGTGTTACACAGGGTTTTGACTTTATCTCTAGATGCTAGGGACATACAGAGAGAGAACCTGTTCCACACACCTTGTCGGATTCGATGTAACCATTGTGTGCTATTCATTGATAGTGGTAGTTGCACTAATGTCATATCTGCTGCATTAGTAGATAATTTACAACTAGCCACTAGCCCGCATCCTAGCCCTTACAAATTGCATTGATTGGATGACCGAGATAGTCTGCTTGTTACATAGAGGGTAAAGGTGCCAATCAGTGTAGGAGAAAAATACAGTGATGAGATTATCTATGATATACTTCTTATGTGTGCCTTTCACTTGTTGGGTAGACCCTAGTTGTTTGATAGAAAGGTGTTACATGATGAGTTTAGAAACACTTACATGTTTCGAAAGGATGGTACACGGATAGTCTTAACGCCTATGTCTCCATCTAAGGTGCGCTCTTTCCAAGAACAAATTATACATACCTCTGGTTCTTCCAGAAGTCTAACAAAAGGGTAAACCAAGACATTGGGTTTCAATCCAAGAGAAGACCCCTTAGATTTAAGGGCAAATCTTTCAAAGGCTCGAAGAGATGATGAGAATCCATCCCGCGGTTCTAGCAGTGGGGGAACCTGACTTAGATGCATGAGCTTCGACATCTACATATGGCCACATTTTATCTAATAATGTTTGATTTTACACTTTAGCAGGTACATTGATCGGTTTTACAGGATGGCCAAATAACATGCACTAAGGATCAACTTGCGGGACATTTTGTCACATCCAACGGCCCACAAATTGTTCAATTAAAGTGATGAACCGGCCACTTGAAGACCATTTGTATTTGTATTTGTTGCTCATGAGAACCAACCATTTTTGTTTATTTTGTACTTGTAATTTGTATTTTGGGAATCGGCCACTTAGTGGCATCTTTGTAATTTTTGGTTGGTTTTAACCCTAATAGAAGCAAGTATAAATACTTGCTAACTAAGGTTTTTAGGGAGTTTTTGATAATTTGATAAAAATACAAACACTTTGTCGTGCGAGAGTCACCCTCTTGCTAGCATCCACTTTTATCAATTTCTTTGGAAATTGTGGCGACTTTGGCTTGGAATTCTTGTGAGTCATATCAAGATTTTTTAAGTTGCATCTTATTATTACTAGTGTGTAATATCTAGTGATAGTTGGTTGATCTTTTTATTTATTCTTTCACACCAAATTAGGGTTCATGTATTGCTAGGATTACAAGCCAATTTTATAGATTGGAATTACCTTGTTCCTTGTAATTGATTGGTATTGGAATTCCCTTATAGTAATTCTAATTTGGTTTATGCCATTTGAGATTGTTCATCTTTTAATTCACGCCAATTTTGAGTCCAATTGATTATTTGTGTGATTGATTAATCATTTGTATCTTGTGTTTATGAATTTGGATTCTTAAGCACATCATAGATCCATCCACAACTTTACATTATTCAAGAATCCTTCCATGAAATTATGTAAGTGAATCTACAGAGGTACAAACAACAGACAAATGGTCATATGAAATCACAACCACTACGTATTACACAACAAAAGAGCAGGGGTACTCACCTAACCTTAGCGATTCCTATTTAACCTGAACAAGATCACCTAAATGACACACTTTAAGCATCAATCATCGCATTTCCAATAGACACATATATTACATACTTTCAGCTCTACCAATTGTAAAGACCAAAATAACTCATTGCCCATGTCTACTAAAATCATACTTTAGCCTCTAATTTATGATTCCTTACACAAATATTCCGCATTTACAACCTATTACTTTAGGAATAACTAATGAATACCTTAAAAATAGTAAATACCTTTAAACTATTATTAACACCTAAAGTTTTCATATCCATTTAATACTATGATGAAATAGAATTGAGAAATTTAAATAATGGCTTCCCATTTTGTAGAGTGCTTAATAGTAAATTTTAAAAAACATATATTAAAATGAACATATTAAATTAACTCTTAATTAAGGTAGGCTTACAATAAGGGGATTTGAGCGTGGAAATCAAATTGATATATTGATAAACAAGTAATGTGGGATTACCCATTACTATTGCTTAAAATAGGGGAAGAGCCAACTATTAATCCCTCATTAATAATATGTTAATATATTGGAGAAGAATACATCGATAAAAGCTCCTCCTATACCTTCAAAAGGCAAAAAGGCTCTATGATTTCCCATGCATTGAAGCCTCAACTCCTATCACGCCCCTAATTCTCTATAACAACAACAGTTTGCCACGTAACCTACTTAAGTAGAATACGTAAGGTTCAAATTATTAAATAGGTTTCTAAATCTGTTTTAAGACTTGAAATCGTTAATTAGATTTTTAAAATATTTAATGATTCATTTGAGTTGGAAAATGTGATGATAGATACTAGTAGGGATAGCTCGGTCCTAGGTCTAAGGGGCCCATAAAAGGTATAGACATAAGTAAATGATAGAGCCATTTTATACTCAATCTTTATAATATGAAGTGTGTTAATTTATTATAGATTTTATAGAAATCATAAGGAAATGGTACTTAATTCTATTATGGTGATAAATCAGGTTAAATGGAGTCAAGGGTGCTAATTCAAGTAAATTAGAGAAGTCATCTACAACTTGGATCAAAGATAAGGATTTACACTGCCGGAGGAAAGTACATGGGTGTGTAGTTGAAGTACACGGCCGTGTACTTAGTTTTGAAGCCACAGGAAAATACACGGTTGAAGTACACGACCGTGTATCTATCTTGAAGAATCCACGGGAAAATTCACGGTTGAAGTACACGGCCGTGTATCTGTCTAGAAGGAGGCGCGGTTTGAGATACGACCATGGTGCAAACCGTGCTATGCACTGCATGAGAAGGAGAGAGACAAGGCTTGTGACACAGCCGTGGTGGAAGCCGTGGTGGCAACCGTGGTAGAAACCGTGGTGGAAGCTTGATGAAGCCGTGCCATATACTAAATAAGGAAGAGAAATTGTGGAACTTTGACCAGAGGATGACACGGCTTGGGATCTTGCCGTGGTTGAAGCTGTGGTACACACTGGACACGGAAGATGATATGTAAATTATACACAGAGGAAGGCACGGCTTGACCCATGGCCGTATTGTAGGGCATGCCAGGCGAACGATTATTTTCTTCTTGAGATTTACTTGAAAAAGGAAAGATATTTTCGTATCTTGCTAGCAAAAGATCACCTGCCATTCCTTCAACAATATAAATAGAACTAACCCTAGAGGGTTATGAGAATCTTGGATCATCTTGGAGACAAGAAGGAAGGAAGGAGGCAGAGCAAGAAAACCGGGAACTGAGGCTTGTTATGTTTTTACTTTTAATTTTCGTTTTTAGAGCTTGTTAATAACCATAACCAGTTTATCTAGAAATAAGAATAGAAAACATTTGCATCGATGATCAATTCCTAGAATTAAACTATCTTGATTCTTTTAGTTAGGCTTTTATCAATATTCGATTTTATTATCTTGTTTCAATATTATTTTGATTCGCAAACAAAACCCCCCAATTTTTCTTTTCATCTTTATTCTTTTTGAATAGAAATATATTTAACCAATCCCTGTGGATACGACCCTACTCACTACTATACGCAAATCATATCATTGTCTAGGAGTAGGTATTATTTTTGTTGGATTCGACACCCATCAGTAAGCAAGCCATAGAGCCGCATGCAGCTCCTCTAATAAGTCTAATATAATACAAGTAAAAGTTTGCAAATAGGTAAATAAAATAAGTAAAATCCACATAGTCTACATTCTCGTCTTCAACTTAGTACTTCTCATCAGGGCCATATCCTACTGAGTCATTTAGTGAATCCATAATAAAATCCTTACCTAAATAAATAAAAAAAAAAGAATAGTAAGCCAAAGAGACTAAGTACACAATAATACAAACACAAGCAAATGTCAAACAAGTCTACATTCTAATGCAACAAACAATTAATCAATTTATAATTATCTTTATTAACATAAACAATTAATATAGGAGTACTCATAAGTTTAGATAACATGAATGGAGACTTGGTTTAATACTTCTATAGCAGTAATTGAGGGTTGACAAGAGCAATCAAACTCTACATTGCAAAACCAAACCTAAGTAGATTTGTTTAAATGTCATTGCCATTATGCAGTCCTCACTGGTTACAATCTCACTATATTGTATTGCCTATCGAGACCCGTAATCCCCAAACAACTCTTGATATACCTTCCCTCGCTTATAGTGCCCGTTATTCAACCTATTTCTCCCTATCAACTACTCACCAAGTAATTTCTCAATGGCTTAAGTGCCTAACTATCAAGATTATTGAACTAATATTGCAACTATAGTTCAAGCTTAGGGCATCACTCATTGACTCAAAACAATTACCCATAAGCATCACCTAATTATTTAGCCAAGCTTAATTATTAGTCTGATTAAGATTTTTATTATAGCAAGCAATATGCATGTTACTACGTACCTAGAGGATTAAAGATTCTTATGTTAAAGGTCAAGTCCAGCTAAGCATGATTATTTGGTTTTTATGCATTAAGAGAAAAATTTAAGTTAGTTTAGTATTTTAATTAACTTGGTCACTATACTAGGTTAGGTTTATACTAGATAAGGTCCATATTAGTTACGATCCCATAATAGAATAAGAAAGCCTATTTAACTTTTTGGCTAATTTGGCTCATATTAGTTAGTGTTTATTGATTAAGTCAATTCAACTTATTATAATTTCCATTTATTAATATAATTATACAATTAGGATTTATTTCGTTTATTTCTAAAGGTTAAGCCTATTAGGCTTGGGCCCATTAACTTTTTTTTTTATTAGTTGGTGTTTTCTATTAAGGCCCAATTAGGATCTTGGCCCCTAAAGAGAACTGGATCTAATTATTTATGGAAATGGGCCCCACTAATCTTAATTAAGTTAATTAATCTATTAATTGATGTAATTTTGTTCAATTGGGACCTAATTACTTCAATTCTAATTAATTTACCTAATTAAGAGTATAAGGTCCTAATCTATATGTCCAGGCTTAATTTGATATGTATATGTCCTATTAGGTTTCTTAAACCTAAGTTATTTATCTTATGCCTATTTTGAGTCTCATTAGGTTACTTAGGCCTAAGTTACCATTGGAGATCCCTAACCAAGAGATCGGCCACACTCTACAAGCTCGATTAATGCCCATGGATGTTGGCAAGTCATGAGTTTACATGATAAAAGACCAAGAATAGACACCTCTATCTCATTTTTGGATGAAGACATGGAAGGTATATAAACCCCTCGTAATGATGCTCTTGCCACTAGCATGAGGATTGCATAATTTGAAGTCAGGAAAATCTTGGTCGATATAGGTAGCTCGATGGATACAATTTTCAAGCATGCCTACAACCAAATGCAGCCTAAGCTGAAGTCTAAATTGAAGCCCTACAACCATGACTTATATGGGTTCAATAACAAACCTGTATAGGTTGTAAGCATCATTACTGTAGAATTACAAGAATCGGCTCTCAAGCTCGTGCAAGGAGGGGGGGAGTTTGGGTGGATTAAGGAGAAGGGATAAAAAAATCTTTTAGGACATCATCTATTCTAGCATCTATAGCCTACTTAGTTGGAGTAGGGTTAGTTAGAGGTACGAAATATTGAAGTGGCTCAGTACTTGGTGGGGAGGGATGTCTTCAACTTGACCTTGCTCCTAAGGATGCCTTTAGCTCATCATAGAAAGACAGATAACCTAAGCCCTACTTGGGGTGGACCTTTAGTATCTCTGACCAAGTTGTTTGAACTCCTTACATTAGTTTTCTCTCCTAGAGGAAGGCCCATTCTTTGCTAGTCATCATCTTATCAAAGAATTCCTTCTCCAACATCGATCTATCTATGTTGGCAACAACATTACCCTCTAACTCCAAGAAGTAAGCCCTATTATGATTGGTTTCTAGTTAAAGTTATTGGATCTCCTCTCAAAGGCTCTTTTGTTTCTTTACATGGCTAGCTTCCTAGCCTTTGAGCTATTTCCAAGTCTCTTTTAGTTGGCTGGAGAGCATCTTCACCTCTACAATGTGGTCTTTATTGCATCTCTCTAACTTAATGAGCTTGGCGGTGAGGTTGATGTTTGACTTAGCTTCCACCTCTACCCAAGCCTTTAATGTTTCCACTTTAGCCTTGATCTTCTTATGGAGCTCATTGTCCTTAGAGTTAATACGCTAGGCTTCTTGCTTGATCCTTCTAGCCTACGCCTTAGCCTCCTAAACTTTCTACTATAGCATAAACATGTCATTAGAGGGCTTCATTTACCCACCATAAAGTCTTTGATGTTTTGAGATCAGGATCTCATGCTTAGATTGGAGAACCCCTAATTGCTTAACTTTGACTCCCTAAACATCGAAGGCTTTCATCAAGTCTAAGCTAAACTATAGGTTGGAAAAAACAAGAGTTAGTCAAACTCAATAAAAAAAGAAACAAAAAAAAGGACACCTAATGTTAAAAGCTCACATTGTGAAGTTCTACCCTAATTAACCTTTCCACAGCCTTAGGGATGGTCCCCAAAAGTTGTCCTCTAGAGTAGCCTCATCCCTCAAGAGGATTGATCCCCTAAGGATCTCTCTACTCATCCTTCCATCTTTGAGCCTAATGTCTAAGTTAAAAACCTCCCATTGAGGGTGAAAAATGTGCCCTCTACTTTGAGTGTGAAGTGGGAGCCTAAGAGTTGATGTTATTGTTTATTCCTTTCCTTTGTGAGTATAGTTGGTCTAGTCCCTTGTTTGTAGACCTCCTAGTGTATGAACTTAGATTTTTCTTCTAGCTAGATGACTTCATTCTGAGTTGTAGGAGCTTGTTCACCAAAGGCCTAGTTGTGAGGTCTTTTTTGTTGAAGGGTTGATTGCAGGACACATAACTAGTCGAGCAACCGGGGCAATCTCCTCCTCATCCCTTATAGTCATAGGGGCCTACCTAAGCCTCTACGGAGTAGCCTTCCTTTGAGTAATAGGTAGAGTTGGGGCCTTCTTGCTCTTCTTAACTGTAAAGATCGCCTTGTGCTTAGTTAGAAGCTCCTCCAAGTTGTTCTCACACAATTGCATATCTATAAACAATAAATTAAGTTACAAAAAATAAAAAAAAAAAACAAAGAAGAGATAATTTGAGAATTATATTTTCAAACAAGAGCTATTAGGGAGACCCCATTCCCTTAGTGAAACCAAATGAACAGTTTTTCCACAATAAGCCTACCTCAGCATAACAAAGATGATGAGCATACCTCCCTCCTCCTCATACTGCACATTTTCTAAGAGCTTGCCATCCGCTAGATAGTCCTCAATAACCCTCACTACATTCTAGTGAATCGTTGACCTCTTCTATAGCTTAGCTAGTATACGGTCTACTATAACCTTATCACTCAAGCCTAAAGCTTAGATTGTAAAAGTCTTAATTAAATCCACCCACTTAGTCTAGAAATCCACCTTTGACTTAGACACCACCACAAAAAAAAATTTCTCTTTCACCTATATAAAGAAGAGTTAAGTCCAACCATCAGTTTGCAACTAAGACGATTGGCCTAGTAATGCTAACCGTCATTCAACTTCTTTAGCCCATAAAAATAATGCAAGAGCTAGACATCGCCTTCAACACAAAGTGCTCGCATAACACTTTAAAGGCTACCAGCAATCAACATGCATTCAATACGAGCTAAGGGGGAGACACTTGGTGATACATGAAGAAATCCCTTTAGAAGTTGGAGAATGACACTTAGAGCCCAAACTCAAGGTGCATCCAATACAGGAAAAACCAATGACTTACTAATAAAGCAACATAGTCATCAATATGGGGCTACTTCAACTTCCAACCCCGAGGTTATGATGTGAAATAATTCCTCAAGTTCACCAACTCCTTGTTTAAGTACCCCATTAGAAGTGCTACCCTCCTCGATAGATGTGTATAAAGTTTGTATCAATCTAGACTCTTTGCCATCATCTACATACACATCTTTAGGGATTTAAGCAATCACTCCCACAACATCTATGTTCTTATCAAACCCATTGCTTGATGTCTCCATTGTGTAAAAAGTGCACCTAGATTTCATGTCCGAGTCTAAATAGATTTGTGTCTTGAAAACTTCAACCTATAATTTGACCCGTTTATTAATTATGTATAAAAACCTAGACCCATAACTCGACCTATTTAATAATTGTGTTTCGCGTTGAGGTTTGACATGTCTGTTGATTAAAGAGTTCTAAATAAATTTATAAAATAGATATAAATCATAAGAAAAAAAGACAATTATAAAACTAACATTTATAAATAAAAATGCTATAATCTTAAAATTTTAATATAAAATTACAATACAAAAAAAAGTTCAATAAAACAAAGTTATATAATCTATAACATAATATATGTATATATATATATATATCTAAGTTTGACCCATTTTTTGATTAAAAAGTTATAAATAAATTTATAAAAATTATATAAATACATAAGAAAAAGCATAATCATAAAATTAACATGGGTTAATATCAAGAACACTACCTAAACTTTATGTAAATGTCCAATTAACTACCTAAACTTTGAGAAGTTCAATTTAATACCTCATTAAACTTTTTGTGGTTTGTAATGGTACATGTAGTAACTCTATTAGCTACTGTTTGTAGACATAGACTTGTGAGCCAATGGTGTTTGGACACGTAGAAATGATAAGTGAAGAGAAGGAAAAGAAATCTACACAAGTAAACGAGTGCAGTTGACATGGATAAAAAATTGACACGCAAGACAAACATAAAACACATTAGATTGGGCAAGGAAAAAAAGAGAGTATTAACCTAATTGTAACCCATGGTCAGATTAGTTGGAAATTAAACATAAGAAAAAGTAAAAAATCCTCCTCATTTTGTTTTGACCAACCCCACAACCTTAAAATCAAAATAGTAAAACCTTAGCCTTAATTTTTTTCTCTTAAACCTAGAGAAGAAAACCAAAATTGAGAAAGAAAACAAAGATTTATCCCAAAATTATTGAGTCTAATGTAAGAATTAAGTAGGGAATGGAGGAGATTAAGGAGACATAGGTGGAAACCCTAACGGAAGCTTAGACCCACCATATTTTTTGAAAGAGGCAAGTAGTTATGTGTGGAAAAGAAAATGGTTTTAGCACCATAAAGTGAACACTATGCATGGATATTCTTGCTTTCATTTTGCAATAGCAAAACACCAACCAACTACTATTAGAAGAAGATCTATGAATGGAATCTATTGACGTATTATAAGACTTATTCATCTATTGTTATCCTCCTATGTTTTACCTCCTTCCCCCTTCTTTAATGGTGACTTATGGTTTCCTAAAATTTGGGCCTCCAAATTGGGATTTCTCCTAAGTTTTTGTTTGAACACTCAAGATTGAGGAACGCGAGGTACTTATGATGCCTTCCTTTCCCTTCTCATAGTATCTCTCTTTACCATCCCCTTCATCTTTCTCTTCTTCCACAAAAAAATTATAGTTTCATTTTTTTAAAAAGGTGATAAGAATATTTGTTCCAGTTTAATATAGGAGGTTAGGTTTATTAACTAGCTATGGGTTGTTTTTTAGGTTAGGTTTATTTACTAGCTTTGATTTCTTCATTAACATGTACTTTCTTTCCCTATTTCTTTCCCCCACATGGAAGAATCCATGTCATTATTTCACTTATAACATTGTCATTTCCATGTGTCATAACACCTTAGGCTCACAAGTCTACGTCTACAAACAATAGCTAACAAAGTTACTGTAAGTACCATTATAGACCATGATAAGTGTCGGAAGATCCTTAATTTTAGTACTTATTAGTTATAATTTTTTATGAGTTCCATGTGATTTGTGAAGAAAAGGGTACTTATATGATTAAAGTTTAATTTCAAGCATCAATGGAGACAAAAGAAAGGTTTAAGGATGATATAAGCACAAGCGAGGTGAAATTTGGCGAAAATTGATGAAAATTGATTTTTAGTTCAACACAACGTTTAGCATAACCCATGCAGACACAAGTGCTGAATGCAAAAAATGACTAGTAGCTGTACCAAAGTGTGCCCCAGGTTCAGCACAGCTCATGCTGATGTCAATAACGAGAATACAAGTTTGTTTTTTTTAGCCTTGCCTCGAGTATGGCCATGCTAGAGACAATGCTAAATTGGGCAGTGAAGATAATGTGTTTCGAAGTTAACACGGCCTCGAGCATGGCTATGCTGACGCCCATGCTGAACCTTATTTTCGCAGAACTTTAAATAGATGCCTTAGTTTATTTTTTAAAAGGGATTTTTTTTCTTCTAGCTTTATTCTAAAAACCCTAGTGGAGCATTATTACGAACTTCAAGAGGAGAATTGTCCGAGCATCATTGGAGATCCTAAAACAAAACAAGGGATTACTTTTTCTATCATTCATCAATTTTACTTTTCTAGATTCTCTATTTTTATTGAAAACTCCATGGAAGAGTAATTCTTTATATCTTTCATCTTGTGAAACGCTAACTCATGTGCTGAAACATTGATTGATTAATGAATTATTTATATCTTTGCATCTATTTATGTGTTTCCATTATTCTTGTGATTAATTTATGCATGTGAATTGATTGCATGTCTGATTTTTATTATATTGAAAAAGGTTTCGTCTAGTAAATTAGATCTTCATGAATAGAGAGATTACATGTTTTACTTAGAGGTAAGGAAACATTGATTTTCTACAATTAATTGGAATTTGTGAAGTTAATGAGATCTTGTATGACAATAGTGAGGGAGAGGTCTCCATTATCTTGTGCATGATTAAGAATTAATTAACTCGAGGGAGTAATTGATTTTACTTGAGAATTCTCGTGGTGCAAAGTGTAAATTGATTCGTTAATTGATATCTTATTTTGAGAATTTAAGGGTTAGGGTGGAACAAGATGAGGGTTATATTTTGTGATTGAATATATATATATTTTTGACAATATCATTTAATTCTAAGGTTGTTAAGATTTGTTAATTGTTAATTTAATTCATAATTTCCACACCATAAATTAGACTAGATAGTAGAAAAAGGTAATACTAGTACTTGTTTTCTAGATCCTAGAGGATAACACTTATTAAATCTATACTATAATCAATAGGTACACTGCCTAGCTTGATAGTAGATTTTATTGGTTATAAATTTAAAACTTAAAACAATCGGTTAAATTCTAGCACATCAAGTTTTTGGCACCGTTGCCGAAGATCTGGCAAGGCAATATTAGAAAAAACCGTAGTATCTACTACTTTAGTCATTCTTCTTATTTTTTTTTTTTATCTATTTCTCTCCTCTCCATCTTTTGAAAAGTTCTAATTTACACTTAGTTGCCTTTTGCAATGTATGACAAGGAATCTTCCCTCTGACATTCTTGATCTAGATCTTAAGATTGAGAGAACACTCTACCGACTTCGAAGGAATATAGCTGTCGAATCTTTTGGGCAGCCAGTTAGTGAGGAGGGAGAACGAGATGTAGCAGTAGCAATGGAGGTTAAAGAAGAAGAGCTAACTGAGAAACTCCCTGATAGTTTTGAGTTAGAGTCATCTATAAAGAGTGAGGCAAAGGTACAAGAAGTAATGGCTAAAGATCTACTGAGGACAAACATTGAGTATGCAAGGCCTACACTGGACGACATAGGTCCAACCATTGTTAAGCCCCCATTGGGGCTAATAATTTCGAGATCAAAGGTGTAGTGATTCAACTTCTACAACAATACTATCAGTTTAATGGATTACCTGATGAAGACCCCCCATGCTCACATTTAGACATTCTTGGAGATTTATGAAACTTTCAAGAACAATGGGGTGACGAATAAAGCGGTGCATACAAGATTGTTCCCTTTTTCATTAAGAGGGAAGGCTAAGACATGGCTTTAGTCATTGGGTCCCGGGGCTTTAACTACATGGGATGACATGGTAATGGAGTTTCTAGACAATTATTTTCCACCATGCAAGACCGCCAAGCTTCAGAATGACATCTCTTCTTTCACTTAACAAGATCATGAAACGATATATGATGCTTGGCAGAGATGGACAGAGTTGTTGAGGAAGTGTCCACATCACTAGTTACCTACATGGATGCAAGTTCAGACATTTTTTAATGGGTTAAATCTGGTTACACATCACTTGGTAAATGCCGTAGTTGGCGGTACATTAAATACTAAGACTCTGGAGGACTCATTGAAGCTATTCATGAATATGGCAAGAAACAATTACCAGTGGTGCCGTGGTAAAAGTAAGTAAAAAGCGACAAGAATGTTTAAAGTAGATGTCATGACTACTTTGATAGCAAAGATGGAAGCTTTGAGCCACCAAGTTGCAACTCTCAAGAATTCCCAAGGACCATAACAACATCAGATGGGAGATCTTGTGAAGGGTGTGGATCTTTTTGAGAAATATGAGTATCTTGGAAATTCGAATAGACAACAGTTTAATCAATATGGTAACACTTACCATCCAGGGATGAGAAACCATCGAAATCTGTCTTATGGAAACCGGGACTATTAGAGAGCTAATATACCACCACCAAGGTATTTGAAGCAACAGCCGCTACTTTATTAGCCTTTACCGCTTCCCTCAGCGCAGCCACCTCAATATGAAAAGAAGGGTAACTTAGAAGATATACTGAGCCATTTCATCCAAAGCTCTGATGCAAGGCATCATAATCAAGAGACCTTGATTCACAACCTTGAGAAGCAAATTGGCCAACTAGCTAAGATGATGTCTGAGAGACAACCTAACTCTCTTCCCAACAATAGGGAAAACAATCCTAGGGAATAGGCGAAAGCCATTACATTGAGAAGTGGGAAAGAGTTACCATCTGAACAGCTGCATGAAAAGAAGCAAGAGGATAATCAATCTATTGAAAAGGAGAAGATGACACTTGAGAAAACATATCCTGAGAGGAGATCACCACCGGATGTCAAAGAATATGTGCAAAAAATCCCTTATCTAGCTCGTCTCAACCAGAGTAAAGACAAGGAGCAGTTTAGTAAATTCCTTGATCTATTTAAACAGTTGCACATTAACATTCCATTTGTAGAGGCACTTTTGCAAATGCCGAAATATGCTAAGTTCCTAAAGGAACTTCTATCTAACAAGCGGAAGTTGGAGGATGTGTCTACCATAGAAGTTGATGCAAATTGCTCATCTATCATTCAGAATAAACTTCCTCCAAAGCTAAGGGATCCAGGTAGTTTCACAATTCGGTGTGTCGTAGGTGATACTTCAGTTGATAAGGCCCTAGCTGATCTTGGAGCCAGCATTAATTTAATGCCATACTCTTTTTTCAAGAAGTTAGGACTTTCTGACCTAACACCGACTAGGATGAGTTTGCAACTTGCTGACCACTCTGTGAAGATTCCCAAGGGGATAATCGAGGATGTCTTAATAAAGGTAGGGAATTTAATCTACCTTCTCGACTTTGTAGTTCTAGAAATGGATGAGGATGGGGATATCCCTCTAATACTTGGGAGACCATTCTTAGATATTGCTAAGGCAATGGTTGATGTGGAAGGAGGCAAGCTTACTTTGAGAATCGGTGATGAACAGTTGGTAATCCAAATGGCTGCTGCTATGAAATACACTATGTGCATTGATGACTCTTGTTACTCTATTGATGTTGTTGATGTTTCAGTAAATGAGCATATGAAGGAAGTTTTAAGCAAAGATGAGTTGGAGCTAAGCTTGACATTGGAAGAGAAGAAGGATGCAAATAACTTAGAGGTTGCGGTACTTATTGAGTAGCTTGATGCTTTAGAAGGTTTACACTTCAGCATGGGTTTAAAAAGTTGAGAATTGAAAATGAGGCGAGACTTAAAACTTCTATAGAAGAGCCGCCAGTGTTGGAATTGAAACAATTACCAGAGTATCTGAAATATGCTTTCCTTGTAGAAGACTCCAGCCTGCTGGTTATTATAGCCTCAGATTTATCTTAAGAGCAGAAAGATCAATTACTCACGGTCCTAAGAGCACGCAAGCGAGCCATCGCTTGGAAAATATTTGATATAAAAGGTATTAACCCCTCCTTTTGTACTCACAAAATTTTATTAGAAGAAAGATTTAAGCCTGTAGTGCAACCACAAAGACAGCTAAATTCTAATATGAAGGAGGTGGTTAAGAAGGAGGTGATCAAACTTCTTGACGCTAGACTTATTTACCCCATATCTGATAGCGCCTGGGTTAGTCTAACGCAAGTGGTGCCGAGTAAGGGAGGGACTACTATTGTCCCTAATGAAAAGAGTGAGCTCATTCCCACGCGGATCGTCACTAAGAGGCAGGTGTGCATCGACTATCGAAAATTGAATGATGCCACTCGAAAAGATCACTTCCCTCTCCCTTTCATTGATCAAATGTTGGAAAGGTTAGCTGGACACATGTATTATTGCTACTTGGATAGGATGTCCAACTACTTTCAAATACCTATTGCTCCGGAGGACCAGGAGAAAAACACTTTCACATGCCCTTACGACACATATGCCTACAGGAGGATGCCGCTCGGGTTTTGTAATGCATCGGCTACGTTTTAGTGGTGTATGTTAGCCGTATTTGAAGATAGGGAGGAATTGGATCTCCAACTGCCAGAGACTTAGTTGAAGAATGTGAAGAGCATCAAGCCAATGACGTTAAACAAGTGCGCTTCTTGGGAGGTAACCTATGTCTAACTTAGGTACGTAGCGTTCTTTTTATTTTCTTTTTGTTGTCACTATCCTAAGTTTATTATTTTTAGAAATTTATAGATCTTAAGGGGAGTTTCTAAGCTTATTTAAAGAGAGCAGGAGTAATTTCTAAGTGTGGGGAAGCGCTAATGACAAGTAAGGAATTTTGAATTTTAATCACTAAGTGCACCTGGTAAGTTTTTCTCCACGTTCATTTACACTTTTAGAGGTGCAGGATGATCACAGTTGTTGTCTATTTGCTTGGGCAAGTCTTATTTTCCCTCTACGTGTTTTTCAAAGTCTGCACTATCTTTAGCACAACTAATGCTTAAGACTATGCACAATCTAAAGAGGTTTTGTGGATTTTTTGAAGTCAGCATGGCCACGAGCATGGCCGTACTGAAGCTAGGGTTGCATTTATCAAACATTTTGTAGATTGTTTTGAAGTCAGCACGACTATGAGCATGGTTGTGCTGCAGCCAGGGCAGACTTGCCCTATAAAACGCCACTTCCTATGCTCCTTTTGAGGGTCTGTACGGTCCCGAGCATGGTTGTGCAGCAACCCGTGTTGAGAAAAAAAAACCACACATATATACAATTTCTCTCTCTCCTCCCTCACTCTCTAAATCGTCCTCTAGATTTGTTGGGTGACTTCACCAATTATCTAGACTAGGATAGTCTAACTTCTCTTTTTACCCTTAATTTCTTTGTTTTTTTATCTTTTTTCTAGGATGATACAGCACAAGCTTTGGGTTCCCAGCTCCAATGATGACATGCCATTACTGTTTTACTCTTATACCTGGTCTTGAACTCTACATTCAACCGTCTATATATAAAAACTGAGAAAGTTCTTAGTGTCCTTTCTCTTTCAGTTATTTTTCATTTCATTTTTCCTTTTCCCTTTTGTGTGCTTGATTTGGGAAGACATTGGGGACAATGTCTTGAATAAATGTGGGGAAGGGGTATAGGGAACGAAGAAAATTGAGAAATTTGGGCCTTGCTTTACTTATGTTATCTATGCACTATCTTATTAAATTTCCCCCATTTATAAGTTTGCAGTTGAGTTTGAATGTTGATTTTGAATCATTAAAAAGCGTGATCCTTGAAATTGTGCTCATAAAAGTCAGTAATTCTGTGTTTCTTACTCACCTATTAATTGCTATTTAATTATTGATTATGGAGTTGTGAAATAGATCGAAGTCCTTAGTTTAAAGTTAAATGATTGTATTTTTAAGCTTATTGGTTAATATATTTACCTTTCAAAAACTTTGAGAGCTCTTCTAACTTTTTGTGAAAGATGCATATGAAGTCTATCACTTGGTGATTCTTCTTAAGTAATCTCTTCGAAAATTAATTAATTAATGTGTTAATTGAGCAATAATGTGAAAAGCTTAGTTAGTATGGGCAGGCTTTGGTCCCTTAGAAGAGCAAAGTTTGACTCCGCTGTTGACTAATCAATCAATTAAAGAAATAATAGGCCGCTACTCTAATGACTTGGGTTCTCCAAGTTAAGAGTATCTTTATGAATCCCTAAAGTTAGGATGATAAAGGTTCGATGGGTTCTCTTTAAAAACTGGTCACCTAAGGTTGTCTGGCCTGGGATCGGCCGACCAATGATATTATAATAACAAGATAGGATACAAAAAGGGTAAAGTTCAGTAGGTCTTGTAACTTGAATAATGTCCGTAAGGATGCCTTCAATTGAGGGGATAACGTCTGTTAACTTGGGTGTCAAGCCTAGGATTATCTGCTGAATATTCGTTACATGGGTTGTAAGATCTTAAATAATTGAAATTAATATATATATATATAAAAGAGGAAAACGCAGAATTTTTTTTAGAGGTTTAACAAAAAGAGGAAGAAAATCTAAGGGAAGGATGGATGCCATATACTTTCACTTGATGTTGTTGGGCTTAGAAGAGGTAGTTGAATGATTTATATATTCTCTAGTAAGTGGTGAGATGTGACCAAGCCACTTTTGCTTTGTTTGGCTTTCTTTGTAACTTGGGAAGCATTTCTTAAATGGTGAGGGTAATAGTTTAACTTATTTGGATTAATCTGTAAATTGTAATTTTTGTTTGCCAAGTACATGTACAATCATGGTAGGTTTGAGCGGTAGGCACTAATGAATCACTAAGATTAAATTAAATAGAGGATGTTACTTGTGATTTAAAGTTTAACAATGCGTACAATTGCTAAGAGGAGATCTATTTTGTCCTTATTTTGTTTGCTTAAGGACAAGCAAATGGTTAAGTGTAGGGAAATTTGATAAGTATTAGAAGACCCTTAATTCTAGTGCTTATTAGTTATATTTTTTTATGGATTCCATGTGATTTGTGAAGAAAAGGGTAATTATATGATTAAATTTTAATTTCAAGTGTCAATAGAGACAAAAAAAAAATGGTTTAAGGATGATATGAGCATAGGCGAGCTGAAATTTGGTGAAAAATGAAGAAAACTAATTTTTAGTTCAGCACAACCTATACAGATGCCAGTGTTGGATGCAAAAAATGACCAGTAGCTATACCAAAGTGTGCCCTAGGTTCAGCACAACCCGTGTTGATGTTAGTAACGAGAATACAAGTTTGTTTTTTTTTTTTTTAGCCCTGCCTTAAGCACGACCATGTTGGAGGTCATGCTAAACTAGGTAGTAAAGATAACGTGTTTCGAAGCCAGCACAGCCTTGAGCATGGCCGTGCTAACACCTATGTTAAACCCTGTTTTCGTAGAACTATAAATAGATGCATTGTTTTATTTTTTAAAAGGGATTTTTTTTTCTTCTTGCTTAGTTCTGAAAACACTATGAGACCATTATTACGAACTTCAAGAGGAAAATTGTCCGAGCATCATTGGAGATCACAAAACAAAACAAGGGATTACTCTTTCTATCATGAATTAATTTTACTTCTCTAAATTCTCTATTTTTATTGAAAACTCCATGAAGGAGTAATTCTTTATATCTTTCATCTTGTGAAACCCTAACTCATGTGCTGAAACATTGATTAATTAATGAATTGTTTATATCTTTGCATCTATTCATGTGTTTCCATTGTTCTTGCGATTAATTTATGCATGCGAATTGATTGCATGTCTGATTTTTATTAGATTGAAAGAGGTTTCGTCTAATAAATTAGATCCTCATGAATAGCGAGATTACATTTTTTGCCTAAAGGTAGGAAAACATTGATTTTCTACAATTAATTGGAATTTGTGAACTTAATGAGATCTTGCATGACGGTATTGAGGGAGAGGTCTCCATTATCTTATGTATGATTAAGAATTGATTAACTCAAGGGAGTAATTGATTTTACTTGAGAATTCCTACGGTGTAATGTGTAAATTGATTCGTTAATCGATATCTTATTTTGAGAATTTAAGGATTATGGTGGAATAAGATGAGGGGTATATTTTATGATTGAATATATATATATATATATTTGATAGCATCATTTAATTATAGGGTTATTAGGATTTGTTAATTGTTAATTTAATTTTCATATCATAAATTAGACTAGATAGTAGAGAAAGATAATACTAGTACTTGTTTTCTAGATCCTAGAGGACGACACCTGTTAAATCTATACTATAATCGATAGGTACACTGCCTAGCTTGATAGTAGATTTTATTAGTTATAAATTTAAAACTTAAAATGATCGATTAAATTCGAGCGGATCAAACTACAAAAAGTTTTATGAGATATTAAATTGAACTTCTCAAAGTTTAGGTAGTTAGTAGCACATTTACACAAAGTTTAGGTGGTGTTCGTGACATTGACCTAATTAACATTTATCAATAAAAATAATATAGTTTTAACACTTAAATATAAAATCACAATATAATAAGAATTTAATAAAACAAAGCTATATAATATATAGCATAGTACACATAAACGCACACACACATATACATATATATACACATATATGATATATGTGATACATATATGTCTTATAGTTATATTATATATATATATATAATCTACATTTAAGTGTAAGCTACATACATACAATGTATGTATGTTATATATATTATATATAATTATATATGTGTTATATATATTATTAAATATTTAGTTGTTAAACGGGTTTATGGAGTCAAATCCAAGACCCATTTATGGGATCTATCTAATGAATGGGTTTATAAATAGGTTTATAGGTTAAACCTGGATCCGAATGCAAATTTTACCTTGTTTAAATGGGTTTGATCAATTTGAGTTTTGTGTCAATTTTTCCTTGAATAAATTTTTTTATAATCACTTCATATCGTGTTGTGTCTAGGCTTGTAGGTTGTGTCCTAAATTGCTAGTCCTACCCCTCTCTTTGTTGTTTCTATCACTTAAAGTGTGAGATGAAGAAGACAAAATGACCACTGTACCTAAAGAATGAAAAGGTTGACCGAAGAATAGAACAAAAGCTCGAAAGTTTGTTGGAAATTGTATTAATGCAATTGAAAGCAAAAAATAATGAAGGAAGTGAGAGGAAAAGCAACAAATTTTTTTAATTTGAAGAAGGAAGACAAAAAGAGTAAACAAGAGTCAAATATTTGATATTTATAAGCGAAGACAAGATATACAAAGAGGCGGTTAAGTGAAAAGGCAAGATTTGATGGCCTCCAACCTTATCTTGATACGCATCTTGTGTCTCAAACCAATAATGAAAATTTAGTGGCATGATTGACATAAATAGACCATGCCCTATAACATTTCGATTGCTATGATCGGCATTGAATGTGCTAATATGTATGCGCTCAAGGACAAATCAAATTAAAGCTTCCTTAAGAAGCCATTGTCCTTTCAAGTTACACACTACTGAATGAGATTAGAGGGCACCACCTAGTTAGTTTTGAGGATCCACACTCCTTTCAACTTAGCTCAAGAGGGCAAAAACATGATGTTGCTTGACAAATTACTTGCTCGATGTTACCCTTAGATTGCTAGCTTAATAATCACCATAGAGGACCCCATGCACTTCTCAACCCATTTAGCATAGGGGAAGCCTCGCTTGAGAAGCTTACCAACTTGGCTACTTTATAATAATTAGAACTCTATTATGCTAAGTAAAAAAAGATGTCAAAAATCCCATCGAAGAGCTTGTCCTTTGAACCAACATGCAACAACTTATCTTGAAGAACTTGAGTACCCATCCTTTCATTAACTCTCCTTGCTGACTCGTCACAATAAGTCTTTTTAGGCTTACCCCCAAGGCCTAATTCGACTTGCCTAGGCCTAGGATAGAGCTCTAAAGATCAAAGCCAAGCTCTTGGATCTTAACCAAGCCTTCTGAATAAGAAGCATAATAAGCAGAGGTCAAACTGAGCAAGAGCAAGTTACACTAACTTAGCCCAAAATTAAACCGATCTAGAATAGCCTAGATGTTTACACCTGCCTTAAGACCTTAGCCTAAGGTTAGATTAGCCAAATCCCATTAGATCCCTAGATAAGGAATGTAGAATAGTTGCCCAATAGATGATGAAGGATCTTGATAAAAGATTTCTATACCACAAAAATCCGATGCAGATGTCGAGGACAATAACCCCCCTTTCTAAAATAACTCGGTCCCATTCCCCATAAATAGGGGTTGAGATTGCTTCATAAAGAATTCAAACCTTATATACACATTTACACATATTATTCATTTTATTCTCCAAACACCCTTATGTTGACTTAGGTATCAAAGTGACCACATTGGAGCACCCTCCAATATTCTCATAGTCTCTTTTTTCTCCTTTTGTAAGTGATTTCAACCACTTTCGAGAATCTCAGCACAACATCGCCTATGTGCACAAGGAGTTTAAATTGTTTTCTATCCAAAAAATTGTGCTATTCTTCCTCATTATAATTCTAATATTTTTCCATTTTTTATTTTATTTTATTTTTTGTTTTTTTTTTTGTTTTTTTTTAACTTATTTTCTCACTTTTTGGGGTTTTTCCACTTTGTGGCTTCTTGAATTTAGTTTTTTTTTTTTTTATTCCTTTTTTTTTTGTTTTTAACAAAAAAAAAAAACAACTATAAGTAAATAGGCTAAAATGGGATGTCCACAACTTCCATCTCTATTGTTAATTAAATTTCAATTTCCATGTATAATATAAGTATAACCCTAAATATGTAATTATATTTTAATTAGTTCTTTTTTGGTTTGTACAAGATTAAATGACAAAAATACATAGGGAAATATATATTTAAAAAAAACTTGGATTTTAGTGTTTTTGCAATCAACTAATTTTTATTTATTTATTTTTTGTTTTTTAATCAAACTCATAACTTGCATTTCATTACTATCTATTAGTATTAGTTAGGAAAACTGTCTCTACTTCTAAATATAACGATATAAAAATATAAAGCCATAAAGAAAAAAAAAAAAAGGAAGAGTCAAGTTTGAACTCGAAAGGTACTTGATCAGCTATCCTAAGATCAGGATGATTGACCTCCACTTTGTGGAAGGTTGTGGAGCTTGAGGCATGGTGAGTGTTCTTGCACCCCTCTTATAAGGTGGTGGCCACTTAGGCCAAACGTGCTAGTAGACTATAAATAATTGGATTTTTTTTAAATTGATTTTTGTTTTCTTCTTTATTGATTATTTTTCCTCTATTTTTTTAATATAAAGGACAGTGAGTTAATCTGGGTGGATTGCCATATTCACTAGCATGGGTAGGATTTGAGCCTCCTATAATGGTGATGTCACAATCGACCAACGCTTTTGTTCTCTTAACAGCTACTCTAGGCAGGTTAGCTTTAGAATATTGAAACCCATGTCATATTTGTGTTTGATGTATATATAGATTAGATATACACCAAGTGGATGTTATATACACAAATGAAATAGAAACAAAAATAGACGAAACAAGCATGCCCTAAAGAAATGTTTTTCAAGTTAATTTTTTAAATTAAAAATTTTAGGATTCAATTACAACTCCTCAAAACTTTTATGACCTTTACTGCAACAAAAAAAAAAAAAAAAAAGGGTTTTAGGATTTCGTCGCAGGAAGTGGAAAGATGATTCATTACTTCGGAGTCGGATGCACCTTGGCCAGTACATGAGCACTGGACGGAGATCATCTGGTACGTACAAAAATGTCTTGCTGACAGTGTTTTATTCCCATCTCGTCCTCTTTCTATATCTTATCTCTGAAGTTCTCGATGGATTATTCCCATGTCTATCTTGATGAACAAAAGTATTAGAATCTCGAGCATTCTAGGATCCCTCTCTTTTGAATTTATTAAGTAAATAATAGTACAATGCAGTTCAATTAGTTCAAATGTAGTGATTATGACAAAAGAAACAAGCCCGTACTCCAAGCAATGAATATATGCGCTTCTCATGAAAGTTAAAGCAAATAGAATAGAGAAAAAAGGCTTCTAGTGTCACTCTTCCTATTTAAATTTAATTTACTTAGGAGGCAGCGATCTTCCAGGCCTATATAATGGAGCACAAGTGCTTAAGATTGAAATCACTACTAATCAATCTAATTAGCTTAGTAAAAAATCATTAATTAAGATAAGATGTCAAAGGCATCTACTTATATCTTGCTTCTTGTCAATTTGATCACATCCTTGTCACCAGCATGTACTGATTGATGTTTTTTTTTTTTTTTTTAAATTTCTCCGTTCATTTATTAAAAACTTTTCTACCTGTTATTGTGAATTTCCATAAATGTAGCATTATAAGTCTAAGCAAATCATATCAATGAAGTTTTCCATAAATGAAAGGCGCTCGATCCCTTCTTTTTTTGGTCATCCTCTGATCTTTTTTTTTTTTTAATTCTCTGCAGGTGGAGGGCAGCTTATAATGGTGAACAACTGCGGAGAAGTCATATGGCCAGGAATACTTGGCAGTGCCAAGCACCTGACACCTAAAAGTGGTGGCTTTCGCCTTGGCATCGGCGAGGAAGTAGTCATTGATGTACCTGAGAAATGGTCAGGCAGGGTATGGGCCAGGCAGGGCTGCTCTTTCAATCGACATGGAAAAGGATCCTGTAACACTGGAGACTGTGGTGGCTTATTACATTGCCAAGGAATGAGTGGTGTACCGCCGGCTACCGTGGTTGAAATGACCCTAGGTTCATCAACTTCGCCGCTCCATTACTACGATGTCAGCCTGGTTGATGGCTTCAATTTACCCGTTTCAATGAAGCCGATTGGAGGCGGGATTGGATGCGGTGAAGCAGCATGTGAGGTCGATTTGAATGTTTTTTGTCCGTCAGCCTTGAAAGTCAAGAGGGAAGGTAAGGTTGTGGGATGTAAGAGTGCATGCTTGGCAATGCAATCTGCAAGATATTGCTGCACTGGGGAGTTTTCAAATCCGAAAACTTGCAAGCCAACACTATTTGCTCATGTATTCAAGGCATTTTGTCCGAAAGCATATAGTTATGCTTTTGATGAATCTTCAAGCCTGAATAGGTGTAGGGCTACGCGCTATGTCATCACTTTTTGCCCTCCCAAATGAATATGGAAACTATGTGATTTGGTGATTTATCCTTGGTAGTTTGTGGCAATACATGGTAGAAAGTGATGGTGGTGGCAACTAGGTGCTGATAAAGGAATCTGTAGCTTTTAGTTTTACCAAAGATACCGTTGTAAAGTCAAGCATGAGGGACTATTGCCTAAAGATTTTACATGTCTTGTTTTTCTACCTGTCCTTGTCTTGACCAGATTATTCCTATATCCTAGGGAAGCATCAATCTATGTTCTTGTTGAATAAGTTATATCATCTTTTCTGAGATATTAGACGTAGCATTTTATACTGTTCATACTGACGAAAAGCGTAGAAGATAAATAAAGGAAGAATATAAACGAAATCCAAGAAAGAATAAAACTGGAATAGAATAATAAGCTATAATAGCTTTTGTCATAAACATAGGAAAATCTTCATTGATAGTATATTTTGATGATTTACAAGTTTTCATTTCTCTAATTTATACTTTTATTAGTAACATAGAGGCAAATGTCCCAATGTAAGCAAGGCGAGAAACTCGAACCCGACTTACAATCCAAGGTTTGCAGCTATATCGAATTAAGTTGGTATTTTAACAATTTTGGGTTTATTTTGTTTAAATGCAAGAAATAAATGGATACGGATGTAAATAATGCTTAGAATCATATATGAAATAGTTTTTTAGTTGAATCAACAACCAATATGATCCATGATTGCTAAAACACGTATAGGGTATTAAATAGAAATCAATATTACTAACGTGAAATCTAGATCTAATCGGTTTGCCACAATCATCAAACGATTGACAGGAACTCAAGGGAGTAAAGAGGGTTAAAACACTCAATAATCAATTTTTAAAATGATCTTGTCATTAGAGAGGAAATACATGACGAATTCTTTTGTTGAAACGAAACCTAAACCCTTAACATAAGTCCTCAAACGTTACAATGGTATAATTGCAAATAAGATAGTCTTATAACACCATATATAAGTAAAATGCATCGCATTTGGGAATGGGTGTAGGAGTTAGCCGAGCGGCCGACATAAGCATCTGGATGGCATGTCATAAACGTAAGCCGTTCGGATGGGAAGAAGGGATCCGGTCGGATGGTCTTGGTTAGAGGTGTCTATTTGAAAAAGAGCACCTTAACTGATCGGATGGCTCGCTTTTCATGGTTATTCTTGCACTTCAATAGTTCAAATAATCACGTCTTGGGGTTGGTTCATTCCTTGGCACTTTAGGAGGCTGCTCAAGTCCATAATTGCATAATCACCTTGTGGTGGTTCAAGATTCTACTCGAATTTTTTGGTTGGGTACTTAAATTTCCTGTGGAATCAAATATGTACATGGAACAAAATTAAAAGCAAAAAATAGCTTGACAAAAGCAAAAGTTTCATCAATGCCTAGAGTTCTTTCCACTCATCATTCAGTCAACGAAAGTTATAGACAACAATGGAGCTTTACATAATTGCAATGGCCCTACATGTTGATACTTTGCATAAAAGATGAGATCCGGCTATATGCTAAGAAGGTGAAGGAGAGGAAGAAGTCGCATAAATGAGAAGGATGGAGGAGTCAAGAAGAGACGCCTAATGATTGACAAGGAGGAAGAAGGGGGTAAAGCGAAGGAACCAGCATTATTTAGCCACCTTGAGGTGGTAGAGTGAAGAAGGGCAATGATGTGCCAAGGGAGATGACTATTAGATTATCATTCAAACAATATATGCAACAATCAAATGTAAAGGATAAAATTGTCCAATCAACTAATGGATATAGCTCACTAGTGATTGAATAAACGTAGAATAGATTACCTTAATATGACTCACAAGATAATTGACATGGATTAAATCGCCACAATCTATAGATCGATATGAGTTGTAGATGAGTAAAAGGACTCAATAATAATGATGTATTTTCTAATGAATGATTAGGGTTTGATTACAAGACTTAAAAGGCAAACAATTACAAAGTTGTAAATAATTAAGAAAAGTAGAAAGTCTTTCCGGATGGAACACAATGGGCAGCATACCTATGTTTGCAACCTTGTATCTCCCTATGCTTCAATTTCCCACTCAACATGGCCATGTTGCCACTTGTTGTGCTTGTGTTGGTCAACACGCCTACATTGGTGGTCATATAACTCTCTCCACCTCATTTTCTTAATCCAAACTCGTGATATAACTTTAGGACTCTGTCCAAACTCAAGTAATGTCTTATAAATATCGAAATCATATAAGGAATAAGAACTAATGAATTGAAACTCACATTGGTAGAGGTTGTTCATGTATAATCCAAAATGCAAGCCTGTGAAGTCCTCTTATGCATGCTCTAGTAATGGGACCTATAGTTTGATTTCCATCATTTGTACAATTTAATACCTTTTCAACATGCCTCAAGATCTTACTTCCTAACTCAACATTAGAAAGCAAATTAAGACCTTTGCTATCCAATTCCTATGTGATACACAAATCAATAGGACAAGACTCATCTTTAGCTAGGTTAATTACCAAGATCCTCAATTTTAAGTTGCAAAACCTTCTAGTGATCACTATAGAGATTTGGTTGGTAACTTGGCACTCATCATCACCCCCTCCTTAGAGAAGATTTGACCTGAATCTTGGAAGTCAAATATATTAGTCTTCCTAGATCATATGAGAACCAATATAGAGTAAAGATAATAACACAATAGTAGTTTCACTAGAATAAGGACATCAATGCTTGTAAGAATTCCTTCCACTCATCATGAGTTTAATCAATGAGTTGCATATGTAAATTATTAGTTTTATACTCTACTAACAATCCTAAAAGCTTAGGAGGTATGTGCACTAAAGGGTTAGAGATAGAAAAGGTAGTGCTTGTCTCACAAATGTATTTGAAGTGTTTGCTTCTCTATACTTTAAATTGAATTATCAAGATGAAATCTCTCTTCCTCTTCGTCTTTGAAAAATTCAATACATGAAACATGCTCATCATAATCCTTGCTGGTAGCAAAACAACAAATAACAACCAACTGCTATTTAGCACTCTCTAACTAAAACTGAACCCCTTAATAATTTCCAACATATCTTCCCTTCCACAAAGGTTCTAAATAATAGAACAATTAGCTCTAATTACCCCATTCTCGCTCAACTTAACATTCTTTACATCAACTCCACCAAGTTCATCATGTTCCACATCATTCCACCATGATGAGGTCATTAATATTGATGCATCTCTAAGAAACTCCCTTGAAATCAAATGCTTCCTAACTACCATAAGACTTCTACATAATTGTTAGTATAAGAACTCATATTTGTTTAATTTGCCCAGAGGACGCACAAGATTTCATATAGCAACTCCTAACTCCTAGCGATGTCGTAATAGGAACACTAGTAAACCCACTACTATTTTTTGCTTCATTCCTTTATGAATCATTAGCATTATCTTCTTGCTACCCCATGCCTTAAAAACTAGGATAGGCCTTACTACACTTGGGCTCAAATAAAACAAACTTTTGCTTAATAGGAGAAGTTCCTTCCATTCATCATCTATAGGGTCAATTACTCCTTATGGTGATGGATATTGAACTTCTTCAATATCCTTTCCATTATCCACAACCAATTGAGTTTTGGTACTTTTGTTATCTCCTATAACTCCCTATGTTTTCATATTTTCACTCCTCTACCTCCACATCACTAACTCCTCTACATAAACCATGTCATTAGTAACTTGCTTCTCAATAATCATTAGAGTTCTCTGCTCTTCCTCTTTATAGTCCTCATCCTCAATAAGATGTGTCTCTACAACTATTGGATTCTCCTGCTCTTCCTCTTTAGGCTCCTCCTCATTAAGAACCTTAGCTTGTTGATTTAGACACTAAACAATGAAGTTCCCATAGTTTAAACACCTAAAGAACTTCCTCTCAATAGGCCCTTCCTCTGTATATGCTGGCTCTGATTCAATATGACCACAACTCCTCTTAATAACACTCTCTTTAACACTTGCCAATTCAGTAGTTTGTTGTTCAATATCTTAGTACAATGAAACCTTTAATGCCTCTAACTGATTCGATATAATAGAAAGAGATGAGTTTGTCACTTCATAGCAAGAATGCTGCTACAATTGTTGCTCCATTGAATAGTATCATCTAACATCTCATATCTAAAGAAGTCAACTTCTCTAGCTATCTCAAAATTTAATCCTCCTACAAATCTATTTATAGTGCACAAACAAGGTTCATCCCAATCATAGCATCTGAAGAAAGATTTATATTTCAAGGCATACTTGATAACACACATGTCTCCTTACTTCAACCCAAATAGTCTACTACCATAGCCATATCCATTTACACTCAATATGTTGATTCTCTTAGGTAGTTTATGGTAAGGTGGAAATATTATAATTAAGGGAATCAACATTTGGAGTCAAGTTTAAATAGAAAATTAAACTTTCAACTGGTTAAAATAGAGAACTAATGTTACACTAAGTAGTTTAAATAGAAGATCCTATTATGGCACCATTATGGATAGTAATAGATTTTTTGTTTGAACCAGTTATTCATGTTTACAGGTTAGTAATGGATCCTCTACTTGAATCACTTAGCATAATGTTGATTCTCTATTTTAGTAATTTGAAAGTTTAATCATTTATTTTAATTACTTAACATAACATTGATATTTTATTTTAACTACTTGAAAGTTCAATGCTCTATATAAACTTGACCTTAGGCATTGATCCTCTTGCTTGTAATTTTTCTAGTGAGATAGTGTTCATTATGGTGTTAGAGGGTTAGAGTAAGTATTTGGGTAGTGTTTAGGGACCTATATAGGATTAATTGTTTGATGGGAATTCTATCAAACACTTGGTGAGTAGCTTAATATCTCCTTCACAATTCACACAATGAAAGACTACAACTACACATCAATAACCTCATATCACAAGCCAATCACAACTACAACACAACTTGTTAATCAAACCACCATAGATAATTGTGACCCATGTGCCACTTATACAAAGTACCACACAACACTCATGCAACACATAATACACTCCCATTGTCAAAAACTCACTTAAATACCATACAAAATATGATGTGCCTAGAGAGATGACCACTAGTCTATCGTTTAAACAATATATACAACAATAAAAAATAAAGGATAAAATTGTTCGATCCACCAATGGATGTGATTCACTGATGATTGAACAAATGTGGAATGGATTACCTTGATATAACTCTCAAGATAATTCATCTAGATTAACTCACCAACTTGCCATGGTCTAAAGATTAATATAAGTTGTAGATGAGTAAAATGACTCAATAATAATGATGTATTTTCTAATGATTTCTTAGGGTTTGATTACGAGACTTAAAGAAAAAAAATGACAAAGTTGTAAATAATTAAGAAAGGTAGAAAAAGTCTTGTAAGAAGAAACACAATCAGTAGCACACCTATGTTAGCAACTGTGTATCTCCGTATGCTTCATTTTCCCACTCATACATGGCCATGTTGAGACTATGTTAGTCAATACGCCCATCAACATGCTCTTGTTGGTGGCTATGTACCTTTCTGCACCTCATTTTCTTGATCCAAATCTGTGGCACAACTTTGAGACTCCGTCCAAAACTTAACTAAAGCCTTACAAACATTGAAATCATACAAGGAATAAGAACTAATGAATTGAAACTCATTTGATAATGGTAGTTCATGTATAATCTAGAATGCAAGCCTTTGAAGTCCTCTCACATGTGCTCTAGTAAGCGAGCCTGTAGCTTGATTTTCATCATCTATAATAATTGATACCTCTTCAACATGCCTCATGATCCCATTTCTTGGCTCAACATTAGGTAGCAAATTAAGATCTTTACTACCTAGTTCCTATGTGTTGAGTCTAACTTTTGAATCATTTTTCTTAATTTTAATCTATACTAAAATTTACCCATTTAACATAAATTACTTGACTAAATTAAGAAAAATTAATTTTTAAAAGGAGTCACCACTAACCGAAGGTGGAAAGTAAGTCAAGGTTGATTGGGTGGATTAACCTTAACTATCTACTAGTCTATGAATTTTCCTAAAAATATTTTAGAAAAATATTAACAAAAGTTATTGGATTCGAGGGCTAACCTATTAAAACCTAAATAGTTACCATATAAAATTTTTGAGAATATTTACTAAAAGGCCTTTACATTCCTATTTTTATTTTTCATTTATCTGCTACTATATATTATACTATTCTATTTATTATTATTATTTTTTATGTTTTTGCAAGATTATGAATTTATGCTGAAAAAAAATGCAAAAATTGAAATTTATTATACTAATCTTTCTAAAACTTTTATTACGGTTATGTAATAACCTAAAATTTGTATTCATCTAATTTTTCTAAAGTTTTTATTTTATTTAATTTTTTCTAAAGTTGTTATCTTATTTAACTTTTCTAAAGATTTTACTTTATTTAATGTTTCTAAAGTTTTTATCTTATTTAATTTTTCTAATGTTTTTATTTTATTTTTGGTTATTTTTTCCAAACCTAAAGTTTTAATTAATTATGGTTACCCTAAAGGTGCCTACGTTCTCACTAACTAGGATCAAACTATTCGTAGTTCGCTTTTTTTTTTTTATAAAATTTTAGTTTTTTGATTAATTTTATTTAATGGAAGAAACATCGGGTTTATGTTATTTATTTAGATTAATTTTATTAAGCAAATTCCTAGGTGACCTAGATTATTACATGATATTTTTTTTTAAAAAAAAAAAACCTACGATAACCTAAGTTTGAGAAAAAAACATCATATTAAATTTTTATTTAAAAAAAACTCTATGTGGTAAAACCCTAAAATGCTAGATTTTAATAAAAAAATTATATTTTTTATATTTTCATATCTTATTCTTTATTCTTATTCCATACTATTCCTAAAAATTTAATTAAAAACTTTATACTAAAAACTTTATTTTTGTATTTTTATCCTTTTTACTTCTTATTGCATTTTGGTTTCTAAAGTTTGATTTATTGATTTGATTTTCTAAAATTTTCAAATTATTTATTTATTTTTATTTTTAAGACCCTAGCTTATACTAAAGACTTTTATTTATTTCTTTTTTTTTTAGATTCTTATACTTTCATTTTTTAAACTAAAGATTTTTATTTAATTAATTTTTTATTATTTAATTTTTTACCATCAAGCAATGGTATACACCATGACAACTCGACGAGTACTCTAAATTTATTATTTTAAATTTTTCTCTAAACTAAAAATAAGTTTAAAAAAAATCTAATAATAAATAAAATAAAAAAATTAAAATTGAATTGAAAAAAGAAAAGAAAAGAAAAAGCATCACTAATCGGATTGCTAAGATGGACACAGGTTAGGTCGCATGCAAGTTAGATCAAATTGGGTTGTGGGCTAGCTTTATGGGCGTAAATCATGAGGGGCACAGTGGCTACTGCTCGTTATTCATGGTGCTCCAATCACTATTCAATCCAATTGATTGATGTAAAATCAAATGAAAAGATGGAGTTTTTGCTATTTTATGTGACCTAAGGATTCTACTGGTACCTAAATCGTAGTTTAAGGTTGTGTTAGTGGAGCTATCCTAGAAAGAAGGTGGTGGTTGGGGTGAGTATGAGTCTAGAGAGAGAAAGCACAAACTAGCTCTTTTTTTTGTGTTTTTCAGTGATTTTTTTTTGGTCCCCCTGGTATTTGTTCATCTTCACCTCTATTTATAGGTGCATTAGGATTCAGTATAGATAAATTCAAATATTTCATGAAAATCGCAAGACTTAAACTCATTTTTATCCCTTTGAGATTTAATCCAGTTTTTTTCTTGGTTGATTTACATCAAAGATTTGATAAAATCCATTCGGTTTTGTTTGGATTTGAGAATGCAATCATCCTGCATTTTTCTCCCATTCTTTTTGTGTTTTTTTTCCTTCCTTTTTCTTTTTTTTTTTTTCTTTACTGTTATCTAAGGAGGAAGAAGATCATTTGCAACACACATGACTTCTTCTAACTAATAGCGTGTTGCCATGTAGCAGCTAGGAGATAAAAGAAAATAAAATTGACATAAAGTACCCTCCGTAGGATTCAAACTTGTGACCTCGGTTTCCCTCGCGTACATTAGATGGTACACGAACCAGTTAAGCTGGCCCTTTTCTCAGTTTCTTATTGCAATCAATTTACATTTCAACCAACTGTCTTGATTATTTTTGTTATTTTAATGTTCCCGAGTTTGATTTAGAAACCTGTATCTCCTTACTTTTATTGAATATATTCGTATTTTTTATTTTCTTTATTTTTTTTATAATTTTTTTTCATTTCATGTTTTTTTTTTCTATTTTTGTTTAGCCCTTTTATTATTTTTACTTATATAAATATATATATGTTATATTTATTTTTATTATTCCGTAAACTAGGCTCTTTTTCCTTTTTTTTTTCTTTTTATTTGATTTTTTTTTCTTTTTAGACGAGAGCAAAAATGAGGTGCCTACAGCTGCTCCTCTTTATAGTAAAGCTCAAACAGAACTTTACTACAAAGATAAAAAGACATGATTTTTGCCTTAAGTCTTAGATGACATGCCTACTACTAACGAGATAAGACTTTAATGATTTGACATCTACTGACAAGAATAGACTTATGAGGGTCGCTAGCTACTAACAAGACTAGACTTATTATAGAGTGCCACCTATTGACAAGAATGGACTTAAAGAAGATGTTAGTTACTGACGAGTTTGGACTTAAATGTGTTGGTAGCTACTAATGAGACTAGACTTATTAGGTTGCCACCTACTGGCGATGATGGACTTAAAGGTTTGCCACCTACAAATGTGGGTGGACTTATAGAAGATGCCAGCTACTGATGAGCTTGGATTTAAAGAAGATGCCAACTATTAATGAGCCTAGACTTAAAGGTTTGCCATCTACTAACAAGAATGGACTTAAATGGGGCCACCTACTAATGAAAATGGAATTTAAGGTTTGTCACCTACTGACGAGAATGGACTTAAATGTATTGCTAGCTACTAATGAGACTAGACTTTAAGGTTTGCCATTGCCGAGTCTAATTTTTTAATTTTCCCATTCCTAATCCGATCTAGACTAGACCCTATGCTCATCTAATATAGATCCTCGACTTGAGTTAGGAACTTCGTTCAATTTTAGAGTCGCCACCCAACTGTTGTTGGGAAAGATTGAATTAAGACTAAAGGAGCGGATTAGTCTTAATTTGGACCACTAGTCGTCGTGATTTCCTCTTCTCGTTTTTGGTGAAAAGAGGAAAAGGAAAACCAAAGTTTCTAAGTTCGGAGGCTAACCTATTAAAACCTTACGGTTACCACCTAATCTCCTAAAATTATCTCTATCTAGAAATGTCTTTTATTTTGTTTCTGTTGCCTTTTATTGTGTTTTTGAATGAGTTATTTGAAAAAATGATTTTTTATTTCATTTTATGGGTTGACCCAAATGGGTGCCTACGTACCTGCTATTCAGGATCAAACGAGCCGTAGTTCGCTTTTCCTGAAAAGATTTAGTGGGTTTGTGAATTTTAATTTGAAAATCTCTTTTGATTTATGTTTTTTAACATTTTTAGGATTTTTCCAAAAAAAATCTAAACCTAAGCTTTAATTTGACTTTTTGCAAATAATTCTAAAGGAAAACATCAATTTTGGATTTATTTGAGAAAATGATTTTTCTAAGCGATAAAACTCATTTTTTTTATTAATTTTTTATTATTTTTGTAATTTTATGATTTTTTATGAGTTTTCATGATTTTTATAATTTTTCATTATTTTTTATTATTTTTATAATTTTTTATATTAATTTTTTCATGATTTAAAAATTTTCCTCCTAGGTTCTCATCTATCCTATTTTAAAGTCTAAAGTTTTTTTTTTATTATTATTATTTTTTAATATCTTTATTATTTTTCTACATTTTTATTATTTATTATTTTGATTATATATATATATATATTTTCTATTTTTATTATTAAATCCTAAAAAATCTAATTCCTAGCATTTTCCTATTTATTGAAATATAACTAATACATAAGTAAATAAATAAATAACTAACAAACAAATAAAAAAATAAAAATAAAAATAATCGAAATAAATAAAAAAATAAAAATATAAAAAAAATTCGAAAAATTCGAAAAATCCGACTTACTTGGATCTGGGTTGGTGCGTGGGTCGGGTCAGATTGGTCGAACACGGCGGCGGGGAGTGCTCGTTGACGGCGTTCCGGCGGCCTTTTGCAACGAGTAATGTATCGAATCCTAGGTTATCGAGGGTGAGGAATCCAATGGTGGCGGTGGTTTGCTCCAGAAACGCCTCCTGGTGGTTGCTTAGCTCCTGATTGGCGGTCGCGGCTTCGATTTCCTCCGGTGGTCTCCAAGTCACTCTTTTCTCTCACTTTCTCTCGCTTTTTAATCTGTGCCTTAGCTTCCTCCCCTCCTCCTCTATTTATAGGCTCTCGAAATCGAGCTGGATAAGCTTGGATTTTCCTCGATCGAGGCAAATCGGATCGACGATTAAATGAACCAACTCCGATTCATGTAAATCCTTCGATTTGTTGAGATTTGATTCTAATTGGATGATGTTTATCTCAATTCTGTTGAAGATCTATTGGATTTGTGCAAAAAATCGAATCGAAACGGCCGAAATTCGAAATTTTCCCCTCACCGGCTATCTCGGACCGAGGTTGAAGACGATCACGCGCCCGGCGCGTGCGTTCCCTCCAGCCAATTAGATGCTGCCGCGTGTCCTAGGTAAATGAAAAAAATCGCAAAACGCAGAAACTGCTTCCTCCGCGTTTCGAACCCCGGACCTCGCACCCGCACGCACCCACTTGACCACGGCTCAAACCAGCTGAGCTAGCCCATTTTCCTGATTTTGTTTATTTCGCAAATTGCATATATGCAATGCGATTTTTTTTATTTTTTTTGTATTTTTTGAAATTTCAAAAATTTGTAAAAATTATTTATTCCTTATTATTGCCCTTTCTGAAATCATTTTTCAAAATTGATGTGTTTTCCTATTTATTTTTATTTTTTTAAATATTTTTATTATTTTTTCCAAATTAGAGAAAAATTGGAAAAAATTGAAAATTGATTATTATTAATTATTATTAATTCTTAGGGCAAAAATGGGGTGTTTACAGCCATCTACTAACGAGAATGGACTTTAAGGTTTGCCACCTACTAATGAGGGTGGACTTATAAAATATGCTAGCTATTGATGAGCTTGGACGTAAAGAAGATGCCAATTGCTAATGAGCTTGGACTTAAAGGTTTGCCATTTACTGTCGAGAATGGACTTCAAGGTTTGCCACCTACTAACAATGATGGACTTAAATGTGTTGCTAGCTACTAACGAGACTACATTATTTAGGTAAATTCTCTTTATGTTGATCTTTTCAAGTTTCAAAAGCATATTGAAGCATAATATCCAGTAAAATTACTTTACTAATGAATGGATCTTACCAATCTTGTTGATTTCATCCTAGTGGTAGTTCATTACTTATTACCTGCTAATCACTCACTTGCTGAGCCAAAATACCCTAGCAGAACATTTGCAACCAATCTTCGTAGTTATGTCACTTGCATCTATGGTAGGATCAAATCTTTGCTTGACTATGGCTTTCGAGGTATATCGACTCCTGAAATTGTGTTAGTCCCTTCTTTGGTAATAAAATTTCTTTAAAAAGGATTAAGTCATAATGAACCATTTAACCATTTATTGCTTATCCAGTTCTAGTTCATAGGTGTTAGCTTGATTCGTGTTTATAATGTAGTGTAGAGAATTTGGGAAAAGGAACTTATCGGTGAAGTGTATAGGTAGGGGTTGGTCAATGACCAATCTAGCGTCGACAACTGTAAAGGATATCAACTTGCTCATAAACGATGAAAATTTTATCATAAAAAAGATCAATATCATCGATGATCTCATTGAGTTTGGCAAAAGATTTCATTGATTACTCATAGGTGATATAATTTCACTACATCTGAATTAACAGCCCCCCTTAAATTTGGGCCAAACATATTAGCTAGCACTAATGCCCCCCTTGTAAAGACCTTCCTTACAACATAGGATCCTTCATAATTTGGAGCAAAATTTCCTCTAGGGTCTTATATGTTTAGCAACACTTTTTTCAACACCAAATCTCCCTCTTTGAAGCTTCTCAGTCGTACCTTCTTATTGAATGCTTTAGCTACTCCTTGCCGGTAGCACTAACCATGGCATAATGCTGTGATTCTCTTTTTATCAATCAGATTTAGTTAATTAACCCTTTTCGTTACCCATTCCACTTCGTCAAGCTATGGTTCTACCAATACCCTAAAGGATGGGATTTCCACTTTTATAGGCAGCACGACTTCAATTCCATATACCAATGAATAAGGAGTGGCTCCAGTCGAGGTTCTTATCAAAGTTTTATATGCCATGAGGGCTAACGGTAACATCTTATGCCAATCAATGTAAAGTGATTGCCATTTTTTTAAAAAATATTTTTATTGGAAACTTTAACTACTCTATTGATTTGAAGATAATATGGAGTTAACTTTTTGTAGTTGATTCTAAATTTTTGACATATCTCTGTTACTAACTTGTTATTTAGATTAGTTCCACGATTTGTAATGATAGATTCAGGTGCCCCATACCTAGTAATTATGTCTCTTTTTAAGAACTTGACGACCACTCCTTTGGTCACATTGGTATATGAAGATGCTTTAACCCATTTAATAAAATAATTAATAGCCACCAAAATGAACCTGTGCTCGTTTGATGCTTTCGGTGCTATTGGAGCAATCATGTCAATGCCCCACATGGAAAATGGCCATGGGGCCTACAACATATGTAGTTCTTGAGGTAAAGTGTTGATTTTATTAGCATAGACTTAGCATAAGTGACAACACCCTGCATGTTTAATACAGTCTGCTTCCATAGTCATCCAAAAATAACCCATTCTCATGATTTTATGAGCTAACATATATCCGTTCATGTGTGACCTATAGACTCCATTATGTATTTCTCGCATCAGGGTATTTACTTCTACTTTGTCAACACACCTTGATAGAGTAGTATCGAAAGATCTCTTGTATAATGTAGAACCGTTGAGCAAGAAATGTGTAGCTAATCTCCATAATGCCTTTTAGTCTTTCTTATTCGCCTCCTCTAGGTAAGTACCATTTTAAAGGAGTATTTTGATATCATGACACCAAGGCTTTTGGTCTCGACTCTCTTCAATTGTTAGGCAAAAAGCTGGTTTCTCCTCAATTTCGATCTTTAGAGGTTGAATCTCTACACCATTTGAGATAATCATGGATGCCAACATTGCTAGAGCATCAGTGAATTGATTTTAGGTTTTGGGCACATATGTGAATGAAAAGTTTTTGAACTTTTCCACCAATTCGCTAAGATGCTGGTGGTACGATATTAATTTGCTATCTTTGGTCTTATATTCTCCTAAGGTCTGGAGGATGATTAACGACGAGTCTCCATATACTTTCAATCCCTGGATACCTATTTCTAATGCCATCTTGAGCCCTATGATACAAGCTTCATATTTTGCTATATTATTAGTATATGGATATGTTAACTTCACTACTATGGAAAAGTGGTTATCTTTAGGAGACATCAAAATTGCCCCTATTCCACATCCAAAAACATTCATTGTTCCATCATAATACAAATTCCATTGTCAACCTTTTGATCTTTTATCAACAATGAACATAATCCCTTCATTTGGAAATTGAACTTCAAAGACTTCTAACATACCCTCCTCTGGATATTCTGCCAACTAGTCTACCAAAGCTTGTCCTTTTGCTGTACTCTAACTTACATAAGTGACGTCAAACTCTAAAAGCAGCATCTTCCATTTAGAGATTCTTTCCATCAAAGTCGATGGAATGATACATGGTGTATTATCAAAGCCTATGCATTACCTACACCAAAGCGTAGCAAGTTCTCTTAACTTCTGAATACCTCTATTCTCCTTTAGTGAACTTCTTGCTTAGGTAATATATAAGGTGCTCTTTTCTTTCTATCCCGTCTTTTTGCCCTAGCACATAACCCATGGATTTAGGGAGCATGGTCAAATATAAGAATAAAGGCCTTCTAAGGGTGGGAACCATTAGGACTAGAGGATTCATCAAATACCCTTTGATTTTAGTAAAGGCATTTTCATATTCTACATCCCATTTTATTGTGACATTCTTCTTCAAGAGCTTGAACAAAGGGTGACACTTATCGGTAAGTTGAGATATGAATCTGGCTATGTAGTTCAACCTCCTTAATAGACCCCTTACTTCTTTAAAGGTTTGCAAGGTTGGCATTTCAACAATTGCTTTTACCTTGTTTGGGTTTACTTCAATCCCCCTCCAAGCTAACAAAAAACCTTAGGAGTTTCCTTGATGTTACTCCAAACGTGCACTTCTCAAGATTTAACTTTAATTGGAATTTTCTAACCCTCCCAAACAACTTCCCAAAGACTTCTGCATGATCTTCCCCTTCATGAGACTTGGCAATCATATCATTGACGTACACCTCCACCTTTTTATGCATTATGTCATGAAATAGTGCTACCATAGCTTGTTGATAAGTTACCCCAGCATTCTTTAAACAAAAAGGCATACTTTATAGCAAAATGTTTCCCATGTAGTGATGAACATTGTTTTAGTTTTGTCTTCTTCTAACATCTTAATCTGATTGTACCTTGAGAAACCATCCATGAAAGAGAAAAGGTGGTTTCCAGCAATGTTATCTACTAAGACGTCAATGTATGGCAATGGGAGATTATCCTTTGGCGTTGCTTGGTTCAAGTTTGTAAAATCAACACAAAGTCGAACTTTCCCATTTTTCTTAAGAACCAAGCACTACATTCGCCACCCATTCTAGATAATTTGATACCTTAATGAACCCGACCTCCAACAACTTCTTCACTTCTTCTTTGATTTTCAATGAAATGTTAGGTTAAAACCTCTTAAGCATTTGCTTTCTTGGTCTAAAGTCCACTTTAGTGAGCAGCTTATGAACCACTATCAAATAATCAAGCTTAGGCATATCCTCATATGACCATGCGAACACGTCTAGACACTTCAATAATAACTACAACAATTCCCTCCTCTAGATACTCGGACAAACCATTCCCAACCTTATTGTTCCTAAGGTTTTCATTCGTACCCAAATTTACTTCAATGATTGGTTCATCAATGACAGTTTTTCCTTACTCAAATTGATGCCAATTCTTTTGAATCTCATTCGATTTTTTGACATCACCTTCGACAACTAACCTAATAGGGCCAAAAGTGATATCTACATTTTCATCGTTTACGGGTGTGAGACACCCTCCACTTTCATCGATTTCATTGGATTAAAGGAATAATTGTGAATAGGGAAGCAAATAAGTAGTAGAAGAAAACATATGAAGAGAAAAAGGAATTCAAAACTTTATTCATGGTGAGAAAAATATTTATTGTCTACCGAGATTGAACTAAATTGTGCTAGAATAGTAAAAATAAATTAAATGCTTCTCATGAACCTATCTCTAGTCTAAAGAGACTTATTGCCATTTATAAGGACTAAGAACTTATTGCCATCTATTGGGACTAAGAACCAGTTATTCAATTGGCCTTTGTTGATATTGTCTTCTATCATGCTAACGGTGTATTGCCAGTTAAATGAGTCCACTAACTCTGGTAATTCCAGTTGTTGGGTATAAACTGGTGCTAGAAATGTGTTGTTGATGTCTGGAAACTTTAGCTAAGTGTGGTGTAACTTATTGCCTCTCTTCCCCTTCATTTTCTGCTTCATCTCCTCAATCTCCCAATGAATCGATTTTTATCCTAACCTAAATGTACCTATCTGTGGTTAAATTGAGAGTGACTCTTCATCTTTTGCCACACATACCCCATCAAATATTTGCAATCCCAGTTCTTCCACCTCTTTGCTCCTAATATATGGGATGGTTGTCTCTTTGTATATAGCATAGTCTTACTCCCCCATTACCGTCACAACCTGATCATTAGACATAAACTTGACCTTCTGGTGTAAGCTGGATGGTATAACTTTGGCTGAGTGTATCTAAGGTCTCCCTAGCAGCAAATTGAAAGACTTTAGTATGTCTAGCACCTGAAAAGGAATTGTGAACTCTTGTAGATCAACTTCAACTTGCAATTCAACTTCCCTAGTATCTCTCTCTTAGACCCGTTGAAAGCTTGCACAGTGATTGAGCTCGACTTCAATCCTAATGTGTCTATCCCTAGGAGGTTCAACATGGATAATGGGCGCACATTCAAAGATAAGCCATTATCGATCAATACCTAAGCCACCACCATTTCTTTGCACTTAACCACAATGAATAGTGACTTAATGTGCTGGTCACCCTCTTCTCCAAACTCTTCTAGTGAAAAGGCTATTTGATCAGCAAGAAAGATAGAATTGATTACTAAACCCAATTTCTCAGTTAAAATTTCTTCAAGAACCTTAACTTCATGAAGTAATTTCACAAGTGCCTTACGATGCAATTCAGTGGATAAAAGCAGGCCCATCAAAGAGATTTTAGTGGGGAGTTTAGCTAACTGATCCATGATCGTGTATTCGCTGGCCTTTATGATCCTCTTAAGGGGGTTCTGATCCCTTGCCTCCCTTTTTTCTTCAAGCTTGGGAACCCCTTTAGGGGACAATTCCATAGTAGCCTTCCTTTTGGCCTCCTTAGCTGAATCATACACTCTCCTTAAACGAGTCAATCCTCCTATCATTAGGGGTACCTTCGTAGTTTGATTTATAGCTTAGTGATTTAGTGGTGCAACTTTATAATTCTCTGGCAACACTAAAACATTGAACATGAACTTCTTAGGTTGAATGTTGACTGTCCCCTACTCATCTTGCTTGGGGTATTCAAAGGTGAAAGACTTAGGGTCGACTCCCACCATACCTACCATCTACTCAGATTTCTCTTCTTGACTTCTAGGGTTATCTTCTTCCTTGAATTCCAAGCCCTAACCTATAGGTAGTGCATCTTTATAGACTCTTGGTATAGATAAATAGTTTACTAAGTATTCAAATGTCCCAAATGGTTCCCCGGTGTATCACCAGTAGGATCACTCGCTAAATACCTTATTCTCAAATCCTTTTACGTATAATTTTTCTTTAGCTTAGGATTCATTATAGCTTAAATCTCTTCCTTCTTTACTTTCACTTCCTAGAGTAACTGGTAAATTGTGGGTTTGGTTTTGGTTTGGTCTCTGAGGATTCTTATAGCTTGTAAGTGACCTTTCTACTTTAAGTTGCACACTATCTTCTTTAACATGATAGGGAGCTCATCTAAATCTATCCCTGGCTTACGTTCTTCAATAATGATTACATTGATGGAAGCCCTATGGCTTGGTAGGGGATTGCTATTAACATTAGGTGCTAAAGCCTCTATAAAGTCCAACTAGACCAATTTAGCATATATGAGGTCTTGTGTCTTGCTCCTCAGCCTCCAACAATTATCAATAGAGTGCCTTACTTGCCTCAAATGATACTCACAACAAAGGTTCGAGTTGTAATCTTTGAGTCTATAGTTATTAAGAGGTATCTCAAAATCCAATAGATTCTCATCCTGGAGGTAGTAGAGGACTTGAAGGGATAGGGATTATAGAGAACTAGCTTCTTTGTTAGCATCAGTTTAGATCTTGTTCTTGAACTGTAGGGACATTCTAGTTCATTTAAATGGTTAGTTGCAATGTTAGCCTAGCATGATTTCCTATTGCTACCATGTTGATTGTTGTTTCCCTGCCCTTGCTAATTAGCTTCGGATGTGTGACTTTCTTCTCTACCTCCTCCATAGTGGGTAGTCTCCTTGAAGAGATTACATTCTCAATATGGCACCCGGCATCTACTATCTCTACAAAACTTGTGGCAACATGCCCTACTAAATGCTAGTAGTAAGGCTTACATAAGGTATTGACGAACATGTAAGTTAGATCCTTCTCTAGTAGGGTTTAGTTTTTCTAGTAGCCATACCCCTCCACTGTTGTGTATATTCCTTAAAAGACTCGTTACTCCTCTTCCTCATATTATTAATATCCCAAACTGATGGAGTTGATTCAACATTAAACTTGTACTGGCTATAAAAGACCCTTGCTAGTTTATCCCATGTGTTTATCTCATTCAAATCCAGTTGGGCATAACATGCCAAAGCTAGTCCAATTAAACTGTCCTAAAAAGTCAGTGACTCATACTTAGTCTATTTAGCTATTTTTCTGATATAGAGCCTAACATGGAGTTTTGGGCAACCTATACCATCATACTTTTCAAAATCCAACATCTTGAACTTCTTGGGGAATTCCTCATCCACATAAACGAGTAGATTAACTAGGCCGATTTACTCAAATCCATCGGTTCCTCAAAAACTCTCATCTTCTCTTGGAACTTTTGAAGTAGCTTCTTTTCCATATCCTACTGTTTTTCCTCAAACTTTCACCACTATCATTTACTAACCCATCCCTAAGGTTTAAACTGATAACCTACGAAAGGTCGATCTAATCTACTTGTACTGCTTTATCAGCATGGATTCGGTTAATGGTGTATGTCAAGTTTGCATTTACTCAATTAATTGTAACATAGTCTATTCAAGAGTCATAATTCTTTGATCAGGGTTGTTGTTACTAGTGTTTTCAGCCATTCTAGCTTTTGAGCAAGTGATAATCGAGCTTTTGAGAAGTTCTACCTGCTTGGAAGGTATCTTTGAGATTTGTAACATGATCTAAATCCATTAGATTTATTTAAATCCATAAATTTTCCTTTCCTTTTTCTTACATTTATTATTATTATTTTTATTTCACATAAAGACGTACATAAATACATGCATAACAATAATAGATAAATAATGTGACAAATTACAATTGAATAGTAATGCGGCACATAATTTGACTCATAAAATTGCAATCTCTTATTAATGTTCAAATAATTACATGACTTGAAAATGTGAAGTTCTATTTGAAATAAAGGAAAGTAAACTAGTAAATCATCTTTTTCTTTTTTTAGGAAAAAGAAAAAACTTAACTATACTATGCTTTTCTCCTATACTAGCTTGGTCAAACCACTTCTACTTCTTTCGTCAATTGTCGGATTCACTCATCCTTTTCTTTCAACTAGTTTCTTAAGTACTTAAACAACCCATTGTGACTACCCATGCTTCTTTTTCAAGTAATCTACAGCCTTCTTCCATTTCTGATACAAGACCTCTACCTTTGCTCGTATGATGGCTCCATATCCCTCCTTTTCTAACATAAGATTCTACGGTTCTGGCTCATGTTTGAACACATCGAGGGATTCATATTATGCTTGACCAATGTTCTTCAAAAAATCATAGATGAACTCTCGAGTAGCCCTATAAGCCCCAATCCTTCCATCTAGCTCACCTAAGTATGCTATTTTCTTCACCTCCCTATTCTCCTATAACTCCTTAATATTATTAAGGCGGGCGATCTTGGTTGCTAGTGGTATGTTAGCATCTTGATAATTGAGGGTACTTGTTCCAATGACCCTATGTAGGTAATGTCTTACAAGGGGCCTAATTGTATTACAACTTGGGTTGGGAAGTAACCCATATAACCCATAATACCAATTAGGGGCACACTTTGATACGAACCACGCCAACCCGTGACGAAACCCAATACCAATACGTTCGGAAATTCGTTACCTAAGACACCCAAACACCTAAAGTGGAAAACCACGACCTGTTGTCTATAAGCGAGACAAGAACCTTGGTATAATGTGAAGACGCCACAATCGGGATGAAAGACCGATTGATAAGTCGGGATGAGCGCCACGGAAATTAATCCGATAAGTTCTAGTTAGTTCTTAAAGAACCAAGAGAGGTGCCTCTCAAAAGTGTTTAATGTTCAAAGATGTAAATTCTTAGTTATTCTAAACCTTAGGAGCTTTTATACTAAGGTTACAATTCATGAAAAAACAAGTCCAAAACGACGTAGCTTAAATAAGTTGCGTAAAAACACGAAAATAGAACAAGCTGGCCGGTAGGGGATACACGGCCGTGTACACGACCGTGTACTTTTCTGTGCACATTCCGGTCACATACACGACCGTATACTTCTAGTCGTGTATCTTTCTGTGGATTTGCTTATCTCCATACACGACCGTGCCTTTTAGCCGTGTATCTAGCCATGTATGATTCTGTGCAATCTTGGAATTCCTACACGGTCGTGCCTTGAACATACACACCCTCTTCAACCCGCGTCCGGTGTGACTTGTATAAAAGCAAAGGTCTTCCCATGGTTATTCCAATCCGTTCCAACTTCATGATTGCTCCAATCCTTTCCGGCTTCATAGACATCCTTTATCAACCCGTTAAGTGCTTCCTTGAGTCGTTTCGCTCGACTTCTTGTAATCGGTCCAGGCGACACTTTAAGAGGATCCACATTCCTTCTTCCGGCTTGACTCTCATCATGGATCTCATCATTCCCCTCCTCTTGAAAAGGATTTGTCCTCAAATCGTCACCTACATCAAAAGGACTCAGATATGTAACATTAAATGTGGCACTTACTCGATACTCATCAGGCAAATCTATCTTGTATGCATTGTCGTTGATGCGCTCAAGAACTTGAAATGGTCCATCGCCTCTAGGAAGTAGTTTAGATCGACGCTGCACGGGAAACCACTCTTTGCGCATGTGAACCCAAACCCAATCTCCAGGTTCAAAAACAGCTTGTCGACGACCCTTGTTGGCTTGTTTCACATACTGCTCTGTTCGTCGCTCAATGTTCAGCCTTGCCTTCTCGTAGATCTGTTTAACAAATTCAGCCTTCTTCGTGCCATCTAAATTAACATACTCAGAAATAGGCAAAGGTGATAAATCCAAAGGAGTTAGTGGATTAAAACCATATACAATTTCAAAAGGAGAAAATTTAGTAGCAGAATGCACTGTACGGTTATAAGCAAATTCAACATGCGGCAAACAATCCTCCCAACTCTTAATATTCTTTTTAATTACAGCCCTCAACAAAGTAGATAAAGTTCGATTCACTACCTCAGTTTGACCATCAGTCTGTGGATGACAAGTAGTAGAAAACAATAACTTAGTTCCTAACTTAGCCCACAAGGTCTTCCAAAACTAGCTTAAGAACTCAGCATCCCTATCTGATACAATTGTTCTAGGCATACCATGAAATCGCACAACTTCCCTAAAGAATAAATTAGCAATATTACAAACATCATCCGTTTTGTGACAAGGAATGAAATGTGTCATTTTAGAGAATCTATCAACAACTACAAAAATAGAATCTTGACCATGTTTAGACCTGGGTAATCCTAACACAAAATCCATAGAAATATCTACCCACGGCTCATGAGGAATGGGAAGTGGGGTGTAAAGCCCTTGAGGTTGGACTCTAGATTTCGCTTGCCTACACGTAATACATCGCTCACAAATCCTCTCAACATCTCGTTTCATGTGAGGCCAATAGAAGTGTTCCTGCAATACCCCTAATGTTTTAGCTATGCCAAAGTGTCCCATTAACCCTCCTCCATGAGACTCCCTCACTAGTAATTCTCTTAAGGAACAAATTAGAATGCACAGTTTACTCTCCCTAAACAAGAATCCTTCATGTTTATAAAATTTTCCATGCCCACTCTTCTCACAATACACATACTCCTCACAAAAATCTCGATTAGCAGCATATAACTCCTTAATGTGCTCAAAACCAAGCAGTCTAGAACTAAGAGTATACCTTCTAGATAGTGCATCAGCAACGACATTCTCTTTACCTTGCTTGTAGTGGATAACATACGGAAATGTTTCAATGAACTCCACCCAACGAGCATGCCTTTTATTTAGCTTGTGTTGCCCTTTTAAGTACTTCAAGGATTCATGATCAGTGTGGATCACGAACTCTTTCGGCCAAAGGTAATGTTGCCACGTCTCTAGGGCTCGAACCAATGCATATAGCTCCTTGTCGTAAGTAGGGTAATTCAAGGTTGCCCCACTTAGCTTCTCGCTAAAGAATGCAATCGGTCTTCTCTCCTGCATAAGCACTACTCCAATACCTAATCTTGAAACATCACACTCAATTTCAAACGTTTTAGCAAAGTTAGGCAAAGCAAGTAACGACGCCTGAGTCAGCTTATTTTTAAGCATCTGAAAGGCCTTCTCTTATTGCTCTCCCCAGCTGAACCCCACGTTCTTCTTAATTACCTCAGTAAGTGGTGCTGCAATGGTGCTGAAATCCTTCACAAATCTCCTGTAAAAACTCGCTAGTCCATGGAAACTCCGTACATTACTTACATTGGTTGGACTAGGCCATTCTTGGATCGCACGAACCTTTTCTTCGTCAACTTGTATTCCCTGTGCACTAACAACAAAACCAAGAAACACAAGTTTGTCTGTGCAAAAAGTGCACTTCTTGAGGTTAGCATATAATTGTTCCTTTCGAAGCACTTCTAAAACATCCCTCAAGTGAGACATATGATCTTCCAAACTCTTGCTGTAAATAAGAATATTATCAAAATAGACGACCACAAATTTTCCAATAAAAGTCCTCAAAACATGGTTCATAAGTCTCATAAAAGTACTAGGTGCATTAGTTAAACCGAAAGGCATTACTAACCACTCATACAATCTATATTTTGTCTTAAATGCGGTTTTCCATTCATCACCTTCTTTCATTCTAATTTGGTGATATCCACTTTTCAAATCAATTTTGGAAAAGACACTAGACCCATATAACTCATCTAACATGTCATCTAAGCGAGGAATGGGATGACAATACTTTACCATGATGTTGTTGATGGCGCGGCAGTCAACACACATTCTCCATGTCCCATCCTTCTTAGGCACCAAAATCACAGGCACTACACATGGACTCATGCTTTCTCTCACGTACCCCTTCTTCATTAATACATCGACCTACCTTTGGATTTCCTTTGTCTCCTCCGGATTGCTCCTATAAGCTGGCTTGTTTGGAATCGATGCTTCGAGTACAAGGTCAATCTGGTGCTCAATACCACGAATAGGTGGTAATCCCTTTGGAATCTCCTCAGGGAAGACATCTTCAAAGTCCTGCACAAGAGACACAACCACACTAGGCAAAAAGTTAGATAAGTCATTAGTAGTCAAACATGTTTCCTTAAAAACCAGCAACAACATATGTTGCTTCATCACTAATGCTCTCCTCACTGCACTCGCTCTTGCCACACAACTCTCCTTTTGCAAGGCTGCCCTCTCCTTTTCACTCACCACCAAAGTTGATCCCCCTTCAACTTGGCCTCTCACACTCTTTCCAGCCTTCCTCTCTTTTTCCTTTTGATCTTGACTTTTATATTCCTTTTCTTTCTCATTGTCTTTTGCTCTCTCACTTTCCCTCTGCTTTTCACTCACCTTATGTTTTGCAAAAGACTGTTGTAGCTGTAACTGGTCCTCATACACCTGTTTAGGTGTTAACGGTTTAAGATTAAAGCTTTTCCCTTGGTGAACAAGCGTATACTTGTTAGAAAAGCCATCATGAACAACCTTCCTATCAAATTTCCATGGCCTCCCCAACAACACATGACATGCTTGCATTGGCACTACATCGCATAACACCTCATCCTTATATCTACCAATGCGAAAACCAATCAAGGCTTGCTTACTCACCTTAATCTCACCACTATCATTCAACCACTGCAATTTATATGGGCTAGGGTGTCTAACAGTTTTAAGCCCTAGCCTTTCAACAATAAAATTGCTCATTACATTGGTGCAACTTCCCCCATCAATAATCAAACTACAAATGTGATCTCCTAGATAACATCTAGTATGAAATATATTCTCTCTTTGCACCTCCTCTTCTTCCTTCACCTGCACATTCAAAGCTCGCTTTACTACTGCCACTAGCCTTCCCATTTCAAGCTCCTCATCATCACTAGCATCCTCTAATGGAGGCATATCATCTTCTTCACTATCTCCCTCAGTCTCATACTCACCATCATCACGCAAAATCATCACACGCCTATTTGGACAATGACTAGCAATATGGCCTCTGCCTTGACATTTAAAACATCTAATGTCACGATTTCTAGAAGTAGAAGAATCAGGGTTACCTTGGTTACCAGGAGTAGAACCCGCTTGCCTCAGCTCCCCTTTTGGTTTGGTGGGTAAAGGCTTTTCTTCCTTCTTCCATTGATTAGTCTTCCAAGTGGATGACCCATTACCCTGTTGAAACTGTACATTACTACTACCCTTCCGCTTATGTTAGTTCTCAACCTTTATAGCCATGTGAACCATATCCTCCAATTCTACATAATGCTGCAATTCAACCACATTTTGGATTTCTCTATTTAACCCAGCAAGAAACCTAGCCATTGTAGCCTCTCTATCATCCTCTACATTCGCCCTAATCATAGTGACTTCCATCTCCTTGAAATACTCATCTACACTTCGACTTCCCTGCCTCAGAGTTTGCAACTTGTTGTGCAATTCACGATAGTAATACGCAGGCACAAACCGCTTCTTCATCACTCTTTTCATCTCTTCCCAAGACTTAATAGGTGGCTCGCCACTCCTTCTCCTATTCAACATTAGTTGATCCCACCACACTATAGCATAATCCGAAAATTCAATGGCAGCAAGTTTTACCTTCTTTCTCCCACTATAGTTGTGACAATCAAATACCATCTCCACCTTTTTCTCCCATTCTAAGTACACCTCGGGATCATTCTTCCCTTGGAAAGGAGGAATCTTCATCTTTATGCTACTCAATTAATCATCCTCTCTATTCCTATCTCCTCTATCTTCCCAATCTCTAGTTCCTCTATTCCAACCACTATATCCTCTATAACTCCCAACAAAAGGCTCATCAAAGTCATCATCCGTCATTTCATCTCCACCCCTCGGTACCCTCCTAGAACGACTCTCCCTCTTACGCCCTTGGAATACGTTTGTGGATTGCTCTAGTCTTTGCTCTACCGTCTCATGAATTTGTTCCATTCCCTCTTAGAACATCCTCTTCATTTTACCCCTCAACGCCTCAATTACTAACCTAGCATCAAACCTTCCCTTCTCACCTTCAGGAGAATGTTGTCTCGACATAGTCCCTGCAGAAAAGATTAATACTAACACAAATATATATATAATTAAACCTCACGATACACTCCCTTACGTGTTTCGCTCAAATGATGATATCACATAGTCACTCGTGTATTCTCACAAATAATGATGATATCAACTCGCCAATTTCCTCTTCTCAATTCTCTTGGAACTAACCTGAACTACACCAATTTCCTTCCGTAGAATTCAAAACAACTCTAGGGTTCGTAAATTTTCCTCTATTTTTCTATCCGAATTTTTTTTTTTGTCTTGGTTGTTGCTCTTGATCACGTTTTTCTTTTCTTTTCTTTTCTCTTCTTTTTTTTTTTGTCGTGATTTTTACTCTCTTTTTTTTTTTAACAATGCCTAGTCGATATTCCACTATCAAAAGACAATCAATACTACAAAATTGAATACGATAATTGATATGAACGATTGGAGTTAAGGTTTTTTATATTACCTTCCTTAACCGAACTTGATGTTTTGACAAACCTAAGCTTTGATACCAAACTGATACAAACCACGCCAACCTGTGACGAAACCCAATACCAAAACGTTTGGAAATTCGTTACCTAAGACGCCCAAACACCTAAAGTGGAAAACCGCGACCCGTTGTCTATAAGTGAGACAAGAACCTTGGTATAATGTGAAGATGCCACAATCAGGATGAAAGACCGATTGATAAGTCGGAATGAACGCTACGGAAATTAATCCGATAAGTTCTAGTTAGTTCTTAAAGAACCAAGAGAGGTGCCTCTCAAAAGTGTTTAATGTTCAAAGATGTAAATTCTTAGTTGTTCTAAACCCTAGGATACACGGCCATGTACTTTGGCCGTATACTTTTCTATGCACATTCCGGTCACATACACGACTGTGTACTTCTAGTCGTGTATCTTTCTGTGGATTTGCTTGTCTCCATACACGGCTGTGCCTTTTAGCCGTGTATCTAGCCGTGTATGATTCTGTGCAATCTTGGAATTCCTACACGGTCGTGCCTTGAACATACATGCCCTCTTTAACCCGTGTCCGGTGTGACTTGTATAAAAGCAAGGGTCTTCCCATGGTTGTTCCAATCCGTTCCAACTTCATGATTGCTCCAATCCTTTCTGGCTTCATGGACATCCTTTATCAACTCGTTAAGTGCTTCCTTGAGTCGTTTCGCTCGACTTCTTGTGATCGGTCCAAGCGGCACTTCAAGAGGATCCACATTCCTTCTTCCGGCTTGACTATCATCATGGATCTCATCACACTTGGATATTCTTCACATCTAAGTATGGCTTTCATGCAATGGTTCTACCTAACCATCCATGCGATATCTCCTAGCTCAATCGTCTTAAGTAACTTGCACCATTACCGAGTTAATGTGTCATTAGGTAATTCAACTTAAGTAGCAAAGTTATCCACTATGTCTGCTTATGGAGCTAAGGACCCCCTCATCAAATCTGCTCCAAATGCCTTGATGTAGCTAAATTTTCCTCTCTCTTTTTTTCAGATTTTTTTTTTGTCACCTTTATTTGCTGCTCTTGATCACATTCCCCTTTTCTTTTTCTTTTTTTGTCGTGATTCTTCCTTTTTTTTTTTTGTAACAAAATTGAATAGTAGGTACTACACTTTCAATAGACAATTAACACTATGAAATTGAATATGAACAATTGATATGAACGATTGGAGTTAGGGTGTTAATGTTACCTTCCTCAAACCGATCTGATGTGTTAACAAGCCTAGGCTCTGATACCAAACTGATACGAAATCGGTTTGCTTGGATTCCTAACTGATACGAACCACGCCAACGTGTGACGAAAACCCAATACCAATACATTTGGAATTCGCTACCTAAGTTACCAAACACACTCAAGTGGAAACCGCGACCTGTTGTCTATAAGCGAGACAAGAACCTTGGTATAATATGAAGACGCCACAATCGGGATGAAAGATCGATTGATAAGTCGGGATGAACGCCACGGAAGAAAAATCCGATAAGTTCTATATTAGTTCTTTAAAGAACCAAGAGAGGAATTCTCTCAAAAGTATTTTTTCAAACTTTAATGTTGTATCTTCTATATTCTAACCCTAGGAGCTTTATATTAGGGTTTACAATTCGTAACAATGAAGCCCAAAATGACATAACTTAGATAAATTGCATAAAAATCAACAAAACAAACATGTAGGCTGGCGGTGTAGACATGAAGGCCGGCGGCCTTGGAGCCGGCCTTGAGCCGGTGTTGAAAATATACACGGTCGTATACTTCTAAACGTGTATCTTTCTGTGGATTTTCTTGACTCCATACACAGCCGTGCCTTTTAGCCGTGTATATGACCGTGTATGATTCTGTGTAACCTTGAGACTCCTACACGGCCGTGCCTTGTAAAGACACGCCCTCTTCATCCCGTATCCATTATGACTTGTACAAAAGCAAGGGCATTCCCATGGTTGTTCCAATCCTTTCCAACTTCATGATTACTCCAATCCTTTCCAGCTTCGTGGACATCCTTTATCAACCCGTTAAGTGCTTCCTTGAGTCGTTTCACTCGATTTCTTGTGATCGGTCCAGGTGGCACTTCAAGAGGATCCACATTCCATCTTTCGGCTTGGCTCCCATCATAGATCTCATCAATACTTGTCTTTGTATTTAGTCAATGCTTTAGCAATTTCACTTTCTTAATCCTTAACAAATGATAGAATACGTTCACGGGCTGGGCTTCTAAGTTTTGGTTCACTATTCCATTTTCCATGGTAGGGACCTTGAGCAATTAGCTATACTCTTCTAAGGTAGGTGCCAATTTGTAAGGCCCGAAATCAAATGATGATGACCGAAAATCTAAAAAATGAGCCAAAGCTCTGATCAAATCCCACTTGAGTTGCACCTTCATTAGGGACATTACTAGACCAATCTTCTGCATGATATAATCCTAATGTTCTTGACTGAATGTGTCAAACCATCTACCTAAAGTTTCTACAGGATAGGCATACTGGTCCATGTAGATCTTGTTGACATAACCTGACTGACCTTTAGTTTGGTTCTCCATTTTGCTATAGATTACAACAAGAAAACAGGATAAACCAAAATTTTACAAGGTTGAAGGAAAATAAATACAAAGAAAAGAGATTAAGAAGACTGTAATTTTTTAACATTAATAGAGTTGCAACTTTACACTTGTTGTGCCACGTTACTTTTCATTTGTAGAAAAAACAAACAAAACAAAACATAAAATAAGAATAGACAAAGAAATAAATAAAACGCGTATGCATAGGAATGGGGGTAAGTTCTAAAGGTCTTCTGAATCTGTAACCAGTGGTTGCAATGAAGCTTAGAGTGGAATAGCCTAATCGCCGCCAAGCAGTGGTATACACCACTATAACCTAACGGGTACACAATGGCATTCCATCATAGTTTTCTAAATGACCTAGGTTCGGCTATGTCTAGACATGTAAAAAAAAAAAAAAATCCATGGTGGCCCATTGAGCCCAATTTCCTCCTTCCTTCTCTTTTTCTTTTCTCTTTTTTCTTTTTTTACATCACTCAAAACCCAGTTAGTACCACTATTTACAAAAATAATTCACAAGATACACAATAAAATAAGAAAGACATATACAAGGAATTAAAGGCCTTTTAGATATATTCAGAAAAATTATTACATGGCTAGCCTACTTAAAAAAAAAAAAAAAAAAATAGTTCCCCAGCAAAGTCACCATCCTACCAAGTCTAATTTTTTAATCATTTTCCTTAATTTTAATCTATACTAATTCTTACCCATTTAATATAGATTATTCAACTAAACTAAGGAAAATTAATTTTTAAAAGGAGTTACCACCAACTAAGGTTAGAAAATAAGTCAAGGTTGATTAGGTGGATTAACCTTAATTGTATACTAGTCTATAAATTTCCTAAAAATAATTTAGAAAAATATTAACCAAAGCTACTAGATTCAAGAGCTAACCTATTAAAACCTAAATGGTTACTATATAGAATTTTTAAAAATATTTACTAAAAGGCCTTTACATTCCTATTTTTATTTTTCATGTAGCTACTACTACATATTATACTATGCTATTTATTATTATTCTTTTTTATGTTTTCATAAGATTATGGATTTATGTTGAAAAAAAAACCCAAAGTCCAAAGTTTATTATACTAATCTTTCTAAAGCTTTTATCACTTTTATGTTAATAACCTAAAGTTTTTATTCATTTAATTTTTCTAAAGTTTTTATTTTATTTTATTTTTTTCTAAAGTTTTTATCTTATTTATTTTTTCTAAATTTTTTATTTCATTTAATTTTTCTAAATTTTTTATCTTATTAATTTTTTTGAAAGTTTTATTTTATTTTTGGTTATTTTTCCTAACCTAAAGTTTTTAATTTATTATAGTTGTCTCAAAGGTGTATACATACCCGCTAACTAAGATCAAATCATCTATAGTTCGCTTTTCTTTCATACAATTTTAGTTTGTTTATTAATTTTATTTAATGAAAAAAATGTTGAGTTTACACTATTTAATCAGGTTAATTTTATTAAGAAAATCCCTAGGTGACCTAGATTATTACATGATATTTTTTAAAAAAAGAAAAAGAAAACCTAAGATAACCTAAGTTTGGGAAAAACATCATATTAAATTTTTATCTAAAAAAAAATTCTATGTGATAAAACCCTAAAATACTAGATTTTAATAATTTTTTTATTATTTTCATATCTTATTCTTTATTCCTATTCCATACTATTCCTAAAAATTTAATTAAAAAATTTATACTAATAACTTTATTTTTGTATTTTTATCCTTTTTACTTCTTATTGTATTTTAGTTTCTAAAGTTTGATTTATTGATTTGATTTTCTAAATTTTTTAATTTTCTATGTTATTATTTAATATTTATTTTATTTTTATTTTTTTAAGACCCTAGCTTATACTAAAGACTTATTTATTTCATTTTTTATTTTTATACTATAATTTTTTAGCCTAAAGATTTTTATATAATTAATTTTTTATTATTTCATTTTTTGTCATTAGGTGATGGTATACACCTCGACAACTCGATGGGTACTCTAAATGTATTATTTTTAATTTTTTTAAACTAAAGATAAGCTAAAAAAAATCTAACCAAATAGAAAAAGGCAAGGAAAAAAATAAAAATTAAAAAAAAAAAGCATCACCAACCGAATTGCTAGGACAGACACAGGTCAAGTTGCATGCGAGTTAGATCAAATTAGGTGGTAGGTCAGCTCCATGGGCATAGGTCGCAAGGGGCAAAATAGTTGCTACTCGTTGTTCATGGCACTCTAAATACTATTAAAGGTGGTTGAGGAGTTATTCCTTAGGTTTTTGAAGGTGTAGAACATAAATCCAATGTTAGTTTTCCCCATAAACCAACGTAAGGTGGTGGTTTAGGAGGTAGCCAATAGGTGGTCATGGATGGTTTTCAATCCAATTGATTGATGTAAAATCAAATGAAAAGATGGAGTTTTGTCTATCCTACGTGACCTAAGGATTCTACTAGTACCTAAATGGTGGTTTAAGGTTGTGTGTTGGTGGAGCTATCCTAGAAAGAAGGTGGCGATTGGTGTGGGTATAAGTTTAGAGAGAGAAAGCACAAACTACCTCTTTTTTTATGTTTTTCAGTGATTTTTTTTTAGGACCCCCTGGTATTTGTTCATCTTCCCCTCTATTTATAGGTGCGTTAGGATTGAGTATAGATGAATTCAAATCTTTCATGAAAATTGTAGCACTTAAACTCATTTTTATCCCTTTAAGATTTAATTCAAGTTTTTTTTTTATTTGTGTCAAAGATTTGATAAAATCCATTCAATTTTGTTTGGATTTAGGATTGCAATTGTCTTACATTTTTCTCCCCTTCTTTTTCTTCCTTTTTATTTTTTTCTTTCTTTGGTTGGTATCTAAGGAGGAAGAAGATCATGTGCAAGGCACATGACATCTTCCAACCAATAGTGTGTTACCATGTAGCAGTTGGGGGACAAAAGAAAATAAAAACAAGGATTCAAACTCACGACCTCGGTTTCCCTCACACACAGTAGATAGTAAGCAAGACTAACTAAGCTGGCCCTTTTCTCGGATTCTTATTGCAATCAATTTACATTTCAACCAACTGTCTTGATTGATTTTCATTATTTTAAGGTTCCCAAGTTTAATTTAGAGACCCATATCTCCTTACTTTTATTAAATATATTCATATTTTTTATTTTCTTTATTTGTTCTTTTTTATAATTTTTTTTCATTTCATGTTTTTTTTTCTATTTCTTGTTTAGCTCCTTTATTATTTTTACTTATATATATATTATTTATTTTTATTATTTTTTATTTTTCATTATTCCGTAAACCAAGCTCTTTTTCTTTTTTATTTTTTTTTCTTTTTAGATGAAGGCAAAAATGAGGTGTCTATACTATGTCATATACAAATCAATTCAGTTGGGTTAATTGCCATGATCCTCAATTTTAGGCTTTAAAGCCTTCTAATGATCACTATAGAGATTAGGTTAGTAACTTAGCACTCATCAAGTAAGAAGTCTAGTTAAGGAACCTTATCCAAAGTGCTAGGTGGGAGGCAACCACCACTTTTATTTACTTTATCTACATGTTTTCTTTTCATGTTTTTAGCTATGTAATTTGTTTTTAACTAATAGATTTTATAGGTTTTGATGAGAACTCAATATTGAAAGATGTTTGTGTTTTCTTTTGCAGATATTCGAGGCTTATAAATAGAGATAAAATTTTGGATCTATAATCATATAAGTACTAGAAGATGGTGTTTTATCTTTGTCGGTCCTAAACAGAGGTGAATTGAATGCTTACCAAAAACCTTTTTTGTAACACCTACCTAATGACCATTGAGATAGCAAAAACTAACAACTATATTAGTGTAAAATAATAATAATAAGTATATTAAGGAAATAAAAATTGTAATAAATTAAAGAGATAAGAGTAAAAAAGATCAGGTAAAGAATTTATAGAGGCTCCTCCTTGTAAGTTAGTCCTCTCTTTAAACCTATGGCTGGAGACTTAGTCTTCCAGACTGACATGTTCTACTATTTAAGAAAAATCAATCAAAGATACAAGTATGGATCTTCTTTGCCTCATAATCCTTATCATTGATTTATGTAGATTTAGAGATTATAATGATTCTACCATGATTCACTCATTACCTAGGAGTTTGTAGGTCTATAAAATCACCATCATGATGTTTCCTAAATATGTACGCAACCTATTAAAATAGAAGTAAACAATTTAGATTAAGATTAAAGATAGAGTTACCTTAAGTTTTGCCTAATATCTCAATGAAACAATATTAGGAAAACTCTTTAGCATAAATTCTTTTTTTTTTCCATTATTTCTTATTGTCATCACTCCTTTAGTCTTGTGCAGCTCCTTATATAGTGACATCTGAAACTTCAACACAGAAGTAGTCGTTAACTGTCATACCCATCATTACTACATATTTATATCAACTTCTATAAATAGCCATTGTAAATAATTTGTCCATTGCATGCTTTAATTGTGCTTCAAATTATGTATCCTTGATTCATCACTCATAACAATTGTCTTCTTGTACTTTTGATGTTTACCTCCCTAAATTTTTAAAAATAACTTTTCTCAGCAATACTTCTCCTAATTCATGCTCTAACACTTGTTCAATGCTCCAACTCTTTTATCTAGAAAATATTTTAATATTACTCATCTTCTAATCATATCTTTTCTTTTCCAACTACATATTGTAACTTCAATACTTATTCTAAACCATTTCTTTAATTCCGAAGTTTATTTGTGCCTTTTGATCCTTTCATTGACTCTATCAACTACTTTAGTGTAATTTTTCTATTTTTAATCTTTCTGACCTCATTTCAGAAACTTTCTTTGAATACTTCCTTTTTTGAAACTTATTATAAATATTTTCTATTACTTATATCTGCACACTAAATAAACTTGTTAGTAAAGACTTAACAAGTGTGTTGTTATCATCAAAACCAAACTAAGAGACTTAACAATCTTAAACCCTAAGGTTGTCACATTGTATCCCTCTCTTCTTTATTTTGTTTTTACAACAATGAGGACATTGTTGTCCTTTAAGGTTGGGGGTGGATTTATATATATGAAGTTAGGTTATGTTGAAAATGAGCTGAATTTATAGTTGTGGGTTAATGATGAGTTGTTTGATTTTTTGCTAAGATTTAATGCATACCATAAATCATATGTTTGATTGTCATATCATGATATATTTACATGAATTATACATTTTTGTTGATCCCTATATCAAATTAACAAGTTTTATAAAAGTACCAAATTTTTTTAAAAAATTTCAAGTTGTGTTATTGATAAAAACAAGTTATTTTGAGACAGTATTTCTTCAAATTAGACATGAGTTGATAAGGTTGTTAATTGAATCACCTACAATATCTAAAAATTCATTGATGATGAGATCTTTGATTTAGATAGCTATCTTTTATTTAAGTCATGATTCATGATTTGAAATTAAGATGATATCAATAATTAGGAGTCAAGGTTTTATATTTTAAAAGTTGACTTATATGTATTTTGTTCTTTAAAGTCCTAATTAGCTAGGTATAGACAAGTAAAGATTATGAAATTGAGTTCGCTTTGAAAATTTTCTTGAGTAGAGAAAAAGAAGGAAAATTTGGAAATTTTTCAAAATTTGGTGTAAACCTAATAAAAAAATGAATCATTTAAATTAAAAAAAAAAAGATACAAGTGGAGATCTAAGGTGCCCAATAAGTGCTACACATCTTTTTAAATGATAAATTCAAAAGTAAAGTTCATAAGCCTCTAATCTCTACTCCATGAAAAAGGAGTGGAGCGAAGAACTCTACCTTTGAATTTGGGGATACATGAGTATACAAAGAAAAAAAAAAGAAAATTTTGAAAAACCTAGGAAATGGAGAAAAGAAAAACTTGATTTTTATGCTTAAAGGATGGATTATACTATATATATGTTTGTTAATGTATAAAGTGTGAAAATCTCTTTTCTAATCAATGGCATCTTACTTGATGCCAAATTGACTAATTTTGATTTAAATAGGAGACATAACTTTATAAATCATAGATTAGTCAATTCATTCTTTTTCATGTGTGATAGGGCACACTTCATCAACTAACTCGAACATTCATGACTAGTGAAGAAAAATATTGTGTGTTATGTGCTCTCACACTTAAAGATATAACTACTTGGACTTCAAATGCTTTAAGTGTAATTTAGAACTTGTTGAATCAATAAATGGAGAACCAACCTTGTCTTCTTGAGAATCCACTCACTTAGTGTTTTTAACTTGGTTGAGGACAAACAAGCATTAAAGTTAAGAGTACGTGATAAGTTTATAAATTTACACACTTATCTTACATAGATCTCCATTAGTTACATGTGATTTAAGAGAAAAATGAGTAATTTTCACTTGATTTGGTGTTTAAATCACATATGATTGATTAACACAAGTGAACAATCATCTTAGATCAATGTTAGCACAATTACTTGCTACTTTTATAAAATACTTAATATTTTCATGTAATTCTACAAGTCTAGGGGCTACCACTTGGATAGTAGAAAAAATTGAAGGAGTTACAAGATTCAAACCTATCAACCGAACAACAAGTTGTTTACCGTCTTAACAATAAAGCAAATTAAGAGCCAGCTAGACACCTCTAAAGATGGTAAAGAAATGGTGCTATGCAAAATTTTTGGCAAGACGATTCTCTCTTGATGAGAATTAAGTTATGAATTGGGTGTTAACCCAAAGAGAACCAATGACCTGAGTTAAGACAAAGGGTTTAGACCACTTAATGGAAAGAGTGTTACAAGGAACTATAATGGTTAACGAACAAGCCTATTTTGAAGGGTATTCGCTCTATGGCATCACCTTTGGAAGGAGTTTGTTGCTATGAAAAGAAGAGGGAAAGACTAGTTTTGTAAGAAAGGCTATGCGATATTGTTACTGTTCCTAATCCAAAGGATTCAAATAAGAAGGGAATCTATTATTCTAATACTATTTCCAAAGTCAACTAGAGGATCAATATTTCCAATGGTTGATGACTTGTTGAAGGCACTAGAGCTTAAATTTAAACAAGGAATACTTTTTATATAGTTGTGGAAGTTACTTTTAATACATTGAAAGATCTAGAGGAATTGTTCTAAAAGGATGACAATTAATTTTTTCTTTCTTTTTGTAGATTGTATTTACTTTCTTTTTTAGTTATTTCCATATTTGTAATGCTCTACTATAAGTAGTCTTATGTAACCCTAAAAACATAGTTCGTTGAATCACATCATCTTCTTACGTATTATATGAATTCCTATTAAATATTTCTACTGTCATTAGTTTTCATATATTGTGGTGAGAAAACTATTTGATTTGCTTGTGTATCATAACAAGTAGATTGAGCATAGTTATATCTTTCCTTGATGTGTCATATCTATTAGAGGAGTCATTCATATTCTTGTTTCACTTTACTGATAAAATCTTATAAAAATCTTGTTGTTTGCATAATTTAGTAGCTAAAATCTCGATAGATCAATATTTCACTTCTAGTTCAGAATCCACTATAGTGATTATTTTGTCCTAGACTTATATTTAGGAAAGCCAAACTATGTTTGACACCAACCCTTAGTTTTACATACATCATCTTTCCTACCAACTGACTAGTAACATCTATCAACAAAACCATAATTAAGGTATTATGCTAATGAACAGGTGCCTTACACATGTCTACTACTCAAATGGTAACACCAATGGCATCCAGATGGTAAGTAATTTTTATATAAACATTCTTTCCTTCTCTAGCTGAAATAGCATATTTTGGTTTCTAAACTATGATAGCTTAGATTTTTAGTAGGTTCTAGTGCTTTGAAACTTTGAGATGTGGATTCAAGCTTGGATATGGTGGATTTTGGGTATTTTTGTATTAAGATTTCCATGCTAGCTATGAGCACCATGGTTTTATCTCTAAACTCATTTTCCATCTTGTTTAATGCTACATTTATACTTATATTCATGTATGTTGTGTTTATTATTGTATTTTCCATGAATTTGGGTATGTTATGCTAAATATGATATCAGAGTTGTGTGAAAATTGATGAAAATGTTGTTAGAGTTGGTTAATTGATATTGTGATGTGTATTAATGCGAAGTTTTGATTAATTCTATAGAGCAATTAGAGAGACTAGAGTATAGTGCGACTAATCGCATATTGTTTGTTACTATAGCTCACTTACATGGGTGACTAATCGTATTTTATTTGTTACCACAACTTCCTTTGTTTACCTAATAAGGTCTAGGTACCATAATAGGACTTGAAAACCCCAATAGATCTAAAATTCCTAATTTAAAAGAGTCATACTCGCTAATTAGGATACTATAGTCCTAATAATCATCTCAATCTTTATGTAGTTGAAATTGTTGCCTAATTCCAACTAGAGTAGTTAAGTTGTGCTAGGGCTCTTCTATTTACTTATGAAGTGTAGATGAGGAACTTGTAATATAATACCTATGCAACATGATAAGACTACCACGTAAAAGCCGGTTGTAAGTTCTATGAGTATGGTTAAAACCTATGTTGATACTTAGTTTCAAGGGATAAAGAAGCGCAACCCTAAGCATTATGCTTGAAAGAATCCACACCCGACAACCGAAAGACTGCTATGATCTATAATTAATTATAATTGTTATCTTTCCTTAGTTTAATTACATCTTCATAATTATTACTGTTTGTTTGATTAACTTAGCTTAGATTAGAATTAATATCATCTAGTACTTAGTTTACCTTCTTACCTTCCCTATCTATTATGCGCTTGGCATGCTTACCAAATTGCTGCACTTTCACAAAATTTTATTAATTACGAACTAGTCATATAGTTGTATATTTTTCACTGTAAAATGGTTAATTTTTTTTTTATATGTGAATTAAAGTAGTGAAGCGACAAACCAAAAGTGAAACAAAAATTAGAGTCTACAAATCAAAAGTACAAGTCAGTAATAGATAAACATAAAGGAATTATGACTTTTTAATGTAGGTGGTTAGGTTATAGTGCATCTTAAGAAGGAAAGGTTTTTAGTTGGTACTTATAGAAATTACAACAAAAGAAGTATAGACCATATACTGTGCTTTAGAATATTAATAAGAATGCATATGTAATTGACCTTCCTAACAACATGAGCATTTCTGAAATATTTAATATAGTAGATTTATCTTTATCTTATGATTCTTTGGTTTCTTTTTTTTATACAAAATCACGGTTGAGTTTTCTCGAAGTGAAGGCAACCGATATGGATGAGTTAAGTTTACAAACAATAAAACATTTTGATCATTAGAAGTAAGGGAATTGAAAGCAATGAACAAAAAATTAAAATAAAAAATCATAAGTCAAAAGTCAATCAAAAGTAATGCTAGTCAGAATTTGAAGATGGAAGCTATTGAAGGCTATTAGAATAAGTTAAAAGCTCCTAGATCTAAGGAAGATGCTTGATTTTAGAAGCTAACAAATAAGTCAACTTTGATGGATTGTAATTTTTGTTTATAAAGAGTCATGGAACTCATAATATATTGATAAAGACTTAGTTGTGTCTACTTCAAGCTAATGCAAACCGCATCGCCATTTGACATCATTTCTAAGGTTGAATTGCCTTATTTTTTTAATATACCTATCACACCCCAAAAGGGGGTCTAGAAGTTTCCACTAAAAGCTATCACGTAACGTGTGCATCCGTTACATGATAACCGCCTTGCGAGTTAGAAGTCGTAAGACTCTAATTAAATATTAAATTAATTACAATTAATCATATTACATATGATCATATAATAAGAATATAACTATGGATTCCCATGTTCCACGGTCGATCAAGATCGTAGAGAATCAAAATCCCCTACCAAAATAGTAAAATGGAAAAACACATCTAGTTTTATAAATTTCATTCCTACATTGAGTTCATAAAAATAAATTTTCATCTAAATAATCCAATAATACATATCTTAGCAAGATCAATTACCCTATTCAAATATGATAATTTACAAAATTAAATGCCTCTCGCATTCTAATATCTCATTCCATCTATTTCGTATTCATTGGAATAGACCACAATAATATCTCAGAGGTAGCCTCATTTAGGTCTTACCCTAATATAGATGGAAAATCTCACCTATCTAGATTTAAAATAATTTCGACATCTATCCATCTGTATTCTATCATAAATTTATAGAGAAATTCATTCTAACTCTCAACCCTTACTTCTTATCCCAGAAATTTCTTAACAAAATTTACTTACTGAAGTATGGTACCTATCTAGTAAGTTTACATTGTCATGACCTACATCAAACAATCTGTAGGAGGGTAAGCTAACAACCTAGTGAGACAGAATTGCAATCTCTCAATACTATTTACATGCATAAATAATTTCAAACAAGTTTTCAAATCATATGCTATGCATGGACAACCGTATGAATGCAACATCACACGCGGTCTTTCGGTAACCAGCATGAAGTTTAGGGTTTACGCTCTCCTTGACCTTGGGTTAAGGATTCGGATCACACCATCAGTGCTCGGGTCTCACACCCAATTAATTACTCTTATCTCTTTCATTAGAGATTGTGTCTTAATTTTAATATCATAAGTTCAAGTGTTACTCACATACCGAGTACTAAACACCCTCAAGGACAAACCGAACTTAGAACTGTCAAGGCACGACAATCCCCCAATCACTTAGTTCGCACTTGGCGAAACAGTAATCCTCCGATTACTTCCGATGCGCCATGTAGTAGTGATGGCCTTCGACATAATGTAATGTTTCGTGCAATGCATATTAATTTTTATTTAAGTTTTAATAATTAAATTATTGGTTTTGAGTGATCATGTAGGAATCAATCGCATAGGATTCAATCATATCAAAGACAAATACGAACCATAATCATTCAATTAAGATCATAAAGCAACACCTATAATATCAGAAAAGATAGATCACCAAACATCGGACTTTATCCAAAGTCATTTAATCACCATCCATTTCTCTTTCCATCCCAATGTAGTAATTTTTTGATTAAATATAATAGTGTCTTTATTATTATCATTATGATTATATATAGATATTTTGTTTGCTTAACCATAAGTCCTTACTTTTCCTCCCTTGTCCTTTTTTTTTAACATATGACTATATAATATATATATTAATTTTATAATTCTTGTTCATTTTGTTGTCCTTACCTTGTCAAATAAGCTTCTTGCTCAACTTCTCTTCTCGGCCGACATATATATATGTGTGTGTGTGTGTGTATACTTACATCTATATCTATAAGATTATATATATATATATATATATATATACATTAGTATGTCCGTTGTCATCTCCCTCTTTCCTCAACTCACTAGACTTCAACACAATTTCTCCACCAAAATGCCATTTCGCACAACCTTTACATGCCTTCCATGCTCCCATAATTCCGCACTCACACACACTCTCCAATTGTTTCCCTTACTCAAGCATTCATTCTCCCGTTCACACTAGCACTCAACCTAACACAGCTACGTGAACACTCAACCATTCACCCTCAATACACTCCAACGCAATATTAGGACATAAACAACAACCATAATTGCCATAGAAACAGTAGCAACCACACTTGAATAACACTAGTAGCATCTACAATTCAGATAACAACAGCAACACTACAATTACAATAACACAACAGCAACTATAATTAGGATAACAACAGCAGCAACTAAAATTAAAATGTCATCAGCAGCAATGGTTTAGTGACATCCATTTCCCATACCCAAGGCATTCTAACATATGCACATTTGCACTTACCACCTGCACACACTCTCACGATTTCATTCACACAAATCAACACTCCTTCATGTACAAGTACACTCACCTGCTATCTCCCCTAAATTGCCACAATGTCCACACCATTCACAACATCCCCCAGGTAGCACATCCCACTACGCACCAGTGCACAAATCAACAAGTCTACTTACGCACATATCCTAAACAAATACGCACTTAGTAAATCACACACCAGTAACTTAACACATAACATGAACTTAGGTCACTCTTGTACTCACACTTCAACATCTACACATAACTTGTACATATTCTGATATTCTTTAGAATAGAACATATAGTAACCATAGGCCAACATGATCAAACCAATTAAATATCCATACAAATATCAACATCACACACAAATTACAGTATATCATAGAGTTCCTACTTACTTGGATCTCATTTTCGATCATTCGTAGTAATCTATGAATAAATATATGAGATAATTTTCTATGAATAAATATACGAGATAATTTTCTTCTCCTAAAAATACAAGAAAACCATGCTATTACATACTATTCATAATGAATATCATCATATCTAATGTGTTTCTAGTTATTCTAACTATTTTCTAAGCTAAATTCTATTTTTATATACATTAAAATTATATTTAAATTTCAAAAATAAAATTCTTCCTGCACAAAACTAGTCTAGGTGGTTTCGGTTTATCATTTAGAAATCGTATATAGAAGTTAACAGCGATTTTTTTTCCGTGTTTTCCCTCTCCCCTTTTTCCTTTTCATCTACTCTGTTCTCGTCCTTTTGAGCGAACGACGTGACGGTGATTCCCCATGAAATGCCAGAGTTCTCCTGAGCGTCGTCATCAATCGGGAATCGGTGAAGCGGAGCGCGAATTGCCATGGAGATTTTCCTTGTTCTTTTCTTCTCTGTTTTCGTCTTTCTCTCTCTTGCCTCTCCCTCGCTTTCTTTCTTTTCTTTTGGCTTTCGGAGAATGGACGCTTCTAGAGTCATATATATATATATATATATATATATATATATATTAAATAACTTTTTGATTTTTCATATATATTTGTTATGTGCGGTAATTTACATAAACTTAATAATTTTAATATTTTATTACAATTTTACAACTAAGCTAATTAAATTATTCTGAACATAATTATCTATCCCGAATTTTTCTTTGATTATCATAAGTTTATAATTTTAATTTATTTTATCTTTTATTCAATAATTTTTTACAGTTTACCTTTTGTGTGATTATTTCTTTTAATAAAATCTAATCATGGATATTTTAAAAACTTTTAATACAATCTTTTAATCATTCTGATATTATATATAACTAATTTCTTATGAATTTTATAATACCAGTAGAGGTGTGTAAGTATATCAAAACGCATGATAGTCCATTTAACCTATTTTAGGTTAGAGACAAGTTTTTTAATTTGTTTAAAAAGCGAACTAAATAAACTCAACTTCCTTAACCCACAAATTAAAGCAACTCAACCCATCAAGAACCTAGTTGGCCTGCTAACCCAATCAATTTATTTATTTATTTATTTTATAAGAAACCACTCCCCAATTGATTACTTTTTCAAACCCTAACCCATCGCATACATACCACACCATAGCCACTTTCTTCCTTTTAGTTTCATCAACAACTCCTTAGTTCTCGGTTTTCAACTCTGCAGTCCTTACTACCATCCATCATCATCTCTCCACCAAAGTTGGTAGTCTTCAACATGTCCTTATCTTTAGTGGTTGCCTTTGTCTTCAGCTATCATCTTTTTCACTGAATGTACCAAGTACCACTTCCTCTCTCTTCCATTTTCTAGTAAGTTTTGTTCTTTTCACGGTAATTTTCTATGTTTATCATTAATGGAATTATTTATCTTCTTATGTTAATTTTAGTGTATACTAATTCTTATAAGAAAATTGTGGTATATAGTTTTGACTGTTGATTGTAAAGAATGACCTTTTTTTTGTGAAAGGACAAGTGTTTCTAGGTTCTTTGTTTTTTATACAACGGAAGAAGAGATATTTCTCCTCTGGTTGCTGATTATATTAGCACAGATTCTATCTTTGAAATGAAACTAGTTTTATGGGAAAAAAGATATTGATGTCCTAGAATACATTGTATTTGTAATTACGTTTTTAGGGCTATGCCTTTTTGCGCAATTCTTTCCTAGCTGTGATTGAAATAGACAATGGAAATTACTATAGGACAAGCTAACTATAAAGAGTTTTGATTTACTAGATCACTTGAAATAATGTGCATTTGATTTTTTATATATTGCAATTGATTTAAGTGCCCTAACTTGTTATGAATAGAACTTATATACTCCATAAGTATAGTTTCATTTAATTTTGATGATCGTTAGATGTGATATAGTTAAGGTTATGTTTAACTATGAATGCTAAATGTTACATTTGAAAACCTCATTAATGATGCCTAATAAGATTAAGCATAACCTTGGTATACTATCCTAAAATCCCACTATATCCTCTTAATCTTCTTTTAATATTTTCTCTTTTTCCTAATATGCATTTGAATTTTTATTTTTGGTTGGTAAAAGTTTGACTAAATTAGGATTGGTACATTATAAATGCATTGGAAATATCACATGTCAAATGATAAATGTTTAAGTTGAAGCTTTAATAGAAGATTAAATGTATTCATAGTAAATGTTATTAAAAGTAGAACAAATAGAAAATATTGTTATATGGTGTTATAACTCTATTTGATGTTGCCAATATGGTATAAACAATGTTAGCATCCATTTTAATATTTAATGTTCTCTAGTTGGGTTGTTTTTTGTTGGTTTTTCAAGGAGAAATAATGCCCATTATGTACTAAAATTTCATGTCCAATACTTTGGTTGCTATAATTGGAATTTACTTAATATATGCTTGGTTGTGGAGTGTTCATGTGATGTCTTGACTAGTTCAAGCATCTTCTTTGCATACCTAGGATAACTTGTACGCATAAATATGGCATAACTTTACTTATATATAATAGATATAACATGAAAATAACACCAGATGCAAGGACTACTATGTTGGGCCACAAAAGAAGATAATTTTTAGCATTCATGTTTAAGATATTCTTTTCATGGTTAGTAAAAAGATTTTAGACACTCTTGCTCAATCTAGTATCAAAGAAACAACACATTGTTGTCTTGCATTTAATTCATTATGCATCATCATGGCTATTTGATTGTATAAATATATTCTGCTAGCTACTATATACTATCGTTGTTTGCTAATAGACTTGTTTGTTTGGCCCTAACTCTATAGAAGTATCAAATATTAATTACATATGTACTTTGCATAGTGTTATGTTTGCAAAAACATTGTATATTAGCGATATTTTTCTCAAAAAAATTGATATTTGGATGAGAAATTACTATTAGCCAAACTTGATTTATTATTTTCTTGATGCTTATGGTAGTATTTCAACCTATTTTATAGGATTTTATATGACTACATTTCAATTTTCATGACTCATTATGGTGTTCCAATTATACTTTATATTTTTAGGAAAATGATGTTGGATTTGTCTCTATAGTTACTTAACATCCTATCTTCTCTTTTGTAGTGTATTTTTAGAATGGATCTTACTTGTGTTAGCAACGACAGTATTAATTAGTATATTAATGTCGATGATGAGTTGGAAGCTCATGGGAGTGGTGCTTGTATACCATCAAATTCCAATATAAGAACATATCTCAACATCCAAGAACCTAAAGATAAGAGAGTTAGAGCAAACACTTCTAAAGTTTGGCATGTATTTATAAAGATAGGAGTAATAAAAGATGGTAAAGAAAGAACAAGATGGTACAGATGTAGGTTGGAATATGTTATAGGTAGATCTAAGTATGGGACATCCCATCTAATTTGTCATATGAATAAGTGTCATTTGCTCCTTAAGTATTATGAAGTGGGTGAAATGATGATTGATTAGTTTAGGAAGTTAAAGTCAAGAAAAGTAGATTATAAAGTTCCTCATGAAATTTTGTCCATGACAATAATTAAACACAATTTTCCTTTTTCATTTATTGAATATAGGAGGATTATACAATTCATAAAGCATTTTTACCCTAATTATATTTCCATCTCTAGGAAAATGATACATTTGATGTGTTGAGAATGTACTTAGCTGAAAAGGAAATTTTGAAAAAGGTTTTGGAAAAAATTTGTGATAGATTTTGTTTAACCTTTGACCTATGGACTGTTTCCATAGTTAAGAGCCATGGTTATATGTGTTTAATTGCTCATTTTGTGGAAGAGAATTAGAAAGTTAATAATAAAATTCTTTGTTTCCATCATGTGCTCTCTCTTCACTCAATAGTTAAATTATCAAAGAAAATATTGGAATTTTTTAAAAGATTAGGGAATAGATAAGAAAGTTTTCTCTCTTACCCTAGACAATGCAATCACTAATGATTGCATGCAGAATCTCTTGAAAGATCAATTGAAATTACAACATAGTTTGTTGTGTGATGGTGAATTTTTTCATGCTAGATGTTAGCTTTACATTCTTCACCTGATTGTTAAAAAGGGATTGATAATAGCTTATGATCATTTATATAAAATATGAGAGTGTATAAAGTATATAAAGGAGTTAGAGAGTAGAATGAAACATTTTTGGGACTGTGTTAAATAAGTTGATAACATTGATACCAGTGTTGGTTTTCATTTAGATGTAGTCACTAGATAGCAATACTTGAAAGTACTCTTAAGTATTAACATGATTTTTGTTACTTTAAATTAAATGACTCAGCTTATAAGTATTGTCCATCATTAAAAGAGTGGAAAAGAGCACCAAAATTATGTAAATTCTTGAGTCCTTATATACCATCACAAATTTGATGTCTAGTTTTTTATATCTAACTTCCATTTTTTTTTTTTACAAGTATGGAAGATAGAATGTTTGTTGAATGAGAATTAAATGCGTGAAGATGTTATCATAAGAGATATGTGTATTAAGATGAAACAAAAGTTTGACAAATATTAGAGGCAATATAGAATTATCGTTGAACTTGGAGCTATTTTGGACCCTCAATGAAGTTCAACTTTTTGAAGTTTTGCTTCAATAAAATTGATCCAATTATGTGTGAAGAAAAGTTGGCTAAAATAAAGAGTAAGTTATATAAGCTCTTTGAAGAATATGACAAGAGCAAAGCAAGTAACACACGTTTTAGTAGCTCTCAAGTTGGATTTTCTCAAGTTTAATGAGCATTTGAAGGTGGGGCTATAGGTAAAGGACTTGTAGGAAGTTTGGGAATTACAAAAAGTTTGGGTATCAATATTGCTAATCTTGATGTAAGTTTATAAGCACTTTAGTTTGTTTGTTTTTTTTTTTAATAATGTTTCATCTTTTATGATCAATTATCATTTCTATTTTTTTTTTCTAATAATGTAGAAGTATTGTTAAGTTGAGGGAAAGACTCTGGGTAAGTCTTCCTTAGATTTATATCTGGATGAATCGATATTGTACATGAACTTTTATTTAGAGTTGAATGTTTTGGAATATTGGAAAATTCAATGCCAGAAGTATCTAGATTTACATATAATGGTGTATGATGTACTACAGTAACATCTGAGCCTTCTTTCAGTATTAGCACTGATGTTCTTACTAAGTACCACAATCCTATGTTTCTTGAAAACATGGAAGCTTTAATTTGTACTCACACTTGGTTATAAGGGTTTGATTGGAAATTTTTTTTTATATATAACATTTTCTTTTAATTTATGATTTAATAGTTTAATATTTCCATCTAATTATGTGTTATATTTGTTGAATTATAGATGATTGTGAAACAAGACTTAAAACAGTACTGTCAAGGGAGGATTCAATTGTGATTGTTAATGAATAATGATTAATGTTGATAATGACAACTAGTTTGTAACCATTCAAAGTCCTATATTCTTACATGATGTTTTGTATAATGGTTGTATCTTTCATCTTGACTACTTTGTTTTTGTTTTGATGTTGGTGAATTGTAATTTTAATCTTTTAATTTACTATATGAACTTCCTACTTAGCTTAGCATAACACTAATGTGATAGCCTTACATTTGTAATGCTGAAAATTGTGAATGCATGAGTAACAAAAGTGATGGCAAGGATAGCCTCAATATATATAATGTATGTTAGAGCCAAATTTGTGCAGGAAAAATTTATGGGCATCATTACGCAACAAGATGTCAAGGAAACAGAGATTGACAAAGTTGGTATGCACTCATCTCTTTGATCAAATGATATTGTTGCCTTGCTAGAGCTCTTGTTAAATTTCCTTGAATTACAAGTTCCACGATTGTATTGTTTGATTTTGAAATGAATCAAGTAAAGTATATTAGGGGTGGGCAAAAAAATTGACCAAATCGTAAATCGAACTAAATTGGACTGAACCAAACTGTAAATTAGGTTCAAACCCTTTCTTTAGGTTTGACAAAATTACAAGCCAAATCAAACCCCTTTTTTTATATTAAAAAAATTACGAACCAAACCAAATCGTTTTCAACCAAACTGAATCATGAGAAGTAAAAAATAAAATAAAATAAAATAGCAGTGAAAATCTAGAGAATATATAACTAAAAGAGAGAATTCCATATTACTTATTTAATTCCTCCTCTTATTTGGTTTTCATCAAGTAATATACTATTTTTTCATTTTGTATTTTTGCTTATTAACTAATATATAAATCATAATTTTTCTTGAAAGAGACAATAAAATCTCTTTAAATATATCAGATGGGTTTTGAACATAGTGAATAATATTAAAGAAATGATAATAAATTAAATTGTTTTACATCAATTATAATTTTTCATAACTTATTAACTTATATATATAAATAATAATAATAGCACATGTAAAAATTGTTCGAACATGCATCAAACCAGACGAAATAGGTTTTTTTTTAATTTGAAAAAATTACAAATCAAACTATATTATTAGATTCAATTTAGAAAAAAACCAAACCATGATATATAATTTGGTTCGATTCAAGGGATGAATCGTATGAATTGAATTGTGCCCACCTCTAAAGTATATGTTTATTTGGCCATCATAGTTTAAATGGATTCATTCAATATTTTAAATGGAAAAAAAAATTATATTAGTGGTTTGGTGGATTAACCATTTGATCTATTGAATTGTATAAATGGGTTAAACGGACTTAATTGGTCCATTTAACCCACAAAAATATATAAATTAGTTAAATAAATTGAGTTATCCCATTTAACCCACCAAAATATATCTATGTGGGTTATATTGATTGAATTGGTGAATTGACCCATTTAATCTAATAGTCTACATCCGTTGGGTTAAGCTAATAAATTCTAACTCATTTATTAAACAAAGCACTACGGTTTAATCTATTTAACTTACAAACAAAAATAAAAATGATCAGATTAACCCGTTTAACTCACTAATATAGCTCTATCTATACTTAATAGTTCATATCATGCTGTGTCATGTACTATGCTCTTTGTATAACTAAATGTTACTTGAGAGTGACATTATATATATATATATAGAAAATGAATGCTTATAGTTTGCAATGTGAAACTGAAATTAAAAAAGAAAAAAGCTAGAAGAAAAACGAAAATCCAAATCAAATAAGTAGACGGTGGGAATCGAACATAGGAGATGCATTCTCTTTTAAATGTATTGGGCCGCTCTGTCAGTCCGAAAAAGAAAAAAAGCTCGACTTTACTTAAACTATTGGAATCCACGCCGGGCGTGAAGTGTGCGCATCATGTGCGGGACAACTCCGCTTCTCGTTGGAGTATTCCCATCGTTTGCCTTTGAAAATTTAAAATATACTTTTTTTAATCATTTTTAATATAATTCGCATAATTATTATTTTATTTATTTATTTATTTCTGATCTCCATAGCCCACTGGTCCCTGCTGCTTCGACTGTAAATCTCCTCCTATCATTGGTAGTTTATTGTATAACATATAAAAATGAGATAATTATGGTGTAGAGCTTAATTGCAAATCAAGGAAGTATATTTTCAAATGCGTAAGTGAAGAGTAGCTTTTACTTTTAAAATATGATGCATGTCATGATATTGTTAACTCGCTATTATGATTACATTAGCACTGTAGCAGCTTAACTCTCTATTTACTTTTTAGGTAAATATATATTGTATTAAAAAAATACATTTTTACTCTTTAACGTTTACTTATTTTTCTATTTAACTTTTTAATTTTTTTTTTCTTCTTTTTAAATCTTCAATGTTTATAAAATCATACGAAAATAAACTTTTATTAAATATATTAAATTTTCTATTCATTTTAAAAATATATTATCTTTTGATTAGCCTTGAGCTAGTTGCTTAAGGTGGTTAGGATATACATAAAATTTTCTATCTTCTTTTCTTAGTTTTAATTATTTTTTATTGTATTACATCATTAAATATATTTAATATTATTTTTATTATATTATGTTAATAAAATTATTTAATATTATTATTTTGTTAATTAAATTATTATAGAGTAATTTAAAGTTGATATATGTTATGGATGAATGGAAAACTTAATAAATTTGATACAAATCATTTTTTATAAGGTTTTAAAAATATTGAAAATTTAAATAGAAAAAAATAAAAAAGATTAGAATTCAAATAAAAATAAATATTAAAAGACTAAAAATATATTTTGTACTTATTGTATTTAAATAATTGGGATGAGAATTAGGTGCCGATAAAGGAATCCGTTGCTTTTAGTTTTACAATAGATGTTGTCATAATGGCAAGTGCAGAGTTCTATAGATATTTATTGGTTTTGTTTTTCTCTATGCCTTTATCTTGATTAAATTATTCAAATCCTAGATAAGCATCGACCAATTTTCTTGGGGCAGGACTGCCAGATATAAAGTATTAGTCTTAATATTTTAATAGCTTTAACTTCTATTTCCCTCCGATTTTCTTAAACCCCTTCAAGACAAATAATAATAATAACACTACATGTGACTTATTCGAACGACAAATATTTTGTCAATAACCTAGAATACTAGCTAGCATTTGTTTATATTAAGCTCCATTATATATATGGAACTAGGAAGAACTGTCAAACTCAGAAACTCATTGGCTATAGTAGGAAGAAAAACATGGGTTCAACCGAGAAAGTCGTGGAAGATGACATACCAACTTTTCCACCATCCTTACCTGTACCAAATGTGCAAGAAATGGTAAGGACTCACCCTCGTCAAGTTCCTGAAAGATACCTCAGAACTGAAGAAGAAACTCTCATGGTATTGGTTGAAGACAAGCTTTCTTCAGCAGTTCCGGTGATTGATTTATCTTTGATCCGTCGCGGGGATAACGAAGAACTTCGTAGATTGGATGTGGCTTGCAAAGACTGGGGCTTCTTCCAGGTTCAAAGACAAGCCTTTAAGCTATTCGTTTTTTTAATTGGCTACAAACTAGTTGAACCGTATTTTTCAAAAGCTTATACTTAACTCATTAAAATAATTACTAAGCTAGAGTTGAGTTGAATTCGAACTAAGCTTTTTTTGAGTTTAAGAATTACAAGTTTAAGTTTAAACTCATTGAGGAATCTGAATCAACTAATTTAGATAAATAAGCTTAATGTCTTTTATATAAATGTGTTTAAATAAATCTAAACTTGAGCTTGTTTAGCTTTTCTTTTAGTTATATTAAAATTTTTTAATATTTTTAATATTATTTTAATAATTTTAATCATATTTTTTAATTATATTAATTTGATTCTTATATTATATTTTTAATATAATTTAATTTTTAATATCAAATATCAACTTTTGAATCTGCTGATAAATTTAAATAAAACCTTTAATTTACTCCCTTTAAATAAACAGATTTACTTTGAACTTAAATTTAGTTTATTTACCAGCTTGCACCAAATTTAAAGTCATCTAGGAGCCGACAAGATCTAGTTGATCGAGCTAATGTCAGAACACGTTGCTGCGTCCAAAATTCTCGAAATGATTACGCTCAACTTGTTTCTCGGTGATGCGGTAGTTTGTTTCTTGTTAGATGCAATATTTTCTTGTATATTGCTATATGTTAGTTATGTTTCAACAAGTTTTTTTTTTTTAATTTTAAATATTAGTTATATTATCTAAAACAATATTTAGATGCTACAGCTATACTATGATTTTCTAAGAAATGCCATATATACCTTTTCATACAATTTATGAATATATATATATATATATATACACGCATGTGTGTGTGAGAAATTTTATGTAAAATATAGTCTCACATATATTTTGAAAGAGTGTTGGCATTGGAATTATAAGATCAAATAGTATATAATATGTTAACATTATTTAAAAATTTTAAAAATAAGTGATATAAAAATTTTCATTAATGTTTGTTAGCATAATTATTGATTATTTTTAACTTCAGACATTAAAAATGATATAAAAGCCAACACATTATTGGATTGCACATCACAAAAAGGGGGACAAATTGGGCTCAATCATAAGGTTTTGCAACGAGAACAACACATGTTTAAAAGGAAGAAATTGTGGCACCTCACGTAACATGTAGTCCCATATAAATTATGAGAGAGTGTTGCTATCGAGTTTATAAGACTAAATAATAAATAATATGTTGATATTAATTAGAAACTTTCGAGCCAAATGGTTATAAAAGTCTACTACTATCTATTAGTTTGGTTATTAGTTATTTTTTATTTAGGGCGTTGCAAAACATAAAAGTCAAATATAACTATTAGATGGTATGTCATTTACACATCATAGATGTATATTATTATATTATGTACAACATGTAACATATAATATGATATATATTCTATATTCTTTTATTACATATTTAAAATTATATTTTTATATAAACACATATACACATATATATAGTATGCAACTTATACTATCATATATCTCATGCGTATCAAGGAAAATCACAAAGACACAACTTATATTGTGGTGTTTTAAGACTAATTGATATGTGCTTTCTTTAAAAAAAAAAAAAAATGTATGACTTATATTCTTCTTTATTATGTGATCATAAAATATCCTAATGAAATCTTGCATAATATGCACGCATAAAATAAAAAACCCTTAAATTAAGTATACAAATCAAAAACCAAAAACAATGAACCATAAAATTCATTCATCTCTTTCTTTTGATTTGGGCCTTCTTCACCGAGAGTTTGAATTAAGAGAAGGATTTGAAGTGTTTGGTGGAGTGTGTCATGAGATTCTATGCTTAATTTCTTATTCTATAAGGCGGTTTGTTTTGGATCACACACATGTCAAATAAGAACTTGATAATTGCATAATGAAAAACAATACTAATCATTAGTTTTGTTAAAAGAAATTAAAAGGCACAAATCATTTCATTTGAGAAGTATTAAAACACAAATCTTTTTTTTTTTTTCCATGATTGAGTATATTATACAAAACAAATATAGTCCATTTTAATTTTATATACTAAATATATATATGTCAAACACATAATATATGATAGATATGTATATATGAATGTGTATATATATACATTTGTATATACACCTCTATTATGTAAGTAAATATGTGTGTATATTATATTGTTCCTAAGATATTATATATTAAAATGTCATACATATATCATATATCTTATATTTAAATTATTATATATTTATATGTAATATTAAAGTGAATATATTCATTTTTTGTCTTTAGTGTTTTAAATTTTCTTTTAATTTTTTGTCTTATCAAATAAATCCTACAAATTATTTGAAAGAGAATATTTTTTAAGATACTTAGTAGCAAATTATTTTTTGTACTTCGGTTGAACTTAATTCCATAATCATAAGTTCCCTTGATGTATCTTAGCACATGCTTTGCTACTCCCATGTGAATTTGACCCAATGATTGCATGAAGCGCAAAGGGACACCAACTACATACATCAAATCGGGTCTTATTACAATTAAATACAGTAGACTACCAACAAGACTTTGGAATGTGCTTGAATCAACATTGTCTCCCTTCTCATCTTTGGAATGCTTTTCAACGCAAATTAGAAGCATTGAAATTGGTTTACTTCTATCCATCTTAAACTTCTTGAGTAGTTTTAAAGCATACTTCTTCTAGGAGATGAAGATTTCATCATTGCATAAACCGATCTCCATCCTTAAGAAACAAGTAATCGTCCCCGAGTCTAACATCTCGAACTTCCTTTCCATGTCTTCCTTAAATTCCTTGATCATCACATCATCATTTCTTGTCACCAACATATCATCCACATATATAGAGATTATCAACAACTTACCATCCTCATTTGATTTGATATACAACATTACTTCATTTTCACTTTTTGCAAAGCCACATTGAGCTAAATAGCTATTTATCTAGCTATACCAAGCTCTTGGGGCTCGCTTTAGCCTATACAAAGCTTTGTTCAGCAAATATACCTTGTCTCCATCAACATTGATCCATAAAGCCTATTGGTTATTCCACAAATATCTCTTCCTTAAGCTCCCATTGAGGAAGGCAATTTTGATGTCGAGAAGAAAAACACTCCACTTCAATTGAGTAGCCATAGCAAGCAACAATCTTATGGCTTCATGTCTTAGAACAAATGCAAAGGTATCACCATAATCTGCTCCTACAAGTTGAGAGTAGTCTTTAACAACTAATCTAGCCTTAAACTTGTTGATGGAGCTATCTAGATTCAACTTGGTTCGAAAAATCTACTTGACACCAATAACATTTATGCTTTATATCTTCAGCATTAAGCTCCATGTTTCATTCTTTTCAATCATCCTCATCTCCTCCATGGCATTTCTCTATCCATTAAATCACACGGCTTCCTCGAAAGTTAAAGGTTCCTTGACAACCGAATTGCATTGTTCATAAATCTTAGACAGAGATTTTGTTTTGCAAATTGAAGAATCTAATAGGGATTCGATTGAGTTTCGATTGAGTTATCTTCATCTTCATCAAACTTTAGCTAAGATTGAGTGGTCTACAATGGTGGAAGTGCTTGATCTGTTGTAGAAATCATCAAGTTCCATGCACTTTCTTTCCCAATTCTAATGTTTACACTCATCTACTCCAACATCTCTGCTAACAACCACTTTATTGGTTGATAGATGATAAATCCTATATCTTTTAGCCATTGAAGTGTAGCTAAGAGAAATCCCAATCTTGGCCTTTTGTTCTAGTTTTGATCTCTTCACTATTGGTACATAAACATAGTGTACAAATCCAAATGTCTTCAAGTGCTTAACTGTGGGCTTCACTTCATTCCAAGCTACAATGGGAGTTTGTCCTTCCAAAGCTTTTGTAGGCAAACAATTTAGCACACACAGTAGTATTAACTGTTTCTACCCAAAACTTGAAAGGAAGCTTCTTGTTTGTCATCATACTTCTTGCCATTTTGACAGCAGTTCGATTTTTTCTTGCTAACACACCATTTTGTTGAGGAGAATAACTAATCGCCAATTGACAATTTAAACCCACATCTACATAGAAATCTTTGAAGACCTTCGAAGTGTATTCTTTACCATTGTTTGTTCTCAAAAACTTCAACTTGCATCCACTTTGAGATTCCACCATCACCTTAAACCTTTTTAACATAGAGAACACTTGATCTTTGCTACTTAGGAAGTAAACCCATGCCATCCTCATGAGATCATCGATGAAGAGTATAAAATACTTATTCTCACTCAAAGATTTTGTATCCATGGGTCCACACACATCAAAATGAACTAACTCAAGCTTGCCCTTTGCTTACCAATACAATTGAGCTGGGAAGGACAATTAGTGTATTTTTCCAAACTTACACACTCTATATTTATCATCCGTAACAAAAATTTCTAGTAAGTCTCTAGTGAACCCTTTAAGGGACATGTTTCTAAGTCTAGCAAAGTGGAAGTGTCCATATCTTCTATGCTAAAGCAGAGACTCATCACTAACAATAAATCTAACATCTTCATATGCCTTATTTGATTCAAAAGGAAAGCTTCTATTTACTATAGGTACACTAACTAGCAACGCTCCATTGGAATCATACATAAAACAAGTTTTATCCTTAAATGACATCGAGTAACCTTTGCTCATCATTTATGCAACACCAAGGAGATTTTGAGATAAAGAGGGCATATAGAGAACATCCAAGATACATTTTGTACCTTGCTTAATGTGTACATAAATTGATCCTTTTCCTTCAACTTATGCCAACTTACCATTTCCGAGTCTCACCTTGATCTTTACAATTTTGTCTAAGTTTGAAAGCATTTTCTTGTCCTTAAACACGCAGCTCATACATCCACTGTTGATGAACCAAATTTAATCGTCCCACTACAAATCACTGTTCAAAGTAACGAACAATTTGTCCATAGTCTCTTCTTGCTCGTCTATAAAACTAGTGTGTTGTGGAGGTTGGTTTGTTGTTTGTTTCTTCTTCAATCTGCAAGCCCTTTCAACATGTCCCATTTATTTATTTATTTATTTTTGCAAAACCAACATTGAGCAAGTCCTTTTCCTTTGAACCAACAATCCTTCTCCAAATGATTAGTTCTTAAATACTTTTTTGTAGGTGAGAAATCTTTCTTATTTATCGATTTCCTTGAAGTTCCCTACTAATTTTCCTTTGCCTTCCTTACTGCTTCCTTGCTTCCTTCCATCCTTAGCAATTCCTTGTTCTTTGCTTCTAAGTTGGAATGTCGAGAGGCTCCTTCCAATGGTCTTTCTTCCCTCATGCTTGATCTTTATTCTTAAGTTTGATGCTTGCTAAGAAGCTCCACCATTGTCAAGAACATCAAATCACATGACTCTTCTATAGTAGAAACTTTTAAGTCAAACCTTACTAGTAAACTTATCAACATCTTCTATAGAAATCTAATCTTGTTAATTTTATCAAGGAGCTTAGAGGAGTATTCTTTAACAGTTTTACCCTGCTTCATTTGCAACATCTCGAACTCCCTTTTCAACATCAAGAGCTTAATCATTTTCACTCTTTCATTCCCTTTAAATTCATCATTGTGCTTGTCCCAGACCTGATTTGGAGTTCATAACATTATTCATATGAAAATCGCATTTGACAAGGCTGAATGCAAGCAAGTAAGTGCCTTTGGTTTCCTTGCTAAATCTCCTTCATGTTTCTTCATTTGGGCTAAAGTTGGATCCGTCCTCAATGCAAATGAATCAACATCATTCTCCACCAGATCCCATAGACTTTCAGCCTTCAAATATGCCTTCATCTTGATTGAGCATATGTAATAGTTTTCTCCTCCAAAAATTGCAAGTCCCATAGCAGCAAGATTGTTTGTCACCATTTTCTCTCTCTCTCATGTTTGATTTATACTCCTCACAAACACTAGAAGAAAAAGGACGGCCCTTACCTCACAGATCCCTCAAGAAAATTGCTCTAATACCATTTGTTGGTTTTAATTCATCAAAACATGAATAGCTTGAGGAACCAAAAACATATTTGAAACAAATGAAGAAGGACATGGAAAGCTCTGTTTCTTCTACAAACTATTCGATTTCATTTTTCTTTTTTGGTTACAATATATATATGGGAGCAAAATACAAGGCAAATGTGAAAGGATTTATGACCCATTAAATCTATCTAACTAACTCACAATGGTATGGTCTCCCTTAACAACTTACAGTCAAATTTTAGTAGTGTAAAAGAAAAATCTTACTTCATCATTAGTATTTACTAGAGGTGCTTCATGTTTTGTAAGGCATATTTTCCCATTGGAGTTCCTAATAGGGAAAAGAAAGTTCCATCTTTACATATGAGCACATAAAATGAACTTTTCCTAACTCAGAATGTTTTAGATTATAAACCATGATGTGCCAAAGGAAGTGATGCAGAAGACAAAGGATGTGATGGCTGAATTCTTCGCATTATCAATAGAGGATAAGAACAAGTTTGCACAGCCACCAAACGATTTGCAAGGGTATGGACATGCTTACGTAATCTCGGAAGATCAAAAGCTGGACTGGTCCGATGCACTTCTACTGGTCGTTTACCCAAAACGCTTCCGAAGACAAAGAATCTGGCCAACCACATCGGACAATTTCAGGTATATCTTAATTGAAACAACAGCGTCAACCTACAATAAGATTGTCAACCGTCTAGTTTTATATTACCTAGTATACTTTTTGCAGTGAAATAGTTGATTCATATTCAAGTGAAGTCAAAAGAGTTGCAGAAGAACTACTAAGATCCATGTCTTCCCTGATGGGACTCGACAAGGAAGTTATTCTTGATCTACATGGAGAGCTAGCACAAGCTTTTCGTGCAATCTACTACCCTACCTGCAGCATGCCAAAGGAAGTTCTTGGAATGAGTCCCCATTCGGATACATGTAGCATTGCAATTCTTTCACAATGTGATGATACTTGTGGGCTACAAATTCAACATAAAGGAAAATGGATCCCTGTGAAACCAATTCCCGATGCTTTCGTGGTTAACATCGGAGATATGGTGGAGGTAATTTCCATATTTTAAATTGTGTTCTCGTATCTCTATCAATTAAATGTTGTCGCACATGAAGAGAGAAGTTAAAATAGTGCCTGCATAACATGTATATTTTTTTTATTTAACATCACATAATTAGAAGTAATATGGATGGAGACACCATTTCATAATAGGGAAAATTTTCCTGCCCATAGCCTCAAAATTCTGTAGCCAAAATGATTGTCATACAAATAATGTCGATGAAATGACTAAAGTACTTATTTCGTTGTTGCTAGATTTGGAGTAATGGGAAGTACAAAAGCGTCGAGCATAGAGCAGTCACAAACAAGGAGAAACCAAGGATCACTATAGCATCTTTTGTCTACCCTTTGGATGATGTTGAAGTGGAGCCACTTGAACAGATGATAGATCCTGAGGAACCACTCAAAATATACAAAAAAGTGAAATACGGAGAATATCTAAGGCACTCAATGAAGAGGAAGATGGAAGGAAAGGCTCATTCTGAAATTGGAAGGATGAAAACTTCGAATTGAGCTCATCATTATCTCAATATTCTCTCATCTCTCTTGATCTGATGTAATAGCAGATGATCCTTCACAATCACCGCAGCCTTGTTGTTCACCTAAAATAAAAGATTTCCTAAGAATGATTTTGGTTTTAATTTTTCCTTTTATTTTTCCATATGACGCAGCAAGTTAGCGTAGAGAAACACGAGAATCACTCAATGAATAAATCTTACAAACAAACAATGGTTGAGCACAACCCGTTAAAGGAGAGAAGCCTCTCACGAAATGTATTTCAAATATAAAATAAGATATAACCCTAACACATCTGACAAAAGGGTATATATACTCCCCCGTAAAATATCTAAAAGGGAAAAATCTAAGCGTACACGTGGAAATAAATAATAAGATACACGTCTATAATCTATCGCATACACGGCCTTTCCTCTAGGCCGTGTATGTTTCTTGGCGTGTGGCGATCGCAGTACACGGTCGCATACACGGCCGTATCTTTAGGCCATGTAAGCTTCTGTGAGAATTTTTCCTAGAACACACGGTCGTGTCTTTAGGCCATATAAGCTTCTGTGATAATTCTACTGGGACACACAGCCGTGTCTCAGGCCGTGCCTGTACCCGTGTATTCTTCTGTGGTCTCCATGATGTCCTGTGTGAAATTATACACGGCCGTGTTCTTAGGCCGTGTACGTTTCTGTGTTCTCCATGTCCGCATCATCATGTTTTTCTAATATTTATAAGAATGGTTTCTCTATGTCTATATGTCATTTTTTTTGGATAATTACATTAAAATCTTAAGATAAATCTAGTTAATTGACTATTGCTCATTCTCAAAAGTGGTATGTGACTCCAGCGATGAAAAAGTAAGGACTACACAGTTTTGAGTTATCTTTGATAATTTTCCTTGATCAACGATACATAAACACTTATCATAATAAATACCTTAGCCTTTTATATGGATATATGAAGTAATGTAGCCTTTAAATATATTTTATACAAAATAATTAGATAACTTTTTTGCGTAGTCAACGATTATATTGTATCATTATTTTTTAATAGAAAAGAATGTAAAGGAAGAATCTACATTTATATTGTATATGTAATATAGAAGTTATATTTTTCATGCGCGTAGTTTGGTATCTAGGTCTAAACCATCCTCTCATTTTAGGGTATTTGTTAGTGTCCTATTAATAAAATCCACCCCGGCATAAATAACACCCCTCCATAGTGGTTTTATTTTTATTTGTTTTCCTTTTTTTCCTTATTCTCTTCTCCTCGACCCAACAATAAGCCTTTAATTTGATCTACTAAACAATACCAATGAAATTAGATAAAATCTTAATCTCTGTAGACACACCATTTTTATTTTATTTTTTATTTTTATAAACAAATTAAAATAAATGCAATTTAATTACATTATATGACTAAGGTACTAGCTAACGGCCTAATGGAAGATACACACACACAATGATCCTTGATCCCAAGTTTGAATCCTCACTCATACAAGTGTGCAAGATTTTTTTCTCTTGGCGAAAAATGTGGGTTGAACTCACATTTTCTTCTTTCGGTATTTTTCCTTACAATGAAAAACATGGGTTCAACTCACGTTTTCCTTTTTTTCCCTATTTCTACTACAATGAAAAACGTGGGTTGAACCCACGTTTTCATCATCTTTTACCCTTGACTCGTCCTCCATGGAAGACTACAGGAAGCTCGAAATTTTTTTTTTTCTTCTTTTCCTCTTTCTTTTAATGTTTCAAAACTTATGGAAGATCAAACAACAAGCAAATAACTCCAGGAATCAAATTAAAATGAAATAAAGTCATGAATAGAAGAAATTAAAATAAAATAAGAAAAAACGCTTCTGCAATAAAAACATCTGACCTTTGACCATTCTTCTTTCCTAACCATTCAAGCCACACCATCAACACTATCCTCTACCGCCATCCATCATCGTCACCAGAAGCCATCTCCGACGACCTAAACTAGGTTCGTACTTTTTTTTTGAAACATTCCTTTTTAAAATAATTTTAGTTATTATATATATATATATATCTAGATTTTAAAAAATAATTATTTATATAAATTTTTAGAAATTTAAGATTCATTTTATTTTAATAAAGTTTTTATTAAAAAATCAGTTATTTTAATTTTTTCTAGTTAAAACATTTAGATAAATAAAAAAATAATTATTTTATGTATAATAAGACATCTTAGATTTTTTTATTTCAAAAAAACATTTATACAAAAATTATTTTTTAGTTATTTTATATACTTTTAAGAAAATAAAAAAAATAAAACATTTTATCTAAATATATATTTTATTATAAGTCTTAAAAAGATTTACTTTTAAAAATTTTATTAAAAAAATCTTATGAACTACAATAGGTTTGATCTCGAGCATCAAGTACGTAGGCACCATCGAGACGACTTCATTTGTAAAATAATTTTTTTTTGTTATTTATTTTTTTCTTTTTCTTTTCAAAAAAAATATTTAGAAGGTTAAAAAGTGATAACATAAATTTTTAATAAGATAGTTCTCGAACTCCAAATTTTATAGTATAATTTTTTTTTTTACGTAAACTAGTAGTCAAATTAAAACTAATCCACTTAATTAGTCTTAATTTAACACTTTTCCCAATTTCAATCAAGTGACAACTCCTTTTCCTTTTTAAAAAAAAAAATTATCATTGTTATTATATATATATTTTTAATCTTAATCAAGGATTTACATTAAATGAGTTAAGGTTTAATGTCAATTAGATTAGAAAAAAAATTAGACTTTACAACATGGCGACTCCACTAGGGATTCAAAAAAGTGGGCTAGCTACTTAAGCCTTCCAATTTTTTTTCCCTTTACTTATAGATTCATATATTTATGTATATTTGTATAGTTGTTCTAACCTTTATATTTTTTACAGCATTTCTTTTATTTGTTACTCTGAAGGGAAGGCATCAAATGTATGATAGATACAATTAAACCTAAGCCATCTTAAGACCTTAGGAGGGGAGCCATTGTGTAAGCTTCGAGAGTTGTGGGGTAGCCACCACTCGAGACTGATTAAGTTACCCCACTCAAGTTTTGTCATGACCTATGAACCATTTTCTTTGAAAATGAGCAAGGTCACGGAACTTAAGGACCTATAGAACCTACCTAATTGCATTCAAGAACCCTTTAAGTTAGCGAATAAACATGAAAGCACTGAAAGCATATATATCCTAGATCTTGAAGTAAGACCTGCAAAAATCTTCAGTAAATTACAAGGGGTTCGTAAGGCTAAAATCAATAAGGCCTTCAAAAATTGTAATGGGAATTGTATTAAGACTAATGATTTGTTGACATGGTTTACAACTCAATCTAGTTACCATGAAAAGTGAACCCTATTTTGCCTAGATTTTAAAGCATGGCAACAACATCGGATTCATTCATTCATCCTAATGGCCTTCGGGACTATATTGTTTCCAAATGAGATTTTTCACATCCACTTTATGGTCATAGAAATAGTGGCCTAATTTTTGGAAGGAAAGTACTACATCCTTTCACTCCTCGCTAAGCAAATTAGAACGCTCAACCACTTAAAGAAAAAAAGACATAGGGATTTAAAAACTAGCATGGCATTGATTATGATATGGTTCGTCGGTCATATGTGATGCTACAGACTTGACTTCATTCAAGGGGCCTTTACACAATAAATTGACCTTATCGATTCCTTTGCTTCCAGAATCACATTGCTAGAGGATATTTCTACTTACTGCTAGATTGATGTCTTACAAGACTTTTGTACTGAAGACATATTATAGGTAGCCAGATGGAATTCTTGTGCTAAGATGGTATGTGCTTATAAAAATTATGAGGCAGTTCCCTTGATTAGATTTAAATAGTGCACCGATTACTACTCAACTACTCTAATACGTCAATTGGGACCTATTCAAGATATAGTCCATAAACCCTCACTCAAACCCATCACACTTGATTTCCACAATCCTCATATGATAATAGCTGACAAGATAGCTAAACTATTGGAGATCAAAACCCTATAGGAGACTCGAATAATAAGCCCTACTATTGACAAAGGGAATTTAAGGGAGGAATTAAGTAAATATTGAGCAACCAAAGAGTACATTTTTCACCAACTCAAAGGATAGGTGAAAAACAATATAGTGCTCCAATTGTACTCCAACATGCACTAGCAAATCCCACTCTTGAAATGAAGACATATATGGAAGAAGTGCAAGCATAAATGCAAGTCCATATGGAAAACATGGAAAGAAAGGGGGATATTTAGAAGAATAGATGTCAAGAATCTAACCAATGAGTTGAAGCTCTAGAAACCCAACTAAAAAAGGCTAAGCAAAAGATCAAGGAAATAGAAACTCCTACAAAAGAGAAAACAGAAAAAGGATCATGTTATCGCAAGAAGAGGAAGATATAGATTATATATATATATTTGTAATTCCTTTTCAAATGATGTAATCAAACTCTAAAGTTGAAGTATTAATAAAATTTCTATTTTTCCACATTATGGATTATTCACTAACCCCATATCTACATCCACTTGACACATGCATTCAAAAAAAAAATTACTTTCACTAACAAGTTATTCGGTGTTGATCAATCTAAGTTTCAAAATTGTACCTAAACAATTGTACCCCATAAGAAGTCCATACTACACTCGTTCTAGAGCCAAAATGTCAAGTAACAACGATGACAATACTAGTGACAATACTGTTAATTAGAGAATGGTTTCATTGGAGCAAGCTATGCAAAATCTCAATGATCAAGTGAAATTCTTGGTGGAAATTCTAACTCTTCTTCGATCAACTCAACTAGTTCAAGAAGGCTATTTAAGGGGGCAAAAGGGAAAAGTAGTTGAGATTTCACCCCTAGAAAATGAGGAAATTAACTCCAGGTTCAATCCAACATTTGTGGAGTAAAAACCAAGAGTGCAAACCTCGTATAGTCTTGAAGATCTACAAAGGAAATTTGAGGAAAGATAGAAAGAAACAAAAAGAAAGCTTTTCCAATAATTAGTTGATAAGATGAGCGCTCTAGAAGGATCGGATGAATATGAGCAAACTGAGATCACTAACTTAACAATTTTTTATACCTCTGCTTATCCTAAAAAATTTAAGGTACTAGAATTTAAGAAATATGATGGCACCAGATGTCCAAAAATGCACACCAGAATGTATGTTCGGAAGATGGGAAAATAAGTATAGTATAACCAATTAATGGTGCAAACTTTCCAAGACAGTCTCATAGGACCTACTCTAGTTTGGTATGCACAATTAGACCTCAATCAAATCAATAATTAGGAAAAGTTAGCTCAAGATTTCTATGAGCAATACAAATTCAACATTGAAGTCGCTCCTTCAATATGGGACTTAGGGAGTATCCGTAAGAAGTACAATGAATCCTTCAAAGAATACACTCAGCGTTGGAGGGCTCAAGCTATAAAGGTCATTACCCTAATTTCTGAGAAAGAGCTTACATCCATATTTATCATTACACTTAAGAAACCTTATTTTACCTACCTAATTGGGCAAACATCTTCTATTTGTGTAGAAATGGTAGCTACAAGATGCAGGATTGAAAATGCCATCACCTTTGGAAAATTGCCAGTCAATGAAACCCCTAGAACAACATCAGCTAAGCTACTAAATAATATCAAAGGAAAAGAAGCCACAATCAGCATGGTTAATTCTAATAGAAACAACAAGCTAACTCCTTACCTTTCCTTCTAAACACCAAACCTAACTATAAAAACTTCAATCCAAACACAACCAAACAACTAACCCAAAATCAATAGACCTCTGAGATAATTCACTCGAATCCCAGTCCCTCTTAGCTAAGTCTTTACTAGCCTCAAGGTTGATAATCTAATCAGTTTTGAAATTCCCAATGAGAAATATAGGCCAAGAACCTGTAACCCCAATCTCAAATGTGAATACCATATAAGGCAGATAGGACAATCTATAGACAGATATTGGAGACTTATGAATAAAATCCAGGATATAATCGATGTAGAAGTAGTGCAACTAGACTTCATTGAGCCACCCACTCCCAATGTCAACAATAACCCACTTCCCAATTATAGTCCTACCATTAACATGATCACTTCAAAAGCACCTGAAACAAAAATTGATTTGGACAGGTTACTAATAGAGTAGGTAGCATGGAAACTGCTATCAGTCAACCCAAACAATAGAGCACAAGCTAAGACAGCCATTTGTCAATTATTATTGGAAGGCAAAATCCAATCATCCTACATTCAGGAAATGTTGACTCCTAAGCCTTATAAGTTAACAACTCAAAAAGAGTTGGGAAAAAGATGGCAAGCAAATGATCCCACAATTGGTTTATTAGGACAATATTCAAGGAAATTCAATTATTTTGTTGACTATTCCATCCAACTGCCAATCCATGAAGAACCTACCCCAAGTGGTTAGGGCTTTGATTTTGAAGAAGAAGACAATCCCAAAATGAGAAAGATAATGATCAAATGGTTAACATGACAGGATCAGACTTCAAACCAGTGATCTTAAAATGTTACAAAGAACTTGAACAAGAGCAAAAAGTCCCAAAAGCTAAGAAATATACTTTCCATGTTACCTTGGCACCTGAAAACTATAAACCTGTCTTATTTAATTATGCGATGGTTGATCAAGAGAATTCCTCAAGTTTTATTATCGAAGGAATCACCTAATCGGGAAGGATTTATAGCCCTGAAGAAGAGGCCACAAAAAAACCTAAAATTGGTGAATCAAGCGAGAAAAAGCCAATAGTAGAAGAAGAAAAAAGGCCATCAATTTTTTCAAAGATGATCAAGTCTAATGGGTATAAAATCATGGACCAATTATCAAAAACTCCAGCCGAAATCTCCTTTATAGGTCTTCTACTCTCCTCCAAGCCTCACAAAGAAGCCTTATTTAGAACTTTGAGGGAAGTTAAAGTGCCACAGGGAATATCTACAGAAAAATTACGACACATTATTAATTCCATTTTTGCTATTGATCAAGTATCCTTTTCAATGGAAGAATTAGGAGAAGAAGGTAATCAACACACCAAATCACTATTCATAGTAGTGAAATGCAACAACATGATTGTTTCTAGAGTCCTCATCAATAATGGGTCCTCCCTCAACATATGCCCTCTAGCTACTCTTAACCTGCTAAGTGTTGATACATCTAATATCAAACCAGGTTCTACCGCAGTAAGTGTTTTTTATGGGTCGAAATTATAGGGGAAATTGACTTGATGGTAGAGATTAGCTTGTAGTTATTTGAAATCCCTTTCCAAATCCTAAACATACTAAGGTCTTTCAACTTGCTTCTTGGGAGGCCTTAGATCCATGCAGCGTAGGTCATTCCTTTTAGCCTCCATCAGAAGGTTAAATTCATTTCTAATGGTCAAATTGTAACTGTTTTAGACTAGCAAGATGACACCATTTATAAAGAAACAGCTATACCCTACATGGGAGAAGAAAGTCTAAATGATTTGGGACTCCAGATATTTGATGAGGTGTGTATGATTACTAGTTCTGAGAAATAGGGATATTGAAAGGTGCAATTTAAAGAAGGTCAAATGGGTACATTTGGTCTTGGATATATCCCTATTGTGGAAGAAAGATTTCAAATGAATTCAAGCAAAGAAAAAAGGGAAATAGACTGTACAATACGCCAATGAATTTTCCACCAATCTAAACTACATTTACCCATCCAACCAGTGTTGAGACATTGGTATCTACAAGAGAAGACAACTCTAGTGATCTCATAGTCAATCATCAACAAGAATCAACTGGCATATCTCATAACTCTCAATCACTTTAAAATTGGTTCTCTTATCCTCTAAATAGCAATAGGCTTGCTTTCAAGTAAAGGTGGACCATAATTTAATATTTGTTGAGTTTTTTTTTTTCATTCAATAAGTATAACCCACATGAATAAAATCAATGAAGTCTTGAATCATTTCCTCAATATTGTTACATCTTTTCCCTTTCTACTTATTTGTTTCTTTTCTTCATACATTTATCTAGATTCAGTGATGAAAATCAAGGATATCTCGCACACATAGAAAGTAAAAATATTAATATCACCTTCAACCTTACTGGGTTAGTCATTTGGGATGATAATGATGACCATAAAGTAATTCAGGAGAACTAGTAAAGATATGAATAGGGTAGGATTTCCATTGATGAGTTAATTGAAACAATCAACCTAGGAAATGAGGATAACCCTAGGAATCTCAAGATTGGGGGCAATCTTAATGGTGGATAAAAGGGAAGATTAACAGAGCTATTATCTAAATACCTTGATGTATCTGCATGGTCTTATGAAGATATGCCAAGACTTGACCCATCAATCATGATTTATAAGTTGCCTACACAAGAAAATGGCAAACCTAAAAAACAAGAATTAACGCGATTTTAACCTAGTATTTTTCTAAAAATCAAGGAAGAAATCAAGAAATTATTGGAGGTTAGGTTTATTGAGATGTTAGATTATCTTGAATGGGTAACTAACACAATCCCAGTAATAAAGACAAATGGGAAAGTCCATATATGTGTAGATTTTCGAGACTTGAATCAAGCAACACCAAAAGATGACTGCCTTTACCCTACATAGATGTCTTAGTAGATAATACAGCTAGAAACCATCTTTTCTCATTCATGGATGGTTTCTCAAGGTATAACCAAATTAAGATGTCAGAAGAAGATAAGACTAAGGCAACCTTCATCACAACTTGGGGCGCCTTTTGTTATAAGGTTATGCCCTTTGGTTTTAAAAATGTTGAGACAACATATCAAAGAGCAATGGTTGCATTTTTTCATGATATGATGTACCAAGAAATTGAGGTATATGTTGACAACTTGATCACTAAATCCAAAGAAGGGGAAGACCACGTAGACACTCTGAAAAAGCTATTTAAACGATTAAGGAAGTACCAATTGAGACTTAACCTAGAAAAAAGCACTTTTAGAGTTACCTTTGGGAAATTACTAGGTTTCTTGGTTAGTTAAAAGGGCATTGAGGTGGACCCAGATAAGGTCAAAGCAATATTGGAAATGTCTCTTGCATATACACTTAAAGAAGTTAAAGGACTAGTTGGGCGTTTGAATTACATTGCTTGGTTCATCTCACAGCTTACAGAAAAATGTTGCCCTTTATTCAAGCTACTAAAGAAAAATGCCATCATAGAATGGAATGAAGAATGTGAAGAAGTTTTCATGGAAATAAAAAAATATCTTATGAAATCTCCTATATTGGTGACCCCTAAACTTGGCAAGCCCTTATTCTTGTACTTGATAATACTACTTGAATCCATGGGGAGTATGCTTGGCCAGAAGGATGAAAGGGGAAGGGAACAAACCATTTACTACCTGAGCAAGAAATTTACTGAAGGGGAACAAAAATACTCTGAAGTAGAAAGGATGTGTTATGCATTAGTTTAGGTTATGCATCGACTCAAACAATACATACTCTACTATTCAGTTGAGTTATTAACAAAACATGATCCCCTAAAGTATTTGGCAAACAAACCAGCCCTAATTGGTAGGATTTCTAAATGGAAAATATTATTATCTGAGTTAGACATAACCTACATAAATCAAAGTTCAGTTAAAGGTCAAGTTGTAGCCGATCAATTGGCTAAGCATCCACTCGAAGGAACTTCCTAAGAACCACAAGCACAATTTCTAGATGAAGATATATTAATGACTGAAAATGATCCTAATTTTGAAAAAGAAAAGATTCTCAAATGGAAATTATACTTTGATGGAGCAACCAATGTATTTGGCTGTGGAATAAGAGCAATGCTAGTCTCACCTGAAGGTAACCAATTCCTTATAGCAATGAGGCTCATGTTTCCATATACTAACAATATTGCATAATACAAAGCATGCATTTTGGGTCTCAAAATGGCTTTGGATATGGGAATTCATGAATTAGAAGTATATCGAGACTCCTCACTCATCATTTGTCAAACCCGAGGAGAGTATAAGACGAAAGATCCAAAATTAGTACCTTATCACTAGCACTTGTCATGATTAATAGGGAAGTTTGGAGAGATCACATTCACATATGTACCAAGGGTACAAAATCAGTTTGCTGATGCCTTAGCTACATTAGCATCTTTGACTTAAATAACAGAAGAGATAGAAATCCAACCTCTCAAGATTGAGATCAAAGATAAACCTGCTTTTTGTTTAACTATTGAAGGAATGCAAGATGATTAGCCTTGGTATTATGACATCAAGACCCTACTTCGGCAAGGAAGATATCTAGAAAAAAACTGACAAGAAAGACAAAAAAAATGCTCAGAAGATTGGCAAGTCATTTTTTGTTAAGTGGATCCACATTATATAAACGATCATTTGACAACACATTATTAAGATGTGTGGATGAGAAAGAAGCTGACATCCTTATGAAAGAGGTACATAAAGGAATATATGGTCCTCACATGAACGATTACATGCTGGCTAAGAAGATCATGAGATTAGGTTATTATTGGTTGATTATGAAATCCGACTGTATCAAACATGTAAGACGTTGTCATCCATGTCAAATTTATGCCAACAAAATAAATGCCTCTCCTCAAAAACTTCATATACTTTCTTCACCATAGCCATTCTCTATGTGGAGTATAGGCATAATTAGACCAATTAATTCAAAAGCATCTAATGGTCATTGATTCATATTGGTGGCAATCGATTATTTTACCAAATGGGTTGAAGCTTCCTTATATACTAATTTTACCAAAGGAGTAGTGGTCAAATTCATCAAAAGGGACATTATTACTCGATATATATCTCCTAAGTCAATTATTACAGATAATGGCACGAACCTCAACAACAAGCTCATGATGAAATTGTGCCAAAATTTTGGAATCAATCACAAGAATTCCACTCCATATCAACCACAAATGAATGGAGTTGTAGAAGTAGCCAATAAAAATATCAAATGAATTATTGAGAAAATAGTCATTACTTATAAAGACTGGCATGAGATGTTACCATTTGCACTCATAGCCTATCGAACCTCCATTAGAGCATCAACAGGAGCTACCCCTTTCTCTTTGGTATATGGTACCGAAGTTATATTGCCAATTGACGTTGAGATTCCATCACTTAGCATATTATTAGAAACTCAACTAGATGAAGCTAATTGAGTGAAAAAGCAGGTTGACCAATTGAGTCTAATTGATGAAAAGAGGTTAGTAGCATTATACCATGGCCAATGTTATCAACAAGGAATGGCTACAGCCTTTAATAAAAAAGTGCGATCTTGAAGTTTCCAAAAGGGTGACTTAGTTTTAAGAAAGATCCTCCCAAATGTACAAGATTTTAGAGGGAAGTTTACTCCTAAAAATGAGGGGCCATACTCTATAAAGAGAGTATCATCTGGAGGGGCATTAATTCTTTCACATATGGACGGTCTAGATTTGAAGGACCTTGTAAATTCTGATGCGGTTAAATTGTATTATCCTTGATGAATCAATGGAATCTTACTTGAGTTTGTTGAAAATATCATTAGTCTCTTTGTAGTTTAATTTTTACCATCTATGTGTAAAGTGGGTATCCCCATTAGTCATCGAATTGATCATCTCCCTCCTCATCAATAAGTTTCTTTCTTCTTTACTCCTATTTTTCCTTATACACTCAAACACGAGAGAAGCTATACGAAATAAAACAATAATGAGTAATGAAAGCTCTTCAAATACTCCATCATGGTTTCATCTTTTTTGAAAAGGAGTTTCTTTTTCTATTTCAAGCTAGAGTCCCAAATAACAGGAGCAAAGATAATTTGATCAAAATGGATTGGAAGAGTTGAAATTCTAAGAGTAGAAGTGAATTTCGCACAAGCGCGGTTCATCTAATGATAAGACGATATGATTCAAGAAAGATACAAGTAAATGAGTGTGTTGAACTTCAAGAAAGAAGGCTCATTGTTTAGGTGTTATCTGCAAAACCAAGTAAAATTCTTCACTATTAAAAATATGTCATGCATAAGTAGTTAAATTTTCATATGCTTTAGGATAATCAACCCATAAGGGCATTTTTCTAAAAATCATTTTTATGTTTGCTAGTCTATAACAAACACTTTCCCATAAAATTAGTCAACCCATCAGGGAACTTTCCTAAAAATCATTTTTAGGGTTACTAGTCTGTAACAGACGCTTTTCCATAAGAATTAGTCAGCCTACAGAATCACTTTCCTAAAAATCATTTTTAGGGTTGCTAATTTATAACTAATGCTTTCCCATAAAAGTTAGTCAACCCATAAGGACACTTTCCTAAATATCATTTTCAAAGTGGGTAGTCTATAATAGACGCTTTCCTATATAAATTAGTTAACCTATATGAGCACTATTCTAAAATTCCTCTTTTCTTAAGATTGCTAGTCTATAATAGACACTTTCCTATTGGTTAGCCCACGGGGGCACTATCCTAAATTCATCTTTTCTTAATGTTGCTAGTTTATAATAAACGTTTTCCTATACAAATTAGTTAGCTCATAGGGAATTATCCTAAAATTCTTCTCTTCTTAGGGTTACAAGTCTATAAAGACGTTTTCCAATACAAGATAGTCAACCCATAAAACATTATCCTAGATATCTCTTACTAATTCATTGAAATATTTCTATAGCTTTTCATAGTACACTAATAAGCAAAAATGATGCATCTCTTTGGTCTTTATAGATAAAGTTTTTCTCAAACTTCACCACAAAGATGAGCAATTGTAAACACATCATTTTTATTTTATTTTTTATTCTTTGAAAAAAAATTAGAATAAATGAAATTTAATTGCATTATATGACCGAAGCACAGGCCAACGGCCTAATGAAAGACATACACGCACAATGATCCTTGGTCCCAAGTTTGAATCTTCGCACGTGCAAGTGCGCAAGATTTTTTTCTCTAAACGAAAAACGTGGGTTGAACCCATATTTTCTTCTTTCAGTATTTTGCCTTACAATGAAAAACGTTTCCTTTTTTGCCTCATTTCTATTACAATGAAAAATGTAAGTTGAACCTACGTTTTCATCATCTCTACCCTTGACTCATGACTATAGGAAGCACGGAATTTTTTTTTCTCCTTTTTCTCTTTCTTTTAACATTTCAAAGCTTACGGAAGATTAAACAACAAGCCAATAACTTTCAGAAATCAAATTAAAATGCAATAAAGTCGTTAATAAAAGAAATTAAAATAAAATTAAAAAAAAATGCTTCCACAATAAAAAAATCCAACCTTCGGCCTTTCTTCTTCCCCAACTGTTCAACTCACACTAGCCTATAAATAGAGTTCCAACTCTGCTTGAAGAGGAATTTTTTTTTGGCGAAACATTTTCCCAAAAGCTTAAACATTTCCAAAAATATTTTTTTTCCGGCAACGTTCTCTCTCTTTCTCCCTAATTTTTTTTTTCCAATCACTCCACTCCGACGTTCTGGTTGCATTTCCCCACTTATGGACATTCCGACCGCCACCATCACCACTGTCCTCCACTGCTCACTACCGTCCTTTGCTACCATCCATCATCGTTACCAAAAACCATCTCCAGCAACCCAAACTAGGTTCGTATTTTTTTTTTTTTTTGAAACATTTCTTTTTTAAACAATTTTAGCTATTATATATATCTATATATATATATATTTTAAAAACTTATTTATATAAATTTTTAGACATTTTAGATTCATTTTATTTTAATAAAATTTTTATTAAAAAATCAATTATTTTAACATTTTTTTCTAGTTAAAACATTTAGATAAATAAAAAATAGTTATTTTATGTATTATAAGACATCTTAGACTTTTTTGTTTTAAAAAATTTTATAAAAAATCATTTTGTATTTATTTTATATACTTTTAAGACATTAAAAAAATAAAAAAATTTATCTAAATATATATATATATTAGTATATATTTTTTTTAAGAATTATAAGTCTTAAAAAGTTTTATTTTTAATAATTTTATTAAAAAAATCTTATGAACTATGATAAGTCTAATTCCAAGCATTGGGTACATAGGTACCCTCAAGGTGACCTTATTTGTAAAATAATTTTTTTTTCTTCTTTATTTTTTTCTTTTCTTTTTCTTCTCAAAAAAAAATTATTTGAAAAGTTAAAAAGTGGTAACGTAAAGTTTTAACAAGATAACCCCCGAACTCCAAAATTTCTGATATAAATTTTTTGTTTTACGTAGACTAGTAATCAAATTATGACTAATTCGCTCAATTAGTCTTAATTTAACACTTTTTCCGATTTCAATCAAGTAGTAACTTTTTTTCCTTTTTTTTTAAAAGTTATTATTATTATTATTATCTTAATCGAGAATTTACATTAAATGAATTAGGGTTTAATATAAATTAGATTAGAAAAAGATGGAAAAAAATTAAACTCAACAACCCCAATATTCCAAAACACCCAACACAGAAAGCCCTAATCCCCCTCCACTAGTTACCCTTCTCGTTCGAATAAGACCACCAACGTTAAATTCACCGTTTTCGAGGTAAAATCGTAAGATTAGTGTACGAATTGGGGTTTGTTGATTGGAGTTTAATAGGTGGTTTTCTGCTAATTGGCTTGGGGAAAAGAGGCATTGAGTACGAAAATTTGTATATTGACACTTCACATCTATTGAACAGATTGGTGATATATATATTAAGCCTTAAGGTGTTGAAATGATTACAACTATATGTTTGTCCGAAGCTACATTTTGAAGGCATAGAATGTTTAACACTCTTAAAGAAATTATGTACCCATAGATGCAATTTCCTAGAAAAATAGAGGGGTTGGCAACTAAAGGGGATTCTCGGGGACTAGAGTCTCCAAAACAATGGCGTGTTTGACGTTGAAAGCCGGCCATAAGAGAGGTAATAATAATGGCTGCTATTGGCTAGTCATGTACAGTAGGGGCTTCCACACTTGTGGTGGCATCCATGGGCACTGTGAATTCTGAAGTGCCCATAAAGTTCTCCAAATGAAAACATTAAGCTTTTGTAAAATCTCAAGGAAAGCCGTAACTTTTAGTACATTACTAACAGAGTTCATGAAAGATTAGGACCATTCATTTCTTTATTATAGTACTGGTGGTATGAGTATCTATGTTAGAAGGGGATCGATCAGCAAACTTTAGATCCCAAATCTTACAGTAAAGTACTCAGCTAGTCAGCTTTAAGACCTCTAACTTAAACAGCCAAATATTGTCTAAAAAAAGAAAGGTATAGAGAGAACTACTTCAAGTTAGTGTATCTTACCAAAAAAAAAAAGTTTAGGAGAAAATCTATATTGACCGGTACTTCTTTAAGTTTGTTTACAATAAATAGATGGACCAAATCTATATTTTCTATCTGATTATGATCAAAATGAGGCTGCAAATTACGCTTGTTTAAAGACACAAATGCAGTAGTGATGATGCAATCCAAAACAAAAGAGCTAGAATTGATGAAGCCCGGGAAAAGGAAAAGGATTAATTACAAAAAACATGATTTGTGCTTTTATCCTTTTGTGAACTAATGACCTTTTGTTTTATCACTGTATATTAATGCTACTCAAAAAGCATGCGTTAACTTACTATTAGTTTACAATAATTAATTTAAATACTGTTAAATAAATTCAATTAGTTAATATATTAATAAAAATCAAGTGCAAAATTACCAAAAAAAAAAGAGAAGAAGTAAATAGCTAGAAACTTAACTTGTTTGTCCAACTATCCCAAGGGCAGAGAAAAATAAAAAAAAAATAGAAAAACGCTTAGAAACCCGCTAGGTAGTGCCAAGTGAGTTACTACGCCATCAGATGCTAAGTCTCCACCCATCCCATCCTTCTCTCCGACCTTCAGTTGACAAACCAAGGGGGTTAGGTTTTCCACCGATTGCCTTTTTTCTAGTATTTTTTCCTTCTCTTTTTTTCCTATTATGTAATTTATAATTATTCTTTATTACATGATATAATGAAATTCATTTAATAATATTATTTTATTAAATTTATTATCTTTAATCAATCATACTCTAGGTAGCATTAACATATAATAATAGATTATAGATCATATACTTGTCAAAAAATAAATAAATAAATAAATAAAAAGTCTTGAGCATGCGACCACAGTTTTTGAGCAACTAATTAGGACTCAAAGCAACATTTTTAGTTTCCAATAAAACTTACCGAATGGATCATTTAAGGGAAACGGCTATTCCATTTCCCTTTTATTCTATATAAAATTGCTATTACGTAGCTCATTTAATCAAATAGCAATTCCTATTAAGTTGCTATTAATCAAAACATTAAATAGCAATTTATTCAATGATTCATTTACTATCTTGTCATAAATACCATATTATTGTGAGTTATGTTAACTCTATAATGGCTATGAAAAAGTGAAAAATGAATGAGATTTTTATAGTATAATGAACAATTTATTTTTTAATTCTGTCTTATTTTTTATTCATTTTTATATCAACTAAATAAATAATAGATATATAATAGTTATTACATTATTCATTATTTCTATAAGACTCAATTAACACTTAAGTACTATCACCAATTTAGTGCTCTAGTTAGGTATATGAGTTAAACATGGTTAAGTCAAATAACCCATATTTGTAACCGTGTAAAATATGTGAGTTCAAGTGTTTTTTGCCAAACTCAATGTCACTCAAGATTTCAAAATACCATAGTTATTCTAATGAAACCCAACCTTGATCAAGGTAGCTAGAGATCTCATTTACAAAAATCTAAGGTCAATCGCAACTTTGATAAATTTTCTAGAACAACTATGTCAAATTTTAACATAAACAATAAACCCATTTTGCTACACTATTTGTGAATCATCCATCATAAAAAATACAACAAACCCACATAAAACTATCTAGCCACACATATTAAACATAATGCAATCAAGGATAAGCAAGAAATTAGCAAAAGACATCATTAAAAGAAAGTTTAGAGTTCGTCAAGTGAAAATACAAAGCAACCGACTTGAAATACTTGAAATCCATAATCTTAAATGTGTTTTTGAGATCCAAAATAGCAAGAAATCTAATAAACTAAGCTATACTGCCCTAAATCTACCTAAAACCTACTCTAATAATAATAAAGGGAAATGAGGAAAATCTAAAACCTTAAAGTCGTGTTCCCTTTGTTTCTTGCTTTTGTAAATTTTTATAATCAAGTCAAATTGACCAGTGGTAGCATGCCTACCAATTAGTCAATAGACATGTGTCATGCTCTAACACAATCTTATAAATAAAATGATGCATTTTTTCTTTACAACCTTAACTAGGGTTTTAGCTATCGACCAGTTGGTAGGAAAGAGACTTGCCTTGGTAAGACTTTCCAATTGTGGTGTCTTCAGTCATGATTGATTGGGGGAGAGATCAGTAGTCCTTCGATGCTCCAAGGTTTATTGATCAAAAGGTAGGGTCATTATCAACTGGTCAATAGAGTTAAAATCTCAACTCTTTTACTCTACTTCTTCATGTTCGATCATCCCCCCTTGCACCAGCACACAATGCTCAAAAGTGATTGTTTTCACACTAAAATGCGATTTTTTTGTCAATATAGTAATTTAAGTCCAGTTGGTCCATTTTGTACACAATTATTACTTTTTTCACATAATTAATCCAACTTGCTACAAAATTGTGCATGAGTGTAATTTTAAGTTGGATAAAATTATGAAATTTTTCATGTTATCAAGGACCTAAAGGAAAATATCATGGTTTGGTAAGAAAATGAATGAGAAATAAGGAAGCCATGACTAATAGAAGTTAACAATAGCAAAGTAGAAGATAAGCATATAAGTTATACATTATGCCTACTATAATTAATATTACTAATTTATTGAGCTGCGTTAAGGTACTTTTACAAGTGTAGACTAGAGGATGGATGTTATCTAGTTGAGTACTTTCCTCATTATGCTTAATTATGTTGTGTTGTAGCTGAAATAGTAGACCACACTCATAATTGGAAATTAAACCTTGTATAATCACTTATTGTGATTTTCACAGGAATATTTGCAATCAAATTGTTGTTAAAATTTGAGTTAATGATTGGTTCTTCTATAGTGTTGATGCGCCAATATTGAATTGATTTCCATTATATTTATAGTGAAGTATACTTACACTATTATCATGTGGAATGCAGGGAAGAACTTAATATTCATTGTGGTAGAATGGTTGCATTGTGATATTTATTGCATTGCATCACATATACATTTGGCATCTGTATAATGATCATTCCTTACAAAAGTTACAAAGCATAGCTAACAGGTTTTAAGCGCTAACCAAAATATACCTAAATTATATAAATCCTCTTCACCACTCGATAAACATGTGTTTCAATCTTTGAATCAACACTAGTAAGTATGTGGCACAATTGACAAGTCGACCCAGTTGTAAATGACCTATTGAGATTAGTCCTCTAGATTTGTATATGGCAGTGAAATGAAAAGATAACAAGTACTAACTCGATGTTTAGTAGGAGTTGATTATAGTCTATTAGCCTTTAATAGCAAGCATTGAGGTTGAGATTTCAGCTAAGTGTATTTATGCAAAGATAAGAATGAAGTAAGATGACCTTAAGGTCTATTATGAGCTTAAAAGCTCAAGGATATGGTTAGAGATTTTAAAGCAAAAGTAGCTTTGGCATCTTATTCGCATTACATCATTTGTCACTTGGATTTGAACTATATGAATGTATTATGTTTGTTATCTTCACTTATTGTTTTATTTTTATACTCACTTTGCTCTGTAAAGAGGTGAGGGATTATTGTTTTATTGATCTTAGGTTCAGGTGAAGATAATTGAAGATGCTAGTTGAAATACTTAGGATGACTCTAAGAGTGCTAGGCACCTATTTTTGGAGTTTTAGTTATGTAAATGATTTGTATATTTTAAATGTTGTTTTGCACTAAAGTTTTAAGTGTAAGTGTGTTTGTAAATTCCTTAATATAGGTGTTGGTTATCATGAATGTGTCTTAGGCAAGTTTGAAGTTATGAAACTTATATCCTACATAAATGGGTTGTGAAAGTAAAAGTTTTTTATTTGCTTCCAGTAAAATCATAAGGTTATCTAATAATTTTAAAAGGTAAGCAGAAGGAGGCAAAATGTTAAACCTAGTGTTGCAGGTAAGTTAAAAGGTTGTGCTACAAACTTAGGAGGTTCGTTTTGAAAAGCAAAAAGTTTACAACTATTTGATACAAATTAGAGGGTCATATCCTAAATTTAGAAGGTTTGCACTAGAAAGTAGAATGTTAAGATCCAAATTTAGACAGTAAAAAGGTACCACAGAAGGTGAACTGGCTTAAAAATATATGTGTTATATGTTTGAATCATAGGTTCCAAGTTTCTTAAGCCTTACTCTTACTTTAAGGATAGTGTAATGCCTTATCTTCTAGATATCGAAACTTGTTGTGGACAAGTAAAAAGGACACCTAAAAGGCAAGGCGTTACAATGATTTTGCAAAATGGCCAAAACACAAGATATATCTATAATTTTCAAAGGAAAAAGAAAAAAGTGTAGAAAACCATAATGAATAAATAGTAAAAATACCATAGCCCAAATCGATAAAATTTGGTTTACTAGAAAAAAATAATAAAAAAGGTGAAAATTTCAAAAAAAAAAGAGTACTAATCCTCCTCTAAAGAATATTCCACTCCTCAAAGATAGTTGAAAGAGGATGGAAATTAAATCGCAACAGAGAAAATCCTATACATATAATCCCTTAAAACTCCACAACTCGATCATCCAATACAACATCGTTTCTCATGAAAAATTTATACACAAAATTTGAACATTTCAAAAATCCATATGAAATGAACATCCATAATTCAACGAAAAAAAAAAAACTAAACTTTATCTTACATCCATATAAGAAGCAAAAACAATAGTTTAGCATGAAATATTGTTTCATATTCCAGTCGTAATACATTTACATAGGAGATCTTAGGATCGAAGATTATAATTCAATGACTCATAAGATTCTTCAATACCCATTAACATCGGCTCACGAACTGCAATAAATTATTATTCTTATTTTTGTTAATAAAAATAGAGAAATTATAGAATCAAAAGATAGAGCAAGGACGATAAGAGAATGTGCGTTTGAAAGTGAGACTTGTAATTGTTATAAGAGAAGTAAAGAGGGTTTTTTTTTTTCTTTAGTTTTTGAGAGAAGATTGAACTAAAAATAATTTTAGTAGAGGAAAAGAGAATAAAGGAAAAGAAAAAAAAAAGAAAAAAAAGGAAATGTGATGTGTGTGTTGTGGATAGGTGATATTGCATGCTACCATGTCTACATTAGTAATCTTAATCATTTCATATTGCCACGTAAAATTTTGTTAATTATTATTTTTAGTGTCTTGCCTTTTAAAGTTTAATTATTTATCGTCAAGTTCAACTCCGTTATCCTATAAAAATTAAAATTTCACATCTTTGGTAATAAATATTATAGTAATTTATAGACCAGAGTATATTAATAATTTTGTTCATTTGAGTTGGCCCTTTTTAAATTAATAGATGTGTGTATTAAGATTTTTGGTCTTTAATAAATTTTTAGCTATAATTTCGCTAATGTATTCCTAGATTTGTGCCTTGATAATTGTCTTTCAGTATTTTAAACTATTCATCATATTTTACTTATCCTCATTAACTTGAAATTTTATAATTTTGATTGTATTAATTTATATAGAAAATAAATTAACATGATCCATTAAGTTGAACCATTTTCATGTTTATAAATGTACATATGTAAGATTTTCAGTATTTGATTTTAAACGTCTTATAACAATCGTGCGTGCGATAGTCACCAAATTTTAAAATTATACGTGATTTAAAGATATTGTAAATAAATATTTCATATGAAGTTAATTATAAAAATTATTAAATTTAAAATATAATTCCCAATAATTAAAACTTTGTAAATATTTATTTGTTAAACCGTATTATACGTGTTAAAGAAAAAATTATTGTTCCGAAAGCTCTCGTTTCATGTGACATCTATATGCCATGTTGAGACCATATTTTGTAGGTCCGGTGCAGCAAAATATATATTTATTGAGATAAAATCTATTGTTCTTCCATCTTTTCTTAAATAATAATAACAATAATAATAATAGAGTGTCCACAGATTACCAAGGAGTTGAAGCTTAATGGTTTCGAAATAACATTTGTTTTCATAATAAAAAATAGTGCTCCATGCAAATAAGTTTGTTTTTCTATATGTACTTTAAATTGTCAAATCAAAGTCGGGTTACTTTTATGCGATTTTATTTTATGTATGAATTTATTTATTAAATATATATAATTATTATACTAAATTAATTGGGATAAACCATTCAAAAGTCGATATGTGTTTTCTAATTAACATTAACAAATAGTGACAAAATACAAGTCACATGTTTGTTAAAAAGAAAAATACAAGTCATAAGTTCACAAATATACCAAAACACATGTTATATTTTTGTAATTTTTCCTAGTATATTTAATATCATTAATGTTATAGTAATTATTATATCACAAAAATAATATTGTATATCAAACAAGATATTCTAATTCTAATATATAAATTACAAAAAACATAATAGTTAAGTATAATACCATTTATAACATGCATGTTAGGAAGCAACTTGAGTGCTTAAGGCACATAATGAATACCCAAAAATCCTTTTGACTCTAAATTATTGGTCAAGGCAATATGTAAAGAGGCCAAGTGCAAAATATTAAAATGGAATACACCCAATAAAAATTTGAAATAATTATTTAGATTAATAACAAAATCCAAATTATTAGACCCATGTTTGGGAAGATTTGAGTTTTACATTGTTGGGTTTGGAATAGATACATCAAAGGCTAACTTATCAAGTTTTAAGCTTTCCCAGTAGTCTATTTTGATTGCCTAAAAAACTATTGAGTTTATATATGTCTTGGCTGCTTATGAATGGAATAGATGGCAATGACAATTAGATGGTGATAAAGGAATCTCTTCCTTATAGATTTACCATAGATGCCGTCGTAATGGCAAGTACAGAGTAGTAGAGAGCTGTTAATTTTTTATATTATTTTGGTTTTCTATATGTCTTTATCTTGATTCAATTATTCATATCCTAGGTTAAGCATTCTTGGCTGCTTATGAATGGAATAGATGACAATGACAATTATATGGCGATAAAGGAATCTCTTCCTTGTAGATTTACCATAGATGTCGCCGTAATGACTAGTACAGAGTAGTAGAGAGCCGTTGATTTTTATATTATTTTGGTTTCCTATATGTCTTTATCTGGATTCAATTATTCATATCCTAGGTAAGCATCGACCAATGTTCTTGTAATCCATTTTACATTACGTTTCGACCGTTCCAAGAGAAGAAGACAAGAAAAGTAAAAATATAATGACATTTCGAGTAACAGCAGAACTACTACAAAGGATTAGTCCTAAACAATAGTCTTAAAAACTAGATGGGAATGGTTCGAACATTAAATATTTTGTCATAGTCTATCAATTGGACAGGAAGAAAAGTGCTAACAAAAACCAAATGAAATCTCAATTGTTAGAACAAGTGATATAACAAGATCCTTTTAGGCTAGCTTTTGTCGTTATTAAGAAGTTTATCTATGTATATAGGAAGTAAAGCTGCCAAATTCAGAACCTCGTTAGCTACAATAGGAAGAAAAACATGGATTCAACTCAGAAAGTCGTGGAAGATGGCATACCTACTTTTCCACCTTCCTTACCAGTAGCAAATGTACAAGAAATGGTAAGGAAAGACCCTTGTCAAGTTCCTGAAAGATACCTCAGAACTAAAGAAGAAATGCGCACGGTTGATGATAAGCTTTCTTCAGAAGTTCCAGTAATTGATTTATCGCTGCTCCGTCACGGGGACAAAGAAGAACTAAATAAAATGGATGTGGCTTGCAAAGACTGGGGCTTCTTTCAGGTTCAAAGACAAACCTTTTCAAGCTAATTTATTTCTTTACCTAGCCTATATAGCAAGAAATAGGAAAATCACCTCATCATTCAGCTGCATATAATCTATGAACCCGACAAAACTTCTCCAAAATAATCACACTTGCCTTGTTTATTGGTGATATGATACTTTGCTTATTTTAAAATGCAACGTGGATTAATGAAGTTCAAATTAACCCTAATGAATGCTAAGCTTTTAGAGCCAGTTTGGATGTCCTTTTCAAAGGTCCAAATAGAATATAATTTTATGGGATAAGAAAAGCGAAGAATTTTTTTATACAATGTCGCATATTAGGTGGTGTTAGGATTTTTTTTTTCATATATTAATTATATTCTCTAAAACTGAATTTAGATGGCACCAGCTATACTACGATTTTCTAAGAAATGCCATATATACCTTTCTTACAATTTAAGTATGTTACCTAATACTTTTATTATAAACCAAATACATACATATATATATATATTAGATTTGCATTCTTAAATGATACAACTACGATATAACATATCATTTATATATTATATGATATTATATATATACACTATATGACATATAATATATCTTATATATTCTTTTTTTACATATTTAAAATTATATATTATTGCATATATACATGCATCAAACGTACATACATATATATGTGCATATAAAAAGTGTAAATTATACAAATATATATGTCATACATATAGTAAAAATATGGTGCATATTTTGGTATTTTTGCAATTAACTAACCTATATTTTTTCCCTAAATAAACGCATAACTTATATTCTCTCCATTATGCAATAGTCAAATGGCGGCCGATCACCCTCAAGCTTAGGAATAATCAGTCAAGTACATTAGGGTTTTAAACCAATTTCTTTTTCCTATTTTCCATGTTTTTTTATTTTTATTATATTATTAAATTAACATTTATTTAATAATGTTATTTTATTAAATTAATTATTGTGGACCAATCGTGGATCAACAAGAATTTTGTAACTAACATTAACACATAATGATAAAAAAGGGTATTTTATCCATTAAAAAAGTAAATGAATAAATAGATCATAAGTTTACAAAAGCAATAAAACACAAATAATTTTTTAAATTTTTCCTATAGTATATACATATGATTTGATAAGAAGAAGATTAATAGTATCAAGATTTTAGGTTAAAGAGGAGCAAAGTGTTTTTTTTTTTAATAAATAAATAAAAATAAAAATCTGAGAAAGTTTATCTTCTTATATGACCTCCCTACACCCTAGGGAGGAGAATAAGGCCTATAATCCCCTTGTCAGGCTTTCTTATTCAAAGGGCAACACTCTAACACTGTACACTTAAAATAATCCTATCCAGTATATTATCCAAACTCACCATACAAAGCCTTAGATATCATATCCGTTGATAAATAATTATTTCTAGGAAAATCGGTAAGGAGAAGTCATAAATCTGTATGCATTTCTGTTTCTTTCGAGTCTTAGACCTTCTTAGATATACATTTAATTCCCAAATCTTTCTAAAATATGAAATATAGTTCTATTTATTAAGTTTTCCTTCCTACATGTTGACATGGCTTTTTTTTTTTTTTTTGCTTGTCAACGTGGCATTTAACATGTAGTTTGTTTATTGTTAATGCAGTATGGATTAAAGTTGAGTCCTGAAAAGGTGTTGTTTATATAAATGTTTAGGGTATGCCACCTAATTTAAACTCGATTTTGATTTCTAATCTAAGATTTTAGGTACGTTTAGACATTTGTATGAGGTCCGACCAGAGTAGAATAAGATTGCATAGGATAGAAAATAATGGATCTAAGATAAGTTCTTTGGATATTAATCATACATACATACATATGTATATATATATATAATTTTTTGTTTAAAATATTACATGTTACAGTATATATGTGATACCTATATCAAATGTAGACCCACATGGATTCTTAGAAAGAATTGATATTGATTTATAAAGACAAGTAATAAATAACATATTGATATTACTTAGAAACTTCTAGATCCAATAGTTAAAAAAGACTTATTAATATTTGTTGGCTTAGCTATTACCCACTTTTGATTTGAGGCATTACAAATATTACTAGAGCTAAGGAGATTGTAATACCCCATATAAAATATAATCCTAAATTATACTTTACTACACATTCACTTGGGAGGATTAACTATCCCATTCCTCCTTTATTTGATATAAATTTACTATTATGATATTCAATTGAATTTTGAATACCAAATAGCCATTCCCAATAAATTACTATTACTAAAACTATTGAATAGCAATTGTGGTTGCTATTTAATGGTCCATTTATCATCTTTATCATGAATGCCTTATAATCATAAATTATGTTGAGTTTGTATTGGTTATGGAAAGTATATAATGGGAGGGATTTTAAGGGTCTAACGAATAATTTATTTTTTATTCTTATCTTATTCGTTATTTTTTTTGTGTTAATTAAATAAAGTAATGGGCATGTAATAGCTGTTACATATTTATTCAATTCTTATTGAATTACAATTCAATTCTCCACTTAATCTATTTGGTAAAGTGAACTAGCTATTGATACAAGGGGTTAGGGGTACCAAAAGGAACTCAACCCCTCCAAGGTCAGGGGAGGAGAAAGGGAGGAATAGCTATTAGAATTTATTATTAATGGAGAAAAATAAGCATTATTATTTTAAAGGGTAAAGTTAATTATTATGTACCTTAAACATGATTAAATGGTTAAATATATGTTCGTACAAAGGAAATTCTAAGGTGTAGTCACTTAAAGGTGATTATATGATGTAGTCATAGTATATTACCTAGAACTATAGTATGTAAAACCTACTAACATTACAAATGAAACTATTAATAGTCTCACTAATATTGTTGATAATTTCCATAAAAACTGTTAATAAGTTTTATTTACTATAGTTCGGAATAATATATTATGACTACACCTTAAAATTCTCTCTTTTTTTTTTTTTTTTTTTGCAAACATGAGGTCATGAGTTCAATTTCTATTGGAGCAAATAGGCTGCATTTATTATGTATATCTCAATAAATAGTTTCTATTCTTTTTTTTCATGATAATAATATTTTAAAAAAAACAATAATTACCTAAATAGATTCTTATTAGATGCTACTTTTTTTTGAAATAGCTATACCATAAATATTAATTATGTAGTCAATGCTAAAGATGTTTCAGCCTTATAACTTATTAATATATAATAACGATCATATTACTTGATATAATACTAACTTCTTTTCACAATTAATATTTATTAAAATTAATAGGTATAATTGAACAATCAATTGTCAATAATTATATTTAAAAAAAAATTATTTATTAATGAAACAACCTTGCAAAGGTATCATTAAAGAAAATTACAAAATACTTATCTTTATAATATGATGTTCTTCTTGTTCTACTTGCAATTTATCGTTTAAATATCTTTTGTGATTTATTTTTGTTAAAAATAAAATTTATACAAGTTTTATGTATCAATTTTATTTTTTAAATAATCGATAGTTAAATTTCATCAATATACATGTTCCGATAACATGTTTAAAAAATAATTATCTTAATTATTTTCAAAATGTATTAAGCATCTGTAATCATGTCATAGAAAAAGTCAAAGTTCTCTTCCTATTGAATACTAGAAAGTGTCATCAATACACTTCTTAACGAAATTCTTTTTGTATATATAAGATGGTATATATTTGCAATAACCAGTATATATTTTCTACCAATAATTTGAATATTAACTTAAGCAAGACAAGACTACCCCTTCTTGATTATATGGCTCTGTGTCCATCCCTGCTTTAATGTGTACATAAGTATAATTTGTTATTTCGATGTACGTATGTTGTTCTGCACTTATGTGTTATAAAAAGTGACTGGTATCAAGAAAGTTCTTTTACGAAAGCCTTACCGAGGCACTGTATTCTATCTAAATGTCAATATTAGCTTACTAACATCAAAAGCAAGTGTCAATTATTGATGGGGAGATGATTCGACTGGATTTTGGGACTGGGAAATTCGATCCGTGTTTCATATTCCATGTATTATATGTCTATATACATATATTATATAAAAATTAATATTGTGATACAATACGCTCTAATATAAAAAACTAAAATTAGTGTAGGTTAAAATGCGTTTATCTTTTCATATGACCTCTCTACATCCTAAATAAGCTAATATTGAGGCCCATAATCCCTCCCTTTTAAGGCTTATCCTATTCAATAGACAGTACCCAGACACTATAGTATCAAAATAATCTTATCTGGCATCATATATAGCCTACTAAACATGACAATAGATCTCATATAAGCCGATCCACAATAATTACATGCGAGAAAGGTTAGTATAAGTTTTAAATCTATATACATTTTTGTTTTCAATTTAAGTAGTTCGTTTTTAACATGTGGGATATAAATCTTTTCATTAAGTTTTCCTTCCAATATGTTCACGTGGCAACTTTTTATCACGCCAACATAGCATATAAGGTGTGTAGATTTGAAAAACATCTCAGGAAGTTTTAAACCTTTATAGATTTTTCATCCGAGATCAAATGTGTATTTTATTCTTAAATCTTATATTTGTTAACATTTTCGTGTAATCCAGTGATATTACAATTTTTCATTACTATTTTAACCATGTCATCGTGACATATCACCAACCCACCCCTTTCCCCTATCTCCAATAACCAGGTGTATTTTCTTATTAGAGATCCTAATATGAAGTGGGAAGTTTCTCTTTACATCTTAACGCATAAAACATCTCCTAACCCAAGTTGTTGTAGCTTATAAACCATGGTGTGCCAAAGGAAGTGACGCAAAAGATGAAGGATGTGATGGCTAAATTCTTTGACTTATCAATAGAGGATAAGAACAAATTCGCACAGCCACCAAATGACTTACAGGGGTATGGGCATTCTTTCGTAGCCTCGAATGAGCAAAAGTTAGATTGGTATGATGCACTTCAACTAGTCATTTACCCAAAACGCTTCCGAAGACTTAAAGTCTGGCCAACCAGACCGAGTAATTTAAGGTACCAAAATTGAAACAACATCATCAACATAAAAAAAGTTCATCAATACTCTAGTTTACACTACATAATATCCCTTTGCAGTGAAATTATTGATTCATATTCAAGTGAAGTAAGAAAAGCTGCAGAACAACTGCAAGGATTCTTGTCATCTATCATGGGACTAAGCAAGGAAGCATTGCTTGAACTACATGGAGAGCTAGCACAAGCTTTTCGTGCAAACTACTACCCCATCTGCAACAGGCCAGCAGAAGTTCTTGGTTTAAGTCCACATTCAGATGCATCTACCATTACTATTCTTTTACAATGTGGTAATACTTGTGGGCTACAAATTCAACATGAAGGGAAATGGCTCCCTATAAAACCAAGTCCCAATGCCCTAGTGGTTAACGTTGGAGATATGTTGGAGGTAATTTTTACAAGTCTCCTTAGAATGAAATTTCAATGTTCTAAATAGTATTTCCATGTCTCCACCATTTGAATGTTGTCACCTATAAAGAATGTTGTTCATAATGTTAGAGTATAGTTCATACTCTCCTATAATAGGAAAGCACATGGGTTACGCTAAGCAAGCAGGGGTCTCAATGGGGCAACACCCCTTAGACACTAGAGGGCTTTTAGTATTTAAGCCCATATTTGTTTATTAAAAGTTTGGGTTTAGGCTCATGAATAACTGTTAGTATATATTTTCTTTTTCGCTTATAATTGAGTGATGAAACGAGAAATGTGAGGTGCTAATATAGTGAAATCCTCTGCTGGACATAGCACTAATTAATGGGTGAACCAAGATAAAATCTTGTATTTCTATTTTTCTTCCTCTTTTAAACTTTACTTCATCATTGTGCATCAATCCTAACACATAATAGCGCTCACATCGCATATTCCTTATACTAAAGTATTTATTTCATTATTGTTAGATTTGGAGTAATGGGAAGTACAAAAGCATTGAGCATAGAGCAGTCCCTAACAAGGAGAGACCAAGGATCTCAATAGCATCTTTTGTCTACCCCATGGATGATGTAGAAGTGGAGCCACTTGAACAAATGATAAATCCTAAGAAACCACTCAAAATGTACAAAAAAGTGAAGTATGGAGAATACCTCAGGCATACAATGAAGAGAAAGTTGGAAGGAAAGGTTCATATTGAAACTACAAAGATGGAAACTACAAACTAAACTTATCTTTATCTCAATATTCTCTTATCTCTATCATTGGACAAAATAGCAAATATTGCTCTCTTTGTAATCACTGCATAGTCCAACTTCTCACCTTAAAAAAGATTTTATAAGGATGAATTTACTTTTAATATTTTTCTTTTTCTTCTTTTATTTTTCTATATTAATAAGAATTGTTTCTCCACATCAATATTCATCACAGATTGTTGGAAAATTATTCTAAAAAAATCCTAATATAAATCAATTAGCTAAAGGCAAGCAATTTAGGTGGTAATAATATGATGTTAGTAAAAGACTTACCATTGAGCCTTGTCATTTGAGCTTTAATAGATCTAACTATCGTCTACCCAAAAAGAAAAAAGAAAAGAAAAAAATATTGATACTTATCAATAGATGTATGCCACGTGTTCAACCTCCAGCACTACATATATACAAGAAAAGAATCATGGATGAAGGCAATATGCATACAATGCACTAGCATGATGTCAATATGTCTAATCCATTATGTGTAGGGCCACGTGATTTGTTGTAATAATGGATATAATATTCCCAAAGAGTAGTCAAAAGAAAGAGGGGTAATAATATAAATAGTGAGAAGTGTGGTAATCATATTAGCGAAGTCACTTTTGTAATTGAAGAGAGAGAATTATTGTTAAGTAGTGAACTTGTGTTCTCATCACTTTAATACCTAATTTCTCCCATTACCAACCTTCAATTCAAACCTCACCCTCAAACCCCCATCACTATTGAATTTACCCACCATCATCCACAGTGAATATTGTACCCACCACCATACACAGTTGTAATTACTTATACCCATACCTATATATATCTATACTTACAAACTCAGACATGCCATACCTATATACTGTTGCACACTATACCGATATGCTATACATACATTATACCCATACCTTAAGCACTTCATTCTCTAGACAAATCAAATTATACATGCTTATTTCTTAAGCAAACTCTTACATACATGTTAATTGATTGTATACATCATAAAAATCAATAAAAACCATCTAGTGTAGTTGTTTGATTTGTTTATTTACTATTTTAGTACATTAAGCTATGTTACTTTGATTAGGGTTTCTATCACTTATTTGCCACTTCTACTATTGAGTATATATAACTATCTATAGACTCCCAATATTTTGGTATAGTAGTTGTTTTTAAAAGAAAAACTAGTAATCATCTACGAGTTTCAAAAAGTCATCACCTATAAGAAATTTATTAATAGTTATTTACAATTCATTAGCACATGTAGCACATGACATTAAGAAGGATGTTAGATTATGTGTTTAAGACTACTAATGTGGTTGCTTAGTTACACTACTATTATCGTTGCGTAGTTGATTGTGTCAAAGTTATTCCTGATTTTTAGGTGTCAATTTGTGTTATTTATGTTATGTTATCATGGCATAATCTTAAGATCATGATTTAAGTCAATCGTTATCTTTTCGAGCTTTATAATTGAAATTTTTTCAAAAATGAAGTATAAGTTTTATTCTTCAAGTTCATATACATATTGCTTTTAATTTTTGCAATTTCCTTTTCTTTCTCAATCAAGAAAAACAATTACAATTGGCATAAGAGCTTTCTTCTTATGGGACTTGTGTGCAAGCTACATCATTATGGAGGCCAAATCTAGTCTCTCTTCAATTGCTCCACTAGTGTTTAATGGAGAAAACTATTAGATTTAGGCAGTATACATAGAGTCACACCTAAAAACTTTAGATCTTTAGGAAGCAATGGAAAAAGACTATGAAGTTCCCACACTTTCAAACAATCCTACCAGTGCACAAATCAAAGCACACAAGGAGAAGGAGATAAAGAAATCAAAGGCAAAGGCCTACTTGTTCACTACAATTTCATCTACCATCTTCACTCGTATCATGTCTCTAAAATTAGCAAAGGCGATTTGGGATTATCTAAAGACAAAGTACAGAGGAAATGAAAGAACCAGAGGAACACAAGTTCTCAACTTGATGCGACACTTTGAGCTACTAAAGATGAAGGAAATAGAATCTATTAAAGAGTATTCTCACAATTTGCTCAATATTGCAAACCATATTAGATTACTTAAATCTACCTTATCAAATTCAAGAATCATCAAAAAATTCTTACATGTTAAGCATCATGACAATCAAGACACAATTAGAGAATCTACAACCAACAAGAGCAAGAGTAAAGCTAGAAACAAAAAGGGCCCTCATCCTCCTTCCCAACAATGTGGTAGAAAGTCGCACCCACATTACAAATGCTGAAGAAGACCAGATGCCAAGTGCATAAAATGCAACTAAATGGGCATGAAGCTGTAATTTGTAAAATATATATATAATAAAAAAAATCAATGTGGTGAAGAGGCTTAGATTGCTAATCAAGAGGAGGAAAACCAAATATTTGTGGCTACTTGTTTCTTAAGTAGTGAATCAAGTGAAAGCTGGTTAACTAATAGTGATTGCACCAATCACATGACCAACCAATAAGAAACTTTTTAGAGATTTGAGGCCAACTAACATCAGCAAAGTTATAATAGGTAATGGTGATTACGTCTCAATCAAGGGAAAGGGGACTACTGCAATAACAAGCCATTCAAGTACAAAATTCATTTCTGGTGTTCTTTTTGTTCCTAAAATTAATCAAAACTTGTTAAGTTTTAGCTAACTAATTAAAAGAGGTTTTAAAGTTGCTTTTGAAGACAAATATTTCCTTATTAAAGTTATTGCTAGTCAAGATATTTTTAAAATAAAAATGAAAGGGAAAATCTTTACTTGAAATCCATTGGAGAAAGAGTAAGTTGCTTTCCCGGTCAAAGAGAAATATTATAGAAATCTAGCATAAGAGACATAGGCATTATCATTATAAGGGATTGCTAGAGTTAAAAGAAAAAAATTTAGCACTTGGCCTTCCTAAGTTTAGTGGACTAATTTCAAGTTGTAAAGCATTTCAATTTAAAGAGAACAAAAAACTATTTTTAAAGGTGATGAGAGCATCAAAGAAGTTGCAATTGATTCATACGAATGTCTAAGGCCCTTAAAGAACATCTTCTCTGAATAGTAATGTTTATTGCATTATATTTATTGATGACTTCACCAAATTGTGTTGGATTTTTTTTTTTTTTTGAAGAACAAATCAAAGGTAGCTCAAGTCTTCTAGAAGTTCAAGGTAAGAGTTGAGAATGAAAGTTCTTTCAAAATTCAAACATTGAGATCAAACATGGTAAGGCACACATCTATAGAATTCAATCAATTTTGTGAGGATACAGGCATTGAACATCAACTTATAGCTCCGTACACTCTATAACAAAATGTAGTTAGTGAGAGGAAAAACTAATATTATATTAGAGATGAAACTAGGATGATTCAAAGGAGACAGATTGTATCTATAAAGATCTAAAGCCCAAACTTCCTATTTCAAAGATGGAAGAAAATGGACATAAAAACAAGTAACACATGATAATGGATGATGCTCTAGTAATAGGTACTAGATCGCTCTCTAAAATTTATGAAAGATGCAATATGGCCATATGTAAACTTGCAAATTATGAAAAAGTAAAGAAAAATCAAAATTGGATAGCTATAATAAAGGAGGAGTTATCAATGATAGAGAAAAACAAAACCTAGATCCTTGTGGAAACACCTCAAGGTAAGAAAGTGATTAGGCTTAAGTGGGTATATAAAACTAAGCTCAATGTTGAAGGTTCTATTAACAAACACAAGGCAAGTTTCATGGTGCAATGTTATGCTCAAGTTTTTTGTGTGAACTACTCAAATCCATTTGCACTTGTTGCTCAATTAGATACCATTAGGTTACTATTGGATGTAGCTACCCAAAAGAATTGGAGAGTTTATTAACTCGATGTTAAATCAACTTTTTTAAAAGGAGAAATCTATATTGATCACCCAAAGAGTTTGTAAATAAAGGAGATGAAGATAAGGTTTATCTTCTCAAGAAAGCCCTTCATGATCTAAAACAAGCTCTAAGAGCTTGATCAAAATCAACATTGTATGTCAAGCAAGATGGAGCTAACATTCTAGTCACCTCACTCCATTTAGATGATCTACTTATGATGAGAAGCAACACAAGTCTTGTGGAGAAGTTTAAGCAAAAGATGATGGAGGTTTTTAAGATGACAAATCCTAGTTTGATGACCTTCTTTCTTAGAATGGAAATCAAACAAGATGAACATGAAATCCTCATTAGCTAAAAGAAGTTTACCAAGGAGATTTTAAAGAAATTTAGACTTAAAGAATGCAAGGAAATGAGCACTCTTAAGAGCCAAAAGGAAAAGCTTTGTAAAGATGATGGAACTAAAAAGATAGATCAGGCATATTTCAAAAGCATGATTGGTTGTTGTATGTACCTCATGACAACTTGAATTGACATCTTAAATGTTGTAAGTATTTTAATTTGTCTTAGTTCATGCATTGTGCAAGTGAAATCCATCTCGAGGCTACAAAGAGGGTGGTTGAACATGTCAAAGGTACTTGCAATTTTGGAATCAAATTCAAGAGGAGTAAAGAGTTTAACCTAGTTGGTTTTTTTTTATAATGATTGGGGTGGCTCAATTGATGATGGGAGAAGCACCTCAAGATATTGTTTTAGCTTTAGATCAGTTGTTTTCTCATGAAGCTTGAAAAAACAAGAAATTATAGTCCCAATCTACTTCTAAAGCTAAATTTATTGCTATTATTACTACTATTAATGAAGATTTATGGCCAAGAAAAATCTTAATAGATCTAAAATTGAAGCAAAAAGAAAGTGTGAATATCTTTGTTAACACCATGCTACTATTACTATTTCTCATAACCACATGTTTCATGGGAAAACTAAGCATTTTAAAATAAAGTTATTCTTCTTAAGGGAAGTATAAAAAGATGGAGCTGTTGTTCTTGCATATTGCAACACAAAAAGCCAAGTTGCTGATGCTTTCACTAAGCCACTATCAATTAGCAAATTTGAAGTTTTGAGGACAAAATTTGGTGTTTATGACTATTGATGTGGCTACTTAGTTACACTATTGTTGTGGTTGCTTAGTTAATTGTGTCAAAGTTGTTCCTCATTTTTAGGTGTTCCTTATTGTGTTATTCATGTTCTATTATATCATGGTGTTATCTTGAGACCATGATTCGAGTCAGTTGCTATCTTTTTAAGCTTTAAAATTGTAATGTTTTTAGAAATGAAGTATGAGTCTTATTCTTCAACTTCATATACATATTGCTCTTAATTTTTTTCAATTTTGTTTTCTTTCTCAATCAAGAAAAATAATTATGAAGGATTAAATAGTTTTGTGTAAGTTTGTCACTATTATATATCTTCAATCATAGCGGAAAAGCACGACTTGTTGTGACCACTAAAACTAAAAGTATCAAATCAAGACTGATTAATTTATCAATAAAAGGGTATATATAGCTAATCTCTTTGTTTTTGCCATTACTTGATATAACTTTGGCATTTTAGATAGACTTTGCAAATCAAGATGTTGGTGTCTAGCAATCAAAAAATGTTCTAATTGAAACATGATATGTAAGTTTTATAGACACTAAAATTCTTAAAATAGGCTCTAGTGTCGAATTGAGCATGGGTAAGTCCACAACATTTTCATCAAATCTAGCAGTCATTTTTAGTCATAGAAAACCATTAGTAGAAGTAATTATATCAACTCAATAATGATGCTCTACTATAAAATAATATAGCCTCTTTTTTAACGAGATCGTCCTTGTCACCTTTATATAATTATCACTTATATCAATGTCATGCTTGATAGAAATGACTCAATAATGAAACCAAAAGCATTGCAATGGAAATATTATGAGACTTCCGTTATAAAGATACCCATTACTCCAAATAGCTCACTCATGAGGTGCAAAACAAAAACATACTCAAATGACATGAGGATATTAAACCATGGAAATGGATCTTCTCCATTTTTGATATCTCAATTTACAAATTAATAGTTGCAATTACTTAGATTTCCTAAATACTTTATGAATTATTGTGACATAATCTTTTTCCTTATGATCTTAACCACAAATTATACATGGTAACATCTAAAGGGAACTAGTAAAAATTAAGAGAATGTAAATAAAGAGATCCAAATTCCCCACTAGCTTTATTTCTTCATTTAGAAGTAGTTCTATGACTTATAATGTCTCTTAAGACATAATAAAATATGTTTCATTATACATCACCATCAAACTATGAATAGAACACATGCGAGAACCTCATCATGTATCTTCCACACGTTTTAGTGCCCCAGTTTGGTTTTTCTTCTTTGTAATCTCATGCTTATCAATAGCACTTGTCTCAACAAGTTCATTCACTTGAGCACATAAGAAAAGTTTAACTTAATGAAAAATTCTTCAAATGTCACAACCAATATATATTGGAGTCAATGAACAATCACCCATAGTTAGCACTTGTAAATTGCTCTATTTATCACACATATTACTAGCATTGTCATAACCTTTACTATGAATGTATTATTCTATTCAAAGTTAGTGATGAAGAGCAAGTTCATATGTCACCTTTTTCAATTTTAATGATGTTGTCTCTTGTACATGAACTACATCAAGAAAACATTCCCTCATAAAACCTTCTTTCTTTATCTACAAATCTCAATAAGATGGCCATTTACTCTCCTTTCAATATATCACAAGCTTTGTCAACATTAACACAAAACATTTCATTGCCCATTTCCTCTTGAATGAATCTTTTTATTTTTCTTGAGAAAATAGATAAAATCTCCTTTTGAACTATAGGTGATATAGAAGTTGCATTTTGAGAAGCATTTATTAAAACCTCTACAGCCATATCTTCATTGTAAGTGTGAAGATAATTGTTTACTTATTTTATTTTACATGTGCACATGTTAGCATTTTTTTTAAGCCAGTTAAGATATATCAATTAATGATAGGTTAAGTTAGTTTAGTCAAGTTTCATAATAGTATGAATAGCTTTGCTTTAAAGCTATTCATTTTAAAATGATAATAGCAAAATTATCATATATGCTTTTTCCACTCTTTATCGAACATGGAGATTTCAACTTCTTGAAGTCTATTTCATAGAGATTACTTGATCAAAGCACCATAACACAAGTTTTCACATGTTATTAGAGCAAAGGAACTAATTTTCTATCCTTTAGTTTTGTTTTAACCAAATTTCTTGATTGAATGATGGAGTTCCAAGTATGTCAAAATCATAATTTGATTGGAGGTTAATTAAATATGGATCCTCTGTATATTTCAAGTTTTGATGATCCAATCATGGTAATTCGTAATATTGTTTTCAATGGAAACAATCAATTGAGTTAGAGTAGGTCAATCAAGATGGGAGTGGGAGCTAAATTGAAGTTAAGGGTTATTGATGGGGTATTGATAAAGTTAGAATGAGAATTTACCTAATCTAATTAGATGGACTAGATGCAATTATATGTGCATCATTAGATTTTGAACTCAATGAACAATGAATTTTTCAAAAACTTTCTTTATACCCAATTAGCTAGGGAATTGTGGTAGGAGATAAGTGAACAATATGGTCAAAGGAATGGACATTTAATTTTTTTTTTTTTTCAGTTGCAACATGAAATTAGCATCATGAAGCGAGGAAATTAATCATAGGCAAGCATTTTGATAAGTTAAAGAGGTGTTAGGATGAACTTCAAGCCTTAAATAGGTATCAAATGTGCATTTGTGGTTGTATGAGCTATTATACATTTAGACTCAAGGAAAATGATCTATCACAGCTTGCTTCTCCTACCGATCAAAGTGGGTCTAACGGTTCTAAATAGCATGTTTTGTTGAGTGATGTGCCTAGTTGCTTACCACAGTCTATTTCTCTAATGCATTTTAAGAATTCAGGATTATCTAATGCTTCTATACCCTGCTTAAATGTTACATCGGTCTTTTAGAGAATGAAGGACACTTGCATCATTGAATGATTTTATACATAATGTTCATGTAAACATGTTTTCTTCTATAGTTCTATTATTGGCACTACTTTGCTAATCTTAAACCTCCTCCTATTTCTTATCCATTATTCGTCCACTACTTTTAACCATGACTTCCTCAATAAATTTATTAACTACTCATGAACTTACTTCTTCTTCGCAAGCTTATAAACATAAAGAGTGGGTTGATACTATGCATAAAGAATTAGAGACATTAAAACTTAATGAGACCCAAGAAATCATTGCTAGGGTAAGAAAGCTATTGGTTCCAAATGGATATATAAGATTAAATATCAACCTAATGGGACTATTGAGTGTTACAAAGCACAATAGGTAGCTAAGGGATATAATCAAATAGAGGGTGTAGATTATCTTGACACTTTTTTTTCTTGTAGAAAAACATAGATTTGTTTGAATTTTAATTGTTGTAACTATAGCTAAGGGATGACCCTTGCATCAAGTAGAAATAAATAATGTCTTCCTCCATTGGCATATTGATGAAGAGCTTTGTAGAGTTGTGGGTTGTCTTTTGTACTTAACTCCTGACTCAACGCAATCTTTACTATGTGTTTCATGTGCTAAGTTAGCTTGTTGGTTGTCCTCGTACAAGTCATTTACAAACATTGTTCCACATTCTTCCCCCACCTTAAGGGGATTATTTCTTTGGGATTGTTTTACCCATCTTCTAATTCTCTTGACTTACTTGGCTATTCGAACTAAAATCGAGGGGCTTGCTATGATAACAAATTATCTCTTCAAATTTGCAATCCTTGTCTATATGAACATACAAAGCATATTGATGTTCATTTTGCAAATGGTGAAATACCATATGGTTTCTCAAATTTATTCATGTGCCATCACTGGTACAACTTGCAAACACTTTTACTTTCAACATACTAAAATTGTTGTTTGTTGCTTGTTTACTCTTTACTTGTTCCAAGTTGGGCTTACAAGAAGCTCTAACTTGAGGAGGATGTGAAGACTATTTGCTTATTTATTTTATTTTACATGTGTTTTTTTTATAAGCCAATTAAGATATATCAGTTATTAATAGGTCAAGTCAGTTTAGCAAGTTTCATGGGCATATAAATAGTTCTTTTTTATTTAAACTATTCATGTTTAACTAAATTAAAAATAGCAAAATTCTCAAATCCACTTTTTTCTCCATTTATTCAACATGGAGATTTCAACCTCCTGAAGCCACTTTAATGGAGATTACCTGTTTGAAGCATAATAACGCAAGTTTTCACAATGAGAAGCCAATAATGTGACTAATTCTAGAAAATTACCCGATTGCTTGAATCTAAAGTTTCATCATGACCTTTAAAAGCACAATGTTGAAAATGAGCCATTGCGCAATGCTGATAATGATGGAGACAGGGGACACACGGCCTGAACACACGGCCGTGCTATAAATGATGGAGACAGGAGACACACGGCCTGAACACACGGCCGTGCATGTAGACCGTGTATCCAATTCAGAGCCACAGACGTATACACGGCTTCCTTACACGGCTAGGAGACAACCGTGCTTCGCGACCGTATCCTCAGTCAGATGTCCACAGAAGTATACACGGCCTCCACACACGGCCGTGTATCGTGGCCGTGTATCCGATCAGAGTATCCCACAGAGGCTAACACGGTTCCGGGCACAGCTTGGGACACGGCTTGCGGAACTTTCACAAAATCATACACGGCTTCGAGGCACGGCCGTGTATGAGACCGTGTACTAGGCTTGTCACTTGCCCAGAAACATACACGGCCTGGAGGCACGGCCGTGTATGCGACAAGTTATAGATGTGTATTTTATTATTTATTTCCACGTGTACGCTTAGATTTTCCCCTTTTAGATATTTTACGGGGCCATATAAATACTCTTTGGTTAGATAGATTAGGGTTACGTTTTAATATACATTTGAATACACTTTGAGAGAGAGTTTTTCTCCAATTTCCGGGTTGTGCGCAACCTAATTTGCATCAAAGCGTGTGTCTTTATTGTGGGAAACCAATCCAATTTTGGATTTGTTTCGTTTTAGCTTCCGCGCTGCGTCAGTTGGTATCAGAGCAAGGTTATTTCCTGCGGAGATGTCGGCTAACGACGGTATTGATGGCGGTCGTGTTCTTGACGGTGTTCAAGATGCGAGGTTTCAAGGGAACCATCAATGGGTTCCTAGGGCAGAGTTCGACGCAATGCATCAGAAGGTCGGGCGTATGGAACGGCGCCTTGATGAACTAATCGAGCGTTTCGATGCTCTAGTGGTTGACCCCAATAGGGTTGGGGGCGCTGGCAAAAATCCACCACATGCGGTGGAGGAATTCGGGGGACGCGTGATCCGACCTGTCGTTGAGAACAGGTGGGGGCGTGGGGAGAGTGAAGAGTCCAGCGAAGAGAGTGATGATACGTACGGAAGTAGACCGCGGCGAGGACGTGGTGGAAGAGGCGGTGGTCATCGGATGGCTCCTCATGGAAACTATCCTAGAGAAGTTGATCACAGGAGGAACCGTGGGGGTTATGATCACGGGGATGGCGGAGACTACCGGTTGAAGGTTGATATTCCTTGGTTCGATGGTAGTCTCAACATCGAAGGCGTCCTGGATTGGTTGGCGGAAGTGGACCGGTTCTTCGACTACATGGAAATTCCCGAGGACCGTCGGGTAAGGCTGGTGGCGTGCAGGTTGAAGAGTGCTGCTTCGGCATGGTGGGAGAGAGTGTAAAGTAGGAGGCAGCGGGAAGGAAAGCACCCGGTAAGGTCATGGTATCGCATGAAGCAGCTGCTGCAACATGACTTCCTCCCGCCGGATTACGAGCAGATATTGTTCCAACAATATCAGCGGTGCCGCCAAGGACAACGTTCCGTGCATGAGTATACGGCGGAGTTCATGAGGTTGGCAGAACAGAATGATTTGAGGGAGAGCGAGGGTTAGCAAGTTGCGAGGTATGTAGAAGGGCTAAAATTACAAATCAAAGATAAGATTGAGGTGACGATGGTGAGAACCCTCGTTGAAGCAAAGAACTTGGCTCTCCGAGCCGAGCTTGTGTTGCAGGAGCAAGGGAGTAGATACGGGGGAGGACGGAAAGGGTATGTAGGCGAAGCTATAGGTGGTGGTAGTCGACCGATACTTGAGAAAAGTCGAGTTACACCATACAAACCAACGGAGGACATGTCTAGGAGGGAGGAGAAAAGTGAGGGGAAGAAGCCGATGGAGCCGAAAGGAGTTCAAAGACAGAACAATCCCTATGCCAAACCCATATTGGGCAAGTGTTTCCGATGCAACCAACCGGGTCATCGATCAAACGAATGCCCAGCGAGGAAGAGCGTCAACATCCTCGATAGGGAAGATGATGAGGAAATTTGCTGTGAGCCCGATGGAGAGGGAGAGTACTATGAGGAAGAAGAAGAAGCAGCGGAGCCATCATATGTAATTCGGCGTATGATGCTCACTCCAAAGCAGGAAGAGTTCACGCAGAGGCACCAATTGTTTCGTACACGGTGTACGATCATGGGGAAGCTATTTAAGTTGATAGTAGACAGCAGCAGTTGCGAGAACATCATAGGAAGGGAGGTTGTAACACAACTGCAGCTGCCCGTTGAGAAGCACCCGAATCCTTATACTATTGGCTGGATCAAGGCCACCGAGAAAATTGAAGTTAAGGAGAGATGCAGGGTACCTTTCTCAATAGGGAAGTACCGGGATGAAGCATTCTGCGACATTGTAGACATGGATGCTTGCCACATCTTGTTTGGGAGGCCATGGCAGTTTGACGTGGACGCGCAACATGCGGGCAAAGAAAATGTCTACCGGTTGGAGAAGGAGGGTGTGAAGTACACCTTATTACCATTGAAGAGGGAAGGACGTGTTAAAGGGAAGCAGGTTGAGAGTCACTCATTCTTAACTGTCACTCAATCCGAGAAGGAAGTGATAGACGACTTGAAGGAATCGCGAGTAGTACACGCCCTCATCGTGAAAGGAGTGACCGAAGGAGGGGAGGAACTTGATAGAGAAGTGCCAGGGGCGGTGAAGGGTCTTCTTGAAGAGTTCAAGGAAGTGATCCCAGACAACCTACCCGAGGGACTACCACCTTTGAGGGATATTCAACACCAGATTGACCTGGTGCCCGGGGCTAGTCTCCCAAACCTCCCGCATTACAGAATGAGTCCCAAGGAAGCCGGGATTCTCCAGGAGAAGGTCCAAGAGCTTTTGGACAAAGGTTTCATCCGGGATAGCCTAAGCCCATGTGCGGTTCCGGCATTGTTAACTCCCAAGAAAGATGGGAGTTGGAGGATGTGTGTTGATAGCCGAGCTATCAACAAGATTACCATAGGGTATAAATTCCCTATACCCCGCATTGAGGATATGTTGGACCGTTTGAGTGGCGCTACTGTTTTCTCCAAGATAGACTTGCGGAGTGGATATCACTAGATTCGAATTCGTCCTGTAGACGAGTGGAAAACGGCATTTAAGACCAAGGAGGGGCTGTATGAGTGGCTAGTGATGCCATTTGGGCTGAGTAACGCACCGAGCACCTTCATGAGAGTAATGAACCAGGTATTGAAACCTTTCAATGGTCGTTTTCTTGTTGTGTACTTTGACGATATTCTGATATACAGTAAATCCGAAGAAGAACACTTAGAACATCTAAGGTGTGTGTTATCTACATTAAAGGTGAATAAGTTGTTCGCTAATCTTAAAAAGTGCACCTTTATGTCAAGACGACTGTTGTTCCTGGGGTTTGTTGTTAGTAGTGAGGGAGTGATGGTAGATGACGAGAGGGTAAAAGCAATTAGGGAATGGCCTGTTCCAAGAACCGTAACGGAATTGAGAAGCTTCCTCGGCTTAGCCAGTTTCTACAGAAGGTTCATTAGGCATTTTAGTACTGTTGCTGTACCCTTGACCGAATGCCTAAAGAAGGGAAAGTTCCAATGGGGCGAAGAATCTAACTTGAGCTTCATGAACCTGAAGCAGAGATTGTGTAGCGCACCTGTACTAGCTCTACCAGACTTTGAAAAATTGTTCGAAGTGGATTGCGATGCTAGTGGGGTCGAAGTAGGTGCAGTACTATCACAGGAGAAGAGACCAATAGCCTTTTACAGTGAGAAGCTGTGCGAAGCAAGGAGGACTTGGTCTACCTATGATAAGGAGTTCTACGCCGTGGTAAGGGCCCTTAAAGTGTGGGAACACTACCTGGTCGGGAAAGAGTTCGTTTTGTATTCGGATTGTGGGGCTCTTAAACATTTGAGTGGTCAGACCCGAATTAGTAAGGATATGCACGCCAGGTGGATTGAGTTTTTGCAGAGGTTTCCTTTCAGGTTGATGCACAAGTCAAGTGTGCAAAACAAAGTTACGGACGCCCTGAGTAGAAGAGCGAATGTCCTGCTTACTTTGAGTACAGACATTGTTGGCTTTGAAAAGCTAAAGGAACTATACGAGAACGATGGCGACTTTAAGGACACTTGGATTAAGTGTGCCAACAGGGAATCGTGTGACGACTACCATATACATGAGGGATATTTGATGAAAGGGAACCAGTTATGCATTCCCGAGTCTTCTTTGCGGGAAAAGCTTATCAGGGACTTGCATGGTGGAGGATTGGCGGGACATATGGGTAGAGATAAGACATTAGCTGCAGTTACCGCCAGATACTTTTGGCCTCGGTTGAGGAGGGATGTGTATCGGATTGTGGAAAGGTGCTACATTTGTCAAGTGTCTAAGGGGCAATCCCAAAACATTGGTTTATACACTCCTCTCCCCGTGCCTTCAAACATTTGGGAGGATTTGTCGATGGACTTCATACTGGGTTTGCCTCGTACCCAACGAGGTGCTGACTCTGTGTTTGTTGTAGTTGACAGGTTTTCCAAGATGGCTCATTTCATCCCATGCAGGAAGACCGCCGACGCACGGGCTATTGCACGGTTGTTCTTCAAGGAAGTGGTGCGGTTGCATGGAGTCCCAAAGTCTATCACATCAGATAGGGATAGCAAATTCCTTAGTCACTTTTGGAAGACCCTCTGGTTTATGTTTGACTCCTCCCTGAATTACAGCAGCACCGCTCATCCTCAAACCGACGGACAGACCGAGGTGACTAACAGAACCCTCGGAAACCTCATCAGAAGCATCTACGGTGAGAAACCGGGACAGTGGGATCAAGCATTAGCTCAAGCCGAATTCGCTTACAACAGTTCTGTCCATCGAACTATTGGAAGGTCTCCATTCTCGGTGGTATACACAAAAACACCACAACATGCGCTAGACTTGCTCAAATTACCCAAGGACATGGTGGGCGATGTAGCAGTTAAACATATGGCGAAGCAACACCAAGCCACTACTGAAGAAGTTAAGCTAAAGATAGAGGAATCCAACACACGGTACAAAGGGGATGCAGATAAGCATAGACGGCAGAAGCTCTTTGCAGTTGGCGATCAGGTAATGGTTTACCTTCGGAAGGAGCGATTCCCTGTAGGGAAGTATGGGAAACTTCAACCCAGGAAGTACGGTCCCTATGAAGTTGTACGCAAGATCAATGACAACGCATATGTTGTACAACTCCCGAAAGATATGAATATATCTTGCACTTTCAATGTAGCGGACTTGTCACCTTTTCATGCCGATGATACTCCTCTATATTCGGATGAGAACTCGGGGTCGAGTTCTCCATTGGTGGGGGAGAATGATGGAGACAGGGGACACACGGCCTGAATACACGGCCGTGCTATAAATGATGGAGACAGGAGACACACGGCCTGAACACACGGCCGTGCATGTAGACCGTGTATCCAATTCAGAGCCACAGACGTATACACGGCTTCCTTACACGGCTAGGAGACAACCGTGCTTCGCGACCGTGTCCTCAGTCAGATGTCCACAGAAGTATACACGGCCTCCACACACGGCCGTGTATCGTGGCCGTGTATCCGATCAAAGTATCACACAGAGGCTGACACGGTTCCGGGCACGGCTTGGGACACGGCTTGCGGAACTTTCACAGAATCATACACAGCTTCGAGGCACGGCCGCGTATGAGATTGTGTACTAGGCTTGTCACTTGCCTAGAAACATACACGGCCTGGAGGCACGGCCGTGTATGCGACAAGTTATAGACGTGTATTTTATTATTTATTTCCACGTGTACGCTTAGATTTTCCCCTTTTAGATATTTTACGGGGCCATATAAATACTCTTTAGTCAGATAGATTAGGGTTACGTTTTAATATACATTTGAATACACTTTGAGAGAGAGTTTTTCTCCAATTTCCGGGTTGTGCGCAACCTAATTTGCATCAAAGCGTGTGTCTTTGTTGTGGGAAACCAATCCAATTTCGGATTTGTTTCGTTTTAGCTTCCGCGCTGCGTCAGATAAATACTTTGAGTCGTAACGATTTCTCTCTGCTTCTTGAGAAGTTTGCTTTACACCAATCATATCAATATGTTGTAATGAACTCATAAGATCATGACAACTTTTCACCGCCCTCTTATGCAAAGGACTAGGGTGTTAATTAGATAGTGTAATTTTAGAGAATAAAAGCCATAAAAATATGAAATGACATTGATGAAAAAACTAAAATACTTATTGGATTGTGGTTTAATATGGACTATAGCGAAGTACAAAAGCATCGAGCATAGAGCAGTCATCAACGAGGAGAAACTATTATGCGTTTAGTAAATTTTCTTGGAAATTTAATGGAATTAGCTAATTTGAATGTTATGAATTTAGTAGGTTTACTTGGATCATTAATAGAATTAGTTGAGTAGTAGATAATGAGTCAATTGGGTTCTGTAATATTCTTCATCAAATGGAATGACAAAAAAAAATCTTCTCTTCTTTATTTCTACTCTTTCTTTTTCCTTTCATTCTAACTTTCTAGGAGATTTTCTCTTGTTGAATTGAGGAAAAACAATTTCTTTACTCAAATTACCATTTACGCAAATTAACAAGCTAAAAAGCTATTAATTTGGTGCTCTCCTCGTTCCGGATCCAATTTTTTCTTTTACTTTTTTTTTTTTTTCCTTAAGCATTGCAAAATTCAAGATTCATTAAGAGTTACGCTACTAATAACATTGTTCTTAATCAAGGTTCAGAAGCTTTAATAGCATAAAATACAAAGGAAATTCAAAAATACTCAAAGTAATTAGTCTTTTTATTACTATAACGTATCCCCAATATTAAAAGACTTTGGAGATCATCTTTTGCAACAAAAGGATGCCCTTAATTGGCACCCATGGATGTTTTGAAGGAACATGTTACAAACTTAGGCAGGATTTCTAAAGCCATAAAATTGCGTTTTGACCTATCGTTGCATGAAGAATATCAAAGGAAATAGTTTCATTTGTCCTAAAAATGGCCCTAGTGTTCAAGAAGTGATTTCATTTGATATCATGAGGTCGAGGATAGAAGGTACGTTTAGAACAAAAGAAACATATATAGATGACGGAGTTCTTGTGCATGAAATGGAAAACACTGTCATTAGTAAAAATAAAAAATAAAAATCTAAGTAACTTTCGAGAAAATTTTGAAGACAATATTCAAGAACAAGACCATACCGACGTGAAAGTGCAAATAAAAAGTGTTATGATAAATGCAACAAGTGAATAGGAACTCGTTCAAGAAACTATTGTGGAAAAATCAAAAAGTTGAAACAATCAAATGATTCCTATCTTGATAAATAACATTACAGTTGAAGATCCTAGGTCGTGTTCTTTGAGTTCAAACGATAAACTGTTTGCAGCCAAAGATTTATTTGTAGATTATTAGTGCATTTTCTGTTGTTTTCATCTCAACTACAAGACAAGATGAAATGACCAAGCTTATCGACAGGGGAAAGCATTTGATTTTGATAATACGAATTACTTAGCTATTGTTTCGATTTCAATTTTTCTTTTCTTTTTTCAGTTTTTTTCTTAATTGGAACTTTGAGGGCAAGGTTCTCGTAGAGAATGTGGGAAAAATTGCTATATATTAAGTAGATTTAGTTTGGAAATCTAATGAAATTACTTAAAGTGTTATGAATTTAATAGATTTAGTTAAGTCATCAATGCAATAAGTTTGAGTAGTAGATTATAAGTCAATCAGAGTAGCTTATCAACAAACGGAATCATATGGAAAATCTTTTCTATTCCTTATCTGCATTCTCTCTCTTTCCCTTCTTTCCAATTTTCTAAGAGATCTCCTAGAGTTGAGAAAAAATAATTTCCTTATCCAAACTACCATTTGTGCAAAATAACAAGTTATAAAAGCTATAAGAAGCCAAGAATCTCTATGGCATTAGGTGTCATTCCTTTGGATGATGTTAAAGTCGAGCCACTTGAACAGATGATAAATCCTAATAAACCACTCATACTGTACAAAAAGATTAAGTAAGAATAATAAAAATTCAAAGAAAAGGAAGATGAAGGGAAAAGTTCACACCTTCATTGTGAAATTGAACGTTACAAACTATGAATACTCTATTCTAAACATCTTCTTACATCGTCTAATTCTCCCTACATAGCAAGAGAGTAAACAGAAAGGTTCACCTAGATGTTATAGATTTAGGAAGTCGTAAGAGAATGATAATAATGGTCTTTTCCTTTTTGTCTTTTCATTATTCAGGGATGGCTTCTCTGTGCTTGTAATTCACATAGCTATAGAAAATTTTTTTAAAGGAAACTTCACTAGTTTGAAATGAAGTACAAAATAAATTACTGATACATAAACCCTCATTTTGTGTCAATGTTTTTCCTCCAGTTTAGTGAATTTTATGATCCATGCCTTGAGCCAAACACCAATCTATCAACATTATTAGTTATGCAGGAGCGCTGTTTACACATGTAAATCCTTTGGAGAAAATGCAATAAGGACTGAGTGCGTCATTTCACAGAACAATTATTCTTCGGATTCCCTTAACAAGTACCTGGCTCTAGTGACAAGCTTAATAAAAGAAATATTTCATCATACCCATGCAAACTGCAAAGTTTATGAACAGGTATTTAAAAGAGAGAGAGAGCAAAGAAGATTAAAAGTGAAAATAACAAAGATGTAAGGCAAAGGAAGAAAGGGAAAAAAATGCTTGCTTTTCTATTTTTTATCGTACTTTATTGAGTACTTTTCAGCATTATAAATAAGCAAGTACACTGCTCATAATTGATCATGATGCGAAAATAGGAATCATTAAGAACCAACGTGCAAAACTACTCCTAAGAGCTAGTACCATATCCAACAAATAAAACAAATTCTTAGAGATTAGGTAAACTACTAAAGACTTAAGCAAAACTAAAATATAAACAATAGACACTTTCTTTTTTATTTTTTTTAACTTTTGATAGTCGTTCCCTTAAACTGAAAGCCCTAGGCGTCAATTTACTATTGTTGCATCTTTAAACAAGATTCTCTATGGTGCAAACTCCCATCAACCTTTTCAAATTTTGGAAGGGAAGTAATTTGAGAGGTTTACTTAATAGATCAGCTAGTTGATCTTCACTTTTGCAATACTTTCAATCAATAATTCCACCATTCCTAAGGTCCTTTGAAAAATAATACTTCACATCAATATGCTTGCTTCATCCATGTAGCACAGGATTTTTTGTGAGCTTGATGGCAAAGTTGTTGCCATAAAAATTGTAGTAGCTTGTAATTGCTTGAGATTTAGCTCTTCAAGAATCTTCCTTAGCCAAATAGCTTGACAAGCACCAACTTTTGTAAGAACAAATGCAGCTTTGATACTTGATAAGGTGACAATTGTTTGCTTCTTGGATGACTATGAAATAGGCCTTGAGTCTATCACAAAAATGTATCTAAAAGCGCTCTTCTATCATTTTGATATCCTACATAATCAATGTCAATATATTCAAACAAATCTAATTTTTTACCCTTATAGAACAAACCATAATCTTAGTACCTTGTAACTAATGAAAGATTCTTTAAGCAGCTAACAAATGCATCTCAGTTAGATTCTCCAAATATTTGCTTATTCGACTTATAAAATAAATTATGTACAGACTTATCATAGTTAAATACATCAAATTGCCCACAATTTGCTTGTAGAGTGTGCTCTACACTTATTTAGCTTTAAGTTAAACTCATTTGGAGTACTCGCAAATTAACAATCCTTCATATGAAACCTATGTAAAATTTCCTAAACATAATTCTTTTGAGAAAAAAAAATTCCATGAGTGGATTGGACCACTTCCATGCCAAGGCAGTAATGAAACATATCAAGATCAAACACTTCAAACTCAATGATCATTGATCTCTTGAAATCTTTAAACATGACTCTATCATTCCCAAATAATATGAGATCATCCACATGTAAACAAATGAGCATTTTCCATTCATTTTCAACTTCAACAAAAAGCACATGCTTATATGGACATTCATGAAAAACCTTCTTTCAAGAAATAAGCTTCAATGCGACTATACCAAGCTTGTAGGGGCTTAATCTAGTCCAAGTGTTTTCCTCATCAAAAACATCTCTGCTAGTTAAGATCTTCTTCATCAATAGATTAAAAATTTTATATGCTTTGGATGTTTGACTTATGCTCATAAAGACACACTTTTCACCCTTATTATTAAGATTCTTCCTTTTCTCATTCGAGACATGCGCATAAGCAATACAACAAAATTCTCAAGTGATATACAGCTTGTTTCCATCCACTTAAAGCTTCTTGTGGTGTAATAGTAAAAGTGGGACATCTATTCAAGACATAGATGCTCCAATTCATTGCTTTCAACCAATAGTTTTTAGGAATTTTCCCTTTTGCCAACAAGCTTCTCACCATTTTAAGAATGGTTCTATTTTTCCTCTTCAACACACTATTTTATTACAATGCATATACAATTATGAGCTCTCTTCAAATGCTATGGGCATTGCCTACAAATTTCTTTTATGCAGTATTCTCCATTGTGATTCATTCAAAGGATTTCAATAGCTTTTTTACTTTCATCTTCAATGCGTGTCTTGAAGTTTCTAAATTCACTAAAAGATTTTGATTTTTTCTAAAAAAGTAAACCCAAGTTTTTCGAGAGTAATCATCAATGAAGGTCATGAAGTATCTTTTACACTCATAGGAAGTTGCTTTTATCAGGCTGTAAATGTTGAAATGAATCAGCTCTATGACACATTTTGCTCTCCATGACTTTCCTTGTGGAAATTGATAATGATGTTGTTCACTAACAACACACTTTTCACAAACTTAGGAAGGTTTAGAAATTTGAGGGAGCCCAATCAACATAATTTTCTATTAGAGTCTTTAATCCACCAAAATCTAAGTGGCTATAGTGAAAATTCCACAACCATGACAAGTCTTATACTTCAACCATCAAACAAGGTTAGGCACTTTCAATCTTTAAAGGACACAACCTATTCGAACTCATTTGAATGATACACAATAGCTCCTCTACATGGATCATGTATCTCACAAGCATCCTTTCAAAACGTTATTACATAACCCTTCCCTAGCAATTGATGAGAACTCAATAAATTGCTCTTCAAGTCAAGAATATATAAAAAAAAAAATGGAAATTGGTCTATATAATCATTCTTGGTTTCCACATCAATATCACCTTTTCCCATTACATTTACAAGTCAAAAAATCCCTAAAACTTACAGGTATAATGAAATTCTTTGTTTAAATAAGAAAAAGAAGACTTACTTCCTGACATGTAATTGTTGCAACCTATATCCACATACCAAACATCAAACTTCAGTTCCTCATTGGCTTGAAGTGCCATCAGCAAAGTTTTTGCTTTATTCTCTTCCATAAAATTTGATTTCACTCTCTTTTCTCTCCTTTGGCAACTTAGTATGACATTTAGAACGATAATGACCAAGTTTATGACATCTAAAACACTCTACCTTAGATTTGTTAAATTGCTAACACCATTCTCTACCTTTACCTTGAAATTGATCATTATCAAATTTGAAATAACCATTGCCATCTCTATTACCTTAATATCCTCTTACTCTAACTCTAATATCACCTCTACCTCTACCTCAATTTCAAGAAAAAGTAGAGGCCCTCAAAGCTTTGTCCTATATGGTAGAACTTCAATTCATCTTCTGTTTGTGAACCAATAAAGAGCTTTGAAGTTCATCAAAGGAGAGTATATCTATGTGTAACACCTCGAAACTCGGAGTGAGTATAGCCTACCACATGTCCTCACTAGGTGAAGACACGCAAAGGCTTAGAATCTGCTAAATTTCACAATCAACATTCAAATAACCATGCCAGTCAATTAAGAATTCTTCAAATATATGAGTAAGTGATTTAATATATCCTACTCAATCTCCCCATATAATAGAAACTGCAAATAACAATCTATCCACAATAGTTAACCATAGTTAATCTCTTACAATCATATCATAGCAAAAGCATATTAAAATTCAATTACAATTAAAGTCTATAATACAACACCACCAAACAAATATTCTAAACACCATGTTCTAATGCTAGTCATCCTTTTAGCCTACCAATCATTCTTCATAATACACGTATTCTACATCCTCATTCAGTTCTTGATTTGTGCTCATTAACATTTCATCATACCCTACGATTTCACTCGAAATACTTGCAACTGAGAAATGGTCCTATAAAGGGTGAGCTAATGTTCAGTACAATATCTATCGACAACTACACACGCATGCCATACCAAAATATAAGCGTAAACAAAATGCAATAAGATATTCAAACAATAATTTGTTATCTTTCGTATTTTTTATTCCAACACACAAGTCTCATCATCAAAATCTCCACATACACATCATAGACACATATATATATACACATATTTACAACAAAGGGTTCTCCCTTTTTGTACATAAGTTTACTCTATACATAATTATATATATACGATAGTAGGCACTTCTCATTGTCCATGAGTCTATATCATAGATATACATATATGACAATGGGTCATTCCCATTGTCCATGAGTCAATACCATATATAAATATACATATACAACAATGGGTACTTTCCACTATCCATGAGTCCATCATATATATATATACATATACGACAATGGGTACTCCCCACTATTCATGAGTACATATCAACCTAAATCTACCCAGATTATTTCAATACACAACTCCACTAAAGATAACAACACATACTGTTCATCAAGGTGCCCAACCCCCTACCCCCCCCCCCCCCCCCCCCCCCCGGCAATCACCAACATTTTTTGTTTCTCTAGCCCAGCCAATCACAATCACATACAAACAAGTAATTCCAATTACAATATCAATTTAATTTACATCTCTAACCTAACATGCATAAACAACAAACACAATATACACGTACCTAAAAGGCAGTCTTAATCACGACTTATCATTGACTAGTAGTTAAACTGTAATCTATCAAAATGTAAAGAATTCAACCTTAGTACTAGTCTAGTTATAATCTAGGTTACTCAATTTTTTTCACTTAATTGTTCTCAGATCACTTTTCTTGCTCTATAAAATTTATAAGATTGTGCTAGGTGTTTGGGGTAAACGAAAATTCGAATAAAAAGAAAAAAAATCAAATAAAGTAATTTCTCAAGATACATAGCCAAGCATTAAGCCATATGCTTTAGCACGGTAAGGTACACAGTCGTGTATTGAGGCCATGTTCCTTTATGGGCATGTACTGTGGTCATGTACCTTTCAATACACTTTCAAAATTCGACAAACCCAAGTACATGGGCATGTATTGTAACCATGTACCTTTCTATACACTTTCGAAATTCGATACAGGCAAATATATGGGTGTGTATTTAGCCATGTACTCCACTATTCCATCGCGAATCCTTTTCCCACTTCGCCAAATCCTAATTCCTTCAAACCCTAATTGAAATCCTTCATTTTTAAGCCTAATTATGCATTGTTTCTATCATTGGAACACTAATTTGGTTTGATTAGATGACTTACAGGCTTAGATTGATCCAATGATTAATTCCTATCCTAAACCCTTTTTTACTGATTGTTCTACAGTGAAATCTAATGAACTTAACATGAATTTGTATCATATACATGTAAATGGCAATCAAAAGTTATTGACCGATTCACTTACATGGGTAATTTTTCGGATCGTAGGGTGTAGCAATCTTTTTCTTTCTTAGGGTTTATCCTTGCGTTGTGGGTGTTATAGTGTAGAATGTGGGAAAAGGGTCAAAATAACCTACAACAGCCTATTTATACTTTCTTTGTTAAATGACCAAATTGTTCCTAATACTTACTCTTTTTCCTTCTAATTGTCCCAACTTATTGTTTAAACATTATGTAATATATATATTATTTATTTAACTCTCCTATTACTATGCTCTAGCCCCCCCCCCCCCCCCCCCCCCCCCCCCCCCTAACAAAACTTTTATCCTCAAAAGTTACTTGGATTGTGAAAGAGCGTTGGATATCTCTTTCTCATCTCTTCTTCCAATTCCCAAGTTGCTTCTCTCTCCATTTGATTACTCTATTGTACTTTAACATATTTGATTACTCATCTTCTTAGAATCTGCTCTTATATATCCATAATCCTAACAAGCTTCTCTACTGTTATAAAGTTTGCTTACACTTCCAGATGTTCTTAAGTAGTTACCTAGTTTAGTTTAGGTACATATTTCTTTAACATGAAAATGTGGAATACGTCATGAGCCCCAGCTAGATTTGGTGGTAAGGCCGGTCTATATGCCATTGGTCCAACTCTTTTCAAGACTTCAAAGGGTCATACATATCTAGGGTTCAATTTTGCTCTTAATCCAAATCTCACCACCCCTATTGTAAGTGACACCTTCAACAAGACGTGGTCTCTCACTTTAAACTCTAATAAGTGTCGTCTTTTAACTGTATAGAATTTCTAATGACTTTGGGTTGACTGTATTCTTTGCTTAATTAACTTGATCTTGTCCACAGCATCTTGTACCAAGTCAAGTCCCAATATTTGTCTCTCACCCACTTCATCCCAATGTGAAGGCGATTGACACTTTCTTCCATATGATGCTTCATAAGATGCCATTTAGATTGTAGCTTGATATAATAAGGGCAAGTGCTCATCCTGATTCTCATCAAGATCTAGTGTACACGCCCTTAAGATATCTTCTAATCTGAATGGTTCACTCTAATTGACCATTCGTCTTTAGGTGAAAAGTCGTGCTAAACTATAGTTTGGTTCCAAGTGCCTTATGTAAACTCCTCTAGAATCTCCCAACAAATCTTGCATCTCTATCTAAAACTATTGTGATCAGTACCCTATATAACCTCACAATTTCCTTGACATATAGTTGAGCTAATTTCTCAAGTTTATACCTAATGCCTATAGGTATAAAATGAGCAAATTTTGTGAGTCTATCTACAATCACCCATATAGTGTCCAGCTTAGTCACGGTTTTAGGTAATGTTATGACGAGGTCCATGGTCACATGCTCCCATTTCCACTCTAGTATTAATAGAGGTTGCAACTTGTCAATAGGTCTTTAATGCTCTATCTTGATTTGTTAACAGGTCAAGCACCTAGATACATACTCTAAAATTTTCCTCTTCATATTCTTCCACCAATAGTGGCATGTAAGGTCTTCATACATCTTGGTACAATAGTCTTTGCATATCTTCATTTTCTTCCACCAATAGTCTTGCCCCAATTTCCTAGGTTACAATATCTAGCTCTAATCTTTGCATATCTTCCAATATGTTCCTTTAAGTTGTGAGTGGATTTGCCAAATTACCATGTCTCTTCTTACAGAGTGCATTAGCAACTAATTTGCTTTCCTAAGATGATACCGAATCTCAATGTCATAATTTTTTATCAGCTCCAACCATTATCTTTTCCTTATGTTAAACTCCTTCTAGGTAAAGAGGTACTTGAGGCTCTTATGATCTATGAATATATTACACTTCTCCCCGTACAAATAATGTCTCCATGTTTTGAGTGCAAGAACAACGGCTACTAATTGCAAATCATGTGTCAGGAAGTTCTTCTCATAGGGCTTCAACTATCAGGGTATATATGCTATAACTCTCTCATTTTGCATCAATACACATCCAAGCCCTTAGATAGACACATCACTGTATACAAGAAATCCTTCAGCACTAATAGGTAGTGCTAAGATCAGTGTTGAAATCAATCTCTTCTTCAATGTTATGAAGTTTGCTTCACATTTGTCATCCCATACAAACTTCGCCACCTTTTGAGTTAATTTAGTTAAAGGGGTTGCCAATTTAGAAAATCCTTCCACAAATCTTCTGTAATATCCTGCTAAAACTTCTAACCTCTATCACTATCTTCAATTTAGGCCATTCATAAGCCTTATTTACTGATCACATGTCCCAAGAAAGTTACCTAATTATGATTAAGCCAAAACTCGCATTCCTTAAACTTTGCATACAGCTTGTCTATCTACAACCTATTTAACACCATCCTCAAATGTTGTTCATGCTCCTCTTCACTCCTAGAATATGTTAGAATGTCATTGGACAAATTTATCTAAATACTCCCTGAATACTCAGTTTGTCAAATCCATAAAAGACACTAATGCATTTGTGAGTCCAAATGGCATTACTTGGAACTCATAAGGCCCGTATCAAATCTTGAATGTGGTCTTCTGAATATCCTCTTCCTTAATCCTTAGCTAATGATACCTAGATCTCAAGTCAATTTTTTAGAAGACTTGAGCCCCTTATAACTGATCAAATAAAGCATTTGTCCTTAAGATAGGGTATTTATTTTTAATGGTGACCCTATTCAACTCCCTATAGTCGATGTACAATTGCATACTACTATCCTTCTTCTTCATGAACAACACAAGCGTACCCTAAGGCAAGACATTAGTTTGATGAACTTCTTATCCAATAATTCTTGTAACTGCTTCTTCAGTTCTACAACTTAGTAGGCACCATACAGTATGGGGTTTTGGATATGGGAACCTTACTAGGTACCACATCTATACCAAACTTGATCTCCCTTACTGGGGGTAAGCCTAGCAAATCGTCAAGGAAGACATCTATAAATTCCCTCACCACCCGTACTTGATCAATTCTTACCACTTCTTCGGATTCAACCATCACTGAAGCTATCATGCTCTTGACCCACAATTCATATGTAGGCAATCATGTTTGTCTATGTGCTTCCAACTTAAAATAAAAAGGTTCTCCTTCCAGTGTCCTAAAATTGATTGTCATACTATGACAATCAATGGTTACATGGTGTCTAAATAACCGATCTATTCTTAGCATCACACCAAAATTCGTCATCTCCAAAACCAAAAGGTTTGCAAATAGAACCTTACCTTGCACTTCAACACTAACCCTTCTGCATATTCCATTTAATCTTCTACCTACACCTATTGGTGTACTCAAATTCAACATATTATCCAACACGTAAACATGAATATCATGAATACTTTTAAATGCATCAGACACACATAAATGTGATGCACTGATATCAAATAGGACATAAGCATTAGCAGAGTGTACCAATAGCGTGCCTACCAAGGTGTCCATGTTTGAAGTGTCCTATTGTTGCAATTTAAATACCCGAACCGGTGCTCTTTGTCTTAGTCCTACTTGCTAAGGTCTGCCAACATGGTTCACAGCCAGGTTTCTCATTGCCTATGCTAGTTGTACATTCTAGCCTCCCACATTTAGGCAATCAACCATCTTATAACCCCTTTGTTTGCAAGAGAAACAAACACTAAGGGTAATGGATTTCTCTATGCAAGTCTTACTACTATGTCCTATCTTCCCACACAAGAAACAAGCACTTTCTGGCCACTTACACTCATTCAACTCATGTAGCCCATAGCATCTTGTGCATTTGCAACTCTAACCTATTGGAGAGGTCCTAACTTGAGAGGAAGGTGCTGTAATAACCATAGGTCTTGTCTATAAAGTTTGAAGTCTCTTGCCCTTCTCTTACATGACGATTCTTTGAGTAGGTCTCTCCCCCAGTATAACCTTAGTCCCCAGTGTCCTCATCTCCTCAATTTTTCTATAGCTTTGTTCTAAGAATTTAGCCTTATTCACTACCTCAGAATATGTGTTCAATTGAAATGCTCCCACTTCATGGTGTAAAGTAGATTATAAATCCAACACAATCAATGAGCCCTCAACCTCTCATCTGTTCTAAAGGCTAGTAGCTTGAACTTCACTAGGCGTTTTAACTCCACTTCATACTCATCCATAAATCTTTTTCTTGAGTAGCAACTATAGTAGGCTACCTCCATCTTATCCCCTATGCTACTCAGGAAGTATTGTTCATATAACATTTGTTTGAACCTTTCCTAGTTGATGAGTCCAACTGTTAATCTTGACACACTCGACCACCATTCTGAAGCTGAGCTCCTCAACAAATATATAGCATAGTTCACCTTTTTCTCTTCGAGAACTTTGAGTGCTATAAAGGTCTTCTCCAACTCATCAATCCACTACTCAACATCCGGTGGATTATCCACCTTAGGCCTAAACTCCCTGACTATCCTAACAAATCGTTCCAAATTGATTGGCCCAACTAACCTATCTCCAACCTCTCCTAATGTCTACCCTTACCTGCTACTCAGCATTTGCAGTTCCTGCATTTTTTGTTGTTATTGTGCCACCACTCCTGCTAGAGCATTAATTGCCTCTCGCAAGTGCGCAGTATCGACATCATTTGCTCTTGACCCATGCTAAGGCGGCTTGGGTGGCATCCAATTATTAGGAGCATCACCTCCAACACCTAATGTCAAACTTAGTCTAGAAATTCTCCCAGGCAATCTACAAAAACATAAATAGGGGTTGTCTCAGGATATCACACTTCTATCAATAATATGGTGAGTATAACTGAAAGGAAAATTTATTTCAACAATCATCAATACCATTTACAATCTACTCTCATCATGTCTCATTGTCCTAAAGATTTTATCCTTAGGTAGTCTATGGTTCAATAAACCTAAGCTCTAATACCACATAAACTATAACACCCTAAAACCTAGAGTGAGTACAGCCTACCACGTGTCCTCACTAGGTGAAAACATGCAAAGACTCAGAATTTTCTAAAATCCACAGTCAACATTTAAATAACCATGCCAATTAATTAAAAAAAAATTACATATATGAGTAAGTGGTTTAATACATTCCACTTAGTCTCCTAATATAATAGAAACTACAAATAACAATCTATCCACAATAGTTAACCATAGTTAATCTCTTACAATCATATCACAATGGAAGCATATTAAAATCCGATTACAATCAAAGTCTCTAATGTAACACCACCAAAAAAATATTCTGAACACCATGTTCTAACGCTAGTCATCCTTCTAGCCTACTAATTATTCTTATAATACACATTCTACATCCTCATCTAGTTCTTGATTTGTATTCACTAACATTTCATCATACCTACAATTTCACTCGAAGTACCTGCAACTGAAAAATGGTCTCATGAGGGGTGAGCTAATACTCTACACAATGTATACCGACAATCACACATACATGCCATAACAGAATATAAACATGTAAAAGATGCAACAAGATATTCAAACAATAATTTGTTATCTTTCTTATTCTTTATTCCAACACACAATTCTTATCATCACAATCTCTACATACACATATATATATATGACAAAGGGTTCTCCTCCTTTTTCCAAGTCCATTCTATATATAATTATACATATATGACAGTGGATAATCCTTACAATCCAAGGGTCCATGGGTCTATATCATACATATATATATACAACAATGGGTTATCACCATTGTACATGAGTCCATAGCATACATAAATATACATACACGACAGTGGGTACTCCCCACTATCTAAGAGTCCATGAGTCTACCATACATATATATACATATACTACAGTGGGTAGTCCCTACTATCCATGAGTCCATGAGTTCATATCAACCTAAATCTACCCCAATCATTTCAATATACGACGCCACTAGGGACAACATCATGTACCGATCATTGGGGTGCCACCCTACGATCACCAACATTTTCAATTTCTCAAGCCCATCCAATCACATTCACACATAAACAAGAAATTTCAATTACAATATCAATTTAATTTACATGTTTAACCTAACACACAAATAACAAATACAATATACTCATACTTGAAAGGGTGGTCTTAATCACGACTTCTCCTTAACTAGTAATTAAACTATAATCTCTCAAAACATAAAGAATTTAACCTTAGTACCGATTTAAGTATCGTCTAGGTTGCTCAATTTTGTTCACTCAATTGTTATAGGATCACTTTTCTTACTCTATAAAATTTCTAGGGTTGTACTAGGTGTTTAAGGTTAACAGAAATTCGAATAAAAGGAAAAAAAAATTGAATAAAGTAATTTCTGAGGGTACACAGCTATGCATCAAGCCATGTACTTTGACACGGTAGGGTACACGATTGTGTATTGGCAGTGTACCTTTCTGTGAACTTTTACAATTTCACACACCCAAGTACACAAGTGTATATTGTGGCCATTTACCTTTCTATACACTTGTGAAATTCAACATGCCCAAGTATACAGGCATATACTGTGGCCGTGTACTCCACTACTACATCATAAATCCTTTTCCACTTTGCTAAATCCCAATTCCTTCAAACCTTAATTGAAGCCCTTCATTTCTAATCCTAATTATACATTGTTTCTATCAATAGAACACTAATTTAGTTTAATTAGATGACTTACCAGGTTGGATTTATCCAACGATTGAAGTCCTATCTTGAACCTTTTCTCACACCGATTGTTTTAAAGTGAAATCTAACGAACTTAACACGAATTCATATCATACACATGTAAATGTCGATTGAAAGTTATTGATCAGTTCACTTACCATGGGTAATTCGTCAGATCGCAGGGTGTAACAATCCTTTTCTCTCCTAGGGTTTGCCCTTACGTTGTGGCTCCTATAGTATAAAATGTGAGAAAAGGGTCAGAATAACCTATGGTGGCCTATTTATACTTTCATTGTTAAATGACCAAATTGCCCTTGATATTTACTCTTTTTAATTCCAATTGTCCCAACTTATTTTTTAAACATTATTATGCAATATATATGTTATTTATTTAAATCTCCTATTATTACACTATGCCTTTGAATTCTTCAATTAAGTAAACAATATAATCAAATTTTGGTGCTATGGAACACAATGTCTCCCCAACAATAGCCATATCTTCTACCCGATGTTCCTAAATCTGTAAACTAATTCAAGACATGAGCCAAAAGCATAGAAAATGAATAAATTTTAAATCTATTGGGTGTTTTTTGGTTTATGATGCAGAAAGTATGGTTTTTATGGTTTTTATGTTTATAGAAACAACAAAAATAAAGGCAATATAGATGAATTGGTATTTGGATATAATGCACCAAACCCCATTTTGAACTTTGTTTTCATTAAAATATAGGAATCAATATGACTCACAATTTCCTATAATTAATTTGAGTTATTAAAGAAAGTTCCAATATAACACATGAACCTTCAATAACAAATGTACATCACGGTCTTGAAGGGATATTAACAAGTACTAAAGGGTCAATCTATGAAATGAACTAATATAAACAATGAAATTGAGAAGAAACTCAATTCATAAAAATATATTCATTAATCAAAGTTTATCTATTACATTGCATAGCATTACCTATTTATAATTGACTAAAATGGCTACCAATATGGAATAATTGCCGCTATTGAAAGTACTTGTAATACATGAAATTTTAATTATTTATTTAATTATAAAATATATATTGTCACAAAGAACAAAGGATGAGGACGGTAATTTTAGAATATTTAACAAAAAAATATGTCTTTTCACAAGTAGAGCATAAATACTCTGTAATAACCCTAAGTCTTCTCTTTTCACTCTATTAGTAACCACATAGTGACAAACAAGAAAAGGAGGAGACGCTCTAGTTAAGAACCCGAAAGACAAAAGGTAAGAAACGCCTATGCAAGTTTTGAATTTGATTAGTAGAGTTTTAACGCATCGATATAATGTGCGTATCAGGATTTAGAGAACGAGAAGGGTGTAATGGGAAAAAGACTCAAAAGGTTTAAGGATTCAACTCAAAAGGAAATTGAAGTAAGTATACAAATTACGTAATTTAAATACAATTACAAATTTTAGAGATATGATTAAGCTTAGGAATAGAAAGGATTAGGTTTTGGAGGAATTGAAGTAATAGAAATAGGGTTGGTAGAATTTCCGAAGGTAACATGGCCTCCCAACACAGTCGTGTTTTGACTGTGTTAAAATGGAAAGGTACACCGAGAGATACACGGCCACCCAACACAGTCGTGTTTCGACCGTGTTAAGCAAGGGCAACACGGCCTCCCAACACGGTTGTGTTTAGACCGTGTTGAAACTAAGTTTTTCACCGAGAGATACACGACCCCTAACACAGTCGTGCTTTAGCCCGTGTTGAGTAACACAGCCCCCAACATGACCGCGTTGAATAAAGTATAACCTAATTATATGTTTGCTTAACTTCAATTTAAAATAATTTCCACATAACGTAGATAACTAGAAAGGCCTTAAAGAAAGTAAATGAATAGGATTAAAGAGATTAAGAATGATATTGATCTTAGATTGAATACTAAGAAGAGCATGTTAATGTGTACAAATTTCCAATTTAGTTAAGTCTAAGACCGGGAACTGCTTAAGGCTAGGATCTAAGGTACATGTAAATTGTGTATTGTTCTGTGTTTGATTACGTTAGTACATTTTTTTGAAATTGATTAAGTAAATAATTCGGTTTAAGTGTTTAAGTGATATGCTGTATGTGCTTGGCTCGGCCTAGGGGCCCGTAGTGGCAAATCCCTAGGAACCACCCCAATGATCCTTATGTGGCATTGTCCCTAGTGGAGTCATGCTTGGAAATGATCTAGGTTGGATGTTGTTCAAGTGTTTAAGTATACATGGGTGTAGGGCCCGCAGTGGCAGTTCCCATCACTAAGTTCAAGTGGTTAAGTATACATAGGTGTGGGGGTCGTAGTGGCAATTCCCATCACTAAGTTTAAGTGTTTAGGTAGACATGGGTATGGGGCCCGTAGTGGCAATTCCCATCAACAAGACATGCTCCAATGTGTTAAGTGTGTTAAGTGAGTCATGAGTACCCTGCTGTTTGCTTATTGACATAAAATTATATTAAGAAATGATTGTCTATGTTTAAGTTATGCATGATGTGTGTGATACCCGTTTATGTTTATTCATGCATATGTGTTTATGTTATAGGTACTGAGCATTAGCTCACCCCTTGGAGAATCATTTTTAGATGCAGATGTTGAGAGATATGAGAACCCAGAAGATGACTTAGGTTTAGATGAACCACAGAGAGAGGAAGACGAAGAGTACCATTATTATTATGGTGATTAAGTTTTAGGAAGAATTATGATGTTTAACTATAATAGATAGTATCTATTGAGAATTGTTATTTTTGGTGTTTAAAGATTTCCATTGCGTTAGATGTTTGATATGGTTTAAATTATTATTTGAAACTTTGGAGATATATGCAATGCTTTTATTATAGGAGTTATAAGTTAAAATGTATTAGATTTGTTTCAGAGCCTTAACGTGTTCTTGCGAGATAAGGACATGTAGTGGGCAGTAGCGCGACCTGGGTTTCGGGGCATTACAGCTTAGGTGGTATCAGAGCTTTAGGTTTTATGATCTTTAGAGACTTAATTTTGAATCTATAGAGAATGAGTTCATGATCCTTATGAATTAAGTTTTAACTTGTAAAGCATAGGTAGTTGATCCTGAAGAGTTTAGGTAATGATCTTTAGCACTAAGCGATGATCAATAGACATAAATTTTAAACAATAGAGTCTAAGATATGATCTTTAGAAGGATTAAGCGTTGGATCTGTAAGATTGTGAGACATGAAGAGAGTGGGTAAAATATGGGACGTTTACTTAATTAGGTAATTATTTTCTTAAATTATTATTTTACTTGTATTCTTCTAACTGCTAAGCATTATATATGAATAGATCCCTTGTGTATGGTATATGTGTATATACTTACACACTATGAAACTAATCCAACTGATACTAACATAAGTAGATCTGATTGTCTCTTCTTAAATAGAATGCATCCAAGAAGAATTACCAGATCATGAACTAGAAGGGGTGCTAGGTGTGATAACCCCAATGAGGAGGAACCTCAGTACCCACAATAACAAGGGGAAAGAGATTAGATGGCTGAAGAGATAGTCCAGCTACTGCATACTGTAAATCACCTGGTGGGATTACTAGCATAACAATACCAAGCACCCAATGTCCCACAGCACTGGAATGCCAATGAACCCATCAGCTTTGATAGGTTCATAAGAGTGGCTAAGGAATTTAACCCCAAAGTAGATGACCCAATCGAGGTTGAGGATTGCGTACAAGAGATTGAGAAGACTTTTGCTGCTTTTCAAATACTAAAGGATAGAAAGGTGAATTATGCTACATTCATATTGAAGGGAACTGCAGCAAAATGCTGGGCTTTGGTCCCTAAACTTACAGGGGAGTGCATGAACTGGGTAGTATTTAAAGAGCTGTTTTATCAGAGATACTTTCCCAACAGCTCCAGAGACAAAATGGAGAATGATTACTACAACTGTGAACAGGGAAACCGAACTGTTGAAGAGTATGAGGCAGAGCTTAATGACCTCATTCGAGTTTCTTCCTGAGAATGTACGTAATGATGACAGGTCCCGAGCCAAAAGGTTCTTAAGAGGATTGGAATTGGACCTACAACTTACAGTAGGGGCCTTTCAACTGAATACATATGCTGAAATGGTAGACAAAGCAAAGTACTTGGAACAAATAAGAAGATCATAGAAGAACAGAGGAGCCGCAGAGCAGCAATAGCTCTGGGAAAAAGACTTGCCTTTAGTGAAATGGGGCAAGATAGGGGTAAAAGACATCATTTGCTGCACAGCAGAACACCCAAAGTTGTAGCCCCTCCTCTCCAAATCAAGCAAATGCTATTGGCACTCACTGGAACAGATACAAATTCTAAATGTCCCAGATGTTACAGACCCCATGAGTTAAGAGAGTGCAGATGGCCATATGGAGCATGTTTTTCTTATGGGAAGACAGGGCACATTAGCAGACATTGCAATGAAAGGTCAGTTCCCCTAATCTTCTGTCATGTGCACAACCAGAGGGGACACAAGGCAATTAATTATCCTCAAAGACATATAAAAAACCAAGCAGGACTAGTTCAACAAGCAACTAGACCTCCAGTGAGAGGACATGGAGGTAAACCACAGGTAGGAGGTCCTAGACAAAGAGTTCCTACCAAGGTATTTGCCATTCATCAACAGCAGCACCAGGATATCCTAGATGTGGACAACATTGTAGGTATGTTTCATGTACACTCCTGCAATGCATATGTACTATTCGATATCGGTGTGTCTGTGCCCTATGTGTTTGAGAATTTTGTCTATGCATGTACTTTGGATGTTGAAAATATGAATGACCGTTTAGCTGTTAGTACTCCTTTAGGAGTAGGGGGAAGAATAAGTAAGATATGCAAAGGAGTAAGAATAGAAATATATGGTAGGGTGATGCCAACAGACCTCATGGTTTTATAAATGATAGAGTTTGACATTATTTTGGGTGTCAAATGGCTATCAAAATATCACACCACCATTGACTACCACAACATGATGGTACAGTTTAATATGCCCGGAGATGGATATTTTGAATACAAGCTAGAAGTGCAAAGACCTACTAGATTGCCTACCTACGAAATGTGGGGAAGAAGTATATTGGCAACCATATTTGTTGAAGCCAGTGAAGAAGTTAAGATGGAAGAAGTACAGAGGGTGAGGGAATTTCCTGATGTGTTTCCATAAAATCTTCTTGGTTTACCTCCAACCAAGGAAATAAAATTTAACATAGACTTGGTACAAGTTACATTACCATATCAAAACCGATCTACAGAATGGCATCAGTGGAATTGGAAGAATTAAGGAAACAATTACAAGAGTTACAAGATAATGGCTTTATAAGACCCAGTGTCTCTCCTTAAGGTGCACCAGTCCTGTTTGTGAAAAAAAAAAAGGATGGAAGTATGAGACTCTGTATAGACTATAGCGAATTAAACAAGGCCACCATAAAGAATAAATATCCTCTTCCCAAGATAGATGACTTGTTTAACCAGTTACAAGGAGCTCAGGTGTTCTCTAAAATAGACCTAAGATCAAGTTATCACCAACTCAGAATCAAAGAAGAGGACATCTAGAAAACAGCATTCAGGACTAGATATGGGCACTACGAATTTCTGGTGATGCCTTTTGGACTAACGAATGCACCAATTGCATTCATAGATTTAATGAACAGAGTATTCAGAGATTTCCTAGATAAGTTTGTAATAGTCTTTATAGATGACATCCTGATATACTCTAAAGGTACTGAGGAGCACAAAGAGCACTTGAGACTAGTATTGGGCAGGCTATAAGATGAGAAGTTGTATGCCAAATTTAGTAAATGTGAATTCTGGCTGGAACAAGTAGTCTTCATGGGTCATGTGGTTAATAGGATGGTATATCTATGGACCTATAAAAGGTGAGAGCAATAGTAGATTGGCAAAGACCAAAGACAGTTATAGAAGTAAGAAGCTTCCTAAGTCTAATAGGCTACTACAGGAGATTTGTTGAAGGGTTTTCTAAAATAGCAACTCCTCTCACTAGATTGACAAAGAAAAGTGTGGAATTCGAATGGGATGACAGACGTGAAGTCAGCTTTCAGATGCTCAAAGAGAAACTGGTAATGGCACTAGTTTTGGCTTTGCCCAAGAGTGGAGAAGAGTTTACAGTGTATAGTAATGCCTCAATTCAATGGTTGGGGTATATATTGATGCAAGGTGTTCAAGTAATAGCATATGCATCTCAACTATTGAAGCCATATGAAAAGAACTAACCAACTCATGACTTGGAATTGGTAGCTATAGTGTTAGCTTTGAAACTATGGAGACACTACTTATATGGAGAAAGGTGCAAAATCTTCACTAACCACAGAAGGTTAAAGTACATATTTACGTAGAAAGAGCTGAACATGAGATAGAGGAGATGGTTGGAGTTAATTAAGGATTATGACCTGGAAATACAATACCATCCAAGAAAAGCCAATGTGGTAGCAGATGCCCTTAGTAGAAAGAAACAGGACAATGTAGCCACTCTCATCACTTCACATAAAGAGTTATTGGATGACATGCGCAAAATGGAGCTAGAAGTTTTGACACAAGAAGTGGGAGCAAAAATGGCTACTTTAAGGATTCAACCAACCATAATGGATAAAATTAAATCTAGTCAAATGGAAAATAAGGACATTCAAGAGCTTAAAAGTATAATGGAACAAGGCAAGGCACTAGAATTCAACTTAAATATAGAAGGGACCTTGAGGTATAAAACAAGACTCTGTGTGCCAAGGGATGCAAAATTAAAGAGAGAGATAATGAAAGAGGCACATCACTCTGCCTACATGATACATCTTGGGAGTACCAAAATGTACAAGGATGTGAAGAGTTGTTATTGGTAGAGAAACATGAAGAGAGAAATAGCCGAATATGTAGCCAAATGCCTTACATGCCAGCAGATCATAATAGAACACCGAAGACTAGCTGGAGAATTACAACCTCTTCTAGTACTGAAGTGGAAAAGGGAGCATGTGACAATGGATTTTGTTATAGCCCTCCCGAATACCAGAGAAAAGCAGGATGCAGTTTGGGTCATAGTGGACAAATTGACTAAGTCTGCTCATTTCATACCTATCAGAGTAGAATATAAATTGGAGAAACTGGCTCAAATATACATACAGGAGATAGTCGGATTATATGGAGTGCCAATGACAATCACTTCTGATAGAGACACCAGGTTTGTGAGTAGATTTTGGAACAACCTTCACAAGGTAGTAGGCACCAAACTACAATTCAGTACAGCATTCCACCCACAGACAGAATGTCAGTCTAAAAGGACTATATAAATACTAGAAGATTTGCTCAAGGCATGTGCACTAGACTTTTGAGAGAATTGGAATGAGCATATACCTCTAGTGGAGTTTTCCTATAATAACAATTACTAGGCAACCATCCAGATGGCACCATATGAAGCTCTCTATGAAAGAAGGTACATATCCCCACTATATTGGGATAAAGTGGGAGAAAGGCAGATGATGGGGCCGGAGTTAGTACAAGAAGCAGTTGACAAGGTGAAACTAATCAAGCAAAGAATACAGATAGCCCAATCTCGACAAAAGAGTTATGCAAACAAGAGAAGGTATCCTTTGGAATTCTAAATGAGAGATAAGGTATTATTGAGAATTTCTCCAACAAAAGGAGTGATCAGATTCGGGTTGATGGGAAAGCTAAACCCGAGGTATATAGGCCCAATTGAGATCTTGGAGAGAATAGGCACAGTGGCTTACAGATTAGCCCTTCCACTGAATTTAGCCGGGGCACATGATGTATTCCACAAATCTATGCTGAGGAAGTATGTACCCGACCCAAATTAGATAGTGGCATTGGAACCACTGAATGTGTAGCCAAATCTGACGCCTTTGGAAAGGCCAATTAGGATTTTGGACACTAAGGAACAGGTGCTAAGGTGGAAAACAATCCCTTATGTTAAAGTGCAATGGACAAACCAAACGAAAAGGGAAGCGACATGGGAGTTGGAGGAAGAAATGAAGAGAAAGCATCCAAAACTCTTTCAGAATTAGGTACTTTCGATGATAAAAGTTTTTATAAGGAGGAGAGAATGTAATACATGAAATTTTAATTATTTATTTAATTATAAAATATATATTATCACAAAGAACAAAGGACGAGGACGGTAATTTTAGAATATTTAACGAACAAATATGTCTTTTCACAAGTAGAGTATAAATACTCTGTAATAACCCTAGGTCTCCTCTTTTCACTCTATCAGTAACCACACAGTGACAAGTAGGAAAAGGAGGAGACGCTCTGGTCAAGAACCCAAAAGACGAAAGGTAAGAAAATCCTATGCAATTTTTGAATTCGGTTAGTAGAGTTTTAACGCATCGGTATAATGTGTGTATCAGGATTCAGAGAATGAGAAGGGTGTAATGAGAAAAAGACTCAAAAGGTTTAAGGATTCAACTCGAAAGGAAATTGAAGTAAGTATACAAACTATGTAATTTAAATACAATTACGAATTTTAGAGATATAATTAAGCTTAGGAATAGAAAGGATTAGGTTTTAGAGGAATTAAAGTAATAGAAATAGGGTTCGTGGAATTTCTAAAGGTAACATGGCCTCCTAACATAGTCATGTTTCGACCATGTTGAAATGGAAAGGTGCACCAAGAGATATACGACCTCCCAACACGATCGTGTTTCGATCATGTTAAGTTAAGGGCAATATAGCCTCTCAACATGGTCGTGTTTTGACCGTGTTAAAATGGAAACGTGTACTGAGAGATACACGGCCACCCAATACGGTTATATTTCGACCGTGTTAAGCAAGGGCAACACGACCTCCCAACACGGTTGTGTTTAAACCTTGTTGAAACTAAGTTTTTCATCGAGACATACACGGCCCTTAACACAGTCGTGCTTTAGCCCGTATTAAGCAACACAGCCCCCAACATGACTGTGTTAAATAAAGTATAACCTAATTCTATGTTTGTTTAACTTCGATTTAACTAATTTCTACGCAACCTAGATAACTAGAAAGGCCTTAGAGAGATTAAATGAATAAGATTAAGGAGATTAAGAATGATACTAATCTTAGATTGAATACTAAGAAGAGCATGTTAATGTATACAGATTTCCAATTCGGTTAAGTCCAAGACCGGGAAGTGCTTAAGGCTAGGATCCAAGGTACGTGTAACTTGTGAGATGTTCTATGCTTGATTACGTTAATACATATTTTTTGAAATTGATTAAGTGAACGATTCGGTTTAAGTGTTTAAGTGATATGTTGTATTTGCTTAGCTTGGCCTAGAGGCCCGTAGTGGTAGATCCCTAGAGAGCACCCCAATGATCCTTGTGTAACATTGTCCCTAGTGGAGTCATGCTTGGAAATGATCTGAGTTGGATGTTGTTCAAGTGTTTAAGTGTACATGGGTGTGGGGCCCATATTGATAGTTCCCATCACCAAGTTCAAGTGGTTAAGTGTACATAGGTGTGAGGCCCATAGTGGCAGTTCCTATCACTAAGTTTAAGGATTAAGGGATCATGGGTATAGGGCCCGTAATGGCAATTCCCATCACCATGACATACTCCAATGTGTTAAGTGTGTTAAGGGGCTCATGAGTACCCTGTTGTTTGCTTGTGGACATAAAATTATATTAAGAAATGATTGTTTGTGTTTAAGTTCTACATGATGTGTGTGATACTCGTTTATGTTTGTTCATGCGTATGTGTTTGTGTTATACGTACTGGGCATTAGCTCACCCTTTGGGGAATCATTTTTAGCTGCAAGTGTTGAGAGAGATGAGAACCCAGAAGATGACATGGGCTTAGATGAACCACACAGAGAGGAAGATGAAGAGTACCATTATTATTATGGTGATTAAGTTTTAGGAAGAATTATGATGTTTAACTGTAATAAATAGTATATGTTCATAATTGTTATTTTTGGTATTTAAAGACTTCCGCTGCGTTAGATCTTTGATATGGTTTAAGTTATTATTTGAAACTTTGGAGATATATGCAATGCTTTTATTATAGGAGTCACAGGTTAAAATGTATCTAGATTTTTTTCAGAGCCTCAATGTGTTTTTGTGAGATAAAGACACGTGGTGGGCAGTAGTGTGGCCTAGGTTTCAGAGCATTACAATACTATAAATGGAAACAAGATAAAATAAGATAATTATCTTAATAACTAAAAACTATGAAAATATACTTGTTCTAATTAAAATAACTTCCTAATTCATAAAAGTCAACCAAAAATTCTAACTAAAATGAAATACATAGAGATAACAAATATTCCATAATCAGAAGTTAGGCTAAAGCAAAACATAATCATGAATGTAGAATCAAATCATTATAGAAAGCTTCAACTAGAAACATCTTTATGACTGGAACCAAATGTAATCAGAAGCTTGTAAGTTAGAAACAATCGGCATTAGCTTACATTAGCAACATAAGCATTGGAAACTCATTTGGAAGCTTCTTTCCAATCAACTTCTTTACTTAGGTGTTGGCCTTGAATTATAATTTCCATCACCATCCTTTCACCAAGAAATTGCATTTTGTTAGCTATCTCCATAGTCCTTGCGAAATAATTAGTAATGTACTCACTATCCTTCATTTGTAGAGTCTTAAAATCCTTTCTTAAGGTTTAAAGCTATGCATGCTCACTTTAAAGGAGCCTTGATATTTCCTCTTCCTTGAATGATGGGAATTTTTCCGATAACCTAGATGGTTACAGAACTCGATTTGGATGATAATCCAAATCACTCATGTTTTACCTTTATTTCTTTTATCTAATAAATATTTGAGTAATAATCTTACAAGTACAATAATATTTCTCCATGGGATGCCAAATGACTTTCATTTGTTGATCGCAAAGGGACATCATCAAATTCTCATCCAATGACCCGCTGTGATCGACATCGCCTCGATGCATTGGCTCTTTGAGGATTCTTATTATTTTTGTATTTGTAATTGTTTCTTTAGACTATTTATGTTGTAATCTTTCTTTTGGGACACTTCCATTTTCTTATTATTGTCTTTTAGAACCAGCTACCCTAAAAGTGGCATAGTTGCAATTTTGTAAACTTTTTAACCCTAAAGGGAGCAAGTATAAATACTTACTTAAGTAGGGTTTTAAGGGGTTAGCCAAAATTTTCAGAAATAGAAAACACTTCACGTGTGAGGTTAGGGTTTTTTCTAAAATCCAAATTGCTCTTATCAATTTCAATACCAAGAATTGAAATTGTGGCGAGTTACAACAAAGAGAAATTGTGAGTAATATCAATTCCTTTTTATTGTGTGTTTCCTTTTCATCACTAATGAGTTATATCTAGGGTTGATTAGGATTGTTCTTGGGCAGATTTTGATTTCAATTGTAATCATTTTATCATGTTATAAGATTGATTGGTTTTAACATTAGTTCTAACCACCAATATTGCTTCATTTTAACCGTGGATCACTTTGTTGGAAAAAGGGATCTCGAATTGGTTCTTGTTATTTTTGTTGAATTCTCATGGCATTCAAGTTTGTTTAGTGTTATTTTGAAGAATTTGATCATTGTGGATTATTAATTTTTAAGTTATAGCATTCGGATCTACTTGCACTCCAATAGGAATCACGCAATTTCTAGTAGTTTTGAACCGAAATTGGACTAGTCATTTGAGGTTTATATATTGCTCCAATTGCATGTGCTTAATCTTGATTTTAGGCACATCATAATTTGGTATCAGAGCCCAAGTTAAGAGAAGGGATTAAGTGTTGGTTAAATCCGTGATCTTCATTGACAATTAGGGTTCATCACTTTTGATCCGAAATTGTGTATTGAAGAATTGAGTTGTTTGATTGTATTGTTGAAGAGTTGTAATTGTTGTTTGTTGAAGTAGAAGTAGAAGTGGAGGTCTTGTTGTAACTCCTTTGTTGTTGAATTCACCGTGAAGGGAAAGGAAGAAAGTAGTGCATTTCTTGAACCAAATTCGGAATTGGGAAGTATCTCAATTTGTGAAGAAAGAAGAAGTGTAATCCTTACTTGTTTGTTTCAGAAATAGGAAGTGCAATTGAACATTTCCAGATTTGAGTTACATGGAAGATTTGGAAATTATTTGATTTTCAAAACAAACATTAAGTTGAAGAAGTTATTGTGTGGTCATTTGAATTTGAAAATTGCTTCTTACCAATTGTGGAAAGGTTACAATTAGTGAAGTAACTTGAATTTGAAATTTGAATTGTTGCTGCCTTTTATGTGTGAGTTACGGTTTGCATTATGTTTTGTAGTGTTGAAAGATTGTATATTTGGAAGTGTGTGTATGTGCTGCACCGTGAGTGAAGGGTGTGTGTGTGTGGCATTGTCTATGTGTGTTGAAGTAAAGGGGATTGCAAGTGGTGTAAGTGGTGGTGGAGAGTGTTTACATCGTGAGTACAGGAAGGAGTGGCGGTGTGAAATTGTACATTAGTGTATGTGTTGAGGTATTGCACATTGTGGTTATTTGTAGTGTGAAACCGTAGCAAGAAAAGGAAGGTTTGAGTAGTAGAATTTGAATTCAAAAACAAACATTATAGTGTGAAAGTAAATGAAATAATTACTTAAACACTTGTAATTGAATTTAATTCTATCTACTTAGAAGTAGTCGTGTGTGTACTTCATTTATTGAACTTTACTTGGAGTACTAAATTATTTCCTTGTGCCTTAAAGCTTTTTTAAGACATGAGCTATTATATTATTGTGGTTGTTAAACGTGTGGGTTGGTGTTGTTGAAGGAGTGTGTTATAAATTGTAGGATTACTTCTTCAAATCACAACATGTCCAACGAAAGTATGAATGGGGAAATTGGCAATGAGGCCAATAGCCAGGTTAGTGGAGGTCAGGGTCATAATACTGTAGGTAAGAAGACTTTGGAAGAACAGCTCCAGGACCTTACTACCATTGTTGCTACTTTGGCAACTAGGATTGACAAGATAACATTACCCCAACCACCAGTGGTGAACCCTCAGGCACCACCTCGGGTAGCTCCACAGAACCTCCAGAGAGAAAGGGTAGTGGGAGAAGGAAATCTGGGTAGAAGGATGGAGGGAGATCATCACCCCTACAGGGAAGTGAGGGACGACAACTTTGGGGCTAATCCTTACCCGAATAGGGATTTCAGACTACCATGGGGATTGGAATATGTGAAGCTATAGATGCCTTCTTTTGATGGTAGGGGTTCAGTTGATGATTATCTAGATTGGGAGGATAAGGTTAAGGGTCTCTTTGAATGCTATGAGATCGATGATAACACCCAAGTTTGACTGGCTGCTGTTGAGTTTACAGGATATGCTACCTTGTGGTGGAAAAATCTAATTATCAGCAAGCGTAGGGATGGGGAGGCTAAGATACAGAGATAGAGGAACATGAAGAGGGTTCTGAGAAAGAGATTTATTCCTGAGCACTATAGATAGGAACTGCTCATGCGTCTATAGACATTGAGGCAGGGAGGCAAGACGGTTGATGATTATGTGCAGGAATTTGAAACCCTCATGATTAGATGTGGGTCAATCGAGCCTCCAGAACAACCTTAGCACGCTTCATTTCAGGGCTGAAATATGAGATAGCGTGTGTTGTCGAGCTACAGCGATACAGTACACTTGATGAGGCTATTCAATTGGCCTTGAAAGTGGAGAGGCAAAGGTGATCCAATTTATTCAGGGTTCCAAGTAGCAGGCCTAGTACTACTACCAGGCCCGTAGTAGCTGATGGTCGATTAGGAGGGATAAAGGCGAAGATGAGACAGTGAAGGCAGTGGACAGAGCTATCCCCAGCACTGATAGGGAAAATATACCCTCTAGAAAGGGTAAAGAGGTAATAGCACCAGACATAAGACAGACTGTTCCAAGATCTACTAGTGGAAAGATACACCAAATCAAATGCTTTAAATGCATGGGATTTGGGCATATGGCAGCACAGTATCCAAATAAGAGGGTTATGACTGTTATAGAGGGCATTGGAGAGGATATTGAGGATGAGAAGGAACAGGTTGAGCCTACAGAGGAGTACTATGATGATCAAACTGTAGAAACACATGAGGAGGGTACAGGTGAACAGTATTTACCCATTAATGTGTTATGCAGGACTCTGACCTTATCTCCTGATGCTAGGGACATACAAAGGAAGAACATATTCTAAACTTCTTATAGGATCAGAAGTAACCTTTGTGTACTCATCATTGATAGTGGTAGTTGCACGAATGTTATATTTGCTACACTAGTAGACAAATTACAATTATCTACTAATCCACATCCTAGCCCTTATAATTTGCATTGGTTGGATAATCGGGGCAGTATGCATGTTACGTTGAGGGCAAAGGTCCTTGTGAGTGTTAGGCAGAAGTATCATGATGAGATTCTACGTGACGTGATCCCTATATGTGCGTTCCACTTGCTATTGGGTAGGCCCTGGATATTTGATCGAAAGGTGTTACATGATGGTTTCAAAAACACCTATATGTTCAGTATGGGAGGGTCTCGAATAATGCTATTGCCAATGACTCCATCTAAGGTGCATAAATTCCAAGAGCAAATTAGAACTACTTCCATTACATCTAGTAACCGGGAGATCAGGCCAACAAAGATATCTAGGTTCAGTTCTAGAAATGACCCTCTAGATTTGAGGGCAAATCTTTCAAAGGCCCGAGGAGATGATGGGAATTTTTCCGGAAACTTAGATGGTTATAGAACTCGATTTGGATGATGATCCAAATCACTCATGTTTTACCTCTATTTCTTTTATCTAATAAATATTTGAGTAATAATTTTATAGGTATAATAATATTTCTCTATAGGATGCCAAATGACTTTCATTTGTTGATCGCAAAAGGACATCATCAGATTCTCATCCAATGACCCACTGTGATCGACATCGCCTCGATGCATTAGCTCTTTAAGGATTCTTATTATTTTTGTATTTGTAATTTTTTCTTTAGACTATTTATGTTGTAATCTTTCTTTTAGGACACTTCCATTTGCTTGTAATTGTCTTTTAGAACCGACCATCCTAAAAGTGGTATAGTTGTAATTTTGTAAACTTTTTAACCCTGAAGAGAGCAAGTATAAATACTTGCTTAAGTAAGGTTTTGAGGGGGTTAGCCAAAACTTTCAGAAATAGAAAACACTTCACGTGTGAAGTTAGGGTTTTTCCTAAAATCCAAATTGCTCTTATCAATTTCAATACCAAGAATTGACATTGTGGAGAGTTACAACAAAGAGAAATTGTGAGTAATATCAATTCCTTTTTGTTGTGTGTTTCCTTTTTATCACTAGTGAGTTATATCTAGGGCTGATTAGGATTGTTCTTGGGTAGATTTTGATTTCAATTGTAATCATTTTATCATGTTATAAGATTGATCGATTTTGACATTAATTCTAACCATCAATTTTACTTCATTTAACCGTAGATCACTTTGTTGGAAAAGGGGATCTCGGATTGGTTCTTATTGTTTTTTTTGAATTCACGTGGCATTCAAGTTTGTTTAGTGTTGTTTTGAAGAATTTGATCATTGTGGATTATTAATTTGTAAGTTATAGCATTCGGATCTACTTACACTCTAATAGGAATCACGCAATTTCTAGTAGTTTTGAACCGAAATTAGACTAGTCATTTGAGGTTTATAAATTGCTCCAATTGCATGTGTTTAATCTTGATTTTAGGCACATCATTGAACCCAAATTATCCTTAGACACTTCTTTGCTAAGAATAGTTTCCATGACAAATCAATCAATGGCTTGAAATAAGTAATTGTTTGCCTTTGAATCTTTCAACTTCAATCCCTTAAGCTCCTTTTATTGTGCATATATGAGCACCACACCATCAACTAGTGTTCTAACACCATTTTTGATAACAAGTAAATACTCCTTGGGTTTCAATAATTTCTCCATTAGCATGCTCTAGTGGTCATAATGACATGGAATGGCTAGCTGCACAAAATTATCTAAGGCCATCTACTCTTTTGAATTCATTTCAAGGCTCAAATACCACTTCCAAAAAATGGAGAGAGGGAGAGAGAGAAAGTAGAGAAGAGAAGAAGTAAAAGTAATAGAAATGTAAGGCAAAGGAAGAAATGAAAAAAAAATGCTTATTTTTCTACTTTCAACCATACTTGAGTACTTTTCTGCATTATAAATAAATAAGTACCCTATCCATAACTGAAATAACCTGAAAATAGGAACTACTAAAAACTAACATGCAAAAGCTACTCTTAAGAACTAGTACAATATCCAATAGATAAAAAAAATTCCTAAAGACTAAGTCAACTACTAAAGACTTGAACAACACTAAAAAAAAAAAAACATTAAACCATTTCCTTTTTAGTTTTCATAAAAGTAAGTGCATAGAAAGATATAATGTTCCTATTTTCCATTAATAAGTACCTATAAGGCACTGGTAAATTTTTTCATATTGATTTACCACTTACATTTTCATTAAGAAGAAAACGAGGGGAAAAGAACTATTGTGCTACTAATCTTTTTGCTAAGATTATTAAGATAGTGCAGTAATTAGCAATGGTAATGGAACTGGCCAAATACTGCTGTAGGGGTATCAACGTACCATCTATTTGGGTCTCTCATGAATTCTTCCTCGTTTGTTAGTCATAGCACTATCTATGATGAATTCATGAAAATTGCTTTTGGAAAATGATAGTGAAAGTAATGTGGTCACATTTATAAACATATATATTTACTGTATTATCATCTCTTTGTGGAAACTAGGTTATAATTTCTTCATGTAAAATGGCAAGGCCATATTTGCATGTAGTATCTTGGTTAGCCAGAACTAAATCCATTTTCTTTCTAAGAGAAACATCCAAGGGAAATTTAAGCTAACATCTTTTTATTATAGCAGATCATAAATACTCGGAAACATATAATTATCTAATATTTATTAAAATATAAAGTCAAGGTCAAACATGTAAATATTCCAAAGGATGATTTGGAATATTTCATAATCAGGATATATAAACCCCAGTTTAACCTAGTGAACCCTTTTTTACCGTTTGCACAGTAACAAATAAAATGACACACTCTAGAACCTTAAGGCAACCTAGTGAACAACCACAAAGACAAACCCAATTTCATCAAGTAAGGGGTTTCAATAATCAAGTTATTGTTCTAATGATGGAATCTTGAATTAAGCAAATTTTTATAACATGATTAATAGAATTCGGATCAAGGAAAGGGGCGGAACAAGCATGAAATCAAGCAATTGAGGATTTGAATCACAAACAAAATCAAGTTAGTGCACAAATTTTCATAATGTATTAAGATTAACATAATTATTGATCAATTAGACTTAGATTCCTAGAAATTAAGCTTAGGAACAAATTGGAGAAGAGAAAAAAATAGTTCATACAGAACAATGTAATACATGGTCAGGCACACGCTTATGTACCTACCTATGTAGAAATATGCATTGTGTACAGAAAGGTACATGAACAAAAGGCATGCTTGTATACTTAAGTATGTCAAATTATGGAAATTTAATTAAATATACAAAAAGGTACACAATCACAATATACGGCCGTGTACACAACCATGTCAAAGTATACAGATTAATGCACAGTTGTATACCTAGAGACATTGTGTTACTTGATTTAATTTCTACCTATTTGAATTTCTTTTCAACCTAAACACCTAGTAAAACCTTAGGATTTCCAGTAAAGAAAGAGAAGTAATCCTATAACAATTAAGTAAATAGAATTGAGTAATTTAGACTATACCTAGACTAATAGTAAGAGAAATTCTCTACATTTTGACATATTACAATTTAGTTGTTAGTCAAGAATGAGTCGTGCTTAAAACTACTCTTCCAAGTACATGTAATCTTTATTGTTGTTTGTGATTGTTAGGATTTTGGTGAAACTAGAATAACATATAATGGATTAGATTAGGTTGCTTGTTAGATGTACTTAACTCAACCTAGGGACTCATAGTGGTAGATCCCTAGAAGAGACCCCAATGATCATTGTGTGACACTGCCCCTAGTGAAGTTGTGCATGGAAATAATCTAGGTACTTTTAAGGACTCATAGGTATTAGGGCCCATAGTGATAGTTCCCAATACCGTACTACGTATTAAGTATGTATATATGGTTTGGAGGAGTCATGAGTACCCCATTGCTGTTCTGTAAATTAAATGAAATAATAACATGTTGTATGATTTTTAATGTCTGCATTGATGCATGTGACTCAACTTATGCTTGACCATGCGCATGTGTTTATAGGTTATACGTATTAGGCATTAACTCATCCTTCGGGGAATTGTTTTTTTAACTACAGGCACAGAGGAATATGCTACCCATGATGAGGACCTCTAGTCAAACGTATAGAAAGGGGACGATGTAGAATTCTACTATTATTATGACAATTAAACAAAGAAAGGAAGGGATTTAAGTTCTTTATCTGTATTGAATGGTGATTTCCTTTATAAGATAATAGACTAAACATCTAGAAGTTCAATTGTTTTTAGACTTTGATTAAGAATGATGTACTAAGATTTGTTTAAGAGTTCGATGGTTGCCATAGGATTTACCTTAATCTTTATGATTGTTGTTAGATGAATTACTCAAACTGTGAATATCAAGTATTGTAATTTATAGGAGATTAGTAGAGTTAAGAGCCTTAATATGCCTTTATCTTGTAAACCCACACGATGGGCCATAGCATCTTAGGTTTCAAGGCGTTACATAGATACCATTAGCTTCACTCAAAAGCAATTAATTGGTGACATATGTTTTCAAGACTATTTCAATTAGGGGTGAGCAGTTCTAAGATAAGTTGATTCCAATATACAGTTAAATCAATTCTTGATTTCTAGAACTAGGAACATATCCTATTATTTCAAGGAACTAGTTTAGAATTGATCTAACCAACCTATTCTACGTTGGTTCCAATATCTATCCATAATCCTATTGTTTTGCGAACTCACAAGGATGCCAAAAATCATAAAGGCTAAGTATATTAACCACATATGAAAATTTTCAAAGAAAAGTCCAACACTATGTAAGAAAGTTGTATAATTCTACCTATACCATTATTAGTTTGGACATGCAATAATAGAGACACAAATAAGTATGGATCTATAGAACATGCAAATTGAATTTTTCCCTTTTACTAGATTAATTAGCATGTAAAACTATTGATTTCATTTCTAGTAAGAAAGCTTGAGTTTAAAAATGTTTTCAATGAAAGGTAATACCAAAATTTAAGCTTGTAATAATAGAGAAAATAAATTTCAATCATACTTCAACTGATCAACTAGGGGAGTCCATGCAGTGGTTGGGTGGATAGAGATACTAACCTAGGAACCAAACCGATGTGATGTGCTTAAAAATCTAAGCACATGTACGCAATTGCAATTGTAGAATCAATTAAACAAAGTCCATAAATGGAGTGAACCTCTAATCCTTATGAACCCAAATTGTCGTGAAACCAAGCAAATTATGATGTGCTCTGATACCAAATTATGATGTGCTTAAAAGTGAATCCAAGTACATGAACACTACTAAATTGAAGAATCAATCTCAAATGCTCAATGGAACATAAAATGACATGATGCTTAGAATCACGTGAACCCTAATTGGCGTAATCCAAAGTGGATCAATTACAAAATATTCCAATACCAATCAAATTACATATAACATGCAATTCCAATCTTATAAAATTGAAGCAATATGAACCCTAATTAGCATAAACAACAAATGATGAAAAACAACCTATTATCGCTAGATATTACACACTAGTAATAAAAAGGAAGCAACTTAGAAGTTCTTGATACTACTCACAAGAAATTCCAAGCCTCACTTACCATAATTTCCTAGAAATTGATAAGAGTGTGTGTTTTAGCAAGAGGACTCACTCTCTCATGGCAACAATGTGTTTTGTTCAAAATGTTAAAAAGCTCCCTAAAAACCCTAGTTAGCAAGTATTTATACTTACTCAAATTAAGGTAAAAAAAAACATAAAATTACAAATAAGCCACTTAGATGGTTGGTTCTAATAAAAGAAATTACAATTGCTAAATGAAATGGTCGATTCTTAAAACAACAATTACAAGTGCAATGCTCTTCAAGTGATCGGTTCTTCAATTCAAGCGAACAATTTGTTGGACCAATTCTTCTTTGGTTTATGTCGACCCATGAATAACCCATAAGCTGAGCTTTAGCGAGTTTATCCATCGCCCTATAAAAACCCACCAATATACTTGCTAGAATGCACAAGAAATAAGTAATAGAAAAGAGGTTATTATACAAATATTTTCGGGGTCAATTTGTTCAAAGAGGACCCTCATCGCCAAATTTTGTAACCCTTTAGCTCTTGTCCTAGTGATAGGTCCTATAGGATTTTAATTCCTATCACAATGAGTCCTAGTTCCATCACTTTAGAGTCAAGAACCTGATAAGTGCTAAATTAGGTATATATATTAAGTGAAACTTAACATGTTTTCCCTTGATTTTGGCATGTTTTTGAAGAATTTAAATTTTAGGGCTTTGATGGATAGTGGAATGAAAAAGGAAGAAAAGGAATCCAACTTTACTCAATTCATAGCTAAATTGAAGAAGTTATGAAGATTTGAAGTTGACATGACCTAGACATGACCATATTGGTTGGTCGTGTTGACACTGAAGTTTCACAGAAAGTTACACAAGACATTAACACAATCGTGTTATTAGTCATGTTGCAGCTAAAAGGTCACAAAAAGACACACGAAGGTTCGACATGACCATGTCTATAGCTGTGTCCACTAGAACGTCAATTTTTACACAATTTTGAGCTACGAAGTGAACACAACTAGAACACAACCATGTTGGACAGTGTGTCGACCTAAAAAACATAGTTTCTAACACGCATTATATAAAATGAGGAGGACTTTATACATAAAAAAATAGACCATATTTGTTTCTATTGTTCTAAGGTTTTTAGAGGAAAAGACCGTTACTTCTTTTAACTTCAAGAATTTAAGGGTTTTACTTGTTTTTATTAATTTCTTTAATGATTCATGTCATTACATCATTAATGAATTCAATTCTCAATATGTTAAGTACTCCTTTAGTATCTAGACTTGTGGAACATAGGTTTACTATGTAATTTAAGATTTGCTTGTAATATTCAATGAATTCTTACATTTATTAATTTATGTATATGTTCTTTATTTTGATTGGTTTAATATCGCTAGTGTATTAATCAATCTATTTGATATTATATATCGAGATTAAGAAATCTGATATATAATTAGATTTTACGTGTGTGAAGAGGATTGGTGTAATCTTAGAGATAAGTTACATAATTCTTTCGGAATTAATTGCTTTAGTTAAAGGAATTTGTTGTTCTTAATGCAATCTTTTTATAATGCTATTGTGAAAAGATTCAAATAGGTGATTTTAAGATTAAGGTTTAATAAGCTTGAGAAATTTGTTGGACTAAATTAGGAATTTCCTCGATTAATGAATTGTAAGAAGAAATTGAATACTTATTATTAATGTCATATAATAATACCTAAGGGAAGTAACATCTAGATACTAGTTTTACTAACTTGAAGTTAACTCTAATTTAATTTGCTTTTCTATCTTTCTACAAAATCTTAGTTCTTTAGTTAGTATTTCATTATAGTTTTTAATTCAATCAAATTCCATAGTTTACCAATTAGATAATAGAGTGATTGATAGTATTAGTACTCGAAATTTCTATGAGACGATATCTGTATTTTTATACACTATATTACAAAATTTGATAGGTATGCTTGCCTCACATCAAGTTTCCGGTGCCATTACTAAGGATTTCTATATTAAGAACACTAATCACTTTATTAATTTAACCTTTTTTTTCTTCTTTTATTTATCTCTTTATTTTCTTTTTTATAGTGCATGACCAGAAATAATCTACCAAACATACTGATATTTGATTCAGAAATTGAAAGGATAGTAAAGCGGTTACAGAAAGCAGTGCAGCAAATAATGGAGAAACTAAAACAAAGATCTCCTTTGAGAATTAAGATGGAAGAGGAGTTGGAAGAGTTGGAAATCATGGGAGACAAAAATCAGAACCAACAACAAACTATGTCTGACTACTCCAAACCTTCTTTATTCGGTGCCGACTCCAATATTGTAAGGCCACCTATGTTAACAACTTTCAAATTCAACTACGTATAATTCAAATGGTGCAGCAATTTGTCCAATTTGATGGACTACAAGATGAGGACCCCAATGTTTACATTTCTAATTTTCTAGAGATTTGTGACACTTTCAAGATTAATGGAGCTTCAAATGATGCGATAAAATTGCAACTTTTTCCTTTTTCACTAAGGGGCCGAGCAAAACAATGGCTAAACTCACTCCCAAAGGAATCTATCACAACTCGAGATGATGTGGCTCAAAAGTTTTTGGGAAAATATTTTCCACCTGCTAAGACAGCCAAACTTTGAAAGGACATACCATCCTATCCTATGCTCAACTAAAGGCTAAAACCTTGTATGACACTTAGGAGAGATACAAGGAGTTATTGAGGAGATGCTCACATTATGGCCTACCACTTTGGATGCAGATTAAAACTTTCTACAATGGTTTGAATCTATCAACTAAGCAAATGATAGATGCTACTACAAAGGGAACGTTGAACATGAAAACACCCAAAGAGGTTCAAACTTTAATTGATGACATAGCCATGAACAGTTCTCAATGGGAAGGTGCGAGGGTGAGAAATAGAGTAGTAGGAATTTATGAAGTAGATGCGATGATGAACGTAGCCAATAAGGTTGATGCTATTAGTAGGAAGTTAGATGCACTTTCTATTACTCCAAAGTGTAGCTCGGGAGAAGTTGATGCCGAAAATTAGTAAGAACAGGTTGAATACTTGGGAGACTCTTCTAGGCCATAAAACAACCCCCATGGCAACACTTACAACCCAAGGTAGAGAAATCATCCCAATTTCTCTTGGAGTAATTAGAACCAAAATCAACAGCGAATGAACCTACCTCCCCCAGGATTTCAAAAATCCAAATGAACTTTTAACTAAATACATTCAAACTAATGAAGCTCATTTGCAAAACACTGAAAATTCTCTAAGGAATCAAGAAGCTTTCATCCATAACCTGGAAATTCAAGTAAGACTACATGCAAAGATGATGGCTAAGAGGCAATAAGGGACACTACCAAGAAACACCGTGATGAATCCTATAAAGCATGTGAAAGCAGTAACCCTTAAAAGTGGAAGGGAGTTACAGGTTGAAGAGAAAACTATAGAAGGGTCAACAAGGAATGAAGAGGGAGTGAAAGAAAAAGAAAGTGGGGAGCTACAAAAGTAAAGGAATACAAACCACCTATACTCTATCCTCAGCACTTGAAGAGAGATCGCACTAATGAACAATTTAGTAAGTTTCTTGACATTTTTAAACAATTACACATTAACTTACCTTTTGTCGATGCCCTGTGGCAAATGCCCAAGTATGCCAAGTGATCTACGTAAAAAGAAATATAAAATGAGCGTGAATAAATACCGGCAAGTGTACCAGATCAGATCAAGTAATATAGTGAGAGAAGAGTGTTGAACCACGAAGATTGATTAAGTAATAGACCTATATCAATTTCTATTATTATTTAGACAATGATATTTGATGAGAATCGAATGAATTATACTAAATGCGCAGAAAGGGAATTGTGTTTGAAAAAGGATAAATTGATGGTGGGAAATTAGAATCCACCCTAATTCTACTAATCATCTTGCCTTCATGTTATAATAACTCATAGCTATATGGATTTTCACAAGAAATTGACAAAACCTTAATCTCTTTTTAAGTTTTAAAGTAACATTACCCCAATTTAATTTAATAGCTCTCGCTAATTAAAATCAATGGAGGATTCTAATTTACAATCATAAATTTCCCAATTATATGATTGCCTAATATCTTTAAAATAATTTCTCCTAATCCCTTAGTGAAAAATTTAATAAAAATATTGTATGAAACACTTAGGTCAATTTCTAATAAAATTCAATAACGTTGCTTCTGCATGAATTATTAAATCTTACTTAGGAATTCCTGATAAAACCTAAATTTCTCTTTCGAGTCATTTAAATTCCTATGCATTGATTTCAATTACACAATACAATTCATAGCAGGACTTTTTATATGAAAATTCCGTATATCTATATATCCTATAACATGAATACAATGATCATTTTAGTTTGAATTATGGCTTCATCATATTTCCCACAAGGATGATTTAGAACATTATGGTATGGATTGCATAAGAACAATTGAAGTAAATAAGTACAATGGAATTCATATTAAATAATAAAAATAAGCTAATAAATGGTATAGAAGAAAATGAAACAATTGCTACAATCTTCAAGAGTTTGTAAAATTTCAATCTTCCAAAATGATTCCTAAAATTCTTCAATTGAAAGCAAACTTCGATAACATTCTTTCTTCAAACTAAAAATTAGAATAACATGAAATGTAGAAGACTTGAAAGAGAAGATAAAATCCTAAAGCTCCCAAGGGAATTCTAATGATTCAAAAGATCCAAAAACAAGGATGCCCTAAAGGTTCACACAAGGGGTCTATTTATAGATCCAAAGAGGAGGAGGATAAGGCTAATCTGATAAGGAATTGAGTCAGCAAATTAATCAAGATAAGATTTTGGAGAGATTTTCGCATGGATATCCGAGAAGCAGTCAAGGTTGGCTCAAGGCCGGCGGCCTTTAATGTAGGTCGGCTCAAGGCCGGCGGCTTTGATGCGTTATGATGGTTTCTTTCTTAGGCCGACCTTAAGGCCGGCAGCCTTCAATGCAATCCTTCACTTGCTTCTTCAATTTTGTGAAAAACTCCTCCAATTAACTTTGTAATTTACTTTTAGGTCCTCAAAACCTGAATTTTCACAATAAACACCATTAAATACCATTTCTTTATATTTTCTTATAATATTGAAATAAATTTAATATAAATCCAGAAGAAAATATAAGTATAATGTGATCTTATCACCAAGTACTTGAAGGATTTGTTATACAATAAGAGGAAGCAAGAAGAGATATCAACGGCAACATTGAATGAAGGATGCTCAATGCTGATGCAAATGAAGTTGCCATGAAAATTAAAGGATTCAAGGAGTTTTACTCTACCTTTTCTTATAAGAAATTTATCAATAAATAGAGCTTTAGCTAACCTAAGTGCAAGTATAAATCTAATGCCACATCATATGTTTAAAAAATTAGGATTAAGGAATCCTAAACCAACATTTATGAGCATTCAATTAGATGATAGATCTGTAAAGTACCCCATTGGTATTATTGAAGATGTATTGGTTAAGGTAGGTACATTTATTTTTCCTGTGGACTTCATAATCCTAGATACAGATGAGGACATCGAAGCACCACTAATTTTAGGTTGCCCTTTCCTAGCTACTTCTAGGGTAGTTATAGATGTAGGAAATCAAACATTAACTTTAAAAGTAGGGGATGAAAAGAGAACTTTCAAAATGCCTAACAAAATTCAACAACCCCTTAAAAGTAATGATACTTGTTATTTCCTAAATACATCTAACCTACTTGGTTCTACTTGTGTGCAACATGGCATTTACATAAACCTAGCTCAACAAGCTCTCATTTATAGCAAGAAAAAGGATCCAAGTAAATTTAAGCAAGTTGAATGCTAAAATTTTCATTGTTGTCCACCAGACTAGAAAAAGATAAGTGCGTCAAGCTAACGGCATTAAACAAAAGCACTTTTTAGGAGGCAACCTAAGTTTTTTTTTTTTTAGTAACTTTCCTTAGTTTAGTTTAACTTAATTTCCTTAGTTTAATTTAATTTAATTAGCTTTATAACAATTTTTTTCCTTTTAACTATTTTATTTTAGTTTCAGTTCCTCTTTTCATTTTTGTGGCTTTTACATGTTTAGAGTGTTCAAGATCAACCACTTTACATGTTGAGCTCCTTTTGTAATGGAACAAAAGGCCATACTTAGAGGAGTGTCATTTCTTCTCCACACTACCTTCCTCAAAAAAAAAAAATTTCTTTTCTTTCTTTCTGTGTTTTTCTTTCATGATTATTTCTTTCATTTTTTCTTTTTGATGTTTTTCTTTTTGCTTTTTTTTTTTTTTTGTACATTGAGGACACTGTATGATTTAAAGTGTGGGGAAGGGAGTCTTAAATATGTAGTTAATTAAATAAATCAAAATTCTGCTTGTTTAACCTAAAAATCATAAAGTTAACTTGGTTCTTTGAAAGGGAAAATAACTCCTTGAATAGTTTAGAATACTTTATCAAAGTTTTGAACTTGGAGATTTAGAGATTTGAATAACATCACTAGTTAAGAATTAGCCATGATCTTCTTTTGACTTTACTTTGATGTATATTTTTTCCTTTTAACATTTTTAGAACACTATAATCCTTGATATATAGTAATACTTATCTTTTGAAAATTTCTAGAAAAAATCAATATAGTTAAATATGAAATAAATAATTAAAATAAAATAAATTGAATAAATTTTAGCTGTAAGCCTCATTAACTTCAGTAATTAAACCTGTGGGGTGCCTCCTTTGTGTGGAATAATACTTGTTAACTTAAGTAAAGAACTCGGGATTATCAGTTGAAAGCTCGCTAAAAGGGTCAGGAGAAAAGTCCATGTTAATGCTAAATGTAAGTAAATAAGTTCTATTAGACGAAGGTAGTGGATGGTTCGAAGGGACATCTAAAAATCTAGTAGCTTAAGATCATCTAGTGTAGGACTTACTAACCGATTAAAAAAAAAAAACTAGAGAAATGATTAAGGGATATGTGGATATATTTACCTTGAATTATAGCGTTCAACAAAATCAAGGAAGGGGGAGTATACATTTTAGTAGAGTTAGTAAAGTGTTTATGACTTTTTCTTAATTTAGAAGATGATTATTTAGGTTTCAAATATAAGAGTTAGAATTAATTTTCTTTTGAACTACAAGTTGATTCAAAGCTTATCTCTCAAGCTATTATAAGGTTAAGTAAGAATTATTTTGATTGGTTTCTTGAATAATAATAATTTGATTAAGTGTTTCCTATCCTCTTGTTTAATTTGATTTATTTGCTTGAGGACAAGCAAATGCTTAAGTGTAGAAAAGTTTAATAAGTGCTAGATTAGATACATATAGTAAGTGAAACTTAACATGTTTTCCCTTGATTTTGGCATTTTTTGAAGAATTTAAATTTTAATTGAGTAATATTTTTATTTTAGGGCTTTGATGGATAGTGGAATAAAAAAGGAAGAAAAGGAATCCAATTTTACTCAATTCAAAGTTAAATTGAAGAAGTTATAAAGGTTTGAAGTTAGACATGACCGTGTTGGGTAGTTGTGTTGAAACCAAAGTTTCACATAAAGTTACACAAGACATTGACACAACCATGTTTTTAGTCGTGTTACAATTGAAAAGTCATAGAAAGATACACAAAGGCTCAACACGACCGTGTCTGCAGCTATGTCTGCTAGAATGTCAATTTTTACACAATTTTGAGCTATGAAGTGAACACGACTGGAACACAATCGTGTTGGATAGCCTGTCAACCTAAAAACGCACAATTTCTAACACGCATTATATAAAAAGAGGACTTTATACGTAAAAAAACTAGACCATATTTGTTTCTATTGTTCTAAGGTTTTGAGAGGAAAAGAAAACTACTTTTTTTAACTTTATGAATTTAGGGTTTTTACTTGTTTTTATTGATTTCTTTGATGATGATGTTATTACATCATTGATGAATTCAATTCTCAATATGTTTAGTGCTTAATTTCCTTTAGTATCTAGACTTGTGAAACCTAGGTTTATTACATGACTTGAGATTTTCTTGTAATATTCGATGAATTCTCACGTTTATTAATTCATGTATTTATTCTTTATTTTAATTGGTTTGATATTGCTAGTATATTAATTAGTCTATTGATATTGTATATCGAGATTGAAAAATCTGATACATAATTAGATCTTGCAAGTGTGAAGAGGATTGATGAATCTTAAAGATAAGTTACATGGTTCTTCTGGAATTATTTGTTTTAGTTAGGGGAATTTGTTGTTCTTAATACAATCTTTTTATTATGCTATTGTAAAGAAATTCAAATAAGTAATTTTAAGATTAGGGTTTAACAAGCTTGAGAAAGTTGTTGGACCAAATTAGGAATTCTCTCAGTTAATGAATTGTAAGAAAAAATTGAATACTTATTATTAATGTGACATAATAATACCTAGGGGAAAAAATGTCTAAATACTAATTTTACCAACTTGAAGTTAATTCTAATTTAATTTGCTTTTCTATCTTTCCACAAAATCTTAATTCTTTAGTTAGTATTTAATTATAGTTTTTAATTCAATCTAATTCCATAATATACCAGTTAGATAATAAATTGATTAGTAGTATTAGTATTCGAAATCATTGTGAGACAATATCATTATTTTTATACACTATATTATAAAATTTGATAGATACACTCTTACATTAGAACCTGAGATAATTTCCAATGGAACAAGCCTTGAACTATCATCTAAAGGCCAATTCATTGGTGCAAATTCCTTGTTGCTCACACCTAGTTTCAGGCATCACTGGGAACATGACATGAAACAAGCAAAAGACAAACCCATTAACTAAGAGTCGAGATTTGCTTGCCTCTAATAGCTAGAAATCATGATTCACGAGGTTGAAAATTTATCATCGTCAATTAATTGGATTCACAGCGTGGACAATGATGGCTGACTCAATAAGCTACATCAGACAAAAATATAAGAAGCTGCTTTATCTTGAGGGGAAGAATGCTTAGCATAAGCAGCTCACTTGAAAAGAACACGATGCAACAATGAACGATACCATTATTAAACTATACAGAAGCTGATGAGCATAACACACGCTTCTAGTCACTTCGCATTTCACATACTCTTCAGTTTCCGACCTGATGGACATTACAGTTCCTTCCTCTATTTGTTCTGCAAAAATAAGTTGGATAATAAATTTTGCTATTTCACTCTAATGGTCAGAGCTCACTGTTAAGGACGATTAAGTACGCATGCCTTGAAAGCTAGTTGGCTTGAAAGTTAGTATGGTTACGCAAAGCTTACTCAATATATTTTTAGTGCTAGGGTCTTTGTGTATTAACTTTTTATCTTAGAAGCCATTAAAAGGGAGGCGCAATCTGAAAATGTTTAAGAAGCATTACATGTTTTATTGCCATAAGGCTAATAAGTTCCATTTTAGGTATCAGGAACTTTGCTAAGTAAACTATTGAAAAACTGAAAGTTAACATGACAGGAATCAAGAGGGATTTAGTCGTTTATGACAACAATTGCAATCCTACTAAACATTAGTGCGCATCCTTATTTAAAATTGCAAATTGCATGGACTGTAAATCTATAGTCTTTGGATTTGGCCACCAACCCCAAAAAGTGGTATTTGATACTTACTGCTAAAACACAAAGAGTACAATGGGCAAAAAATGAGAGAAGGCTCTGTTTATTCTCATTGCTAACCAATCAATATATACAAAAGTGTGTATCAAACACAATCCATACCTTCCTAAATAAATTCCTAAGATTAAGCCTAAAATATATTCTTGACGATATATAATTCCTACAATCAATACACAAAATATATTATTTACTATATTTACAACTTCCTATATTGAGTATCCAATACCCCCTCAAGTTGGTGCATGAAGATTCTGAATGCCTAACTTGTGTAAGAGATGATCATATTGCACTTTGCCTAATGCTTTTGTAAAGATATCAGCGAGTTAAGCATGGGAGGGAACATAGCAAGAATGCATGCTACCATTGACTATTGCGTCGCAGAAAAAATGACAATCAATTTCAATATGTTTTGTTCGTTCATGAAAAACTAGGTTCTTGGCTATATGTAATGCTACTTGACTATCACAATGAAGTTGCATGGGAGAATGATGTGTGACACCAAGACTAGATAGAAGTCCCTTCAACCATTTTAGCTCTCACATTGTCATTGTCATGGATCTATATTCTGCTTCGACAGACAATCGAGAGACAGTATGTTGTTTCTTAGTCTTCCAAGATATAGGAGAGTTGCCCAAATGAACAAACTATCCTATGAGAGAACGTCGGGTCAAAGGGCAACTTGCCCAATCCGAATCACACCAACCATACAAACATAAATCACTCTTGCTATTCAACAAAATACCTCGTCTCGAGTGTCCTTTCAAATAGCGTATGACACGAAGAGCAGCTTTCCAATGTTTGTCTCTTGGTTGTTGCATGTACTAAAAAAGAATGTGAACACAGTAAGATAATTCTAGACATGTGAAACAAAGATATATTAGACGACCCACCAACCGACAATAATGCTCTAGGTTATCAAGCATTCGTCCAGTAGCTAATGCTAACTGATGATTTTTCTCCAAAGGAATACTAGCAGGTTTGGCTCCTAATAATCCAACCTCCAAAATGATGTCCAATTCATATTTACATTGGCATAAGAAAATGCCTTCTAGGTTACGTGCAACCTCAACACCTAAAAAATATTTCAAAGTTCCCAAATCCTTCATGCGAAAGCATTCGCTAAGGTAAGTTTTGAACTTTTGAATAGCGGCATGGTCGTTACCAGAAATAATTAAATCATCTACATAGACAAGAAGATTGATGCGAGTATCACCACTTTGTAGAGTAAATAGAGAATAATCAAAAAGTGATTGCTTGAAACCATAGGTAGTTAACGCAGCCGATAACTTAGAAAACTAACAACGAAGAGCTCATTTCAGCCCATAAAGCGATTTGCAAAGTCAACTGACTTTCCCAAGACTTGTAACCTGAAATCCGGGAGGCAATTTCATGTATACCTCCTCTTAGATTTTACCATGTAGAAATGCATTATGAACATCCATCTGATGCAATTCCCAATTCTTTGCAAATGCAATTGCTAAAAATACTCGTACAATCACCATCTTGGTTACCAAAGCAAACATCTCAGTGTAGCCAATCCCTTCAATTTGATGGTTTCCGAAGATCACTAGACGTGCTTTATAGCATTCAACAGTTTCAACAAAGTTATATTTTATCTTGTAAACCCATTTACATCCAAGCGCTTTCTTATTAGGAGGCAAGTCCTCAATCACCCACATTCCATTATCTTCCAAAGCTTAGATTTCACATTACATAGCATTCCTCCATCGTTCATCTTTCACAACTTCGGAAAAGATCACTGGTTTACGGTCTACAGTAACAGCTGTAAGAAAAGCTCTATGTTACAAAGAAAATTTTTCACAACTCACATAGTGTGCTATTAGATAAGGCGTACTTAAGAGATGCTACGGTTTGGATAAATGACAAGATGAACTCAATTTCCATATTGTATGAATAACATAATCACACAAACAAACTGACAATTGCTTTTGACGATGACCGCACCCTAATTGCATTTCCTTTGGTCTTTCATCTTAAATTGAGACTGTCTGGGTTACTGTATCAGCTCCATTCTCTTGTGATGTCTGTTCATGCTCATGAGTTTGTGTAGATTGTACCAATTCTGCTGTGACCCCCCTTATTGCAAACTCTTCATCATTACCAAATGCATCAATCATGTGAATCTGTTCTTTATCATTGTTCGAACTTAACACTGTAGTGGCAAAAGGAAACTCGTTCGCATAGAAATCAACATCACATGAAATAATGTATTTTTTAGTTTCTAAATCATACAACTTCTATCCCTTCTTCCCATAAGGGTATCCTACCAAGATGCATCGTCAACTTCGACTTGCAAACTTATCCTTCATCTTCCCTTGATTATGTGCATAGCATATGATCCAAACACTCTTAAGTGCTCATATCCAGGTGCGTGACTGTATAAAATTGCATAAGGAGTTTTTCCATTTAGTATGGAGGATGGGGTGTGATTAATCAAATACCCAGCAATCAAAATACATTCTCCCTAGAAATCAATAGGAAGGTGACCTTAAAAACGCAAAGCACGTGCTACATTCAATATGTGTCAATGTTTGTATTCTGCTCTTCCATTTTGTTGTGGTTTTCCAATACATGAGGTTTGAAAAACAATGCCATGTTCAAGAAAGTAATTTTTCAAGCAAGTGAACTATGTTCCATTATCACTCCTCACAATTTTAACTTGTTTATTAAATTCTCTCTTAACCATAGAAAAAAAATTCTTCAAAGTTTGAGGCACTTATTTCTTATCTACCAACAAAAATATCCATACACCATGAGAATAATCATCAACTATAGTTAAGAAATATGAGGCGCCACAAGAAGAAGGAGTTCTACATGGACCCCATAAATCACAATGAATCAGTTCTAAAACATCAGAAGCTCTATGATCACTGAGAGAAAATGTATTTCTTATTTGTTTTGCGCGTTGACATACATTGCAACTTTTATTCAAAATATCACTTCTATTGCTAAAATCTACTACTGAAATTAACTTGATTACTTTCAGAGAAGGGTGACCCAATCGCTTGTGCCAAAGATCGAGAGAGCTCACACCATCCACCTTCATAGCTTTTCCACACGGTATAGTCCGAAAATAATAGAGTCCATCTCTACATTCACCTGCACCAATCAGCATCTTCGAAGTGCGATCCTGAATAACACACAAGTTTTTAGTAAATTGAACAATGCAATATGAAGAATCAATTAATTGTGACACATAAATTAAATTGCAATTTAAACCGAGCACATAAAGAAAATTTTTGAGAAAAAAATTCTCATCAAGTTTGACTAAACCCTCTTTAACAGTTGCAGTATTGCTTCCATCTGGTAATCTAACTGGACATCTTGAAATTTCCCATGTGTCCCATAGAGTTTTCAAACTACTTTTCATATGACTGGAAGCTCCTATGTCAATGATCCAAGGAATATCGACATGCTTACTAGTCATCTTCTCATTCACATATGGTTTCTGGTTATTCAACATCTCCAACAAGGTTTTCCACTGCTCATTGTTCAACCCAATAGTTCCCATTTTTTCTACATCATTTGCTATTGTTGCAAAAGTACTTCCTCATGCAGTTCAGACAGCATTGGCACGCATAGCACCACCATGTCCTCGGCCTCCACCGTACTAATTTTCTACTATTGTTGTTGTCCTCTACAACAGCTGCTCATTTTCCCATCACCACAAGGTCGATCACCCCACCAATCTGGAAAACCAATGAGCTAAAAACAAGTGTCCAACTCATGTCCTTTACGTTTACAATTAGAACAAATCACGGTTTTGTCCCTTCCTTCATTACGACTGAGGTAAACAACCACACCCTGGACTGCAAAAGCCATGACATCATCTCGTTCTTCTTTTTCGCAAGCAATTTTCTTCATTCTTCTTCTTTTACTAGTGTTAAATAAACTCTATTTAAACTTGGCAACGGGTCTTGAGCAAGAATATTAGATCTTGTTTTGCCATAAACCATCTCATCTAATCCCATGAGAAACAAGTGCACCTTTTTCTTCTTCTCATTTCTTTTCTAGAACAGACTCGAGATCACGCGTGCACTTTCTGCATTTGCAAGTCGGCATTTACTCAAAGTTAGCAAGTTCTTCCCATAATTTCTTCAATTTTCCATAGTAGTCAATGATGGCCAAACCTTTCTGTTTACATTCAGCAAGTTCAGCCTTCAATTGTTGTATCCTTAAGCCATTAACTATAGAAACCGTTCTCTAATATCTACCCACAAGTCTTGAGCCACTTCCATATGCGATATGGTAGAGCGAAGAGTGGATTCAATAGTATTCTTGATCTAGGACACCAATAGTGAGTTGATGGTCCACCAATCATCAAGATCTAAAGACTCCTCATCTGGTCTTTTGATTGTCCCATCGATAAAACCAAACTTCTTTCTTGCTCTCAAGGTTATCCTCATAAACCAAGCCCATTCATCATAGTTGTCACCCTTTAATTGGACCTGTGTTATCACTATTCCAAGATTATCATTAGATGTTATGTCATATGGAGATATTGTTCTTCTTTGATTCGTTCTATCACCAAATATGCTACCTTTGTTGTCATCTCCAGCCATGTTTACACCTCTTCAAAGATTTTCTAGTTATGCCTTAACCAGGCTCTGATACCATGCTAAAACACAAAGAGTACAATGGGTATAAGATGAGAGAAGGCTCTATTTATTCTCATTGCTAACCAATCAATATATACAATAGTGTGTATCAAACATAATCCCTACCTTCCTAAGATTAAGCCTAAAATATATTCTTAACAATATATAATTCCTACAATCAATAAACAGAATATATTATTTACTATATTTACAACTTCCTATATTGAGTATCTAATACTTACGACAATATATAGACCAAAAACAAAATATTGAGCTTATGATATTTTCCCTAAGTTATTGAATCATGTTTAAGCAAAGTCAGGAGAATTGCAACAAATTACCTATTTTCATAGTCAACAATCATGGGTTTGAGCAAGGAAGGCTTGCAAAGCGTACAAAGGTTTGGTGCAAGGATTACACCACTTGAACTAATCTACAGGAATTTTTGGGCGAAGCCCTTATCTTGATGCAACTACCGTTACAATCTTTATGCGATGTGATGATACATGTGATCTACATCTTTAACTTAAAGGATGACAGATTCTTGTTAAAAGAGTCCCGGATGCCAACGTCTAAAAGTAAGCTCATGAATTGCTGTGAGCAACAACAAATAGAATCTTGACATGTAGAGTATTTGTAACCATCATGATAATTATCTTATGATGCAATGTAAAGTGTGAGCATCATAACATAAGAGAGTAATAAACTTGTAATATTCAATAATGATCAATGAAATTTAATAATTTGTCTATTACATTGCTCAAAAAGTATTTATAAACTCAAAATCCTAAAAATAAAAATGAGAATGGAATAAAGATAACAAGATGTCAAATCTACATTATACTTACCAAATCTAAACTTTCTTAAACTAATAAGGAAACAAAATAAAATAGAAAAGCAAATAAGAAAATAGCTTTAATAAACCTTAACAATAGAAAGGAAATAGAATATTAAATTTCTTAAATAATTTAAAATCCTTTGACACTATCATATATTAGAAATGAACTAATTTAACAACTTAATAGCTATTACATCTCCTGATTTTGAGTAATTGACAAGGCTAGGCCACGCATTCCATGACTTAAATATATACTTTGCAAGCAAAACTTGACTTCCTTCCTTTGGCTATGTATTATGTTAATCAATCTCTCATAATCAAATTGAACAATAGACTCCTATAACGGGACAATATGCAATAATAATTCCCTTCACTTGGGAAAAAATCATCCTACTTAGAAGCTAAAGTGATATATACTTGTGACACCATGTAAAATTCCAATCCTCCATATTCCCAATAAAGTCATAAACAACTTCCATGCATAACCAACTTTTGTACACTACCACTTGGAACACGAATCATATTACTCATAAACATCCATCATCCAAACAAAAATCATCCATTGACATTCTGTATATTCTCTTAATCATAACAAAATGATAACGCTTATTAGTAGTACATGACTTCAATGAAGGAACAAAATCACAACTATAGCATAGAAGCATGCAAATAAAAGCAATCATAAAATACTTATAATATCCAAATAACTAGCATTTCTACAATCACACCTTTTATCATGTCTATCCAACAAAGAGACTTTTGATATATAATGTTAATCCAATGTCTTTTCTCATATACTACAAAGTTCCTAAAATGAACCCTTATCATAAGTAATATCCTCATAAATGCATCTATAATACATAAATCATCTCCCTGAAACAAATATTTACTTCGTAATGGATCCTTGAAACCACTGTTTAGCAATTGTATGACCTGTAAAGAAAAGACAAGTTTTGACTCAACAAATTCTTTATTCATATCTTCTTGATTTGATAACAAAGTCTTCTCATTATACAAACTTAGCTCATAAGGACCTTCATGGCTCTCACTTGGACTTAAAGGAAGTATCTCAACTCTCTCATGACTTTCCTCAATATCTTCATGAACCCTCATCTTTCATGTATATTCTTTCCATTCATCATGAACCTTATCAATCAAGCTTCTACCACTCCTTTGTTTATTAAACAACTATAAGGACACAATGCCTTAGAAATATCCTGTAGCATACATTGTCAAAACCTGTGGAAATTTTTTCTTGCAAAAACTCAAGAGCATAAAATTCTTGGTTTTGATTCACATTTGTATCGTCCACTTTCTTAAAATTTTTACCTTATTCAATAACCATTAGTGGGGTTTCTAAAACTCCAATCTCTTCCTTTTCCTCACAAACATCTTCTCTCTTATCTTTAATCCCTACATTCTCACAAACTTCATTTCCACACTCACTAACTACATAATCAAAAATCTCATCATTCACAACCTTTTTTCTATTGAAAATTGTTCTTGAGTATCTGTTGAACCTTCCTTGTGTTCTTGTAATAAAGGTTGCACTTTTTCAGGGTGCTCCCCTAATTGTAACTCAACCTCATTCATTAAAACTTGCTTATCCACTATACTTCTTGTGTCTCCTTAGCTTCTAAATCAATTTCCTAAGTGAATTTCAAACATGTAAGTTTATTAAAAGGTTTTGACTTAAGTTTCAAATGCATTAAAATATACTTTACCCTATTCTTCTTTATCCTATATGTATTCTTCCAACTTAAATGTTAAGCATCAACATCATATTGTCATAGTCTTCCATGCAATATTTAGCACATATCCATATTAACTACATCACAACAAACTTCGTCATGGTAATTTCTGATAAAAAAGGGTACTCTACAAAATTCAATTACCTCTACATTTTTTGTTGTTTCCTTGATATATCCCAATGTGTAAGGACTAGGATGCTTCTCTATAGAGTGTTTCAATCTCTTCACCACTTTTCTTTCAATGATATTCTCATTACTTCAACTCTATAATGAGTCCATACACCTTGTTGATGATAGTATACCTAGTTTTAAATAATTGGTACCTCTAAGTTTGATCCCCTTGCATGAGAGATGACACCAACCACCTGAGTACAAGAGTTCATTTTTCATCTTCATTGTTGTCGTAGACATGTTGTCTGCAAGTAGGTGTAACTCTATCAATAATGGTTCTACAGGCTATATCTACCCTTAGCCTTCTATTGCCACTCTGATTCCTTTGAGCATCTATTCCCAAAGCACCAAGACAATCTACAATCACCTTAAAACTCTCCTCAAAACACCGAAATCTAAGATCCATATGTTGCTCAAGACACTGCTCTAAACGCTGCAACACTTCATTCCCTTGAGAGGGATCCTAGCTTGTTAATCACTATTATGAAGGCCATTGCCATCACCACCACCAATTGCCATCCTCGATCTAATACCAATTAACATAGTGTGAAGTATGAACACCAAAATATGAGAGTAATAAACTTGTAATATTCGATAATGACCGATAATAATCTAATAATCTATTTATTACATTGCTCATAATCTATTTATACACTCAAAACTCTAAAAATAAGAAATGAAATAAAATAAGATAATAAGATATCAAATTTGCATCATACCTATCAAATATAAACTTTTGTAAACTAATAAGGAAACAAAATAAAATAGAAAATGATATAAGAAAATAGCTTCCCTAAACCTAAAAAAAAATAGAAAAGAAAATAGAAAAATAAATTGCCTAAATGATCTAAAATCCTTTGACACTCCAGCATACACTAGAAATGAACTAATTTAACTTACCTGCGAGTTTAGGAAATAGCTTATAAAATCAAGCCTTTGAATTCTAAAATTGTGCCTCTTCTTCCAAATAAACTTCAAACCATCTACTTCCAACTAAACTTCAAAATTTTCATATTCTAATCTTATGTTGTTTCCAATCAACCTCTCAAAATTCCAATTTGGTTTATAAATGTGGACCACTCTCTAATTCTGACAACTTAACTTTTAATTTTGATTGCTTTTTTTTTCTTTGTTTCATAGTCTTCTATTTCTGATCATTCCGATAATTTAAATGTTGCATAATTTATAAACTTATCTCGCCTGCATCATCCTATCATGGTGGATGGAATGCTAAATTCATATTAACCCTTGTCTACCACTATGCATTACATCATCTCATACTAAGTAAATGTTAAATTCATATTTACGCTGTTTGGTAACTTCTTGTTGACAGATTTGAAGCACTGGAAAATGTAACAGCATTAGGCATGCAGTAGTCACCAAAGAGGATAAGTTAATGGCCTCCTCTGCTCTCGCCTCTATTTCCCATGGATGAGGTGGATATTGAGCCACTTGACCAAATGATGGACGATCAGAGTCTCCTTAAAGAGTAGAAAAAATGTAAATTATGGAGATTATCTGAGGCATTCTTCACAGAGGAATATGCAAGGAAAGGCACGCACTTGTTGAAGATAAAGAACTATGAGAGGCCGGACATAAATGCTAATTGACTGTCAATCCGAGAAAGATGTTCCGCAAGGTTTGCTTTTTTTCCCTGATAAAAAATAACAATGGGAAACTCCTGCTTCCTTTACCTTTATCAATGAAAGGTTCCCTTCCCTCCTCTCTCCCACTCGTACACGGATAATGGGGCCTTCAATTATCATCGTCCATCTTAGTTTCCATTATAGTTAATTATCACCACCAGCCGACAGATGATGCCTGCACTCCAACCTCCTCTAAATACTACAGCAGCATTCGACAATCATAAACGAAGTCCAGAAACACGCGTAGGTTTCTTTTGTTTACCTCTTCAGTTTTCAAAAGACAATGATAATTTCAATTGCATCCAGCAAACCATGTATCTCGATTCTCCAGGCCACCAAATAATTTGGTTTCACACCAAAGAGGACAATGCTCATTAGAAATCGAAGCTAACCTTTGCCCCGCTGAGGTTTGAAGGGGTCGATTTCGTGATGTGAGTAGCGAAACCCACACGACAAAAGCAACAGGGAATTTGCAGCTTTTACACCGCTCCTTTTTAGGAAGAACGCCAACATTTTTTAGGAAGAATGAACTCAAAAAATTTCACGCCTAGCAAACCAAATCAAGCTCAGGACAAAACTATGTTCAATTGACCTTAATCAATTTTAAATAAATTTGAGCTTTCTATGAAAATAAACTAACTGCAACGCAGAAAGTCCTTGGCTATGCTCAATTACACCCAGTTACCAATTCCATTCAAACAGTCAACCCAGAAAGTGAAATTCATTTGAAATACCAAACTCTTTATCCTAAGATTACAAAGGATGCCATTGCATATCTCTAATCTTCAGAGAAAAAAAAAACTACTCATAGAACATCTGTCTACCTATACTTCCTCAAATAAGATAATCATCCATTAAATAGAATATCCCACCGTTTCCCCGGGGAAGAGAAAGATCAAGGAAACAAATTACAAAAATGAAAAGAAAGTATGCATCAGGTATGGGGATTATTGTCCCCACCGCCACTTTGACTTGAATTAATCTGGTTGTCCTCACTTTGAATAGGAGCTGATGCAGGTGAAGGCCCAGGTCCCAATAACAATGGAGGCTTACTCTTTTCTTCTGCAGAGCTCTTCTTGCCATCTGAATTAGCAGCCCAAGCCCTAAGAGGAGGCTCAAAATGCTTGCTCGCAACATCAGGTGGAGCACCCTGAGCATCCTCTCCAGGAAGAACAAGGAGCCCCTTTTCTCGTAAAGAAGATGGCTCATTGTAGCAAGCACTCCAAATAGAATCAACCAGCTGCCTCTCTTCTCTGGCAGCTCCAAGATCCTCAGTTGACATTGTGCTGATATGTTCAATTCGATCTTGAAGCAGCTGTTTAAGTTTCTCATCATCATCTCGCAAGGTAGCAGTGCCATTTGTCTTATCCTGAGCAATCTCATATAAGCCCTGTAGAGCAGCTTCTCGCACATTCTCATCCTCACTGGAAGCAAGGTGCATCATCATCTGAGGAAACCGCAGCTCACTAATGACATGACAGTCTGCCTTATTCTCTCGGAGTAGGTAATGGATCAAGTTCAATGCCTTCCTGCATAGTAATTAATGCAATGTGTTAGAAAAATGGAAACCCCATTCAAACATGTTCAGTTTGTGAGCATCCAAGAGAAGTGAAGCCATTATCCATTAGAAACTACCTTTGAAACTTTACATTATCAGAACTCAATGCATCCCTGAGAGCTGCATAACCATTTGCTAGACGAAATGCTGTAATACCAGACTTGTTGTGCCGAATTAGAGCTGCATTACAAGCAGAAACTCCCATCAAAAATTTTTATCAATAAAAATATAAATAAATAAATAAGGAGGTCAGGAACATGGAAGAAATTAAACTAATTCAGCACTCACAAGATATAGCACCAAGTGCCTTCGTGCGAACTGTTACATCATCATCCGATGTAAGGCTAGAAAGGAGATATTCTAGGCCATTTGCTTCCATAACTAACTGTTGGCTGCGAGGATTATTCTGAACTATGGTCATCACCACCTCTGCAGCCTTGGCTCGAATGTTTGAATGGGGATTCTTCAAGTAACCAAGAAGGGGAACCAAACCACCAATTGAGTGCAGATCTGTCACATGCAAATAAAACAACAGAATTACCAAGATATCACATAAACCATTGCTTAGATCAAAGCTTAAACAGCTCTTCGTGAATTTTTAACTGAAAAAATAGGCATAAAGGATGCATGAAAGCTTGGAACAGAAAGAAAAAAGCAAGCAGATGTACAGAAGCTACAGATTAGGATGTATGCATGCATTTTATACCTGGTCAGAAACAATCACAATTCTCAAGAGAAAACTCATACACCTGAATTCATAAAGTCAATATTGACCAGGATTTGCAAAATATCAAAATGGAGATAGAAATCTAAGAATGCAAAGCCATATGAGTCCCTAATAAGATTTGTCATGCACATACTGTTAATGTCAACGTCAATTGTATCTGTAAAATTGTAAGCAGTAATCCTAATTACTAATCCCAAGATCATGAATAGATGATAGGTAGTTTTGGCCAACTACTCTAGTTACCGATGCTCCTGAAGTTTATCCACTTGTTTTTGTAGCATTAACGATTCGATATAGCTTATGCTTTTCCAAAAATCAGAAACCTCATTAAGACAGCATTGGAGAAGTGAAACCTATGCATGGTATTATTAGTAAATTGTTATGCATTTCGATGGTCACCATCATGTACTACTGCAATTACACATGCCCTCCCAAAAAGCTGGAAAAACATTACTCAAGCCATAACGCAACAACACAGGAAGGGAGACTAAACCTCCCCACAACGCCCTCCTTCCTTCACCTATCCAGATTCCGGTGCATGTCCCCACCAATTTACTTTAAAAGGTTTAAAGTGGGGCCTGCAATACATATTCTTCTTACATGGCAGTAACGCAAATGATTGCGAGAAACGGGCAGGATGCCAAATAGGGAAAGAGAGGGTGTTTCATCTCATATACAATAATGACCAGAAATAGGGTTAAGAGACAATACCGTTGGCCATGTCAATAGATTCGACGTGCTCTTGTAGCTCATCCAACATATCTGCCAAGCCCCAAAAAAAAGTTTGATCATTTTACCTTCAGCGAAAGGAAAATACAACGCATTCTTTTTCTGGGGAACGATACAAATTATATAAAAATATATATAAAAAAAAAGGAATTACCTTCAAGATCAGCAGGAGTAACACCTTGAGAGTCCAAAACCTGTTGAGGGGTTTGCATAACAAGTGTGATCTCCTTCATTCGCTTAATCACATCCACGGTTTGTGACTGCATAGCTTCCATGAACCATTTTCGATCCTCCTCACTATCATATTCATTTATTTAAGACAAAAAATAATAATAATTCCAAACTTTAGTACTAAACAATGAATAAAAGAAGAAATTAAAAGAACCGGTGGCGATCGATTCTTACCTCAGATTGCGAGCAGGATGAGCTCCATCGGAATTAGCAATACTCCATTTGAAAAGTCCTTCCCAGTTGGGACCGCCTTTGGACATCGTAGCAGAAACCCTAGAAAATTCAGAGATTTAAGACTCTGGTTTTGGAGGTTTTAGAAGGTAGAGAGAAATGGGATGAAATGGTATGAAGGGGTCAGATTCAGGATTTAAAGCTGCTCGGGAAAGTGAGGTGTGCTATATCTGCTTGTTCCGGAACAAGCTGGAAAGATGGAGAACTTGAGCGCACACCAATCGTCCGTTGGCTCTACGGCTTTTGTTCAGCGAGGTAAATCTAAATTATCCGCTGACTCTCTCTTTTAAAAATAAATAAATCTATTTATAATATTCGTCATTTTATGCATTTTTTTTAATAGATACAATACTATAAATTTGATTTTTTTTTTGTTATTATACCTTTTCGACATTGACTTTTTACTATTAATTTTTTATCATCATAATCTCTTATATCTATTATAATGTATAATTTCAAAAAAAAAAATTGTATTGTAAATTGTAGTATTATTTAATAATACCTTTTCATCATTAAATTTTGATCATTAGTTATTTGGTTAATTTTTCTTTTTTGTGGCTACTCTTTGGTATTATTATTTTTTAATAGCACATTTTTGTTATTAACTATTATTCATTAGTAATTTCTCAAAAATCACAATTAATTTTAAAATCTTATATTGTATATATATAATTTGGACATTTCACTGATAATATAATTAAGTTATTTATGATTTTTTATTATTGTTGTTTATACTTTTTTATAATGCTTTTTAGCCATTTATGTTTATTCTTTATTATTACTTATACCTTCTCATTGAGAAGTTATATCCTCTTGTGCAAAAGGTTACTATCTCTTAAAATATGATGTTTTACTCTCATAATTTGAAGAACAACAACTTTTTATAAATGTTATATTAATGGCACTAGCAATAAAAACATAAAGATAATGTGATACTTGATTACAACCAATATAGCCATCCCTAGAATGGCGAAAAGACAAAATATAGCAGTATAGTGACAAAACATACCTTAGGATCAATTGTTTGATTTGGGGCAAAAATGGAACTTACATTACAGTTATGGTCAAAGAAATCATTGCAAGTGCTTTTGGCTCTTATCATAATTGGTTGCACTAACATATTTCCTTTTTCATCTTACTTGCAGGTGCATAAGTATTTAACTTGTGTATGAAAGGATTATTTTCATCAATAATACATTATTATCATTTTGAGATACTATGGGTAACAAATGATTTTTTTTTCCCTAGATTATTCTTATTTGCCTTACTATATGTATCTACACATGGTTATTATGTATTAATAAAGTTCAAATAAATAGCTATAATAACAGTAATTTCCCAAATTCTACAATCTATATTTATATATTGCATGTGTCTAAATTCTATCAATATTTACTTGCCACTTGTAAATGCACATGATAAATGATTTTGATTGAATCTTTTTTCCCTTTCGAACAAATATCTCTATTTTTTATTTTTTTACATGATTTTGATTAAATCTATTTTCTCTTTCAAACAAGTATATTGTTTTTTTATTCTTTTACATTTTCATTCATTTTGTTTTGTTTTTCAACTTTCCTCTTATTTGGCAACCAAACAAGTTAAAAATCAACTTTCTTTTGATTTTCTTCTTTATTTGTAGTCTGCTTTTTCTATATGTTTTTCCCTTACTTATGTTTTGGTGGTTATCATCTATTTATTATTTTACATTACATAATTGAATGTAGATAAAATTTTGGATTTTTTTTTTTACTAATTGTAACTTTTCATTTGCAATATTTTTTAAACATTTATAATTCCTTATTTTGTTACTTAAACTTTTTCATTCACTAAAATTGTTTTTTTTTTATATATAATTACAATTCTAAGGAACATATGCTTTATGCAAAAAAAGTTATCTATATATGGAATTGAGAATTTGCATAAAAGGTTCCAACATTTGCATTTCTCAATATCAAACAACACAACCTTTAGCATATGGCATTGCATTCTCATAGTTTGAAAAATTATAATCCTTTTATAATGATATAATATTTTAAATGAATATAACAATGACAATTTTATAAACATAGGTTTAACTAGTAAATAAATAAAAGCGAAAGAAAAAAAAAGGAATTAAGAAAGAATCGGACTTATACAGTTGAATGTCATGATACTTTCATAAATAAATAAATATGTTTGAATAAAACTTGTCCATCTTTTGATACAATTTTTGTACTTTTTATTTTCATATTTAGTTTAATTTTGATATTTATTTGCATATTATAAATAAAGATATTTTAACAAATCACTTTCCACTAAAAAAACTTTTTTAGAGAAAAAAACTCCTAAATATGGCTAATAATAAGACAAAAATTATAATAAGGCTGTAATTAAAAAAAATGCTAATAATAAGAAAAAAATTATAATAAGGCTATAATTAAAAAATTTGCTTAAATTTCATATAAATAAATTAAATCATAGTAATAAGAAAGATATTTTGATAGATCAATTTATTAGAACAATTTTAGTCGAAAAATATATTGAATATGGTCAATAATAGAAAAAATTTATAACATGAAACTAAAATACCTCTAAAAATAGTTTAAAACAAGGACAATATGGTAAATTGGCCCTTGGACCTTCTTCCTATACATAGCCTTCCTAACCTAGGCTTCATTTAGAGATCTTTCCACTCAACTCTAGGGTTCTTAATGAGGCAAGTTAATAAACCCCTAAATCTAAATTCCCTCCCTTTGTCCTTTTGTGTTATCTAAGAAATAATCTTGACCCATATCTATCATTGTTGCAAGGGAAGAGTGCAAAGGCTCGATTTAGAAGATAACAAGTGAAAAAGGTAAGAGCAGATCCTAACATGTTCGAAAATTATTGATAGATTATAAGTTTATTGATTTGAAGGTATGAATTGAGTGGAAGTTTTGAAGGATCTCTACTTATAGCACATTAAGGAATCATTGAACAATTTCCAAGTAAATCGCTAAATAAATTTATATTCTTAACTATAAAGGACTAAAATAGCTTTTGGGCTTTAAGCTCGATTACAACCTTAGATTTGGTTTTTTGGGCCAAGTAATAGGGATCAGGAAGTCAAGTCTATGAATTTGAGATAATTAAGGGAGATTCAACATGGTAAACTTAAAGTGGGAATTATTGAATTGGTTCATCCGCCCTCAACCTTTTTCAAGAAAACTTATATATTTAAAATGTCTTTGCATGAGCTTAACCTCAATAGGATCTCATAGAAGAATCCATTAAAAGAAAGACTTGTCTTGACCATCAATGGTTAGTATGATCTACTGGATGTCATTTATAGTTGAAGTTTGTAAATAGTGGGATCTCCTCCTCATTGGGGAGTAAGAAATTGAGACAGAAGCAATTGGTATTCATTTCACAATTTTTTAAAAATAATCAAGGCTTAAGACATAGCAAGCATAAAATTCTAGAAATTGATCTTTTAAATTTTTTTTTTTTTTAATTTTTTTAAAATTATAAATTAATTATTAAAATTATCTAAAATTTTAAAAAATCATCTTTATAACGTCTCTACGAAAGATGGCTTCTTGCGATCTTGAAAACACACGAATGGTTGATCGAATTACGCACCATTTTAGACACTGCACCAACAACTTTTTACGGTCATGTGTTTTATATTACAAACGTAAAATAATCTTATCCTCCAATGTTAATTAGTCCAATTTAGTAAAAGAGAGGCCACGGCACGACATCGATACCTTTTACCTACACAATATAGTTTTTTAACGAATCCCAACACCTAACTTCACCTCCCCCCCCATTGCTCCATAAATCACACGCCCCGACTCGCCGTGTGTCCGCCCGTCCGTCCGTCGCCGCCGTCGTTTCCTCCCTGCGAAACGGCAATGGGGCGTGACGGCATCGGATTCTCTCTCCCCGTCACCGCGGTCTCTCTCTCCATAGCCTTCATTTACTATTCCACCATCTTCATTTTCATCGACCGGTGGTTCGGTCTCTACTCATCTCCTGGTCTCATGAACGCCGTCGTTTTCACATTCCTCACCCTAATGTGCGTCTTCAACTACGTTCTTTGCATATTCACCGATCCGGGTCGGGTTCCTTCAAGCTACGTGCCCGATATAGAGGACTCCGAGAACCCGATTCACGAGATCAAGCGTAAGGTAATACTATTCCCAATTTTAGGGTTCCTGCTAAATGATTGTATCTCTGTTACTTATCTTGAAAGGAAATTATTATTTATATTGAATGTGGTAATTGACGTTCAAAGTTAGGAAACAAATTAGTACTACCGCTTCGTTGATCAAGTTCAAGTGATACTGCAAGAAATGTATAACGAGTTCTAGATTGAATTTATGGTAAGGAAATGAATGCAAATTTGGAAGTTGTAGAAGTGGATTGATCATAATGTGCAATTTGCTGACTTGGTTTGAAATGGAATTCAACGTTGATCTCGTTGAGGTTCTATTGAAAGAGCATTTTGATTTGAAGTAGCGTATCAGCAATTATGATGGAAAAATTGAAACTTTCTTTTAATCAAACAAGATGTTCAAACGAGAAACTTTGGAGTAAGATCTTCGCACTTTGTTCCATTAGGTAACTGCTGAGTTTTAGCCTCAACAGTGCGCTAGCCTCAACACTGTATATGGATTGGTTAGCATTCGTTTTAATTGCTTAAGTTATCCATATGCCATGACACATAAGGATAGCAGGATAGTGTGAATACGGAAAATAACTCTTTGTTCTACTCTCTCAGTCTCTTTTCTCATTCTCCCTTTTCCACATTCATCTTATCTGATGGAATCACTCTCCATCCATTCTTAATGTGGTGAAATATAACATCTAGTGATGTAGAACCCATGCCAACAGGGATGAAACAGACAGCAGAGGATAGAAGACTATTTAACTCTGGTAATTGGATCGAGCTACTGGAATAGCAATTGTTGGGATTTAAGACTGTAATATAACAGGAGTTGGAGCAAACTAACTGTCCAACGGAGGAGCATAACTGAAATACCAGTTTGAAGTTGGTTTTGCTCTGCTGAGACTCACATATCTCTGGTTCAACCTGATTCTACAGTCCATCTGAGTTGTTACACTAGGAACCAAAGTAAGATTGTGGCCCGATACTTCTGTCTTCTAGATTGGACAATAGAGGGCTCTTGGTCGTACCTAGGATCAAGGGTGACCAGTCCAGCGTGAGTGCTTCCTTGAAGATGGAGTGCTTATTACAGTCCATGGTGCCTTGCCTGGTGAAAACAAAATGCAGTTAGCACCTTCTATCATAAAATAGGAAGTAAAATGGAGTTGTTAGCATTGCGTATTGATAGTGATGCTTACACATTGTGGGAAATTGTTAAAAGAGAAGGTGCAATTAGCGCTGAGCATAGCAACAATATTTGCGGAGACAGAATATATAGAAATTGCAGGTGAATTGAACTCATAAATCAAGAAGCTTATCAATGGAAGTCAGAGAAAAATTTGTATATACCTATTCTGTTTTCATTATTGTCACTTGGCTCAATGATAATCTGATGTATGGTTGCTTTGTTTAGCCAACTACTGTCAAGCAAATGATTGAGCTAAACTCATAAGTATTTTCTGAGGTCTTTTAGAAGAAAGACTGTGGTGGCACCAAAACTTACTCTTGAGGGTCAGGTAGGCAAAGTGCTAGACCATTGGAGGAAAAAGCAAGTGGCCCTAGAGCCAAATGGGTGCCTAATGAGAAAGCTATGAGATGTCATGAGCATTAATCTTCTGGACATGGATGCAATTCTAAATAGTCCAATCATATGCAATTTTGCCATCAGAATAGCTGTAGAAGATGACGTGGGAAGATGAATCTCAGGAAGAGGGTACAAGGCTATATGAAGAAGCTATTCAGATATCCATGCATGCTCTTAGAGGCAGTAAGGCACAATACCCTGCAATGAAAGTGGCCAAAATGATTGCTTTCAAATATTGAGCAAAATCAAAGAAAATTAAAAGGAAAAGATCAAATAGAATGAAAAGATAAGATCCTTCTAAGGCTTTAGTCAATATAGAGCATGATACGGCCCTCCTAATTGTCGCATGCACTCCATTTGCAGTAAAAGGCTGCACAAAACCCTTTCCTTCAATAATGGATGAACGGAGTCAATCTTGGTGATTAGGCTATTCAACAAAGGATGTATAATTCCTACAGGTCATGGGGCACTTCATTGTAGATGTTACTATTCCAAACTTCATGCATGTATAGCCATGAGAAAATGAGTCTTGTAAGGTTTCAATAGACCCTTATGTAGGAAGCAGGTAGTTTCTTGTGCAGCTCCTTGTTGTGCAAGCTTATTGATGGTGTTTAGTTTCTCTTTGACTACCAGCAAGTGAATGAGGGATTGCCTTGGTATCACCATCCTATGCCAAACCAGCTGGCTACATGAAAGAAATGGCCTCTTATGTTATAATTCATCCCATAAAGACTTGATGTTGAAGGGTCCATTCTGTATCAATTCCAAATCACTTTGTCTTACTTAGTAGCATTAGGAAAGCAAGTCACAGGTCTTGAATTCGGCAGCTCATCTACCTGCAGTGATGCTGGCCAATCCCAAGTTACACATTGAATAATAGAGTAAAGCCTAGCTTCTTTTGCTAACCAGCGGACTGGACATATCCGTGTATAAAGTTACCCAACAGGCCCAAAGTGTGCCACTGTTCAGTCTGTAGTGAAATAGAATCACAATCACCAACTCCTCAATTTATCCAAGAGCCGTAGAGTAGGGGTTTAATCTTCCAAAATTCCTGCCTTTGATTAAGTATATCTTGGCACATTTAGACCGTATATTCTGTAGTTCATTTGATCAAAATTTCCATAAATTCCAATCTCTGTTTAAGTATGTCCAGACCCATAAGGGTCTTTCATGCAATTTATATTTTGTATGCTGCTTTTAGAGAAGAAAGTGGGATCTACACCCACCCTACTACTATATTGTCACTAGTGGACGAGATGGGGGCAATCCAGCCAATAAATAGAAGTGTTTGTTTGCCATAGTTAATGTAATCTTGTCCATAAGTATTTTGGGCTTTTAATTTTCACGATTCGTTGCAGAAACAGCTTTGACAGCTGACTTCTTAATGTTTTATTGCTTCCACGGAATAGAAGCAAATTCAATCATTATATCTATTAATTATCACCTTCAACCACCTGTTCATCTTCATCTATGTTTTGGAGCTAAAGCTTTCTTTGATTAAAGTCATACCCATTCTTGAAAATTCAAACTTTACCTATCTATGAAATGGATATCTGTCAGATACTTATATCGATAGTTAACAATTACGGCATTGTTGCTTCAAAATTTGCTATCTACATGCTTATTATCCTAATTTATGGATAGTTAACACTGAGCTCTTTATCTTCGATTGACATCTGATGACTAGAGGGAGGACCTAGATAGAATTCATCACCTTTGTTTTCTGAGCTCTACTATTATTGGTAAAGCACATAGGAGAATAGGCCTGTCATATTTGAGTAATTGTCAGAGAGCTCATAGAACAGCATCATACACGATGAGCATGAGCCCAGTTGGCTTATAGAAAGGAAGTAATCGGCAGTATAATCAACTATTTCCATTACTCTTGGGAGGTTTATTTGTGATGAGAATGATTCTTGATAGTGTTAAAATTTCTTGCAGGGAGGGGACTTGAGGTATTGCCAAAAGTGTTCCCACCATAAGCCTCCCCGTGCACATCACTGCCGCATTTGTAAAAGATGTGTTCTGCGCATGGTATGCTAGATCCTTTATACATAAGTGGAAAAAGGACAAGTTTTTTATTTTTCCTGTTTGTTGCATCAAATTTCCTGGATATTAAGTTGAAGCATTGCCTTTGATTGAAAGGATCACCACTGCATCTGGATAAACAATTGTGTCGGCCATGCAAATTATAAGGTTTTCTTTGCCTTCGTTGTGTATGCTGTATTTGCATGCATATATTCCTTGGTACGTGACTTCTTTAATTGAAACTAAGGTTCTTTATTTCCTTCCCTTTCTCTCTCTCTCTCTTTTTTAAAATTATTATGTATGTTCATTCTGTTATTAGCTGTGTGGTATGTCATGGCTCTTTTTCACGAAATGATGATATCAACCGACTTTCCGGGGCATTAAACCAATAGAAATTTTCACAATTTATTTTTTTTTAGCAAAAAAAAGTAACGTTTTATTCCACTATCAGAAATTCTTTCAAATGTTAATTGTTGGTTTAAATGAGTTTCTTAGGTCTTGCTTGTTGGCAGCTGTGTCAGTCCTCAAAAGGATGATCAACTAAATGGGGGTTCTTCCAGAACTGTATATGTAATGCATATAAAATTTTGTGTTTATTTTAATGCCACTCTGACTTGTGAGCCATTTCACCAATCATTACTTACCTGCAGGTTTTGTCAGGGCTCTTGTTAGTGCCTCTGTGCACGGCTCTAAGCGTTCTTTTATGTTGGCATATCTACCTTATATTGCATAACAAGACCCATATTGAGGTATGAAAAGTGCAGAATATATTGATCATTACTTACAGTTTCTCCCTTGTAATTTGTGTCATATGGAATCAAGCTTCTAATGATGTTCTTTTTCCTTTATTGACAGCATTACGAAGGAGTGAGAGCAATGTGGCTAGCTGAGAAAGGAGGAGAGATCTATAGGCATCCATATGATCTTAGTGCCTATGAGAACTTGACCATGGTAAAAGCAACATTCTTTATTTGGTTTTAAAGCTATGAGTAGGTGTGGCTTGTTACTTGACTCTGGGTTCAAAAGTTCACACTCACCAAATTAAAAAAAAATAAAATGTTGCATTATGCTGATTTTGTCTACTATATTGAAACAACAACTGAAGCACCAGTTCCTATCTCTCTCCTTTTATGCCAATTTTCTTGTGATTTCTTCAGGTGCTTGGTCCACACATTTTGTGCTGGTTATGCCCCACATCAAGACATATTGGTTCTGGTGTTCGTTTTCGTACATCCTATGATAATCTGACTAGTGCATTGAAATCTTAGTAACTCTTGCTCATATGATTGAGTCACCTTGACTGCATTCTAACTTGTAATTTTGAGAGGACTATTGACTGCCGGCCTTGTTCCGCTTTCACTACCCTATGTCGATAGCCTCATCTGTTTGATATGACAATTTAGAGATGGTGGTTTTGTATCTTTGTTGCTTTCATGTCCTTTTACACGAATGTGAATTAGCTTATAGACAGCTGATAATTGTACAGAATAGAGGCGTCAGTTGTAGTTACCCACCAAACTTGATTGTACCGGGGATTTTGCAAAATGTATTGATTTAGAGGGAAAGATCATCAACATTGATGCTGTAATCATCGAAATTTATTTGAAGTGAGCGAGTTCTTCATTCTGTTTATGGTTGTGGTGCATTTTCCTTTCCTTGATAGCTACACATCTTTTCAACCTTTAATAGCTTAGAAGACAATGAGACAGTTGGTCATTCTTTTCATTCGGAATGATAAAAGATGCATGTAGAGCACAGAAGCCGGTTCTCTAGGAAATAATATATTTCCATTGAAGTCGGTGGTGGCAACAAGTGTGGTGCTTTTGACTCTTTGACTAGCCTTGCATGGAGCAATTATGCCATGTAACTCCAGCAAAAGCGAGTACGTTACATCCTAGTCATGTAACTTGGATTCGTTTTATAGGTCCTATTTTACTTTGAATATCTAAATTGTAAAATACTGCGATATCCTTCTTTTATATTATGGAGTCCTTATTTTTGAGTCATGTTACTTGGAATTGTTCTATATTTCCCTTTATATTATCGTATGAAACGGTCTAAGTTTTCTTTTTCCCATGATTACATTGGGGGATTCAAGCTTGTACCATCTTTATAGGAGAGTATTATTCATACCAATTGAGTCATGAGTTTATGGCAGATTGTTTAGTTTTCTATTCATAGCCATTGAAACCTGATTTTTTGTGCAATCGATTATAGGGATATAATGTTTTATAGGGATATAATGGAATGAATATATAGTTAGAAAATAAATGAATTAATTAAGAAGCGTCTTCTCGTGCCTTGAAAGTGTGGAGAACTGAATAATGAGAAGCAAATCCTTGAAAATCCAAGGTAAAGAAGGATGTTACCTCTGCCTATTTTTGCTCCTCGTTTTATCCATGTAAAAGTATTGATAGTACGAAAAGGGTGGCTCAAAGTCGTGTAGTCGACGTACTGTGTATCAGTTGCTCTTCGTGGATGAATTTACTTAGATTGAAAAAGTCTTTTATATGTAATAGTTGATTGAATGTGTACCTTCCTAATGATTTCAGTACTAGATTTTGCTCTATCTATCATGACTCAAGAAGAGAGAATAATGTGGAAGGCATAGAGGAGGAAATTCGAGATTTAGAATGGGTAAAGGATGGTGGTTTATTGAATTAAGATAAAGAAAACTAGAAAAGAAAAGAAAAAACAAAAAAGTGGAATAATGAAGTCAAAGAAGATATTTCATGAATAGAATGTATATTCTTATGTACTAAGTAATTTAGGTAATTGATTTTAATATAATTTTATAAATTTGTAGAAGCATGATAGCATTTATACAAGTATAGTAAGTTTTGTTAATAATCCTAGAGCAACTTATTGATTAGTGAGATTATGTGATTGGGAATCAAATTGAATAGATTTCAAACTGTGAGCAGATGTTAAATAAATCGCTTCAAAAAGAGCCACGGTGTGGGTTGATAGACATTCGACAGCAAGAATAGTAGCTGAAACTGGACAGCTCAGGTTGTGAATTTCCAAAGAAGACAAATGAGTTTTGAGTTTTCTGAAGAGAGAAGGACTAGAAAATCGGTAGCATAAGTAGGACCATGACATTAGAGGATCGGCCTAAATGAAAAAGGTGTATGGATGATACGATCCCTACTGATTGATTATTATAGAATATTTGATCTATTTAATTTAATAAAATTTTTATAGAGTTTTATAAGATATTAAAAATAGTTTTAAAATCCTGTAAGATTTTGAGTTGGGTTTTTAAAATTAGAAAAAAAAATTAATAAAAAATTAGAATTTAGTCAAAAAATAATTAATATATATATTTAAAATTTATATATTACTATACAGTATTCATAAATAAAATATCATATTAAAAAAAAAAAAAACCCTATTCCACTCTCACTTTTCTCTCCTACTCTCCTCTTTACTTTCTACTTTCTCATCTTTAATAGTGAGTTAGATCGGATTTTAACGGGTTAAAAAAAAAAAACTATAAAAGTAGATTCTAAAAATAGGGTAAAATATAGGAACAAGTGGGCGAATACCATTAAAGCATCGAAGTGTCACCGACTCACGTGCGCGAGAGATGGCCCATTGTGGTCTTTCACCTACCCGCTCAACCGAAGCGTAACACACCACACTCATTTTAACATAAACCATTGTATCGAGAGGAAAGTGTTGATTTGGGTGTTTACTATGCTTTATTAGTAGGACAAATGGAAAAGGGCAGGAAAAAATTAGAACGTGACTTGTGTTTTTACATTCTTATAATTTATTGATATATATTTTTATCTTTTTTATAAATATATAATCTAATTTGTATTATTTACCATTAAGTAATATTTAAAAATGACATATATCGTATATATAACTTTCCACTAGAACATTTCGTCATGCACAATAGGCATAAAAACACTAAATCCGACAAAAATAATACATTTTTTCCTTGCAAAACCTAATTAAGAATCCTTAGATCATAAAGAAGGTGTGTTGTTTTCTCTAGTTTTGGGTTTATACGTAAGATGTAAGATGTGTGTGACTTAGATTATGTGAAGGTAGTATCAAGTATACGAAATAATATGATATTATTTTGGACCTCTAGCTCTTAATGAGATAGATTTAGATCATCTAAATTTACTTTTTAAAAATTTTCTTAAATTTATAAATTAATTATTAAGATTATTTAAAATTTTGAAATAACTTGTGATATTATTATTGGCACTATTTTTATTATTGTAATCTCAATTGTTGATTAAATGTTACATCATCTTAAGAAATAAATTTAGAAAAATTCAAAAATGGTAATTTTAGATCTTTCTTATCTGGATACAAGTTCACACTGGAAATATAAACAAGAAAAGTCTACTCGTAAACTATATAAGTTTAGCTAAGGATTTACTCAAATTTAACTCAATCACAGTTGAATTGAGCACAAATTTCGATTACTTAATTAGTTTATTAAGTTGAGTTCGAGTTTTATGATGCTCAACTTAATTAGCTCGTGAGCTTAATTGAATATGAGTCATGCTTAAATGTTAGTCAAACTTAATATCATATTATTTCAACTTAACTTATTTATGGATGTTAATTCATATAATCATATAGGAAATAGATCATCACAATTTTTACTTTTTTATTTTTTTTTAATTTATAAATTAATTATTGAAATTATTTAAAAATTTAAACAACATAATCTCAATCGTCCATTATATATGATAATATTTTCAAGAAATAAATTGTATAAAATTGAAAGAAAGTAAAGTAAGATGGTGGGATAATTCATACAATCATATTAACACTACGGATACACACGCGAGACCACAGTACTCATTCTACGTGTCCTGAGCTTAAAGGGTAGGATGGTATTGGAATAAATTGAAAACCGGCCATTTATTATTAAATTTTATCAAAACATAAAGACTTGCATTAAAAAAAAAAAAAAGTTATCCACTTTTTTTAACCAACTTTTAAACTCTTATATATATATATTTTTGTAAAAAATATAACTGAAATTTAAAAATAAACTTTTGATGCATAGACTTATTTTAATAATTTTTCCTAATAATCACTATCACTAGTAAAAATTAAATAGGGAAAAAAAAAAAACAAAAGAGATAGCGGGCGAGATTTATCCACTCAGGGATATGTTCTTTCCACTGTAGACAGTACCCTGTCCTCCTACTTCGTTTCATCATCGTACTAAATTTTGCATTTCTGGGGGTTAGCTTTATCTTGCAATTAGATGGATGAGGATGTGAATTACAAAACCCCATCTCAGATGACCAGGTTCATTGCTTTTGTTTTGTTTTGTTTTTTTTTTTTTCTCGTTTTTATTTACCATAATTGCTGCTTTTCACCTCATGATTGCTGCTTTACCTAGGTTTTCTGTATGTTTCGAAGAGTCGGGAATGAAGTTGAACTGATATATACCTTAGGAGAGTCATGTCTGGAATGGTCATTTAAACCGTACTTGTAGGGATCCGTCTTGCAGGGGATGGGATTTTTTATCTACTGGCATCATTAGACGGGATGGGGATAGCTTAAACTTGCATCCCAACCCGCATCCACGCTTACTTGTTTGAGATCAAGTGTTTTTTGTGTAATTTCTTAATTTTTAGTTGGCCTTTTCAAATCCTTAAATTTAATGTGTTAAGAGAGTTTAAGAATGACATTGACATTCTAAAAAGATGGTGATTTCGTGATTATTGAATTTAATCTGCTCTATTTTATAAACGTATTTGTGAGATGCTATAAAGTTTATAGCATATTCACTAAAATTGTAAATTTTAGCCATGGGTGATGGGTCCTTATCGGTAACAAGCAACCGCCATGGGGCGGAGGAGTCTTATAACTATCTAACTCACGTGGATTACGGCGCAAGGATGGGGATTATTCGTTCAAGACGAGATTGGGCACAGCAGTAGCAAACCTGCAGCAGCATTGCTTGATTGCCATACCTAGTCTTTCCGTTCTGCTAATTCTTACTCTTTACCAAATTTTCCATGATTTAGTTTTATGAAACAAAAGGACTACAGCATTATTGCAACTTTTTAGCTCTCTCTTATTGCTTGTGAACTGACTGATCAAGCAGCAATCTGGTACTTCTTTTCATTCTCAGTTCGATACTATCCCAAACTTGCTTGCTTTAAGGACTTGTATTTCTTTCTAATGTCATACGGTTAATCCTGTTTGCCTTCTTGTCTTCATTTCCAGCTTTCTCAATGCTGCGATGCTCAATGACAACCTTGCTGATTTGGGCAAGAAAAGGAAACTGCAGTCCGAGGTTCTAGGCCTACCTATATCAAAGCATATATGTGCATTTCAAGGGTCCACGCCTTCTGCTTCATTCGATAAGGACCTACAAACAGAGAATTTTAATGTAGTCCTGCTTGAGGGAAAATCAGAGGCAGGGCACAACCGCCGTAGTTCTTCTGAGCGAGAGTCCGTGGAAGATAGCAATAGTTTTTCTGGATATCCTGATTCTGCTAAATCAGTGCATGGCAAAGCTAAGGTTGAACCAGAATATGCTAGCATTTACAGCACGCCTTCTTCATCATCTGTTAGTTGGGGCAGCAGCAGTTCTCAGAATTCTTCTGATAATACGACAATTTCCAGTGGAGTAGTTGAGAAGGAGAGTGGAATTATGGATATTTATCCTTCCCACGATGATGAACATCTACGACTTCACCAGATAATCGAGGAGCACCTACTTGATTATGGGAATAATTTTGATCACCTGAACATGGAATATGGAAATGATTGCATGGATCAATGTGCTGATAAAGGAATGGAAGAAATTCTGTACTCCAACGAGGTGAATCCAAGTAATTACATCCTTTCATCAGGGAGATGGAGCATCGACCAAGGTAACTATCTTTACTTTGCTTTTTATTTCTGAAATTGTGGAAAGCAGATCTTGGAAGCTTTTACACTAGATGATGTTTAAAGAAGTTTTGTGATTATTCAATCTAGAAGAGCTGGATGATTTTGATTTCTAAATAAGCATCGTATTAATTGATTGCGGCAAAGTGCGGCTTTTCTGAAAAAATTTGTTTGTTGCTTATGAATTCTAGTTCTTTTTCATTGTAGATGCTCAAAAGGACAAGAGAAAACCAACAATCGATCAAGAATTTGAGCAGTACTTCTCCATGCTCATGCTGTAGCTTGTAGCCATAGCTTCCTTTGGTTTAACTACGAATTGTACCTGTGGTTTCTCGATGTGGTTGTATTGTAATTTGCAATGACATAAACTTCTTGCGTCCAGTTTCATCGGATTGCAATGACCTAAACTTCATCGGATGGCTGTCCGACACCCTAGGGGTGTTGCACGCCACCCACCCATCTTCCGACCACTTTGGTCTTGAGGTGGTCGGGAAACCGCCCCAAGCATTGGCCGGTTTTCCTTTTCTCTTTTCATCATCTGCAATTATTTTTTTTATTATTTTAAATATATTATTTAATTAATTTATTTAATAATATTATTTTATTAAATTAATTATTATTGATCGATAAGAAGTTAACACATCTTCTGTGATTGGCATTAGTACATACTGATAAGATATACATCACATGTCATGATTTTGCCAAGACATGGATATACAAATCATATTTTTATAATTTTTCCTAATATATATTTATCAAAATAAATAAATTCCCAACATATGTTGACACTACACTATAGATTGGTTAATCCATTATTTATACACATAAGACTTCTATATCTTGGCTACTAAATAGACTGGAAAGTTGAGTTAGTCAATGTATAGTCTACGGTAAGCAGCTAATAAGTAAGAAATTATTATTATTATTATTATTATTATTATAAATGGTTCATTTTGATTGCTCAGGTTGGTTCATATTGTCTTTTTGCACGGACCGTAAATAGTTGGTTTGTTTCAATTTGAGATTTTTTAACCGACTATTTCTCGATTTGATTTATGGATTGAGTTAATTTGCTTCATAATTATACTCCCCTTGAAATGTAAAATCATATTTGATTTTAAGTTAATTAACCTAAAAGAAACTTTCTTTAATTACTTACTGGATCATCAATAGAGAAAACTTTAACCCATAAATTTGGGAGCATCTCAATTTACAAACATGTCATTTTTGTCTTATCTCAAACACAAGAAGTATTTCTTATGGGGAAGTTTTATTTTCTTTTATCTTCTCCTTTTTTATTGGTGAGAGTTTGAGTGTATACACTAGTGAGGGTTGAGAAGTATTTTGGTGTATTTGAGATTTAGGTATGAGTGAAGTATGACAATCATTTGTTTGTATTCTCCATCATATTTGATATCAAATTATAATAATTGTCTTTTGTATGTGGATGCAAGCTATAAATTGAACCACATTGTGTTTACATATTCACTTCATTTATTCTTAATTTATAACAAATTGGTATTAAAGCACTTATAGTGTTCTAGGAAGACTTGTTTAAATAATAATAATAATAATAGTGACAATGAAATTTGGTATTCTTCGAGACGTGGAAGGTTCGAATGTTGGTTATTTTGGCATAATAAAATTTAAAGATTTCACTTTTTGGGAAAGAAAGGAAGCTTACTATAACAAAGGGCTCCATGTGGGATGGGAGTAATGAAAAAGCTCTTTTTACCATTCAATTATGCATTAGAAATGGTATAGTAGGAAGTTCTCTAAGAGAAAATAGCAATGGAATTACAAACCAAGTTAAGGTTCTTGTACATGAAAAAGATGGTGGCTAATTGTCTTAGTGTATTGCAACATTTGTATATGCTTTGTGCAAGTGAAGGGACATTTGTTAGATCATTTATTTTTGAGTTAACTTCACTCATCATGGAATTGAAAAATACAGATGACACATCCTCAAGTGAGCAATAAGCAATGATGTTACTTTGATCTTTACCTTTCTCTTATAAGCATTTTTGAGAAACACTTATATGTGGGCACGAATGTTTAAATATTGATGAGATTAAGTTCTCATTTTAATTCGTGAGAAGATGGAGCATGATGTCCCTATAATTGACTTGTTTGTTAGAGGGAGATTAAAGGAGGTTAACTTGAGTAGTTTTAGAGGAGTCAAGTCTAGATTTAAGTCTAACTATTGTAAAGGAAGATGTCAATATTGTAAGAAAGAAGGGCATTAGAAAGCCAAATATTCAAGGCTTAAAGAAAAGGATGAAGCAAGTTTAAGTAATGTAAAAAGTATTGTTGAAGGTGCTGAAAATGTTCTCTTTGTATCAGTTAATTTAGTTAGTGATATATGGATTATTGATTTTGGTTGCTCTTACCACTTGGGTCTAAATTGAAAATGGTTTATAACCTATTAATTGGTTGATGGTGGTGTTGTACTTAAGGGGAACAATATATCTTGTAAGGTCTTTGACATTGGAATAGTTCAAATTAAGATGCATAATGGAATAGTGAGAACTTTCACTAATGTTTGACACATATCAAACTTTTAAAAAAAAAAATCTTAGTTCTTTGTGAACTTTTGATTCTCAAGGGTGTAATTATTTTGTTGAAGGTGGAGTTTTTAAAGTCTCCAAAGGTACTCTTGTTGTTATCAAGGGAAATTTCGTTAATGGTCTCTACTTACTTTAAGGTAGCATGGTTGTTGGAGTTGCAATTGTGTCGTCTTCTCATGTTTCTAAGTTGGATACTACTCATTTGTGGCATATGCATTTGGGGCATGTGAGTGAAGTATGAATGTCTATTTTAATCAAGTATAGCTTGCTAGATGATAGTAAAATTGGGAAGCTTGAGTTTTGTGTACATTGTATCTATAAGTAGACCAAAGTTAAGTTTAGCATTGCTATTCACAGGACCAAGGGCATAATTGATTACATTCACTTTAACTTATGAGGCCCTGTGGCTGTTTCATCAAAAGTTAGTGCTTGATGCTTGTTAACTTTCATTAATAATTTTTCAATGAAAGTTTGAATATATTTTTTGAAGTATAAGAATGATGTATTTCTTACTTTTAAGAAGTGGAAAGTGCTTATTGAAAATTAGACCAACAAGAAAATCAAGAGTCTTTGAACATATAATGGTTTAAAGTTCTATGAGGGATAGTTCAACGAATTTTGTGAGAATGAATGCATAGTGAGACACCATATTGTGTGAAAAGCACCTCAACAAAATAAAGTGGTAGAACATTTGAACAAAACTCTTTTGGAAAGAGCTTGTTGTGTGCCCTCTAATGTTAGGTTATCAACGGAATTTCGAGTCAAAGCTATTAATATGTCTTGTTATTTGGTGAATCAATCTCCATCAACTGCAATTGAGTTAAAAACTCCTATTGAAGTATGGTTTGATATTCTAACTAATTATTCTAATCTAAGAATTTTTAGGTGTCCTACATATGCTCATATAGATGATGATAAGCTTGAGTAAAGGGCACAAAAATGCATATTTCTTGGTAATGCATTTAGAGTGAAAGGTTACAGATTATGGTATATTGAAACTAAATCGCCAAAATTCTTAATCAATAGAATTGTTAAGTTCAATAAATTATCCATGCTTCATCTAATAAAGGAGATTAACAATGTAGAAAAGAAACATAATGTTCGCAAGAAGTTGAAGCTTGAATTTGAAAACCAAAGGAAGTACATGAATGTATTTTAGATCAGTCTATTTATGAAGAAAAAGAAGAATAAGAAGAAGAGTAACAGGAGATTCCATAAGAACAACAATAGTATAGTTTTGTAAGAGACAAAGAAAGGAGATAGATGAGACCACCTAAGAGATTTGCTCATGCATACATAGTCTCATTTGCATTATCATTTGCATAGGAAATTGAAGCTTGAGTTCCTATAACATACCATGAGGCTATAATGAGCAATGAATATATACAGTAGATTGTTGCTATGAATGAAGAATAAGAGTCTCTTTACAAGAATCACACTTGAGAATTAGTGAAGCCCTCTAAAGGAGCAAAGATCATTGGTTGCAAATATGTCTTTAAGAAAAAGGGTGGATCCCCTAAAGTTGAAGTGACTCATTACAAAGTATGCTTAATTGCAAAAAGGTTTTAGTTAAAGGGAAGGATTAAGCTTCAACAAAGTGTTCTCTCCTATTGTGAAACAAAGCTCCATTCAGGTATTGCTTGCTATGGTCGCATTATTTTACTTAAAGCTTCAGTAGCTCAGTGTCAAGATGGTTTTTCTCCATAGAGAACTTGAAGAACATATCTATATGCAACAAACAGATGGTTTTGTTGTCCAAGGTAGGGAAGATCATGTTTGTTTGTTGAATAAGTTGTTATATGGCTTGAAGTAGTCCCTTTATCAGTAGTATAAAAGATTTGGCACTTTATTTTGAGTCATGGTTATTCAAGAAGTGATTATGATAGTTGTGTACACCACAATAAGATTGCATATGATTCGTTGGTCTATCTGTTGCTCTATATTGATGATATGCTCACTGTTTCCAAGATTATGTTTAATATCAGTAAGCTAAAGGCGTAACTTAGTAGTGAATTCAAAATGAAGAATTTATGTGCAGCTAAGAAAATTCTAAGTATGAAAATTCATAAAAACCAGCAAATTGGCAAATTATTTTTTTCATAGAAGGAATACATTGATAAATTTTTGGAGTGCTTTACCATATAGACTGCAAAACTCATGAATTCTCCATCGATAGGCCATTTTAGACTATCAATTGCTATGTCACCATAGTTTGATGAAGAGGAGGAATAAATGTCACATATTCCTTATGCTAGTGTAGTTGGAAGCATTATGTATGCTATAGTTTGCACAAGTCTAGCTATTTCACATGTCGTTAGTGTTATTAGCAAATATATAGGGCATCTTGGCAAGATACATTGACAAGCTGTAAAATTGACCCTTCAATATCTTTGTAGTACTACAAATGCTAGCTTGGTTTATGATAGGAGTCATAATACTAGTGGTAGTATTATTGGTTATGTTAACTTTGATTATAATGGAGATGTTGATAAGAGAAGATCATTGACAAATCATGCTTTCATGCTTTTAGGTAGTGCAATTAGAAAGCAATTTTACAATCCATTGCATTTATTAACTATAGAAGTTAAGTATATGGTAGTAGTAGAAGAAGTAGTTAAGGAAGTTATTTGGCTTAAAAGTTTGGTAAGAAATATGGGTTTAGAACAAGATATTATAGTAGTATACTATGATAACTAAAGTTCTATACATCTGATTATAAATCAAATGTATCATGAAAGAACTAAACATATTGACATAAGATATTATTTTATACAGGAGATCATTTGTCAAGGTACCATTGTATTGAAAAAGATTAGTACCTTTGATAATCTAGTAGACATGATGATGAAACCAATTCTAGTATCTAAGTTCAAGTATTGTTGGGACTTAATTGGTGTTTGTACCATGTGAGTTAGTTTTGGTGGGCATTTGGTAAAGGTGATGAGAAATTTAAGGCTCAAAGAATGTTCAAGCCAAGGTGGAGATTTGTTATTTGATGGCTTAAAATGTAAAGTCATACTTGGCTTTTGGTTAATTGACATAAAGGTAATGGGACACTTTCTTTACTCACCTTTGGCTACCTATTATTTAAAAGGTGAGGAGATGATAACTTTTTCTCACCATTTGATGAATAGTCAATAGAGAAAGCTCTAGCTTATAAATTTAGGGGCTTCTCAATTTGCAAACACAAGTCATTTTTATTATCTCAAACACAAGAAGTATCTCTCTTAGAGAAATCCTATTTTCTCTTAACTTCTCTATGTTTATTGATGAGAGTTTGAGTGTATACACTAGTGAGGAAATATTGAAAAGTATTTGGGTTTATTTGAGATTTAGGTATGAGTGTAGTATAAGCATTATTTGTTTGCATTCTCCATTATATTTGATATCAAGTTATAATAGTTGTCTTTTGTATGTGGATATAAGTTATAAGTTAAACCATATTTGTGTATACACTTCCACTTCATTTACTCTTAATTTATAGCATAGACAATTTAATGAGTTGTATAATGATGACCTTGGAATACTTGGACCAATTATGGAAAGTAAAAAATAATTAAATGTTAAATCTTTGTATTTTGAATGTAAAGGATGTGGATAATCCCTATTGGACATGACTCACTGACAAAGATTGAACTAAACTATTTCTATTCCAATATTACGTATAAATTGAAAACAATTAGTATTCTCCACAATAATTGTGGATGAGAATAAGGAATCAAGAGGATAAGCTTTATTATGGTTCTTAATCATATGATAATTATACTCGAAATATATTAAAAGGCCCCCATTGGGTCAATCACAGTTTATAAGTAGAAAATATAGTTAAATAAAAATTATAAAATTTTCTTGCTTAGATAGTAAAATAAAGACCTAAATCATATAACCTATTAGATTGAAGTGGAGTTTGTTCAAATATTATGACAAGCACATTCAAATGTACCTAAACAATGATTCTAATCTTGAAATCTAGGCCACTTTGTTTAACTTCTTCTAGATTTCATGTGAATGAAGTAGCTTAGTAGCTCCTTTTTTGATAGGAGTGATTTGGTTTGAATTCCTCAAAGGTATTAGTTGTTCACCACCTTAAGATGAGGGTGAATTTTGCTACCCCCTCTAACATCATGGTCAAACAACCCTAGCCTTAAGATAGCCCATAATGGCTCCATGAACTTCATTAGTTTTTTTTTTTTTTTTTTTTTTCTCTTTGAATTTATATATTTTCTTCCTTTTTATTTTCAAGAAATTAACTAGTATTAACCAATTATGTCACGCCCCAAAAGAGGCCTAAAAGTTTTCGCTAAAAGCTATTATGTCATGTGTGCACCCGTTACGTGATAACCACCTTATGAGTCAGGAGATGTAAGACTTTAAATAATTAATTAACAATTATAACCAATCATATTACATAAAGTTATATAATAAAAAGATAACAATAGATTCCATGCATTACAATTGACTAAGATCGCAAAGAATTTGAATCTCCTACCAACCAGTAAAATGGAATAAATTCTAAGTCTCACAAATTCAATTTTTACATCAGGGTCCTAAAAATAACATTTCATCTAAATAGTCTACTAATTATAATTCTTACTTTATCATTCTTGGCTTCCAAAAACTCTTGACACTTTGCATCTTATCCCATCTTAAGCTCTTAAGATTTTTACCTGCAAAATAATCCATAGAGGAGTGAGCACACTACAACTTAATGAATGGGAGTGCAGTACTCTTAATGCTACACACGCATAAACAATTTCAAATCAAGTTATCAAATCATATGCTATACATGAACAACTATATAAATGCAACATTTCACGCGATCTTTCGGTAATCGATGTGAAGTCTAAGGCTTATGCCCCCCCTGACCTTGAGTTAGGGATTCCAAAGCCACCATCAATGTTTAGGTCTCATTACCTGGTTTAATTATTTTATCTCTTTGATAATTTAAATATCTTTTAAACTTTGATATTAACAGCTCGAGTGTTCTCATACACTGAGTGCTCCTATGCCTCATGCACTGAATAACACCCTCAAGGACTGGTTGGACTTAGAATCGTCAAGGTGCGATAATCCTCTAATCACTTAGTTCGCATTTAGTGAAATAGTAATCTTTTGATTACTTTCGGCGAGCCCTATAGTAGTGATGACCTTCAATTTTATGCAATGTCTTAAGTAAATACATGTCTAGTTTTAGTTAAATCCAATCTTTTAATTAATTAGTTTGAGGTGATAGAATAATATATAATCATGAGCCAATCCACATTCAAGGTAATAAAGTAAACTATCAAGCATTTAAAAAAATACAATTCCAAGGATAAACAATAGGAACCAAGTGAAATCCCATAAGTAAAACTATTATACCTCATATTCACATTTACCACAACAACAAGAGATTATGCATTTCACATCATAGATAAAGCAAGGAAAGCTAGACCAACCAAATAGAAATGATCGAGCTAGACATGAAATTTTAGTTAAATAATAGTGTGATATAATTCGAATCTCCTCGATCGTCAAATCAATCACTCAGGATTGAGCTATAGTCCTCATTTCTTAACACCTCTATGCCATTTCACTTAAATGTCAAATCAACCATTCGAGATTGATTTACAATTATCATTCCTTGACACCTTTATGTTATTGCACTTTTTAAGTACTCGATTCTATACTTTCAAGAGTCGAGTAGGGTAATACAAAATGTATCCTTCCAAATCCTCAAGTATCATACATATATATAATAACAATATATATATATATATATATATATATATATATAACTTGTTTTTAACCAAAGTATAAATTTATTAAATATTTTTCCTCATGTACTCAAGAGAAGTAAAATGATATAATTATTGCATTGAAAAACAAAGACTTTCATTTATGATTTGTATAATTATAGGTATAAATGTAACCTATATAAATATAGTAGGAAAATTGTTTCTTCTAAGTATATATATATGTATTCTAAATTAGATTCTTATACATGTATATAATGATACATAGTTTGTTACATACGTCTATGCGTAAACACCAACTATACATATATATAGCAAAATTTAAGTTTACATGTATTAATTTAGTTTAAGAAAACAAAGCTAAATTTGGATATTAAATATATAATGATAGCATTAGCAAAATAGGACAAGGTGCCATCGTTAATATAGTGATATCTACTCTTAGCCCATTCTATTCTTTATATTGTTACAATAGTATCTATCTGTAATCTACCTAATTATTAATTTCTTCGTACAACTTCCTTTTCAACTTCTTCGCCCCATTGTTTACTATGGAAATAATAAAAATTACAACAATTGCAATCACAACCAAATGAGGCAAGACACATATGCAACATATCAAAACCAATTACAACATTGTAACATATCGTAAAGTTTCCTACTCACTTGTTTATGGCCGCTATAGTCCTAATTGTCATTGGATGGTTCCAATGTGTAGTCCTTTTATTGGAAGCAAAAACCGAAATGGAGAATGGAGAAAGCGGCTAAGCATCAACGTCCTTGATGATGCCTACAAGAACGGAAAATGGACGGATAATGAATCTTTCCAAGCAACTCAAGGGATCCTAAAGGCCTTCCATTTCGTAGTGCCAAATTGCCAATCTCTTTCAATATAAGGCCGTTGAACAAGTTCATTAAATGTAACCCAATAATCAACGATATCGAACTTATTATCAATGATAAGCCTTGTAAATTCCACAAAATAATCAATAGTTTTCTCGTGCTTCCATCCTCCATCTTCCAATTCTTCATCTTTCCCATTCCTTTTTCTCATTTTTCTTCAATCTTCTCTAACCTACGTCTAGCTTCATTTGTAATAAAGGAAATCCGACAACTGCTCTGAATCCATTTCAACTCAAACCCAACATTTCCCAGTCTCTCTAATACCTCCACAAAGTCCTTATGTACTCCGTTTCCAATAAGAACATATGGACTTGAACCAAATAACTTTGGCAACTACACAACGACCAAGATCGAGATTCTCATAATCTCGAATCCTTGACAACAACACGCGACTCTCATACCCAAAAACCTCCCTTGCACCCTTATAAACCCTCTCTATCTTATCGCGGCAATCCCGTAACGCAATAACACCCCACAAGTCTCTAACAAAGCAACATCATCACTAAGAACCATCATATCTTTTGGCAGCAAACCAACATAATCCCATTGTTCCAAACCTAAACTCTCAAAAAATGGCTTGTATTCGTTAATCGAATGGTACCGCAAAACTGGGAAATCGTCATTCCTTTGTCCTCATGATTAGCCACTTTTGGGATGAGTCTCCCAAGAAAATTGGGGAATTTCTTGCATGTGCACTATTGCTGTTGATACGTAACATAATGGCATCGGACTATAGGGTGTAGTGTGAGTTTGTTCAGTCGTGGCCACAGATGATCCAACCTCTCTTCCGACATCATCGTTGCTGTTACGCCGCTGGAAGTACGTTACTGCTCAATGCCGGCACCTGCTTCTCCTCATCTGACTCCTTCTTCCGCTTCTTCCTTTCCATTCCCTTCTATTGTCTTCCCGCTGTCTTCACACCGGATCTCCGATCGTCCATCTTCCTGACCAACTCAACAAGTGCTTGCCATGGGGCAAATTTTCATCACTGAAGTAGTATTCCACCTGTTTGATGATCTTTTGTTTAAGATCATTAGTGAGGACGCTGCCGTCGGTTGTTTGGATCCATCTCCACTGTGGGGTCCATTGTCTCTGTAAAGTTCGCCCCTGAATGGCTGCTTGTTGAAGTAGCGGTTATAGTTGTCGATGAAGCCAATAGCAGCGGGGAAGGAGGCATGCGAGGGTTTAGGGATGGAGGAGGAGGAGTCGATGGGGTGTGGGTTGGGAGTAGTGGCGAAGCGACGGAGAGAGTTGTCGTTGTGGTGGTGGAAGAGAAGTTGAGGGTTTCTGTGATTCGTCAACTGGCAGCGCCAACCAACGGACCCGGGAGGTACGAGCCAAATCTTGAGAGAGCCATCATCTTGAGCGGTTGCAACTCGAGAGTCATCAACTCTGGTGGCGAGGGCGACGATTGGCAAGGGTTTCCTATTGATTGAGCTCGTTCGATATGCTTCGAGCATTTTACTACACTGTGACGACAGAGAAAGAGGAGAGGAGGGGGCAGAATGGGACGTACATACGGAATTAAAGTGGGAGTGGGAAGAGAGAGTGAACGAGGGAGAGAAGGACAAGGGACAGACGATAGGGGCTCCACCAGCGACAAGGAGATGATAAGAAAATGAAAGGAAAGAAGAAGGAAGGAAGGAAGGAAGAAGGAAAAATGGGCGATTGGGAATGGAGAAAGGGAGTCCAGTTGGAGTCTAAGGAAAAGATGAGAAGAAAAGGAAGAAGGAAGGAAGGGAGGGCAGAAGAGGCACGGGACGGGAGGACAGCACGGACAGGCGACATGACCAGGAGCGGCTGATGTGATGGAGGTCGGCCTGATCTGATCATGCCAATGCATTTGCTCTGACCGGCGTGGGAGGGGAGAGAGCGACACAGGACAATGCGGCCAGGTTTTTTTTTTTTTTTGCATTTATTATAAATTTACGTATGCATATATATATATACGGATATATATATATTTATTTATTTATTATTATTATTCTCCTATTTTATCAAAATTTTAGAATTACATCAATGATATCCTTATAATCTAGTTTAAAAGTAGTTGCTATTTTCTTTTATTTTAATATAATTTTTTTTTTAATTTTTAGGTTGTTATAAATTAGATATCGCATGTGTCCCATGATCACCATTAACAAGTAATTATAAAACATAAGTCACATGTTTGTCAAGAAAAATACATTCACTTGTTTGTCAAAACCCAAAAAACAAGTCATGTTTTTATAATTTCTTCCTAATTATATGTGCATATACTATACTTTCAAATGTAATGCAGAAATTTATCTAGTTGTTAATTGTTAATAAATTTAGGATTTTGAGTGTATGCATCTCTCTTTCTTTTTCCTTTTCCTTTTATTTATTTTTCTCTTTTTTTAGAATTTTTTTTTATATTTTTAAGGACTCTCATAGGCCCTTTGTCATTAAAAAAGATAAGCCAGCATTCTTAAAAATACCAAATTTATAAGGACATCTCAAATTTTTGAAATGCTAATTTTAGGTTCATGCATATGACTTAAGAGATGATTATTATGGAGGAAAATGCAAAAATAATTACAAAGATGATTTGGACAATTGAAAAGGAAAACAATAGATAAGTCATAAAAACACAGAATCAAAGCATTGAGATAAATATTCAATAAGTAATAAACGCAAATCTAGAAGATAAAAAATTGTGAAAAACTGTCATTTTAAATGATATGATTAAAGGAGATTTCAAAATTATGGAATAATCAGAAAAGGAAGCTCTAAAATTATTGAAAATTGTCATTTCACGCAACGTGATTAGTGGGAAAGCCATCAAGTCATCATTGATTAAATTACAGTAAAAATCCCTGGATAGTTGATGACATGTAGATGGATTTAGCTTAATTCCAGATGCAAAAGTAGGGTATCTTACCTTTAATATTATAAGATAAAGCGTAAATATAGAAAAGGAAATTAGAAATCCCAAAGGAAAGTATTTGATAAGATTCACCAAAAATAAAATATAAAAAAACTAAGTAAAAGAACAGTATCTGATACACCTATACAGGCTATAAAAGGGAGTACGGTTTATCACATTGATTTTTTCCAATATAACATTAAGGATCTTTAAAAAGAAGAAGCCATAAATGAAATTTTCTAAGATGCCGGTTGGTGTCGGTTTTTTCATCATGCAAGGTTTACTATTTGTAACATTTTTAATTATGATCAAATATATATATATATATATATATTAAAAGCAATTTAGTAACAATAATATCTAACACATAAAAATAAAAGAATAGTGTCCATATATTAGTAAAATAACCCTTGCTTTTATGGTATATTTAGTACATAGAAATAAACTCATAATGAAATCATGATTTAAGATTTTTTTTTATTTTTTTCGTTGGAATGCACTTTTAAAGATTGGAATTACAATTTCTTAGAATTATTGACTCTACCTTCTAAAGAAAATTTGATCCAATCTTTGAAATGGCAAAATTATAATCCTATTTCGATGTCTTTAATTATCATTAATTGAAATTACTTATTTAACTTTTAATTTCATCATTACATTTAATAATTAATGATAATTTTGACAAATGAAATTTCATATCTATTCCATTCCATGTTTGAGTTCAAACTCAAGAATGAATTTATTAGTAAAACCTTACATAGCAATTTCAAATTAAGGCAATTAATTTAGCATTTGATTTTTCTTTTTTTTTTCTTTTCAGAAAAAGGGAAAAAGAAAAAAAACTTCAGCCAAGGAAGGAGCTTTCACAGCAAACCAATATACCTTTATCTATCAAATGAATCCATAATGTCCAAACTCCAAAGAACAAGATAGCAACTCCAAGTTTTCAAGATAAAAACCCAAAATTTGAAGATCCTTAATGTCCATACTTCTACATACGTGATCCAACTTCTAAGGAACCCCATCGATGCAAAAAAGCAACCTGGGATCCCATGCTCTATGCTATGCTATGCTAGGTGTATTAAAAAATGTTTTTAAGTATATTTTAATTTGTAACCGGGGTGTCGCTCTTGCAAGGAACCCGCGTGCATCAGACTTTAGACCAGGTTTATGTTTATGCATGCAAGTATTTTCCATTTTGAACGAAGGTTTGAAGGAAAAATTATACGATATTATGCGATTAGAAACAGACAGCAAACACCATTCCCACTCACATAAGATGTGCACGAATACAGTTTCCCGTTTTCAGCTTTAATGTCTCAAGAAGTACTGACATTCCCAAGTGAGAACAACATCAATAGAAACATATTGACATACAGTAAAAGGATTAATCCTTTCCTGCACATTTTATAACCTATAATGAAAGTTAAAAAGAGCAAGAAAAAAATTTGCAAGTGATTTCATAGGATCTGCAGGCAAATGAAATATACTGTGCACAAGAAGCAAAGCTGCTGGGCAAGACTGGTCCCTCCAGTTTCAGTTTCTGGGGAAAAATTTGCAAGTAATTTCATAGGATCTGCAGGCAAATGAAATATACTGTGCACAAGAAGCAAAGCTGCAGGGTAAGACTGGTCCCTCTAGTTTAAGTTTGTGGGGCTGGAGCTGGTGCTGCTGGTGGCTTCAAAAGCGGTTGCAGAGCCTTGACAACGATGGTCATATTTGGACGGAATTCAGCTTCATATTGCACGCATAATGCTGCAACAGCTGCCAACTGGATCAAACCAAAGCACAATATTTCAGCCACCTTATCAAATAGTGCGCAGCATGTAAACGTCTATATATGTGCATACTCATGCAGGTGCAAGAAGATACCTTGGCTATTCCTTTTGGGGGATAATCCTTAAGCTTTGGATCAACACATTGTTTTACTTTGTCTTCACTCAATCTTGGAGTAGCCTATTTAAAAAGGAAAAAAAAAATTCACATTTTTTCTCAAGATTAACAAGAGACTCCTAGGATAAAAAGGATGGTCACTAAAGCAGACATAAAACTCACCCAGGTTACAAGACTCTGCTGTCCACGAGGCATGGTATGATCAACGGGCTTTCTCCCAGTTAAAAGTTCTAAAAGCACAACTCCAAAACTGTACACATCACTCTTCTGTGTCAATTGACCAGTCATTGCATACCTGTAAATTTATTTCATATTTTGGTTAATCAGCTGAAACTTCATAAAATAAGAAATTATCAGGGAAGGAAATGTATATAATACTGATAGTCCACCAAGACTACACAGTTTAAGCTCTATCACCATGTTAAGCAATAATCTAAACCAAAACTTTCAACTAATATCAGTTTTGTTCTGAAAACGAGAAAAATCAAGAACCACCAAACAGTTTAAGCTCTACCACAATGTTGAGCACCTGTCTAAACCAAAAATTTCACATCTTATCACTTTCTTTTTCAAAGCAAGAAAAAATAAGCAGAAGCAGAAGCAGATAATTGTTTAAAGCACTCAATATGAACTCATGCAAACATTCAGAGTGCCTAATAATCCTATTGTCAAAAAGACTATATGCTAAATGAAAAAGAACAAACAGCACCATAGCCATAGTCTAAACAACTATGTATATGATATCATGATAATCAACAAACAGAAACTCTGAGTATAAATGCTTGCTGTGATGTGGAAAACGGATGTGTCGACACCAAATGCAGAATTGGAACTTGGAAGCAATAATGCAAGAACCAGCTGTAACCCATGGGGATGAGATTGTTCCAAGGAAAAACAATATTAGAAAGCCAATAATAATTAGATTTCTGCCAACTCAAATAAAACACATTTAAAAAATGCTAGATGTAAATTTCATAGCCTAAAAGAAAATGGAGGATTACTCTGGGGCGTGATAACCAAAAGTTCCCAAAACTCTAGTAGAATGCAAGCGAGCAGCCATATCTGGAGCCTGATTTGATAGGTTGAAGTCTGCAATTTTCGCCTTGAAATCTTCTAACAGGAGAACATTGCTAGATCTTATATCTCTATGAATAATAGAGGGCTGAACCTTCTCATGTAAATATTCTAATCCTCGAGCTGCATCAACAGCAATTCTAACTCGCTGCATCCAGTCAAGTGTAGGACCTGGTTGTGCACCCTGAACTCCTTTTCTACCTATAAGTGAAATCAAAGAGAATTAGCAACCTTCAATTGGAAAAATTTGTCAAATCCCTTAAAATTGAAGCTAAAAAAAGAGGAATATACCATGTAGCACATCATGTAAAGATCCCATTGTAGCAAACTCATATGCAAGTACTCTTAGATTCCCTTCCACACAATAACCATGCAATTCAACAAAGTTTTCATGCTTCAACCTGGAAACTCTGGAAACCTGAAAGGGGAAAAGTCAAATAAAATAAAATGCGATTGCCAAAACAAAAACTGCTTTATCATTAAACTAAATGCCACAGGCATGAAATCTTAAAAATGCAAGTACCAGGTGCATGTGAGCCTCGGGAGATACAAACCTGAGTCAAGAACTCCACATCGGTCTCAGGTTCGGAAGTGACATCAAGCTTTTTGATTGCCACAGCTTTTCCACTATTTAAACTGGCAAAATATACTCTGCCATAAGATCCTTCCCCGATCAATGCCTTTGATCCAAAGTTATCCGTCTTCTCTTTCAACTCATCTGAAGACAAAGCCGGCACTTCTATAGGTGGAGGTGCCTTTTGCACTTCATTTTTTACAGGAAATGATGTCTTTGAGCTTTTTTGGTATCCTACGGAGGTAAAACCAACTATAGTTGAAATTGGGCAAAGCCAACTGCATTGATAGAATGGCAGAACTAGCATGCTCAAGACAAAGCCGAGATCAGCAAAAAGGCATAATGTTTCGATGCATTTGAACAGCTTTAAAATTTGGAAAGCAGATTCAACTGGTTTGATTGGATAAACTAAACTTCCTTTTAAATAAAAAAAAGGAAATCCTACGAACCAGATCACCTTCTGGCTTCCATGGTGACTTTTTGTTTAGTCTTCAATGAAGCAAAGATAGGGCTAGTAATTGGAGTTCCTATCTCCTATAGATTTCCAATGAAAGGAACTAATGAATCAAAGGATCCTGTTTGACTTTTTGCCATTCAAGAACTAGTGGCTAGCTTTACATGTCAAAAATATAGGAGCCAGAAGAAATGTGGAAACATTGACAGGCTTATCCGATGCCCTACAGTACTAATAATTTACTAGTTTCTGAGAATGTCAATACTCGTGAAGCTACAGAACATGCAACTATAAGCAAATCTACGCAAGAAGATGGAGGTATAAGCGCTATATAATTTAACAATGTCCAACACCAGAAATCAAGGTTGGATTACCCCAAAAAACTGAATTAAATTGATCAAGACTCATTTCCTCACCCAATAATCAGTGATCAAAAGCAAAATGATTTAATAAATATATATATATATATATATATGCCATCATTTTCCTGAAGCATACAGCACTCTACAGATTCACTAACTATAGACGGATTACACTTTTCTTATACAGATTATACTAACAAATCCAGACGAGCAGAAAATTCCATATTTTAGATGATCATAGATGTAAAAGGCCTTTCATGTCAAAATGATGAATATAATCTTGGATTGCCAAATAATTTGTCAAGGCAACAAATATCCAATCATAAAGACATTAGTCAAAAAGTGCATACTTTCTCCATGATTTGGTGGGCTTTTCAGGTGGTCATCCACATTCGAAGGATAGGACTCTTCTACTTGACAAGTACAACAGAGCCACTTGCGCATCTTGTCCTTCTTCCTCAGATACAGATCGTCTTTAGCACCTCGGTTTTCCAATCGCATAAAACGATTGGGAGAAGTAGCACGTGCCTGCAGCCACAACACATCTTTTAAACATCCCATAAGAAAAATCTCATCCTTTTCAAATACAATCAATTTCCACTATCTCTAGTAACAATTCTAAACAGAGCAAACCACCTACTAAGCTAAATTTACCACGAAAAACAGCCTCATAAATTATACATACCTGGTGAAGATATTGTCCATGTAGCAACTAATGTCTATAGACCAAAGAGCTAAAATTAAATAAAAAGAGTGAAATGCAGGCCTGGTAAATCTAAATGACAACCTTAGTAACATGGGCATTTTACATTTCCCTCCTATTTCATAAAAGCCAAGACACCGAGGCAACCGGCAAAATGTCATTCTCTTTCATGCCTTACTACCATATACAAATCGAGCTAATATTACAAAAATATATCATTTGCTGAAGATCATTTTCTTTATAGTATTAATAGAATTATTCCATATTCTACCAAAATCTGCCCCTTTAGACTAGAATCATTGGAGCATGGTAATAAAACCCAAATCCTGCAGTAAAGATATCAAGCTCCAATCTTGTTATATTATTATTCCCATCACCACACCGAGAATTCTCAAGATGCGAGCAAACGTTTCACATTTCAAATCACCTAATATACATCAAAACAATGTAATACAACCGCATCCATTTCCAAAAACCCGAATTCATTCGGCTGACAAAATAAACCAGGAATCATGTAAAGGATCAATCTTGGAATCAATAATGGTCTTTCAATTTCAATTTACATTAAAGAAAATAAAAGGGCATTATAAACATGTATAAATGAGAGGAAAATAACACAATGTTACTCACTCCATAACCGCGGCGATAATAATAGTCACGATCCATGATGAATATCCAACAAGAAAAATTAAATTAAATAGAAAAAGTATATAAATCACAAATTAGGAAAGAATCACGCAATTAAAGGACAAAACCCCGAGGATAGAGGTTGAAAATGGAAAGTGAAAAAGAAAGATAAAGAAGGGAAAAAAAAATTTGAAAAGAAACAAGAATTAGAGATTAGAATGAGGGTGAAGGTCCTAAATTAAGGCAAAAACACAGCAAAGCAAAAAACTGAAAACGAAAAATGAAAATTTGATAAAGGAGAAAGGGAAGGAAGGAAGGAAGGAAGGGAAAATCAAATTACCTGTCGCGCCCTGCTGTCCTTCTCTCGAGCGAAAGCGATATTCTGTGTGTGTGTGTGTCCGTAGACTGTACGTGAATGTGAGTTTGCGTGAATGGGAATTGGAAGATGCTTGCTGGCTCGTTCGTGTATTTGGTTATATTGTACGTAATGACATGTGGCATTTGAGGGGAGAGAGAGAGATCATTTGGCATATTGGATTTAAATTAAGGAATGAGTACCTCAAGAATAACATGGAAACTTCTTTCCCTATGTACCTAATATGGTGACTACAACATTAAAATCCATATTAATTTCCACCATCTGGAGTCCCCGTTTCATTGAAAATAATTATACACTGAATATTTTTATTAAATGAGTATAACCTAGCCTAAAATATGATGCATGTATGCATCAACGTTTAATTTAGTCCAACCCAACTTTGGAGGATTCCACGACATTGGCCATTTTCGTATAGTGAAGGATTGTTTCTTTCTTTTGGTAAAAAGCCAAGACCCCTTCACTCGCTGCCTTATCAACGGGAGGAAGTTTAATCTCCAAGCTCGGTCTGTCAAATAATACATTTATTCCAATCAGTCCACATCGGCCATAGAACGGAGGACAAAAATAAATTACACCAAGGTGGTATGGTTATGGTACTAGATTGTTTGGATTTCTTCACATTGTAGCACTTCTAATCTATATGTGATCTCTATCTACTCAGCCCAATCAAGATGATCGAAGGGCATGGGCAATATCTTAACGCACGCTTTATGTCACGGTCCATGATATCAAGAGGAAGTCAGAGATCAATTTGTTGAGCTTATAATATAGTGAGTAATATCAGTAGGATGGTTTGTTTTAGGGGTATAGGTATTCTGAAGATGAGTTTAACCATTCGTGAACAAATTGGTATAGCGCTCTCTTGATGATAGTCGCTATAGGCCAAAACTATTTAAGAAGGTTAGCCTTACAATTATAAGGGGAACCATGGTAAAGTTGAATAAAAGCTCTCATAATGGGAGATAGGCTTGAAACAAGTCCTAAATAAAGAGGAATGGAAGACTAACTCGCCATCAAGTAATGAGGTAAAAGTACAAAATAAAGAATGGTCAAGCGTTGCACGGGATTTCTAAGAGGGGTGGACCTTTCATCTTGTGACAAGTAAATGTCATGATACATAACAAATAGATATCATGGTCCATGACATCAAGAGAAAGTGAGGGATTAACTTGGGCTTAGAACATAATGAGTGGCATCGACAAGGTAGTTTGTTTTAGGGGTGTAGGTACTTTAAAGGCAAGTTTGGCTACTCATGAATAAACTAGTTAAGACTTGATGTTGCTTTCTCAATGAGAGCCATAACAAACTGAAACCAGCTGAAAAGGTTGGTCCTCACAATCATAAGAGGAATTATGGGAAAACTGGATGAAGTCTCTCTTGATAAGGTATGAGCTCAAAATAAGTTCTAGGGAAATAAGAAGAGAAGGATGGCATGCCATCCCAAATTGAGGCAAATGTATGAAACAAAAGATGGTTGAGCGCTGCATGAGATTTCTAGGAGGGGAAAACCTCTCGTCCCATGACAAGTGGCATTAGAGTTAGAAGGTTCCAAGCTTCATTGAGTCACCTAAATGCTACCTAAGCAAAGTAAACATCGTGTGTGGGTAGTCTTATTGACAAAAAGGCTTGTGTGGGAGAAGCTCAAGAGGAGGAGTAGCTACTAAGAGGACACCATTGTAAAAGGAGAGGTAGTTGTGTTACGAGTTAAGACTTTTGTAACAAGAGTTGCCTAAATTAATACAAAATAAAGAAAAGTAAACCAGTGGACCACCTTATCATTGAGCTACTCAACAAGAGGTGATCTTAGAAGATGTAGAGAGGGGTGAGGTTAAGTAAGAAGAGCCATGGAAGTTTCATAGCCTTGGGTGAGATGATCTTGGAGTGGAGTGAGATAGTGGTGTCACACCTTAAAAGGAAGCTTAGAAGTCTCCACAAAAATCATTATGGCACGTGTGCACCCGTTACATGATGATCGTCTTACGAGTCAAAGATCATAAGACTCTAAATAAATAATTGCATTTACAACTAATCATAGTACATATAATTAGATAATAAAATATAACTATGGATCTCATATACCACGGTCAACCATGATCGCAGAGAATCGGTATCCCCTACTAATAAGTAAAATAGGATAAATCCTAAGTTTCTTAATTTCAAATTCTATTTACATGGGAGTCCTAACATTTCATCTAAGTAAATCTATCCTTCACAATTCTTATTTTGTTGTTCTGGTCTTCCAAAACTCTCAACACTTTACATCTTATCCCATCTCGAGCTTTCATAATCGCTACCTACAAAAGAGTTTATGAGGAGGTGATCACACTATGACTTAGTGAATGGGATGGTAACACTTTCAATGCTACGTACACACAAGCAATTTCAAATTAAGTTATCAAAACATATGTTATGCATGAGCAACTATATGAATGCAGCATCTCACGTGGTCTTCCGGTAACCGACGTGAAGTCTAGGGTTTACGCCCTCTTGACTTTGGGTTGAGAATTCCAAAGCCACCATTAGTACCTAGGTTATTACCTAGTTTATTTATCTTATCACTTTATTAATTATGATATCTTTTTAACTTAACAACGAACGCTCCCGTACCTTTCTACACCAAATAGAGCAAAACCCTTAAGGATCGACCGACACAAAACCATTAAAGCGCGACGATCTCCTAATCACTTAGTTCACACTTGGCGGAACAGTAATCCTCTTGATTACCCTGGTGAGCCCTGTAGTAGTGATGGCCTTCAATCTCATGCAATGTCTCGTGGAAATGCATGTTAGGTTTTTAATCAGGTCCACTCCCTTAATTAGTTGATTTAAAGTGTCCAAACAATATATATAATCACAATCAATTCTCATTCAAATAATGAAGCAACTACCAAGCATTTCATTTCTCACTTACCACAACAAACAAAGATCATGCCTTTTTTATCACACAAAACAGACACTGAACCCAGACCCATGGATGTAAACTATTTAGTTTTACAACACGTTAAATTAACTCGGCACCTCTCTATGCCATTTCTCTTAAATGTCAAACTAATTACTCGAGGTTAATTTACAATCATCATCTCTGACACTTCTGTGTCATCGCACTTCTCAAGTGTTTTGTTATTCACATTTTCGAGAGCCAGTAAGGTCATCTCATATTTCCTTTTGATGTTCTCAAGACATTTGTGTATAATATATATATGTTCGTGATAAATCTTTAATTAAGGACAATTTACTAGACACTTTCCCTTACGTACTTAAGAGAGTAAGAAAAAACAATCGTTGAGTTGTAAAATCAAGATTTCACTCATGATTTATATGATTGAGTTCATGAGTGTATTGTGTAGATATAATAGGAAAATAAGTTTGCCTAGGTATACGTACACATTCAAGAATCGACTCTGACATGTATACATAATGACATCTATTGACCTTATTCCAACTAAGCACACCTGCTTGGTAGCTCTAGAAGAAAAAGTTAGGTTTCTATGTTCTGGTTTGATTTGGAAGAAAACAAATTTAAATTATGGGTTAGGCTTGTGGTAATAGCACTGGTAATATGGTGCTAAGTGCTATCGTTAAGATAATGACATCTATGCCCTCGAACCATTCATTCCTCTACACTTTTTATGACTTCTTTCCTAACTCATTAATCCTCACTACATAACTCAACTTAGCAATAATCACATTAAGTTGCAAACACAACAAACAACAATTTCACACCCATAGCAATCAACATACAACACAACATGGTTGCATATCATTAAGTTTCCTACTCACTTGTTTAGGGTTGTCATAGCCCTAGCTAAAGTCGAGCGATTCTAATGGATAACCCCTTTGCTTTCCTCTTAAAATCAACGTCCTTCTATAATACTTCCTCAACCAACCATAGAAGTCCGCATCTCCACCTGACTTTGGTAGCTTTCCAGCTCCTGATATGGGTACTCTGCTTATCTTGCGTTTGATGGCAAAGCGTGAAGTCTCCTTCTTAAGGAACTTTGGGCGAACAAGATTCGAATGTTGAACACTTCTTCAACGTGATTCTGATACAGGGTTCTAGAAGGAACGATCTTCCTACTAATCATTGCTTCTAATACCCCAAGTTGCTGTGATCGACTGTTTGCTTTCCTTGTGTAGAAATCGAGTAATGCAATGTTTTCGATGTACCAAATTTGGAATTCCTTCTTCTATGTATGTAAGATAACTTTAGAAATGACAACTAAAGGTCTTGCATTAGGGTATTTGGCCAAGAATGATCTTCCTCGATATCTTTTGAACATTCTATTATGAAATCCATTTTATGCCAAATATCCCCCAGGCCATCATCTTAGATGTTGCTCGAATCATTCGCTTCACCATCTACACCAATATAAACATCTCTTCTTCTCGTTTACTTTCACACACAGACACACTCACCTCTTTCACGTAATTCCCTCTTCCTCCTCAGTTTCACCTTTCCATTCTTTCTTCTTTCCTTGTTGACATCTCCACCTATAGGGTTTCCCATCCTCTCTATTGGTCTCCATCCTCACTCATGCATCCATACATACACCAGCCATTCCTACACACCAACTAACTCCTATCATATACATACACACTTCACACACCACGTACGCACCTACACGTACATACACACAATCATACCACACACCTAATTACACGCACACGCAACTGCACTTTATTATTCTCCTTTTTCCTCAAGTCTACATACATATATGCCACTAGTGCACACACACACACACATACTCCATTCACTTCTCACACCGTCGACACACATACACACACGTACTCTACATACACTTCACACCATTAATACATAAGTTCACACCCCACACATCATCTCATACTCATACATACACTATCCTCAACTTCCATATACATATCACATACCCACACACTACACGTCTTTCGTACATATATGCATATACCACATACTCCACATACCATCCATATACACACACGTACCCCACACCCCACATTTTCCATACACCTATACATATACTCCATACATACCACACCTTCCATATATACACACACCCTCACACGTCTCATGGCAATTCATACACATACCACACACCATCCATATACATACACTCCCTTCACACATACCACATATCATCCTACACATACACATCCTGCATATACCACACACCTTTATACACATACATGTCATCCACCTACATCACCTCATGCACATACGCTCATATCCACACCGCATACCATCTCTTATACTTACACGCATACTCCACATGCCCATATACACACACATGCCGCACACACCACATACACTTACATACACTCACCCTTACACTTGCATACCTTCACCTACACATGCACACATCCTTACACACACACCATCCACCGCCACATACACTCATCTCCACATACACCACGCACATACTCATCCTACGTTCCGCACACCACCACACACTTACATACACGTACCCCTACACACTGCATACTTCCACCTACACATACACATCTTCATGTACACCATCCTTCACCCACACACACACATCTCACACACACCATCCTTCACCCGCACACACACCCTTGTACCTTCTCCCCTTGTTTGGAACCACAACATTTGATTCTTTAGCGGTTACTGAAGTTTGAACTTCCAAAACAGGTTGCTCCTCCTCGGAATCACATCATCCTCATAAGACATTTCACCGTCCTTGTCGCCACAGCGACTCACACCATCCCGACACAACCATTTAGCTCACACTAAGGGTTTCCTTCTCCATTTTTCCACCGCACTTGCCTATTGCTGTTGCTGGGTCGTTGTCATCATTATTGCCATTGTTATGGTCGTTATGGTCATTGCTGTCGCCGCAGTTGGGGCCCCCATTGCTGCTGTTCATCGTTGTCGCCATTGTTATTGTTGCAGCCACTATTGGAGTCGCCGTTGCTGCTGTCGTTGAGATCGTTGTTGCAGTTGCTGTGGGGATCGCTGTTGCTGCTGTTGTTACAGTTGTTGCGGCCGTGGTTGTCGTCATTGCTACCATTATTAGATGGCCGTCGGTCGTCATTCCTCACACACCCACACACCTACACACCGAACACCATATCTATACACACACATCTCCTCTCTTCTCCTTCGGTTGGGTGCTGCTGTCGTCGTCGTTGCTGTCATTACAACCGTTGTAGTCACCGTCGTTATTACAGCTATGGTTACCATTGAGGTTGCTGCCGTTGTGGTCGTCGTTTAGGTAGTCATTGTCTTCTTTAAGTTGTTTGTTGTCATCGTGGTTACCGTCGCCGTTGGAAGTACGCGATTGCGCATGCCGGCGTCCCCACTTCCACGTGTGGTTCCTTCTTCCGATTCGACGGTGACGATTCGAACAGAGCTGAGGACGGGACGGGATGAATGGCGGGGTTCTAGACCTGCTACTACTACCTTCGGGGTGAAGAAGGTTGGGTAGACACGTGGTTTGAAAGTTGTTGAAGAAGACGCAACTCGGAAGGAGAAGGAGAAGAAGAGAAGAAGAAGAGAGAAGAAGGGAAAGAAAAGGGAGAGAGAAAGGACAAGGATGGGACGGCTTTGGGATTGCTGTTGCAGCTGTTGCGCTGCTGCCGTCTGACGCCGTGATGGACGGGATGGACGTGACGTGTGGCAGATTTTGAAAAATCTTTTTTTAGTTGTTTGTAATATATTATATTATATTATACTATACATTGTAATGTCTCTATTTTGTATTTCGCACGCGTATAAAGATATCTTTAAATTTTTATATTTTTAGTATTTTATTACGAAAAGCTTACATCTAAGCTAATCTGATTATCCCGAATATAAATATTCACTCTAATTTTCATTTAAAATTTCTAGATCTATAATTTAAATTAATTTCATTATTTAACCTAATATTGTTTGGAAATTAGGTTTCGGAGAATTTATTCTTCTAATTGTTTAAAATTTTAAAACCTATTATTATCACAAAATAAAATAATATTTATTATTTTATTTATTTTCTATAAATGTTCATATAGTTTTTTAAAATTTTTAGGACTTTACAGCAGGTGTAGGAGGATGGTAACCATATGGCGAAATACAACTATAAGTCATCTTATCGTTGGGTAACTCAGTAAGAGGCAATCTTAAAGGATATGGAGAGGGGTGAGGGTGAGAGAGGAATGCCCATAGATGCTCAAAGACTTGACTGAGGTGATCTTAAGGTGGAGTTTGGCAATAGGTAGAGTATGGTGGTAATTAGTTGGAGTCTTACAACAGTAGACTACCCTATTATTAAGTAATTAAGGAAGAGTTGATCTCGAAGGACGAAAAGAAGGGGTGAAGGTGAGATAGGAAGGCTTGTGGAAGCCCATAGTTTTAATATGATAAAACCTTGGGAGAATTTGCCAATGGGGATAGGTGGTAATCTATTGAAAATGGGAAAGTGACTAGAGATTGGCTTTGTGACAAGGGCATTACGAATTTAGGTGGGGGAGAATGTCATAGTTTGTGACATCAAGAGGAAGTGAGGGATTAACTTGGGCTTAGAATATAGTAAGTGGCATTGGTAGGTTAGTTTGTTTTAGTGGTGTAGGTACTTTGAAGGTGGGATAAATTGGTTGGGAGTTAATGTCGCTCTCCTAATGATGGCCATGGTAGGCCAAAACTAGTTAAGAAGTTTGCGCCCCCCCTAAACAATCATAAGGTGGATCATGGCAAAGCCAGTTGAAGGTTCTCTTGATAGGCGATGGGCTCAAAATAAGTCCTAGGTAAATGGGAATGGAAGGTTGGCTTGCCATCAAAAAATGAGGCAAAAGTACAAAATGAATGATGGTCAAGTGCCGCATAGGATCTCCAAGTGGGGTGAACCTCTCATCTTGTGACACTCTACAACTTCATTTATATCATAGCTTCTTGGACAAGCAACAAAATTACTGTTTTATTGATTTTTCTTAAAATTAACTGAAATTGATAGTTCGTTTTCAAAAGCTCTCCATATACATAATTTAATATTTAAACTTAACTAGAATGCTTAAAGCCAATTCATTTCCACTCACTTTTGACTTTCTTTTCAATTTTCTTGCTAAGTATACAAACTTGTTGAATTTTTTTTTTTCATTATTTGCTCTAAAGCAACAAATGAAACCCTTCCCAGATGGTTTAAGATAATGAGGACTTTAAAAATGATTCTGGAAAGGTTAAATCTAAACTTATCGTTGTTGCATTTGTTTCTAAACTTTTAGATCTCAATATCATGAGTTGTTTTGCTTATAAGTGGCTTTTAAGTTTTAACTAGAAGTGCTGGTAGGAGGTTGCCATAGTATTCAATCTTCAGTAGTGGTAGTTAATAAATGAGGAAAATATTGATGAAAAAAAAAAAGAATTGTTTTCCAAATTGTAAGAATGTTATCATTTTCTTTATGTTCAATTAATATTTTACATGACAATTAACTGTTGCTACAAGCCATTAATCAATACCTTCATTTCTATCCACCACCTATGTGTTTGGGTTGGTAGAAAGCAATGAAAAATGGAAAGAAATATATTGTTTGTTAAATGAAATAGATAATGAAAGTTGATATATACACATGGAAATGGATGAAGATATTTTTACTTTTGACCATATCTTCAAAATGGGAAAGAAATAGATGGAAATTGATGTAAAGAAGAGGAAGTTATCAAGGCACACTTCATAATAATGTTTGTTAAAAGGAGATAGGGATAGTTATTGTTAATTACACCATTTTCTTTTCTCATTTGCTTATTGTGATACCAACTAACTAAAAAATTTGAGGATATTTATCTTTACTTCCTTATGTGTTTTTAAGTCTAAATGTAAACTGAAAATTATCTTCTCTTCATTTTGTATCAACTTCTCTTAATTTTCATTGATTTTCTTTATTCTTAAAAATAGCCAAACATATATCCAATTAGTTAGAATATTAACATAGTATATTAAGATTGAAATAGAACATCTTATATTTTTAATGCAAGACTTTGAGTACACTTGAAGTAAAAAATAAAGCTATGATTGCAAACTAAGACCTCTTTTTCATTATTTTACTTAATCTCGAGTTAAATTGAGTGCAGTTCATTAGAGAGTTCTTATTTACAAATAGTGCAACGCACTACGCTTGATGTTATTTGTGAGTGTGTTCTTGTGCATTTGGCTTTTTAGAACCACAAATTTAGTGATAAATAAAGTTGGCATGAAGTCTTAAGTTGGAGTAATTATGTACTCATAAAGAGTAAAAGGCATTCGAAATTCTGCATTAAAATCTAGGCTTAATCTCTTAGCCTATCTCTTTCATTTTACTACAATTTTCTCCATTTATTGAATAATTTATCATTCATTAATTCTTTACTTGTTAATTTTCATTGAATTCAATAATTGAAAAAATAAATCACCCCTTTGTGATATGAGCATAGATCCACTGATCAATTATGGTGGATTGACATGGTTCACAATCCAACAAAATTACAATTAATAATGATCGATATTATGCACAATAATTATAATTGTAAAGAAATTAGTCGCCACAATCTACTTGATTAGATTGATAAGACTGAAATAAGAAAATAGTCTCTTAAGTTCTCATAAGAGTTTCTTAATAAATAAAAGTGAACAATTGATTGTAAAATAATGAAATATCGCTATAAATGCTAACCTTAGTCTAATGGAAAAAAAAATGAATATAACAAAATAGACAAAAAGTTGCATGCATAATTTCTGGCATGTTCATAGTTAGGTTTATGGACGTGAACTTGGCCGTGATCCTCTCACCCTTCTTTTGAAGTCAAAATCATGGGCATAAATCTCTTATGAACACACGTGCTAATGTTCATAACTAGGTACACAAGCGTGTACTCAACTGTGAACCCTCCTGTGACCTCCAAAGCGCTTTTTGTCTTCATTCCTTTGCTTCCAAGCTAGATTCTTTGGGTTCTTAGGCTTTCACTTATATTTTCTTGCTCTTCTAGAACTTTGATCCCTATCATAACCTCGAGGGTGGCAAAGATTTGCTCTCAAATCTTACTTCTTCATTGTATTGGATCCTACACAAGAATTTTCAAATTCTTTGTTGTGGACTCACCACATAAACAAGTTTTGCTTCTTCTTCTATTGCTTCTTGAAAAGGATCTTTTAGTCTTGCTTGATTTCTTCTAGTGACATTGGCAATAAAGTAATTTGCTCGTTATCCTTCTAGAATCAGTAAGAATTCAACTTCCCATTATAGGTAGTTTTCTTGTCATACTACCACGGCCTGCCTAATAGTATATGTGTAGCATCTATAGGAACTACATCATAAATAATAGTGTTGGTATATTTTCTAATGACAAAATGGAACTCATACCTGTATGTTAACCCAAACTTGAGCCTTCCCATTAAACCATTCCAAATTGTATGGTGATGCATGTCGAGTAGTCGAGAAACTTATCTTCTGCACCTACTCACTAGAAGCCACATTAGCACAATTACTACTGTCTATAATCATGGAGCAAATCTTCCCATTCACCACACAATGGGTATTAAATAGATTCTCTCATTTATCTTGACTTGAATTCACTCAAGCATGTGGAATTTTCCTCAACACTAAACTCATTACAAGCTCATCAACTACTTTTACCTCATTACATAACCATTCTTCTTTCAAGTTTAGTTAACCTCTCCTCATCATCTTCCTCATTTTCTATCTCAAACCTTGGAATTTCTTCCTTGGCAACCATGATTCTCCTATTGGGACACTCAATTATGCTATGCTTAAAACCTTGACACTTAAAACATTTTATTTCACTCCCTTTCCTTCTTTGTGCCTAAGTTTAACTTCTTGTGGTTTTTGTGTGGTTGGAGTTTTCAACCCATCACTATCATCTCTCTTCTCAAATTTCGAGCAAGATGTACTTCTTCAACTAGGTTCATTTGATTCATAGGAACCCTTGATTTACCCCTCTTTAACTGCCTTTTAATTCTTTTGGCTAATTTAATTACATTCTCAATACTTTTATGTGATTGTCATACTAGAATGTTAGAAATTTCATACTTGAGTCTTGTGATGTATCTAGCAATAATCTATCTCCTTAACTTATTAGCCTCACACCTAAAGGAAAACATCTTAAATTCCTTGGTGTACTCATCTACACTCATACTCCCCTGCTTCAAGGATTGCATTTGGAGATACATCTCATCTTGGTAATGATGTAGAATGAACCTTCTCTGCATCAACCTTTTCATGTGCAACCATGTACTAACTTCCTCTTCCCCATCTTTCATCCTCTAGGCTTTTACATTTTCCCATCGCATTCATGCATACCTTGTCAACTTCAAAGAAGTCAAGTCTCACCTTTGTTCACTTATCAAGATCATAACAAGCAAACATCTTCTCAACTTTACATTCCCAATCTAAGTAATCATCCAGTGATTCACTACCTATAAAAGTAGAAATCTTGACTTTGATCATATCTAACCCTAAATTAAGATTATTATGATCTCCCCTTCTATTCCCCTCACAATGATCAACATGATTTTAATGTCTTCTACCAACCTCAAAATTATCATTGGTACTCTCCTCCTATTCTTCTTGCACTCTTCTATTGTCACCTCGACCATTTGCTTTAGGAGCTTTCTATCTCCATTCTCTATTTTGCTCTCTACTCATCAAATATTTAAATTGCAAAATGTTCCTTGAGATCATTCCATTACCTCACAATAACACTCCTCTTCATAGAATATTTACCATTATTCCTAAAGCCCCTTCTACCTTAACTATAAACAGTCTTAATTGACATCTTTAAATACACTTTAACAAGATATCCCATGAACTAGTAAATCAATAGTAATAAAACCACCTCCCTAATCACACCACAATCCTAAATTTGGAAAACCCTAGAATCTCCCTTCACACCAACCAAATTGAAAGAGTGAGATATTGTAACTTACTAAATTAGAGGTGCACAAACTGATACCAAGATGATATGGGTATAAATCCACTTATCAATTACAATGGGTTGATATGACTCAAAGTCCAAAAAAGCTATAATTAACAGCAACCGATATTATGCACAACAATTGTAATTGTAAAGGAATTAGTCACGACAATCTATGAGATTAGATTGACATGATTGGAATAAGAAAATAGTTTCTCACTCTCACATGAGTTTCTCAATGAATAAAAGCTAACAATTGATTGTAAAATAATGAAATTCCCTACGAATACTAACCTTAGTCTAATGGCAATAGAATGAATAAAATAAAATAAACAAAAAGTTGCATGCATGATTTCTAGTGTGTTCATAATCAGGTTCACAAGCATGAACTTAACTGTGATTTGAAATCACTATTACAGGCATGAATCTCTTGTGGGCACATGTGTTGATGTTTATGCCTAGGTACACGGGTGTGTACTCTATTGTAAACCCCCCTATTACCTCCAAAATGCTTATTGTCTTCATTCTTTTGCTTCTAAGCTAGATTCTCTTAGTTTTTGGGCTTCCACTTATATTTTCTTACTTCTTTAGGACCTAGATCACTATCACTTTGTCATTCTTACTCTTGTTGTTTGCTTAATTTTGTTTTAGAGTAGAGATTAATGGCTAGGACTCTTAAAAGGTCAAGCAATTGATAAACTACCCCTTTTCACTAATAATAACTATCCCTTTTAGTAATGTAAAATGAGAGTCTTCATTAGAGCTTATAATGGAAATTTTTGAATATATTGAAAAAGGACCTATCGCTATAGGTAATAAAGAGGAAACGGATCTCACTAAAGAAGAATTATAAGCTCTTGACTTGATCAATATGCAATGGCTAATGAATATTTTACAATACGATGATGAAAGTGAATTCAATATGACTTGTAGATGCAAAAGTGTAGAAGAAATACAAGATGTGCTTGGATATACATATGAAGGAACCGTTATGTTAGAGATACTTAAATTAATATTTATTTATTTATTTTTGTAAAAAGCTTGAAAATTTCAAAATGGAACATAATGGCACTATTGATGAAATGCATAATAGGTTCATTGATATCGTAAATCCTTCCATGTTACTTAACATGACTTTCTCTAACCTTGAAATCAACTCTAAACTTCTTAGGCATTGCCAAAGGATTAGGAGGCTAAAAAAATGACAATTGAAGCTCATGACCACTTAGATGAAGAAGGACTAACTTCTTGGAACTCTTAAAACCCATGAGATGATCAAGAAGCAAGATGATCATTCTAATAAGAAAACCATAGCTCTTAATGCCTCCAACTCAAGTTCAAGTGATGACAAAATTGATGAAGATGAGGACTTGGCTATGGTTGCAAGGAAGTTCAAAAGATTCATCAAATTTAATAAGAGGTTAAAGAGGGAGAAAGCCGAAAGCTCCTCAAAGAAAATAAAAAGAGGAGGTTATCAAATTCTATAAATGTTAAAAGTCAGACCACATCCAACAATATTGTGCATTGCTTAGTAAGAATGGTATGACATTGAAGAGGGAAGTTATGATAACGATATGGAGTAATAATGATCTTAGTGATGTTGAAGAGGAGGTATGCTTCACTTCTCAAATTTCTTATGATAAATTGATGAGTATATATGATGAATTGTGATAGGAGTTATGCAAAAAACATAGGAAAAACAATTCATTGAAAAGTAAGATGAAAGAGGTGGTAATGAGAAAGATGACATGATCAAATAAGAAGAATGTGAAATTGGAAAATGAGTATAAGGAAATGAAAAACAAATAGTATTCTCATAGAAAAGCTAGAAGAACTTGAAACAAAAGTTTCAGTTTCAAAATCTAGCTTAAAGGCAATGAAAATGCTTCTAGGCTAACAAAAGATAGGATTAGAAGTAGGTTGTCTACAATGGAAATAATAAATATAAGTTCTACAAAAGTCATTTTGTAAAAGTCAAAAATAGGACTTGTAATTATTGTAGGAACTTTAAGGAAGAATAACCCCAAATGACCTAACCTTAAGTGGGTATTAAAGAAATAATTTTCTACTTCTATAGAAACTTTAAGGAAGAATAACAAATGGTATTTTAATAGCAAGAGCTTAAAACACATGATGGGAGATGCATCCAAGTTTATAGCTTTAGCTTTTAAGGAAGAAGGCAATAATTGGAAAGTAACAATTATAGGAGAAGGGGGCTTGGTGTGGGTTGGGGTGTGCTTGTTGGGGGGTTAGGTAGGGCTTGTGCGGTATGGAATGCCTTACTCAAAATTTTATTAAAAAAAAAATAGTATAAGGCAAGAGGAGGTACGTTGGGCTTAACCTCTTGAATATCACAAGTATCTAATCCTAACCAAAATATAAATAAGGGAGTATGACTTCCCTTATAAGAAAGCCAAATAGAGAAATGGAAATGAAAAATGCAAGATAAAAGGGGGTACTACTCCAAAAAAAAATAAAAAATTATTGTTTAAGTAAATATAGAGCATATTGACTATAAGTGTTTACAAAAATACAATAAAAAAAATACAATTATAGCCAAGAACATCATTAGATTGGGATAAAAATGGATAGAAAGATAAAATAACAAGGCATAATATAGAAGTTCCCATGTCCGTTCATGTCTTGAATCAAAATCTGCTTGAAATCACTTTCTATTTTGTGAGTAATTTGTGTAAAATAAATCAATTTGCATCTCCATATCCTTCTTGGAAAGCTAGTCTGTAGCACCATTTTGTTCTCTCCAAATATAATGGTGAAGTTAATAACATCAATAATAATTTTACCATAAAGAATTGTGTTGCTTATAAATGGCTTAAAACATAATTTACTTAGTATTAGTTAATTATGTGATATTGGATACAAGGTGACATTCTTTGTGTCTTAGTGTTTTATTGAAAAAATTGATAATGGTTAATAATGTTTTTAGGAGTATAGACAAGAAAATATATATAAAATCAATTTTCACAATTTTTTGAACGAAAGTTGGTTGTGACATTAAAAAGACTATTATCAAAAGTTTACTAAAAATTAGTTGTCTAAAAGATAAGATTTAACAAATATGTTAACAAAAAGAGTAAAGAAAATCTCTTTTAAATCTAAATAATGTTATTTCCACATTTAGACCACTTAGCTATTACACATGGATTAATTTGGACAAACTCAATTTATTTGTTTAAGTGGCAAAAGAATATACCTTCACTATTGTTGATGATTTCACTAAATACACACGAAAGTACTTTTGGAAAATGAGGAAAAAAAAAAAAAAGAAGTCACATGTTCTTCAAAATTTGCAAGAAAGTCTAAAATGAAAAAAAAAGGTCTTACAATTTTGCTACCATATATAAGAAGTGATCATGGAGGAGAATTTAGAAATTTAGAAATAGATAGTTTTGTGATAAAATGGCATAGAACACATCTATTCAACACTTATAACTTTACGACAAAATGGAGTTGTCTAAAGGAAAAATAAGACTCTAATTGAAATATTTTGAACCACAATATGTGAAAACATTTTACCAAATTATTTTAGGCTAAGACCATTAAATTGCTTATTACATATCAAACTGTGTTTTTATAAAATCTATTTTAAAGAAAAATCCCTATGAACTTTAGAAAGGTAAAAGACTAAACATTTCATATTTCTACTCATTTTGAACTAAGGTTGTTAGACTTACACTCTACTTAGAATTGAAACATGTAGAATCGGTGGAATCATAAACTTGTAGAATTATATATCTAAAATTATAATTTTACCTAAAATATACACCTAAATGATTTTATATTTATTCTAACTAGAGAAAGACTCATCAAATTGTGAACTTGTAAAATTGTACACATTAACTTACGATTTTAATAACCATGTTTGGAATGAAATATTATGTCTTGGGCAATGATAAGGAATAAATTGATAAGTTTGAATATGAAATTGATGATTCTTTTATTAGTAAAGCTTGTAGAGTATTTAATAGGACTCTTGTGGTGGAGTTCACTCATGTTGTGTTTGATAACTATATCCTTTTTCCACGTAGGGATGAAATAATGAATTTGTTCATGTTAGTTTTCAAATTGATAGAATTAACTTAGATGGCAATCAATTAAGAGCTATTGATAAAGATGTCTATAGGGAAAAAAAGGTCTTAAAACAATATAGTAATCTAGACCATCCTAGAGAATGATGGTTTCTTAAAGATCACTGGAAACAATCAACCATAGCAAAGCATTCTAATAGTGTAATAATAAGATCTCTTAAAAATATGAGCAAGCTAGTTGTCATGCCCCTAATCACTACCGATATCAATGGTCTACCATGTATCCTATTTAAGTAAGATACACAAAAGCTTATTAAACACTCAACGAGTTTCAAAACTAATTTTAAATTTATAAAATTGTTGTTATTTTAAAATAAGAAAGCTTTATTGGCTTATAGTATGGAAAGGTTGATCTTATGTTTAGAAATCACTTGGGATTCTAAAGGAACTTTGAATATCATCTAAGTACTAAACATATATCATATAATGTATCATATCTCAAATATTAAATGCTCACTACGGCTACAAGCTTAAAATCATAAAATCGAAAATGTCCATAAAAGTCCATCAACAATCTATCATGAAAGTCTTTCAAATCAATTGAAATAAAAGTAATAGTCTAGCTGGAATATGTAACTAAAGTCTATCGAGAATCTAAAAATCACTCTCATATCCCTAACAATATCTAAGAAAATCGTAATAGAGATCATTGGTAAAGTCATCATCATTTGAAAAATGGTAAAAGAAAAAATGAGTTACAAGAGACATAAGTAGATTCTTGCATGTTATACATACCTAAACTAATGCAACATCCAAGACTTATTGAATTATATATCTAATATATAATAAACAATACATGAGTACTCATGACTCTAGACACTCTTAGGAATAACGGTATAATGAACTATTACACCTAAGGTATTCGTTAAAAGTTTGGTACATGACCCCATTACTTAGAATAAGAAACTAGAAGGTTCATTTAAAAAGATAGGAGATAATCAAAGAGATAACTAAAACTCAAGGTTCAAGTTTTAAAAATGTAAGAGATGTTCAAAATGAATTCTTTGACCTAAGGAAGCAATGATAAGGAAAATAATTATACGTAAGTTGATATGCCTATATACATAAGCAAAAATGAGCTAAAATGACTTTAAAGTATTATAAATTAGTAATATTACCCCAAATGAATGTAAATAAGTATCCATCCACAACAACAACAACAACAACAACAACAACAACAACAACAACAACAATAATAATAATAATAATAATAATAATAATAATAATAATAATAATAATAATAATAATAATAATAATAATAATAATAATATTTTTGATAATTTACAAATCATAAATAAATATAGAAAATTGACATTTGGTAATAAAAAATGCATTAAAATTTGGACAAATGAACTTTTGAGGTGGAAAATTTTGTGGGGACTTGTCAAAATATGGAGGAGACATGCAAAATTTTCCAAAAATTCCCCCCTAATATTTTAATAATGAATTTCTAATGGAAATGGAAAACACTATATATATTGCCCACCCCTTGTTATTTTTGCACAACACAAACTAAGCTTCCAAAATTCTTGAGATTTGAAGCACCTCCATATTCCTCTCTAGTGGGATGACAAAAGGGATGGTGGATTGCGGTTAATGAGAGCCATGATGGGAGCCAAGCTAGAAGATGGAATGTGGATCCTCTTGAAGTGCCCCCTGGACCGATCACAAGAACTCGAGCGAAATGATTCAAGGAAGCACTTAACAGGTTGATAAAGGATGTCCACGAAGCCGGAAAGGATTGGAGCAACCATGAGAATGCCTTTGCTCTTGTACAAGTTATAATGGATAAGGGTTGAAGGGGGCGTGTCTTTACAAGGCACGACCGTGTAGTGAGTCTGGAGGCTCCACAGAAACATACACGGTCGTATACACGGTTCAAAGGCACGGCCGTGTATGGTGTCAAGAATATCTACAGAAACATACACATTTAGAAAGGCACGACCGTGTATATGCTCTACGCCGGCTCCAATGCTGCCGGCCTTCATTCCAATGTCGCAGGTCTATTAGTCCCTATTTTGTTATTTTTTCCGCAACTTAATGATGTTATGTCGTTTTGGGCTTTATTATTACGAGTTGTAAACCCTAATATAAGTGTCTAGGGTTGAGAATAGAATACAATATACAATAGAACATACAAGTTTGAATAACACTTTTTGAGAGAATTCCTCTCTTGGTTTTTTAAAGAACTTTCCTTGAACTTATCGGATTTTTCTTCCATGGCATTCATCCCGACTTATCAATCGGTCTTTTATCCCGATTGTGGCGTCTACATAATATACCAAGGTTCTTGCCTCACTTATAGGCAATGGGTCGCGGTTTCCACTCGATTGTTTGGCATCTTGGTAGCAATTCCAAACGTACTGGTATTGGGTTTCGTCACACATGGGCGTGGTTCGTATCAGTTTGGTATCAGAGCTTAGGTTTGTTAAATATCAGTTCGGTTTGAGGAAGGTAACATTAAAACCCTAACTCCAATCGTTCATATCAATTGTTCATATCAAGTTCATAGTGTTAATTGTCTAATGAAAAGTGTAGTGCCTCTTATTCAATTTTGTTACAAAAAAAAAAATTCACGACAAAAAAAAAAGGAACGTGATCAAGAGTAAAAACAAAGGCAACAAAAGGAAAGAAAAAAGAGGAAAATTTCGAGCCCCTAGAGTTGTTTTGAATTCTACAGAAGGGATTGGTGTAGTTTGGGTTAGTTCCAAGAGAATTGAGAAGAGGAATTGGTGAGTTAATATCATCATTGCTTGTGAGAATACACGAGTGACTGTGTGATATCATCCTTGGAGCAAAACACGTAAGGGAGTGTATCGTGAGGCTTAATTATATATATTTGTGTTAGTACTAATCTTTTCTGTAGGAACTATGTCGAGGCAACATTCTCCTGAAGGTGAGAGGGGAAGGTTTGATGCTAGGTTAGTGATTGAGGCGTTGAGGGGTGAGATGAAGAGGATGTTTCAAGAGAGCATGGAACAAATTCATGAGACGGTGGAACAAAAATTAGAGCAATCTAAAAACGTCTTCCAAGGGCGTAAGAGGGAAAGTTGTTATAGGAGAGTACAAAGGGGTGGAGATGAAATGTCTGATGATGAATTTGATGAACCTTCTGTCGGGAGTTATAGAGGTTATAGTGGTAGGAATAGAGGAACTAGGGATTGGGAAGATAGAGGAGATATGAATAGAGAGAATAATCAACTGAGTAGTATAAAGATGAAGATTCCTCCTTTCCAAGGGAAGAATGATCCCGAGGCATACTTAGAGTGGGAGAAGAAGGTAGAGATGGTGTTTGATTGTCACAACTATAGTGGGAGAAAGAAAGTGAAACTTGCTGCCATTGAATTTTTGGATTATGCCATAGTGTGGTGGGATCAACTGATGTTGAATCGAAGAAGGAATGGCGAACCACCTATTGAGTCTTGGGAAGAGATGAAGAGGGTGATGAAGAAGCGGTTTGTGCCTGCGTATTACTATTGTAAATTACATAACAAATTGCAAACTCTTAAGCAGGGAAGCCGAAGTGTGGATGCGTATTTCAAGGAGATGGAGGTTACTATGATTAGGGCGAATGTAGAGGAGGATAGAGAGGCTACTATGGCTAGGTTTCTTGCTGGATTGAATAGAGAAATTCAAAATTTTGTAGAACTGCAGCATTATGTAGAATTGGAAGATATGGTTCATATGGCTATAAAGGTTGAGAACTAACATAGGAGGAAAGGTAGTAGTACTGCACGGTTTCAACAGGGTGCTGGTTCATCCACCTGGAAGACTAACCAATGGAAGAAGGAAGAAAGGTCTTTACCCACCAAACCAAAAGAAGAGCAGAAGAAAGCGGGTTCTACTCCTGGTAACCAAGGTAAACCTGATTTTTCTACTCCTAGAAATCGTGACATTCGATGTTTTAAATGCCAAGGCAGAGGCCATATTGCTAGTCAATGTCCGAATAGGCGTGTTATGATTCTATGTGATGATGGTGAGTATGAGACTGAGGGGGATAGTAAAGAGGATGATATGCCTCCATTAGAGGACGCTAGTGATGACGACGAGCCTACAGTAAGGAAGTTAGTGGCAGTAGTGAAGTGAGCTTTGAATGTGTAGGTGAAGGAAGAAGAGGAGGTGCAACGAGAGAATATCTTTCATACTAGATGTTATCTAAGTGATCATATTTGCAGTTTGATCATTGATGGAGGGAGTTGCACTAACGTGGTGAGTACTTTTATTGTCGAGAGGCTGGGACTCAAGACTACTAAACACCCTAGTCCATATAAATTGCAGTGGCTGAATGATAGTGGCGAGACTAAGGTGAGTAAGCAAGCCTTAATTGCTTTTCGCATCGGTAGGTATGAGGATGAGGTGCTATGCGATGTAGTACCGATATAGGCGTATCATGTGTTGTTGGGGAGGCCATAGCAGTTTGATAGGAAGGTTGTTCATGATGGCTTTTCTAACAAATATACGCTTGTTCACTAGGGGAAAAGCTTTAATCTTAAACCCTTAACACCTAAACAGGTGTATGAGGATCAGTTGTAGCTACAACAGTCTTTTACAAAATATAAGGTGAGTGAAAAATAGAGGGAGAGTGAGAGAGCAAAAGACAGCGAGAAAGAAAAGGAACACAAAAGTCGATATCAAAAGGAAAAAGAGAGGAAGGCTGGAAAGAGCATGAGAGACCAAGTTGAAGGGGGTTCAACTTTGGTGGTGAGTGAAAAGGAGAGTGCAGCCTTGCAAAAGGAGAGTTGTGTGGCAAGAGCGAGTGCAGTGAGGAGAGCGTTAGTGATGAAGCAACCTATGTTATTGCTGGTTTTTAAGGAAACTTGTTTGAATACTAACGAACTATTTAACTCTTTGCCTAGTGTGGTTGTGTCTATTGTGCAAGACTTTGAAGATGTCTTCCCTGAGGAGATTCCAAAGGGTTTACCACCTATTCGTGGTATTGAGCACCAGATTGACCTAGTACCCGGAGCATCAATTCCAAACAAACCAGCTTATAGGAGCAATCTAGAGGAGACAAAGGAACTCCAAAGGCAAGTCAATGAATTAATGGAGAAGGGGTACGTGAGAGAAAGCATGAGTCCATGTGCAGTGCCTGTGATTTTGGTACCTAAGAAGGATGGGTCATGGAGAATGTGTGCACCTAGTACTTTTATGAGACTTATGAACCATGTCTTGAAGGCTTTCATTGGCAAATTTGTGGTTGTTTATTTTGATGATATCCTCATTTACAGCAAGAGTTTGGAAGACCATATTTCTCACTTGAGGGATGTTTTAGAAGTGCTTCGAAAGGAGCAATTATATGCTAACCTCAAAAAGTGCACTTTTTGCACAGACAAACTTGTGTTTCTTGGTTTTGTTGTTAGTACATAGGGAATACAGGTTGATGAAGAAAAGATTCGTGTGATCCAAGAATGGCCTAGTCCATCTAATGTAAGTAATGTGCGGAGTTTCCATAGACTAGCGAGTTTTTACAGGAGTTTTGTGAAGGATTTCAGCACCATTGCAGCACCACTTACTGTGGTAATCAAGAAGAACGTGGGGTTCAGATGGGGAGAGCAACAAGAGAAGGCCTTTCAGACACTTAAAAATAAGCTGACTCAGGCGCCATTACTTGCTTTACCTAATTTCTCTAAAAACGTTTGAAATTGAGTGTGATGCTTCAGGATTAGGTATTGGAGCAATGCTCATGCAAGAGAGAAGACCAATTGCATTCTTTAGCGAGAAGCTAAGTGGGGCAACCTTGAACTACCCTACTTATGATAAGGAGTTATATGCATTGGTTTGAGCACTGGAGACTTGGCAACACTATCTTTGGCCAAAAGAGTTCGTGATCCACACTGATCATGAATCCTTGAAGTACTTGAAGGGACAACATAAGCTAAAAAAAAGGCATGCTCATTGGGTAAAGTTCATCGAAACATTTCCCTATGTCATCCACTACAAGCAAGGTAAAGAAAATGTCATTGCTGATGCACTTTTTAGGAGGTATGCTCTTATCTCTACTTTTAGTTCTAGACTACTTGGTTTTGAACACATTAAGGAATTGTATGCTGCTGATTGAGATTTATGTGAAGAGTATGTGCATTGTGAGAAGAGTGGTCATGGTAAATTTTATAAACATGAAGGATTCTTATTTAGGGAGAGTAAACTATGCATTCCAAATTGTTTTTTAAGAGAATTACTAGTGAGGGAGTCTCATGGAGGAGGTTTAATGGGGCATTTTGGAGTAGCTAAAACTTTAGGGGTATTATAGGAACACTTCTATTAGCCTCACATGAAATGAGATGTCGAGAGGATTTGTGAGCGATGTGTCACGTGTAAGCAAGCAAAATCTAGAGTCTAACCTCATGAGCTTTATACCCCACTTCCCATTCCTCATGAGCCTTGGGTAGATATTTCCATGGATTTTGTGTTAGGATTACCCAGGTTTAGACATGGTCGAGATTCTATTTTTGTAGTTGTGGATAGATTTTCTAAGATGGCACATTTCATTCCTTGCCACAAAACAGATGATGCTTGCAATATTGCTAATTTGTTCTTTAGGGAAGTTGTGAGATTGCATGGTATGCCTAAAACAATCGTATCGGATAGAGATGCTAAGTTCTTGAGCTACTTCTGGAAGACCCTGTGGGCTAAGTTAGGAACTAAGCTATTGTTTTCTACTACTTGTCATCCACAGACTGATGGTCAAACTGAGGTAGTAAATTGAACTTTATCTACTTTGTTAAGGGTAGTCATTAAAAAGAACATTAAAAGTTGGGAGGATTGCTTGCCGCATGTTGAATTTGCCTATAATCGCACAATGCATTCTGCTACTAAGTTTACTCCTTTTGAAATTGTGTATGGTTTTAATCCACTAACTCCTTTGGATTTATCACCTCTGCCTATTTCTGAGTATGTTAATCTAGATGGTAAGAAAAAAGCAGAATTTGTTAAACAGATCCATGAGAAGGTAAGGCTAAACATTGAGCGAAGAACAGAGCAGTATGTGAAACGAGCCAACAAGGGTGGTTAACAAGCTGTCTTTGAACCTGGAGACTGGGTTTGGGTTCACATGCGCAAAGAGCGGTTTCCTGTGCAGCGTCGATCTAAATTACTTCCTAGAAGCGATGGACCATTTCAAATTCTTGAGCGCATCAATGATAATACATACAAGATAGATTTACTAGGTGAGTATCAAGTAAGTGCTACGTTTAATGTTACTGATCTGAGTTCTTTTGATGTAGGCGACGATTTGAGGACAAATCCTTTTCAAGAGGAGGGGAATGATGAGAGCTATGATGGGAGCCAAGCCAGAAGATGGAATGTGGATCCTCTTGAAGTGCCCTCTGGACCGATCACAAGAACTCGAGCGAAACGATTCAAGGAAGCACTTAACGGGTTGATAAAGGATGTCCACGAAGCCGGAAAGGATTGGAGCAACCATGAGAATGCCCTTGCTCTTGTACAAGTCATAATGGATAAGGGTTGAAGGGGGCGTGTCTTTACAAGGCACGATCGTGTAGTGAGTCTGGAGGCTCCACAGAAACATATACGGTCGTATACACGGTTCAAAGGCACGGCCGTGTATGGTGTTAAGAATATCTACAGAAACATGCACGTCTAGAAAGGCACAGCCGTGTATATGCTCTATGCCGGCTCTAATGCCGCCGGCCTTCATTCCAACGCTGCCGGCCTTTAAGTCCCTGTTTCGTTATTTTTTCCGCAACTTAATGATGTTATGTCGTTTTGGGCTTTATTATTACGAGTTGTAAACCCTAATATAAGTGTCTAGGGTTGAGAACAGAATACAATATACAATAGAACATACAAGTTTGAATAACACTTTCTGAGAGAATTCCTCTCTTGGTTCTTTAAAGAAATTTTCTTGAACTTATCGGATTTTTCTTCCGTGGCATTCATCCCGACTTATCAATAGGTCTTTCATCCCGATTGTGGCGTCTACATAATATACCAAGTTTCTTGCCTCACTTATAGGAAACGGGTCGCGGTTTCCACTCGATTGTTTGGCATCTTGGGTAGTAATTCCGAACGTATTGGTATTGGGTTTCGTCACACGTGAGTGTGGTTCGTATCAGCGGTGGTCGAGGTGGTCATTTTAGGCAATGGGTTGTTGGGAAGGTGTGGAGTTTCTAAAAGTTTTTCCTTTGTTGTTTTGATTCACCCTTTTGCCAATATGTTTTTCATACTATTCTATACATAGTATAATTTTCTTAGATTTAATTAAGTATGTTTAATATTTTCAATAATTTTCTTGAGTTTAGGCTGAATTATGTCAAAATTGCTAGTTTTAATGATTAATTTGTAAATAATAGTTATAGGCCTTCTAAAACCCTCATAAATCTTTACATGATTACTTATAATATTAAAGACCATTGTATGCTAAGTTTAGCATTTTTCCTAATTTATCTCTAATTATTCTTAATTTTGTGGCTTTAAGGTAATTTGGCCAATATAGGATACAAGAGAAAAATAATGTTTTTCACTAATTAACTTAAAAGTATATAATTTTGTAAGTTTATGCTAACTTTAGTGGAATTAATCGAGAACGTATACTACCCCATGCTTAAATAACTGATATTAAGCTATATACTATAAACCTAGTTGGTAAGCAGTAGTGACTTAGTAATCAAAAGTCTAATCCTAAGGTTGACTAAAGATAGCTAGATTTAAGAATTTGGAAAAATTAAGGTCAAACAATAACTCCAATAAGATATACGATAGCTAGATGTAATGGATATGGTTTGACCTTGGTGCTATGTACACACATGTTAAGTGGGGTAGTTGAGGGCGAGAAAGCCTATTGAAGGTTCAGATTTGTGTTGTTAATAGGCTTAGGCTAGTGGTTTTCTTCGATAAACCAACTAGGTTAGGACTAGGATTGACTTAGTTAAGATACTAGTATAAGTGCATATTACATGCATTAGCATAGCATGCATCATTTGTTATGGTCTCCTATATTGTATTAATTAGTTCTCTTTGTGCCTTAGGCTTGGATACTTGAATGTGTTATACTATGTTATTTTGTGTTTTTTCCACTCACTTAATTCAATAGTGAATTAAGGGGATATTTGTTATATCCTTAGGTGATGATGAAGTCTAATTGGGGCACCACTATAAGAGGGGAAACCTTTTAGAGTTGTAGATATAGCTACATTTTGGGATAGAGCCACGTTGCTCTTGTTTAGATTTAAAAAAAAAAAAACCCTGCATATTTATGATGTAAAGAGACTATATAGTTGCAACTTCAATGTATCCCTCTTTTTAAATATAAATAAAATGATCTTTTTGAGTATATTTGAGTTAAGACACAAGGATGTTGCTTCTTGGTCAATTATGAGATGTGATAGTGGGGGTTTAACCCTACTGCATGGTAGTCACTAAGGTCATAGTCCATTTCCACTATTTTGTAGGTCTCCCATTTCTAAGGCCATTTCACGTGAATCCTCTCTTATTGACTATCAACTATCCACTATACCACCTTTGTAGCTTAGGTGCTTAACTACCATATTATCCCAAAATTTTAATTGTAGCCTAGAACCTAGTCTAAAGTTGTCACCTTCCGGATTGGGTAACCATGTACAAACAACACTTAGATTCAATTAAGCCAAATTTATGTATTAGTTCATTTTAAATCCTAAGACTATTACACAACACATAGACTACCCCATACCTATAAGCTATTGCCAATGAATAAACTTCGATTAGTTGATCCTCTAACTTATGTAATTAAGAAATACATGTTATTATTTGATTAGTATTGATGCATAATATATTAATTGAAAAAAAAAACTTAAATTCATATCAATTAGATAATCCAGTTCCAATTAGGCCCAATGGGCTTTATCTTACTATTCACTAAGTATTACCCATTAAGCTAGTGGGTTTGTTTAGTATTACTAAATTGGCCCACTACCTTAGTCCAATTGTTGATCTAATTATTAATTATAATTTCTTCTATAAAGACCACTTAATATTCTTAATTAATTAGTATTTCGGCTTAATCAATTTAGTTTACTCATTCGGTGGTCAACCGATTAGGAAAGATTGAGTTGATTTGGGATGAATTTTTTATTTGGTTCAACTTTAGAGATTTGACCTAAATACATTCAATTGGGATATTTTATTATTCAATTAATTGATCTAAATTGAAAATTGACTCAAGTTCAATTGGTTTAAAGGAAAATTGGCCAGTTCATGGTGAATCGATTTTGGATTGGATCGGTCCTCCCAAGGGACACTTTCTCTTCCATTTAATTATTATTATTATTATTATTATTATTATTATTTTGCTAATATTTCATTGTTACAAAGTTGAAGTTCAATTACTTTTACTTACCACTAATTACAATTAGGTCCATAAGTTAGTACTAGTTACCATAAACACAACTTAACACTTGTAATCACATTTACGAAAATCAAACTTGTTCTCATGATAAACTTGATCCAAAACTTTGATTTGATTTTGGGAAAAAAATTTCAAGATTTGAGAATTTACTTCATAGAAATCAATTCAAGAGACTTAAATGTATTTAAATCAATAATTATCTTAAATCCCATGAAAGACACATTTTTGAGGATTTGAGCTACTAGAAATGGATCAAAATTGCAATTTATTGAAGAACAAGTTAAATGTTTATGATGAACATTCAATTGCAAATTCAAAAAATTAATATATACTAACAACTTCTTATCATATAACAAAATCCATCATGAATCAAAGTATACCATAAAAAAAAACATGTTGAACAAAATTTCCAACACTTAAACAACATGAATTTCAACATTTAAACTCTAATCAATTATCAAGAACATATTGAAATTTTCTTGAAAATTTCTGAAAAATCAAACTACACTTAATTTCACTAATCTTAACCATTTTGACTCATAAATGCATTAAATCAACTTTAAATCAGTTCCAACATTTTCCAATTATCTTATCACCATTACAACTCAAGAATTAACATCAATTGAACATGCAAAAACTCATATTAAACTCCATACTCATGGCAAGCTCAAGTTTATACCAAAACTTATCCAATCTTGATCAAACTTGATTCTATTCATCAAATTAACATCCTAAACCCATTTCTATTAATCACATCTATCAAAGCACTAAAAATTAAATATCTAAATACCCATTTTAAGCTTCATGGTTACAACATACAAGTTATCCATCATCAATTCTCAATAGGGGTGGGCAAAAAAACTAACCAAACCAAACCAATCCATAAATCAAATCAAATCAAACCAAACTAAAAATATAATTTTTTTTTTTGTAATTTGGTTTAAAATTTTTCTAATTTGAACCAAATAAAAAATTTATGAATGGTTTAGAGGGGTAATCCAAACAAAATTGTTAAACCGAACCAAACCATTTAAAATATACATATAATGATATTTTACTCGTAACAAAAAAATTTCTTTTGTTGTAACATAACTATTAAAAGAATTTTTAGTTTACATTTATTGAAAAGTATATGCATTTAAATTTTATTAACATAATTTAGAATATATATATATATATATATAAAGGTTGACTCAAAATTTATATTATATGCTAGCTTAAGGAATAAATTAGTTATATTATACATTTAAAATTTTTTAGTTACTTGAATATTGACTTTGTTAATTCCTTATATGATATTAATATATGTTATTATTAAATAAATTTAGTATTACTTATATGAGATTATATATTAAACAAATATACTTATTTAGAAAAAAAAAATGGTTTGATTTGTAAACCAAATTATACCATATTGAAATTTTATGACTTGGAAAAAATTTGAAAATGAATAGTTTGGTTTGGAGTAATAAAAAATTAAATCACATTTTTATGCTTTGGTTTGATTTGGAGGAAAAATTGAATCATTCCAATCCATGCCCACCCCTAATCCTCAATTCCATTCACCAAACTAATTTCCAAACACTAAATTAACAACCTAAAATAACATTAATCATGTCCAATCAATCAAACCATAAGAAATCATCATGAATATAGCCAAACACTCATCTAAGCTGGTGGCTACAATATCCATACCCAAATTAACAAGAAACTTCAAATCATCAACTACAAGTAACTCCATATTACCAACTAACACTCTTGTAAACACCCCATTTTTGCCCTAAGGATCAATAATAATCAATAAAAAGTAATTTCCAATTTTTCCCGATTTTTCCATATTTTTATCTAATTTAGCAAAAATAGGAAAAATATTCAAAAAAATAAAAATAAATAGGAAAATTCATCAATTGTAGAAAATAATTGCAGAAATGGCAATAATAAGGGTTAAATGGTTTTTACAAATTTTTGAAATTTCAAAAAATAAAAAAAAAATAAAAAAAATCGCATTGCATATATGCAATTTGCGAAATAAATAAAATCGCGAAAGTGGGCTAGCTCAGCTGGTCCGGACCAGGGTCAGGCGTGCGCGCAGGGGTGCGAGGTCAGGGGTTCGAAACGCGGGGGAAGCAGAATCCGCGTTTTGCGAATTTTTTTCTTTACTTGGGACACGTGGCAGCATTTGATTGGCTGGAGCGAACGAATGCGCCGGGCGCGTGATCATCTTCAACTTCTGTCCGAGATCGCCGGCGAGGAGAAAAATCTGAATTTCGGCCGTTTTGATTCGATTTTTTGCACAAATCCAATAGATCTTCAATGGAAATACGATAAACATCATCCAAGTGGAATCAAATCTCAACAAATCGATGGATTTACACAAATCGGAGTTGGTTTATTTTAACCGCAAATCCGATTTGCTTCGATCAGTGGAAATCCGAGCTTATCCAGCTCGATTTTGAACGCCTATAAATAGAAGGTGAAGTGGAGAAGCAGAATCACGGATCAAGAGTGAGAGAAAGAGAGAAAAAGGAGAGAATCGAAGCTCACCGGAGTTGTTCAAAATCGCGACCACCGATCAAGTGTTGGGCAGCCACAAGGAGGCGTTTCTGAAGCAAACCACCGCCACAGTTGAGTTCCTCACCCCCGAGTACCTAGGAATCGACACCTCAATCGCTGCAAAAGGCCGCCGGAACGTCGTCAACGAGCACTCCCAGCCGCCACATCCGATCGACCCGACTCGACCCGCGCACCGACCCAGATCCAGGTAAGTCGGATTTTTCTATTTTTTTATTTTTATTTTTATTTTTATGTTAGTTATTTATTTATGTTACTTATTTTGGATTTATTTATTTACTTATTTGTTATTTACAATTCAATAAATATAAAAAATGTTAGAAATATGATTTTTTTTTTTTAGGATTTAATGATAAAAAATAAAAATAATAATTATAATAATAAATAATAAAAATGTAAAAATTTATAAAGAAAATGATAAAAATGTTAGAAAAGAATAATAATAAAAATTGAGATTTTAGAATAGGATAAATGAATAATGTAGGAGAACATTTTTCAATAAAAATTATAAAAATTAATAAAAATCATAAAAGTTAATAAAATCAATAAAAATTTATAATAGTAGAAATGAGTTGAAAAATAGAAAAAAATGAAATTTTATCACTTAGAAAAATCATTTTCTTAAATAAATCCAAAATTGGTGTTTTTCCTTAAAATTATTATTTTCACCAAATCAAATTATTAAGCTTAGGCTTAGATTTTTTTTAATAAAATCCGAAAATAGTAAAAACATAAATCAAAAGAAATTTCATAATTAAAATTCACAAACACATTAAAATTTTTCAGGAAAAGCAAACTACGGCATGTTTGATCCTGAATAGCAGGTACGTAGGCACCCATTTGGGGCAACCCTAAAAAGGAATAAAAATCATTTTCCTAGAATAATTCACTCAAAAAAAATAAAAAAAAAACAAAAATAAAATAAAAGACATTTCTAAATGGAGTAAATTTTAGGAGATTAGGTGGTAATCGTAAGGTTTTAATAGGTTAGCCTCCGAATTTAGAATATCTGGTTTTTCCTTTTCCCCTCTTCACAAAAACGAGAAGAGGAAATCACAACAACTAGTGGTCCAAATTATGACTAATCCGCTCCATTAGTCTTAATTTAATCTTTCCTAACAACAGTTGGGTGGCGACTCCAAAACTAAACGAAATTCCTAATTCAAGTCGAGGATCTACATTAGATGAGCATAGGGTCTAGCATAGATCGGATTAGGAATGGGAAGTTCAAAAATTAGACTCGACAACTCTTAATAATCAATTAACATGGATATCATGAATCAAACACTACTTCCTCAAATCACCAATCACACCACTATTACTATTCAACTCAATCTCAAAATTTCAAATATCAAATTAAACATTAATTCACCACCAATAAATCAATTAAGTTTTATTAAACACTTACCTCAATAGTAGTTTCTCCAAAACTCTTGCAAACCTACCAAGAACACTTGAAATCCATGAACTTCTTCTTGAACTTAAATTGACCCTTGAAATTAAAAAAATAACACTTTATTACCATACTAAATCTATAGATCTCTAAAAGTTATACAACATGTATTAGAATTATCCTTAAATCTTGGGATTAACATTCACCTTTAAACTCAATGAAAACTCTATGCCACTATAGCCAATTCCACATTGCAATTACAAAGTTAACCACCTAATTTAGCATTCTAAACTATAGATCAAAGAATTCTAAACACCATATTTGAATTCTAAGTTCCAAATCAAAGATTGAATTGGAAATGCTTACCCACACTATAGGTATTGTTAGATATAATAGACAAAGTTTTAATGATAGCACAATGTCTAAATTAGATATATAACAAAATATATATTCTGATTACTCATGTAAACTTGTTGTGAAATATACATATTATATATTTATTATAATTTAAACCTAAGGTTAAATAATGTAAATAGTTTAATATGTTTTTTTTTTTAAGGGGGGGGGGGGGGGGGGGGGGTGGAGGAAGGGGGTAGGGTGTGGAGTTTGGTCTTTTTAGGGTTAGTGTATTTAAGCCTCACTTAACCTATTGCTTCCCCTTTCCTTCATTTTGCATAGTGAACAACAAAGAGACACTCTTAAATACACACAAGGCGATCTAACAGAAATCCACAAAGTTTAACTCACTTTTAGGTACGGGCTTTCATCCTTAAGGTGCATTTTTTTTTTTTAAATTAAAGATTCGAAGGTCTACATGAGTTTGGTGACATGTTGTTAGAGCTCGGAACAAGGAGTGAGATGGGGATCAACATAGACATGGGATCAAGTCGTTTGAGGATTTTGATCACAAATTGAAGCAAGTGGAAAAAAAATCATATAATGTATTAGAATAAGCAATTAGGAACCATACGTTTCTAATTGTTGATGTGGGGGATTTGGATGATGGTTATGTAGAAGAAGATGATGAGGTTAGTGCTGCTTTTGGTATAATGAGAGGTGGAAGAGGAGGTTGAGGTGTAAGTAGAGGAAGAGGAAGAGTATAGGAAAATCCTTACGTTGGTAGGATCCGAGGTAATGATGATCATGCAAATAGGAGTCTGGGAGGTATGAAACTGAAAATTCCTCAATTTTAGGGTAAGTCCGATCTAGAGGCTTATTTATAGTGGGAAAAGAGAGTTGAGCTTATATGTGACTGTCATCAATGTAGTGAAGTGATTTAAGTGAAATTGGCAGTTGCATAATTCCAAGATTATGCCATAACTTGGTGGGATCAATTGGTGATGACTAGGAGGAGGAACTTGGTGCATCTTATTGATAATTGGTATGATCTCAAGTTTGTCATGAGGAAGCAATTTGTTCCTAAACATTATCATTGGGAATTGATGCAAAGGCTTGAAGTTCTTAGGTAAGGTAGTCAGAGTGTGGAAGACTACTATAAGGAGATGGATATGATCATGACTAAGGTTGATATGAAGGAGGATGTGGAGGATACTATGGCACATTTTTCGAATGGGTTGAATAAGGAGATAGCTAATAAGTGGAGCCATATCAATATACGAAGTTAGAAGACATGGTGCATCTTGCTATCAAGATATAGAAGTAACTCCAAGGTAGAGGGTCAACCGGGTATGTTTCTAAACCTTATTCCAATAATAATTCTACTTGGAAGGGTTATGGAAAGAGTGATGTTAAGAGTGGAAGTAAACTTGTCTCTGATGTTACAAAAGGGAAGACCGGAGTTGTATCAAGTGAGAAACCCAAAATTGAAGAACAAAAGGGGAGGAATAGAGATATTAAATGTTGGAAGTGCTAGGGGGTAGGGCATATTAGTAAGGATTGTCTTAATAGGAGAACTATGGTGATGAGGAATGGTGAAGTAGTTACCGACGGGGAGGATAATAATGAGAGTGATGATGATGACATGCTTGAATTGGAGAGTTATAGTGAAGGGAGCATATAGGAACCGGTTAGAGGAGATGTACTGGTAGCTAGGCGTGCTCTTAATACCTAGTTGACGAAGATTACTTTGAGGAGCGGTGTGAAAATCTGTTTCATACTAGATGCTATGTTCAAGGCAAGGTGTGTAGTGTGATTATTGATGGTGGAAACTGTACTGATGTGGTAAGTACACTTTTGGTCAATAAGTTGGGGTTGTCTACTAAAACACACCGTAGACCATATAAACTTTAGTGGCTTAATGATTGTGACGAGGTTAAGGTAAATAAACAAGTTCTTGTTTCATTTATCATTGGCAAATATAATGATGAAGTGCTTTGTGATGTTGTTCCTATGCATGCTGGTGATATATTACTTGGTAGGCCATGGAAATTTGATAGAAAAATAAAGCATGATGGGTACATCAATAGGTATTCATTTACCAAAGATAGGTGAAGGATAACCTTGACACCACTTTCCTCAAGGGAAGTATATGAGGAACAATGTAGAATGGAATGGTTGAGAGTTGAGGTCGAAGGAAAAATAAAAGGAAGGTAAAAAGAATGCTGTTGAGATTGAAAATCAAAAGAGTGGAAAGAAAATGAGTGAGAAAAATGAGAGAAAAGAGGGAAAAGAAAAAGGAGAGCAACAACGGTTTGGAGAGAAAACAATGAGGAATGTGAGTTTGACGACTAGGTTAAGTGAGGTTAGGTAGGCTTTGAAGTCCAATAGGCCTATATTTGTACTTCTGTACAAGAGGGCTTGTTTGGCTACTAACGAACTTAACCATTCTGTACCTGGTGTGTTATCTGATTTATTGTAGGAATTTGAAGACTTGTTTCTAGAGGAGATGCCTAGTGGATTTCCACCCATTAGAGGCATAGAGCACCAAATAGACTTCATTCCTAGAGCTGCTATCCCCAATAGGCTAGCATACCAAACAAACCTAAGTGAGGTGAAGGAGATCCAGAAATAGGTGGATGAGTTGCTAGTTAAGGGGTATGTGAGGGAAAGTCTCAATGCTTGTACTGTTACTGTGATACTTGGGCTAAAGAAAGATGGGACTTGGAGAATGTGTGTAGACTATAGAGCCATTAACAAAATCACTGTAAAGTATCTTCACCCTATTCCTAGGTTAGATGATATGTTAGATGAATTATATGGTTCTTGCTTGTTTACTAAGAGTGATTTGAAATCTAGTTACTATCAAATCCACATGAAAGTTGGAGATGAATGGAAAACTGCATTTAAGACTAAATATGACTTGTATGAGTGGCTTGTCATGCCATTTGGTCTTACTAATGCACCTAGCACTTTTATGCGTTTAATGAATCATGTGCTGCAAGAGTATATAGGTAAATTTGTTGTGGTATATTTTGATGACATTTAATCTACTTAAAGTGTTTAGATGATCATATTTTGCATGTGTGACTGGCACTAGAAAAACTTAAAGAGGAAAAGTTTAAGAAATGTAGTTTTTGCATGGATAAGGTTAATTTTTTAGGTTTTGTAGTATCTAGTCAGGGAGTTGAGATTGATGAGGAAAAGGTTAGGGCTATTAAGGAGTGGCCTAGACCTAAGAATGCAAGTGAGGTGAGGAGTTTTCATGGCCTTGATGGATTTTATAGGAGATTCATTAGGGATTTCAGCACTATAGCTGCACCTTTGAATGAATTAGTTAAAAAAAGTTGGATTTGTTTAGGGTGATGCATAAGAACATGCTTTCAATGAACTTAAGGATAAATTGTGTAATGCACCATTACTTGCTTTACCTGACTTTGCTAAAACATTTAAAATTGAATGTGATGCTAGTGGCATAGGAATTGGAGCTGTTTTAATGCAGGATCAAAGGCCACTAATTTATTCCAGTGAGAAGTTGAGTGGGGTAGCTTTGATGTACCTAACATACGATAAGGAACTATATGCCTTGTTGCAAGCTTTGCAAACGTGGCATTATTATCTTTAGTCTAAGGAATTTGTCATGCACACTGATCATGAGAGCTTGAAACATTTGAAGAGTCAAGATAAGTTGAATAAAAAGCATGTGAAGTGGGTGGAATCATTGAGACATTCCTATATGTAATCAAGTATGAGCAAGGTTGTCAAGCCCCACTCTGAGGGCTCCTTGTGACAACCCGCCACCCCCGTTAAGTAACTGCGAAGTGTCTCATATTCAGTATTGTGCTTATTAGTCATAATAATAACATTCCCTGTTCACAAAGCAATCAATTACAATATTATCATTAGGCCTCAAATGGGTCCCATTACACCACCAAAGGTATACCTAAGATTCTATCAGATCACTTAAATACATTTACATCAATTACATAATCCATTCTAATGATGTCTACCTCAACCATGCCCCCAGTTAGGCGACGAGTACTCACTTTGGTTTGTCGGTTCATAAGGAAGTTTAGGTAGTCTCGACCTACAAGGTAAAATCTATAGGAGGGTAAGCTAAAGCTTAGAGAGATAGGGTGCAATCTCTCAATGTTGCAATAACACAAACAATTTCAAGCAAGTTATCAAACAAATGCTATACATGAACAATCACATGAATGCAGCATCTCACGTGGTCTTCCGGTAACCGAAGTGAAGTCTAGGGTTTACGCCCCCCTTGACCTTAGGTTGGGGATTCCGAAGCCACCATCAAAGCCCGGGTCTTACACATAATTTAATTATTCTTATAACTTATTATAATAGTATCTTAACTTTAGTGATCTAGGCTCAGGTGCCTCTTATACATTGAGCATTTAAACCTTCAAGTGACAGGTCGGACTTAGAACCGTCAAGGTGCAACAATCCCCTAATCACTTAGTTCGCACTTGGTGGAACAGTGATCCTCTGATCACTTCTGGTGCGTCCTGTAGTTGTGATGGCCTTGAACAATGCAATGTTCATGCATTGCATGCCGGGTTTTTAATTAGATCTCATAATTAGTTAGAGTTTTAGGGTGATCATCTAAGATCAAACACATATGCAATTGGCAATCAAGTTAATAATCTATTCGCAACACATTTAATCATTTCAAGGAGCAAGGCACAAACGTCGCATAAAAAAAAAAAAAAAAAACAACCTTCATAATCTTGCAGGAGCTCATCAAACAATAGGCTTCTTATTCATGATTATGATTATGCCTTGATCTTAGTTATGTATGAATACATACCAAGTGTTTATGGCTTATACCCATTTCAACTTCCTATTTATTTCATCACGCTTACCTAGTGTATGGAACCATAATGATAAAGACTTAGACTATTGGCATCTTAAACATTCTATTTTAACTCTTGATGCATGCCTTGCTTGTGGTTTAGGTCCACTTCTTAGACTCCCCTCTTTCTTGCTTCCACCATCAATGACCTCCATGTCAACATATGTCTATAATTTTCTCATCAATCTCAACAATCGTCAACAATGGTCATGCCATGATGTCTCTCTTTACTCCTGCTAGTAATACCGCATACACTCGCTAAGGAGGGGATCCAATACCTGTATGCCCATACATGTTTCTTGCATCCTCGTTCATAGATTTTGACCCTCCTTTAAAATTCCCAACACACAAGCTCACAAGACAACTAACACACTATAATCCCAACTCCCACTTTCATTTCATTTTATATATCGCATTCTAAAGTTGAACTTCTATCCCTACTCTCATTATACCAAATATACACATATACATATATATATATACATTTGCAAACCACGCATTCATAATTGAGAACAAGTCCAGTACATGCACTTACACTTATACATATACATACCTATATACGGTGTATACTGTATTGCCACCCTACTTCCCATTTCATCTAATCTTCCCCGTCTCATAATCCCGTGTCCCATGTACACACAAGCTATTTTCAGAGGCACTTCCACGTCCAGCAACACATTTAGGAGCATAGATACATATATGTATATATAATAACTAGTGGTAGCATCACAAGATTGAGCCAAACAAACAATGTTGCAAATCAATCATGCCACTGCAAGGAAGGAAGGACGCAAAAACAAAATATATATATATATACATATACATATATATCATCTAGCAAGATGCCATATAGCATTTGATTCCCAACTTCTCCATTCTCGGTCAGCTAGCTCAATCACGCCATTTCACAAAGGAAATCCACCCTGGTGCACTCCTCCACGGAGGAATCTCACTTGCTTAACTCATTCACCACGCCACCTTCCACGCATATATATTTATATATATGTACATATGAGTCACTTGCCGTAGGTAGCAAATGGAACATTTCCATTCACACACATAATAGGGGGATCTCCACTCGCCCAGTTCCGTCGTACGTCAAGCCATATACATATATATGTGATTTCCTCCTGATGAGAATTGGAGATCGACTTCTTCCACCTAGCATTCCACGCTATATATATATATATAATTACAGCAGCCTACAAGGTACAGAGCACACACAATCACAAACTAAATTTGAAACCCTCACCACATTTAAAACATAGAAAATAAGCATATATTTGAATCAAACACGTGTACCGCAACAATAATACACACAATACAACACGTCACGAAGTCCTACTCACTTTAGTCTCATTTTCCCGGGATTTAATCAAAATAATCTTCTGGTATCTCCAAGCCAAAATTCTCTTCACCTAAAAAATTAGGGAAAAGTACATTATTACATGTTACACATAGTCTAGATTACTCCACCTAGTGTTTCTCTAGTTATTACAATCGGTTTTATGTGGAATACTAATTGTTATATCTATTTATTCTTTGTATACAACTTTTAAAAATTAATTCCGCTTCACGAAAAATTGGTCTAATTGAGTTGCACTCACCTCGAGGAACATATTGGTGGTCTCGGATAATCAATTGGAAGTGGTATGTCTGAGGTATGATTTTTTTTTTATTCAACTTTCCCTTTTTCCTCGTCGCTTTCATCCTGCTTTTGTCTCTTGTCCCTTTCCTCTTCTCTCTCTCTTTTTTTTCTTTTACTTTTTGTTTGTTTCTCTTAAGTGGCCATAGGTCCTCCACGACGTCTCCAGCATATATATATAATGTCATACTATTAATATTATTATTATAATTAGGGTTTAGGATTTTTTTTTTGTAGATTTCGCGTGCAATGATACCAATAAAATTTAAGATTTTAATATTTTATTATGAAATTTTACACTTAAGCTAATTTAATTATTTCGAGCGTGAATATGTACTCGGAATTCCTATTTGACAATCTTAAGTCTATGATTTTAATTTATTTTATCATTTAGTCAATAATTTCTCATGGTTTGCTCTTTGTGTAATTATTTCTTTTATTATAGTTTTATACGGGATATGTTTAAGGCTTTTAGTATAATCTTTTAATTATTCCGATGTTATACGCGATTAATATTTTGCGGATTTTACAAAGGTAAAGAAAATGTGGTAGCTAATGCGTTGTCAAGAATGTATGCTTTACTTAACTCACTTAGTACTTTATTGCTAGGTTTTGAGTTTGTTAAAGATTTATATCCAAATGATGCTGATTTTTGTGAAATTTATACTACTTGTGCTAATGGGGCTAGATCAAATGATTTCTGTATGTCTAGTGGATTTCTGTTTAAGAGGAATGGATTGTGCATTCCTAAAGGTTCCATGAGGGAATTGTTAGTTAAGGAGTCACATAGACGGGGATTAATGGGGCATTTTGGGGTGAATGAGACCTATGATATGCTGTGTGATCATTTTTATTGGCTTGAGATGAGACATGATGTGCATAAAGTGTGTGCACATTGCATTACATGTAGAGAGGCTAAGTCTAGATTGAAACCGCATGGATTATATACACCATTACATGTTCCTGATGAACCTTGGACTGATTTGTTTATGGAATTTGTCATTGGGTTGCCTAGAACTAGGAACGTTAGTGATAGTATTTGTGTTGTGTTTGATAGGTTCAGTAAAATGGCTCATTTTATTCCTTATCATAAAACTGATGATGCTAAGTTAATCGCTGATTTGTTCTTCAAAGAGGTTGTGCGTTTGCATGGCATACTTAAAAGCATTATTAGTGATAGGGACGTTAATTTTTTTTTGTCACTTTTGGAGTGTTGTGGGGAAAGTTAGGAACAAAAATATTGTTTTCAACCACTTGTCACCTATAAATTGACAGATAAATTGAGGTGGTTAATAGAACTTTGGTCACTTTGTTGAAGGTAGTCATTGAGAAAAACATTAGGATGTAGGAGGATTATTTATCGTTTGTGGAGTTTGCTTATAATAGGGCTATACATAGCACTACTCATTGTTCTCCATTAGAAATTGTTTATGGTTTTAATGTACTTACTCCTATGGACTTATTGCCATTACCACCTAATAACTTTGTGAGTGTTGATGTAACTTCTAAAGCAGATTTTGTGAGAAAATTACATAAGCAGGTGAAGGAGCGGATTGAAAGTTAGAATGCTAAGGTAGCTGCTTGTGTGAACAAAGGAAGACGACCCTTGGTGTTTCAACCAGGAGAATGGGTGTGGGTGCATTTTTAAAAGGAGAGATTTCCCCTTCAAAGGAAGTCTAAACTAAACCCAAGTGTAGATGGTCCATTTCAGATCCTTGAGAAGATCAAGGATAATGCATACAAAGTGGATTTACCAGGTAAGTATAACGTGAGTGCTACATTTAATGTTGCTGATTTGAGTCCTTTTGATGCAGGAGATGCCTTTGATTCGAAGACAAATCCTTTTGAGGAGAGGGGTAATGTTATGGAGAGACTAATGGACTAAGCTCAGGAGATGTTAAGTCATGAGCAACATGGAGGCAAGGACGCGAGCCAAGAGATTTCGAGTTCGATTAGCATGCCTCAAGGACCTATCACAAGTTCTCGAGCTAAGAAGATACAAAAATTTTTTAGTGTTCATCTATAAGGCTTAGTGAAGATGGTTAGTGAAGAACTTCAAGGATATTAAAGCTTAGGAACCATTGCAACTCATGTTTAATATAACTTAGTACAAGTAAAAGTGGAGATTAGAGCTTGAAGGCTGCTAGCTTTGGAAATGAAAGTTGCCAATGTGGAGAAATAAAGGCCGCCAACTTAAGCTACTATCATTGGTGGATAAAAGTTGCTAGCCTAAGCTACCGACGTGGGAAATAAAGGCCGCTGGCCTAAGCTGCCAGTGTTGAATTCAAGGCTGGTCGGTGTTTAACTAAAAGTTGCCAGCTTTCTTTTAATTGTATTTGTAACTTGTTTTTCATTAAGGTTTTTGGGAGGGACATATAAATACCCTCTTAGCCACAATTTAAAACAATTTTTGGATCATTTTGAAATAAAAAAGACTTTGATATTCTCTTGTATTCTTGTGTAGAATACATGCTTTAGAAACATTCAAGAGAGAATTGATTACCTTCTTGTGGAGTGTTCTGCATTAGAACAAATCTTTTGTTCTAAATTTGTGATCAATAACTAAAAGAAACCTAACTTTAGTCTATCTTAGGGATTGAATCAAATTGTTTATGAAGGTTTTCATGTTACTGCTGTAAGGGTTCGTAATATCCAAAAGGGGTTTTCAAGTGTATTTACGGAGGTTTCGTATCATTGGTTTCCGTGTTACTACTGTGAGGGTTCTTAATATCCAAAAGGGGTTCTCAAGCGTATTCACAGAGGTTCCATATCACTTAGCTTCATATAATTGAGGTTGGGGAGCAAATTGGAGAAGAGGAAAAAGAATTCGCAATGGAACAGTGGAGTACACGGCAAGGTACATGCCCATGTACTTGCCTATGTCGAATTAGGAAAGTTCACAGAAAGGTACACGGTTAAAATATATGACCGTGTACCCTACTATGTCAAAGTATGCGACTAAATACACGATTGTGTAATTAGGCATATTGGAAAACTTTTATACACAAAAAGATACACGACTATTCGCATGGCTATGTTCCCTTCTATGCTCCTTTGCACGACCACAATCATGGTTGTGTTGTTCTATAATACTCATACCTTAATTTTATTTCATTTTTCTATGATTCTAAATTAAGATTAATGCAATATAAAACGATGGGAAGAGAAATTCTACAATTAGGACTTGATTAACCAATTAGTGAACTTAGAGTAAGTCATAGGATAGACTTAAGGTTTGGGATGTATACTCATACAGAATGGGAGAGTCATTGCATATACCTATTGTCAATTAAAACCATATAAGAGAAACTACCCCACTCATGACTTACAGTTAGCAGTTGTAGTCTTAGAATTGAAACTATAGAGACACTATCTATATAGTGAGAAGTGCAAAATTTTCACAAACCACAAGAGTTTAAAATATTTATTCACATAGAAGGATTTGAATATGAGGTAGAGAAGATGGCTGGAGTTGATCAATGACTATGAGGTAGAGATCTATTACCACCCTAGGAAGGCAAATGTTGTAGTGGATGCCTTTAGTCAAAAGAAGCAAGTTAATATAGTTACTCTAATCACCTCTCAAAAACAAATATTAGAAGACATGCTCAAGTTAGAGTTAGCAATGGTAACACATGAAGTGGGAACCAGATTGGCTACTCTTTGTATTCAACCAAACCTCCTTGATTGAATTAAAGCAACATCAATGGGAGATCCTAAAATTAAAAATGATTAAACCAAAATAAAATGGGGAGAAATAATTGAGTTTAATGAAGATGCTGGAGGTTTAGTGAAACATGGTATAAGATTGTGTCTACTAGATGATAACACTAAATTGAAAAAGGAAATTATGAAAAAGATTCATTACTCTAGGTACATGATACATCCCCAAAGTACCAAGATGTACAAAGATATAAAGAATCATTTTTTGTGGGAAATATAAAACGGGGTATGGCGGAGTTTATATCTAGTTGCATGACATGCTAGCAAATCAAAATTGAACACCAAAGACCAGCTGGTGAGTTACAACCACTTCTTATACCTGAATCAAAGTGGGAACATGTAACTATAGACTTTGTTATAGCTTTCCTGAGAACCAAGGTGAAACATGATGCAATTTGGGTGATTGTAGATAGATTGACCAAATCTATCAATTTCCTACCAATTAAGGTGAAGTATAGATTAGAGAAATTGGCTCAACTATATATTAAGGAGATTGTTAGATTACATGGTATGCTAGCCACTATAACTTCTAATAGGGATTCTAGGTTCATTAATAGATTCTGAAAAGTTTACATTAGGCTTTAAGTACTAAATTACAATTTATTACTGCTTTCCATCATCAGGCAGATGGGCAGTCTAAAAGGATTATTTAAATTTTAGAGGACCTATTGTGAGCATGTACTTTAGACTATAGGAGTAACTGGAGTGATTACCTACCCTTAATAGAATTTACATATAACAACAACTATCAAGCTATTATTCAAATGGCTCCATATGAAACACTATACAGTAGGAAGTGCGGATCTCCCTTACATTAGGATGAAGTTGGTGAAAGATAGATAATAAGGCTAAAGATAGTGCAAGAAGTTGTAGATAAAGTGAGGGTGATAAGATAGCAAATTCTTTTTGACTTAAAGTTGCTAGAAAAATTGTGTAGATAAAAGGCGACGCCCCTTGGAATTCCAAGTGAGAAATAAGGTTCTATTAAAAGTTTCTTCTACTAAAGGGGTAATCAGATTTGGTCTAAGAGGAAAGTTAAATCCAAGGTAAGTGTGTCCATTCAAGATTCTAGAAAGAATTGACAATGTTATTTACAAGTTGGCTTTACCACTAAGTTTGGCTAGGGTACATGATATATTTCATGTATCTATATTAAGGACATTTGTGCAAAATCTAAACCAAATAATGGCTTTGGAGCCTTTAAAGGTATAGCCAGATTTATTGTTCATTGAAAGACTAGTAAGGATTGTAGACACAAAGGAACAAGTGTTGAAGAGAATAGTGATTTTTTACATTAAGGTATAATGGACAAATCAGACAGAACATGAAGCGATGTGAGAGCTAGAAGAAAATATGCAAAGGAAGCATCTAAAGCTCTTTCCAAACATTGGTAACTTTCAAGGACGAAAGTTTTTGTAGGGGGGGGGGGGGGGGGGGGGGGGGGGGGGGTAGTTTGGTCTTTTTAGGGTTAGAGTATCTAAGTCTTACTTGACTTATTGCTTTTCCTTTCCTTCATTTACACAGTAAACACCAAAGAGACACTCTCAGACATATATAAGGCAACCTAATAGAAATCTACAAAGATTAACCCACTTTCATCAGGTAAGGGCTCTGGTCATTAAGGTGAATTTTTCTGATTAAAGATTCGTAGTTTTAAGTGAGTTTGGTAATGTGTCATTAGAGCCTGGAGCAAGGAGTGAGATAAGGATGAGCATAGATGTGTGATTAAGTAGTTTGAGGATTTTGATCACAAATTGAAGCAAGTAAGTGAACAAAATTCATATAATATATTAGCATTAACATGTTAATTGAGTTAATTAGACTTGGCTTCATAAAATTAGGGTTGGGGAGCAAATTAGAGAAGAGGAAAAAGGATTTGTGATGGAACAGTGGAGGGGTGAGCACACGATGACTCAGTGAATGGGAGTGCAATACTCTTAATGCTACACACACATAAGCAATTTCAAATCAAGTTATCAAATCATATGCTATGCATGAACAACCATATGAATGCAGCATCTCAAATGGTCTTTCGGTAACCGACGTAAAGTTTAGGGTTTACGCCCCCCTTGACCTTAGGCTGGGGATTCTAAAGCCACCATCAGTGCCTAGGTCTTATTACCCGGTTTAATTATCTTATCACTTTGATATTTACAATATATTTACTTTAACATGTAATGCTCAAGTGTCCATGCACTGAGTGCTCTCGTGACCATGCACAGTCAAAGCAACACCCTTAAGGAACATACTAGACTAGGAATCGGCAAGGCACTGGTAATCCCCTAATCCCTTAGTTCGCACATGGCATTTCAGTAATACTATGATTACTTCTGGATGCCCTGCAGCAGTGATGGCCTTTAAACTTTATGCAATGTCTTGTGCAATGCATGTCCCGTTTAAATTAAGTCCTATCTTTTAATTACTCAATTTAAGGTGATCAATCAATATACAATAATAAGCCAATCCACATAAAGAAAATAAAGTAATCTATTGACAATTCAAGAAATATCATTCGTAAACAACATCAACAATCAATTCAAATCTCACAATCAACCCATTACGTTTTGCACCCTTAAATCTTTTCCCATTTGCGTATACACGCATCTCATATACGAATCCACTACTCATATCTTCACATATTCCAACACATACTACCTTCCTTCAACACATATACATATCAATATACATATATCAACACCTATACATACACATCATACTGTACACATACTTACACACACATTTACATATATACATACCTCATACACATACATATGCATGCACGAATGCATACATATATATACAACACATACTCCCATATGCAAACACACGTATAACCACACACATACATATACATCTACACGTACATACACATATACACATCTACACCTTCAATATACAAATACACATATACTAACATATCCAGATTGAACACAACATATCAAAATTAATCACAACATTGTAACACATCATAGAGTTTCCCACTCACCTATTTATGGTGGTCTTAGTCCTAACCGTTGTTGAGGGATTCCGACGTGTAATCCCTTTAGGTCTTAGTCCTAACCGTTGTTGAGGGATTCCGACGTGTAATCCCTTTACCTAATGATAAGATAAATAAAATAAGGTAAATGTCTAGAATCTAAGCCGAGCCTTAATTTAGTTAAAGGTATTAAGTAAGGTTTGTTTATATTTTACTTATACCTAATTTAGTATTTTAGTATAATTTCTTCATTTTGCATTAGTATTTCATAATCTTATAATTACATATCCTTTCCACACTCACTCATACACGCAATCATCTCATTAATGGCACGCATGCATTTTTAGGACTTCCTTTTATAACTTGATCACTTGGTCGAGCTACTTAAACCATCGTTTCTATATAGATAACATTCCTTCTTTTCCATTTAATTTCACACACATACACACTTGCTTCCTTCATGAAATTCCCTTTTTCCTCCTTAGCTTCACCGTTTCATTCCTTCTTCTCTCTTTTCCCTTATTCTTCTCCTTTTTGGAAATTTCCTAAATTTGCCTCTCCTTTATATGGAGCAACTTTGAACCTTTCATTTATTAATTTATCTCTAATATCTTTCAACTTTTCTTCTCCCTTTTAGCTCCCTTACACATAACATTTCTCATTGCTTTCTTGCTAAACTCCCTTTATTTCCTAGACTTCTCCACCCTAGCTTCTCTTCTTTCGCTTCTTCCTTTTTGTTCCTTCTTTCCCCTTTTCCCAATTCTTTTTCCTCTTACTCTTTGCTACATACTTGCACTTCGAATATCACACACATAAACCGTAAACACACTGCACACTCATACTCTCATGCACCTTCATGTTTCCCATACACATACACACACACATTTTCCCACACAAACACACATCTCCACATACCCTTCACACGCATATGCTAACACACACACACATACGTCGACACAATCTAGCACACACACACACATATACACCAACGTGCACACACATTCACACACTCACTTACGCATACACCAACACACATACACACATACACACACCCATACATGCAAACACACTCACACACACCCATTCATGCACACCAGCACAGACAACACCCTCATGCACACATACTAAGCACATACACAACGCACACTCACAAACACATACACCGCACATACTCACACACACATCTCACATATACACACACACATATACACCATGCACACTTCAATACCTCCATTCTACACACTAGCACACCCTTACACAATTTCTCACATCGGATCACCTCCCCATCCCCACACGCACGATAGGATCTCCACTACCGAGCTTCATTTTCCTTGGTTTTACTAAAAAAAATTTTGGGTATATTTTCAAACAATTTTTCCTCGCTTAAAACACAAGTAAAAATATACTATTATATACTATTCGAACTCAAGATATTCATATTTATAGTATTTCTAACTAATACGGCTAATTTCTAGGCTAAATACTAAAATTTTTACATATTTGACATTAGTACCTATACTAAAAAAAGTAATTCCGTTTTGCATAAAATTAATCTTGTTGAGTTGCACTTACCTCAAGGAACATGTTGGTGGTCTCGGATCATCAATCGGAGGTCATATACGTGAGATAAGAATTTTTTGTTCGTTTTTCCCTTTTTCTTTTCTTTTCTCCTTCTCTCTCATTCTCTCTTGCTATCCTCTATTTCTCTCTTACATCCTCTCGTGCGTTTTGGAGCTTTCTCCCCTTTTATACTATTTTGAATTTTTTTTTTGCGCTGACCTGCTGCCCTCCCCTGTTCACCTTTATATATATATATATTATATTTTATATTATAATTATTTTTATTTTAATATCCCACGCGTATACAACGTTATTTTTAAATTTTGTATTTTTAATATTTTATTACGAAACTTTACGTCTAAGTTAATTTGATTATTCCGAACATAAATATTTACTCTAAATTTTTATTTGAAGTTTCTAAATCTATAATTTCAATTAATTTTATTATTTAACCCAATATTATTCGTAATTTATGTTTCGAGAAATTTATTCTTTTAATTTAAATTGCATGAACTAAAATTAAGACTTACAATTATTTTTATTTATTTGTCTATATACCTATATGCAAGTATTTTTTTTAACTACTTTATTCCCTAAATTTATTTGGTGATATGTTTCATATAATTTGAAATGCTAAGCTCGTTATCCTTTTCCTTTGCATATGATTCTTTCCAATTGTTTTAAATATCTATTTCTCATTGTTTGTTATACTTATCAAACGGATTTCATGTCTTTCTCATTTTTCTATTTTAAAGCCTATTATTATTTCTCATAAGTTTTTGGTTATTCGTAAATTATTAAAATAATATTAATGTATCACGATATTTTAAATTTCTCGTCATAAATTTCTCAAAATTTCTAATATTGCAAAGTTGTCATTCTCGCTACCCCGACCTAGAAGTATTTATTATTCCTCTTATTTTCTTTAAAATTTGTATAGCTTTTCAAAATTTTCGGGGCATTACAACACCCATGTACCTACTCATGTCGAATTATAGAAGTTCACAAAAAGGTACATGGCCACAATATACAATTGTGTACCCTGCCGTGTCGAAGTACATGGCCAAATATACAACTGTGTACTTGGGCGTGTTGGAAAACTTTTATACATAGAAAGGTACATGACCATTAGTACTGTTGTGTTCCTTTGCACACCTACAAGCACAACCATGTTGCTCTAAAACACTTACACCTCAATTCTATTCATTTTTCTATGATTCTAAATTAAGATTATTGCATGATAAAACAATGGGAAGGGAAATTATGTAATTAGGACTTGATTAACCAATTAGTGAACTTAGAGTAAGTCATAGGATAGACAATGCAGAAAGAGCTAATCGTGAGACCACTTCTCTAGGTACGTGTTTACCATGTTTGCTATTTGTGATTGCTATTGTAGTATATAAATGACTTTAATTAGATTTCGAGTTTAAGTGTATATGTTGCTTGTGCTTGGCCCGTTCTAGGGGCCTATAGTGGCAAATTCTTAGGGGCACCCTGATAATTAGTATATCACATTGTTCTTAGTGGAGTCCTATGCCGAAATGATTTTGGGTAGATTAAGGTTAAAGAGGGCCTACAGTGGCAGTTTTCAACCTAAGAATATATATGTATATATATTATATGATGTGGTGGGGTCATGAGTACCCTCTTATTGGTTATTAGCTAATTAAAGATGAGTAATCTCATGATTGTGATATGTACATCTATTGCATTTACATGTACTGTTACCGTTTTTAATGTAGCACATGCATGTCTGTATGGTACTCACGTACTGAGCTTAGATTCATTCCAATTATTTTTTAACTCAAGATGAATATGACAAGTACGTTGACTACGATGAGAATGGAAATGAAGTGTATCATTATTAGGATGAGAATGGGGGAGTATCAATATTATTATAGTGATGAGTGAGGTGGAAGTTGATGAAGGATTCTTTTTATAGAACTTGAGGGTGTTTGAGTAGAGAACTTGGAGATTGTTTATAAACTTTTAAATATGTTATTTCATTATATGTTAATGGATGTTTACCCTAGTATTTGAATTAGAGTTTAATGTATCATTTCTTAATTAATTATGATTGGAATAGTTTACCTGTGAATAATTTATTTATATTGATATTGATCTTTCTACTATCTAACTTTAAACTTATAGGTAAGTCCATTTATTGATTCTATAGTATAGTGGATAAAGATATTGGGTATCAACCTCACAAGGATTACTAATATAAGTAATTACCCTTTTTTATTATCTAATCTATAAAATTAAATAAATAAGTAAATAAAATAAATAATGATATGGATGTGTCTTTTGCGTGCTTTTCGGCATATCTTCCCAGACAGAATTTCTGGCGGACGAATCTATCTATCTTGAACTGCTCTACATATCTTGATCTTATCTAATATGATCTGGCGTTTTGTCTATTATGTTCTGATCTCCTTGCTGCAGTGGAATTCCTCGCTATATATATTTGTTAAGCATCAACATGGTCTCCCTGATCGCAACACGGTCGTGCAATTCAGCATGCTCATTTCTAACCATTTTCTCCACCGACACGCGCATATCTTTCAGCATCAACGTGGGTGTACTTGCTTGTCATGTTCAACTCTCTTTAGAATTTGGCCTCCAACGCGGGTTCTTACACGACTGCTTTACTCTGTTCTTGTTTGTTGCACAACTGCTCCATTGTTGGACACGACTTGTTTATTTACGTATTGGATTTCCATCTTGTAATAATTATATTTTCTTCTTCAATCTTCATATATTTTTTGTATTAAATCGTAAATCATAATTTAAGACTCCAAAAATCAAAATATAAATTGATTAAATGCAATATCAGTACAAAATCTATGAGAATTAAATAAAAAATTATTATAATTTATATAAATAATTAGTACTTTATAACCCTTATCATATATCATTGGAATTATATTGATATTAATATATAGTAGAGATGAACAAGTTTAAAATTGAAATGAAGATAGAGAGCCTTAGTGTGTTGTTACTTAACAGTGACATGTGATAGGTTATAGTGTCTTAGGTTTTAGGGTATTACACTTGTCTAATAAGATTTTCAAATATTATGTATAGGAAATAATAGGTGTAGATCGGTAGATCATGATTTCTTAAATGTATGTTTCCGAACATATATTGGAGCAGGATCTCGCAAGTTTTTGCAAAGGTTACAGAATATGAGAATAATATAGTTCTAGCATAAAGAAAAGTGACACGAATCGTTTCCAAAGCCATTTTTGAAGAAGGGTCCTATCAATACGCAAGTTTTTGGAGATTCTAAAGTTATGAAAATATTTGAAAGCTATTTAAAAACCACCTCTATAGGTTGAATATATGTGAGTAATATATTTGATCCATCCCACTAAAGCCAGATTTTATATCATGGGATTATAATGACTGAAAAGGAAGGGAGATATTTATTTACTAAACGACAAAAGGAAAGTCAACAAAGTTTTTTAGTGAATTTAATCAAAGGTTATTATTACAGATAAAGCTTACCATATTGAAGACCTTAAAGTAATAATCTAAATAAATTGACCATTGAACAAAAGAGTATAAATGTTAGTGGAAGGTCAACAACAAAGTTGTGAAGAAATATGACTCATTATAGCAAAGAGTGATGAGTATAATTTATTTTATCTTGTGCTAATTTGAGAGGCTTTGAAATAATTTACCTTAAAGAATATTGATTTGCAAACTTTTTTGGTAAGATTGAGAGTTTTGATTATTCTCTAAAGTCTTGTGAAATAGCTTAAGGTGAAGCTTGAAGGAAATAGAATAGAGAAGTGATTAAATCTATATGTTTTATAAAGGCTATATAAAAAAAGTGACGATAGAGTGATTGAGTGTTATAACGCTCATTTTTATTCTTTGATATATTGGAATAAACTAATAAAGACAACTAGGTCCCTTTGTGTGGAAATTAGGAGATTGGATTAAAGCACAAGGCGGAACCACCATATATCTTTACTTGATTTTATTGAGCTCTACTCTTTTATTTTATAGAGTTTATTTATTTCTATTTAAAATTTATTCATTATATTTTTTTTAATAAATTCTACTAATAATAATCAAAAGGGAATTAAGTTGTATTATGTAAAAAAGTACTAATTTTGAAATAATCAATTCATTCCCCCCTCTTGATTATTAACTAGGACCAACAGGTATGTCATGGCCAACGATGAAACTCTACTCTAGGCACTTGCTCTTCACAAATTGACTTCTAGTCCTTGATTAATAACTAACTGGAGTTATATTTCACCCAAAATTATACTAATATTCAACTTAAATTGTAAATTAAACTTCAAAACCCAACTAATTCTTCTTGAAACCTTGATTATTCGAGCTTTACACTAACGTGGACCTTCATTTAATTTGGATTAACTAAGAAAAATGCAAGAATCCACTTAATTTTTGTTAAGGAGCCCACGATTAGCTTAAGAAGAGAGAGAGTGTGTGATGTAAGGAAGAGGAAAAGAGAGTGGTTGTGAGAAAGAGACTAGGTGGAGCAAAACATGAGTAAGATTGAATGAACCTAAACACTTCTATTAGTTAATCACATGCTAAAATTAACCAAACTTTAAGCCCAACCTCCATAATTCCCTTACCTATTAACTTAAGGGTAAATGTGTAAACCTCATCCTTAAATATCTAATCTAGTTAATTACTCTAATTCCCTTGCTCCTAATTATTTTTGTGTGTTCAAATTAGTAATATGTACAAATTTTATTTTGGCCCCTAAAATAAACTTATTTATTTTCTTGAATTTAATTTATGCATTTACTAGCTTTAGGATATTTCACTAGTATTTCTATCTAAATTGAATATAACAATATTGATGAGGCTCTAAATGATGATTTCTAAATTCAAGTTATGTAAGTAGAGCTAAATCAATTCATTAGAAATGAGGTATGGGATATAATTCCTAGACCTAATGATAGCCTATAGTTGGAATAGGTTTGCCCCTTCTCCTCTTCTTATTGATTAGTTGGTTTGCAAAAACAAGCTAGATGAAAATAGAGTAGTCACTAGAAACAAAGCTTGCTTGGTTGCAAAAGGTTATAATCAAGATGAAGGGATTAACTTTCAAGAGACTTTTATCCTAGTTGCTAGATTGGAAACTATTAGAATGCTTTTAACTTTTTCCACTTCTTAAAATTTTAAACCTTTTCAAATGAATGTTAAAAGTACATTCTTGAGTGGTTTCATTAAATAAGAAGTTTATGTAGAGCAACCATAGACTTTTGAATATAATGAATTTCTCGATCATGTTTTAAAACTAAACATGGCATTACATAGACTCAAATAAACTCCTAAAGTGTGGTATAGAAAGTTAAATAGTTTATTGATAAATAATGGTTTTTGTTAGCAAAGAATCTTATACAACATTATTTATCAAGTAGTAACTTAAATATATTGGTTGTTTAAAGCTAAGTAGATGACATTATGTTTGGCATTACTAGAATAAGCTTGATTGACGAGTTTCTATAATGCATAATAAAACGAGTTTAAAATGAGTATGATAAGGAAGCTCAATTATCTTCTTAGTTTCCACTTCAAACAAGCTGAAAATAAAATCTTTATAAATTAAGCTATGTATATAAAGAAGCTTATGAAAAGACTCAAAATGGATAGTTCTAAAATTATTCCTAGCTCTATAAGCACCATATTGAAATGTGATAAAGATAAAAATGGTAAAGCCATATTTGAAAAGCTTTATAGATGAATGATAGGTAGTTTGCTTTATTTAACTATTTGCAAACCCCGATATCATTAACGTTGTTATTTGTGTACACAGTTTTAATCTTGCCCAAAAGCATCACACTTGAGTGTGATAGAACACATCTTAAAGCACAAGTGGCACATGCCACTTCCTTGGTAATGCATTGGTTTCTTGGCATTTAAATTAATAAATTTTGTTATAACTTTTCAATAGTTGAAGCCAAGCATGTGGTTGTTGATAGTTACTACGCTCAAAGTCTTTGAATTAAACAAACTTTCTTAAAAAAAAAAAAAAATCAATATAATACTCAAAGACTAAGCATATTGCAATTCAATATCATTTTACATGTGGTCATATTCAAAACATTGATACGTACTTAGAATTTGTTGATGCCAAAAATTAAATTAGTGATATTTTTACCAAACCCTTGAGTGATTCATTTTTACACATTTCATAGAGAATCGAAAATGATCATGTAAGATGGATGCTAATTTACTAATCAGCTAAGGAAGTGATTTCCAAGATAATTAGTTTTTCAGTGAACAAATTGGCTTTTGTCATGATAATCAGGCCTAAGAAAGTTGTGTGCTTGGGAATGTAAAATAATGCCTTTTTTAATCATAATATGTATATTTTATGACAATTCATGCTAACAATACTCCGATTATATTTTTGCATGGCTTAAATGTGCTTTTGAAACTTGCTTGAAGTGTTGAGAAGAATCTAAATTGATTCAACATATGATTTTAGCTTTTTGAACCTCATCAATACATATATGATGTTAAACTTCCTTTTAGGTAATTGAGATAGTGATTTTTTTTTTTTTGTAAGACCTCAAAAATAAAAGTTAATTTTATGTTTTAAAAGAAAAGGGCAGCTAAAATATTTAGTGGTTAAGTTAGAGGCACTCTAGTCTTTTTCTAAGGGAGTTTAGGAACCTATAGTTACCGTGCTTTCTTTCTTTCTTTCTCTCCATACGTTCGATCTCATCTCACATAGTAGAACTTTTTCTTTAGTAGTTTCTTCCTTTTTGTCCATGCAAATTAATGCTTTCTTGCCAAGTAAGAGTATAACATAAATCATTTTGTCACGTTCGTTTCTTCCTTTTGGTTAGTTATAACGCATGTTTAGGGATTGTAGGTGTGGACTATAAAGTCCTAAAAATTTCGAAAAGCTATATGAACATTTAAAAAAAATAAATAGAATAGTAAATATTATTTTATTTTGTGATAATAATAGGTTTTAAAAAATTCAAACAATTAGAAGAATAAATTTTTCAAAACATAATTTTCAAACAACATTAGGTTAAATAATGAAATTACCTTGAATTATAGATCTAGGAATTTTAATTGAAAATTTAGAGTAAATATTTATATTTGGGATAATTAGATTAGCTTAGACATAAGCTTTCGTAATAAATTGCTAAAAAAATATAACTTAAAGATATTTTGTACGCGAGAAGAATATTAGAATAGAGACATTATAATACAAAATATGATATATATAATAATATAAATATATATATATATACACAGCTGTAAGTAAAAAAAAAAATTGGAATAAGATTTTTCGGACGGCCGCACATCCCATCCTTTCCATGGCAGGCACAATAGCACAGCAACATCAATTTGCAACTGTCTCCATCTCATCTCTCTCCCTCTTGCTTTTCTTTTCTCTTCTTTTCTTTCTCCTTCTTCTTCCCTGCTTCCTCTGTTCCTCTTCTTCTCCTTCGTTCTTTTTTTTTTCCTCCAACGTAGCGTCTTATTCCCTTGCCTTTCCCCTATTTCGCATTTCCCCTTCCTTTATTCTTCCTCCCTGCCATTTTCGTATTCCCTTGATGTGGTGTCGTCTCCCCTTCATCACTCTCTCCGTCACACCCTCTTCTCACTCCCACTCTGACTCAACGGTGGTTACAACAACAATGGTGGCAACGACGATCAGCAACAACGGCGGCCCCAACCGCTGTGATAGCAATGACCATAACGACGGCAGCAATGATAGCAACAACAACAACGACCAACGGCCATCTAAAGATGGTAGCAACGACAACAACCACGGTCGTAACAACCGTAACAGCAACAGCAATGGCAATCCCCACAGCAACTGCAACGACGATCCCAACGGCAATAGCAACGACAACTCCAATAGTGGCAGCAACCATGACCATAACGACAACAGCAACAGCAATAGTGGCAACATCCACAAAAATAGTAATGGCAACGATGACCACAATGACGGTAACAATGATAGCAACGTCCAAGCCTCCATGGTGATCTGGTCTCCGGCATAAGTAGATGACGGACCAGTAGAGGAAGGAGGGTTACGAGGTGCAGTGATGTGTTTGTATGTGTGTGAGGTAGAGGAGCTGCCCTATTGCAACCGTGTGTGTGTATGTGAAGAGGAAAAAGGAGCCGATAGGAGAAAGAAGGAAAAGAATGAGAAAGTAAATGTAAGGGAATGTGTGGTGTATGTGGAGATGGGTGTATGTGACGGTGGGTGGTGTGTGTGTAAGTGTATGAGATGGCATATGGTGTAGGTACGTATGTATGTGTGTGAAATGGTGCATGGTGTGCAGAGCATATGTGTATGTCTATATATTTGGAGTGTGAGGTGCATGTGGGGTATGTGTGTATATATGTGTTGGTGGTGTGAGAAGTGAATGAAGTGTGTGTGTATGTAGGCAATAGTGGTGCATGTGTGTGTGGACTTGAGGAGAAAAGGGGATAATAAAGTGCAGTTGCGTGTGCATATAATTAGGTGTGTGGTATGATTGTGTGTATGTACGTGTAGGTGCGTGCATGGTGTGTAGCATGTGTGTGTATATGGGTATGTGGTGTATGCGAAGTGTATGTGTATGGGACGATATGCGGTGTGTGCAAGAGGGCTGTATGCATATGGATGGTGTGTGGTAGGTGCGGTTTGTGTGTGTATGTGTGGATGCCATGTGGCGTGTGAGGGTATGTATGTGTATGGAAGGTGTGAGATGTGTGGAGTATGCGTATAGGTGTATGGAAGGTGTGGGGTGTGTGGTACTAGTGTATATATGGATGGTGTGTGGAGTATGTTGGTGTTAGTACATGGTGTGTGGGAATGGCTAGTGTATGTATGGTGATAGAAGTGTGAGTGAGGATGGAGACCGGTAGAGAGGATAGGAAACCTTATAGGTGGAGATGTCAACAAAGGAAAGGAGAAAGAATGGAAAGGTGAAACCGAGGAGGAAGAGGGAATTGCGTGAAGGAGGTGAGTGTGTCTGTGTGTGAAAGTAAATGGGAAGAAGAGATGTTTATATTTGTCTAGATGGTGAAGCGAATTATTCGAGCAACGTCCAAGATGATGGCTCGGGGATATTTGGAATGAAATGATTTCACAATGGAATGTTCAAAGGATATCGAGGAAGATCATTCTTAGCTAAATACCCTAATGCAAGGCCTTTAGTTGTCCTTTCTAAGGGCATTTTGCATACATGGAAGAAGGAATTCCAAATTTGGTAGATCAAAGACATTCCATTGCTCGACTTCTACACAAGGAAAGCAAACAGTCAATCATAGCAACTTAGGATATTGGAAGCAATGATTTATAGGAAGACCGTTCCTTCTAGAACCCTGTATCAGAATCATATTGAAGAAGTGTTCAACGTTCGAATCTTATTCGCCCAAAGTTCCTTAAGGAGGAGACTTCACGTTTTGCCATCAAGCGCAAGATAAGCAGAGTACACATATCTGTTTGTTGCGTTTAAAATTTAATGTGATTATTACTGAGTTAAGTCATAGTGGGGATTGATAAGTTAAGGAAAAGTCATAAAGAATATAGTGGATGGTATGGTTTGAGGGTTTAGATGTCGTTACCTTAACAATAGCACTTAGCACCATATTGCTAGTGCTATTACCACAAGCCTAACCCATGATTTAAAATTGTTTTCTTCCAAATCAAACCAGAACATAGAAACCTAGCTTTTCCTTCTAAAGCTACCGAGTAGGTGTTCTTAGTTGGAATAGGGTCTATAGATGTCATTATGTATACATGTCAGAGTTGGATCCTGAATGTGTACATATACCTAGGTAAACTTAATTGCCTATTATATCTACACAATACACTCATGAACCTAATCATACAAATCATGAGTGAAATCTTGTTTTTACAACTCAACGATCATATTTTCTTGCCCTCGTAAGTATGTAAGGGAAGGTGTCTAGTGAATTGTCCTTAATTAAAGATGTGTCACGAACATATATATATTATACATAAATGTCTTGAGGACATCAAAAGGAAAATATGAGACAACCTTGTTGGCTCTCGAAAATGTGAATAATAGAGCACTTGAGAAGTGTGATGACACAGAGGCGTCAGATAAGATAATTGTAAATCAAACCCAAGTGGTTGATTTGGTATTTAAGGAAAATGACACAGAGGTGTCAGATATGATGATTATATATCAATCTCGAGTGGTTGTTTGACATTTAAAAGAAATAGCATAGAGAGGTGCCGAGTTAATTTAATTTGTTGTAAAACTAGATAAGTCTATGTCCACGGGGTCTGAGTTTAGTGTCTGTCTTGAGTAATAAGAAAGGCATGATCTTTGTTGTTCTGGTGAGTGTGAAATGAGAGTTGATTGTGATTGTATATGTTATTTGATCACCTTAAATCAATTAATTAAGAAAGTGGACTTGATTAAAACTGGACATGCATTTTCACAAGACATTGCATGAGATTGAAAGCCATCATTGCTACGAGATGAGTCAGAAGTGATCAAGAGGATCGCTGTTCCACCAAGTGCGAACTAAGTAATTAGGGAATTATCACACCTTGACGGTTCCAAGTTCGGCCTTTTCTTGAGGATTTTTCTTCGTCTAGTGCAGAGAGGCACGGGAGTGTTCACTATTGAGTTAATAAGATATCATAATTAACAAAGTGATAAGATAAATTTTCTTGTGTATACATAGCATTGAAAGTGTTACCATCCCATTCATTGAGCCATAGTGTGCTCACCCCCTCACAGACTCTTTTGTAGGTAGCAATTACGAAAGCTTGGGATGGGATAAGATGTGAAGTGTTGAGAGTTTCGAGAAGACCAGAACAACAAAGTAAGAATTGTGAAGTATAGATTTACTTAGATGAAATATTAGGACCCCCATGTGAATAGAATTTGAAATTAAGAAACCTAGGGTTTATCCTATTTTACTAATTAGTAGGGGATACCGATTCTCTGTGATCATGGTTGACCGTAGGATACAGGATCCATAGTTGTATTCTATTATCCAATTATATATACTATGATTAGTTGTAAATGCAATTATTCATTTAGAGTCTTACGATCTCTGACTCGTAAGACGATCATCATGTAACGGGTGCACACGTGCCATGATGGTTTTAGTGGAGACTTTTAAGCCCCCTTTCGGGGTGTGACATGGACAACACACAAATCTTTGAGGGATAAGGGTGCACTTCTCATTTTGGACAATCTAAGTAGGTAAGTAGAAATAGTTGTGCTCAATCTTATGTTTTGAGTATCAACATAATCAATTGTATGTTGAATTTAGGAAAATTGTGTGGTTGTTTAAGGAAAAAGTAAGTTTTTGGGGTACATAGGGACCAATACAGCCATTTCGGTACTCGTGTTGTTGTTATACATGCCTCAATAAAAGAAGTACACCACCATGTCATGGAAGCAAGAAAGTTTTTGTTTTACTCAAGAGGTGCATAGGGAGAAACATACCCTTGTTCCTCAATTGTGTACTCAAGTATGCCCTAAACATGCTCACTCCTTGTTTCTCCAAAGAGGTACATGGGGAACAACATGCTCATGTTTCCAACTATGTACTCTACATCTTCATCAAAACAATGTTTTCTTCTCTTTTTCAATTTTCGATATTTTTCCAAGTGTCTAAGCAATTTTGAGTAGTTAGTTTAATATCAGTTAGGGTTTCTAAACAAACTGTTACTACAATTCTAATCAAGATTGGATTTAATGAAGATAGATGATATTACTAATAGTGTGACACTAGGTATGTGTTTGCCTTGTTATTTGTGCTTATAAGTCTAGTGGAATAATCCTTAAGGGGCACTCGTTGATTAGTATGCGGCAATACCCCTTGTGAAGTTGCATATTGAGAGGATTCAAGTAGATTTAGGGGTGTTGGGGCCATTGGTGGTAGTTCTCAAAACTATTTTAGAAAGTTGGGGTCGGGAGTGGTCGTTCTTAACTTAGGACTATATATATGTATATATTTATAAGTGTGAAAGGTTGTGAGCACCCCTATGTTAGTTGCTGGATCAAAATAAGGATAATTAAAAGGTTGTTGTATTGTGTATTGCATTAAATGCATGTGGTGTAAATATCTATTAGCATGCGCATGTGACTACAACATTTTTGTTTAGTTCTAAGACTTGATGTATTTAAAGTTATAATTTCCAGTCTTGTTAGTTTGTTTTATGGATTATGAATTTTAGAGTGGATTTTGATATTATATTCAAGAGAGTTGTTGGTGGATTTCATCATGTGAAATTGGCAAATTATATGGATATTGTGGAATTCAAACAAGTTTAGAGCCTCAACGTGTCATTACTTAGTAATGATGCATGATAGGTTGTGATATCCTAGGTTTTTGGGTGTTACATTTTGTGATTCTTGTTATCTATGCCTTAATATTATCTCTAACGGTTAACTATTCTATTCTCTTAAAATTTGTTTAGAGTATTGAAATGGAACTAAAATCATTTGTCCCATACTTTTTGCTTGTTGGACCATGTATGCCTTTTTGAAGTATTAAGCTTACTTTAAAGGAACTATGATGGTGTTTGCATAAATACTTGTCATTCCTGCCTTGTCTTTATTTTTTGTTTCACTTAATTATGGATTTGAAACTTGTTAAGTGTTAAATTTGAGCAAATTTGATCTACATGATTTTTGTTGAACTTTACTTTTGTTTTGTGTTTTTAGTAGATTTTTAGTGCACCATCCAAATGGTAAAGCTTATGTCATCTGAATGGTAGAGTAGGGCATTCTAATCACAAAATTCTAGGGGCTACTCATTGACCAATACCCTTTTACCACCCATATGGGACCACCCTGCATAATGAGCATAAAATGCTCATGCCTAATGTTAGGTTGGTCGGTCTAAAACTATTTAATTGGTAACATCAAGTTGGCACATTTTTAATTTCCATTTTTCTTCTCTCTCCTCACGTTTCTCATTCCCCTGCTCTTACTAATTATGCTCATCTCTCTCTTAAAACCCCCTTTTCACCATCAAAATTCCTCTTTTCTTTTACAAATTTCCTCTTTTTCTATCATTTTTACAAAGCCATAAACCAATTTCATCTAAGGATATCTCTTCTTCTTCTTTTTTTTAAGTAAGCCATGTTTCTTTCCTCACAAATCCTATCCCGTACCTCACATAAACCATTTAAGAACTCACTTTTTTTCTCTAATGTTAGCTAACATAGGTGAAAATCAAGGAAAAGGAAAGTACTTAAAACATGAAAAAGGGCTGAATTGAGCAATGACTTCATGATGTAGAGCAAAGGCCAAGAAATCATCTAAGATAGAACATTCATATGAGGAAGAGAGTGGGGAAGCGTAGAGGCTCACATGCAAGCCAACACACCCACGAACATGCCCGTGTTAGTGGGTGTGTTGAGTAACACAACAGCTAGCATGAATGTGCTTAGAGATGTGTCGGCAAGGCATGCTCACAAATGTGTCCAAGATGAAGAAAAATATCCACAAAATGATACATAAGTTTCTACTCGCTTGTGTTGAAGACTGTGTCAATCCACGTTTTAGGGTTTTTATAGTATTCTTTTTGTTTTTAATCATATCTTATCACATATTACAACTTTAGATTTTTTTAGAGAGGTTTTATCGGTTTCTTTGATTTCTAAGATCAATCATTGATTGATCTTGCTTGTTCATGCTAACTCGCTGCGTCATTTGGTATCAAAGTGGGAAATTCTTGCCACAATGTTAGAAGACAACAATTTAGTAGGTGGTCACGTTCTGAAAGTTGATTGGGATGTGGAAACCTTATGAATTGAGGTGTAGGATCAAAGGGCAGCATTGAATAACATAGATTAGATATTTCGGCATTTAGAACAGCACTTCGATGACCCAATTGAGCATTTCGATGCAATGGGATTCAATGCCCATGGAGATAAGAATGGTGGTGGGATGCGACCAAGGGCAGAGCATACGTGCAATGATCCTATTATTAAACCTACAATTGCAAATCATGGGTTATAGATATATGATGATGATTTAGAGGAGGAAGACTAAGTGTTGTTTAAGGAAGAACGACTATGTAGGAGAGGTGGTGATGGTAGTAGATACAGGAGAAATAATGGTGGGTTTGACTTTAGAGACAGCAAAGAATTCAAGTTGAAGGTTGACATTCTTAACTTTAATGGTAATTTAAATATTGAATATTTTATTGATTGGATTGTTGAAATAGATAGAGTTTTTGAATATATAGAAATTTCTAAGGGAAGGAGAGTGAAATTAGTAGCATGTAGACTACAAGGGGGTGCTTTAGCCTGATGGGAGGGGCTCTAGAGTAGGTGATACTGTGAGGGTAAATAACTCGTGCAAACATGGTATAGAATGAAGCAATTGCTCCAACAAGATTTCCTACCTCTTGATTATGAGTAGATCCTTTTTTAGCAGTATCAAAGGTGTCACTAGTGGTAAAGGTCTATGCATGAGTATACTACAAAATTCATGCGGTTGGCAAAGAGGAATGACTTAAGGGAGAGTGAAGGTCAACAAGTGGCTAGATATTTAGATAATTTGAAACTACAAATTTGGAACAAAATTAGGGTACATGTTTTGTGTACTTTAAATGAGACTAAAAATATGGCCTCTAGAGCTAAATTGATGTTGTAGGAGAAGAATAGTAGATTTGATGGTGGTAGTAGTAGATTTGGGGCTAAAATTTCTATTAAATATGTGGTTAAGAAGAGTATGACTACCTCGGAGATGTAAGGAGGAGTTATTGAAAGGAAAGAGGAGAGAGCCATAGGTAAGAAGCTAGTTAAGATAAAGCACATACAATGGCAAAGCAATCCTTTCGTGAGCTAATATTGGGGAAGTACTATCGTTATAATCAACCAGGACATCGATCTAATGAGTGTCATAATAGAAGATGGGTTAACTTAATAGAGAGAGATGAAGAGGATAGAATTCATTGTGAGCTTGATGGAGGTGATGAGTATTATGAGGATGAAGATGAGTATAATGAGCAAGCCTATGTAATTAGGAAGTTAATGCTGACACCGAAGCAGGAGGATAAGACTTAGTGGCATCAATTGTTCCATACCATGTGCACAATTGATGGAAGAATCTTTGAATTGATAGTAAACAATGGCAATTGTGAGAATATCATAGGTAGGGAAACCTTACAAATGTTACAATTACCAATAGAGAAACATCCTAATTCGTGTACCATTAGGTGGATTAAAGCTACAAAAAAATTTGAGGTTAAAGAGCACTATAAGGTACCTTTCTCCATTGGCAAATATCGAGATGAGGTGTATTGCGACATAGTAGATATGGATGCCTATCACTTACTGTTTGGTAGACCTTAGCAGTATGATGTCGATGCTTGGCATAGGGTTAGGGAGAATTTGCGCAGGTTGGAAAAGGATGGGGTAAAGTTTCCTCTCTTGCCTTTGAAGTTAGCAAATGGTGCTAAACCTTCTAAAGTGGAGAGACATTCCTTCCTCACAATTAAACAGTAAAAAATTGTACATGCATTAAGTGTGAAACAGATACTAACAATAGGGGTGCAAAGGTTGATAGGACAAACCAATGCTAAGCACAAAGTAACAACAAATAAACATCGTAGGAAGAAGTTGTTCTCAGTAGCTGATCAAGTGATGGTGTTCCTATGAAAGGAGAGGTTTCCTATGGGGAAGTACAGTAAGTTGCAATCTAAGAAGTACGGCTCGTATCAAATAGTGTAGAGAATTAATAACAACGCTTATGCAGTTAGATTGCCTAATAGTATGGGCATTTCCAAGACGTTCAATGTGGCGAATATATTTTCATTTTACCCTAACAATGTACCTTGGTATCTAAAAGAGAACTCGAGGTCGAGTTCTTCTTAGGTGGGAAGGAATGAAGCAGAGCAAAGGCTAAGAAATCATCCAAGATGGAATACTCATGCAAGGAAGAGAGTGGGGAAGCATAGAGGCTTGCATTCAAGCTAACACGCCCTCAAACACGCTTGCGTTGGTGGGTGTGTTTAGTGATATAGTGGCAAGCATGGTCGTGCTTAGAGGCGTGTTGACAAGGCATGCTCATGAACGTATCCAAGACAAAGAAAAACGTCCACAAAATCATATACCGGCTTCTACATGTCCGTGTTGAAGACCGCGTTGATCTACGTTTTAGGGTTTTTCTAATATTCTTTTTGTTTTTAGTCATATCTTATCACATATTACAACTTTAGATGTTTTGGAGAGAGACTTTATTAGTTTCTTTGATTTCTTAAATCAATCATCGATTGATCTTGCTTGTTCACATTAACTCGCTGCGTCACTTTAATCCCCATCTTTTCCTATCTATCGCACATGCTAACAAGTATAATATTTTTGAAGATCAACCTATAGACGATGGAATAACTTTCTATAGAAAAGTGTTTGATATGTTGGCAATTCCTAGTACTAGAGTAGTCAAGAACAAGATTTTGATTGCTTAAATTTGCCAAACAAAGTACATGATGAAGCTATGAGATATTTTTATTTTAATTTGACCGATAGACATGGTAGAATTGACAATATATGCTTGGGGACGGATCCCAATAACCACCTTTGATTGTGATGTATAGCTATTTATATGTTCGGCATATTAAGATTACTCATAAAGATATCTATAATTTCATTTGTGTTGAAGTTAGTGGACAATTTTTTATGAATGAGTTTCACCCCACCACTAAGTGTGAGAATCTCTTTAAGCTAAACTTGGAGGTTGGAATGAATGATTGGAAGTCTGATTCTGCTCAACCAGGTCTTAGGTTGCCTTTGAAACATTGGATCTTACATATGCTATTCCTAGTTTTGGAATTACTGAATAAGGCCTCAAGACAATGTCCTTTGTTTTTGTCCATACTTTACAATGTAGCCACCAATATAAGTCGAATACGCCTGTGAAGCTTATGTTTTAAAATAACAAATATAGAATAATTTATTTGAATATAGAGTTTTAGCATATATATATATATACCATAAGATGCTAGAGATGGATTAATTAACACATAGAGCTAATAATTATAAGTGAAAGTAAGTTTATAGGGTATAACATGAGCTTGCATTATAACAATCATAGCGATATACCTATGTTACATAATTTAGCATGGAAATGCGTAGTTAACCATTGACTAATAAATAAATAAGTAAATAAAATGTAATAATAAAAAATTGTAGTTGCAACTGTCAATCAAGATAAGGGACTATATCTTTTGATTTACCAAGAAAGTAAGAGGGACAATAACATATATACATCAAGAGTATGGCACCTAAGATAAAGTCATCTCATTTTGTCCAAAACTCCATTATCCATACACTTAAAAATCTCTTTAGAAACTTAGTTTATATAAATTAAAGAAACCAAGTAGAAAATGGTGGGGAAATTTAGTTGATTAATCTTGATAAATTTACAAGAAAATAGAAAGAACTATAGCAAGGGGCATTGGACTTGTTGGTGAAAAGGGTTAGTGGTGAGCTATTGTTGTACCACTTGGGTAGCCAAAGGAAGTAGTCAAGAGGAGGCCGATCAACAAGTTTTGGGGCATTGCCATTACTAGAGGTCGGAAGACAAATACCCCTATTTTTTTTGTTGAAACTTATATAATTTCATAAATCATAAGAATATTAAATGTTGTCAATTAATTCTAAAAAATTATTTCTTGGGTTTACTTTATGCATAGATTAGTGTAGTATTTTTGTTTTAGTGAAATTTGTGATGTAAATATATGCCCATTAATAACTACACTATTTTAGATAAAAATAAAATGTAATTTTTGAAATGTCAAATGATGTATTTTCTACTTGATTTTTGGTTTATAGGCTCCTAATAAGGTATATTAAATTTACATTACAAGAATTTTGAGTAGCAAATATGTTTAGTATTTATTGCAAAATTTTCCCCTAAGATTATCAAATTATCAAGAAAATATATTTTAATTGAAATTGCTAATCCTTATGTAATTATTATTAAATACTAATTTATGTTTGAATTAGGAATTATGAAAAGATATTAGGATAGCTATATTGAATCTCACATTTCAATATGTTAATTTGGCTAATTAATCGCAAATTCAGCAAGTAACGTGTCATTCTACATAATAATTAAGATGTGATTATTTGATAAGTGTAATGAGAAAACCTAATTACTTATAATTTTATAAGATCACAATAATTTTCGTGAAATTAATTGGATTCATCCACTATTTATTAAGTAATTTAGCTAGTATTTGGTTATAAAGTAAGTCAAGTGATGAATTTTGCTTGATTTTAAGATGATTGGATTAATAATAAGAGTGTAAATGGATAATTAATAATTGGTATAGGTGCTAATTAGTTCGGTTTAAAATTGAAATGACTGATGGTTGATTAATCATTAGGTAATTCAAACCTAGAATAGGTAGATTCTAGAAATAAATGATATCAAATCTTGCTATATGTCTATTATTTATAGTTTACCGATTTGTTAAGGTGTGTTTAGGTCATCCTACATGTACAAATTGAGTTTGGAGATTTATTTGTTGCTTAGCTTGTGGATGTTCACTTCTCAAGTGAGTACTTTTCTAACTTAATTGATTGTGGTGCATGTGTTTGATAATGTAAACTACTTAGTTGTTGGCAGCTAAATCCTATAAAATTATTTACTATGACTACTATAGGAGGATTATGATTAAATTTTAGGCCTATTGCTGTGTTTTAATGTGTAATTTTGTGATGTCTATGTTGAATTGTTGACTTATGGATGTTAAGTATTGAATTGGCGAAACATACTAGTATTAATAGTATGTGAGTGGGTATGGGATTAGAATACTTATGTTTAGTTAATGTATGAATAGTAAAGTGGCTACATTTCATATCATGATCACCTAACACTGGCATAGGTATCACATGTACAGGTGTTATGACTTACAGTTGACAGGTTCTAAGTGTTAAAAATATACCTAAGTAAGCAAATCATGTTTCCTGCCCGATAAGTATGTGGTATGATATCTGAATAGACCCAATAAATTTGTGGCACGATTGACAAAACCACCTAGTATTAGTAACGTGTTGGGGTTAGTCTCCTATATTGTTTATGGTGGGTAAAAGGTATACTAAATTCTCTCTAATGTGTAAACAAAAGGTATAGAAGAGCAAAAATTCTATTAGTTATGAGTTAAGAAATGTGGTAGACGTGTTATAGGTGTCAAGAGAGTGATTTAGACAAAACTCGCATAAAAAAGTAAATAGGTAAGTAATTTTGAAGCCTTAATAGCACTTGCATATCATTTGCATTTATATCATTTGTTGATGCTTGTGAAACAATTGAATTGTGCGGGGCTACTAAGTTTCTTTTGATTTTATCTTTTGGTACTCACTTTGCTTCATAAGAAGCTAAGGGGTTAGTGTTTTACTAACCTTAGGTGTAGATATGGATAGTTAAGGCAATGATTGAGCTTTTGACGATTTTTTGAGGGCACTAGTTCAGTTTGAAGAAAACTCAAGCTATTGTTATTCTTTTTGTTAGGAGATCACTAAATTACATGTAAATAAGATTGTAATCAAGTGTAAATGTGAGAGTCTCTTGTAATTCCTAGTTATGGTTTTCGAAACCTTAATACATGTAAATCAAGTTGCTTGAGAGACTAGCTAAATCAAGTAAGCAAGGTGATCAGTTAGCCCTATAAACCCCACTGATAGTGATTTAATTAAAATGGAATATAATAGGTAATGATCCACTAAATGGGAATGGATATATGGAATTTACAATACAAGTTAAGCACCTAAAGTGTGCAGTATATTACAAGTGCCTCTAAATGGGATGTTATAATGTTAATGGAGAAAAGTAGATTTAGGTTCATAAATGGAATCTTCTTATTCTTACTTTAGGAATGTCATGACGATACCACTTTTCGATACCTTATTGATAAGAATTGGTTTATTAAATAGATTGAACTAAAGCTTAGGAGGTGGGTGATTATATTACATTTACTACTTTACATTAACTATGTCTTGAGGGAAAAGAGCCCATAGCACCATTTCACATGCTAATCTTTAGTTAATGGGGTGTATCCTATATGAGACAAAGCTTAATTATTTTGGCATTTCAAGGTCACTAATGGTCTTAATCATTAGTCTTGCTGCCTTGAGAAGTTGAGTATTAGGTTGCCATAAATCAAAGGCATTAAGTTTCCTACTCCCACTAAGCAACCATCTGTAAAACCCTTCACCATGGATCATGTTGGAAAGCTTGAGGTTGAAAATGAATGCCTAAGGACTATATGTTAGAAAGTGTTACTTTCTCCCTTTTGTGCATTTACTCAATTGACTATGCTTACTGAACCATTTGAGCCCGCTACACCTGTTAAGCCCTTTGATCCTCTGCCTGACCAACCCCTTGAGTCCTCCTCCTCCTCTCTCTCCCTTTACGGCTTTCTTAATGAGTTTCTCAACTTTTCTAAGGAGATGTGTAGCTACTGTAGGACTTAACATGCTTTGAGGATGAAGTATGCCTTGGTTCCACATTAGCATCTCCTCCTCCTCTTAAGCTCATGGATGACATTAGCAATGATTACAATGCTAGTTGGTCTCTTAGGTTCTCGTTTTTCTCATATATGTTGTTTCATTTCTAGACTTGGCGTATGGCCTCCTTTAATCTTTTGCTATCTATGTCATATTTGGTGATTGTTAATACTTAAAGGCATAAACATTGTTATCTTGTTATGGTTTCTTATGCTAACTAGATGCTTTATCGTATTATGCCTATTCTCTATACTCCCTCTCTTTTTCAATATATCATTATTGTTCTCTTTGCTTTGTTTACATTGTGCTGGTTTGCATTATGTTCTTAGAGTATGCTTTTCATAGTTTCTATTCTCTTATGGAGTTTATATAGTCAAGGCGATTTGTGAAGTTGTGCCCTTGTTGGCTTGTAGTGTTTGTTTGAGTTGTAGAGTTGTGAGAATATGAAATTATTAAGTTAGGTTGTGTTCTTAATCGGTTTTGGTATAATGTTGAGTAATGTTTGTTTGTAGAGTATTTATGCAATGTTTGATTTATGCCATGTTGGTTATAGGGTGTTATTTTACATGCTTATGTCGATAGCTTGTGACTAGCATGTTGGGTTGTTATCTTGTTCATTAGACTTGGCTTATGCTTTTTCTTGGATTCTTGTTGTTAGAATGTTGAGATATGCAGTTTCCAATTGTCTTGAAATTTTGGTTCTATTGTTGTGTTTTCTTCTTCATCTTTTTCTTTCACTTTTTTTTTTTTTCATGTTACAACTTCCTACTTTAAGTTACATGTTTCTTAAGCTTACACTTGGGTTGTGCTAGTTTTTTTTTTTTTAACTCTTTTTTATTTTTTTTCTTTAAACACCTCGCATTGCACTTGCCTTTAGAAAAAGGGGGAAAAGAATTAAGTCTTTCATACCTTGTATTTATTGTTACTATTCCTTTTAAAAAATATCAAATTACTTGACCAAATCTTAGGTTTCATTTAAATAATGAATTCTTGCAAATTGTTACTTTTTTTTCTTCAAGTTATGTATTGAATTTTGTTAGAAAAATAGAAATTTATTTGAAAGGCAACTACTCGATTGAAGGGGAGTTCTTTGAAAAATTTTATTCTTATCAAAAAGGGGGCTTTGTTATATTGCTATGTTCTTGTTTAATTTTGATGAAATAAAACTTTGTTATGTTCTTGTTTAATTTTGATGAAATAAAACTAAGGATTACGTAATTTAACAAGAGTTTTTCTAAAAAGAACTTAAATTGACTCAATCACTAGTTTATCACAATTACTTGCTGAAAAATACTCTTGCAATTTGTTTTGATCTAGTCTTGAAAGGTGAGTTTAATTTATTCTTGTAAGTTTATAAGTGTTTGAAGCTATTTTAGATGCAGTCGAATGACAAAAGCTTAGCAATCATATATAAGTTTTTAGTAGGATAAATTGCATGAATTACTCTAAAAACATTTATAATTGCACAAATGCTCCTAACTTTTGAAATGGAGCATTTACACCCCCCCAAAAAGATATGGGGCCCACTTTTTTAATTATATGGTTGATGATATGTGTACTTCTCTAATGTGGAAATATTTTTGAAGAAAAAAGTTGCCACTTCATTTCAAATTGCTAACGTTGCAAATATCCATTGAATTGATTAAATTAAAATGGAAACGGATCCTCTAAAGTTGCTTTTATCTGAAGTTTTCTAAAGTTACAAATCATTGATTAAGATTGTCATGATTTTTGAAATCCTTTATGACATGATCATGATAATTTCTTTTTCCTTGTAATATCAACCATTAATTACACATCATGGGTGGACCCATGGCAGGTCGAAAATAATTATTAAAAATTGAAAAATTAGGAAAAAAATGTATTATATGTATAATATTATAAAACATTTTTAAGTAAAACATTATGCATGGTTGAGTGGTTAGATGTTTAATTTTAAATGTTGGTGGTCATGGGTTCAAATAGTATTTTTCATTTTCAAAAAGTATTTATTGTTTGAATAACATTCTCGTTTGGCTTTTTTTTTCTCTAAAACTTTTTACTCACAAGAACTAATAGTATTAAATATTATTCATTACAAAATTATGGTTAACTATTTATTTATTTATTACTATTACACTATAAATAGTAATTGCATTTTAAATATTACAAATATTTCAGCTCTATCAAGCAAATATTAGTCAATGAGTTCATTACAAAATTGTAATTAACAAAATAAAATTTCCTGAGTTGCTATATATTTAATATTACCACCTATAAATAAAAGTTAGACTTTAAATACTACAAGTATTTCAATTTCATCAAATGAATATTGGTCCATAAGTAATTTTACTAATGAAATATATAAGTAAAGTTCGGCTCCCTCAATCACATGATTCTACATTCACCCTTGTTACACATGGCAATATTTAAGGAAATAACTTTAGGAAACTTTAGAAAAAAAAGTAACTTTAGAGGAAAACTAGTTTACCTAAATCAATTCTATTTGACCCATAAATGCAAACATTTAGGGTCTCTCATCATGTTATAGGAAGGCCATAAAAATGAAAATCATTTACAATATGCTCTATATATCTTTTGGTATCAAATCCATCGATGAAATGAAAATTATAGATGTTATATAGGATGGACAACAAATTTCTTTAGCTCATTGTGCCACTCCAAATTAAAATCATGATTCTTATAAGCTTCTTTTGCTTGATAATAAATTTGTTGTGATAAAGCCTTCTTCAAATAATGGTTCTTTTGTAGTCCTTAGGGGAAATACTTAATCAATCATAAAATACATGGGCAAAACATAGACAAAATTGGTTCCATTATGTCCCACGAGAGTTCCCAAAATATCAACTACATGAAACTAATGGTTTAAACGACAGATGATAAAGAAACCATGATCACACCATAGTTCCTTTTAGACTAAGGATTTGGCTTCATGGTTGATTAGTGCTTTTTACATCTCTTTATCTTCCCTTCATGGCTTTTTGTTACCTAAAATTGAAATATGGTACAAAAACAATATATGGGTATTAGTATATAAACAACAAATGGGTTATTGTTAAGATTTAATTTTAAGTATTTTGGTTGATTAGAGTATAGGTTAAATGCATTTAGTTAATTATGATTTGAAGCAAAAGAGTTTCTTTTCTTTTTTTGCTTTGTTATCTTCATTTGTGTTAAAGGGGTTCTAGGTTTGTTTTTAGGTTAGGTGAGTTAGATTCAAGTAACTAGTTTCAAATTAATTAATTTAATGGATATGCCATGCTAGTAATTCTAATGTCATGGTAATCTTTTTCTCTAAAAATATTTCTATGTTAGTGGGATACACATATCAACAACTAGATAATTAAAATGTATGGGTCCTATGCATATTTTAGGGGTGAGACTGCTTAATTTGAAAAAACAAGGGTATCTACACAATTATATAAGTTTTCAAAGTAGTTCGCATAATTTACACTTTCTAGTGTGCATAGTTTCAAGCTTATTAGATGGATGATAGGCTTTTGGCAACTAAATGGAGCAAGGTTAATTATTATCATTTGGTGAAACAACGGTACCACATAAATAGTAGATGATGGAAGAAATTTGTTGTCTATCCTCCCATTAGTAGGTACAAAAACCCATTAGAGTTCTACAAATACAATAAATGCAAGCCCATTCCCTCCATAATGACATTATATGTTCTCAAACTTCTAAATACAAGACTTTGAGCAGACTTGAAGTCAATGATAGAGCTATAATTGCCAATGAACACCGTGTCATTACACTCATTAATTTTCTTGTCTCTTGTTCATTATTTTGCTTGTTCTTGAGTGATTAAGTGTAGTTCACTAGAGGGTTTTTATTTGCAAACATTACAAAGCATTACACTTGTGATTATTTATGAGTGTACTCATTTGTATTTGTGTCTTGAGAGTCACAAATTTAGTGATAAGTAAAATTGATGTAAAGTCCTCGGTTGTAGGCATTGTGTGGATTGTACATAGTGGGGATAGTCTCAACTCCACGTTGAAATTAGAGGTTAATCTTTTAACCTTATCTCTTTCATTATACTATAATTCACTTCATTTATTAGATCATTCATCGTTCATTAATTCTTTAACTTGTTAATTTTAATGGAATTTGATAATTTTTTATATAACTTAATCTAACCCCTTCCCTCCTTTTTCAAACTCCATATCCTTGCAGTTATTAATTCAACTAAATCTCTTATTGATGTTGACTAGGTAAAATCACCGGTGGATAGAAGATGAACTGTGGAATATTGCTATTTGCTATTAGTATCTTGTCCCATGGAAGGGTAAGAAGATAATTGTAGTAACAAGATCAAGTGTAGAATTTGAGTATAGAGCAATGCCATCCATAACTTATGAATTGTTTTGGTTCAAGCATTTGCGAAAAGAACTTAGGTCTCCACAATTGCAGTTGATGAAATTGATGTGTGATAATTAAATTGCTCTACACATAGCATTAAATCTAGTGTTTCATATACGCACAAAGTATATTGAAATTGACTATCACTTTATTAATGAAAATTATTGAATAAGGAAATTAATACATATTATGTTAGAACAATGACCAACTTGTTGATCTAATTAAGTCACTTTCAGGGGGAGGGGGGTTTAAGCAAATTATATTTGTAACATGTTAAAAGTATATAATACATATGCTAACTTGAGGAGAAGTGTTTAAATAATTCAATTGTGCCAGTCAAGGATATTTCTATACTTCCATATTTATATTATTTTGTACAATATAGTGCTACGGTTTGCACAATGTAAACACCCCATTTTTGCCCTAAGGATCAATAATAATCAATAATAATCCATTTCCAATTTTTCCTAATTTGGCAAAAATAGTAAAAATATTCAAAAAAATAAAAATAAATAGGAAAACACATCAATTTTGAAAACTAATTTCAGAAATGGCGATAATAAGGAATGAATAATTTTTACAAATTTTTGAAATCCCAAAAAATACAAAAAAATGGAAAAATTGCATCGCATATATACAATTTGCGAAATAAATAAAATCGGGAAATTGGGCCAGCTCAGTTGGCTCGTGTGTGTGCTTGGAACGTGTGAAAACGCCTGAGGTCCTGAGTTCGAATCCCCCCGCGTGCGCTTGGAAATTTTTTCTTTCTTTTCCCTTGGAGCTGCCACGTGGCAGCATGTGATTGGCCGAGAGAAAACACGTGCCCTGCACGTGGTCATCTTCTTCCTCGAGCCCAGCCGGAGAAAAATCCGGCAGAAGTCCGACGAGGCCAAAATTGCTGGATTTCTTCAAATCTTTTTAGATTTCAATCAATCTAAAACCGAATTATCCAGATAAATCACAAGATCACAACAAATCGGCATCAAATATGTTGGATGAACTCAAATCTAAAAAACGGAAAAATTCGGATTTATCCAAATCGAGGATTTGAGCTTATCCGGAGGAGTTTGTGAGCGGCTATAAATAGAGGAGGAAGGGAGGAAGCTAAAGCAGAGATCAAAAGTGAGAGAAAGGGAGAGAAAAGAGAGAATCGAAGTCTGCCGGAGTTTTTCGAAGCTGCGACCGCCGAGCAAGAGTTGGGCACCACCAGGAGGCATTTTTGAAGCAAACCACCGCCACCGTTGGATTCCTCACCCCCAAGAACCTAGGATTCGACACCTCAATCGCTGAAGAAGGCCGCTGGAACGCCGTCAACAAGCACTTCCCGCCGCCGCATCCGATCGACTCAACTCGACCCGCGCACCGACCCGGATCCAAGTAAGTCGAATTTTTCGATTTTCTTTAATTTATTTATTTATTTGGTTTATTTATTTAGAATTAATTATTTGTTATTTACTTACTTATTTGTTATTTATTTACTTATGTGTTATTTATATTTCAATAAGTAGAAAAATGTTAGAAATTAGATTTTTAGGATTTAATGATATAAAAATAAAAATATAATTATAATAATAAAAATAAAAATGTAGAAAATAATAAAAATATTAGGAAAATAATAATAAACTTTAGATTTTAGAATAGGGTAGATAAAAATCTAGGAGAAAATTTTTAATAAAATAAAAATTATAAAAATTATGAAAAATTAATAAAAACTAATAAAAATTTAAAAAATTTATAAAAATCTATAAAAATTATAAAATTCATAAAAAATAATAGAAATTTATAATAGCATAAATAAATAAAAAAATAGAAAAAATGAGTTTTATCACTTAGAAAAATTATTTTCTCAAATAAATCCAAACTTGATGTTTTCCCTTAAAATTATTTTCAAAAATCAAATTATTAAGCTTAGACTTAGATTTTTTTAGAAAAATCCCAAAATAGTAAAAACATAAATCAAAAGAGATTTCACAACTAAAATTCACAAACACACTTAAAGTTTTCAAGAAAAGCGAACTACGGCTTGTTTGATCTTGAATAGCAGGTACGTAGGCACCCATTTGGGACAACCTTAAAAAGAATAAAAAAATCATTTTCTTAGAATAATTCACTCAAAAACAGAATAAAAGGCAACAAAAATAAAATAAAAGACATTTCTAAATGGAGTAAATTTTAGGAGATTAGGTGATAACCTTAGGGTTTTAATAGGTTAGCCTCCAAACTTAAAAACTCTGGTTTTCCCTTTTCCTCTTTTCACAAAACGAGAAGAGGAAATCATGATGACTAGTGGTCCAAATTAAGACTAATCCGCTCCATTAGTCTTAATTCAATTTTTCCCAACCACAGTTGGATGGCGACTTCAAAATTAAATGAAATTCCTAACTCAAGTCGAGGATCTATATTAGATGAGCATAAAGTCTAGTATAAATCAGATTAGGAATGGGAAATTCAAAAATTAGACTCGACACACAAACTTAATACTTTTCTTACCCTAGCAAAAGGTACGCTCCCTAGTAACAAAGCCTTTTGACATCGATCTAGAAAGTGCCCCCACCAAATAGCAGATGCATGAGTAAATGTGCTCGTATATATAGATTTGGAAATGTCAAAAAAAAAAAAAAAAAGCAATCCCAGGATGAAGATTTAAGACTTCAATCTCCCTTCCTCTACTGTCTATAATACTTTTTCGTCTCAACTTATCTTTCATATAGCATCTAAGTAGCAGGGTTATAACTCTACATAGGGCAGTAACAGTGCCATCTTCAAAGCAAAGTAGGAGTTAGCCACACTTATAACTTGGCCTAAGCTCCACACACTATGTGGGTGGATAAATAAACTAATAGGGAAAGAGAAGATTTAAAAAATCTCAAAGCGCACCCAAAAGAACTTATAACTTGCAAGATTAAGATTTAAGAGAGCTAGAAGTAGAAGAGAGGGAGATACAAGACAAACTTTTAAACAAAAAATTCCAAATAGTTACTACGTAAATGTGGAATTATCTCATCTTTCTTATCTTATGTAGAGCTAAAGAAAAATAAAAGAAGAGCTTAAGACAAGGTTAATACTCAATGAGGAATCCCAAACCTACTAAGTCCTACATATTATTTATTATTTTGTTCTATATTTATAAATACATAATTTTAACATTGTTATCAAATATATTATTTATTTTGATAATAAATAATATTATAAGTTACTTATAAAATTATAATAGCATTTATTTTATAATTTTTAGTAACTATATTTCCTTTTTACTTGATTTAAGAATTATTAAAATATGAAGTCAAAAGTATTTTAGTTAAATTGCATTAATTGATTGGGTGATTACAAGTTTCCCATTATTTTAGCAGGCAAGTTTTGGGCAAGTGACGAACGACCTTATAGGGTTTGAGACGAGTTTTAGGACATTTAATGAAATATGGATACGGGTTTGGATCTTACAAAAATCCATCCCAAACCTACTCTAGTTGCAGTCCTATATGAGTTTCTTTCATTTTAATTACCTTTAGGTTTCAATACCAGTTTTCTTCAAAATCTAAGGAATTAACATCTTAAATTTCGACAAAGTTTAGGTTCTTCAAGGTTTATAGTGAATTATGAAGTGTGGTAAAATTTAGAGTAAGTAATTTCTAGTGAAGATTTTGAGAACTATGGTGTAATTAATTTTTCAATGGCAATGTTATATTTTATGGGTTTTGTAATATTGTGGATACAGTGGAAGTTGTATCTACAACTTGTGTAGATATGGAATTAATGGCAACTTGTGTAAATGAAAAAGGTGTTAAGGAATTAATGAGGTGCAAATTGGATACGAATGAACAAAAAATAAAAGGCAAAATCATTGAGTATTATCTCAAATATAGAAATACTCAATGACACTGCACACAATTTAGAGATGATATTTTTCTTCTTTTTTTCTTTTATATTAATAATTGATGCTATATATGTACAAAATATGCTAGCATTCCTTAAGGCCTAATAAGAGAAAATTCTGGAAAGTCCTACAAAGATCTAGAACCTTTTGCAACCTTCTAGAATTTACTAGCATGTGGCAGCAAATGCTATACCCTTTCTTTTTAAATTTTTTATTTTCTATTTTTTTTCTTACTAATAATATTTCTAAATTCTTAATTATACTATTTACAATATAGTATAGCATTTGAGAATGACCTTACAACAAATTGTATTTTAGATCTTGAGGTAACAAGAAGCTCAACTTCAACTTCCACTCTATATTTTTTTTCCCTTTTATTTGTTTTTCAATCAAGTTTCCTCTAGATTATTCGGAGTATTCAAAAGGCATACATTCAAATTCATAGTTTTACATGCAAATTTACATCTTTTTTTATCTAATCTAGTTGTTGGGTGTTTGATGAATGGTTGTATCATTTTCTTTATGTATAGCTAAAAAGCTCCCCAATTTGTGTTGTGAAAACATTTTTTGCTCCCAAAAGCACACGGAATTGAATCTACTACCCATTTATTTCACTAAATTGAATAAGGTTATAATGTAATAACTATTACCGATTGTCATTTGTTGATTTTAATTTTAATAAGGGTATTTTGGAGGAAAAAATCAATCTCAGCATTGAATTGCTATTCATAAATCTAAGTAATGAATCATTATTCAATATTTTTTGTTATAAAATTGTTATTGTAGAGATAAAATGCAACTAAATGTCAATAGTTATTCCATAAGAGATAAGACTGTAATAAAATTGTTACTAAGTAAAGCGAATGGGTATTAGAGTAAAAGTTCTCGTTTTATTACTTCTTTTAACCATCAAGATTTGATCTTTATTGCAAAGTAGTTGTGTAATTTAAGTTCACAAAAGAGATGTAGTCTTTGAAGTTAAAATAATAATAATAATAATAATAACAAAAAGAAGAAGAAAATAAAAACCCAATTTGAAGGTTGGATTTATAGGTTAAGAGGAAGATAAAAGTTTGGTTAGTGTCGCATCAGGATTAAGTATAGTTTTTTTTTTTTTTTTTAATGTGGCAATTGATCATAGGCTCAAAGTAGTAATCAAGATGACAGCTAATAACAGTAATAGCAAGATTAGTGACGCTACTAAGGAAGTAAGGAATGCTTCAATTATGTTTATGATTTAGTAAGGACAAAATTCACGTGTAAAATCGGAAAAAGTGATAAATCTCATGTAGTCATTGTGGCATTCTTCCATATATGATAAGCCATATAGCTCGTCAAAATATATATACATACATAACCATTTTACAATTTTTTTTTACGGGGGGGGGGGGGGGGGGGGGGGAGGGGAAACAACTTAACAATTTTGGTGTAATTGTCTCAATTATATCAATTGATGAGTGGCATATGATTTACATGGTTATGAGTATGATATAATCATCAGTTTCGCGGTAGCTTCGGAATGTTTATCTATACTTTGTTTCCATAACAATCATCTCTTGGGTTTTCTTATGACACAACAAAGCTATCGCTTTTCGGCCGACAGGTTTTCATAAGAGACCAACGGTAAATGCCTTAGCAGATAAGTAAATATGTCAGAAAATCACTAGGAAGAAATGATGGAGCTTTCAATTGATTGGTATTTTCAAACCCAACAGTGAGTTGCCATCTGCCATCTTTTCTGAAAAACGTTTCACCTGTTTTGCGTAGGAATCAATCCTTGGACAAAAAGGGCGTGGGGGATAACTTGGTCTCAAAATGGAAATTCCATGATAGGAATAAGACTTTTTGCAGATGCTTGGAGTGGTCACTAGCATTGATTATCTCTTCCTGATCTTTCATTCTGGTTAAAAGTGGATAGATAGAGCATAGTAAACAAGCAAAATATATCAGAAACAGGTAGGGGGGAAATTTGGTATATCGTTATTTTTGTTCCTTGTGCTTGTTCTTGTAATGAAAGCTGAAACGAAAGAAAAAGAACCCACCAAAGAACGAAGAAACTTGGACTAAAGACATGTTTATTCTGCTGGCCAACTACCATAAATGGGGAAGAATCGAATCTGTTTTATTATGGTTGGAGAGCAATAATTATGCCACCAGGACATGAGCACCTTTGCTTAAAGAAAACTGATCAAATTGCAAATATTTGATCATATGGCTCGATGCTACGTATACTAGTTTAAGCATGCATATGTTAAAAAGTATTTCAATAATATCTTGGCTTCCATTTTATTCTTGATTTGTGCAAATTCCACTAATGATACAGGAAACAATCAAAGGACAACCGGCATGATTGAGTAGAAGGTGTATAGACCTATGAAGATATACCAATAAAATCTTAGGCTCAGAGCGAGAATGAGGGCAAGCACAGTCTCTGTTTAGATCTATGGTGGGACGATGAGAAATTAAAATTGGCTGTGACATAGCTACATCTATTTTAGCAAAGCCTACAAAGATTGTTATGATTAGATTATTTCGCTCCATGAGCATACGAGCAAAGAACCCGCAGAAGATAGCCCAAGAATCTAGTATAAAGACTAACAAATGAGAGCTAGAAAGATAAGAAAAAATGAAGAGTAAGTTGTAGAAACCAGATCATGGGAGACAAACGGGTAATCTCTAGTGTAGGATCCCCAGATATCCAGATAACAGCGGAACAGTCTGAATCTTCCAAAAAAAAAAAAAAATGTGTTATAGGATCGTTCTTCGTCCTTAGAATAGCTAATCAACTCTGAATCCACCTTAGTTTTAAGAGTTTTCCTTACTCGCTTCCCTATGGTTGCTAATGAGTCCGAGCTCGTTAGAGAGAACCGACGATCTCAATAATTTCTAATTAAACAGAAGAGTTTTTGGAGAAAATAATTAGCATCATTTCCTTCCTTTTCTTTTTCGGTTTTAGTACAAGCTGGACAGTGTTAACTGCCTCATCGCCCACGATCCCTCTATTTCTCTCCCAGGACTCCACCTTTACACCCCACTACTAACCATATGAATAGTGATCAGTAGCAGGACAGTACACTACCCCTGACTCTAGGACACTCTTCTACCATAATTAAAAGCTACAATATTAAGACATCACTCCAGCCGGGATAACAAGCCCCCTTAAACCACTGGACATGTTACACTAGGAAAGAAACAACAATCCAACACTAAGAAGAAAAACATACAAGAAATGCACAATAAGGTAAACCTCAGTACACTACCCAGCAGGTCCCCCTCCAGCAAGAACAGCCCCCTAATCACCACTTCTCGTGTGGTTTCCTTCTGACATAAACTTGGTCAAAGGGGGTCATTTTGGCATGGGGTCATTTTGGCATGTGAGCACGAGGTTTTCTCGCATGCAACAAGATGATACTCAGTAAATGTACATCATATGTAACAAAGTACAGTAATCCATATTAAGTCTGCAATCTCTGATGAGTGCAAAGTTTCTCGTTAAGTATGTAGCTTTGTAGGAAGGAGGACAGACATCTTTGCAATTTATATAATCACAAGTAGACGCACAACAGGAGTCCTATACCATGAGCATTAGTATTATGTTATTGACACTACAGAGTTAATGCTAAGATTTGAATATGAGTTTCACATGACAACTGAGCAGAAAGTTAAAGACTGGAAATTGAAGAGCTGAAGACATCTTTCTCACGACCACCACGGGATTCAGGATGCTGCTCATTGGCACACGACAAAGCTATTGAGAATCAAATGAAGCCGTCACCTGTGTCCATGTTTTCACAAGAGACAAAACTGTTGACGTGATGTAAGAATGAGGAAGCTAAAGATATTTCCTTGTTTGCTTCAATTTGTCGTATTGCTTTCATTCTGGAATTGAATTCATAGAATGAGCAGTCATCTTTCCTCTTAAAAATGATGCTTCCATCTTTCAAACTGAGATAGGGACAGAAATTTTCTATATATTCCTCAGTGATTTGATACAGTTTTATCCACATTTCTCCATATAAACCTTTCAATATCCACACATCAATCTGGTTCATTTCCTCATGAGTAACATAGCCGAGGTGTGAATGCACCTCAATAAGTGAGTCCTGGATTCTTTTACTTTCAGGAAGCAGTAACGTCTGGAATTTTTCATCATCTACTTCCATGAAAACTATGTAATCACAATGGTCAATCAATGGCATCCAGTGCCAAGCTCCTATTGCCAATACAGGTTTGTATCCCAACTGGCCAAAGAGTCCATTATCTGGACCATTTACACCTCTCCACACTTTTGTTGTCAGACTTAAAATCTCACAGTTGATGTAGCGCAAATGATCATAAAATAAGTGCACTAGCTTATATTCTCCTGAAGATTTGCTTAAAGCCAATCCATAAGATTCCTTGGGAGTACAAGATATAGTGCCCAATGGCAGTGGAAACAGCTTCCGAGTCACAGGATTCAATAATATCAAACCATTTTTATTCGTTTTGTTATCAAGCAGTATCAAACCATCACAAGTCGCTTTAATCTTTCCAAGACAGCTTATGTTGTACTCTCCAACCTTTACCATCCCATCTCTAAATTCCAGAAACTTAATGTACAGTTTCATAGTTGGATCTATTATGGGCTGCCCAAAAACGGGGACATTGCGTTTTTGAAGAAAAGTTGCTTCGACTGAGAAAGTTGTGGGTCTCTCTGGTAGAGTAGATGTTGTAGGAAAAGCATAAAAATTTTCCTTTTGAATTGAGGTTAGGAAAATCAAAACAGGCTCTGAACGGTGAAGATGATCACCAATAAAGTTGTGGCCTTTAATGATGTTGTTCCAAGCCTTGCAAACTGACCTTGTTCTCAAGAGACAATCGTGGTGAAGCCGGATGAGTACATTTGAGATAATGTCATTTGGAAGGTATGGAATTTGCTTGTGTTGTTCTTCTTGTTGCAGCTTCTTTGCAGAAGCTTTCTCTTCCACAGTTTTCCGTAAACTTGTCCTCTGGATTCCCATTGTTTCTTCCTGGAACCATTTTAAATGGACAAGAGTTAGAGCTAGGAAGTACATAATAATCATCAATGTTGCCTAAAGGGATTTAAAACAAAATAATATGAAGGGAGTTAAAGCTGCAGCATGTTGAGAAAAGGTAACCAAGCATTGGAACTTGTAGCTATTCTTTTGTTGGAAAATGCTCGAACAGAAAGGGACATATTGTTTGGTTTCCAGGAAAAGTAAAACCTTATCCATAGAATCACTGCATTGTACATTTCAAATTGTTAACTCTAACAACATATGAGAACATACATCTAAAGAAATTAATTGATCTAGCCATGAGCAGGTTGAGACAAAACGAGGGGAGTGCATAATTTTGGCCAGAGAACTCTCACAGAACTATGGGGATCAAATCTTGAGTAAGTTTTTTGCCTGTTCAATGTGTGGAAAAGATAATAGTCTAAAATTACAAATTCAATTCTTCTAAAATCTCAATACACTTAAATATTGGGCCAATTAATTACTGATAATGTACACAGATATTAAACTAAAAAGGTTTGAATCGGTTTTTCTAGATAGTATGAGGAGCAAGGCAGAAGAAAGATAATACTTTCTAGGTGGCTCATAATTGTCAAGGGCATGATTTGCACAGAAATCTTACATATAATGAGCCCACAAATGGAAGGATCGTGTCATTTTTGTGAATTTTAAAAGTAAAACAGCTTAAACTCATGATAGCACTAAACTGAGAGCCAGGAGAATTGGTTACAGCAATGTACTTGATTTAGGCTACCTTAAGTGACCAGTCTAAGTCCTGAGGAAAGGTTTTTGGTGGGCGAGACTTTTTGTGTAAAATAGTGACTAAGAAAAACCTCTTTATTGATATATAGAGCTTTTCCATGTCATGGTGCTTCTTTCTATAATCACAGTTTTCTGTTTCTTTTAACATGTAAGATCACATACACCAGATAACCTTTTAACTCTATATAGTAGCCGAAGCATAGATAATCACTACAAGAATTTCAAGTGTGTTTGACAATAGAAAACATGATTTAACTAGCAAAACCAATTACCCAGCCTTTCCTAATAAGTGGATGGTAAATGACATGGAATGGGTAGCATCATTTGATTTTGCTAATAGCAACTCCAAGCCTTACTCAGTTAATTCCATAGTGATACAACTGTGGGGTCACAAATCAATGAAAAGAATGAGTAATTGAATGAATGAATGAACTAACCTCAGGTGATGCCACTGAACTAATCAAAAGCAAGAGAAGCAGCACTTCCACAAGGAAACTTCTCTGCTAGGGTTTTCTGTTTCCTTTTGTTGTATCTTTCTTTCTGGCTGACTTTCCAAACTAACTGACTTTTAATTATATGTCCTTTCTGGAACATTCTGGACTACTCTAGGTATATTTAAGCACCAGATTTAGAACCCACAGCTAATACCAGTCTTATTTACATAACTGCCACCGCAGATACACCCAAATACAACACTACACAACCATATCACCAGAACAACCAACAAAATGTAACAGAACACAAAACTACACTACAGAAGAACACAAACCCCACAACAACACACATGCACACAACAAAACAATCTACACAACTATCTTCAGTACTTTCATGTAGCAAGCCTGTCTATATACCTTCAACACAGGTTTAGCTACCCCGGGAGCTGAATCAATACCCCCCAGCCCAAAAATGTCCTTGTCCCCGAGGACGAAGTCTAGAAATTGCAATTGAATAGCAGCTAAATCTTCCCAAGTCGCTTAATCCAATGGAAAACCCTCCATTGAACCAAAACCTGAGGAACTTCCAGCCCATCCCTAACTTCAAAGCGATGACCCAAAAATTTATAAGGGCATCGAAACAAATCAACATCATTGGATAACAAATCTAAGGGCAGATCATTAAACAGAGGAAAAGACCCATGCGATTTTTTTAGTAGACACAAGAAAAACTAGATGCAAATGGCATCCTTGTGGCAATTTCAACTTATAGACAACACTGCCCACACGTTCAATAACTCAGAAAGGACCATAGAAAAGAGGAGCAAGTTTGGAAGAGGGCTTAAGAGGCAACTTAGACTGTAGAGCAGGCCTTAATTTCAAGAATACCCAATCGCCAATCTGATAAACCACATTGAGCCTATGCTTATTAGCCAAAGCACAATAGTGTAGTTAAGCTCTCTCCAAATTTGCCCTCAAATGAGCCAAGATTTCATCACACGACTGCAGAGTTGCTCGTAAGGAAGGATTCTGGACTTACTCAACAGATAAACAGGCAAAGATGGGGGAGACAGCCATACACCACCTCAAAAGGTGTCATTCCAACTGATGAATGAAATGATGTATTGTGAGAGTATTCAACCCAATCAATCCAAGTAACCCATGAATTAGGAACCTTCGAGGCAAAACAGCGAGCATATCCAAGCATCTATTCAAAACTTTAGTTTGTCCATTTGTTTCCAAATGGTAAGCGGGGCTATAGTGTAAATATGTCCCCTGTATGCAAAATAATTCCTTCCAAAAATTACTAACAAACAAAGGATCACTCTCGATTACTATAGTACATCGGAGGCCATGAAGACGCACAATTTCTCTCACAAACAGTTCTGCAACAGATCTAGCTGAATATGGATGTTTCTTTTTTGGGTGAAAAGAACATGGATGTTTCAACAAAAGGAAATGTGCATGCTTCGAGAAGCAATCAACAACAACAAAAATAACATCATACCCTTTAAGGCATGGCAAACCAGTGATAAAATCCATTGAAATGTCTTCCCAAACTACTTTTGGAATGGGAAAAGGATTAAGCAGGCGAGCAAGTGAAAGTTGCTGCACTTTATTGCATTGGCACACCATACAAGAAGTCACAATCAACAGACGGTATAGATAAGCAGACACATTTCACTAACGATTATGGACATAAATCAAATAAAAGGGCAGAGGGATCAATCAAGTATCAGTTGTTCCTAAATGATACAGCAGTGTGGCATCTAATGATTATTTTGAACCATCGCACCGGTCCACTGCATGAGCATCACCTTATAGCAAACTCAAAAGGGGAAAAAGATTCAATTACATGTAAATTCAAATCAAAATTATGGAAGACCCTCTATGTACCACTATGAAACACTGATTTCACATTTGGGTCTGTATATGAGTGTGATACATTTGTTAAACGCCAAAAAGAGGACTTTTTCCGTTTCTAAATTGTTTATACACTTTACAAAAAGTACAACCGCACAAAAAGGCCAAAAAGTTTCGAATTTGATTCCTAACAAGTGCGCATGGTCATTTTCCTTCACATTTTAAAGCCTCTTCTTCTGCTACATTTCAAAATAAATGAAAAAAAAAAAGAAAAAGAAAAAGAACATTTCACATTTCTACTATTGTAGTTTGAGTTTCGCATGTTGCAATTAAGGTCATCGCTATACTAACCCATAAAAGGGTCTCAAACATCAAGTAGGTCTTCGTCAATAGACATGCAAAGTTATCTTAACAAACTATTTTCCACACCGAAAAGGTCCTTTTTCGCAAAGGTACATCATTTATGAGATGTGAAACTCAAATTGCGATACACACAATTAATCAGATCATATCATCATCAATAATCTAATCATTTATTGAATGAATAAACAGGCAAAGAGAACTAAAAAAGGCGCTCTAGGAAATAATAACAAGAAAATAAAAAGATGAGAAATTTACCATCGAAGGGTCAAACTTAAGAGAAGCAGGACGTGATCAACAGCTCCGGATCAAACCCTGCGATGAACATCAATAGTGAGTCGGACAACAAAGACAATAAGACATGAACATAGTATGTGTACTACATAGGAAAATTAAGACTCTCTGATACACACATTCATTCGTACACAGAGTAGAAGTGAATAGAGAGCCTTTCTTCCTTTCCTTTTCGTTCTTTTCACTGTATGGAAACGGAGTTGTTAGGTACAGTGGAAAAGGCAAGACAATAAAACATACGGGGAAGGTTGACGTTGACGTTGACGTTGACGTGGGACTTCAACATTACCAGATTATTGATCAATACAAAGTGGAAAAAGAAAAAAAAGAAAAAAAGAAAGAAAAGAAAAAGGAAAATTAAAGAGGGACGACGATATTTTCGAGTAACACTTTTAAATATAGTTTTTTTTAATATTTCATAAATATTATATCCAAAATAATTATTATTAAAATAGATTTTAAAAGTATAGATGCGTCTTACGAATTTAATATAAAAAAAATTAAACTAAAAGTGTAGACCATGATAGAATCATGTAAACCTATACTGTAAATCTATAAAAGTTATTATAAAGTAATACTATAAATCTATCAAAATTATTATAAAGTAATACTGCAAATTTATAAAAGTGATACAGTAAATTTAACCAATATTATAACATGTGATTTTTAATGCATAAAAAAAATTTTGCATCGACAATTTGTAATATAAATACAAATCCTCAATTCATATACTCATTTTTATATCTTTCAATTTTCTCTGCAAATTTCACTTTATCTTATTATTTGAAAATGTTGTTTTATTAATTTCTGTTTCAATCAAGTTTTAACTTATTGAAATATGCGTGTAAAAATATCTTTAGCAAAGTAGGATTTTGGTATTTTTTTTTTTAGAAAAAATTAGTTTTTTTTGTTATTATATTACTTCATATGAGTGCATAAAAAAATAAGTACAATTATGTATACTCCACTAGTTTTATTAAAGTAGTAATAGTTGTTAATTAATTATTAATTAGTAAGTAATTAGTTGTTAATATATCATTAATTAACATTAGCAAATGAATTAATAAAAAATTTAGTATTTTTTAAAATGAAATGCCTAAATTTTTTTGTGAAAATTATTATAAACGTAATCATTAATGATGAAGTAATTAGTTATTAATTAGTCATTATTTAATCATTAGAAAAATAATTAAGAAAAACCTTTCAATTATAATGAATTTTCTTTATGTGTTATTATAATGTATTTTTGTAAAAGTAGTTATTAAATTAAGTTGTTGTTAACTAACTATTAATTAGCAGTAATTAGTTGTTCATATGTAAGTAATTAATTGTTAAAAAAATAGTGAAAAATTTTATGTTGACTGTAAATATAAAATATTTGTATATTTTTGTACAATTAGTTATAAAATTAAATAGTTATTAATGATTTGTTAATTAAAGGTGATTAGTCGTTAATATGTCATTAATTAATTGTTATAAAATTAATTAGTGAAAAATTTTGTGTTGATTGCAAATGTAAAATATTTGTATGTTTTTGTACAATTAGTTATAAAATTAAGTAGTTATTAATGATCTGTTAATTAAAGGTGATTAGTTGTTAATATGTCATAAATTAATTATTATAAAATTAATTAGTAAAAAAATTTATGTTGATTACACATTTAATATGTTTGTGTGTTTTTGTACAAGTAGTTGCAAAATTACATTGTTTTTAATTAACCATTACTTAACAATAATTAATCATTAATATGTCATTAATTAATTGTTAAAAAATTAAGTAGTGAAAAATTTTGTATTGATTGTAAATGTAATATGTTTGTTTGTTATTGTAGATGTTAATCTATCATTAAGTACCATTAGTAAGAAATTTTATGTTAATTGTAAATGTAATATGTTTATGTTTCTGTGTTTTTGCAAAAGTAGTTGTAAAATTAAGTTGTTATTAATTAACTATTAATTAATACTAATTAGTCATTGATATGTCATTAATTAATCATCATAAAATTAATTACTAAAAAAATTTGGTATTAATTGTACATGTAATATCTTTTTTGTTACCATAAAAGTAGGTATAAACTTTAGTTAATTAGAGAGTAAATAGTCGCTAATAAGTCATTAATTAATATTTTGAAATTAATGGCAACACATATCAATTTTTTTTTAATACATATTCTTTCTTGCATAATAGATAGAGTCCGAACCCTTTGATCCTTCAATCTTAACGTAGCAGGAGAGAGATCAATCACAGGCTGTTTGGGATGGAGACATAAACAATCTTTCATTTATTTATTAATTTATGTTGTATTACAAATAGTATAACATTTCACTTGTTATAATTATAAGATCAAGCAACCCTTGCTATTCAATGTTGTGAGTTCTTACTCCGTTATGACTAGTGTACCATCCTCCTCAATCGTCGAATGGAGTCATACTTACATTTGGCGGGATTCGAAGGTGCAAACCGCCTGCCATTCATTCCATTGGATTGGCACATTATTACAGCATTAGTAGAGTGATGGAGGCTAAAGATGCACATATTCTATATGCCAACAGGAGAGTTTACTATCATCCTACAGGATATGGAGATCCAGTTAGGACTCCCCATTAATGGTCGGGCAATTACATAAAGTAGTTTCCTAGATTAAGGTGTAATATGTGAAGAATTGCTAGGGGCGAGGATAAGGCCTAGCGGTATGGAGGGTCACATCAGCAAGACGTAGTTACATGATATGTTCTGGATACTCCCACCTGATGTCAATGCTAAGCAAATCCATCAATATACGCGTACATATATAATGTAGTTGCTAATGGGATTTATCTTTGTAGATAAATCCATTGCCTTCGTCTACGCGACGTGGTTACTTTTATTAGAGCATTTTGACATTGCCAGGGTGTATAGTTGAAGGTTTGCATGTCTGGTGTGGTTATATTGCAAACTTTATGTCGCTTCATCACTGTCAACACACGAGATTGGAGAGGCTACCATTTTCCTATAGGTGCAGGCTTGAGATAGATTTCCCCACATAATACCTCTTATCTGACATGGACTATATATAGAATTTAAATGTCCATTGGCAGCACATTGGAACATGAGGAGGGACACTCAGTATCACCCCACCCATATTATCAACGCATATCAGGAAGCGTTAGACAAGTAGAACATGCCATAAGTATTCCAGTAACTATTTTTTTTCTTTGCAATTCATCATATTGATCGTTTACAATGAATATAATTTCCTATCTTTCAGGTGGAATGGGAGTTGTACAATGAGAATGTAATTAATCTCCTACTTGATTTCTACAAAGGTGGCATGCACATTTGGACGACTTGGGTACCACTAATTTGTTTCTACATTATTGAGTGGCATTTCTTAGACTGAGTGGTCAAGCGGTTTGATGGCTTCCAATATATCCTATAGTCGGGGAACATATAGCCAAAGCTCCATCAAATCGACCTGTGGGGGCGGATTGATGTTAATTGGCCGATCTAGCATGCAATGTATATAAACATGTGGGAATAGCAAGTCGATTGTGTGGTTCATATGGTGGGCCCTAATGGTGTACATGACAATTACATGCATTGGTATAAATCGATCGGTCGGCGATATCTTGGATGCACAGGGGTTGTTCTTGGATTTCTAGTAAGTAAGATTTAAATCAACACTCTATAAGTGAATAATTGCATGAACATTTCTTATTTAATTTACATTTTGTTCATTTTTGTAGGTAAAACATTATGACAAATCTACTTATCGTCAGATCTAAACACGACCATGAGAATAGCTGCTCAAGGTCTTCATTTTATGCATCGCCACAGGGGGTAACACTGCACCTACAGGTGCAACAGCAAGATACCCAAGAGGTGGAGGTGGAAGCACAACGAAAACCTATACGGCAACGGATGGCAGGATGACAACGACCCCGAAACCGAGGTGAGACGCAATAAAATCTAATATAGGACCAATAGATCTTGATTGACTTTAATGTGATGTACGCTATCTTAGGGCCGATTTTTAGCCAATACAAGTACTACATTGGTATTTTAGAAGTAGTCTTGTCTCAATACCATCGGCTCCACAAAAGAAATGCTCTGGAAAACATCTTATGTATCAAGGTGAATTATCAACTCAACCTATAGAGTGAAGTCCCATGCCTCGGCGACAATTCAATGATACTCTGCAATAGCACCTAACATAGGAGTCTAAAGCTCCTTGTACTCCACATCTAAGGCCATCTCGTGAACCAACCAACATTTTTGCCTAGCTAATTCCTCCTGATCAACCAGAGTGAATGCTAGTAGAAGTATATGGTTGTTGCCATTAATGCCACAAAGCAACTAGCAACTTGTGAGTATACTTCCCATACAGAAAAATGGCTTCAATGGTAACAACTGGTCTAAGGAATCTCTATGCTGCAATGTACGATCCAAATGCCCAAAATACCCACTTTAAAGTAAACACACCAGAGGTGGTTAATCTACTCTACCCCCAGTCAATTCATATTCTGGGATTTATATTTTCTATCGCATTAAGAAGTTTAGGCAGTTCATGGTAAGACTTCTCCCAATTCCCATACATATGCTCGATTGCTTGTTTCTTCCCCTCCCAAACTCATCTCCTATTGATCCTGTAGCCAAATTTTTATTTGACAACAGAAGTCAGCTCGGTTACCTTCATATTAAGATTGTACCTAATAAGATTTACAAATTGGCTAGCAAAGAGATTACAATCTAATTGTGGATGATCCTAACTAATTAGTAGGTTATTGCATATGTGTAGACCCTCGAATCTCGTCACTACGAACATACCCTCTAACTTTTTCTTTCAGGCCTAAAGCCTCTATTTACAATTGTCATCTCTTCTCAAATAATAAACAGACCACATCAATAGACTAGATTCTACAATAGTGAAGTTATAATGGTTTTTCACATGATAAGCCTTCACTGCTTGAATCACATCTACTTTTGTTCTGAATCTCACGCCTTTGTAGAAATTGTCACTACTGCTTGAACCACTGCAAATATTAGTTTGCTCCTACTCAAAATAAATGTAACCATCATCACCACTAATGTTATAGTATGGAACAAGATCTTTAATTGCCATCAACACATAACATGTACTACCTCTATGGAACACAGGATACCTATGAATTATCTCAATCCCCATTTCGGTTGGATCGATTCCAATGCTGTGGCATATTTTGTATAAGAATTCATTATAGTTAACATTTTTCTTCATTTTCAACTTTTTTACTAGATCCCTATCATACTTTAGCCCCTAGTTACCAACCACAATATTTCCAAACGCATAGATCATCAATTTTACATAGTCAATCATTATTTCCCTATCTACCGTATATATAAATTATGACTTTTTAAAAAAATTATGGAAATTTCTAATAACATTGTAAAAATTTGTGAAAAAAAATAAAAAAAATTCCACATCATTTTTAATTTTAATTTTGTTCCCATTATTTACAAACAAAACTTTGCAAAATTAATTAACAACACTGTAAAAATTATTTTGCATACTAGATATTACACATTTCTGTCATAATATTTTTTTATAACAATATAGATAATATTTTCAATTTAATATTTACAAATAAAATTAAAATTTTCATCATAACAAAATATTCTCATATTTACACAAAAATTAATATCACATGTTACGTATTATATGACCTACATAAATCATATCTAGCACACTACAAACTAATAATAAGCAATAACATTCTTTACAAAATATAACATTATAGCAATATTTTTCTCAAATAATAACATCAAACATAGTAAAAAAATCTTCAACTTTTTCTAAAAAAAAATAGCACAATTGATTAATTATTGAGGAAATGCTTAGATCTTGCTATATTAGTTCAAATCCCTCATTTGCTATGCAAAAACACTTCTTTTTTTTCCTGTGAATGAGAGGAAAAAAAAAGTTCGAGTTTGATATGGAAAATTATAGTAAATGTCTTCTATTTCTATATTTATATTTTTTATTTTCTCTATTGTTGTCCTGTGAGTTGCTTTTTAAATTGATAGTAAATGTTAAAGTAAAAAAAAAAAAAGGATGGTGGGATTACTTGGTGTGGTAGAATTGAAAGCGTAAACCTCGATCTATGCCTTCAATTTAATTTTTTTTTTTTTGCCCTAAAGTTGCAAACTGCGTCGATGCTTTCAAAACTTATTTTAGGAATAATTATTTCGAGTACAATATTTGCAGAATATTTAAAAAAATACTATATTTAAAGAGTGTTACCCCGATATTTTTGAAAAGTATGGAAAAATGGTCCCATGGGTAAACAGTACAGATAGGAAAAATCCACTTAACTGTAAATCAAATCTACTCATAAATTAGATTTAAATCGTATTTTTAAATTGAAAAAATTTGTAAATTGAGCTAATTGTTTTTTTTTTTAGATTCGAAAAAATTACAAATTGAATCAAATCATAAGAAGTAAAAGAAAAATGACAATAAAAATCTAGAAAATAAATAACTAAAAAAAGATTCTATATGATTCATTTAATTCTTTTTAAGTTTTTATTAAATAACTTACTACTTTTTTATTTCATATTTTTACTTATTGACTAATATATAAATCACAATTATCTTGAAAGAGATAATAAAATCTTCTTAAATATATCAAATGAGTATTGGACATAGTAAGTAATATTAGAGAAATAATAATAAATTAAATATTTATATATCAATTACAATTTCCCATAACTTACTAATTTGTATATAAATAAATTAATAACATGTATAAAAATGATGAATTAAATTGGACTAAGCTAGATCGAATCATTTTTATTTAAATTTGAAAAAATTATGAACCAAACTATACAATTAAATTTGAGTTAGAAAAAAAAAAATCAAACCATATTATATGGTTTGATTTAGTTTGATTTGAGGAACAAATCATACCAAAATTTTAAATGAATATTTTCATTGGTAAATTAAGTTCAAAGAGATACTTTCAGGATTTTCATCTCATTGGAAAGAGGAATATCCTTTATAACTAACTATAAATCCCAATGATACATTACATTTATATACAAAAATAACGTTTGAAGACAGGATAAACCACATGATAAGGTTGAAATTCCAATTACAAAGTAAACAAAATTATGTTGATGGACACTGTTAAATGGTCTCATTAGTCATCTCACACTTGAAATTAATTTCTTAAATTATAATAATTTATTTTAGCGATCTAATGACCACTGAAGATCCAGTTGATCGGATTATAAAAGTTGTTAAATAGAGTATCTAACATTTTGGTTAATATGAAAGCAACTAACGTAACTAAGGGTAAAACTTTTGTTGAAGGGTAAACTAGAAATGGAACAACCACATTCGAAAGAGTCATAATAAGCTTGACGCATTGCAAACACATTATGGTCTTCGAGAACTTTTATTATTATTTTTAATTATAAATACACTCTTTTATATTCATTTTATACACTTTTAATATATATATATATATATATTATTGTAAATCTAAGTCATGTATCTTCTTTGTATATACATAAGATAGGGTCTATATTTAGTGTAGATATTTTAGTAAAGTCTGGTAGTATAATATCTCCCTAGAATATTTTTTATTCTTGCATATCTCTATGTGTCTACACATTTCTTATCTAAGAGAAAAAGTTTTCTCTCTTAAATGATGTACAATGTAACATCATGATTAGAGGAAAATAATTTTTTCTTCCTCAATAGCTCTAATTTTTGCATGGTATTAGACAACTCTCTCTGATTTGAGAAATCTAGGAAACTCATTGTAATTCCTAGCCTTTAACAATCAGAACTGGCTAAGATCAATGAGGTGGATTTAATCCCTGTTACACCATTGAATCTCAAAAATTCATCGAGGCTGATCACCATTCACAAGTTGAATGGTGTTAATTTTTTTCAATGGTCACAATCAGTGACCTGATATCTCTGTAGAAGAGGACACCTAGGGTATCTAACAAAGGAGATCAAGGCGCTAGAAGTTGGGAGTCACGAGTATCACAAATGAGACTCTGAGAACTCGATGATAATTATGTGGCTGATTAATTCCATGGGCACATATCTTTTCCTATCGATAACTAAAGAAGTTTGGGATGTCATCAAGGAAACCTTCTTTGATCTAGAAAACTCTACCTAAAAATTTGAACTCAATTCAAAACTTAGGGATAAAAAACAACTGAACCTGACCATAACCCAATATTGTAGCATTCTACACAATCTTTAGTAAGGGATTGACCTATTTTATGACGCTGAGTGGAAGTGCACAGAAGATGCACTTCTATACAAGAAAATGTTGAATAAGGAAAGGTTATTTGATTTCTTGTATGGGCCAAACATGGACTTGGATGAAGTGCATGGACAAAATTTGGGAAAATCCCCTCTACCATCCATTAGAGAAGCATTTGCTGAAGCCCGACATGAAGAGAGTCCCAAGCGTGTTATGTTTGGTTCATCCCCAAGTTTTGATATTGATCATGGTGCCTTAGTAACATGATGTAATAACAATGTTGGTGACACACAACCTAATTGACGAGAATGAGTTTGGTGTGAGCATTGCAATAAGAAATGACATACTAAGGATACATGTTGGAAACTAAAGGGGAAACTAATTAATTGGAAGCCGAGAAACATGTCAGGAACATGTAGGTATACTATTGGAAAAGTTGATTCTAATCTATTTACTCCCAAGCAAATAGAACAACTTCAACATCTTCTAATTCATGTTGAAAATTCCGGAATGCAACCTATGACGTTTACATGTCATGCAACCAACTCAGGTAATTTGCCTATAGCTCTTATTGTCGATGCTTCTTCATGGATTGTTGACTTTGGAGCATCATATCACATAAGTAATCAATCTCAACAGTTCACCACATATAGACCATGTTTAGGTAATTTTAAAATTAAAATAGTTTATGGTTCCATGTTTGCGGTTGCTGGGAAAGGATTTGTTCGTATTTAACCTCACCTTACTCTACATAATGTTCTCCATGTTCTTAACCTCTACAAAACCTCCTCTCCAAGAGTTCGAAACAAGGGTAAGTAACCAGGTAAGTGAGCCTTTGACTACTTTGGAAAGTGTTGATATTTCCCATAATCAAGATAACAATGTAATGTTAAAACCAAATCTTCCAATTGCAAAAAGAAAGGGAATAAGAAGCTATACATTACATTCGAACTCTAAATTCGTAAGCTGTGGTAAGTTAACTCCGAAGTATAGAGCCTTTGAAACTAAACTTGATGAGATATCTATACCATGTTGAGGAAGCACTTAGATAGTCAGAATGGAAAGTGGCAAGAGATAAAGAGATGATGGCATTAGAAAAAAAAAATAAAACTTGGGAAATAGTCACTTAATCAAAGAACAAGCACATTGTGGGATGCAAAGGGGTCTTTAACCTAAAATATAAGCCTGATGGAACAATAGAGAGATATAAAGCACGATCGATTGCAAAGGGTTTCACTTAAACATATGGAGACATCTGCACTTATGGCTAAACTCAACACAATTCGAGTTGTACTCTCACTTGCTATCAACCTTGACTAACCCTTACAACAGCTGGACATCAAGAATGCATTTTTTAATGGAAATTTGGAAGAAAAAGTGTTTATGAGAATTCCTCCAGGTATCGAAGATAGATATAGAAGAGGAAATGTGTGTTATTTGAAGAAATCGCTATATAAGCTAAAGCAATTTCTATGGGTTTGGTTTGAATGCTTTAACCAAGCAATCAAAAGGCATGGCTATATGCACGGGCAAGCTGATCATACCTTGTTCTTCAAACACTTAAATAATGGTAAAGCAGCCATCTTAAATGTATATGTTGATGACATAATCTTAACTGGTAATGAGCTTGAAGAACTAGAGGAACTTAAGAAGTTCTTAGCTTAAGAATTTAAAGTAAAAGATCTTGATTATCTATGATATTTCCTAGGAATGGAATTGCAAGAAGCAAAGAAGGAATCTTTATGTCACAAAGGAAGTATGTACTAGATTTGTTAAAAGAATCAAGAATGCTAGGCTATAAACCAGTAGCAACACCAGTTGAATCAAAAGGGAAAAGTAGGAACAAATGCAAAGAAGAGCTGGTAGACAAAGGAAAGTATCAACAACTTGTTAACAATTAATATACTTGTCTCATACTCATCTGGGTTTTGCATTTGCAGTTAGTCTGGTGAGTCAATATATGCATCATCTTCTTAAAGAAAACTTAGAGGTAGCATGTAGGATTCTTGGATATCTCAAGGGAACACCTAAAAATGGATAGTTTTTCAAGAAAAATGAAGGAAGGAGTGTAGAAGCATTCACAAATGTTGATTGGGTAAGATTAATTGAGGATCGTATATCTATAATCGGATATTGTATGAAAGTTTAGAGTAATTTAGTGACGTAGAGAAGCAAGAAGAAACTTGTGGTAGCTTATAGTAGTGCTGAGGCTAAATTTAAAGCCACAACTCAAGGCATGTGTGAATTGATGTGGATTAAACGATTGTTAGAGGAGCTATAACTTAACAAAACTAGTACAATGAAATTATATGGTGACAATAAATTAGCCAGAAGTGTTGCATACAATCCAGTTCATCAAGATAGAACCAAGCATGTGGAGGTGGATAGACACTTTATTAAAGAGAAGATTGATGACAGAATTATTTGTATGGTTTATGTATCAAGTAAACAACAAGAAGCAAATCTAATGACAAAAGGCCTAGTCAAAGATCACTTTGAAGAACTTGTAGGCAAGTTGGGCATGTGGAACTCATATGCACTAACTTGAGAGGGGAGGGGGGGGGGGGATGTTGTAAATCTATGATGTGCTCAAAACCAAGCCCAAGCACATGCAAATGAATCAAAGAAACAACCTCAACTCACACATATGAACCGGTTTAATAGGACTATGAAATTGCGAGAACCTTAATGGAGATTTGATGAAATCTGAAGGTTCAAAGATGCAATCAATAAACCAACAATGATAAACTTCTCCAATTAACAATAAATACAAGTGAAATCCACATGAAATACACCAAGATGACAAGATCCAATGCCGTGATTCTCCTCTTCCAACAATGACAATTCACGTCACAAAATGATTCAAAAATTATCAATGATAACAAATGCTAAAACCATTCAATCTTATAACATGATAATTGATCACAAATGCAATAAAAAATCTTATCAAGAACATCCAATTCAACCTTAGATATGTCTCACTAGTGATGAAAAGGAAACACAACAAAGAAGGAATTGATATTACTCACAATTTTTCTTTGTTGCACTTGCTACAATTTCAACTCTTGGAAATTGAAATTGATAAGAGAAAACGGAACTAGGGAAACCCTAAGCCCTCTCACAAAAATGTGATGTTAATTCTGAAAATTTTGGCCTCCTCAAACCCTACTATAAGCAAGTATTTATACTTGCTACCCCTACGGTTAGAAAATGGACAAAAATTACAACTATGCCACTTTTAAGGTAGCCGATCCTAAATAGAAATTACAATAAAAAATGAAAGTGTCCCAAAAGAAAATACAACATAAAATAGTCCATACAAAGGAGAAATATATAAAAGAAATGAGTCTTTATGATGCCGGTCTTCAAGGTACTTTTGAATTAAGTCCCATTGAGAATCCTGACTCGCTCAAAAGTATAGGTGATTTGGTATCTTATAGGATTAATAAGTGAGCCTGCTGAAATGCACTACAATTAAAATGTAAAGATGTAGAAAATAGATTAGCTTCCTCAAGATTAGGTTTCTCATGCAAGATTCTCAAAACTAAATTATGGAGACCCTTAGCTCGGGCCTTGGTGATAGGTCCTATAGGAGTCTAATTCCTATTATCTCCTCGGGCTTTTGGAAGATTTACCCTCAAATCTGATAGGTCTTCATGCATGTCATCTGAAAAGTATGGTGATAGATCTGAGACATTAAAGGTCGCTGATACTCCATACTCTCCTAGTAACTCTATACGATAGGCATCGTTGTTGATGCGCTTTAAAACCCTAAATGGTCCGTCTGACCTGGGAGACACCTTCTGTGACTTCTTATGTGGAAACCTGTCCCTGCTAAGATTAATCCAGATTAAGTCACCTGGACTATAAAGATGAACTTTCCTATGTCCGTTTCCCTAGATTCGCTAGTGTTCCTGGGTCTTCTGAAGGTGTTCAGTTGTTTTATCATGGATGTGCTGAATTTGTTTGGCTCAATCAACTCCACTAAGACTCTCTTCCTTTGTCGCTGGTCCTGCTATAAAATCCAATGGAATAGAAGGATTATAGCCATAAACAACTTCAAAGGGAGACTTACTGGTTGAACTATGAATAGACCTATTGTAAGCGAACTCAACAATAGGAAGGCACAAGTCCCAATCAGTAAGATTCTTGCCAACTGTTACTCTGAGTAGATTTCCAAGCATGCGGTTGACAACTTCTGTTTGTCCGTCTGTCTATGGATGGCAAGAGGTATTGTACATAAGTTTAATACCTAGTCTTTTCCATAATGTCTTCCAAAAGAAACTAAGTATCTCTGTCTGACACTATGTTATGTGGAACTTCATGTAATTTGACAATTTCCTACACAAAAAAAGTTAGCAATAAAAAGAGCATCATCTGTTTTGTGACAAGGCACAAAGTGTGACATTTTGCTGAATCGATCAACAACCACCATAATAAAGTCTTTTCCCCTCTGTGTTCTAGGTAATCCCAACACAAAATCCATACCGATGTCAGTCCAGGGTTTATTTGGTATAGGCAAAGGCATATACTCACCCTATGCACCTTTCTTCCCTTTAGCTCTCTTACAAATACCACATCGTTCTAATACCCTATGGACATCCTTTATCATACCCTTCAAATAGAAATTCTCCCTCAATATGGTTAGGGTTCTCTTCTCACCAAAATGTCTTGAAAATCCACCTGCATGTGCTTCCCTCACCAATAATTCCCTCACAGATCTAGATGGAATACATAGTTTTCTTGATTTATACAGAAACCCCTCTATCATGCAATATTCATCATACATTTTGCCCCCATAATACCTCTCCGTAACAGTCTTGAATTTCTCATCACATATATATTGTTCTTTCAATAATTCAAAACCCAACAGTTTTGACTGAAGAGAAGTAATAAGTACATATCGTCGTGATAAAGCATCAGCAACAATATTCTGATTACCTTTTTGTACTTTATCACATAAGAAAAACCCTTAAGAAACTCCACCCACTTAGCTTGGCGCTTAGACAAATGATGTTGTCCCCTGAAATGTTTCAAAGATTCATGATCTGTATAAATAATAAACTCTTTCGGGAGGAGATAATGCTGCCACGTCATGAGAGCTCTTACTAAGGAATAAAATTCCTTATCATATATAGAATAGTTTAAAGTTGCACCACTCAACTTCTCACTAAAATATGCTATAGGTCTCTTTTCCTACATTAGTACAGCACCAATTCCAATCCCAAAAGCATCACATTCCAACTCAAAAACTTTGTCAAAATCAGGTAAAGCCAATAATGGAGCACAAGTGAGTTTTTCTTTTATCTCTTCAAAACTCCTCTGAGCCTTTTCACTCCAGACAAAAGGTACACTCTTATTAGTTAGTTCTGTGAGAGGATTGGCAATACCACTGAAATTTTGGACAAAGCGTCTATAAAAGGATGCAAGTCCATGAAAACTTCTTACCTCAGTAACTGAAGTAGGTATTGGCCATTCCTTGATTGCCCTCACTTTCTCCTCATCCACCCTAACACCTAAACCAGATACAACAAAACCCAAAAATGTTACCTCGGTTTGGTAAAAAGAACACTTCTGGATATTTGCAAATAATTGTTGCGTCCTCAATACTGAAAATACTACCCCAAGATGCTCCACATGTTGTTCTAGGTTTTTGCTGTAGATCAGAATATCATCAAAATAAACAACAACAAATTTTCCTAAAAATTCTTTCAGCACATGATTCATCTACCTCATAAAGGTACTAGGAGCATTACTCAAACCAAAGGGCATAACTAACCACTCATACAGTCCATGACATGTTTTAAAAGCGGTCTTCCATTCATCCCCTTCTATCATCCGAATATGGTGATATCCGCTTTTAAGATCCACTTTGGAGAAGACTTGTGAACCATGTAGCTCATCTAACATATCATCAAGTCTAGGAATAGGATACCTGTATTTGATGGTGATTTTGTTGATGGCTTTGCTATCAATACACATTCTCCAAGCACCATCCTTCTTAGGAATAAGAAGGGCAGGAACGGCACATGGGTTGAGACTCTCTCTAACAAACCCCTATTAAACCAATTCATCTACCTAGCGCTTCAATTCCTTAGCCTCCTCGCGATTCATGTGATATGTAGGTTGGTTTGGTAACATTGAACCGGGCATAAGATCAATATCATGCTCTATCCCTCTCAAATGTGGTAATCCTGCTGGTAAATCATCAGGAAAAATGTTAGTATACTCATTCAATACTTGAGAAACTGTTGAAGGTAGAGATTGTGGCTCTTGTAACCCTAATACACATCTCAACTGAAGCAAATATGTTGGAGCCTCTTTTGTAATTAACCTCTCCATTTCACCCTGTCCTATCAATAATACCTTCTTTTCCTCAGAATCATCACACTATTTTAAAGCCCTTTTAACCTCTGATGGTCGACTGATCTATTGCTGAACATTTTGGACCTCTGAAGGTGACATTAGATTCAGAATAACTCGTTTGCCTTCCTTTTGGAACACATAAGTATTCTTGAAGCCATCATGTAAGACCTTCCTATCATATAACCAAGGCTTGCCAAGCAATATATGGGATGCACACATAGGTAAGATATCACACTCAATTTCATCACAATATTTATCCCCTACACTGAATGGTACCTTAGCTCTTTGGGTCACATACAAACTTCCTTGATCACTAAGCCAATGCAATTTATATAGTTTAGGATGTGGAATAGTTGTAAGTCTTAGCTTCGATACTAACGAGGCGGCTACTACATTGGTACAACTACCACCATCAATTATAAGGATACACAAATTTTCTTGTATCCTACAAGAAGTATGGAATAAGTTTTCCCTTTGTTCTTCATCCTTATTAGCAAATGTAGTCAATGTTCGGCGTAACACATTAGCATATTGAAACATTTCACTAGACATTGTTGTATTTAAATTCAATCACCACAACAATAATATTCTCCACTCCTCTCAAATCACGGTGCAACAACCTTCCCAAATTCAATCCAATTTCATGCCAAAATTACTCACATCGCCACTTACACAATACACACAATGCACTTAATTCAAATAAACTATAATATGTTGCAATCCTTCACTACACACAACACTAATAATCACGGTTTAGCTCTTCACCTCCACGGCAACAACAACAAAATGGAACCAAATATGGATACTTCTCCAAATGGTAAGCAATTGATTCCAACTAGTTAATGCGTAATTAAAGTGATTAATACACAATAACTCTATAACTAATGATTGATTTGAATTCAAAATAGTTTCCTAATTCTCCACGCAAATTGAACAAATCTACCAAGGAAATGACCCTTCCAATTCCGCAATGTCAAGGAAACAACATACACTAATTAACAATGCTTCAACTATTTGAATCCCCAAATGATGGAATTCAATTCAAAAACTTCCCTTCTTCCTCAAACAAGTAACTCACGGCGAGGATGAAGACAACAACTCAATTTCTAAAATTCAATTCAATTCAAGAACTTCCCCTTTCTTTCCTCAACAAATAACTCACGGCAAGATGAAGGTAACAAAATTCAATTTTCCGAAATTCCACTTCTCTCAACTAAGAGGAAAGAGCAATCACAAATGCTCCACGTTTACATCAACAAGCAACAATCATAACACCTTAATAACATAATCAATTACTTCAATTTCCACTTCTACAATTCGGTTCAAGATGGTAATACAACAATCCTTAATTTCCAAATTCAAATTGCAAGCAATCCCTTCTCACAAACCTCAAGCTCTGATACCAAAAGATGATGTGCTCAAAACCAAGCCCAAGCACATGCAAATGAATCAAAGAAACAACCTCAACTCACACATATGAACCGGTTCAATAGGACTATGAAATTGTGAGAACCTTAATGGAGATTTGATGAAATCCGAAGGTTCAAAGATGCAATCGATAAACCAACAATGATAAACTTCTCCAATTAACAATAAATCCACGAGAAATACACCAAGATGACAAGATCCAATGCCGTGATTTTCCTCTTCCAACAATGACAATTCACATCACAAAATGATTAAAAAATTATTGATGATCAAATGCTAAAACCATTCAATCTTATAATATGATAATTGATTACAAATGCAATAAAAAATCTGACCAAGAACATCCAATTCAACCTTAGATATGACTCACTAGTGATGAAAAGGAAACACAACAAATAAGGAATTGATATTACTCACAATTTTCCTTTGTTGCACTCGCCACAATTTTAACTCTTAGAAATTGAAATTGATAAGAGAAAATGGAACTAGGGAAACCCTAAGCCCTCTCACGAAAATGTGATGTTAATTTTGAAAATTTTGGCCTCCTCAAACCTTATTATAAGCAAGTATTTATACTTGCTACTCTTAGGGTTAGAAAACGGACAAAAATTACAACTATGCCACTTTTAAGGTGGCCGGTCCTAAATGGAAATTACAATAAAAAATGAAAGTGTCCCAAAAGAAAATACAACATAAAATAGTCCATACAAAGGAGAAATATATAAAAGAAATGAGTCTTCATGATGCCGGTCTTCAAGGTACTTTTAAACTAAGTCCCGTTGAGAATCCCGACTCGCTCAAAAGTATAGGTGATTTGGTATCTTGTAGGATTGATAAGTGAGCCTGCTGAAATGCACTACAATTAAAATGTAGAGATGTAGAAAATAGATTAGCTTCCTCAAGATTAGGTTTCTCATGCAAGATTCTCAAAACTAAATTATGGAGACCCTTAGCTCGGGCCCTGGTGATAGGTCCTGTAGGAGTCTGATTCCTATCAATCTAAGTCATGTATCTTCTTTGTATATACATAAGATAGGGTCTATATTTAGTGTAGATATTTAGTAAAGTCTAGTAGTATAATATCTCCCAAAAATATTTTATATTCTTGCATATCTTTATATATCTACACATTTCTTATCTAAGAGAAAAAGTTCTCTATTAAAGGATGTATAATGTAACATAATGATTAGAGAAAAATAATTTTTTCTTCCTCAATAGCTCTAATTTCAGCACATATATATATATGAAATTCTTCAAACCAATATTTTACTATATTTCCATTAGATTTGATAATTAAAAAGATACCAAGAGCACTTTTTATTATTTTTCTAAAAGGTAAAATGATCATGTTGGGAGATAATTTTTTTCCTTTTATTTTTTAAAATTTAAGGGTGTAAGCACCTTATTTCAAAAATATAAAAAGCTACATATATGTAAAGTAAACATAAAGGGGTGCATTGACAATTTATTCCTTCTTTTCTTTTCTTTTTCTTTTTTTTTTCCTTTTTTGTTATGCAATCTAATTTTAGAGAATGAAGTATAGGGACAATAATAGTAGGAGGGCTCAAGAGAGTATCTTTATCAGTAAGTTCCTTAAAGAGTTTCTTGTGTAGCACATTAACTCATATAATTTAAAATCATAACCAAGATTAGGGGAAAAAAAGAAAGAAATGGAAAGCCAAAATATAATTTAAAATCATCAATTCTGATTGTTGATTATAAACTAGTAGGTCTAAGTCATTGTTCCACATACTCAATCAAGTTGGTGTGTAATGACGGTGTTTTGCACTATCATGAAGCTTAACATTATTTTGGATAATCACATACTCTACAATATGATTGTGAGAGGTATAAGGTATCAAATCACTAGTGCCATCCAATTCATAACGTGGAACTTGAAGACTAAAATTATAGTCTCCTTGCTCATCCTCAACAATCATATGACGTAAAATTATGCATATGCTCTCAATTTGTCTTATCACTTCTTAATCCTAAAAAACAACGGGTCTACGAACTATAGCAAAATGAAATTGTAGTATTCCAAAAGTTCATTCAATGCCATTCCTTCATCCTTTTTGGTGCTTAGCAAATAATTGCTCATTTGGACTACGTGAGTATGAAATAGATTTGATAAATGTTGACCACTGTAGATAAATAATATTTGTAAGATAATATCTTATATCATAGTCTCTACCATTCACAATGTAGTGAGTCAATATAGCATGTCCTTCTATAACATCATCAAATAGAGGTGAGTGCTTTAGCACATTATTATCATTGTTTAAGCATAAGATACTTAAAAATGCATGCCATATCTAAGTATCATATAAAGCGATTACTTTAAGCATAATTGTTGGAGAATCATAATCACCTCAAGTATACATGCATTGCCATACAGTTAGGTAGTTCTTCCACTCCAAACACACACAATCAATAATGTTCTCTAACATACCAAGAAATCTATGTTGCTTAGCAACATTAAGCATTCGATATTAACGTGATTAGGCCTACATAAATACTTATTACTAAAACAAGCAATGATCCCTTGAACAAGTTACTTGACACATTGTATTATTATGCCTTTTGTCATTCATAAGTAATCATCTAAAGCATCACCTACTATCCTATATGCTAACATTCAAATAGCTGTGATGCACTTTTGTAGTGATGGAACATTGAGTTTACCAACAACATCACTCTTTTGTTTGAAATAGGGTGAGCAGTGCTAGAGTGATTTTACAATGCTAAGGAACACAACTCTTTTCATTTGGAATCTTTGTCAAAATTTCTTAATTATATAAACTAGGTTGTCTAAAAAGTAGTCATTATATAGACAATCATGAGTTCATGACCCTCTAGATGACCACTATTTATATACTTTCTCTTATGTCTTTTAGAGAAAAAAAACCTCCCACATATCTTCGGGGGGTGTTTGATATAAATGAGTAATTAGTTCAATTTGCAAAATGCTAATCTTTGTTAAATGAATTCTTCAATCGTTTCGCTATCATTATTGTTTTGCTTGGAGTTGGAGCTAGTTGAGCTACTTGTTAACATTGTTGAGCGAGTGAAGAATAGTGTAGGTATGAATGGAATAAGAAGATTGAAAGTATATCATGAAGATATGCTTACTTGTATATATATATATAATTTATTGGCTCTTTTTTTTTTAACAGAATTGATTGGCATACACTTTTATAACAACTAGATTCTCACAAAGTTATTTGGTTGATGGATATTTTTACAATGATTATTTGTTTGGATGTAATTTAATTGACAAATAATTTTACAATGGCTAGTTTTTTTCTAAAAAAAATAAATTATTTTGAATTAATGGACAATGCTACATCCAAATTTGATGGAATTTCAACAATGGCTTTTTTTTTTAATTAGTTTAATTGATGGATACTTTTACGATGATTAAATTTAAAATATTTAATTTCATCAATTAAAATTAAAACGGATACAATGGCTAATTGAAAATGAAAGTAAGGGTCCTTTCATATTTTAATAGTATCCTTATCTATCTAATAAGTTATAAATTTATATATTTTTATTTAATTTTATATTATGCTTGTACGTGTATTTCTTTTATCTTTAACAGGAAAAATTCATAAATATAAAAAATATACACAAAGTCAATTAAAGAATTGGACCAACAAATTTTATTGATGCATTGCCGTGTTCTTAAAGCTTTTTACGTTACAAGTTTTGCTCCATTGGAAATTTTAGGCCACCGTCTAGACCAAAGGCATGCAAGACAACGCTCATGGCATGTCCAAGTCCGACTCCTGCATGCTTCCACGGTCCAAGTCCAATTGAAATTTAATCCAGAAGACATCGCATGTTCCAGCCCTTTACGGTCCAATCGCCTCACAAGTGAACCAGTGGGCTTTGACCCGCCCAAAAAAAAAAAAAAACTTGTGAATTGAAATTTGCCGTTGGCATTCTCTCTCTTTCTATATAACCAAATGCTGTTCTCTTTTTTTATAATCCTTTTTTATTAATCAATAAAATTTATCTCTATGTATGGGGTTAGTCACTAACTAAAAGTAACAATGTTTTTTTTTTCTTCCCTATATGATGAAATAAGAAAAAAAAAAGGTGTTTTTAAATTACTTTTAGAAAATTAAAAAAAAAAAGAAATATCGCACTAATGGAAAATTTTTATTTATTTTCAAAATTAAAAAAAAAAAACACTTTGATGACTTGTTCACGGGTTGGAGCCAAGGTACCTCAAGTCGGTTACAGCCAGTTCTAAACCAATTCGGCCAATTGCATATGTCTAGTCTAAGCCCATCAAGATCAATAAGCCTAGCTTTGTCACTCCTTGTCATGTCCATCGATTGAGAAGTGAAGCAACTACCTAATGAAACTTGTGTCAATTAAAGTCCAAGATGTCTTCAATTGAAAAAACCTTTATAAAAGCAAGTCTACCATCAAAATTTGGAAATAATGGATATTTTAAGATCGGTCATGCTGATAGAACTTTTTGAGTGCGGACCGTCAAGGCCCAATCAAACTCGTTTGGGGCTATGTCCAAGCTCAAGAGGCTGAGATCGAAATCTAATAGACCAATATCGCTTAAGGGCATCTGTCTCAATTAATTTGCCCAAGCTTAAGGTTAGGTCATTCGTACATGTCCCAAAACTAGGTAAGAAAAGAGAAAAACACTTTAAGCAAATAAGGAAAGATCTCGATCAAAGATTCATCCCTATAATATCTAAAACAAATCTTGGGATCATAAATATACTTGCTAAATAAAGCTCAACCTTATCCCCTATAAAAAGGGAATGAGACAGTGTGGTAAAGGATTCCAACTTTCCCATTCTCACACATACTTTATGCTTCATCGCATTCTTAAGAGTTTTAAACACAAACTCAATTTAACCAATAACCAAGAATGTGTATTGTAGATATTTCTTCTACATCATTTTAATAATAATTATGATCAAATATGTTGTAACATCAACAATATATGTGGATAGAGTTTGTACTTTCTAAACTTCACAATTTACCTAGTTTGTAACATTTGCTTTGAAACATTTCAAATATTAAAAGACATCAGATAAATAAGATAAAGGAGAGCATAGTTTCTAAAGACTTGCATTTGCTTCCTAAAGACAAAGGTACATGGTAGACTATTGTACCTTCTAAGTTTAGGATGTGATAGTACAAATAATATCAGAGTTTAGTTTTAGAAAACCAAAGAACCCTCTTGGATGCATATGAGTCGTGAGATGAAAGTATAAATAACACTTAGAAAGAATGAATAATAAAATCTTTGCAACTAAAACAACAACAGTATAAGCAAAATATATACAAATAACATATACAAAACTTTGAAAATATATGATAATAAAGAAAAATCCCATATAAGTACATTTAAGGAAATAATATAATGAAAGAAAATGGACATCTCGATATTTTATAGATCAATACTTGTATGATGACAAATTCTGGAAAAGTAAAAAAGTTCGGAGTTGCTCATGTTCAAATAAGAGAAAGAAATATTGAGATATAATGGCTCATCTTTTCCATTGATTAAGAATGAATATATATACACAAAATAGGGCATTGTTGTGAGATTAAAAAATAGGAGACTATCATAGAATTAGGGGATTACAACTAATTATAAAGCTATTACAGCTAATTATAGGAATCTAAAATATATAGACAATATATTGTAATTAATTCTCTAATAATATATGGAAAGGAAAATCTATAGTAATTAATTCTCTAATATGCCCCCTGAAGATGGTGCTCCGCAAGAGATGCCAATCTTGAACCTTAATTCTTGAAAGTGGCTTCGTGAAAGCGGTTTGGTAAGAGCATCAGCAAGTCGATCAATTGATGAAACATGAGTGACACGAAGAGCACCTGATTGAACTTGATCTTGAATAAAGTGATAGTCAATTGCTACATGTTTCATGTGCGAACGAAAAATTGGATTAGAATAGAGATAAGTGGAACTAACATTGTCACAATAAATAATAGTAGTGTAGGAAGTTTGATACCAACCAATTGATTTATGAACTAGTTGCAACAATTGATCGATACTCCACTTTTATGGATGAACAAGCAACTGCACATTGTTTCTTAGATGACCAAGAAATGGGGTGATGACCAAGATAGACAATATAGGCACTCATAGAGGTATAGTCATCTTCATTGCCAAACCAATTTACATCGGAGAAGGCATGAAGAGAGAGTGGATTTTCTTTATGAAGAAATAATCTATAAGTCAATGTGCCACAAAGATATCGAAGCAGTCAGTTTATAGCATTCTCATGTTCAAACATCGGCAATGCATAAACTAAGAGAGTTTGTTAATAGCATATGTTATGTATGGTTAAGTGAGGCAAAGATGTTGTAGATTGCCTATAGTTGTTCTATATTCCATGTAGTCATTCAAAGTTATTCCTGAATGAAGTGTGAGATTTACATCTATAAGAGGTGGTATAGCAACAGGTTTGGTACCAGGTATTTTTGTCTAGGCAAGATGATTAATGATGTAGTGCCTTTGAGTAAGCAACAAACCATATGGAGTGGTGAGAACTTGAGTGTCGAGAAAATAAGACAAGATCTTAAGATCTTTGATTGAAAATCTTTGTGCCAAGAGGTTAATGTAGTGCTGGATAATAGCGAAGTGGGTACCTATGATAATAATGTCATCTACATAAATAAGGAGGTATATAGCAATGCCACCTGAGTGGAGAATGAATAGAGAAGTGTTTGCATGAGAGTTTGTGAATCCCTACTTAATAAGGAACCGATGAAGTTCGTACTAAGCCAGTGGAGCTTGCTTAAGTCCATATATAGCCTTCTTTAATTTACAAACATATATTGGATGATCTTTATCAACAAATCCTAAAGGCTAAGCCATGTAGACATCTTTAGATAGATGGCCTTGAAGAAAGGCATTATTAACGTCCAATTAACACAATTGCTAACCTCTATTGACTACTAAGCTAAGAATAAGGCATATTGTTGTCTGCTTGGAAACTAGGCTAGAGGTGTCATGATAATCCACTCCAGGTCGCTGACGAAAGCCTTTGGCAACTATGTTGGCTTTATACTTGTCAATAGAACCATCAAGAAGCTGTTTAATATGAAAAAACCATTTACATCTAACAAGATTCTACATAGAGGTAGATGGAACAAGCTCCTAAGTTCCATTCCAAACAAGAGCATCAAATTCATCATTCATATCGTGTCTCCATTTAGGATTTTTTAGGGCTAGGGTAACAATGTGGGGTTTAATGTCGGATGGTTGAGAAAGGATATTAGTGAGATTCATCTTGGTTAGGGGTTTGTGGATGTTCTTTTTTTCTTTGGTGATCATAGGGTAGGTATTTTGATTGGTGGCTTGAGTTGTTGTTGAAGAAAAAGATGTCTCAAAATTGTGTAGTTCAGTTGGTAAATGGTTGTCAATGATTGGGGCTTTATGTGACAGATGTTGACACAAGGAGTCCCTTTATGGAGGCTTATTGAGTGAGTTACATGAAGTGGGTAAAATTTGAACTAGGGGAAGCCCTTTAGAGATGATCTCTAATGTGGGACAAGCTAGATGAGAGTGGTGATTTGTAAAAGGTAAGGAGTTTTCAAGAAATTTGACATGAAAAGAAATATATATTTTAAAAGTGGAAAGATCAAGATGGCTATAAACACTTTGTGTTAAAGAGTATCCAAGAAACATATAGGGAGTAGAACGAGAGTCTAGTTTATGTTGGGAATAAACACAAAGCCATGGATAACATAAGCAATTGAACACCTAAAGTTTAGCAAAGTTGGGTTTAGACTTAAAGAGTATTTCAAAGGGAGATGAAAGATGTAGTGTTGGTTTGGGCATATTGTTGATAAGATATATAGCAGTGGCAAAGGTGTAAGTCCAATAAATTAAAGGCATTGATGCATGAGTGAGGAGAGATAAACTAGTTTCAACAATGTGGCGATGATGTCATTTGGAAAGACCATTGTGTTTTGGTGTATGGGGTGGTGTAGGAAGATGAGATATACCATTGGTGGAGAGAATACTATCAAGTGCTTAATATTCACCACTATTATTTGAATAAAGGGTTACAATTCAGTGCTTAAATTAGTTTTTGACTAATGCCTTGAAGTGCATAAAGATATCATACACATGAGATTTTTGTTTGAGTGGATAATATCAAATATACTGTGTAAAATGATTAAAAAAAAAAAACATAATACTGAAAACCATCAATAGAATAAATAGGAGAGGTCCATACATTATAAAAGAGAAGTTTAAGTATAAGGGATGAGGTTAAGATAGAAGAAAAAGGAATTTTATGACTTTTATTACATGAATATTCATTACAATGTATAGAAGATGATAAGGGACTAGACAAAGGTAAAGAAAACTTGGAAACAATATTTTTTATAATAGTAAATGATGGATAACCTAGTCTAGAGTGCCATTTGAACAAAGTGGTTTTGACACCGAAAAGGCAAGTAACGGTGAAGAGACAATTGGAGGGGATGTAGCCGACCACTCATAGACGCCATCCTTAGGTTCACCCATCAAAAGGATTGCTCTTGTGTTTAGATCCTTCACCTGAAAAGCAGAGGGTGGGATATCAACAAAAACATTGTTATTGGTGCAAATTGATAAATTAAAATTAGATTTTTTTTTCATAGAAGGGACACAAAGGACATTTGTAAAGTAAAGGAGCGAGATAAAGTAGGTATGGTGGTAGAACTGGTATGGGTGATGGGAAGGGCCGATCTATCACAAATCATGACATCATTAAATCCTTGATATGGACTATGAAGAGAGAGATTGCTTGAGTCAGACATAATGTGGTGAGATGCTCCACTATCCAATAGCCAAGAAGGGGTGGTGTTGTTGCCAAGAACAACATGATTAGCTTGTGGTTGCTAGGGTGTAGATTTGCCTTAAGGATGCGGTGATGTGGATTGTTGATTAGTGTGAAACATCTGATATCATTTGGCAATGTGTCCGTAAATGCCGCATGCTTGACAACAACCCAAATAAGGTTTGGGTTAGCATTGAGCATGGGGAGAAGGTGTGGAGGTAGGACCTAGTTATTGTGAATTGGTGGCTGTGGAATGCCAATTTCGATGATTCTTGATAAGGTTGGGAATGCGGGGCGGGCCAAAATGTTTTAGCTTGCAACATGTGCGAGCTGTTTTGGCTCGCCCCGTGTGGCCTACGAGTCGAGGTAGGCCACATTAATGTGGGCGCGGGTTGGCCTGATGGCTTGCATAGAATAAAAAAAGAAAAGAAAAGAAAAATGGGAATGAATTGAATAATAATAATAATAATAAATAGAGCTAAGTATATGTAAATCTATTTATGTTATCCTCACAATGTATATTGAGTTAGTTCCTTTTTTTTTTTTTTTTGTTAATCAAGACATTAGATAGTCAAAACTAAACTCGTGTAACACAAAAGCTGAATCATTCGGTCACACAGCTAATTTTAAATAGCTCAAAATGCAATTGAGATATATAAGTTTTTTATTTAAATAATAAGGTAAATAAATGTAGAAAAATTTTAGGCGTTTCACGCAATTGAGATATATAAATTTTTTATTTAAACAATAATGTAAATAAATGTAGAAAAATTTTAAGAGTTCCACACAATTGAGATGTATAAGTTTTTTATTTAAACGATAATATAAATAAATGGCACATTATCATAGCAACTTATCAAAAAGGTTTATCTAAGTTACACTTTTTGACTATAAAAAAGGTTTGTATAAGTTCTTTTTTTTATATATATATATAAAAGGTTTGTATAAATTATTTCAACTTATTAAAAAGATTTGAAAAAAGTATAACCTTTTTTATAGTCAAATCAAGACATTAGATAGTAAAAGAAAAAAAGTTGAAATAATTTAAGATAAATACCAATCTTTTAAGTATATATTCATTCACCTATTAAATTTTTGTATTCAATTTGGGGTTATAAATTTGTCAAAATGACAATATTTCAATTTTTCACTTAAACTAAAATTAAATAGGTTCCTTTAGATTTTTTTTTTATAAAATATGTATTGCCTTATTTTTAAAGTATTATTGAACTTCAAATTTGATTTAAACTTGTTATTATAAACATTCCATATTGAATATCAAAAGATGCAAGTTGAAGTATTAAACCACCACATTAATTTTCTAATTTTGTAAAAAAGAAAAAGAAAAAGAAAAAAATCTATGTGCGGGGCAAGCCGACCTGCAGCATGTGCGGGCCTTCGTAGGCTAGCCTACTTCAACTCGCTAGTCAATGTGGGTCGAGGTGGGCTGGCCCATTCGACCCACTTTTTTAGCTTTAATTCCTGAGGGTAGTGGGATTTGCCATTGTTGAAAGTGATAGAGAAGATGGTTGAGTAGTCTAAAAGGATGCTTCTTTGTTGAGAAGTTTCTCATGGAGCTTAGCAAAAGAAATGGACGTGTTACAAGCATTAATTACACCAATGATGGAATTGTACTCATCACTGAGTTCTTTAATAACCCAATCAATAAGATCCTCATCATCAACTGGTTTCCAGAGAAGAGCAAGTTCATCAACACAAGTCTTTATCACTTGCATATATTCATGACTTGATTTTGAGCCCTCGCTACACCACTTTAATTGTTTAATATGACCATGAGATGGTTTAGCATAAGCATTAGCTAAGGTTTTCCATGTATCAAGGGAAGTGGTGGTGCGAGCAATAAGTAGTTGTAGTGAAACGGAGATAGTATTGAGAAGAGCACTAAGGATGAGACGATCCTTGCACTTCTATGTTATATATGCTGGCTTTGGAGATGTAACATTATTGACAATAATAGTGGGTGGTAATAGAGTATAACTACCATCAATGAAGTGATGAAGATCATAACCTTCAAGAAGAGATTAGATTTGAAGACTCCATGTGAGATAATTTGTGAATGACAATTTGTTGGTATTAGATAGATTGATTGTAAGGAGGGGATGTTGAGGATCCTGGGTGTTATGAATGATGATAGAATTGGTGGTGGAAGAGAAGGTAGTGTCGGAAGCCATTGAGGAAACAAGTGGTGTAGGAAAAAAAAATGGAAGGGAAGATGCCCAAGAAGATTAGGCTCTTGATACTATGTTGAAATAAGAGAGAAATATTGAGATATAATGGCTCATCTTTTCCATCAAATAAGAATGAATATATATACATAAAGTAGGGCATTGCCATGAGATTCGAAAATAGAAGACTATCCTAGAATTAGGAGATTACAACTAATTATATGAATCTAAAATATATATAAAATATATTGTAATTAATTCTCTAATAGCTCATGCATCTATCAATCTTGAGTCATGTTGTATCTTAATAATGGTGACATTATAGTTATTGAAATTTTGTTATCCAATAAGTAATTGCCTATACACACACACACACATATATATATATATATAAGAATAAATGAGTAAGTTATATTTCAATAGAAAAACTAATAAATTTTATTTTTCTTAAAATAAACATTGGGAATAACAGCATCAGTATATTTTTTTGTGTCCACTACATAGTAAGTGTAAATAACTAGCAAAGTTATAGAAAAATTTTAACCAAGAGTTAGAAATTTTCAAATAAAAGAATATAATAATTATATACACACAATCTTATAAAAAAAAATTATATACAATTACATAGATAGAAATTATCAAACATTTTTTATTTCTCTTAATCAAATATAGAAAAAGGGCAAAATATCAAAATTATTTTTGCTATCCACCTAGATAACAAATTTTATGAATATTGAAAAGGACACCAACATGCAACCATAAATGAGAAAATAAGACTAAATATTAGAAGAATCATAAAATTTGAGGTAAGGAATAATAAAATAAAATTTTGCATAAATTTTGGAAAAGGAAAATTAAGCTATCGTTAAGAAAACCTCAATTGAACTATCAAATAGTTGCATTTTTAAGGGCAGCCAAACAAAGCACCTTTTTTCTCTAAAAACTAAACCCAACTTTCTCTCATTAAATCATATCCCATGCTCTTAAGCTCTTTAAAATGTTTTTCTTTTTTTCTCCAATCATTCTATAACTCTTCATCTCTCTACGTTCTTCTTCACCTTCCACTTTTTTTTTTACTCTTTACTTGTCATTCTTCTCTTATTTCCTCTCATTTTCTTTCTTTCTCCTTTCCTCTCTTATTCACCTAAAACCACAACTCTCTTTTCTCTTCTCTCCCTCTTGTATGTCATATCTCAAAAAGTTCCTATTTTTATTCATCTCTAATCTATCACCTTACACGTACTAAGGAGGAAAAAGAATGCCTCTAGAGGGTTGATGAAGCAAAGTAGGACAAAACAAATAAGTTTTTGTATGCCTAAACTTTGCCAACTGCACCCTCAGTTGCCATCATGATGCACACTTGTTTGCTAACAACACAGTTCTCAAAATATTTTAATTGGTACGTCCTATGGTTGATCTTGGGGAATAAGGTAAGTACAAATACTAAGCTTGATTCGATTTCAATCTAGTTGGTAATATTTTATAATATTTTTTTGGATACTTTACAAATTAAAAATGTAAAATTTGAAAACTAAACGTAACTACACCAATTTCAACAAAAAAATTAACTATGATGACTAAGCATGTTTGTAGCTCAACACTTTTTTAGTAAATATTTTCAAAATAGTGTGCATTAATTCCCAATGCTCGTCCATTCCTTCTTGGGACACAGCAGGCATATTCTCTCCATCCAACCATCTAAAGCACAACTATAAATAGAGAGAATGCATCACCAATATTATGAACTTCAAAACGACACCAAACTAATTGGTGCCCTATAACTAATTGAATTTCGTATTATTAATGTATAGTACTACTAATATCTCAACTATTGTTTCTTGCTATGCACACTAAAATAATATAGATTAAACCTGTTATTGGAAGCAGAGCATGAATAACTAAATATAGTTTTATATTGGCTTAGCCATTGCATCTTGTTGACATAATAAAATCTACTAACCACTGTTAACCAACTTAACTTAGTGCATTAATAACAACAAAAGCAGGAAAATATAAAACCTTGAATGTTTTTAAGCTTCATTTACATAACCACAACCAAAAAAGTTATTGCTACATTATAAATTACTAATGGTACATTTAGTTTGTGAAATGAAATAAGATAATAATATAATTACAATTACTAAGAAATAGAACAGAGAAACAATAGCTATTTTGTAATTAAAATATATTACTAATATATTATGAATATATCTAAAAATATCAATATATCCTTACCTAATCCTTAGTTAATTGTTGAGTTAGGGTCTTATGGGTAAATATGAAAATATACTAAAAAAAATCAAAAAATAGATTTTTCTTTAATCCTTTGAAGAAATCATAGTTTCTTATTTTGCAACAATAATGATTCAATAAAATAGTTATTCCACCGATTAAATGCATGAATAAGTTTAGAGGGAAGGAATAGTCATCCTCTTTCACTTTTATGAAGTGAACACTATGCTGTAACTAATTTAGCTACTTACGTTATTAGTAACAATGGTAAACATGAAAAGGCATGAAAACACCATTAAATCTATAATAGGAAGTATCTAATACAAAGAGCAACCATCCTCCTCAAGCAACTACCAAGAATATATATTAATCGAGTGAAATAAATGTCTATGGTTAAATACACGAATAATTACGAATTACACTAAGTTACCCCTAATAGCAAAAATAGGGTAAGCAAATTTAACCTAATTAACTTCCTCATCTGGGGTTTTTCCCAAGATGGGTTTATATGCATCAGCCAAATCTACATCTTTTTAAGACTTCGGTCTAACAAAGTGGGACTCCATCTAACCAAAGTCTTGTGGAGTCAGTGCATTTTCAATATCATTATCATCGACTTCATTTGGCCAAAGTAGGACTCAAACAAAGAAAGTCAGGTAGTAAGCTCCAGCTCGAAACAAAGGAAGACTTCAATTGACCGAAATATGATTTTGATTGAAAGAAGTCGACCAATACAGCTTCTTGGGTCCAGGGGATGACTTTGTCCACATCTCATGACTTTCTCATACTCATAGTTTTTCTGGATACTAGAAAATTTGTCATACAATTTGCGCTTGAAAATAGCACGAAACGCATAAAAATTGGGACAAACTAGAGCTTTTGATATGCAAAAATAGGTTGTATTTTTCACTTATCAAGCCATCGTCAATGTCTCAAGAGGTAACCAACTTTCCTACCACTGAGCATGAGAATAGATTTAAGATACAGCCTTGAAGTAAAGAAGTTGACAAGGGAAGAAGGGTGGACTTTAATATTTTAAATGAGTTTAGAATTTTGAAAATGCCCGGAGCAATGTGAATGGAGTGCCAACATTATCAAGCTTGCTTGACGAGTCCTCTGTAGAGGTCATCGGGTTGTTTCATTTGACCTAACATGCTGGTATTGTGATCGAGGATACAAATAAGTGCACAATCCCTCAGCTTAAAGAAGTCTAGACAATTAACACAAGTGCTACAATTTGGTGTATGGATTAGACCCTTGGAACTTTTTAGATGTTAAGGATGCACTGAAACAAGAAGCGTTGTGAGCATGCCAATCACCCATTGAGTCTTGCATTTTCTTGTCACTGGCATAGTGGTACCTTAGAGAGACAACCATGCCATAGTGATTATAGAGGACCTATCGAAATTGGCTGTATCATGTGGCAATATGAGTTGAATATTTGTTGTTTCAGGATTATGATGATGGATGCTAGAATCATAGATAAGTTACATTTCATATATTATTAAACATCCTGTGTTTCATATATATATATCAATAATATTTTAAAATAACTATTATATCATTAATAGACATACAGCTATAAAAAAATATTATGGTTTAATACAAATTATATAATATATCATTTGAGTTTACTATATAATATGATATAATTTAATATAATATCATTTATATTTATATATAATAGTATTTCTTATGTTTAATTATGATATAATGTTATTTATATATATCATGTAATTGATATTTATTTATATAATATGATAATGTTATGTTATACATCTATTACATAATATGATAATTTCAACTTAAAATTAGTTATATTTATTAATATTTATATTATTATTATTCATATCACCTAGAGTTGATGGGTTTGGTGTGGTCACTAGCAATAATATGTCTGGCATTGGTGGTAGGTCATGTAGTGGCATTAGTTGGATGGTGGTTCGATTATCCCTTTCAAGAACAACCATGAATGAATAAATAAGTAATATTAGTTGAACATTCCATAAAACATTAAAAGTTCATATTATATATATATATATGTATCAAGCGCCAAACGATCTTTTTTTTTCAATTTCTTGCCATTGTCACTATTTTAAATCTTTTGATGGAACACAACAAGACGTAAAGAGGAACTTAAATTTTTGAAAGAAAGAAAGGTTGAAATGACCTGCCAAGGCTAGCTAGGCTTGTTTTTGGGTAGGCTTCCACTACAACTGTAAACTTATTGATCGAGTTTGGAGGAAGCTGTGAATAGACTCGAATCTGTTCAACTTCGAACCCATCCAACATCATATCAATTCAATAGGACAAGAATTCTTCGGCATGGATTTCCAAACCCTACGAAAGCAGGAGACAGCATAATCTCAAAAAGCATTTGGAGAGTTAAAAATGGAATCTATAGAAAGAGACATATGATAATGACGGTACAACAAAACCAGAGCCAACCTTTTTCTGCCGAGTGAAAGGCAAAAGCGAAGGGCCCCAAAAGTCGAAAGCAAAAAGGTACCCCACATTGCTTGGCTAGAAAATAAGAAAGCTGCCCCATTATGACTTTAGCAACTTAGATTGGACTTTGGCACAGTATCTTTAAATAATGGGGAACCATAGCTCTGCTTTTTTTAATATGATTTTATTGAGTCTCAGTACTTTTTTGACAAACTACATCAATGGATGCAAATTGAGAATGATGGCCGGTCATTTACACTCACAGTGATAATACAAATAACCTAAGGCACTATACTTTCGTTTGCTCGCATTTGCACGTGAATTACACCTCTAATCGTAATTTAGTTATTGTACACTGGAGGCCCTCAACTTTTGCATTCATTAATTGCAACTGAGGAACATACGAGCATCATTTAGAAAACTGTCGGACTTGTGGGTCCAACCTATGTGAGTCCATAGCTAAAAATACATTTAAAACAAAAAATAAAATAAAATAGAACCTTAAAGAGCTATTATATATATATTATATTGTAAAAAGAAAGAAAAGCACTTCTAGGGAAAAAAGGCATACAGTAGACTGGGGCAAAGAGGAGAAAGAAAAAGGAAATTAATGAATGAAACTCATCCAATGGAACAACTTTCATGGCCTACTAAATTGGATTGTATAATCTTCATGGTGTGAAATAGTATAAGGTGATTGGTTTAGATTTTTTTCGTGAATTCATCAATTGGCTTGGTATACTATTATTATCGATATCCAGCGATTTAATGAAAAATTGTTTATCAACTAGATTAACTAGTAATAAGATACATTGCAAACCTATTATTTATTGGTAATGAAAGATTTTACAATATAAGAATTTTGGTATGGCATAGTTATTGATTATTTCCATTTTTATTGTAATTCTTTATTACTTTTACACAGGAGGAAAAATAATTTGTTTTAGGTATAATTTTTCCTAACAAGTCATATTAGAACCAAAGAATTAAATTGGTTTTTTTTAGGGATGCAACCAGAGCAAGTTTTGAATAGGTCCTATAAAACCGAATCCATTGATGTAAGTTTAGTGTTTTCCAAAACCCTAAAAAACCCTATCTAACTCTCCTATGGGGTCATGGAAACTATAGGGGTAGGTCAAGTTTTTATAGGGTTCAAATGAGATAACGTAGAGAGTAGAGTAAAAAGCGATTAGGTAGTGCTAAGATCATAGGGTCATGGAAACTATAGGAGTAGGTCAAGTTTTTATAGGGTTCAAATGAGATAAAGTAGAGAGTAGAGTAAAAAGCGATTAGGTAATGCTAAGATTATATTTATCAACTTATGTACAAATAAAATTTGAAAATTAAAATGTGCTAGTTGCATAATGTGGAATTGATATAGAGCGTGTGTGGTGCGTAGATTAAGAGTAAATATTATTATCAATATATTAATTTTTCTAGGTCGAGTTTCCCATCGGGTTTTAAAACCCGAACCTTAGCCCTATAGGATTTTGAATATAGAGTAATATTTTACAAGGTTTTTATTGAGTTGAACATATCAGGTATCCTATAACAACCTGCTTAGTTGTATCCTTAGTTTGTCTATTATAAGCTTGATGAAAATATTGAGTACTATTATAAAATCAAATTCTTCAAATTATCCATTTTGAAAGTCAGTTGTGGAAAAATCTTAGGAGAAGTATTCTTTTAGTTTTCAATATTCACCAATTTTTTTTCTATTTAAGTTCTCATTTTTTTTTCTTCTATTTGACTTCTTAACACTTTCAAAACCTTAAAAAAATAATTTTTATTAAATACATTAAATTTTCTATCCGTTTTGAGTATATATTAGCTTTTAATTAACTTTAAATTAGTTGGCCTAGAGCTAGCTAGGATATGCACAAATTTTTCCAACCCATTTTCTTATTTTTAATTATTATTTTTTTATTTTTATTTTTTATTATATTATATCATTCTATATATTTAATATTATTTTTATTATATTTAGTAAATAAATGTATTTAAAAATATCATTGTGTTAATTTAATTATTGTACACCAATATAATGTTGAAACATGTCTTAAATGGATGGAAAAGTTAATAAATTTAATAGAAGTTTCTTTTTTTGCAAGGTTTTAAAAATGTTAAGGTATGACATAGAAGAAAAAAAAATTTTAAGATCTAAAAATAGAAAAGTAAGTAAATGTTGAAAATTAAAAATGTAATTTTCCCAAAAATCATTTATATTGTAAAGATTTTATCCTCATGCAGTGATAATGTGAAGCTGAAGGATAAATTTGATCAAAATTGAATGATCATGCATTAAGAAAATGTCAATTATACTCAACAAAGAGTGGATTGCAATGTGTATCATTATGGCATTCAAGAAACTAAAGTCGATGTTCTATGGAAGAAATTAGAGTTCATGAATGAGAAACAAACTACATTAAATAAAATCTCCTTAATTAGGAGAGTAGTTAATTTAAAAAGCGAGAATTGGCTACCATGAAAATAGTGCTTGATGATGAGGTGTAGAAACTATTAGTATTCGGTTCACTACTTGATTGTTGGAAAACACTCGTGACCTTCATTAGTAATTATGCTCTAGAAGGAAAGCTTACCGTTGCAATAGTAAAAGATAGCTTGATAAACAAAGAAGCTTGAAGAAAATAACATGGCACCAATTCTAACAAATAGGCACTATCAACTAATAAATAGAAAATACATAAGAGAAGTAGAACCACAAGTTCATCTATGGTAGATCAAAATCAAGAAAATATTAAATGATATTATCATGACACACCAACACATCAAAAGCAAGGATATAGAATTTGGAAAAGAGATAATTTAAAGGTAAACGTGATGGAAAAAGTAAGACACAATAATAATAGTAGTAGATGGTAAAATTTTTGTTGCCTAGATGATGCTTATGTTAGTTTTGCATGTCAAGATAGTAATTGAATAATTATTGTCTCCTTTCATGGGATATCATATGGTGAATTCTTCTCCACCTACATTACTGATGATTATGTTAATACCATGACGGGAAGTGATGAGACATCTAAAATCATTGGCATAGCAACTATTATTGTAATGACAAACAAAGATTGCTTACTTAATCTCATATAGGGGTGAGTTAGTACAAAAGATATGAGGCTCTATCTGTATTGTACTCTACATGTACCAATTCCCAAACTTTTCAAACAAAACCTATCCTATAACATGCAAAAACCACTATAGAACCCATACCTCATGAAAACTATAGAGTATAGGGTACTCTATTAAAATTGTGAAATTTTTTTACTAAATTTTATGATATATATATATATATATATGGGTATGTTACCTAACAATTTATCAATTTTTCCATGTATTTTTAATAAGTTCATTCATCAACCTTATAATCTCTAAAAATTTAACTACATATTTGTCAATCACATATTTCTCATGAAGGTATACATCATGAAGTTGATAATATAACTCCAAACAATTTATCATGAAATATAGTCACAAAATCGTAATGTATCATAAGGTCTAGGTCCAACAAAAAATAAGTGATGGATGTTTGAAATCATAGAGACGAAAAGACTAATCCCTAACTTATAATGAAGGAATATGGAAAATAGTAAATTGACATTATTTAGATTCAAGATATATTAAGTTGGCTCACTTAATCCACTAATAGTCTATTTTTTTAATGGGTTAAAGTAGGTTAGCCTGTTGCCAATACACTTAACCCATTAAACAGGTTAATGCAGTTGAACTTGTGATTTAACCCACCTAATCCATTAGATCAATTAGCTCCACTAATCATTATTTCTTTAAAAATCATCCTAAAATTGATAAATAATTAGGTAGTTGCTTTTGTTTTAAAACTAAACTTTAATTTATGTATTATGTTAGATTATTTAAAAATATGTATTTATTTATTGATAGGTTAGTTTAGCCCATTTAACTCATCAACTTGTGACAAGTTAGGTGGAGTTGGAATTTTCCAATTCGTCTATTAGATGGGCTAAAGCAAGCTAGCCTATTTTTTTCCAAAGCCATAACTAGACAAACTAAGTTGGCATTTTTAACTCAATTGCATAGCTTTATAGATGATGAATGACATAATAGACATTTTTATGGAAGCTCACAAATGGTTCTTTTATAGAAGATAAAGGAAAGAAGAACAACACCACTTACTTGAAGTCTAAAAAGCTAATTAAATGAGAGGTGAATATGATTGAAATTCATCAATAGAGTTTCAAGACAAATGATTTAGTCACATGAGCAAAAGAGGAATCTAAGTACTTACCAATAATTAACTTTGCCTAATGTGAAGGGTATTCTAAAAAGAAAAAAAAAACTACAATAATTATTTTGCTATTAAACAACATGGTGTTGCATTTCATAGACATCTACCTTTCAAAAAATTTCATGTACTTGATTTAGCATATACGGATGCATGTTAAATGAAAGATAGATCAATCAATGGTTTTCTTTACTCTATGACTTTTATAAATGATCACTCTAGAAAGTCATGGACTTCTATTGTGAAATCAAAAGATCAATATCAAAATATGTTTAAGCATTATCATACTAGAGTTGAAAGAGTGATAGAGATCATAGTCGAATCTTAGTTTTAAAAATTGAAATACCCATTCATAATTCCAACTACAAAACAATAGGCAAGTGTACCTATCATAATTGTAATATAGTGTTAAGCATAGGGTCGTCCCATCAAGATAATCCAAGTACTAGTATTAGCTTCACTCCTATTATCTAACCATCGATTAAGAGTAATTGAAATTCTAAACTATTAACTAAGTAATTGATATGATTCTCCTAAAACTAAGTAAGGATCACTACAACAAATAACAAGGTTCAATTCAATTGTCAAAACAACTTAGGTCTCATTCTATTCCTATTCTATCATGTGGATTATTGAATAAAAAAATTATCATTATTGAGTTCTTACGTTGTAGAGTTCTATAATTTAATCTAACAACTCTCTAAAGTTGATTAACTTATCTAATCCTTAGTCTATCAATTAGGATCTCTCCTCAATTAATAGCAACATAGGATCGCATGAGAAACATGAACTCTTTAACAATTTAATCACAAAACAAAAGGTCTTTGTTACCCTATCTCTAGAATTACAAGCAAACCTCATCAATTGCATAGTTCTAATCATAGAAGCAATTTCTCAATTGGCTTAGATGATATCAAGCATATATTCATACTCTAGATATATGAATCTAAAGAAATTATAGCAGAGCATGCAATTGAACATATGAACATCAATTAGATTTCATTAAAAACAAATCTCCATCACATGACAAAATACTATTCAAATAAGACCTAAGTTTGGGGTTTAATCCTCCATAAGATTAACAAAGAAGACACAAAGTTTGGAAGAGAAATTAGAATTCTTGATTACAACTGGTCGAATTGAAACTCAATTGCCTTGGATCTTGAATCTCCTTAATTGTTTGCCTTTGTGATTGATTTGAGATCTCTCTTAAAAACCTTAGCAAAGTGTCATTCTAGCCTCCCCTTTTAATTCTAGATGCTATTTATATATATGTAGTCTCAAAAGTCATAGAAAATAAGAGAAACTGAGGGTATGTGACTTGATACACCCCTCACCACACCCCGTAGCAAAGGTCATATCACTTTCTATTCTTGATACTGGGTTAATATACCCCTTGATATGAGGCGTGACATGGGGTGTGGTGCATTCTATTCTTAAATATGTGCACCACCACCTTTGCTATGGGGTATATGGATCTGAGATCATGCTTGTCTCTTCTTTTCTTTATCAATTTCACTTGATTTGATCACATTTTGCTTAAAATCAACAAATTCATTAATTAAGTACCAACTCTAGATGATTTTCACTTAAAATATCAACAAAAATGGTCCAAATTATCCTAGAACTAATGTGCTATATAAATTATCAAAGAGAAACTAAAAGACATTTGAAGTGTGTTCATGTAAATAACAGTGGTGAGTATAAAGGTCATTTTTATAGCTATTGCAAAATCTATGGGATTAAACTTGTGGGCATAGTGCTAAAGACTCTACAAGAAAATGATACAGTATAAAGGATAAACTACACTATCACAAAGAGAACCAAGTATATATTTCTTTCATGTTAGGCTAACTAAATCATTTTAAAGAGAAGTAATGAGGACAATAATTGACTTGATCAACCTGTTTTCCTTATATGCTTTAGATGAGAAACATTTTAAGCTATCCATATTCATCCAATAAAAAAGAATGTCATCAAAAGTAGAGATGTGATCTTTCTATAAGATTAGACCATTAAAGATATAAGCTAGTGATGTACCTAAAGGGGGGTTTAAGCACATGCAAATGAACCAATTAACAATCACTAAAAGGACAAGATGAAATCAGTTCCAAAAGGGTATTAGAAGTTGTGTGAACCCTAATTGTGTAAGTTGATCCGAATGCTAAACTTCAAGGAAATAAATTCACAATGATGAAATCCTCAATTGAATCACTAAATCAAACTTAAAATCCCAAGAGATTTCCAATCATCAACAATCAACAACAAGGTCGTGATCCTCTTTCCCAACAAGGTCAATTCACACCATAAAATATAGCAAAATTGATGGTTAAAACAAATGTCAAAACCAATCAATCTTATAACATGACAATGAGGTTACAAATGAAATCAAATTCAAACAAAGAATAATCCTAATCAACCCTAGATATGACTCACTAGTGATGAAAAGGAAAAATACAACAAAGGGAATTGATATTACTCACAATTCTCTTTGATGCCACTCGCCACAATTTCAATTTTAGGATTGAAATTGATAAGAGCAATTAAATTTAGGATCAACCCTAACCCTCACACGTGAAGTGTATATTCTGAAATTTTCAAAAGCTCTCTCAAAACCCTACTTAAGCAAGTATTTATACTTGCTCCCTTTAAGGTTAAAATGTCCACAAAATTACAACTATGTCACTTTAGGGTGACCGATCCTAAAAGCACCTATTACAACCAAATAAAAGTGTCCAAAACACTTACACATAAATAGTTCAAAGAAATAATTACAAATACAAAATAATAAGAATCCTCAAAGAGCCAATGCATTGAGGCGATGTTGGTCACATCGGGCCATTAGATGAGAATCTGATGATATCCCTAAGTGATCAACAATGAGAGTCATTTGGCATCCCGTGAAGAACTAACATTGTACCTATAAGATTATCACTCAAATATTTATTAGATAAAGAAAAACAAGTGTAAATATGAGTGATTTGGATCATCATCCAAATCAAGTTTTATATCCATCTAGGTCGCCGGAAAATTCCCATTAGCTAGAGAGCTCAAAGTCTTTTGGTGGTATCCCTATAAAGTGGATCCAATATCTTTACCTAAACATCTTAATAATGATAGGGAAGATATGCAAGATTCAATTGGTAATGATGTGATGCTATGAGAATTATATTAGTAGATAAAGTTGAGGGGATCTACTAAAGAACAAAGATCATCACCATATATGCTCTGGATGATATGTAATGCTAACAATTAGGTAAGAGCCAAAATATATCACATGAGTAGAAATAGAAATTGAAAAAAGCCATGTAATGAAAGCTAAAATCCTTACATGAGAATTTTACTTATGATTTTGGTGGATTTCTTAAAGGCTAAGTGAATAGTGTAAAATAAATGGGTATATAGGTTGAAGAATGAAGATAATAGCATACAACCTAGATTAAAAGCATTGACTTTGATGAATCTTTCTCATTGGTGTTGAAAATGTTTTCAATTCAATTTGTTCTCAAAATAGCTAGCAACTTAATTGAAATTAGATATCAATCAATTAGATTGAAGATGGCATCCTTCGTGGTGATTGGGAGAAATATATATAAAGCAACCAGTGTGGTCTAATGTTGAGAGGAAGGAGCACCTTTTTTTATAGTTTCAAGAAGAGTTTTTATAGGCTTAAATAAGTACTAAGATAGTGTAATAAAAGGTTTGACTCCTTCGTAATCAATCATGGATATATTAAGACTGCATCTAATCATCATGTATCTATGATAATTTTACAATAAGTTGTAAATTCATTATTATTTTTATTACATATGGATGATATGTTGATTATTTATCATAATATCAAGCATATTTAGCATTTGAAAGAATTATTGACCAAATCTTTTGCTATGAAAGACTTAGGACCTATTTGTCAAATTCTTGATATGAGAATTACACTTTATTGGAAGGGCTAGATGTTATGGAAATTATAAAAGAAAAATCTAGAAACGGTATTAAAGAGATTCAATGTGAGAAAAGCAAAACCAATCTATTCTCTACTTGAAGGTCACTTCATACTCAATTAACAGTAATTTCCTAGAAGTGGGACAGAAAAAGAAGAAATGAAATTGGTATTGTATACATCTATTGTTGGTAGTCTAATATATGATATGGTATGCAAAGACTGAATATTGCTCATATTGTTGGTATTGTTAATCATTATCTCTTTAATATAAATAAAGAGCATTAGATTATAGTTAAATTTATTCTTAGGTACTTTATAGGAACTTCCACAATGTGTTTGTAGTTTGGTGGTAGTAAACTAGTATTAAAGGGGTTTACCAATGCTAACATGGTGGGGAGTCTTGATTATAAGATGTTAACTTATTGATATGTCAAATATAAGAAGGAATAAAAACAAACATAAAAGTTCCAAAGATAAATTGCAATATCCCCAAATCGAATAACCTAGATACCACGCCAAAAACACCAAATTCTCTTACCAGATATGATGCACTAGTAAAGGATAGATCAAGCTCGGTTTTGTTAATGTAACACACAACAATTCTTAGCTTTAACTCACCATAATCAACAAGGATTGATAAGAGTTGTTTTGAAATGAGAGAAGGCTCCCTCATGTATTCTATTGTCCACAAAATTAAAAAAAAAATAACAGTCTTTTGTGCTTCCATGAAAAAGGCATTTATAGTAGCCTCTAAAAGAATAAATATTGGTTGATAAAATAAAAGAAAATGTAAAGGAAAAACCTTCCTATATAACTTGTAAGTTACCTAGGAAAAATTGCTGGCCTAAGTAGGTTACATCACTGCTTCAAAGTCCATCTTGTTTGCTTGGTTGTCATCCCAAAGCACTAATAAATTCACCCGATTGAATGTAAAACAGTCATGTAAAAAAAATTAAGATACTATGTGACTTTTTTTAGGTTCCATTTGATTAAGTAAAACTTTCAATGTTAGATTTTGTAGTCCTTTGGTTCTAACTCAAGTAAGTGGTCCTATAACTGAAATGATTTAATTCCCATCACTTATGCAGGGGAGTAGTGTTTTGGTAATCTAAATTATAGAAATGTGTTGCATTATTCAGCATCGTATTACTACCACTAAAGCTTACAAAGAAGTGTTATGTATGGAGAAACTTTTTAAAGAGTTAAGTTAAATGACATGAGTTAAGGGCCAACAACTAGGACAAGATTAAAGACGTTACGAAGAGTGTTAGGTTTATGTGGGGTAAGTCAGGAAGATTGGGAGAGTATTGGTTGGATAGGAGTGTTTAGGAAGGTGTTACTACTTGAGAATTGGTAAGTAGATGTATTAGAGCATGTTAAGAATGGAGTTCAAGGAATTGGAGGTGAAAGGAATGATGTATAAGCACAAAAGTGAAAGATTGAGACAAACATAGCTTACTAGCATGACCGTGTTGAGGATCATGTTGAGCAAGAGGAGAGGTCAGAAAGATACACGATTGGTCGATATGACTATATTGGGATCATGTCGAGCAACATGATCATATTGAGGTTATGTTTGTAAAATCCATAAAAAAAAAATAGTTGCATATAACATTGGAATGATTAAAAGATCGTACTAAAAGCTTTAAACATACCACACATAAAATTATATTAAAAGAAATAATCATACGAAAAGCAAACCATGAAAAATTATTGAATAAATGATAAAATAAATTAAAATTATAAACTTAGGGTTGTCAAATGGAAATTCTAAGTAAATATTTATGCTCAAAATAGTTAAATTAGTTTAAGCGTAAAGTTTCATAATAAAATACTAAAATTTCAAAATCTATAAATATCGTCGTGTGCGCGAAGATATATTAAGAAATTCTAAATTTTAATATAATAAAATATGAAATAATAATAATAAGACATATATATATATATATATATATATATATATATATGTGCCCAACCATGTCGTGGAGGACACACGACCACATGTAAGGAAACAAAAAGAAAAAGCAAAAGAGACAGAGACGGTCAGGACGAGCGAGGACCATGGAGAACAGAAAACGAAAGGAAAAAGAAATGGGAAAACGAACAAAAAATTCATATATCACACATATGACCTCCGATAGATGATTTAAGACTATCGGCGTGTTCCTTGAGTTGAGTGCGTCTCAACTAAACCAATTTTTCATGAAACAGAATTAGTTTTTAAAAGTTATGTATAAATATCAAATAGATATAAAAATTAGTATTTTACCTAAAATTAATTGTAATAGCTAAAAAAACACTAAATAGGACGGTGTAGACCATAAGTAGCATGTAATGATGTATTTTTTCTTAATTTTTTAGGTGAAGAAGATTTCAACTCAAAAATACTTGAAGTTTACTTCGATTAAATCTAAGGTAAATGAGACTCAGGTGAGTAGAACTTCATGATGTATTGTATTGTGCATATATTGTCGATTACGTGTACTTTATTAGGAATTTTATATTGCCCTATATATGTATGTATTGTACGTGACTATTGTCTATCCATTGCGTGGGTGGGCGTGTGGACTTCTCTTTGTGGCTGCAGGTAAACGGTTAGATATATATATATATATATATATATAACATGTATTGGAGATTGCTAGTCCTTCCTAGTGTGCGTGCGAGTGGTAATTTTTTTTTCTTCTCTCCTTAAAGTTGCAGGGGATAAACATATATGTATATATAGGTGGGGACCATTTGTGCTTGCTAGATGCCTCTGTGATGCGCCGGAACGTCCCCTGCGCAAGTGTATGAGAAACCTCCCTTGCTACGTACAATAATAACATACATATATGTATGTATGTTTAGAGTACGGGTGCCACTGGAATGCCTCCATGGTGCGTGTGTACGGAAAAAAATTTCTTTTGTGCGGACTATAGTAAATGACCTTATATATACATATAGATATATATGCGTGGAATGTGGCATTGTTGCTTTCCTTCCGTTTGCTGGCTGTTGTATACATAAATATATATGTATATGCTAAGGATAATGCTGGAAATGGGAAGAAGGGAAGCCTCCGGAGTCTTATGCGGGTTACAAATAGATGTGTATATGTACATGCTATTTGAAGGTTGGAAACATTATGTGTACATGTTGTATGTGTACCTTGTTGGATAAGAAGGCTAGTAAGGAAGGTTGTATGTGTGTATGTGGTATGATGAAAGCAGAAATGGAAGTTCAACTTCAGAATGTGGACTATAAGATGAAATGGAGGTTGGAGTTAGGAATTATATTGATGTTAGTTTTCTTATGTGCTTGTGTGTTGGGGAATCGGAAGGAGGGTGGAAATCCATGAAGGAGGAAGCGAGAGAACATGTATATGGACACGTATATGCATATAGCTGTTGGATCTCTTTTCCTTAGCATGTGTGCATGGTTTTGCTAGTAGGAGTAAAAGGAGATGTCATGGTATGTACATTGTTAACGATTATGGAGATTGATGAGGAGATTATAGATGCATGTTGACATGGAGACAGTTGGAGGTGGAGGCTAGAAAGAAGGGAGTCTAAGGAGCTGATCTAAACTATAAGTATATGCATATATTACAGGTTAAAAAGGAGGAGTTAAGTCACCAATAATCTAGGTCCTTACCATCATAGCTATATATGTTAAGTGTAAGTGAGATAAAAGTATAGGATGCCGGAATGGATATAAGCCATAGACATATAGGGTATATAGGTTTAAGGGAGAAAGGTACTTGTAGTCGACCATAAACCATAATCATAATCCTTACATCGTAATATGTAAAGATAAGGGATAAGCCTCATGTGTCATAAGTACATATGTATATATCTAAGAATAAGACATGTAACTATAATCATGAATAGAAGTCCATAGCTTGATAATCTCTTGTTTGATTGCATGGATGTTGTTCTCTTATCGATGTTAGAGACATACCTTGCTTTATGGAATAATTGAGTGCATTATGAATAGAATGTATGTTAGCATGATTATCATTGCATGTGTGCTTGCTTTGGATGATCACCCTAAAACCTTAACTAATTATTAAACCAAATTAAAACCTTGACACGCATTGCATGAACATTGCATTGTTCAAGGCCATCATAGTTATAGGGCGCGCTGGAAATAATCGGAGGATTATTGTTCCTCCAAGTGCGAACTAAGCGACTAAGGGATTATTATGCCTTGACAGGTTTGAGTCCGGCCCATCTCTTGAGGGTGTAAATGCTCGATGTATAAGAGATTCTTAAGCTTAGATCACTAAAGCTAAGACACAGTCATAATAAAGTGATAAGAGTAATTAAATTCTGTGTAAGACTTGGGCTTTGATGGTGGCTCCGGAATCCCTAATCCAAGGTCAAGGGGGGCATAAACCATAGACTTCATGGCAGTTATTAGAAGACCACGTAAGATGCTACATTCATATGATTGTTCATGCATAGCATTTGTTTTGACAACTTGCTTGAAATTGTTTGTGTTGTTGCAACATTGAGATATTGCACGTTATCTCACTAAGCTTTTAGCTTACACCTTTATAGATTTTGCCTTGCAGGTCGAGACTACTAGAATTTCCTTATGAATCGGCGGACCAAGGTGAGTACTTGTCGAATAACTAAAGGTAAGGCTCATAGGAAGAATGCAAGGACTAGATTGATATAGATATTGCTAGATATGTCTTTGTAATAGTTATAAATTTCTATAAGTGATCCAAGAGGATCTTGAGTATACCTGTGGTTGTGTAATGGGACCCGTTAGAGGCCCTGTGATAATATAATTGTTAATTACTTCTATTAAGCAGGGAATGTTATTATTGTGATTAACAGGCACGATGCTTGAGATGAGACGCTTCGCGGTTGCTTAACGGCAGTTAGGCAATCATAGTAGGTTGTCATGTGGAGTACCTAGAGTAGGGCGTGACATTGTTGATCAACAAACTCCATGGCGTACTCAAGTTATCTATATGTTAAGAGATACATAGCCAATTGACATGACCATGTTGAAGGTCGTGTCTAATTGCAGGCTATTTGGCATAATCATGTTGAGATTTCCAAATTATACGCCGAAAGGTACATGGCCTTTTGACATAATTGTGTCGTTACATGTCGGTCTATAACATCCATTTTTATTCAAAACATTGTATCAATTCATGTTGTTTTATTTTTGTTCCATTTCCAAACAGTTGTAAGACCTTTTTATTTATATTTAGTTGTCTAATGAGGCACCATACATTAGGAAATAATTTATAATGGTGTCTCTTCATATTAGAAGCATTATAACTTATTGTAATTTAAGATCTAAGTATAAAGGCTTGGAAACTTTATATTATTGGATAGTGCATGGTTATTTTGAGTATTAAACACTTTATTTCAAAATTTCAATCAAAAGAGAGAGTATAAACACTTCTTTTGAGTGAATTCTAATTGCAAACATAACTGAGTGTGGTGATTTGTGTACAGTCAAATTCTTATCAACATGTTTGTCCAATGGGTTGTAGCAAATCCAATAGTTGATTCTAACAGCAATGCTTTAGGCTTATCAACTAGCATCAAACATCTTTAACGATATCCACCTATCAAATCCTCGAGTGACTCTATTACAACTCAAAACATGCAAATTAAATATGTGTTTTTGTGATTTCACTAATTGGCTTATTTTTGCTATTGTTATTGATATCCACCAATTTGGTGAAGATTTGTTTATTCACTAGTTTAACTAGTAATAAGATACATTATAAGTTCATTATTTGTTGATAATATAATATTTTGCACTACGGTCATGCAAATTTCCCTAATTGGGCTTTTTTTTTATATGATTTTATAGTTGCATAGTTTTTTTTTTTTTTTAGTTTTACTACAATTGGTTATCAATATTACATAAAAGGAAAAATTTTCCATTAGGATATAATTTTTTCTAACAAAGTTCATAGGTGATTTAAGATTCCAACAATTCTGGCTCTAGCCACAAATGTAGATTTTTGAAATTACTCCTCCAATCACTATTTATTCATTATACACTTGCCCAAGCCAACGCGTAGAGGGCTCTCAACTTTTGCATAAACTGATTGTAATAGTAAGAGATATAAACACCATATAAAAAAGCCATAGGTGATTTTGGAATCTCAATAAATATATCATACAAGCAAAATCCAGCCAACCGCAAAGATAGTGCGAGTGAATTGATCATAAGATTTCCTATAAGTTTTATTAAACAATTGGATGCAACTTGTATTAAATGCAAGATTGGGAGCCAGTAGGGGGTCAATTTAGTTTTATCCAAATTTTAACAAAAATTAACAAAATAGAGAAAAGCACTTCTAAGAAAAGTGCATTAGATGGTGATAGAGAAAAGAAAGAAAGGAAAAAAAATCAAGTGCATGACCTTCATTGTTTTGCTTATGTACTTCTAAGGAGTGAAACTCACTCAATAGAGTAACTTTAGATCCACAATAAGATATTTATTCAATGCTAATTGTAACAAACTTCAACACAAGATTTGTGGTGTGGAATCTTACAAGTTGTTTAGATCTTTGTTAATCATTTCCAGTATTTGTATTAAATATGTGCTTTTATGATTTCACTTAATGGCTTATTTTTGCTATTATTATCAATATCTACTAGTTTGGTGAAGATTTGTTTATTCACTAGTTTAACTAGTAAAGAAATACATTGTAGGTCCATTATTTATTGTTGATAGAATATTTTGCACAATAGTCATGCGAATTTCCCTAATTTAGGTTTTCAACATGATTTTATCATTGTATAGTTATTTATTATGTTTGATTACAATTCACTATAAGTATTACATGAAAGAAAAAATATTTTTCCATTAAAGGTATAATTTTTTGCTAACAAAAGTCTTAGACGATTTAGGATTCTAGCAATTCCAGCACTAACCACAAATGTGAATTTTTAAAATTATTCCTTTAGCCATTATTTATTCATTATACACTTGCCCATGTCAAGGCATAGAGGGCTCTTAGCTTTTGCATACATTGACTGTAACAATGAGAGACATAAGAACCATATAAAAGGTCATAGATGATTTAGAAATCTAGCATTCCACCTCAATAAATATTTTTTACAAAGAAAGTCCAGCTAGTCACAAAGATAATGCTTGTGCAACTCGCAAAATGGTTATGTAATTAAAGTGAACTAAGGCCTATAATCACCATGGAGATGGAAGTGTGTGATTCATGAAGTTATTGAAAGTAAGTTATAACACCCAGAATTGAGGAATCATTGAACATAGTTATACCACACACCTTAGTGTATACACACATAAAAGTGTGTAAGGTTGTCATACATGTGCCAATACTGTAGCGCATCACAAGAATTATGTTTTGAATGCCCAGAGTATATCAAAGTCCAAAATAAACTTTATCATGAAATAAAGTCATTCTAATGTATTTGGGTTTTAAATGATGGTCCTTTAAATTTAGGATCCTCTAAAAATGACTCCCTTGGTTATGCATTTGAAGGAGAAAACAAACAACAAAGTGAACTATAAACTCAATGAATGATCTTAATGATGACATGTAATTTATCATTTTTTGTAAAATTTTGCATACATATCAAGAACATTGTTGTTATTACTTATATAATTAAGTTTGCAAAACCAAGCTAACATAAAGAAGTCAAGGGAAAAAGAAGTGTACAAAAGAGATTAATTGGGGCATCATTGAAGTCAAGAATTAAACATTTTACATATTGGATGACTTCATTGGAAAGATCCATATAGAACACCATACTTATCATAAATTCATTACTAAAGTCATAGTTGCCATTAACTAAATGCTCTTTTCCTCAAAAGATAATTATCTACTATCTATAGCCACAGTGGAGAAATACAGCATCCACTTCTTTTAGAAATATATCACACTAAACCTTTCTCTTGTGCAAACTATATGGCAACATTAGAGTGTTTAGTGCTTATTAATCATTTGGTGTCTCCCATTCAACCTTGATCTATCATCATATCATCATTACTATTGCTCCATCCAAATATTTAAAAGGATCTAAAAGAAGATGAATCTATTTAACATTTCATATTTTGCTCATCCTTATGTAGGTCATCCATATATTGTTCCATATTTGCATATTGTGATTGCTACTTACATCTTAGGTTATGGCCACAATTTGTGAACTTATATAGGATTTGGATATTTTAACTCAAATTTCTAAGTATACAAATATGGATTTTAAAAGTCTAAATATAAATCTATAGAAACCCCTCAGTATATTTTATGTGAGTAATAATAATTGCTCAAAGCATCACCATTATTAATAGGTATGATAAATTGATGAAACCTCTCAATAATCATCACCAATACTAAAGAAGTAACTCGGCCTAATAGGTATCAATATTGATCCCAAGACTCCTATACGTAGTATTGAACAACTGAATGCAACTTGTATTAAAAGCAAAATACTAGATGGGGAACCTAGTAAGGGGTTAAATCGACCCATTGTTCAAAATATGGTTGTATTAAATACTTAATAAATGCTTCCAATAGCTATTTTTCATCACTTTGTAATCTCTTGTATCACATTGATTAGAGTAAGCTAAACCTTATGAAGCAAATTATTTTTGGTAAGAACGCGCTCAAATCACTCATCAACAAGTTCTAGATGAAGTTTTTCCTTTCAAAATAAGCTAAGACCACATCACTTTTGTTAAGTCCGAAAATTTTCAAAAAGTTATATAAACAATTAAAGGAAATAAATAAAATAATAATTTTTTCGAAACGTAATTTTTAAACAATATTTGGTTAAATAATGAAATTAATTTTAAATTTTTAAATATAGGAATATCAAATTAAAATTTAGAGTAAATATTTATCTTTGGGATAAATAAATTAACTTAAACGTAAACTTTTATAATAAAATACTAAAAATATAAAATTTAAATATATTTTTATACACAAGCAAAATAATAAAATAAATACATTATAAAATAAGATATAACTCAAATAATAATATAAATAATTATATCTAGCTAAAAAAAATTCTGAAAACATCGATCGCCGTCCCATCTATCCATCATGACGTCAGATGTGACAGGTGACAGCAGCACGGCAGCAGGGGCGTCCTATCTACCTCCCCACCGTCCTTCCCTTCCTTTTCTTCCTTCTTCTTCTTCCCGGCCACAGCTTCCCTTCCTCCCTTTTCTTTACTTTTCTTTTCTTTTCCTCTTCTTCTCCTTCTGGATACAACTTTGATCACACTTTCGGCGGCAACGACAACGACGTAGCAGCAGTAACCACAGCGACAACAGCGGCAACAACCATGATGACAATAGCAGAGAAAAACACAGCCAAGAAGACCCCGACCCCAGCGATGGCAGCAGTAGTGACCACGATCCTAATAGCAACGGTGGTGGCATCGACAGCAATCAAAACGAACTGTAGCAATAACAGGGAACAACGCTGGCAACCGCGATCTCAATGGTGACAGCAATGGTAGCTACACGGATAGCCTTCGACAGTAACAACGACGGCGACTACAACAACCGTGGCAATGACGACCAGAATGACGATAGTAACTTCGATGATAACCCCAACTGCAATGATAACAGCAACAACAACAAACGGCAACCCAGCAACGATGGCCACCACAACGGCAGCAATGGCATCCGCGACAGCGGCTTGGCATCGTGTTGCCTCGTCTCCTTTCTTGATGATAGCAAGCAATGATGATGATGGCAACCGTGGTGACAAACAGTAGTGGCGACCACCATGGCAACGACAGCACAGCGACGATGGTGATAGTGGTTTCTAGGTCGAGTCCGTCTCGTCTCCTTCCTTGATGACGGAGGCGACGGTAGTAGCAGCAGGTAGAGGAGGAAAAGAAAAATGAGAAAAGGAGAGAAGGAGTCGATGTGCGTGGTGTGTGCGGGGGAGAACAACAACAGTAATGGTGGCGATCCAACAGCGACAGTGGGTTGTTGCGATGGGAAAGGGGAGAAGGAGCAAAGGTGTGTATATGTGTATGCGATGGTGAAGGGTGTGTGTGAGAGTGTGTGGGTGCGCATGGATGGAGGTCGTGAATGTGTGTATGTATGTGGGGGAAAGGGAAAGGCGAGTGTGTAGTGTGTGTATGTACGTATATGTATTGAAAGGGTGTACAGTAAAGGATGATGTGTGTGCGGTGAAGGATGGTGAGATGTGCGTGAGGATGTGTATGTGCATGTGAAGGAAGTGGGGGTGTGTGAGAGTGTATGGGTGTGCGCGAATGGAGGTTGTGTACGTATGTGCGTGTAAGTGTGTGTGGCTATGTGCATGGATGAGGGTGTTTATGTGTGTGTGTGTGTGGAGGAAGATGTATATGTGTGATTGAAGGTGTGTGAGTTGTGTAAGGATGCATATAAGTGCGGGTGAAAGTGTGCGGGGTGTAAGGGTGTGTATGTAAGTGTGTGTTGTGGTGTGCGGAATGTAGGAGGATATATGTGTGTATATGTGTAGTGATGCGTGATGTACGATGTGCGAAAGAATGTGTATATATGAGGATGCTTATGGTGTGTGTGTAGGAATGTGTATGTATGCGTGTGCGTAAATGAGGAGGTGTATAGATGTGTGCAGGGATGAAGATGTGTGTGTATTTGTGTGAATGGAGGATGCGTGTGTGTGTGGGAATGAAAGTGAGTAGTGTAGGTTAAGATAGTGTATGTGATGGTGGGTGTGATGCATATGGAGATACGTGTATATATAGGTGATGGTGAGTAGTGTGTGTAAGTATGTGTGTGTGTGTTGGTGATAATGTATAGTGTGTGAAGGTGTGTGTATGTGTAAAGGAGGAGCCGAGTGTGTAATGCTTGTGAGTATGCGCGTAGGTGAATGAAATAATGTAGGGTGTACGGTATATGTGTGTAGGTATGTAGCATGTGTGTATATGTATGGAAGACCTGTGGTGTGTGGGTATGTATATATGTATAAGGTATGTATGTGTGTGAAAGAGTGTAGGGTGCATGGACATATGTGTGTGTAAATATGGAAGTTGAGGATGATGTATGTGGGATATGTGTGTCTGAGTATGAAATGATGTGCGGAGTGTGAACATGTATGTGTGGGTATAGAAGGTGAATATAGCGTGTGCGGAGTATGTAGGTGTGTGTGTATTGGTGGTGTAAAGCATATGTGGAGTATGTGTGTAAGTGTATGAGATGGCATGTGGTGTTGGTACATATGTGTGTGTAAGAGATGATGTATGGTGGGGGTATGCGAGTATGAATATGGGAAGTGTCTAATGTGTGTAGAGTCTGTGGGCAAGTATGTATTGGTGGTGTGAAGTATATGTAGGGCATGTGTGTATGTGTGTGTGCTAGTGGTGTGGAAGGTGAACGGAGCAGGTGTGTATGTATGTATACGTACGTGTGTAGTGTGTGAAGTGTGTATGTAAATGGATAAGAATAGGTGTATGTTAGTGTGCATGTGGTGTGTGGGAAAGTTTAGTGTATGTATGGTAACGGAAGCGATGATTCGTAGGAAGATGTTAGAGATAATTGGATAAATGAAAGGTTCAAAGATGCTTCATGGATAAGAGAAATGTCTATGATAGTGTAGATGGTGAAGGGAATGATTCAAGCAACATTCAAGATGATGGTCTGGGAGATATTTGGAATGAAGTGGATTTCACAATGGAGTATTCAAATGATGCCGAGGAAGATTGTTCCTTCCGGAACCTTGTTTCAAAATCACGTTGCAGAAGTATTCAACGTTCGAATCTTGTTTGCCCAAAGTTCCTTAAAGAGGAAGCTTAACGCCTTGCCATCAACCACAAGACGAGTAGAGCACACATATCGAGTTCTAGAAGACTACCAAAGTTAGGTGGAGATGCGACTTTATGATTGGGTTGAGGAAGCATCGTAGAAGGATACTGACTTCAAGAGGAACGCAAAGGAGTTACCCGCTAGAATTGCTCGACTCTGGCTAGGACTATGACAACCCTAAACAGGTGAGTGAGAAACTTAATGATATGCTACTATGTTGTGTTGTATGTTGATTGTTATGTATGTGAATTCTACTGCTGCTTGTGGTGTTTGAAATTGAATGTGATGGATTGTGATTATTGTTAAGTTGAGTCATAGTGGAAATTGATGAGTTAGGGAGAGAAGTTGTAAAAGTGTAGAGCATAGAATGGTAGGAGAGTGTAGAGGTCATTACCTTAACAATAGCACCTAGTGTCATATTGCTAGTGCTATGCCCATAAGCCTAATCCATGATTTCAAATTATTTTCTTCCAATCAAACCAAAATATGAAAACCTAGCTTTTCCTTCTATAGCTACCAAGTAGGTGTGCTTAGTTGGAATAGGGTATATAGATGTCATTATGTATACATGTTAGAGTTGGCTTCTGAATGTGTACATATATTTAGGCAAACTTATACAAAATACACTCATAAATCTAATCATACAAGTCATGAGTACAACTTTAGTTTCTATAATTCAACAATCCTATTTTCTTACCCTGTTAGGTACGTAAGGAACGTATCTAGTAAATTGTCCTTAATTATAGAGAGGTCACAAACATATATATGTATAGATATGTATATATGCATATTATACACAAGTGTCTTGAAGACATTAAAAGGAAAATGTGAGACGACCTTACTGGCTCTCGAAAATGTGAATAACAGAGCACTTGAGAAGTGCAATGACACAGAGGTGTCAGAAATGATTGTAAGCTAACCTAAGTGGTTCGGCATTTGAGAGAAATGGCACAAAGGTGCCAGATATGATGATCGTAAGCCAACTCGAGTGGTTTGGCATTTAAAAGAAATGGCATAGAGAGGTACCGAGTTAATTTAATTGGTTATGAGACTAGATAAGTCTACATCTGTGGGGTTTGGGTTCAGTGTCGATTTTGTGTGGTAACCCATACATAATCCTTGCTTATGATAAGTGAAATGGAATGTTTGATGTTTACTTCTGTGGTATGATTGATTTTGATTATATATGTTGTTTGATCACTTTAAATAAATCAATTAAAGTACGAAGTGGATGAGATTAAAAACCTAACATGCATTTCCACGAGACATTGCATGAGATTGAAGGCCATCACTACTACAGGGTTCGCTGGGATAATCAAGAGGATTATTGTTCCACTAAGTGCAAACTAAGTGATTAGGGGATTGTCACGCCTTGACGGTTCCGAGCCAGTCGATCCTTAAGGGTTTTGCTCCATTTGGTACAAAGAGGCACGAGAGCGTTCACTGTTGAGATAAGAAAACATCATAATTAACAAAGTGATAAGATAAATAAACCGGGTAATGACCTGGGCACTAATGGTATCTTAGGAATCCCCAACCCAAGGTCAAGGGGAGCATAAACCCTAAACTTCACGTCGGTTACTGGAAGACCACGTGAGATGCTGCATTCATATGGTTGTTCATGCATAGCATATGTTTAATATTTTAATTTGAATTTGCTTGTGTATGTATATAGCATTTGTATATACCATCCCATTCACTGAGCCATAGTGTGCTTACCCCCTCACAGACTTTTTGCAAGTAGCGATACAAAAGCACGGGATGGGATAAGATGTGAAGTGTTGAGAGTTTTAGAAGACTAAAACAACAAAGTAAGATTTGTGAATGATAGATTTACTTAGATGAAATGTTAGGACCCTCATGTGAATAGAATTTGAAATTAAGAACCTGGGGATTATCCTATTTTACTTATTGGTAGGGGATACCAATTCTCTGCGATCATGGTTGACTATGGTATTCGGGTTCCATAGTATATTTTATTATCTAATTATATGTACTGTAACTTCTTGTAAATGTAATTATTTACTTAGAGCTTTATGGTCTATGACTCATAAGACGATTATCATGTAATAGGTGCACACGTACCATGATAATTTTAGTAGAGACTTCTAGGCCTCCTTTTGGGGTGTGACAACTTTATTCAAATTTAGTGAGATGTGAACAAGGTAAAGTATTATTGCATATTGAAATATATACAATTTAAGTTTGAAAAACAATTCATCAACTTACTTTGTGAAGAACTTTATATAATTTGTTCATTTCTCTAGTAATAAATAATAAGAGCTTATATTAAACAATTTGGTCAAAGTTAAATTATTTTGTCTCATCAAAATTATAGTCAAACATTTATATTCAACAAAAAGCTATTATAACTACTTTAACTAAACACATGTTGTAACACTTCCCCTGATCTCCACTAGAGGCAGTAGTTACTCACTCTAATATTCGTCTTAATCAAAAGATCCACAATTAATTTGGCACAATATTCATCTTATTAGTCCAAAAACTTAACTCATCACAATTACTATAGTCACTAACAAGCATGGGATATGCTAAGCAAACCTAACTAACGATTGAAATACCATAAATTTTGACCCACAAGAAAATTCCAAGTCTAAAAGGTTTCTACAATAATATGCAACAAAATCACGTGTTAAAACATTAGAAGAAACAACTGCCATTCTAAAAATGACATTAACTACTAATTTAAATGTCAACTTGCTAACTCATGATCACACAAATAACCACTAAGTAATAATTGTATGATTCAAACACAAAATCATAGACAAATAATCATTAGTAATTAACCAAAGTGCAAACTTAAACTAACCCAACTACTGATACTTGATCAAATCATTAAAAAAAAAAAGGAAAATAAGAGCATTACGAATCCAGTTTCACAATAAAATTATACATTTACAGTGTAGCTCAAACAAATCAAAAGTAATGTATCAAAATAGCTACAAGTTAAGGATGTAGAAGAAAAATGTTCCTACTTTTGCTTAGAGAGAGAGATTGTGATTGATTTTTGCAAAGCATGAGATAGAGGATCCATATAGTAAGAGAGAGTAAAAGTTGGAAGGAGAATGGGAGTGCGAGTGAAAGCAAGAGTATGTAGATAAGAGGGACTTTTAGAGAGAGTAAGTGATTTTTGGTCATTTAAAGAGAGTATAAGAAGGTGAAACTAAGCTGAAGTTGTAGTAAAAGCAAGTTTTCATAGGACAATTGTTACACCTAAACTAGGATGATCTAACTATAGCCAGGATTGGTAACATACTAGTTTAAATAGGTTATTTGATAGTCAGCATATAATAATAGCTCACTGGCCATATGAAGGCATTGATACTTACTTTAGTATATCTACAATTAACAATCTCATGAAATCACACATTTAAGATAGGACTTCTTACCAAATGATATTGTGTTGATTATACAATTTGCATCGTAAAAAAATAAATATAATGAGTTAATAGAAAGTTTATAGAGAGAATGAGATTAACATAACTTTACTGATGTATATAATATGTTACACATATAGAACACTTGATGTTATACAAATCAATATACAAAGACTAAATTAAAATAAGATAATTATGATTCATTAAAAGTAGGATATATATAGTTTGATTTACTCCTCCAAATGAAACAAAGCATAAACACATGTTGTGATGTAGGGTGGTATGTGTATGTAAGTGTGTGGTATGTGTGTATATAAGGGTGTGATGTATGCGAAGTGTATGTGTATGGGGTGTGTGTGAGAAGAGTGTATGCATATGGATAATGTGGGATGTGCGGAGTGTATGTATATGTATGAAAGGTGTAAGGTGCGTGGTACTAGTGTGTACATGGATGGTATGTGAAGTATGTAACATATGTGTATATGTATGGAAGACGTGTAGTGTGTGGGTATGTATATATGTATAAGGAAGGAGCCGTATGTGTAGGCATGTATGTATTTATGTGAAATAGTGTATGGTGTATGGGCATGTGTGGAAGTTAAGGATGATGTATGTGGAATATGTATGTGTGAGTATGAGATGATTTACGGAGTGTGAACATGAATGTGTGGGTATGGAAAGTGAATATAGTGTGTGCAAAGTATGTAGGTATGTATTGGTGATGTAAGGCATATATGGAGTATGTGAGTAGGTGTATGAGATAATGTATGGTGTGGGTGTGTGAGTATGGATATGGGAAGTGTATAATGTGTGTAGAGTATGTGGTTAAGTATGTATTGGGGGTGTAAAGTGTGTATGTATATAGATAAGGAAATGTTGGTGCATATGGGATGTGTGGTAAAGGTTGGTGTATGTATGACGGAAGCGTGAGTGAGGATGAAAACCAGTAGAAAGTATGAGGAACTCGTAAGTGGAAATATCAACAAAGAAGAGAAGAAAGAAGATGATACAAACCTTTAAGGACTGCTAAATCCTGCGAGTTATCCTACGAGTAGTTCGTTGGAAGATATTAGAGACAATTGGATAAATGAAAGGTTCAAAGATGCTTCATGGACAAGAGAAGCATCTATGATGGTGTAAATGGTGAAGGGAATGATTCAAGCAATATCTAAGATGATGGCTTGGGAGATATTTGGAATGAAATGGATTTCACAATGGAATGTTCAAAGGATGTTGAGGAAGATCATTCTTGGCCAAATACCTTAATGCAAAATCTTCAGTTGTCCTTTCCAAGGATATCTTGCATATATGGAAGAAGGAATTCCAAATTTGGCAAGTCGAAGACATTTCATTGCTCGACTTCTACACAAGGAAAGCAGACAGTCGATCACAGCAACTTGAGGTGTTAGAAGCACAAATTCGAAGAAAGTTCAACATTCGAATCTTGTTCGCCCAAAGTTCTATAAGGAGGAAACTTCATGCCTTGTCATCAACCACAAGATGAGCAAAGTACACATATCGGGTGCTAGAAGACTACCAAAGTCAGGTGGAGATGCGACTTTGTGATTGGGTTAAGGAAGCATCGTAGAAGGATACTAACTTCAAGAGGAACGCAAAGGAGTTACTCGTTAAAATCGCTCCACTTCGGCTAGGACTATGACAACCCTAAACAGGTGAGTGGGAAACTTAAGGATATGCTATTATGTTGTGTTGTATGTGGAATGCTATGCATGTGAAATTGATGTTTATTGTGTTGCTATTTGATATGATTGTTATTGAGTTAAGTTATGCGGTAGAGAATAATGAGTTAGGTAAGAAGTCGTGAAGAATATAGGGGAATGAATGGTCTGAGAGTTTATATGTCATTACTTTAATGATGGCACCTAGCGCTATATCGCTAGTGCTATAACCATAAGCCTAACCCATGTTTTACAAATTGTTTTCTTTTAAAACAAATCAAAATATAGAGACTTAGCTTTTCCTTCTATAGCTACCAAGTAGGTATGCTTAGTTGGAATAGAGTGTGTAGGTATCATTATGTATACATGTCAAAGCTAGGTCCTGAATGTGTATACCTATACTTAATGAACTTATTTTCATATTATATTTATGAAATACATTCATGAACCCAACCATACCAATCATGAGTGCAACCTTGGTTTTTATAACTCAATGACCATATTTTCTTACCCTCTTAAGTACACAAGGGGAGATGTCTAGCAAATTGTCCTTAATTAAGGAGAGGTCCCAAACTTATATATGTATAGATATGTATATATGTATATTATACACAAGTGTCCTGAAAACATTAAAAGGAAGATGCGAGATGACCTTTTTAGCTCTTGAAAGTGTGAGAATGATAAAGCACTTGAAAAATGCGATGGCACAGAGGTGTCAAGGATGATTAATATAAATCAACCTCAAGCGGTTGGTTTAACATGCGAGATAAATGACACAGAGGTGTCAGAAATGATTGTAAGCTAACTTGAGTGGTTTGGCATTTAATAGAAATGGCACAAAGAGGTGCCGAGATAATTTAATCCATTATAAAACTGGATAGGTCTTATGTATACGGGGTTTGGGTTCAATGTCGATATTGCATAACAAGAAATGCATAATCTTTACTTGTGATGAGTGAAATGGAATGTTTGATGTTTACTTTTGCGGTATGATTGATTGTGATTGTAAATGTTGTTTGATCACTTTAAATAAATTAATTAAAGTATGAATTGGATGATATTAAAACTTGACATGCATTTTCATGAAACATTGCATGAGATTGAAGGCCATCACTGTCACAGGGTACGTCGGAAGTGATCAAGAGGATCGTTGTTCCGCCAAATGCGAACTAAGTGATTAGGGGATTGTCGCGCCTTGACGATTCCGAGTCCGGTCTATGCTTGAGGGTTTTGCTCCGTCTGGTGCAAAGAGGCACGGGAGCGTTCACTGTTGAGTTAATAAGATATCATAATTAACCAAGTGATAAGATAAATAAACTGGGTAATGACCTGGGCAGTGATGGTGGCTTCGGAATCCCCAACCCAAGGTCAAGGAGGGCGTAAACCTTAGACTTCACGTCGGTTACCGAAAGACCACGTGAGATGCTACATTCATATGGTTGTTCATGCATAGCATACGTTTAATATTTTAAATTGAATTTTCTTGCTTATGTATGTATATAGCATATGTCTAATATTTGATTTAAGTTTATTTGTGTGTGTGCACGTAGTATTGAAAGTGTTACCATCCCATTCACTAAGCCATGGTGTGCTCACCCCCTCACAGACTTTACGCAGGTGACGATAGCGAAAGCGCGGGATGGGCTAAGATGTGAAGTGTTGAGAGTTTTGAAAGACCAAAACAACGAAGTAAGATATGAGAAGGATAGATTTCCTTATATCACATCCGTTAGTCGACACAAACTATTTATAGAAGCTAAATGTTCACTAGCGGCATGTTGGAACACATGGAGGGACATGTAGTATCACACCACCCACGTTGTCGACGCATATCGGGATGCGTTGGACGGGCAAAACATGTTATAGGTACTTCAGTAATCAAATTTTTTCCCTTGCAATTAATCATGTTGATCATTTGAAGTCAATATAATTTCCTATGTTTAGGTTGAATGAGAGCCATATGATGGGAATTTAATTAATCTCCTGCTTGATTTTTGCCAAGTTGGTATGCACATTTGGATAGCTTGGGTACCATTTATTTGTTTCCATATTGTTAAGTGTCATTTTCCAAACCGAGTGGCTAGGCTATTTAGTGGGTTACAATATATTCTATAGTTGGTGAACACATAGCCGAAGCTCCATGAAGTCGACCTGCATAGCGGGATTAATGTTGATTGGACGGTCCAGCATGTAATGTATTTAAACATGTGGGAATAGGGGTCAGTTGAGTCGTTCATATGGATGACCATCATGGTGTGCATGATAGTTACCTGCAATGATATGAATCGATCAGCAGGTGATACATTAGACACATGGGGGTTGTTCTTGGATTTCTAGTAAGTACGATTTACATCAACACTCTGTAATGTCAAAATAATTACATGATTGTAGAAAATTTAATTTACATTTTGTTCATACTTGTAAGGTGACAAGTTGCAACAAATCTTCTTATCGTCGAATGTAAAGACGACCATGAGAATAGCAGTTCAGGGTCTTGAGTTCATGCTTCATCATAAGGGGGTAACGCTGTACCCACAACCACAATAGCAAAATACCCAGGAGGAAGTAAAACCAATTCCTACACGGTGACAAACAAGGGGATGACAACGACCTTAGAATTGAGGTGACATATAGGAAAATCCAATACAAGACCAATAGATGCCTATTGATTCTGATACAATGTATGTTGGCTTAGGGTCGATTTTTAGCTAATATGAGACACTATATCAGCATTCTACAAGTGGTCATACTCCAATGCTGCCGGCTCTACAGAAGAAACGCTCTGGAAAACAACCTATTTACCAGGGTGAATCATCAAGTTAACCTACAGAGCGGAGTCTCGTGCCTTAATGATCGTTTGATGATACTCCCTAGCAGCATCCAACACAAGAGTCTAAAGCTTCGCCAGCTCTACGTCCAAGGCTAACCAGTGCCTTCACTTGACTAGTTAGATAATTCACTAGAGGAAGGAGATAAGAGGGGATAGGGATGGAAACCACCAATTTTTATTCATTTCATATGTATATGTTCAATTGAAATGATTAAGTTGATGTATTTTCACATGCAATGTGTACATATACCAATTTACAACTTTGAATTTTTTAAAACAAATTAACAAATGTCTAAAGATATTAACATTTAATATAACTTGTCAGTAAATTACAAAATTGGAAATATATATACAGAGTATCAAGTATCTCCCTTCTGCTGTGCCAAAACAAACTGCATGAAGTGGTCGATGATTCACTTAACCTGCAAAAGGGAAGAAGATAATGTTAGCATCACAAATGCAATGTCGAACGTGATGAAATATATATTAGTATCTATCAGTTACCATTATTCCGTCGAGCATGGAATTTTGTATAAGCATGGCAACCACTACATATGTGTGAAAGCATGGAATTCTATATATTTGCCAATTCTAGTAATTATATATGCTACGGGCAAAGTCAACAACGTGCGTTCTGCCCCCTCCCCTTAACTTGTTGGCAACACAACGACTACTAGTGAGGACTTTGAAAACTCTATCATGTTTGCTATAGTTAATGACCCTATGGTTGCTAGCTCGTTAACTCCATCGGTCAATTTTTTAGGTTGCATATTTGGTGAAAATTCTACCATTTACCATTCTTCAATGCCTTTGTATGCTTTTAAATGAAGTACCCCATGCGGTTATAGAACGTTTTCTTCACTAAAGTAGTCATAGGTAACCTCCGAGCCCCCTTCAACACGGAATTGTAGCTTTCAACAACTTTGAATGTCATATACCTCAACAAATAGCAACTGTCACGAGCTAACGTCCACATATTCAATGGCACATCCTTAAACCAGTCCAACGCATCCGACTTAATGATCCCCACTTGCTCCATCACATAATTCAACTTGTGAGATTATGCTTGTAACTTGGCGTATGTGACCAACCTCTTACATTAGGTGTTTTTATGTGTTAAGTTGAAGTTGCTTACCATGTGTCAGAAACAGAACCACCACACCGCAAATGGAGGTTGCCATCCATTCGTTTCTTCTTAGATTGTTGATCTGACGCCTGCATGTCTATCTAATATGAGGCAAATGGTTTCATGACCTTCACGGTCATCGATAACATATTCCTTCAGTTTCCTTAAAAACCAGCCCCATGTCTTAACTATTTCCTAATCAACCAGAGCAAATGCCAACGGAAGTATATGGTTGTTACCATCAACGCCACAAGCAACTAGCAACTTGTGAGTGTATTTTCTATACAAAAAAGTGGCATCAATGATAACAACTAGTTTAAGGACTCTCCACGCTGCGATGTATAACCCAAATGCCTAGAATACCCACTTTAAAGTAAACACACCAAAGGTACTCGATCTACTCCACCCCGAATCTATTTATGTTCTATGATTTGTATTTTGTATTGCATTGAGAAGTTTAGGCAGTTCATCGTACAACTTCTCCCAATTTTCGTACACATGCTCGATAACCCGTTTCTTTCCCTCCTAAACCCGCTCCTATTGATCTTATAGCCAAATTCTTGTTCAACAATAGTAGTTAGGTCGACCACCTTCATATCAGGATTATCGTTAAGAAGATTTACAAATTGGCTGGCAAGGATATTGCAATCCAGTTGTGGGTGATCCTAACTAATTAGCGAGTTATTGCATGTATGTGGACCCTCGAATCTCGTCACCATAAACAAGCCCTCCAATTTTTTCTTTCGAGCCTGAAGCCTCCATTTACAAATTTTTTCCCTTCTTAAATAATAAATAGACTACAACAATGGATTAGACTCTACAACAGTAAAGTTGCAATGGTTCTTCACACGGTAAGACTTCACTACTTGAATGACATTTGTTTTCGTTTAGAATCTCATGCTCCTATAGAAATTGCTACTGGTGCTTAAACCATTGCAAATATTAATCTACTCTTGCTCAAAATAAATGTAACCACTATCACCCCCAAAATTTTAATACGGAATAGGATCTTTAACTACCATGGTTAGTGGTTCAATCTATTCTGATCGATATATTGACTGTCTCAAGTAGGTATATACAGCTGGAGAGTCTTCTTCAGGTACTTCATCTCCCTCGTTCTCACTTTCCTCATTTTCCTCATCGGAACTCTCTTCGTTTTCACTACTCTCCTCCTTAACACCCAATCTATCATCAGTGTTGGTTGTAACCTCCACTCCCATATGAACCATGCATGGATCCCATGTGTCTGGTTATTGTAATATTAAAGTAACTACTCTATCTATTTCATTCTCATCATTCACTTCCATCGAAGTTGGAATTGAGGGTTGAAATGTCGACGGCTCTGGTTGCATTTCTGCAATGCCATGTGACAAATGTGGCTGATTACTTATGTCGAATGTCTGCCTTACTGAGAGCCTCCCCAAATTGTCAAAAATTCTAATGTACAATTGTTGTATGCCATGATCTCCATATGATTTAGTCGTTTTAACAAAATTTTCAACACCTTTGTCGTCTTTAATTGTCATCAAAGCATAACATGTATTGCCCCCATGGAACATAAGATGCCTATGAATTATCTTAACTCCCACTTTAGTTGGATCAACTCCGATGCTGCGACATATTTTGTATGAGAATTCATTGTAGTTGACTTTTTTTTTTTTTTTCATTTTCAACTTTTTTACCGGATCCCTATCATACATCGCCCCCTAGTTACCAGCTACAATATTTCTAAATGCATAGATCATCAATTTTACGTAATCAACCATTCTTTCTCTATCCATAGTATATATAAATTATAAGCTTTAAAAAAAAAATGACAATTTCCAATAACAATATTCTAAAAATTTCCCCAAAAAAAAAATTTCTATAACATTTCAAATTTAAAAATTTTCCCTATTATTTCCAAACGATTTTTTTCTAAAAACTTGTCAAATGTTATTTTTTAATAACATTTTCACTGCTAAAAAATTCAATCATTTTCGTATTATTTTACAACACTATAAAAATTATTTCATATTCTAGATATTACAAATTTTCATCACAATATTTTTTTATATTTTCAATAACAACATTCTTAATATTTTCACAAAAAAAATCATGTCATTTTTAATTTTAATTTTTCTCCCATTATTTCCAAACAATTTTTTTTTCTAAATATTTGTCAAAAATTATTTTTTAATAATATTTTTTCTACTAAATATTTCAATAATTTCCATATTATTTTATAATGCTATAAGAATTATTGTACATTCTACATATTTCACTTTCCTCATAACAATAAATCCTCATTCTGATACAAAATTAACATCACATGTTACATATTGCAACATCTATATAAATTATATTTAACAAATTATAAACTAACAATAACTAATAACATTTTCTATAAAATATACAATTACAGTAATATTTTTCCTAAAATCTTACATCAAACACAAATAAAAAAAAATACTACAATCGATTATTTATTGAGAAAACACTTAGATTCAGGTAAATTACTTTAAATCCTTTCTTTTCTATGTAGAATCACTTCTTCTTTTTCCTTTTCCTCCTACATGCGAATGAAAGAAAAAAATTATGTGGGAAATTTCACTGTTACCTTATTTATATTTTTTTTTTCATGTATTTTTTCTTTTTGATTTATGATTAGTGTAAAAAGAATACAAATTGAATAGTGGGATGGAAGCGAGGTTTGCAGTACATTTTGTACAGAAGGCGCATGCGCCTTCAGTTTAAATTTTTTTATATCCCTAAAGTTGCAAATGTTGTTCACATCTTCAAAACCTATTTTAGAAATAATTATTATGAATATAATATTTACGTATATTTTTTTAAAATCGTTATATTTAAATATATAACCCTTTAATCGTTGGTATAGAATAGGTTTAAATGGTAGACATTGAGTTCAGACCCGACAGATCTAGGTTTATTAAAATAATAATAATAAAGCAAAAGGAAGCTGAGCCATAGAAGCACAGCTTGATGGTCTAAGGTTATGTCATGGTGAGTAAAGAAGTAAGAAGATAGAGCAAGTGGTTAGTTCTATATGGAAAAAATATCTCTTTTTCTAAAAATGGTTTAATTTAATTTAGATATGATAAATATTTTTGCCCAATCCAAGTTAAAAGAGATAAATCCAAACACAGTGTTAATCAAGATTTGATAAGATACAAACTGAAAATAAGGCACAAAAATTATGTCACAATCCCAAAGGTTGCCACAATATCAGAATATGATACCCTGAATCTGTCAAGCCAAGATGATCTCCTCGGCTCAATTCTAGCGAATTCAAGTCTCAGTTCCCTTCTAAAATAGAAAGAATCATAGACTTTAAAATAGCTATATTTTTAGGAAATGCCCCTTTTCTTTTAAGAAGCACACGGTGCTTTCTTCGTGGTGGAAAAGAAAAATAAATAAAATAAAAGCTTCAGCAATTAATCAACCAACCGTGTGCTTCCGAATATTATATTATATTCATCTTTGTTGTCGCCATCGAGTATTGAGCAGCAGCAAAGGCTGCACAGCACAGAGTGACCAACCAAGAGATCAGAGATCCGAGCTCCTCAGGCAGAGAATATATAATATTCTTCGTGAAAGGTCAGCAGCCGTCTCATTCCATTTATAAGCAAAATGCCAAACATACTAATGTTTCCATTTCATTTCATTCCTCAAATCACTACACATCACACACCCACTCTCTCTCTCTCTCTCTATAGTATAATCAAGATTCGACAACAGTAAAACTTAATGTAGAATTTGGAAACTCTACCAACCCATTGGGTCGCTTTCAAAGAGAAAAAAGTTCCTGCCTTTCTTCTTCTCTCTTTCCTTTTTTCTACCAGGTGTCTGTCATTTTCGTTAAATTCAATTCACACGCCATGCCTTTTGTTCAATTTAAGTTCACAAGTCATTCACACTGACGATTTTTTCAACTGGGTTGTTTTCGTTTTAAGCAAATTACTTTCCTTTTGGAAGTCTTTGTGGGTATTTAAGAGCTCATGATTAAATTTTGAGAAAAAAAAAAAACATTCTTTCTATAATTAGATTTGCATCAAAATTGTTTTTTGATATTGGGTTTGCATCAAAATTATTTCTCGATGTTGGGTTTAATTGGTTGAACCCGGGTCTGTTGCAGTATAGAGAAAGAGAAGGACAGAGATGGAGATGGGATGGAAGGAGTTTTGGACAAAGAGGACATTAGTGGGACTTGTGCTTGGGCAGTTTCTCTCTCTTCTTATTACCTCAACTGGTTTTTCTTCTTCTGAACTTGCTAAGAAAGGTTTGAATTACTTTCAGTCGTATGTGTTGAATTATTGATATTTTGCCACTTAGAAGTCCATTGAATTGGTGGAAAACTTTTTTTCTTTTTGGTAATTTTCTAATGTTTGTTGCAATTTAGTATTTATAATTGAAGAGAATGCACCAGCTGAGAGGACAAATATTTCAAACTTTTTACCTTAACATGGATTTGCATTATCGTAGGTTTATAATCAACCTTGGAATTATTAAAAAAAAAAAAGTCTCTTTTTATTCCAATGTCGGGCACCCGTTAACGGACACTTTATAGTTATCAGGTGCTTTGGTGGCAATCTATTATGCTAAGGACCGACTGGTAGGAGTGCCTATCTTGATGATATTGAACATGAACTGAGGCAAATGGAAAGCGTTTTCCTTTCTGATGACAGCAATTTATTCTTTGTTTTAAAATTTTTTAAAACAATCTCCTGTGAAACACGCGCCCCGCCTTGTTTATCGTATTTGTTTTTTCTTGCATATTGGAGCAATTGATGATGAATGAATTAACATGTCTCATGATGAAAATAAAAGCTCTTCTTTCGTATAATGATTAGTCCCGCTTTTCTTTGGATTTCAGGAATTAATGCGCCAACTTCACAATCCTTTCTGAACTATGTGCTATTGGCAATTATCTATGGCAGTCTTGTGCTGTATCGTAGGAAGGCTCTCAAGGTTATTAAGCTTTACCCCCTGTTTTTCCTTTAATTCAGTTTTGCTCGTGTGAATTTATTTAAGGCTGACTGAATGATAAGACTAATACTAGACAAGAGGTGCAGTGATCCTTGACCCTAATAATGAGTTGATCTCCACATGAATACTTGACTCATCAAATCCACTCATTTCTCTAGGCAAATCCACTCATTTCAAACACAAAAAACCTCCATTTTTGGTTACTTCCACTTGCTTCTTATCCAATAATCAATATAAAATCAATCCAGTATCTATCAATCTAAACTATTAGATCAATTAATTGTGGATTTGAATTTGACATGGTAGTAGAGCAGGACCCCCGTTAGTTGTGAATCGAACATTGGTACTTCTATTTTGTTACCCTCCCACTGGCACCACCAACACCAGGAGTTACACCCTATGCACGCGTGTACCAGAGACGTGGAGCCAAGGCCAAGGAGAGTAGAGGGTGTGACAGCAACCAGGAGAACATGGGGAGTGGAGGTCGTGACATCAACAAGAAGATCGTGGAGAGGTCCCTTGATGACGCAGCGCGAAAGCTAAAACGAAACGAATCCGAAATTGGATTGGTTTCACACAACAAAGACACACGCTTTGATGCAAATTAGGTTGCGCACAACCCGGAAATTGGAGAAAACTCTCTCTCAAAGTGTATTCAAATGTATATTAAAACGTAACCCTAATCTATCTGACAAAAGAGTATTTATATGGCCCCGTAAAATACCTAAAAGGGGAAAATCTAAGTGTGCACGTGGAAATAAATAATAATATACGCGTCTGGGCATGTGACGAGTGCAGTACACGGCCGTGTCCCAAGCCGTGTCTTAACTCGTGTAAGCTTCTGTGAAAGTTCTGCAAGCCGTGTCCCAAGCCGTGCTCGGAGCCGTGTCAGAGTCTGTGACAGTTCTGCAAGCCGTGTCTCAAGCCGTGCCCGGAACTGTGTCAGCCTTTGTCCTCCACTATGTCCAAACCCTACTATGCCCAGGCCGTGTCTCAAGTTGTGCCCGGAACCGTGTCAGCCTCTGTCCTCCACTATGTCCAAACCCTACTATGTCCAGGCCGTGTCTCAAGCTATGCCCTGGCTCCATCATTTATAGCACGGCCGTGTGTTCAGGCCGTGTGTCCCCTGTCTCCATCATTCTCCCCCACCAATGGAGAACTCGACCCCGAGTTCTCATCCGGATATAGAGGAGTATCATCGGCATGAAAAGGTGACAAGTCCGCTACATTGAAAGTGCAAGATATATTCATATCTTTCGGGAGTTGTACAACATATGCGTTGTCATTGATCTTGCGTACAACTTCATAGGGACCGTACTTCCTGGGTTGAAGTTTCCCATACTTCCCTATAGGGAATCGCTCCTTCCGAAGGTAAACCATTACCTGATCGCCAACTGCAAAGAGCTTCTGCCGTCTATGCTTATCTGCATCCCCTTTGTACCGTGTGTTGGATTCCTCTATCTTTCGCTTAACTTCTTCAGTAGTGGCTTGGTGTTGCTCCGCCATATGTTTAGCTGCTACATCGCCCACCATGTCCTTGGGTAATTTGAGCAAGTCTAGCGCATGTTGTGGTGTTTTTGTGTATACCACCGAGAATGGAGACCTTCCAATAGTTCGGTGGACAGAACTGTTGTAAGCGAATTCGGCTTGAGCCAATGCTTGATCCCACTGTCCCGGTTTCTCACCGCAGATGCTTCTGATGAGGTTTCCGAGGGTTCTGTTAGTCACCTCGGTCTGTCCGTCGGTTTGAGGATGAGCGGTGCTGCTGTAATTCAGGGAGGAGTCAAACATAAACCAGAGGGTCTTCCAAAAGTGACTAAGGAATTTGCTATCCCTATCTGATGTGATAGACTTTGGGACTCCATGCAGCCGCACCACTTCCTTGAAGAACAACCGTGCAATAGCCCGTGCGTCGGCGGTCTTCCTGCATGGGATGAAATGAGCCATCTTGGAGAACCTGTCAACTACAACAAACACAGAGTCAGCACCTCGTTGGGTACGAGGCAAACCCAGTATGAAGTTCATCGACAAATCCTCCCAAATGTTTGAAGGCACGGGGAGAGGAGTGTATAAACTAGTGTTTTGGGATTGCCCCTTAGACACTTGACAAATGTAGCACCTTTCCACAATCCGGTACACATCCCTCCTCAACTGAGGCCAAAAGTATCCGGCGGTAACTGCAGCTAATGTCTTATCTCTACCCATATGTCCCGCCAATCCTCCACCATGCAAGTCCCTGATAAGCTTTTCCCGCAAAGAAGATTCGGGAATGCACAACTGGTTCCCTTTCATCAAATATCCCTCATGTATATGGTAGTCGTCACACGGTTCCCTGTTGGCACACTTAATCCAAGTGTCCTTAAAGTCGCCATCGTTCTCGTACAGTTCCTTTAGCTTTTCAAAGCCGACAATGTCTGTACTCAAAGTAAGCAGGACATTCGCTCTTCTACTCAGGGCGTTCGCGACTTTGTTTTGCACACCTGACTTGTGCATCAACCTGAAAGGAAACCTCTGCAAAAACTCAATCCACCTGGCGTGCATATCCTTACTAATTCGGGTCTGACCACTCAAATGTTTAAGAGCCCCACAATCCGAATACAAAACGAACTCTTTCCCTACCAGGTAGTGTTCCCACACTTTAAGGGCCCTTACCACGGCGTAGAACTCCTTATCATAGGTAGACCAAGTCGTCCTTGCTTCGCACAGCTTCTCACTGTAAAAGGCTATTGGTCTCTTCTCCTGTAATAGTACTGCACCTACTCCGACCCCACTAGCATCGCAATCCACTTCGAACAATTTTTCAAAGTCTGGTAGAGCTAGTACAGGCGCGCTACACAATCTCTGCTTCAGGTTCATGAAGCTCAAGTTAGATTCTTCGCCCCATTGGAACTTTCCCTTCTTTAGGCATTCGGTTAAGGGTGCAGCAACAGTACTAAAATGCCTAATGAACCTTCTGTAGAAACTGGCTAAGCCGAGGAAGCTTCTCAATTCCGTTACGGTTCTTGGAACAGGCCATTCCCTAATTGCTTTTACCTTCTCGTCATCTACCATCACTCCCTCACTACTAACAACAAACTCCAGGAACAACAGTCGTCTTGACATAAAGGTGCACTTTTTAAGATTAGCGAACAACTTATTCGCCTTTAATGTAGATAACACACACCTTAGATGTTCTAAGTGTTCTTCTTCGGATTTACTGTATATCAGAATATCGTCAAAGTACACAACAAGAAAACGACCATTGAAAGGTTTCAATACCTGGTTCATTACTCTCATGAAGGTGCTCGGTGCGTTACTCAGCCCAAATGGCATCACTAGCCACTCATACAGCCCCTCCTTGGTCTTAAACGCCGTTTTCCACTCGTCTCCAGGACGGATTCGAATCTGGTGATATCCACTCCGCAAGTCTATCTTGGAGAAAATAGTAGCACCACTCAAACGGTCCAACATATCCTCAATGCGGGGTATAGGGAATTTATACCCTATGGTAATCTTGTTGATAGCTCGGCTATCAACACACATCCTCCAACTCCCATCTTTCTTGGGAGTTAACAATACCGGAACCGCACATGGGCTTAGGCTATCCCGGATGAAACCTTTGTCCAAAAGCTCTTGGACCTTCTCCTGGAGAATCCCGGCTTCCTTGGGACTCATTCTGTAATGCGAGAGGTTTGGGAGACTAGCCCCGGGCACCAGGTCAATCTGGTGTTGAATATCCCTCAAAGGAGGTAGTCCCTCGGGTAGGTCATCTGGGATCACTTCCTTGAACTCTTTAAGAAGATCCTTCACCGCCCCTGGCACTTCTCTATCAAGTTCCTCCCCTCCTTCAGTCACTCCTTTCATGATGAGGGCGTGTACTACTCGCGATTCCCTCAAGTCGTCCATCACTTCCTTCTCGGATTGAGTGACAGTTAAGAATGAGCGACTCTCAACCTTCTTCCCTTTAGCACGTCCTTCCCTCTTCAATGGTAATAAGGTGTACTTCACACCCTCCTTCTCCAACCGGTAGACATTTTCTTTGCCCGCATGTTGCGCGTCTACGTCAAACTGCCATGGCCTCCCAAACAAGATGTGGCAAGCATCCATGTCTACAATGTCGCAGAATGCTTCATCCCGGTACTTCCCTATTGAGAAAGGTACCCTGCATCTCTCCTTAACTTCAATTTTCTCGGCGACCTTGATCCAGCCAATAGTATAAGGATTCGGGTGCTTCTCAACGGGTAGCTGCAGTTGTGTTACAACCTCCCTTCCTATGATGTTCTCGCAACTGCCGCTGTCTACTATCAACTCAAATAGCTTCCCCATGATCGTACACCGTGTACGAAACAATTGGTGCCTCTGCGTGAACTCTTCCTGCTTTGGAGTGAGCATTAAACGCCGAATTACATATGATGGCTCCGCTGCTTCTTCTTCTTCCTCATAGTACTCTCCCTCTCCATCGGGCTCACAGCAAATTTCCTCATCATCTTCCCTATCGAGGATGTTGACACTCTTCCTCACTGGGCATTCGTTTGATCGATGACCCGGTTGGTTGCATCGGAAACACTTGCCCAATATGGGTTTGGCATAGGGATTGTTCTGTCTTTGAACTCCTTTCGGCTCCATCGGCTTCTTCCCCTCACTCTTCTCCTCCCTCCTAGACATGTCCTCCGTTGGTTTGTATGGTGTAACTCGACTTTTCTCAAGTATCGGTCGATTACCACCACCTATAGCTTCGCCTACATACCCTTTCCGTCCTCCCCCGTATCTACTCCCTTGCTCCTGCAACACAAGCTCGGCTCGGAGAGCCAAGTTCTTTGCTTCAACGAGGGTTCTCACCATCGTCACCCCAATCTTATCTTTGATTTGTAATTTTAGGCCTTCTATATACCTCGCAACTTGCTGACCCTCGCTCTCCCTCGAATCATTCCGTTCTGCCAGCCTCATGAACTCCGCCGTATACTCATGCACGGAACGTTGTCCTTGGCGGCACCACTGATATTGTTGGAACAATATCTGCTCATAATCCGGCGGGAGGAAGTCATGTTGCAGCAGCTGCTTCATGCGATACCATGACCTTACCGGGTGCCTTCCTTCCCGCTGCCTCCTACTTTGCAATCTCTCCCACCAGGTCGAAGCACCACTCTTCAACCTGCACGCCACCAGCCTTACCCGATGATCCTCGGGAATTTCCATGTAGTTGAAGAACCGGTCCACTTCCGCCAACCAATCCAGGACGCCTTCGATGTTGAGACTACCATCGAACCAAGGAATATCAACCTTCAACCGGTAATCTCCGCCATCCCCGTGATCATAACCCCCACGGTTCCTCCTGTGATCAACTTCTCTAGGATAGTTTCCATGAGGAGCCATCCGATGACCACCGCCTCTTCCACCACGTCCTCGCCGCGGTCTACTTCCGTACGTATCATCACTCTCTTCGCTGGACTCTTCACTCTCCACACGCCCCCACCTGTTCTCAGCGACAGGTCGGATCACGCGTCCCCCGAATTCCTCCACCGCACGTGGTGGATTTCTGCCAGCGCCCCCAACCCTATTGGGGTCAACCACCAGAGCATCGAAACGCTCGCTCGGTTCATCAAGGCGCCGTTCCATATGCCCGACCTTCTGATGCATTGCGTCGAACTCTGCCCTAGGAACCCATTGATGGTTCCCTTGAAACCTCGCATCTTGAACACCGTCAAGAACACGACCGCCATCAACACCGTCGTTAGCCGACATCTCCGCAGGAAATAACCTCGCTCTGATACCAACTGACGCAGCGCGGAAGCTAAAACGAAACGAATCCGAAATTGGATTGGTTTCACACAACAAAGACACACGCTTTGATGCAAATTAGGTTGCGCACAACCCGGAAATTGGAGAAAACTCTCTCTCAAAGTGTATTCAAATGTATATTAAAACGTAACCCTAATCTATCTGACAAAAGAGTATTTATATGGCCCCGTAAAATAGCTAAAAGGGGAAAATCTAAGTGTGCAGTGGAAATAAATAATAATATACGCTTCTGGGCATGTGACGAGTGCAGTACACGGCCGTGTCCCAAGCCGTGTCTTAACCCGTGTAAGCTTCTGTGAAAGTTCTGCAAGCCGTGTCCCAAGCCGTGCTCGGAACCGTGTCAGAGTCTGTGACAGTTCTGCAAGCCATGTCTCAAGCCGTGCCTCAAGCCGTGCCCGGAACCGTGTTAGCCTCTATCCTCCACTATGTCCAAACCCTACTATGCCCAGGCCGTGTCTCAAGCCGTGCTCGGAACCGTGTCAGCCTCTGTCCTCCACTATGTCCAAACCCTACTATGTCCAGGCCGTGTCTCAAGCCGTGCCCTGGCTCCATCATTTATAGCACGGCCGTGTGTCCCCTGTCTCCATCACTTGAGGGGACAGAGTAGTGAGGGGAAGGGTAGAGGATCCGCATGTACGCTAGGGAAAAGGGGGGTAATATGTAACTGCTAGGGATCTCCGCTTGATTATATATATGTATGCAAAATGAATGAAATGGCATCGGGAAAATTATTAAGTTCAAATCCCTTGAGATCCTAGGTTCTCTCTTAACGGGCCTAAAACAACTAAGTCACCATAGGAAAGTTAGGACACAAAGCTGGGTCCACGGCTAAGGCAGCATCTAGCGACTCCCATAGACCCCACACAAGGCAGCAAGCTGCGGCTGCTAACATATTTCTTGGTCATTCTCGTGTTTACTCTTCCACTAGACCGTTCCCAGTATTAACAGAAATTACAGAATACTGGTCACTCTTTGTCCATTTAGTCTTGTCCTTTTCCATTATTGATGCTTTTGTATTTGTTTTGTAATGGTTTTTATTTCCTTCTTGTTGTTATCAGCTGATCATGCCATAAGCTAAATGACCTCATTTCAGCCACATTTTCCATTGAACTTCATCTCTCTTTTCCTCCTAATGTGCTTGACATAAAAAGATTGCATAATGTTTCTTCATTCTGTGCGCACTTGACCTTCTTGATGTCAATATAGTTTGATTAGATGATGCATTTTGTGAATACCAGAATGCCTTACTTTATCAACATATCTCACTGCTACACTGTTTTGGTAATTCACCAAAATAAACTGTGTAATGCAGCATTGGTGTTATCACTACCGTAAGATGTTCTGCTGATTAAACATGCATGTTTGGATTTATTATGTTTTACAGGCAAAATGGTATTATTATGCAATCCTTGCACTTGTCGATGTAGAGGCAAATTTTCTTGGTAAGTCTGCAAGGTTTGAATTTATTCTTGTTTAAATTCTTCAAATTTTATTATAACAAACTAGCCCGAGGAACTCATGGCTAGGCTCTAAGGTTGTATATATCATTCTTTCTGCTGTTATATGTTATATGTTATCTAAAATAGTGCATAGCTTTTTTGTTATTTGTTGTCATTGAATGAAGCATGGACTAAAGGATCCTAAGAACCAATAACTTTTTTGTTCATATCCTTAGAACCAATAACTTCTTGTTCATCCATGCTATTTTTTCCTTCTTTTGAGTGATTTCCACGTTAGCTGAATGAGGATTTTCCCATGCCTAAGTTGGAATATGGTTTTTCATCACCTCAGAAAATGCAATACTGTTCACACTTTAATAAGATAAACTACAGATTTTTAATAAAAAATCTGCTATACATGGTTGTCATAAAAGATAGCAATCAACGAAGTACAATGATATAGAAAGATTATTCATTCATCACATTCTATGTGAAGGATGTTACTTGGAAGGTGTATCTTTATTCACTGTATTCAAGGAAATTTATTTACAGAACTATTGCTGTTTATTTATATTGAAACTTTTTATAGTATAGATTGATATTGGTAATTGTTTGCAAAGTTGTCAAACTCGCGATTTTACCCATAATTGTCAAAGGGTCTATAAAATCGGCATATAGAATCAAATCGTAGAAAAATAAGTTTCTATAACCTATGTAAATTAGTAGTAAAAAATTATAAATATATGCTATAATAAAGAAATTCAATATAAATTTTGGTCAAAATATAATTTATAGTATAAATAGTTAATTATAAATAATTATATGAATTAATAAAACTAAAACATATATATTAATGTCGTTATAAATAAACTGCAAAATAAATCATCATGATAAAAAAAGTTAAATTAAAAACAAAACATTAATCATCAACTGTTTTAAATTATCAAAACTGTTACAATTTCACTCAACTGTAATCATAATCAACTTTATCATTATCGTTATTATCGATGTTGTTATTATACTACTACCAATAATATCACTATTTTCTTTTTTTGAGTTTTTTGAAGTATTCATTTGTATTTAGTTTTTAATAGCATTAATGTCATGAATATATAAAGCATCTTAATTTCAACTCTCCTAGGTCATAACTTTCTAAATTTATAAGTACACTAATTTCTTCCATAATATTACTTTCATATTTTCCTTATCTCTTTCATATGAAATGATATCCAACCAATCATTATTTGATAGATTAAATATCTTCTTCCTCAAGTATCCAAATGAAAGGTCTTCAATAATGAAGTTAGTAATGAAATTAATTTAAATTAAAAAAGAAAATATAACGTCATTTCACTCATAATTTGATAAGTTTATTTTAAATTGTAGAAACTTAAATTTTTTTTTCTTAGTTTTAATAGTCTATTAAACTTAAATTAAGTAGAATTGTATGGAATCGCATAAAATCGGTGAAATCGTAAACTCATAGAATCGTATACCTAAATTCATGATTCTACCACGAGTTTAAATAAAAACGAATTTTTTTGCAATTTAACTCGGAAAACTCTCATAAAAACTTAAACTCATAGAATCGTGCGAGTAGAATTGCAATTTTGACAATTATGATTGTATGTTATGTTTTATAAACTTTTTACAGTATAGATTGATATTGGTAATTGTATGTTATGTTTGACTTTCATTTTACTTTCAGTGGTGAAGGCCTATCAATACACTTCTATAACAAGCGTCATGCTTCTGGATTGTTGGTCCATCCCTTCAGTAATGTTTCTCACCTGGATTTTCTTGAACACAAAGTACAGATACAAAAAGATTGCCGGTGTAATGGCATGTATTGCTGGCCTTGTCATGGTCGTCTTTTCAGATGTTCACTCAGGTGACAGAGCAGGTAAAAAAAAAAAAAAGTCTTCCATCATGTGAATCACCATTTTTTTTTCCCTTTCATGGGTAAGGCACGAATCACCAATTGTCAAGATAGAGGAAAACCATTCTGCAACTCCTCTATCTCTGCTTCTCTTCTGCAGAAAACAAGTAATAACTCTTGTTAACACAAACTTCTTGATTGTGCATAAAATATACAAGGTGAAAACTGAGTAGAATCATGATCTTATTGAAGGCAATAGAATTTGTTCTACATGTCAATTGTACTGGCTTGTCAAGAAAAGACCACAGCAGTTATGACTTATTGTGGTGAAGTGTACAGTTTGTTTACACCATTAAACTAGTATGAGTTTTGAAAGTCTGATAGGGGAATTGAGATCCTGTTTGCATATTACCTAGATATTTTGGAATGTTACTTTGGAATCAAAGACAAAAACATAGAGAATTGCAGGACAAGAGAGTCACTCCTCATGAGTTTGCTTGCACTGTGGATTAATTCTAGTGTCATTTCCTTATGCTTTACATGGGCTTCAGGATTTCTTTAGAATCTATAAAAAGCAAAATAGTTCATAATTCACACTCGAAGTACAATGGACAGGTATTTCCATGAATATTAAAATGCAAACTTGCTTTGCCTACATAAGTGATTGAGAGCTTGCCGAAAGATATAAGAGTATAAATTTATTTTGAAGAGAATCAACTTGCAACTTTTTTTTATTGACAATAACAGGAAATTGTCTCACTTAGACTACATAGAGTCCATGAACTTCTAATTAATATTATTAGATCCATGGTTGTCTAGAATGGAGAATTGGGATAGGATGAAGTAGTGGTCTAGTGGTCCATGGTTCAAAATATGTTTCAATTTCATGAATTAAAACATGAATTTAATGCTTGAACTTCTTTTCTAATTTTTGATTAATTTTGTCATCACCTTTCTGGAAGATGTAAATCAAGCAATTGTTCCATTAGGTTTGTTTTTGAAGAAACAGCACATGTATCATTGCCAGATGACATTGTTAGCATGCATTCTTTTGTTGATTTTTTATGCATACTTAACCTTCCATTTGTATAAATCCCAGTTAGGATTATTCTTAATATTATTTCATTTGCAGGAGGAAGCGATTCCCGTAAAGGAGATGCACTTGTCATTGCAGGAGCAACATTGTATGCCATCAGTAACGTCAGCGAGGTACAGAAACTTAATTAGTTTTCCAATGCTTTTTAGCATTAATATGTCACCTTTCATATAGTTGTAAGGTGAACTTGCAAAATGATGAGACAGAAGTATCTGGGATTCTGAGTACTCGCTTTGTGGAATTGAATAGCAGATGTATCACTGATTTCTAGCAATCTGCACCATCTTACTGTCTGGGTACCTATTCCCTAGTGTTTCATTCCACTTATGTTAGCTGATTTCCTGGTAATGCTTGATCAAAGCCTTTCAAAATTGGGTCATCCTATTCAGCTCTAACTGCTACTAACTCCTTTGGGATGAATCGATCAAGTTCCATGCTCGCTTTACTTATTGAGCAAATTTTTTACTATTGTTACTAATTAATGGTTTCAGGCACACCTAGGCAAGTAAATAGACAATTGACTAGTTAGTGCAGAGCACTTAGAATTTAAAATCAGTTTAGTCTCTCTTTCCGGCTAACATGGATTTGAATGCACATGGAAGCTTTGCCATGGAATTCATGGTTTGAGTATTTTGCTGCTGTGTGAGGAAGTTATATTCTCATTAGAGAGAGTCATTGACTTGATTTTTTTCCGCAATATCTTCTTGTAGTAATTGGTTGTTCGGATTTGCTAAATCACATTTCTGTGTTTGCCAGGAATATCTTATAAAGAATGCTGATAGAGCTGAACTGATGTCCATGCTAGGACTTTTTGGGGCTATTATCAGTGCTGTCCAAATGTATCCTTTTTCCACCAAATCTTGAGGATGTATGGCATTTTTTAAGTTAATTGGTTCACCAAGCATTGTGATCGATCTTATCAGAGCTTTTATTTAATTTAAAAAAAAAAAAAAAGAGGAATTGACTTGTCGAGGGAGGTAAATGGCATATGCACTTAATAACAATTTTCTATGCTGGAAACGCAACATGCTGTGCAATATTCTTCAACTCAAATATATGAATGCAGTGACTAAATGTGTGTTAATCTTCAGAGGACCTTAACTGCAACTCCAGAAGCATTCTCGAGCGGAATGAGCTCAAATCAATCCATTGGTCAGCTGGGGCTGTAAATCTCTCTCTCTGCAGTTGACTTGTTTTTTAAAGTTATTTTAGGCTTGTGCATGCATATATGTCTGTGCAAGCGTGTGCCTGAGTTTGTGCATCTGTTGACGATTCTTCATTATAAAGTTACTAGCATTCTGAGATTCATAATCTAATTTCCTTTCTCAATTTTCTTGCAGGCATTTCCTTTCTTTGGATTTGCAGTTGCAATGTTCTTATTCTACTCATTCGTACCAGTCTTGCTTAAGGTACTATCTTGTGGTTGCTGAAGTAGAGGTTCGCAGTTCATTATTAATATGATCTAGCCGTTCACAAACTCCATTAGAAATTTTCTTATGTTGTGACGCCAAATATAAGAATTCATCTACATCTGCTTGTATTTGAGTATATCCCCTCTTGCTATCATCTTGATCCGTGGCATTTCTCAGGAGTAATTTAGCGTAATACAATCCATCAAAGCCATTTTTAGGCTCAGAACTTTCAGATTTTGACTATGATGAGTTTCCATCCTTTTATGATCCGGTTGCACCTATAAGTGGCTTTCTCCACAAGCTGGCTGGCCATAAATACTCAAGTAGAAAATTTCTTAATTCCTTTTTTTTTTTTTTTTTGGTTCCTTTTTCCTGCCTTTGTAGATAAGTGGGTCTACCATGCTTAACTTATCACTGCTGACATCAGACATGTGGGCTGTTGTGATTCGCATATTCGCATATCATGAGAAGGTTTGTTGATACCATCTATAAGAGCAGTTGGGGAAAAAAAACTCATTGGAACTAATTTGACAGAGTTAGCTTTCTTTCTTATTCCAATGTCAATTTACAGGTTGATTGGCTTTACTTTGTCGCTTTTGCTGCTGTTTCCATCGGGCTAGTTATATATTCAGGGTAAGCAAACTTTTAAACATGTTGAGAAAGCTTGGAAAATAGAATGAAGAAGGAATTATACTGGCTGCTCTTTATAAAAGTAATGGACACCACATACCATAATAATTTAATTGACTTCGGCACCCAACTTACCAAAGTAGTTGATGTTACTTTTCTTCTCCCCTTTACAATAATAAATGCCTTTCTTGGCTGGTCCTGCAGTGGTGACAAAGATACAAATCATATTCGTCCTGATGTTGCTGATGAAGAGGCCGAGCGGAGCAAGTATGTTGATGAGGAGGTTTGCTCTAGCAGTTGCAATCAAAGTGCTGTTGCTGGAACCTCAAAAACAGGAGACATCAGCAAGCAATAATGGGAATCCATGAAGAACAAAAATGTGGGCAAAGGATGAACAAGGAAAAAGGTCATGACCAAAGAAGCACCTCATATAGAGGTCCGCATTTATTTCAGAATTCACCTACAAGCCAGGGTCTCAAAAACACTTCCGTCTCGAAGCCACATAGTTGAGTTATTCTATATAGTTAGCTCCAATGCAGGAGGGAACATCATGACACAAATTTTGCTGCAATTGTGAGGAGCGATTGCCTCGATTTCTGTTTGAGTCTCCGTCACTTTTATCCAAGAAAAAGTATTATTTGCAATACAAATCTTGGGCATGACCAATAAGACATGAGGCTGCGTTGAACATTGGAAAATGATTTTGGCTGTAGAGAAATCGCATAAGGTAGCGTTTTGGCACTTTTGAATGTCGAGCTCGCACTCTAATGACTTTGTTTTCTCCATTTTCTACATCAGTTTATGAACAATAACTGAGATATATGCTTAAAGACAGTTTGACAATCTAACCATGTGGAGGATTTTCTGCCATTAAACATTATAGTTACACCAATCACTCATAATATTTTAGATGTAACTTTTGTTTCATGGTCGTGTGCTCCATTCACCCATGGAAACTTTAATTGTTGGAATACGCATAAAATATCAGTGCCTGTGACCCTGTGCAAAGTGTTGCCGGCTCTCCACCAAACAGAAAAATATGCAGACAGCAAATCTGAAAATAAAGAATATTAACGGAGAAATGAATTTGGTTACGCCATTGCAATCATAATAATATTGACTTGTAGCACATATTCAGCACACTGTAAGCTAAGTAGGACGTGCAGAAACCCGGCAGCAAGTTGTGAACATGCCTATTGAAGAATTACATCTCTTTGTATATGACTATTTCCAAAGGATATCAAAAGCTTTGCAAGTTATAATGGGTTCACTAGGAGTACCCAAAAACAGTATCCTAGTCTAAATTCAACAAACTGACAGGTAATCAGGACAAGCAGACACCCCCCAGCAAGTGGAAGCACGTTCATTTAAGAGTTGCATCTCTTTATGCATGACTACAAATCCTGAAGTATATCAAAAGCTACAATTTGTTGAGAACAGCATGTTAGCAAAAATGCTTTTGAAAGCTTTATTTTATGTTAGCAAAGAAAAAAGACTAGTAAAATTATTACATTACATCAATTCAGAGCAAACTGTTACTGAAGTTGAATCAGAAAACCCACATAAGAATTTTTTTCCCCTTCTATGGCTCTACCTTTATACTGTACATGACTAAACAAACTCAAAAAGTTGAAGTGGGCATTTGACCTCTTCTGGCAATGGAAAGCAAGACAAAAACTTCCTTATAATGAATCTTCAACTCTACTTTATTGTTGAATTGGTCCTCTCATAATATAAGATTAGCCGAAAAACTAGTAAGAATCTGAGTTCTTAAACCCATCACCTTGAGTTCTTAATTTTTTCCGGCGTGACCTTGGGAATAAAAGCTGTCGAATCTGCTTCTCAGCAGCAGCCTCTGATGTGGCCTAGGATGAAATGCATAATTCATAATTATCCCAAATAAATGCATAATTCATGCATCAATTAATGAACACTGCATTCCATGGGTGGAGAAATACAATCTAGGGATCACACTGATGGTTTCCCAATCCAATTACTTCCGAAAATGAAATTTGCACCAACTCTATAGCAGCAAAATTACAGCCTTCTTCAGATGCACGAACATGATGAGGGGCACATATTGACAAAGGCAACATGAAATCATTTGAGAGTATATCCCAGGTAAGAATTCATTCAAAGGCCAAGAAACTGAGCCTGGTGGAACAAGAGTAGTTCAAGACCACAGGATAATGTCATTGCACAAGACTTTAGCTATTCTAATCCTTAGAATAATTCTTAATGAAACATGTTATGCCTAAATATTAGTAGTCAGCAAATACTATTCCAGGAGGGAAAGTACTAAGAAATAGTATTTTCATCCAAGTTATGCACCTCCAGATATTACTTTGTGAATAACATATTCTCAAATATAAAATATCAGTGTAAGTAGAGATATTGAAGGGATATTCTCTGACCACACACTGTTCCAGTTTGCTTAGGTTTATTGGACAACATTCTAAATTGCATACCTGGATTTTGAAAGGAAATCGATGAGTTTGTACTTCAACTCCTGAGTGAACTCTAACATCCAAGCCAAGACTGTCAACTCCAATCAGGTTAGCTGCCTGCAAAAGCAAACACTATTGTAATGTTAACTCTATTTGATGGCATCATAAGTAATATTGACTCTGAGAGATATAAGGAGAAGAATTATGAAAACAGAAAATAGACTAAGATAACAAAATAAAAAGTGGAAAAAAGAAAGCCTGGAAGTAGATAATGCAAATTTCAAGATGATGCAGGTAACAAAGAAATAATGGCTCCAAAGGGGTGTAAAATAGATTCAGAAATTAGTGCCCTTTCCCAGACAATTTGAACCTGTCTCTACTTTCCAAAAATAAATATCAGTCATAAAAATAAGAGGCAGTTATCATGGATGGTATAATGAAGCTCCAAGAGATCTAGAGAATAAGAAGGAAAGATTTAATAACCAAAATATTTGCATATCATACTTACTGATACAATCAAAGCTATAGAGGGAGTTGTTTTACCTAGGATCAAGCAAAGGCATCTGATCAATATACATATTTCAGGCATAATAAAGAATTCTTAGATCATTAATACTGCATGAAGTGTGTCTTTTGAATAAAACCAATCAGTATGGTTGTCCCCATCAGAACATTGCACCAGCACAAAGTTCAATAATGAAACACATTTTAAGACAGTTTATAATTTTTAATAGAAGCATATTCTTAACTTTTATCTTTTATATGTATAATTTCAGACTTTTATTCAGGATACACATTCTTATGCAAGTGATCTAACTTTTAAAATAGTTATAACCTTTATATAATTTAATGCAAGCAAAACAATTAAACTCTTCGTATTCATAATGTTTCATTTCTATACCTTGAAAAATTATAACTCTTTCTAAATGTTGAATCGTTTCACTAAAAAACATCAGTTGTTCACATCAAATGATAGAATTTATCCAGTATTTAAAATAATATATATCTACATTTATATTGTTAACATGTTAATTGTAAGTCTTTTAAATAAATTTACTAACTTTACTATCAAGTATATTTTATGATAGTATTCATAGTATATATGAACATATAATATTAGTATGGTAATTGTGGTAATCTTTTGGGACAATCAATTATTTTTATTAATATGTATATAGTATATACTTTAAATCAAATATGATGCAGGATTTTAATTAGTTATAAAGTAAAGCATCTATAATTGATTTTGTGTATTATAAGTTAAAATGGCATAAAAAGGGGAAAACATGTCATTACTCCACATAATGTGTTAAAACTAAATTTCGAGACATTTTAATATTATTAAGAAGAAGAAGACAGCTTATGAGAACACTCTGCCTAAGAAGCACCAAAAAGATTATGTTAGCAAATGTACTGAAGTCTCAAGAAAAAGGCATGGCACCATAAATATTCTTTACCTCTACATGGAGACCCTTCTTCTTACATAGGGCTTTGAGGGCAGCATTGCATCTGATTCCTTTCTCACTGAAACGTTTCAAAATTGCTGAAGTAGTGTGTACAAGGTAATCTGGCTCTGCCTCTGAGAAATCCTGTAAACTGATCTGAGACTGCAGAGAAATTGAAGAGCAATCGACAGTTCAATTGCAGTGGCCCAATTTTATGCAAGTTTTAAGAGGTAATAGCTGTCTGTGTCGCAAGAATCACTCGTGTGCATTACTTGCTCTGACATGAGCCAAAAGGACAAAAGAAATTACACTTCATATGATGAGTTAAATACTAACCTGAACACCATATACAGAGAAGAGATCGATTTTCATAATTTCCAGCCTGTAAAGGATTGAGCTAGTACCATCTCTCTCTCTCATTGAAGCATCTAAGCAGACAGGGACAGTACAGTCAGAGAAGCAACATCAATGAACAAATGGAGAACTTTCTAATACGAAGAACATAAATGGGAAGTGATTTACACTAGGAAATTGCATTCATGGTGAACAACTATCATATGGCATTACGTAGCAGAATAAAATTCAATAAAAAAGATTGCACACACACACACACACACACACACCAATAAAAAAATAAAATAATAAATAAAGAAAGAAGAAGAAGCAAGATTGGAATATCTTATTAAATTTCTCTACGCATAAGGATCTATGATAAAATCTATATCCAAACTATTGCTGATTTTGAGTTTTTATTCTTTATATGAGAATTAATAGCAAACAATGAGAACAGAATCTCAACTTCGCATGCTGAGTTCCTGAAAACTAACGAAAAAAATGAACTGATGAAGATTGCTTCAATAAAGGCAGAAAACCAGAACCAAAGGAGGATCAAGATATATACATGTGTGTGCACACGCGTGTAAATATATATACACAGATGTATTGTATTATGGAACCAGAAAGACTTGTAATGGAGCATCATTTCTGGTAAAGTTAGGGTCAATTACAAAAGTTTTGTAAGTAGGACTTAAGAAATCTAGAAGGCCAAGCATGTACCTTTCGAGTTCAGATTATAATCATCATCCTCATTGTGAAGCAGCCTTCTCAAATAAGATTCTTCATCTGGAAAAGCAGGTCTAAGGCATCCCCAGACAGACACACCATTTGTTGGATTATCCATTCTCTTATCATATTCCTTACTGATAGCCTGAATCATCCATTAATTATACCAAAGTTAGATAATCTGCACACATACAGAATACAAGGTTCACATTAAAATACCTTACCAGATAGTTCATTGGGAAATTGAGGTCATAAAAAAAGTTTGGCAAGATAGGGATAAATTAGTTAGCACAAAGAAAGATAAATGACATAAAGCAGCCAAAACTTGCAGGCACTGCCACACTGGAACATAAAAATTGTATGAGAACAGTTCAGTTCCAGAAGGATTTCTGAAATCTCCTTTCCCTGTGCTCTAACATCCTTTTGAACTCAGTGCACAACTAACATGACCTAGAATAGCAGTGTTTCTAGCAACTAGATCAAACCACTACATCACAAGTGAAAATAAAAAATTCACAACACTTGAGTCATTTGACTAAAATGCTTGTAAAAATTAATAAGATAGAACGTAGTCTATCATATAATGAATAACATAAACTGCACAACTTAGATGAATGAAAGAAAGATGCAACAAATGCTTTATGCTCTCCCTCCACTCCAAGTATAGGTACCAGATGTCATACACCGCATTACCACTTATAGCGGGAGCTTGAACTCACAATGGAAGAAGGTTTCACAAAGAAAAACTACAGACATTGGCCATAAATACATAATAGGAACTAGAAGCCCTCAGCTCTTATTGAGCAATCTCTAGAAAACTCTTGATGCTTATCCTTGATCAATAGCCAAGATAAATAAATAAAGAACTGTGACAGAGCTAACAGCAACATAAAACAACAAATAAATCTCATCACTAAGAAATTCTCCTGCACACACCTCAATTTCAACTATCTTATTTTAATCTCATAGGTAATGCTTCCATTTAGAGACCACGTTCAAGGAAAACAGTATCAGACTTGCATTCTTAATTACCCCAAAAACTTTAGGCAAAAACAGTATCAAATTCTTGCATTCCTATTTGCCCCAAAAGAGACATATTGCATTCCTCGCTCATAAGACACCTGGATCCCCAATTCTAGCCATTTATCACCCTCATATTTAACTCCGGAGTCTCATTTCCAAATTACACTTAAAAATCACTTTCACTTAAATATCTCTCTAAAATGGATTCTTTACATTCTTCATGGCATGATATTGCATCCCAAAAGTGCCCCATAAGATCATATTTGTTTAGAAAAAGAGAAGGTTCAAGGTTTTTTTCAATTACAATATCCAATCTCACCATTCATGAGTCTTGACACAAATGTTTTACAGTAATATGAGTCTAAAAGACAGAACAGGGAATGCTCTCTTCTTTTCAACAATTATTTTAGGACATGCCCTTTCAACTTATAAGTACTCTCACAATAAATAAATGCTGTGTACGAGAGTACTCTTCATATGCTGGAGGCTACTAGGTGATACATCCAATAGGTACCTAAGTCAGTAAATGGTTGCCGTAGTTAATCACATGTACATGAACAATTTCTCCATTATTTTCACCTAATTGTTAATTGTTGGAGATGCAGGTTTCAATCATCTATATGTTTCCCTATTATGTCATTCTACGGTTGTTTGCTGAGCAGTTCTTGTCTATTTGCAGGTTTGGGTACATTGTTGTCCTAGGGATTAGACTCAATTTCTTTATGAAATCTTGATATTGGTTTATATTTTCAAAATGCTTGCGGTTGTTATGTTTTAGTTTATTTCCATAAGTTGACCAATAAGATCACTTTCATACATCTTTACAGTGAATCTGTCATATAAGAGAGAATCTGTCACAATGGCACTTGCTGACAGAAAATGTGATGAAAAATGAAGAAGAAATCTATTTTCTTATTTTTCTCTTTACAACATCTGGTCTAATATAGAAGATTACAAGGAACTAAAAAAGAAAAAAACTACAATACATAGAAAGGCTATAATATATTATATTTCTAAAAATATCTTTTCTAAATATATAAACAAATCTATATAATTCTTTTATTTCAATACTCCTCCTCAAGCTGAGGAATAGATGTTTTCCATTCCCAGCTTGGTCACAAGATTATAATAACTTGAGTGGTTCAGCCCTTTAGTTAGAACATCTGCTAATTGTTGTCCTGTTGGAACATAGGACATACACACCGGCCCTTCCTCCAATTTTTCCTTGATGAAATGTCTATCAATTTCTATGTACTTTGTCCTATCGTGTTGTACAAGATTATGAGCAATATTGATGGCTGACTTATTGTCACAATATAGCTTCATAGGACCATCCCATTTAATTCTTAAATTATCTAGGATGATTTTCAACCAAAGCAGTTCACAAAGTCCTTGAGCAATTGCCCTAAACTCTGATTCGGCTGAAGATCGAGCTACCACATTCTGTTTTTTGCTCCTCTATGTTACCAAGTTACCTCTAACAAAAGTACAATACCCGGTAGTTGATCTTCTATCCACTAGAGAACCAGCATAGTCAGCATCTGTATAAGCTTCCAAAGTAAGTCTAGAGTTCTTTTTGAACAAAATTCCCTTTCCTGGACTGCCTTTCAAGTAGTAAAGTACCCTATACGCAGCTTGAAGATAAGATTCTCTCGGATCATGCATGAATTGACTAATTACACTTACTGAGTATGTAATGTCTGGTCGAGTGTGAGCTAGATATATAAGCTTTCCAACCAATCTTTGGTACATTCTCTTGTTAACCACTGGCTCTTCCTTAGTTTCTCCCAACTTGTGGTTTAGATCTATCGGAGTAGAGACTGGTTTACTTCCAATCTTCCCGGTTTCTACCAATAAGTCGGTCACATATTTCTGCTGTGAAATGAAAATTCCTTGTGTAGAATAAGCCACTTCAATACCGAGGAAGTACTTCAGTTTTCCCAATTCCTTTATCTCAAATTCTCTGGTTAGCTGTTCCTTCAACTTATATTTCTCTCTCTCATCATTTCCAGTTATTATAATGTCGTCCACGTAGACAATAAGCACAGTTACTCCCCCTACAGTTGAATGCTTAATAAACAGAGTGTGATCTCCTTGACTTTGTTTGTAACCAGACTTCTTCATTACCATTGCAAATCTTCCAAACCAAGCTCTAGGGGATTGTTTTAAGCCATAAAGAGCCTTCATCAGTTTACACACCTTATTCTCCGTGTCTCCCTGAAATCCTGATGGAATATTCATGTAGATTTCTTTATTCAAGTCATCATGAAGAAATGCATTTTTGACATCATATTGAAGGAGTTGCCAATTGAAGTGAGCAGCTAATGACAGTAAAATTCTCACGATATTCATTTTTACAACTGAAGAAAAAATCTCATGATAATCAACTCCATACTTCTGAATATACCCCTTAGCCACTAATCTGGCTTTATATCTTTCAAGGGATCCATCTGCTTTGTATTTCATTGTGAAAATCCACTTACAATCAACAATATTCTTTCCTTTTGGTTTATCAACAATCTCCCATGTTTTATTCTTTTCCAAGGCACTCATCTCCTCTCATAGCATTCCTCCATTCCCTTTTTGACAATGCCTCAGAAACTGTGTTGGGAATAGTAATGGTGTTTAGACTCACAATGAACCTTTTGTGGGCTGGTGATAGATGTTTAAGTGAGACATAGTGGGACAATGGATAAAGAGGTTGCTTAGTGCATTCTCTGGTTCCTTTTCTCACAGCAATGGGAAGATCAAGATCATCTGTTGGATTGATAGATGGTTCAACAGGTTGTGCATCTAGAGGCAAATTAGATCTTTCCATGACTTCATTATCATTGTTTGAGTTGGATTCTTGGACTTGTGTCGGTTCAGTAGCAGCCTTTCTTCTTGAATATACTTGAGAAATCTTGGGATGGGCATCATTTGGTTCTACAGAGTTTGACCCTGGTTTAACCGTGTTTGGTACGAGAGGAAGATCACGAGATTGAAGATCAAGAGATCGAAGTGGTTCAAAGTACTCATTAGTATTCTCTTCTACACCTGAAATCTCCCCTTGAAGAGAGGACTTGGAGAAAAAAGGAGTTGTTTCTGCAAATGTAACATCAGCAAAGATAAAAAATTTCCTAGATAAAGGGTGATAACATTTGTATCCCTTTTGAGTAGATGAGTAACCCAAGAAAATACACTTGATGGCTTGGGGGTCAAGTTTACTTCTGTGTTGGTTATGGACATGGACAAAAGCTATGCACCCAAACACTATAGGTGTAAGCCCATTTGAGGTTCTAAAATGTGGGAAGAAACTGTTAAGGAGATCCATGGGACTTTTGTTGTCTAGGACAGGTGAGGAAAGTCTATTTCTCATATATGTAGCAGTTAGAACGGCATCCCCCAAAAAAGACTTAGGAACATTCCCTTGAAAGAGTAAAGCTCGTGTAGTGTTAAGTAAATGCCCATTTTTCCTTTCAACTACCCCATTCTGTTGAGGTGTGTTAACACATGAAGAGTTGTGGAGAATGCCCTAAGATTGGAAGTAGGGTGACAATGTTTGGTTAAAATAATCTCTAGCATTATCTATCCGAAACATTTTTATTTTCACCCCAAATTGATTTTGAATCATAGAGACAAAATTAGGTATGATAGTGCTGACATCAGACTTTTGTTTTAAAAGGTATAACCATATAACCCGAGTACAATCATCAATTAGGGATAAAAACCAACGAGCTCCAGAAATATTAGGGACTGTAAAAGGCCCCCATATGTCACTATGAATCAAATGGAAAGGATGTAAGCTTCTTTTATTACTGATAGGAAAAGATACACAAGTATGTTTTGCAAATTCACAAACATCGCAGTGAAACTCAATAATATCTATTCCTTGAAACAGATGAGGAAACATGACTTTGAGAACTCTAAAAGATAGATGTCCAAGACGTAGGTGATACAACCAAATAACATGTTTATTTGATAAACTGAGAAAAGATAAATTACTCCTAGGTTTCTTAGAATATTCAAGATAATAAAGGCCGCTACTTTCCTTAGCAAGTCCAATCCTCCGCCTCGTGTCCTGATGCTGAAAGACACAGTAAGAAAGGTAAAAAACAGCATAACATTTGAGGTTATTGGTGAGTTTTTGAATAGAAACAAGGCTGGCCGATAATTTTGGTACATGAAGAACATTCTATAATGTAATAGTAAGCGTGATATGTATATCTCCAATCCTTGCAATAGTAGCTAAAGTGCCATTGGCTACTACATTTTTCCTATTACTAGGGCATGGGGTGTATGTATGGAAGAGTTGAGACATGTTGGTCATATGATCCGTGGCTCTAGAGTCTATTATCCATGCATTAGTATGTAAGTTATCTGAGGCATTCATACAAAGAGGAGATAAAAGTTTACTTGAGAGAGCTAGAGAACACGCTCCAAAGGTTTTTTCCAAGGATCCCAATAAGGTTCTTAGTTTCTCAATCACTTCACTGTTGAACCCCTCCTTTGCTGGGCTTTCCTCTGGTTTTGATTGTTCTGTCATGTGTGCATGAGATCTTTGTTGCCCCCCACGGATTCCCCACTCTTGGCTCGATGGCTTTAGTTTTGACTTTGATCTCATACACTTGTGCAGCATCATGGGCTTTTGAGTACGTGCGACGTAGGAAGTCCCATATCTCCTTTGCTGTGTTGAAAAACATGCAAGCGTCACTTATTGTAGGATCCATTGAATCCCATAGCCACGACATTATCATCGAATCCTCTTCATCCCATGCATTAAATGCGGGATCGTCCTTTGTTAGTCCAATCCCAAGAAGATGATTGAGTCTTCCTTTGCCTTTCAGGTAAGTTCGGGCAAATTGAGACCATTTTAGATAATTCTTCCCATTGAATCTATAGGAGGTTCGGATATTTTGCAATTCTCCAATTTTTTTAGCATTATTGGAGTATTTGGATGGTTTGGGGCCGTTGACAATTTCAGACATGGTGACCGAGAAAGATGTTCAGCAATTAAGGTTGATAACAAGAGAAAAAAAAAAAAACCAGGGAAGATGCAGCCCAACAGTGACGGCTTGCTTAGAAACCCTAGGAAAGAAGCCTTTCTTGATAGGTTCAAGCCTCCCTATGCTGGTCTCTAATGCAATTGAAGGAGAGCGACTTTAATTGCTGGTTATTCTCAAAAAACAGACGAAGTATGTCGCAATGGAACCAGACGAGGATTGAGACAAAGGAATAAGGCGAATGTTGGCAATGAAGGTCGAGAAAAAAAAATTTCTAGAATTCCTAAACCCTAGCGCTCTGATACCATGACAGAAAACGTGATGAAAAATGAATAAGAAATCTATTTTCTTATTTTTCTCTTTACAACATCTGGTCTAATATACAAGATTACAAGGAACTAAAAAAGGAAAAAACTACAATATATAGAAAGGCTATAATACATGATATTTCTAAAAATATCTTTTCTAAATATATAAACAAATCTATATAATTCTTTTATTTCAATACTTGCTATAAGTTGTTGTAATATCTTATCATAAGTTACTTCAAGGAGGCCATGTTAAAACACTTAATTTGAATCACCCTTGGGCTACATGGAAACAAGATAACCTCTACTTCTTCGTCATCATCTATGTCCATAGGCTCCTCATCAGGTACTTGATCTACATCTAGAATCATAAGTGGATGATGACAATTCTCCATTGACAAATCATCTACTACTGGCTCAGCCTAAGAATAGCATGGAAGGGAGCAACATCAATCACTTCGAAGATGATACAGTACCATTACAAAACCTGATATATATCACATAGCATCATTGATTGGTTTCCTCAATATTTAGTTGTAGTACATGTCTTTCCTATACCTCCAACACTACCACCACCTACCCCTAAGGAGCCTGATGGAATTAAGGAAAACGCTATAAGTGATATAGGATTCACAAGATTCTATTGGTGAAAATGGATATGATGAACTTTCAATGGTATCATGTCACATATTACTGAAGAAGTGATTGATGTTCTCCTCCAAGCTATTTCCCCGATTGAGCTAGTAATAGTTGATGATTTATTAATGGATAATGGTTATCATCTACCCTTGATTATAGACCAAATAGCATCATTGATTGGTTTCCTCAATATAAAGACCAAATACCACCAGGTCTAGATTTTAAACCATGCAAATTGTCGCATAGCATCATTGATTAGCTTCCTCAATATTTAGATGTAGTACATGCCTTTCCTATACCTCCAACACCACCACCTACCCCTAAGGAGCCTGATGGAATTAAGGAAAACGCTATAAGTGATATAGGATTCACAAGATTCTTGGTGAAAATGGATATGATGAACTTTCAATGCTATCATGTCACATATTACCAAAGAAGTGATTGATGTTCTCCTCCAACCTATTCCCCTGACCGAGCTAGTAATAGTTGATGATTTATTAATGGATAATGGTTATCATCTACCCTTGATTATAGACATGGATTAAATACCCAATGATATAAACATGGATGATGATAAAGAGGTGGAGATTATTCCAATTCCAAATAGCCTAGAGATGATTTGGATTGAGTCTTCTAACTATGGTCCACCCAAAATAACTTAAAATGAGATGTTGCAACAACCTATAACAAGTCCCATTATGACAGACTCTCAAGATTTAGATAATAATGTTCTAGGAAATGCTAGTTAGAATTCACCTGTAGAGCCTGGCTCATCAGCAGAGTTGGTCGATAGTAATAAATGTTGGCAGTTTGTTGAGTTGTTAAGATGCTTATATGTGTTGTTAGAGGATGAGTGGGTATTTGTAAACTCATGTATGAATTTGTTGATGGGATGTGATAGTGTGAGTGGTTGATTTATGTCCAGTATTGTTACTTTTGTGGTAGTGTGAGTAGTGAATGACCTATATGGTCACTTACAAGGTTGTGATGTATTGTATGACTTTTAGATTAACGTGATGTGAATATATATATGTTACGTGTTTCTCTCTCATATGATTGATCCATCATACAAATATATGAAAGTGATTTTCATCGGTCAACATATGAAATATTAAAACTTAGCAACCAACATAAACCAATATCAAGATGTCAAAAAGAAATCGCAACTAGGAAAAGTTGGATCCTGGGAAGCAATGTGCCCAAAACTGCAAATGGAAAAAAATTTCTCAGCAAATGGCTAAAGCAGAATCTCCCCACCTAAACCAAATCTTGATTATCATGCAAATTATGTTACAACAACAATGAACTCCGTTGCGACATTTGGTAACCGATTGCAATCCAAATGTGGATAACCCACCTATGGCCATAGGTCACCCACCAAAAGTGAAAGACTACCAGATTTTGTTCATGCTTGCAACTGATGAAGCAGACCATTGGTTGCCTACTATTGAAAGGTGTTTTGCGGCTTCCCATGTTCCAGAACATCAAAAAGTATCATACAGAGCCTTCATGCTACAGGTAAGAGCTTGGGTTAAGCTATTAGCATAAGATAGTGTACACAGTAGACTATTATGATTGGACTGTTATTGGAGCATGACAGTCTTTCAAAGTGTGAGGTCATTCACAAATCTTATATAAATAGATCCCAACCCCTCATTTAAGAACAAGCAAGAAATGAATTATCTCCATAATATAAATCTTTTACTTTGTCCTTAGTTTAAAGTAGCTCATGAGATAGGGAGTTATTTCTAATAAGGCCTCACTATCTAACAAGCCCTCAATCCCTTTCCATACAAATACCGCCCATGACTACATTCTGAAACCAGACATGTAATGACATGTTATTAGAGCCAATTGTCATGGCCATGGGTGATTCCAAGAAAGATAGGTTTGAAACGTATCTCTGAAAATATAAGCAAGACCAAGCAAAACAAGAAAAGAAATGGCAGATTATGGACATACTAATTAAGTTGTCTAAGAGGATAATTTCACTGGAGGCTAAGTCGGAGCCTTTAGGTCATGTAGGGGAGACTAGCATTGACAAAGGAGGATGACCTATCCCAAACCCAAGCAACCTGGACAATCTTATGGAGAACTGTGAAGGAACCCAAATTGAGCACCACCAAAGCTTGATCGTACAACTATCATAGATTCCATTGTATAGTGGTGGCATGTCCCATGATAGAGCACACTATGCATACACATGACCCATCGCCCAGGTCGCACTGTTCTATGGCAGTCCAACCTATGACTATCACACTGTAAGGGATACCAAGTAACCCACACAAGGCCTTTCACTGTTGATCCTTGCCACACAACGCTCACTATGAGTTGTGTGGAGATCTGACATACATGAATCAATTTCTGGTGCAGCCTTAAACCAAACCACAATCTGACACTATTCTTGGGAGTTTTCCAGCTCATGTCACTCTGAACACTACCCCAAGGAGGGGTTCGAACATAGAGAAGCTTCAAATGTTCATCAGCAAGTTGACCATAGGTTTAACCAACAAGCTTGCTTCAAGTATAGGCCTGAACAGCTTTATGTACCCTGCTAGACTCAGTTTGATTCTTCAGCCTATCAACCAAAATTACAATTATTGCTTCCATGGGCAACCTCAGTTCTTTCCAAGAAGCAGATGTTTCCTTTTGGCCCAAGCAATTACTTGAGCTTGATGACAAGCTCATGTCTAGGGGGAGTGACTTTAGAGATGCAGGTTTCGATCATCATTATATTTCTTTATTGTGTCCTTTTTATTATTGTAATATCTAAATTAAACGAATGGGAACATTCATGAATAGGCTACTTCAAAGTATGAATAGATTCATGCATGGGTATCATCTTTTATATAAATAGGTCTCAACCCCTTACTTAATAATAAGAAAGAAAAGAATTACCTCAATATTATTAGTCTTTTAATTTGTCTTTAGTTTAAAGTAGTTTGTGAGATCGGAAAGTTTTCTTTGAGGAGCTCTTAATCCCTTTCCATACAAATATCACCCATGAGTAAATCCTAAACTCAGCATGTAACATGGATCATGTGGAGTCAACCCAAAAAAATAATAACAATAATAAAATACTTGAATATAAGGAAGAGTTGCAACCACAAACAATGGCAAAGGTGTAAAAAAAAAGCCTATAATTGAGCACAAAGCTCTAAAAATAAATTAAAAAAAAAAAAGACTAGAATACACCACTCCAACATGTGATCATAAGTCTGCCAATGCTTTATTAGTTCTCAAACTCTACTTTCTTTACTTATATCAAAATGTTCTGTATTTAATTATTAGATTGTTCTTTACTAATTCATTGAACATTTTACTTGAATGAATATTTAGGGGAACAGAATCATTTCTTTCTTTCTAATATTCTTTAATGTTAGAAAGAAAGAAATGATTCTGCTTTCTCTAATATTCTTACATATCTCATGAAGGCATGAATTAGGAAGTTTTAGTAGTGCCTCTTTAAATTTATTTCCTTAGTTCACAGGAAGGCAAAAGTCTTTTTTCTTTTAACTAGTATTCCTCAAACATTTACTATCCATTCACTTCAATGAATGAAACAAAAGAGAAATTGAATTGCAATTCAAAAAGAATTTAATAAATATGTAATGGTTATTACATGTCTATTACTTTATTTAGTTGAGATAAAAAAATGAATAATGAATAAAATGGTAATAAAAAATAAATTATCCATTACACCCCTAGAAACCCGACCCCTCTCCACCTCTTATAGCCAATACAGACTCAACAACAACATAAGACATCCAATGATGAGAATGAACCCATCGACAGCCCAACCACCTTCGCTAAAACCTCAAAATGACCTTTGCTAGACCCTTTGTTGACCACAACAGCCAGCACCAAACCCATCCGCAATCCAACAACCTTCCTAAACCCACATGACCGCCTTCACCAAAACAGCAGATCAATTACATGAATTATAACGCATCTACACGATTTGAATGGCAGAAATTAATGGAAAAAGGGCAAAACCTTTATGTAATCAAAGCATAGGGCTTTTAAACCTCCCATTGCCTCTAAACAACGCATGTTCCAATCCTACACGAGATTCATCTGCTGGCATCTCAGTTCAGCTTTTTCAACTGCAGCCACTACCAGATCCAGCTCAATGTTATCCTCTCCAACATCAAGGGAGAAAAAATCCTGCACAAAGGCTTCGAACAATTCTGATAGGAATTCAAAGAGAGAAATCTCACTCCTGTACAGCGACTAAGGTTCCAAGTACTCAGGATTAGGAGGAGAATTGGTGCTGATGGCGTCAGAGGTGGGTGTTGGAGAAGAAAAGGGGAGAGTTAGGGTTTCACATAAGTAACCATGAGGTGCGTGCTCTGTCTTCTTCTATTGATGGACTAGTGGTGAAAGGTTGTCAGTGATTGAAGGTTGCCAGTGATGGAAGGTCGTCAAAGCCAATGATGGAAGGCCATCAAAGGCAGTGAGCTTTGCCGATGGTGGTGTGTAGATGATGAGACTGGTTGGAAGTGGTGTTTGCAAGGATAGGGGATTTATAGCAAAATTGATAAATGGACCATTAAATAGCAATTAATAATTTGAAGACGTGAATTACTATTTAATATTTTAAATAATAGCAATTCATTGAAGATAGCTATTCGGTAGCTAAAATTCAACTAAACATCACAATAGCAACTGTACATGAAATAAGACGGGAATGGAATTATTCCAAACCACCCCACCCTCACCCCCCCACCCCAAAGTGAACATGCAATCAAGGAGTTACTCCTATAAGCCTTTTTACCAAACTTGTTATAACCTAGTTCAAAATCGGTCGTATTTCATCTACTACAAGTTAATTTTACATTATGATATCTAACCACCCCCTAAGTGCCAATACAACGTTGCCTTCATTTCACTCACACTGTCCTTGGCTGCCTTTCTAGTCCTAGATCAAAATGCAAACCACAAACATAATATAAGATTACTGAGCTGAGCTTGGTTACATAGAATAAGCCTGAAAAGAACTCTTATATAATCATAATATTCTCAAATCTTGCTCCTAACAAAGTGAAAGGGGTCACAGGTAAAGGATGGTGTTTGGAAAAGTTAAGATGACTCAAGCTTAAGCCTAAGCTGTACATACATAAACCACAAAAAGGTAATATCAGATTAGAAGGCAACAATTGTAAATTTTTTGTCCAATCCATGCCACTAGAACCTTCTACATGAATAACAACTACACAACTGCAGCATCATCCATTAGCATAGGATATTGATCGATTAAACACTACTTTGTGGTATTCTGTTTCTTTCAAAAATAATGTTTTCCAGAGCACTCACTATGAGAAAAGGATTAGATTTAGCACTAATAGCTGTCATTTTAGGTCCTGAAAAATAAATCCCATTCATCACCTTGGACATGCACTTGGCAAAATAAATGGGATGGATGGAGCTGGAGGGATCTGAGGCACTCCAATCCGGATTAGCAGAATCCTCAATATCCATTACCTTCAAAAACCAAGAAGAACAAGATCTTGAGTATAGAAGATACAACTTGAAGAGGTCATACTTTCCAACTGAGGCAGGCATAACTTACTTACCTCAACATAATCAGCTTCAAGAAATGCATCATAGGAACTGATGTCTAAGATATCATTGCTGTCCTCTTCATCCATATTCTGGGCCTCATATATTGGTATATCCATCCCAATAAATACATTCTGAGGTAACCAGCTTGTAGTTGTCATGTTAGGTTTTTTCACTCATGCAGGAAAATAATGAACTTAAAACAGAAATCAAATAGTTTGCAGATAAGCACTGACATAACATTTAGCCTTTGGCATAAGATTAACAATAGTGTGTAGCCCCAGAAATTGAACCTCTTTCTACTAGTTAACTTTCAGATGAAACCTGCCTACTGGTTTGTTGTTAATCTTCATCTTATCATCTTCATTCAAGTTTAAGATTAAAGCTTTTGTGGACAAAGTTTGAGAAATCAAGAGAAAACTCACAACAGGGTTATTTGCTCCAGGATCTTCCAAAATGTTTTCTTCATCAGAAATTTCAAAAAACATATCTGCAGAGAAAATGTGAATCATGCTATGTATGTAATTAATTTGGATACTAAAACAGAAATTATTTTGAAAGTTTCCAGGTAAAAGAAAGTAAACCTCCATAGTCATCAACAACATACTGTAACTCAGCCCATGATATTTGTTCATGTGGTTCACAGTGAATAGTGCCAGGAAAAACCAATAAGGCACTGTTGCCAGCCTAGGCAAAAGAATAAAGTTACCACATGCAGAAATCAAAATACAGAATTATTGTAATCTTGGAAATGGTAATACAGCAATATGCCAGGAAGCAGGGTTAAAAAAAAACAGAGCCAGTAAGCAACAGCTCCTGAAGAATTGCTGCAATATCTTCAATGTCTAACCTCAACAGTTGTTCTTGCAATCTCTGCAGAAGTAAGCTTAGTGTCACGGACTCTTTTATAAACTTTCACCTCTTCAAGAGGATGATATCCATGATCACTAATGTAATTAGATGAATCAGGGACAGAATCTGAGTAATCAGCAGCAACTGAGACCCTTGAAAGGCAAACATCATTTCCAACTTGCAACCAATTAAATTGTGCTGATCCAAGAAATAAGTTTCTGCATCTGAAACAAAAAATGCAGGATTTAATTTGATAAATAAGAAATGTAGTCTGTTAAGAATAACAAGATTTTGCATAATAAGCTCACTCCCACATCTGCATTAGAGTGGAACAACATACAGGAATTGCAAGCATGAGAAATGCACATTAACAAAGAAAATGGAAATACAAATTTTACTTATAATCACATCATGGAAGAAAAAACTCTTTTAAGGAACTAATCTATTACAAGGCACATCTTTAACTGCTTTGAGTGCAAATCCAGCAACCTACAGAAAAATTAACTGATATACAAGTGAAGCACAATTGCGAATAAAACTCTTATATTTGCTTCTCATTAGCTTAACCTCCTTTCTCTAAAATTGAGCATCTAGACCTTCAAATTTTTCAAAAGCTACTTTCAGACCTCTAAATGACCATTTTAAGCTAAACATAAAGAACAAAAATATAATTAAAATGTAATAATTAAATAAAATCAGAAAAAAGAAAAGGAGAAAACTCTCATTTTTGTTTTAAATTTTTTAAATCTTTGCTGTAATTCCCTTTTCTTTTTTTTTTTTTTTTGTTGGATTTGTTAAGGGAAAAATGGTTATACACTGATGTAAAAGCATATCATGATAGAGAAAATTCTTTGAAGAGACTAATCTATTACAAGGCACATTTTTAACTGCCATGAGTGCAAAAGTAACCAACAGAAAAATCAATTGATACATAATGGGGCAATGAAGCCTTTTATATCTGCTTCATATGCTCTTAATCCATTATCTTTGAAATTGAGCATCTAGATCCGATCCTTCAAAAGCATTCTTTTAAACCCCTAAATAGCCATTTTATTTTTCATTACCCTAGACAAAAGGAACAAAAAGGATTATTGAACTTATAATTACATCAAATCAGGAAAAAAAAGAGAGAGAAAAAGAGAATACTTTCATTTTTATATTTTAGTTTTTGAACCCTTTGCTATAATTGGTTTCTTTTTTTTTTTTTTTTCAATCTTTTAGTGGATTATCAAGGGAAAAATGGTTCGAGTAGGGGTCTAGAATTATAATATTTAAGATTTAGGAATTTAAATGTTCAATTTCAAAAACAAAAGAGTATGCTCACATAAAGTAAATAGAAGAGGGTGTATCTGCAGTTATCCCATATAATTTAAGAAAATAGTAAGCCAAAATGTTAACATCTTAAGTGCAAAACCATATATTTTTTAGAGTAGATGAGAATAGGACACAAAATACATATCGTAACAGTGCCAACAGGCTGAACAAAGAGAAAAAAAGAAAAAATTTTATAAATCATCATCGAGAATCTTCAAGATTGAAGAAACCTATCTCCAGTAGGGAGCTCTTGCAAAAACCAAAAATATCTTGCATACACAAAATGAACTAGGAGATGATCAACTGCTCAGATCCCTACATGCACATAGAGTAAGAACTTATTTCAGATGATTCCATGTTTCCTTAGATTCTCAATGATTAGCATCTTCCTTGAAGCCACGTCCAGCAAAGAAAAAGAGATTTTCAGAGGCATTCTTTCTTGCCAAAACTCATTTCATGGAAATGAGCCATTGAAATCAAATTGCTAGAGATTGTAATCGGACTTAAAAGAGAAGGGTTTAATTTTATTTCATGCTATGATATCCTGGCAACATTCTGGAAATAAGGTTTTTTGGGTAAGTATTCTGGAAATAAGTTGATATAACATTAGCAAGAATAACTCCAACAGAGATAGTTCTCAATTTTTTGCTTTACCTGATAAAGATTGGGATTCCTGAAGAAAACAAATGCACAGAAATATCTCCAAACTAATGCTCTTTTCCACTCAACTAATCAAGATTAGAGGAAAATGGTCCTTAAAAGTAATGTGCTTGTGCTTGTAACAGCCCCTTAAAGCACTAGAAGAAATCAACCCATGTCATTCTGGTTCCAGCCAAACATCAAGGGCAGTGAAATGAAAGTGATCAAGATAAATGAGAAGTATAGGATGAATTGGTGACTATTATCTACAAAGAAGTTAACGTGTTCATGAGTGGAAAGAAAAGTTCTGGAGAAATTTCATCAACCAGCATTAGTAGCTACAGATAAAAACTCAAACATGTTGCTGAAATATGGTTTAACCATCCTCAATAGACCCAACAGAGCATAACCCGTGAAAGATAATTTGATATTAATGACCAATTAACAGTCCAAATGCTTGAACCACTTTTCAAGTTCTAATGCAACCAATGAAAGTGGCTGGCCAAAAACTCCATCCACCACCTTCCAGAAATTGACCACCATCAACCGCTATAGTTCCTATCTTATATATAACAAATACAAGAAAAACATATGACTACCAAAAACGATGCAACTTGCAATCAATCTATACATGTGCCCCTCTCAAACAAGTTCAAAATGCAATAATACCACACCTCATGCCAGTAATATCCAGCATTCGCCGACCATCAAAAGGTCTCATCCCCATGCATGAGATTCCATAGGATGTTGAGCATTCAGCATGGCTAAAATTGTAATGTGAAGAGCCTGTATAAACCAGGACACGTGGAACAACTATCAATTAATAATTTTGCTATCTGCAATGAAATTATTATATCCACACATGTCCTTCAACAATTAAGATTAAATTACAGCAAGTATTAAAGCAAAGTTAATGCTTCCTTGAATTCAATAACCACGCTGTCCAAACAGAATACAGACTATAAGTGTTAAAACTAAAAGTAAAAAAAAATACAAATTATAAATTATAAAATCAGAATGGTAATGCAGATACAAGCAAAACCTAGAGGTGGTTTCCTCAAATAACATGCAAACAAAAATTGGGTAGTGGAGAAATCAACAAAAGGACCTCTTTTTCACCTACCCATATGCTTAAACCTAAGATCACACACAACTATAAATTAAAAAGAATTTAACTTGGTACAAAAATCAGCCCATGATCGTAGTTGGTTACCAAGAGAGAGTGAAGAAGAAGCTGAAATCGACATTGGGTGAGAGAGGGCGAGACAGTGAGAGAGAGAAAGTGCAGTGGGTCTATTTTGATGTGTTGGTTTATGGTCTATGTGGACTTCATGGTGTCTATTACACTCGAATTCATTACGCCTTGTGTTTGGACTGGGTTCTATGTTCGGAATATGACGCATATCCATTCATTCCGCGAGGGGTATTTCAGGGGTGGGTGGCAAAGTACGAATCATGTGTCAATTTGCCTTGGTAAATTTATTCTTAGAAAGAGTTTTGAAAAAAGAAATTTTCTAAATACGGTTGTAAAATATCTGTTATAACTGTGATTTTAGTTAGAGATTTATATAGTAAAATCATAAGTTGATATTGTGATTTATATTTAAACCAAATTGTGCATTTTAAAAGTGAAATTATAGTGCTAACATGTGATTATACTATGTAAATCGTAATACTATGATTTTGTTGTTTTCTATATCAATCCACCGAACTAACATCTTTTCATTTCATTTTTCTCGACCCCGTTTCTCTTTTTTTTCTTTCTTAAACACACTTAGAAAACGTGGTTTTTTGCTTTGAAAGTTTAATTTCGCAACTCCAACTCACAATTTTAGTTTACATTAAATAAATATCATTTATTACCTTTAAAATTTTGTTGTAAATTTACGTTAATATAATGCTTTTATACTCATTGTTATTTCTCTCTCTAATCATAAAATATGTTATTGTTGATTTTGTAACAAATAAAGTTAAACTTGAAAGTGTACTTCATATCAATTAGTAGAGAATTTACTTAGTTTATAAGTCAGTTTTAGATTTTGTCTCAATTTGTAAAATTTTCCATGATTGTTAGAATTTGCTCCAATTTATAGAATTTGTTGAAATTTTGTAGATTTTGCTGTAATTTGTAGAAATTGTCTCAATTTTGTGGATTTTGCCCTAATTTATGGGTTTTGGCCTAATTTATAGAATTTGTTCCAATTTTGTAGATTTTGCTATAATTTTTAGAATTTACCTTAATTTGTAGAATTCATCCTAATTTGTAGAATTTGCTCAAATTTTGTGGATTTCACCATAACTTGTAGAGTTTGCCCTAATTTTGTGAATTTTAGTGTAATTTATCATAATTTTGTGGATTTTACCCTAATTTGTAGAATTTGCCCGAATTTTGTGGATTTTGTCCAAATCTGTAAAATCTGCCTTAATTTTATAGATTTTGCTCTAACTTGAAGAATTTGGCCCAATTTTGTGAATTACTCTAATTTATAGGTTTTTCCATAATCTATAGATTTTGCTTTAATTTTTAGTACTTAGGTTATGCAATTGGAATTTTATGAAGCTCATGTTGTTCATATGGAGGCTTTATTAAGTTTAGACTAAAGACTTACAAGTTTATGTAATATTTGGTATCAAAACGAGATAGAGGAGGTTCATATCATATAAAGTTAGTTTTAACTTATATATTGTTTGATGCTACTATCAGCTAATAGTGAAAAATGGTAGATTTTGTGAGATTTGCGATATTTGCCCATGAGAATATCATGCATGGTGAAGACAGAGTATATTATGATAGGGCGCCTATTAAGAAAATTAAAGTAAAGATAGAGTGGGGTATATAGAATTGTTGAATAAAATATGTGCAGCCATTAAAATTGATCTTACCTCCCATCAAGTGGAGGTGTTTCACAAGAAACCTATAGTTTTTAACTCAAGTTCTGTTTGGCTACAATATTCTTTGTTCTTGATCATAGATAATGATGATGTAGAAGCTCTTGTTGAATTTGCTTAAACTATGGGTCGATTGTTCATTCAGGAGCTGTTTGTTAAATTAGAAGGTAATGATGTCTTGACTCAAGATGAAACCATAGTTAATGAGACTATAATGCCTTCCTCCCCCCCATAAGGTCAAGAATGCATGAATGTTACGTTTAAACAAAATGATGATTTTTCTTGAAAATTATACATAAGATATTGACATGGATTTACCTATTAGAGATGCTCTTAAGAGGAAGATTGAAGAGGTTCACAATGATATATGTGTCGATTCAAAAGAAGAAGTTGTAAATGAGGAGAAGGATGAAACTGGTAGACCTTACATAAACATTGAGTTTAACACTTTCGATGATCCTTCACCTCTAATGTCTCAAAAAATTGCCATCGTAAACACTATTATGCATAGCTCTCCAATAGTTAATCCCATAACACCATCATTTGAGCATCCCATTCCATTCTTTAATAGGAGGGGTGGTGGCGATGGCTATATAACATTTGAGGAGAATGCTATATCTTCATATGATTTGAGCTTTAGTGACGAGTTGAAGAAAGGAATGCAATTTATTAAGAAGTTTGATTTGATATATGTAGTGAAGTCATATTATATAAAGCATTAACATAATTATCATGTCAACAAGTCTGATAGGAAGGTGTGGTATGTTATTTATACAAAGAGGGATAAGAGATGCAAATGGCGACTTTGTGCATATATAAAATGGATGGATAAAGATTTTGTTATTACCAATATTGAAGGGCCACACACATGTATTAATCCCATTCTGAATTAAGACCATCCATAGTTGGACTCAAGCTTCATGGTACGCTATTTCTTGAGTCAGGTTAAGAATGGACCCGATATAAAGGTTTTTGTACTCAAACAAAATATCTACGACATATTTAGGTATTTAGTAACAAGGAGGTGAGTATAGAATGGTAAAAGGAGGGCGATTGAAGTTGTATACAACGATTGAGATATATCATATATGGAATTGTCTAAACTATTAAATGTCGTTCATATGAGTAACCTAGGTTCACATGTTGATTAGAGTGGTTGGCCAACCATAAAAGAAGGTGAAGTGATCTTTTGGAGAGTGTTCTAGACATTGGGTCCGTATATTGAGGCATTTTAGTATTATAGACTAGTTGTCAGTATCTATGGAACTTTTTGTCATGAGAAATATGACCACAAACAACTAATTGCATGTAGCATTAATGGTGCTAGCCATATAGTCCCATTAGCATTTGCATTGTTGGATAAAGAATCGTTTACATCCTAGTCATGGAATTTAGTGTTGTTGAAGGAATACATTGTCGATTATCGCCATGATTAGCAAACGATATGTCTTATATCTAACCAAAATGCAGGAATAGTTGATGTAGTTAAGCATCATGATATTAGATGGCAACTCCCCTTTGTGCATTAATGGTTATGTATTCGACATGTAGCTAGTAATTTCAATATGAAATGCAAAGGTGCCCCACTAAAAAAGTTTGTCATTGTAGCAAGTTTGAAGCTGCAGAAAAAGAAGTTTGAATCTTACATGGAGAAAAAGAAATGAAACTGCACCTAATTATTTCACTCACATTCCTAAAGAAAGATGGACTCAAGCATATAACAGGAGGTTCAGATATGGGTTTATGACTACTAACCTCTATAAGAGCTACAACGTCGTATTGAAGGATGCAAGGTATTTACTTGTGTTGACTTTAGTTATGAAAATCTTTTATAATTATGTTGGGTATTAGGAGCAATGGTGTAAAAAAGCTAGTAAAGGGTTTACTAAAGGAGAAGTGTTTACACCATAAGCTATTGAGAAAATTCAAAAATAGGGCCAAGCTGTCAGTCATCACGGGGTAATCAACTTTAATAGAATGAATGGAATTTTTGAGGTTATCAAAGGTATAAGAAAAATAGGATATGGGATTATAGGCGACAATAGTCACACTGTAAACCTAATGAGAGATGAATGTACTTGTAACAAATGGCAGACCTACAAAAATTCCTTGTTCACATGCTTTTGCTACTATGGCATATGTTCATGTAGATGGTATGCAGTGTGTGGCCAAGTGGTATTATTGGACACATCAAACCCCTGTGTATCATGCTAGCTTCAATCCTCTTAGGGATAGTAGTAGGTGGCCAGACATACAAACTATTTTCGTTCATCTAAATGTTAATCTTACCTGAGGTAAGGGCAAGCCTCGATCTAAGAGATACCACAATGAAATGAATCTTAGGGAGCCACCATCTAAGAATGCGTGTGGTTTTTGTCAAAAGGAGAGGTACAATAAAAGAAGCTACCCTAAAAAAAGGGGGAGATAAGGTTTATGTTCATTAATCATTGTAATATTTACTAACAATTTATAAGTAATTTACATTTGGTAATTGAAAAGAAAAAGGAAAAATGGTTTTATAACTGTGAACATAACTTAACTCTATATTATCTCTTATGTAAATGGATCCAAACCCAATGGATAGATCACTTCTCACCCTACAACATACCCATCGCTCAAAGGTTGTTTGGGAGAGATAGGTGTATGATCAGTTTCTACTTTCATTACATTGCATCCTCATGAATCACATTATCTGTACAATTTTTTTTTCATCTTCAAGAAGATGCTTGGTTAGTACGTCGTCAATGGGAAGCCTCTCTTAAAACCCTAGAGGAGAGATTACACTTTGACCAGTGCCTCATGCCTTAACTTTACAGGCTAGCTTTCTAGGGGTGTCCTAACTTGCATTCATATAATTGGATTGGCATCTTATTGCAACTTTAGTTGAAAGGTGAAGACTAGAGACACGTAAGTTTCATATGCCACATGGAGAGCTCACAATGACTTTATAGGGTGTGGCGGTACAATTTGATTTGCCCATTGATGAATATGTAGTCACCGGTATCACCAACTTATCTTGGGTAAATGAGTGTGAGCGCCTACTTGGTGTTAGGCTTGGCCCTTGTGATATCTCTAAGAGACAGCTTAAGATGTCTTGGTTGAAGAATTCTTTTAAGGAGTTACTAGATGATATAAATGATTTTTCCATCATGCATTACACACATACATACATTATACAGTTGATTGGTGGAATCTTCTTTGTGGATGAATCTTCTAGCTTATTCCACTTGATGTTTCTCTCACTTTTGGAGAATTTTCAGGTAGCAAGGTAATACAAGTAGGGGGTAGCATGCTTAGCTTGGTTATATAGATTCTTGTGTCATGCTGTTGACACTTCTACATAAGAGATTAAAGGAGCTATGATTCTTCTTTAGATTTGGGCTTAAGATAAATTTCCATATATCACTCTGATTTGATGCTAAATCTACATTCATCATGATGCCCCTTTATCATGTCACTGGCATGTGATGTTTGACGTCACACAGCTTGCCACTTATGTTCTTTCGCAGTATTGAGATGCTCTCAATTAACATAAGCCTGAGCAGGTATAGTACATTGGTTAATTTAATATTGTTTACTTTACTTATTTGTTGTTCACTAAATAACTTCATTTCTTATAGATTTGTTGGATGTCATATACATATGGTACCTTGGAAGAGCTTCGTCTTTCTTGTTAGGGAGGGAGTAATATTTAGCGTGCATAGGTGCCTCGCATTTGCTTTCACATTATAGAGTAGCACTATCCTAATTAGGTTATGTGGTAGTTTTGTGGGGTATAGAGGATACCACAACAATGTGATACGTCTCATTCCCTTCATAGGATTGATCTTAGAGGGAAAATCAATGAGGACTAAAGGAGGAAACATGCGATTTACATCTAGAAGTAAGAGGAGCAGCGATTGTCTATCATTTAGCTAGAGTTCGACGACATATTGCCAAATGGGGTAGATCTTGGGTATTATCCTTAATACCATAGTATCATACAACAGTATATTGGTCGTACCGAAGCGATGCTCAATACCTTGGTAAATCGCTTTAACCATATCATTATCCTTTATGTTTTCTACATTGTATTGTTAACATACTTGACTTTTCATGTAGTTGGATGCTTTTGCTTGTATTGAGGTGGTGAATTCCTTAAATGAAATACAACTCGTAGCAGTTGTTGGGAGGCATCTCCTCTAAGGCCATAGGAGTGTCACATTATTCCCTCTAGATCATTAGGATCACTATTAGGAGATTCCTCCACCTTATGCCACCCAAAGGAGAAGACGGGCTCATGGTAGGGGTTGTCGTCAGTAGGCAATGCTAAATCCATCTCCTAGTCCTCATATAGATTTCCTAGCCTCTCATTACTCACTAGTGACTCATTCTTCCCCATTTTATAGTGCTCTAATATTTACTATTGATCCGATGGAGTTTTATACACCCAACATCAATCTACCGATACTTTTATGGTTACTCCACCTAATCCTCACAAGAGAGACATTTAGGTCCACCAGATATGGGGGAGGGACTCACACAAATAGATCATCGGTGTATTTCATAGGATGAGCCATCATTTCATGCCTAGATCCATTCTAACATTGGACGGCCTAGCAACTCTTTCCAAATCGGAGAGAGTTTGGCACAATAATGACACGACAAAAGAGGGATTAGACATACATTTAGTTATGTAATTTACACTACTTTTTCCTTTTTCCTTTTTCCTTGAGTGTATGTGTATTTCTAATTTCGTTTACTTTAGCTATGTAATTATATTTGTTCAATTTGAGTGAATTGATGAAGTCATTTTGTTTCTCCAATTCATTTATGTTATGAGCTTTAGAATTGTCATAGGTTTATCCTCTTGACAAATTGGTCATATTATATAGACTTTGATATTTGCTATGGATTAAAAAATTGTTAAGGGCTTTATTTTATGGCTATATAATGTCATGGGTTTGGAATATTTTTAGAGTTAGATCATTTGTTTTCGTAGGAACCCACTTCACCAAATCTTAGTTCTAAAGAACAGGGAATAGATTTTACCCATATTGAGCATGCAACTTCTTCATGGAAATTTGCATGTTTAACATGCAATTTCCATGAAATTTGGAACTTGTATGTTAAACATGCAATTTTTGTGATTCCAAAACTGGATCAAAAAATTGTAGGTTTAGTATGCAATTTTGTAATCGTATTCCAAGAATTATTTATCTTATAACTGTTTTTTAAGAGTAAATTTGCCTCTAATGGGAAAACTAACACATAATTCAGGATAGTCCTATATATTGTGCATTTAACGTTAATTAGATCTTTTACAAGAAGTTAGGTCCTACAATAGGTGAGTTTAAATAAATAAATAAATAAAAACTTGGCAAATATAATAGGGAATAGATGTGATCATAGTTATGCCATGTTTGATAGGCATGAAATGGAATAAGATGAAATTGAATGAAATGAAATGATAAATCCATTCATATAATTAGAAATATTAATAGAATTATTGGTTCTATTTAAGTAATATAGTAATACTTAAAAAAAAAAACCATTTAACTTGGATGAAATAAATATATAAATTTCTATCATTAATGGCAAAATGGAATTGATTTCACTCCCTTAAATGAGAAATTAGATTTTCCCTTAAAGTTAGATTCATGATTCTAGCTTTTTAAAAACACTTTGAATAATGAGAAAGTGAATGAAATCTAAAATCACGATTCCATTCAGAGTTCATTCCCACATATCATATCTAACATAAATACTATAGGAATAGCGTTTGCATTGCTATAATATTGGAATGTAACAAAATCTAATAATAACCACATATACAAATGTAATGGATGAAAATTAAGGAATTCCAATAATGACACCATAAACATATGCAACAGATGAAAAGATAGAATATGAAAAAATTAAATTTCTAAGATAATACATTATAATAGATCATTTGTAAAAGAAACACAATCCATGAAAAAGGTTTTAATTAGAAAAAAGAGTAGTTTAGAAGATGTATGAATTGATAAACGGTATATCAAAATAGAATTTTATGGGGGTTGTATTTCAAGAAAATAAAAAAGGAAAAATAAGTAAAGAAAGAAGAGGAAAAAAAAAAGGAAAAAGAGAAAAATAGGAAGAAGGGATAAAAGAAGAAAGAAGAAAATTATGAAAATTTGAGGGGTTTTTTTTTTCTAGAAAGATTGAATAGTTTAATGTCTTGCATTTTGTATAAACAGGTGTTTATGTAAAAAAAAATTTGTAAATTCATTTAGATAACCTAGATGTTGTTACTTAATCTTATGAGAGGGGTGCATCACCTACATGAGACAAGAGGTAAGAACTAGGGAGTATTGGAGTTATTTCTAATGTTGCCACTCTAATACTTAAATCATTATTAGAAAGGAAGGATCAAGGTAATAATGTAGCAGAATAGTGATTAAAAGGTGAAGGTGTCAATCATTTACTTAGAAACTTGATCTAACATTTATAGAGATGATGGAGGAACAGATAAAGAAAATTGCTAATATCCATTACTCCTTTACTCTAAGAATTAAGAAAATTATGAGGTAGTTGATTTGCCTCACCTATGACTAGTTTGAAACGTAGGTTAGACTCCCATCCTAAGCTTGAAAGCCCTTGGTAGCTTCTAAGCATGTGATAAGTTGACTTGGGCTTAAAGCCTACGTTTGAAAATAGCTTAATAACACTTTCCCCCACTTTTGTTGGTGATCAGTCGGCAAGAAAAGTAAGCTCTAGTAGGGTTCCTTTGGCCTTAGGTTGAATAACAATGTGTTGTTGATCATCACCTCTGATTAGCATATTGGAGATCGACCTACGAGTTCATCTTGACATTAGGAGCTTCTATGTCATAGACCTAAGCTATCGTTGAAGGGGGATGTCTTGAATTGGTAAAGTGAAATGACTTGTGTGGAGTGGCTAACTAGACAAGGTTATCTAAATTGGACCCTAGTACTATTTGTTGGGGGTGCTCTGTTAAAATGAAAGAGGTTGTATAGAGCCATTACTATAATTTGAGTTGGTATGTAGAGGGGTGATTGGCCAAGCAACTAAATGACTAACCTACATTTTAACTTTTGCCCTCTCGAATTGAGCTAAAAGGTATTATTTTGGCTAGATTGAATGACTTATTAGAACTATAAGCTATTAGATCCAAGAATTTTCAACTTGTTCGAGAAGTTTTAATTTGATTTGTCTTTTACACATAAATTTCAATGCATTTAATGCTAGGGATGCGTGTTGACATACTAATGGAGATGTCTGTATTGCAACAGTTTTGTATGAATAATCTAGGTCATTCATTCCTTTTGCAGGGCACATGGCAAAATTTGGTCGGTGCATGTTGAATTAGTTCCCTTTTCGATAATCACCACTTCAATTAATGCATCTAAACTTTAAAAAGCATAACTATATTAACTCTATGATAATTAAATTCTATTTTTTTTATTATTAAATGAAAACTAATGAAATCTAATTATATTAAACAATGCACAAGGTAAAAGATCAATGAACTAGCTATCATCTAAAAAATTTACACATGCATCTAGTATATATTAAGATTAATTATTTGAGTTTTGATTAGATTCAAAAGGATCCCCTTCCCTTCCAAGTCTTGGCAATCCTATTTATGATATTAGCTTCCCTTCTAAGTTGCTTGATTCATATTTATCAGCTATGTAAAAGAATTCCTTTCATGAATCCAAATACCCTAATTAAAATCAATTAACTTGCATATCCTTATGTCAAGATAATTGATATTAATCGTATTAAGTTTGTGAATCCTACGCTCAATTTATTGTGCATGTGTCCATGTCATAGTTAAACTAAACCTATAACTTTCATACAAATCTTTTATTTTCCTTCAAGTCTTTCAGATTCTGGTTTGCAAATAAATCATAGGTCTAAAGGCATATTCATAAATCATGAAAATCAAATAATAAAAAATCAAATAATTAAATAATAACTTATAAAAGATTCATAATAAAATTAATCCATCAAGCTATCTCAATCCCACAAAATAATTCATTTTATAACAATTCAAAGTGCACTACATGAAAGGATAAGAAATAGCACTATAAATAAATCCATAGAAGAAAAGAAAACACTTATGATGTGAATTAAGCTTCAATTAGTCTTCTAATCCATCTCCCCAATGTGATCTTAATATTTCTTTAATTTGTGTGGCCTTAAAATATAAGGTTAGACTACAAACACGAAAAGAAAAAGTAAAAAGTTCTATGAATGCATTTTTCTCCCCTCCAATTAAAATTAAGTCTCTAGTGATATTGTTTCCTAAAAAAAAAAAGAAAAAAAAAGAAAAGAAATCACTGGCACATATCTACTATTGCCTTTTCTTGTAATTTGATCATGAACAATTAATACTTTTCAAGCTTCCTTTCCAATAAAATTACTGTATGCATATCCACTTTGCAAATATTTTTGTCACTGAATATGTTGGATACTTAGGACAGAAGTTTGATCATGGACATGTATTGGACTATATTATGTGAACGATTTGAACTTTGGTCTTCAACGTGGATTGGCATGCAAATGTAAAAACAAGCCAGTTTAATCCTTAAATGCATGACTTGGTTCATCTTTTATATAATTCTTGCACTTAAAACATCTTTTGTGTATACTTTTCAAATCCACATAATTTTCCTATCTAAAGCATAAAAATATACACATAAGTATAATATAAAATTGGGTAAAACAATATATAAATTTACAACTTATCATTGATAACCATGCACAACTATAAATAGGCAAACATTAGATTGAAAGGTCACTTTTTACATTTTGCTTTCTTCATAATCGAATTCCTTCTTGCTTTCTTCTACTTAACTTGCTTCCTTGTATTTAAGATTTCTTCTTTTTCACCTTTCTTGCAATTATTGAAGGTATAATTAGAGATGCAACCTCATCATCCTCTTATACTCTTATTGACGATGCCCTTACGGCATCAAGAGCACAAAATACCTAGAGGGTTGCTCCCCTTCAGTGACAATGATAGAGGTTGGTCCTTTATGGCAATCCACAAGTGCAGTGATGGCATCCAAAGAGAGTAGTGGCCGATTAAAGAGGTAAAGGATAGTGGACATACTCCTAGTAGATGTATATCTTGATGATAGAAATGATGCAAAGCCAATAAAACCCCTTTATACGAAAACATCGAAGGATAGAGAAAGTTTAAATGGGGTCTCTAACTAGCTATCAAATTTGGAAGTGTTGAACATGTGGTTGTATTTCAATCCACTTCTCAAGGGATGGCATGTGGAGAAACCAAGGACAAACAACCTAGTGGCATCGATGGATGGGAATCGGTTTTGCCTATACTATAAGCACTTTGAATTTAACCTTCAACTCCCCTTACTAAGTTCTATAAGGCATTCTTCAATTACCACTAGTTGAGCCCACGCCAGCTCATTCTTAATGCATATCGAATTTTGGTTACATGTGAGGTAATCTGTGAAGATTTATGATTAAGGTCGGCCTCATAACTGCTAAGATACTTATATGAGGTTAAACGTAACGACTTAACCCCTAGGTGGTACAACCTCACATGCCAACCATAGAGGAAGCCATTTAGAGGGCTAACTTCTTTAGTCCATGACTAGAAGGACAATTTTATGGTGATTAGGTCAAAGGTAGAGCTTGACTTTTAGATGAACTAGGTCGAGTCAATCAAGATGAGCCTAGTGAAACTTCAACCATGGATATGTGGGTGGCTAACTGCCTATTAACTGAGGTAAAGCATTATAGCGAGTATTACCTTAAAAGTTATGGAAAGCCCCTTTGGTTGGGTTAACATCCCTAAGAAGGGCTTGATACTAAGGAGGAAGAGGAGGGGGATGATAATAAAGAAGTTATAACATGGGAACCATTGCCATACTAAAGTAGACTAGTTGAGGGGGAGTTGTTCATCTGCTAGAGTTGGGGGAATGGGGTCCCTTGAGGACTTGTGCTTAGCATGATGCCTTTTATTAGTCTTGATTATATTTTTTATTTGGTTTCTTATTTATAGGTATGGAGCTCAAGAAGGCTAGTTTTGGTGAGTTGTTGGCCCAATGCAAGGTAATTATTGTTACTATAACAAAAGGAAAAGGCTACTCTACAAGAAAGAAGAGGGTAGGAATGCCTAACTTAGTAAGTCTACTACTGACCTTGTTGCTAAGGAAAAGGGGAACGCTAAGATGGATGAGCCCTAAAATCAAAGAAGAGGGCCATGAGGAGGTTCCTAAGGTTAGTTCCTTAGTAGCTCATTAAGATGAGCTAGGTATTCTAGATGAAGAGGCATATAAGGAAGATAATGCCATCACCTAACTAGTATAACATAGGAAGAGGTAAGAGCTGGTGAATGAGAGGAGGTGATTGAGTTGAGGAGTGAGGGACAATAGGTTGTCACCTTTTCCTAGGCCCCTTCTTGCCAACACTTTAATGGGAATCAAACCACTGTAACCATAGGATCCATTACCTGAGTAAAGAGCGAGAGGACTACAAAACCTAGCATTGAGAATCCATCTTTGAACAATTAGATCTTGAAGACATTCGTTTAGTGTCTTCATTTCATTGTATAATTGTTTTGCATTTCATCAAGTACATTTGTCGGTATTACATGATGGCGAACCAACACAATAATGCTTGGTGTGTTAGCTATTCTTGGACCTACAAAAGCAAGAGAAACCGGCCATACATTACTTACAATTCACGTAGATGAACCGGTTGCTAAATGCTCTAAGAGGACTGATTTAAGCATCATTTTGTATTGTTGAATTTTCCTTATTTAGAATAGGTATAAATACTTGTTATTTAGGGTTTTTGGACAACACTTTTCATATTATAACTTGTTGCTTTTCACATGGAGAGGGCTACCTCCTTTCACAAAAACACACTCTTATCAATTTCCATTAGAGATTGTGGCGAGTGGGACTTCAATTGTTGTGAGTAATATCAACAATTGCAAGTTTTCCTAATTCTACTAGTGCGTCATATCTAGTATGAATTTGGAATCCTTTCTATTTTGTTCTTGTTGTATGAATTAGGGTTTATGACCAATTAGGGGTCACGTCTATTTTATTCACAATTGTTCAATTGAATCTTTAATTAGCATTGTTTAATTGCAATTGGATCTTTAGCACATCACACTTTGTAGAACCTACCATTGTGGCATGAGAGGCTAAGTTTGTCTTGAACGTTTGCATTGAGGATAAGGCCTTCAATGACTAGGCTACCTCTATTGAGCCAATGTCTAGTTTAGTCTTTCCCTAAGACTGGCGAATACGGGATGATGAGAGGTCGCTAGTGAATGACAACAATTTGGAGAGATATGTCAATGTTAAGTAGTATGGGGTATGTTTTTCCCCCTCTAACATGTATAACAATTGTTTCATCTATCTCATTGTTTTTTCTTTCTTGTGTTACAGTCACAATCTACTGTAGTGGTGTAGAGGTTTCTAAAGGCTTGAAAGGAAAAGATGAGGAAGCGGTGGCAAACTAACTTCAAATACAATATCCTTGTTGACAAGAACCACAAATTGCATAATTGCATTGACTATTTATTGTAGAGAGCTCATGAAGTAGAGAACACTTTGAGAAGAGTAGAGGAGGAGGTCCAGTAGAAGGTGGCTGAGGTAGACAAACTTATTAAGGAGGATTAGACTCAAGTAAAGGAAATGTGTTGGCTAAACCGACGCTATGGCGAGCAAGAATGCCGCTCTCTAAACAAAACTTTCCAATGCACATCTTCAAAAAGAGGTGCTAGGGATGGAAGTTCTTGAGCTCAAGACCTAGCTTAGTTTAACCAACGGTGAACTCACTGTGTTGAGGCCACTGGTTAGCTCCATTGAGGATAAAGAGAGGGAGTATGGAGGTAACATCATCTTACTTGAGGAGGAGCCTAAGTGCCGCTAGAAATAAATTGAAGAATATTAGTGAAGTGTTAGTGCCAACTCATAGGGCCTAAAGAAGGAGGTCTTTAATGAGATCATGGGGAACTAGGAATGGTTAAAGCTTCAAGGAGATGTCTTCGACAACATAATGAAGGAAACTAAGAAGATAGTCATGGAACATTATCCATACCTTCAATTGGATTTTTTAGACTTCAATGATGGGGTTCCTATCAACTTCGAGGTTCCTTAGGAAAAGGGTGTTGATGAAGTGCTTGGAGTCGAGGTTGTTGAAGAGGGCTAAGATTAAGAAGGTGAAGAGATCCCTTCCCCTCTAAGTTCTAGAGGGGACTTGGGTTATGCTAAGGACGTTCCTTCTCCTCTGAGCTCCGACCCTTCAAAGGACCCTAACCTTTGAAGGAAGTTAGGCCTCTAGTAGCCGAGCCTAGGGAAGATGGCAACCAAGTGTCTAAAGCCATGGTGGATCCACCTCAATAATGAATCTATTTTCCTACTCTTCCTTTTCTTTCTTTTTCTTATAATTCTTCACAATCGAGATGCTAACCTCACAACATAAACAACTTTCCTTGAATGAATGAATGAAATATTTTTCCTCCATTTTCTTTCTTTCCTCATCTTTTCTCCTTCCACTTTCCCTTTGGTTAGGTTAAGGTTATCATGCTATTTAGAGAATCCATTGACTAAAGCTAAGCTTTTGGATTCCTCATAAGTTTGCAACAATAGGAACATATTCCCTATTGGGAGTACTTTGAACCATAGTTATCAAAATCATAATTCCACTTATATGATTCTACGAGTTTACATTTTTATGAGGCTTTTTTGAGTTAAATTGTGTATAAAATTGTTTTGGTGTAAACTTGTGGTAGAATCGTAATTTAGGTGTATGGTTCAACAAGTTTATTATTTCATAGATTTTATGCGATTCCACACAATTCTACATGGTTCTATACGATTCTATGCAAGTCTACTTGATTTAAGTTTAATAGGCTATCAAAGCTGAGAAAAGAACTAAATTTCTATAATTTAAAGCAAACTCATCAAATTATAAGTGAATTGTATTTGCTTTTTTAATTGAAATTGATTTCATTACTAGCTTCATTATTGAAAACCTTTCATTGATAATGGATTGGTAGTTGAAGAAGAAGATATTTAATTTATCGAATGATGATTGGTTGGATATCATTTCATATGAAAGGGGTAAGGAAAAAATAAAAGTAATATTATGGAAGAAATTGGTGCACTTATAAATTTGGAGAGTCATGGCCTAGAAAAGTTGAAATTAAGATGTTTTAGAAATTTATGATATTGATGCTATTAAAGACTAAATACAAATGAATACTTTAAAAGACTCAGAATAAGAAGATATTGATATTATTAGTAGTGGTATAAAAACAACATTAACAATAACGATAATGATAAAGTTAATTATGATTATGTTAGGTGAGATTGTGGTAGTTTTAATAATTTTGGGTAGTTAATGATTAATGCTTTATATTTAGTTTATTTTTTTTATCATGATAATTCAAATTGCAATATAATTTATATTGATACTAATATATATTTTTTAGTTTTACGCAATAGCATAATGATATATAATTAACTATTTATACTATAATTTATATTGTGATCAAAATTTATGTGGAATTTCTTTATTTATGGTATTTATTTTAAGTTTTTCATGACTTCTATAAATATATTTACATTTTTTTAACTACTAATTTACACAAGATTCTATATTTTGATTTTATAGACTTTTTGGCAATTTTAGGTAAAATGGTGAGTTTGACAACCTTGCTTTAGACGTTCAAACTTGGGTTTAGTTGATGAAGCATCCCACTTGGTTTAGTCGAGGTTATCAACTAACAAAGTTTGAAAAGGCTAGGTTGTCTCATACACTTATTGATGGGTGTCAAATCCAACAAGAATAAAACCTACTCCTAGACAATTATATGATTTGCATATAGTGGTGAGTAGGGTCGAATCCACAGAGATTGGTTAAATTTATTTCTATCCAAGGAGAATAAAAAGGAAAAGGAAAATGGGGGGTTTGGTTTGTGAATCGAATAAAGTTAAAACAAGATAAGAAAATTGAATATTGATAAAAGCCTAGCTAAAGGAATCAAGATAGTTTAATTCAAGGAATTGATCATCGAAGCAAATGTTCTCTATTCTTGTTCCTAGATAAACTGGTTATGGTTATTAACAAGCTCTAACAACCTATCTCTCCGTACTTCCTCGATAACCAAGAGAAGCTCTTTGATTATTTCTCTTATCGATTAGACAATTCTAGACAAGCGCTTAGGATTTAATCTACCAATAGCATTAAAATCTAGAGAGACCACCAATTCATGCCAGTAGATTATAAGATAACATATTTAAACATGATCACACACCTCCATAACATGAATTCGATCATCTCTTTTATAACCAAACATGTTATTGCGTCACTAAGACTAGAACAATCAAACAATTACGGATTTGACGTACTAGTTGACAATATATTAACTTGCTAATTGAGTAGAAGAGCTCTATTCATACCAATCAACAAAGATAATAATGACAAAACGATCAGAAGATATATGAATACCCGAAAGCAAAGAATAGAATAAATACAAGTCAATTAGACCTTACAATTCGTGGAGAATTAAACATCTATGACCCTTTGGCTAGAAAAGTAGCTTAGCTACTCATGTTCATCAACAAAACGAAAATAAAAAGTAGAAACATCATGAACCCGGTTGCCTGCTCTGCCTCCAAGATGATCCAAGGTTCTTCAAGATCCCAAAGATTCAAAAGTTCCCTCACCCTCTAGGGTTGGTTCTATTTATATTGTTAGAGGGATGGCATGTGATCTTTTGCTAACAAGATACGAAAATATCTTTCCTTTTCCAAGTAGATTTCGAGAAGTGAATCTTCGTCTGCCTGGCACGCCCTACCATACGGCCGTGGGTCAAGCCGTGCCTTCCTCTGTGCATAATTCACGTATCATCTTCCGTATCCAGTGTGTAACACGGCTCCACCCACGGCTAGATTTTCAACCGTGCCTTCCTCTGTGCATGATCTACAAGCTCTTCATCCTTGTTCAGTGTGTACCACGGTCTACACCACGGCTAGATCCTAGGTCGTGCCATCCTCTGTCAAAGTTCCACAATTTCTTCTCCTTGGCACGTCTAGCTTCCACCACGGCTCCAAGCACGGTTTCTCCCACGGCTGCCACCACGGCCGTACCCTAAGCCGTGTCTCTCTCTGTTGAAAGTCCTCATTTCCGCCTTCTTGTCCAGTGTGTAACACGGTTTGCGCCATGGCCGTGCCTCAAACCGTGCTTCCGATACACGGCCGTGTACTTCAACCGTGTATCTTCCTGTTGATTCAAAACCAAGTACACGGCCGTGTACTTCAATTACACGCCCATATACTTCCCTCCGGCGGTGTAAATCCTTGTCTTTGAACCAAGTTGTAGATGACTTCTCTAATTTACTTGAATTAGCATCCTTGACTCCATTTAACCTGATTTATCACCATAATAGAATTAAGTACCATTTCCTTATGATTTCTATAAAATCAATAATAATTTAACACAATTTATACTATAAAGATTGAGTATAAAATGGCTCTATCAAATTCCCCCACACTTAAACTCTTGCTTGTCCTCAAGCAATTGCATTAAATCAATTGAGAAATCTATCATAGATTATACAAACTTTCTTTTCATCATCCCAAGCATCTATTCATTTGTAATTCATGACTTGTAATTTAATGTCTACTACTTCAACTAAACTGGTTTCCTGTGATCAAATTACCATGGACAAAATTTAATAGCTAATCTAAACAAAACAAACTTTAATCCTCATGTTTAGCAAAAGAATTTTTATTCCAAAAGTAAATACTTAATCCACTAAGGAAAAACACCCAATTAAACTTCATTGGATATTATCAAGCATATAATCCTTGCAGTATAAAGTAAAAGCATATGGTATAAGCTCTTTGCTAGATATTCTCCCTTTTATACATCTTTGTTTTATTCAATGAATGTTTACATTCATGTTCTTTTGATTTATTCAAGCATCTATTTTGACGGGTTTTTGCCCGCTTCTTTTCATGAACTTTTGCCTTTTTCGCCCTTATCGTTATAGTGAGTTCATTGAGTCGGCAACATCCCGAGCTCATCACTCAAGTGACCGGGTTTTGAAATACCCCTACGGACTCTTCCTCACTCTAACATTCAAGTTTGAATACTCTTAACTCAATTAGTTGAATCATTGGAGTAATGGCTATGCTTGATTCTTTTTTTTTTTTTTTCACTAAGTGTTATGATTGCTTTACAAACAACTTCAAAGAGTATACAGTAGCTAATATAACCTAGAAGTAAACTTGTTTATTTTTCACTTAGGGATTCGACTTACTCTTAGACTTCCAATTCTAAAGCTAAATACAAGGTAAATTTGTTTCTTAAAGATTTCACTACTTAATTTTAACCATGTATTTTAATCACAGCAGTGGGTGAGTAAAGCATTTGAACAAGTCAATTTCACATTGTGTAGATGCTTATTATAACATTTAGTACAATCTCTAGATTTCATGATAATTTTGAAAAAAAAAATGTGGCTTAAAATTGCTTAAGGACAAACATTCAGAGTATAAGTTAGTTCTCTATTCTCTATATTTTATTATCCTCTCCCCCACACTTAGTTTGAACAGTGTCCTCACTGTTCCTAATTTAGCACAATTGAAAAGGAATTAACAACTCAAGGAACATTAGAGAATAAGAGAAAGGAAATACTGGTACTTCCCTGGTATTGGAGTTTTCCCCTTAAGCTCTGGAAAGTGTCATCTGATTATGTGTATCCTTGCTACAGCTGATCCAAAGAGTTCAAAACTACACGAAAATAAAAACAAAACTAAACTAAAACAAAAGCAAAACTAAAGCAAAACAAATCTAAAAGAATTTTTTTTTTTTTTTTGACATGGGTTGCCTCCCATGAAGCGCCTTTCTTTAATGTCTTTGGCTAGACGTTCCTGGCTAGATGTTCGGATAAGGATTTTGATTTCAGCTTGGGTGCCTATGGTGATGGGTTAATAACATCCGCAACAAAAACAGTGGAAATATCGTTAGGATGTTTCATGGCATCATAAATGTTAAATTTAATCACTTTACCATCAAATTCCATAGTGAGGGTGCCATCATTTACATCAATTTTCGTTTTAGAAGTCTTAAGGAATGGTCGCCCTAATAATATTAGTGATGAAGTATGAGAATCACTATCGTCCATGTCAAGCACATAAAAATCAGCAGGAAAAACCAACCCATTGACTTGAACTAAAACATCCTCTAGAACTCCCTCAGGATAAACATTGGACCTGTCAGCAAGTTGAACAATAACACCCGTTTCCTTCAAAGGACCAACATTTAAACGTTGATAAACAAACAAAGGCATGACATTGATAGAAGCTCCTAAATCACACATGGCTTTAGCGATTCCAAGATTACCTATTTTGCAAGGAATAGTAAACATACCTGGATCCTTGCATTTAGGAGGAAGCTTCTTCTGAATAATAGCTGAAACATTTTCACTTACATTAATCTTTTCATTGCCTTTCAACTTCCTTTTGTTAGTGCATAAGTCTTTGAGAAATCTAGCATAGCGCGGTATTTGCTTAATTGCATTAAGCAAAGGAATATTTACCTCGACTTTGCGAAAAGTTTCCAGAATCTCTTTTTCTTCCGCTTCATTCTTGGATTTCGCCAATCTGGAGGGGAAAGGAGGTGGTATCAATGTGACCTTTGATGGCTCAACTAGAGACTTGCTAATCTGGTTGCCCTGCTGGCTTGGAGTCGAAATCTCTTTCTTGGTCTCCTCCTCAAGATTAGACGGATGTCCTTTCTTATTTGATCCCTGCAATTCTGTTCCACTTCTCAAGGTAATTGCATTAACGCTTTGCTTCGGGTTTGTAATAGTTTGAGAAGGTAACTTACCTTGAGTTTCTAACCTATTGACAGCAGAAGCAAGTTGGCTTACCTGATTCTCCAAGTTTTGAATGCTTTGCTTTGTTTCCTCCTGAAATTGTTTGGTATTAACAGCGAGAGACTTAACAATGTCCTCAAGAGACATACCTGAAGTGGAAGGAGCTTGGGGTACTTGGTGTGATGGCTTAGGCTGGAATTGTTGGAATTGTTGTGGGTTATTGTCATATCGGAAGTTAGGATGATCCCTCCATCCAGGATTGTAAGTATTCGAGTAGGGGTCATACTTCCTTTGCGGTTGTCCTGGAAATCCGCCTACAACATTGGCGTGTTCATGATTGTCATCTTGCAATGTGGGGCACATGTCAGTCGGATTATTAGGAGCTGCATAAATTCCACAAGCTTTCACCTGCTGGGTATTTCCAAGAGCTAGCTGCTGCACAAGGGAGGTAAGATTAGAAATTTGATGTTCAAGGTTAGACACACTTACCTCATTTACCTTCCTTGAAGATGTATCATGCCTATACCCAAATTGTTGTGAATTAGCAGCCATAATGGAGATCAATTCCCTAGCTTGCCCAGGGGTTTTGTTTACTATGGCGCCTCCACTTGCAGCATCCATCATCTTTCTTTCCATCGGAAGTAGGCCTTCATAGAAATATTGGATGAGGAGTTGTTCAGATATCCCATGTTGTGGGTAACTTGCACACAGTTGCTTGAACCTCTCCCAATACTCATGAAGAGTCTCGGTGTCCCTCTGTTTTATACCACAAATTTCTCTTCTTATACCAGCGGCTCTGGATGTGGGGAAGAATTTGTCCAAGAAGAGTCTCACCATATCAGTCCATGTGGTTATAGAACCTGGAGGCAAATAAAACAACCAATCTTTAGCTTTAGTACTTAAAGAAAACGGGAAAGCACGTAGCTTGATTTGATCGTCGGTTATCCCTTGCGGCCTCATACTAGAACACACTATATGAAACTCTTTCAAATGCTTGTGAGGATCTTCATTCTCAAGACCATGAAATGTAGGTAGCAGATGTATCAACCCAGATTTCAATTCGAATTCCACAGCTAGTTCGAGATAGTGAATACAAAGTAGTTGTTGATTCACATCCGGTGCAGCCAACTCCCTTAAGGTTCTCTCGAGATTTGCCATGTCGTCCTCTTTTTCAGAATCAAGGGATGAATCAGACAAGTCCGATACTAAGTTCGGTCTGGGGGATGATCTAGCTTCTTATCGCAGCCTCTTTAGAGTCTTCTCAATCTCCGGATTATAAGTTACTTCACCTGTCTGAGAAGAACGAGTCATACAAGAATAGAAATAAATATGACACCAATCCCCGGCAACAGCGCCAAAATTTGATGGTTGTTGAATCCAACAAAAATAAAACCTACTCCTAGACAATTATATGATTTGCATATAGTGTTGAGTAGGGTCGAATCCACAGAGATTGGTTAAATTTATTTCTATCCAAGGAGAATAAAAAGGAAAAGGAAAATGGGGGGTTTGGTTTGTGAATCGAATAAAGTTAAAACAAGATAAGAAAATTGAATATTGATAAAAGCCTAGCCAAAGGAATCAAGATAGTTTAATTTAAGGAATTGATCATCGAAGCAAATGTTCTCTATTCTTGTTCCTAGATAAACTGGTTATGGTTATTAACAAGCTCTAACAACCTATCTCTCCGTACTTCCTCGATAACCAAGAGAAGCTCTTTGATTATTTCTCTTATCGATTAGACAATCCTAGACAAGCGCTTAGGATTTAATCTACCAATAGCATTAAAATCTAGAGAGACCACCAATTCATGCCAGTAGATTATAAGATAACCTATTTAAACATGATCACACACCTCCATAACATGAATTCGATCATCTCTTTTATAACCAAACATGTTATTGCGTCACTAAGACTAGAACAATCAAACAATTACGGATTTGACGTACTAGTTGACAATATATTAACTTGCTAATTGAGTAGAAGAGCTCTATTCATACCAATCAACAAAGATAATAATGACAAAACGATCAGAAGATATATGAATACCCGAAAGCAAAGAATAGAATAAATACAAGTCAATTAGACCTTACAATTCGTGGAGAATTAAACATCTATGACCCTTTGGCTAGAAAAGTAGCTTAGCTACTCATGTTCATCAACAAAACGAAAATAAAAAGTAGAAACATCATGAACCCGGTTGCCTGCTCTGCCTCCAAGATGATCCAAGGTTCTTCAAGATCCCAAAGATTCAAAAGTTCCCTCACCCTCTAGGGTTGGTTCTATTTATATTGTTAGAGGGATGGCATGTGATCTTTTGCTAAAGACTGTCTCTCCTTGAGGTGCACCAGTCCTATTTATGAAGAAGAAGGATGGAAGCATGAGACTCTGTATAGATTATAGGGAGTTAAACAAGGTCACAATCATGAACAAGTATCCTCTTCCCAAGATAGATGACTTGTTTGACCAATTGTAAGAAGCTCAGGTGTTCTTTAAAGTAAACCTAAGATTAGGCTACCATTAACTCAAAATCAAAGAAGAGGACATCTGGAAAACAACATTCTGGACTAGGTATGGGCACTACAAGTTTCTGGTAATGCCCTTTGAACTAACAAATGCACTAGCTGCATTCATAGATTTAATGAACAAAGTATTCAGGGATTTTTTGGATAAATTTGTAATCGTCTTTATAGACGATATCCTGATATACTCTAGAAGCACTGAAGAGCATGAAGAACTCTTGAAATTGGTATTAAATAGGTTACAAGATGAGAAGTTATATGCCAAATTCAGTAAATGTGAATTTTGGCTAAACAAGTAGTCTTCTTAGGTCATGTGGTTAATAGGGATGGGATATTCGTAGACCCAGAAAAGGTGAGAGAGATAGTAGATTAGCATAGACCAAAAATAGTTACAGAGGTAAGAAGCTTCCCAGGTTTAGCAGGCTACTATAGGAGATTTGTAGAAGGGTTTTCCAAAATAGTAACTCCTCTCACTAGATTGACTAAGAAGAATGTGAAATTTGAATGGGATGACAGATGTGAAGCCAGTTTTTAGATGCTCAAAGAGAAATTGGTGTCAGCACTAGATTTAACTTTGCCCAAGAGTGGAGAAGAGTTTATAGTGTATAGTGATACCTTAATTCAAGGGTTGAGGTGTGTATTGATGCAAGGTGGTCAAGTAATCACTTATGCATCGCGAAAACTAAAGCCATATAAAATGAACTACCCAACTCTTGACTTAGAATTGGCAGTTGTAGTATTAGCTTTGAAGCTATGGAGGCATTACTTGTATGGAGAAAGGTGCAAAATTTTTATTAACCATAGAAGCTTGAAATACATATTTACGTAGAAAGAACTGAATATGAGATAGAGGAGATGGTTTGAGTTAATCAAGGATTACGACCTGAAGATACAATACCACCTAGGAAAAGCCAATGTGGTGGCAGACAACTTTAGTAGAAAGAAACAGAGCAATGTAGCCACTCTCATCACTTCGTAGAAGGAGTTATTAGAAGATATGCGCAAATTGGAACTAGAAATTTTAACACAAGAAGTGGGAGTAAAAATGACTACTTTAAGGATTCAGCTAACCATAATGGACAGAATTAAAGCTAGTCAGATGGAAGATAAGGACAATCAAGAGATTAAGAGCAGAATAAAACAAGGCAAGGCACCAGAATTCAACTTAGATGTAGAAGGGACTTTAAGGTACAAAACGATACTATGTATACCAAGGGATGCAAAATTGAAGAGAAAAATAATGAAAGAGGCGCATCACTCCGCCTTCACAATACATCCTAGAAGTACCAAAATGTACAAGGATGTGAAGAGCTATTATTAATAGAGAAATATGAAGAGAGAAATAGTAGAATATGTAGCCAGATGCCTCACATGCCAATAAATTAGAATAGAACATCAGAGACCAGTTGGAGAATTACAGCTTCTTCTAGTACCAGAGTGGAAATGGGAGCATGTGACAATGGACTTTGTTACAGCCCTCCCGAATATCGGGGAGAAGCAGGATGCAATTTGGGTCATAGTGGACAGATTAACTAAGTCTACTCATTTTATACTTATCGGAGTAGGATACAAATTGGAGAAACTAGCTCAGATATACATATAGGAGATAGTTAGACTGCATGGAGTGCTAGTGATAATCACTTCTGATAGAGAGTAGATTTTGGAGTAGCCTACACAAGGCATTGTGCACTAAATTGCAATTTAGCATGGCATTCCACCCATAGACAAATGGTTAATTTGAAAAGACCATATAAATATTGGAAGATTTGCTTAGGTCATGTGCACTAGATTTTGGAGGCAATTGGAATGAGCATATACCTCTGGTGGAGGTTATTTATAATAACAATTACCAAGCAATTATCCAGATGGCACCATCTGAAGCTCTTTATGGAAGAAAGTGCAAATCTCCACTACATTAGGACGAAGTGGGAGAAAGACAGATGATGGGGTCGGAATTAGTATAAGAAGCAGTAGACAAGGTGAAACTAATCAGGTAGAGAATACATATGGCCTAATCTCGACAAAAGAGCTATGCAGACAAAAGAAGACGCCCTTTGGAATTTTAAGTGGGAGATAAGGTATTATTGAGGATTTTTTCAACAAAAGGGGTGATTAGATTCGAGTTGAGAGGAAAGTTAAACCTAAGATATATAGACCCATTTGAGATTTTAGAGAGAATAGGCATGGTGGCTTATAGGTTAGCTCTTCCACCAACTTTACCTAGGGTACATAATGTATTCCATGTATCCATGCTAAAGAAATGTGTACCCGACCTAGATTAGATATTGGCTTTGGAACCATTGAATGTGTAGCCAAATCTGACATCTTTGGAAATGCCAATAAGAATTCTGGACACTGAAGAACGGGTACTAAGACGGAAAACAATCCCTCATGTTAAAGTGCAATAGACAAACCAAATAGAAAAGGAAGCGACATGGGAACCGAAAGTAAAAATGAGGAAGAAGTATCCAGAACTCTTCTGATGGGAATCAAACTTCTGGATCCAACATTGGGAAGCCTACTTGAAAACAAACGGAACCAAGATAATCACATATTGTCTTTATTTATTTTATAATAATTTTTTTTTTGCATTTTGTTAGGTACATTTTGTCGGTTTTTACAAAAAGACAACTAAGCACAATAGCAATTGGTTTGTGAATGGTTCACGGTCCATAATGAACCGAATTAAACCAAGGGAGAATTGGTCTTGTGTTCCTCCTTGTGACCATGATTGAAGCTTGAAGTGTCCGGCCATGTGTACTAGTTACTTAGGTTATTTTTCCATAATTATAGTCGGGTATAAATACTTGTTATTTAGGTTTTGTAAAGGGAATTTTTTTTTGAGAAATAATTCACATGTTATTTCCATGAGGAGGCTTTCCTTTCACGCATAAACTCTTATCAATTCATTTTGAATTGTGGCGAGTTGGATTTGATTGTTGTTGTGCGTAATATTAACAATATCAAATCAATCCTAATTCCAACTAGTGCGTAACATCTGGTACGAAATTAGCTCTTCTTTTCTCTCTCTTGTTCACATAATTTAGGGTTCATATAAGTTAGGTTTCATGCCAATTGGTGGGGAATGGTTACTTTGTTTGTTCCATTCTTGATTTATATTGCAATTGCCCTTTGAGCACATCATAATTTTGGTATTAGAACATGGTTTTGTGAAGGGAATTCATGATTTTCAATTTGGGGATTTAGGGTTCTTGTTGTTCCATTTCGCAATTGATGTTGTATAAAGTGGAATTGAAGGTCTTGTGTTGATTGTGTCATGTTATCCTTGCTTATTGTGGCTTGAAGTGTGGAAATTATATTAAGGTTCACTACCGTGAGATCCTTGTGTAGAAGATAGGGAGGCCATTTGAATTTAAATTCCGTAATTGTAAAGGGGTATAGTAATTGCTCATTGATTTGCTTTGATTACAACATTAACTTGAGTAATTGAGGAAAGTGATTATTACAACATTGCTGTGTGTGGGAACCGTGATTGCTTATGTGCGTGTTGTGCTATTGAGGGTGTGTAGTCTTGTAGGAGTGTGTGTGTTTGTTGCCGTGTAGGTATGGTGTGAGGTTATGTGTATACCGTGAGGTGTATGTTGTTGTTGAGACTTGTTGTTGTGACGTGGTGTGTAAATGTATATGCCGTAAGTTGTGTTGAGTCTTGGTGGAGTGTGTATTGTGTCTTGAAGTGTATTGAACCTTGACGGTGTATGTGGTACCGTGGGTGTGTGCATACTTGAACCGTGGAGGTGTTGGTGTGTAGTTGTGTGGTACCATGAAGGTGTATTATGTTGTTGTGTTGTGAGCGCTGTGAAGGTGTGTTGTTGTTAGTGTGAAGGTGTGTTGTGTTGTGAGTGCTGTGAAGGTGTGTTATTGTTGCCATGTAGGTGTGTGGTGTTGTTTGTGTGTATTGAGCCGTGGAGTGTGTTGTTGTTGTGAAGGAGTGATTGTGAGTATAAAAAAAAAAAAATGCAAAATCATGTCAAATGATAGTGTAAATGGTGGAATTGGCAATGAGGCCAATAGTTAAGTTGGAGGAGGTCAGGGTCATCGTGCTGCAGGTGGAAGAACATTAGAAGAACAATTGCAGGATTTCACCACTATTGTTGCTACATTAGCAACACAAGTAGATCAAATGATGATGCCACAACCACCAGTGGCAAACCTTCAGGCACCCCCACTTCGGGTAGCCCATTAAAATGCTTGCAAGGAAGGAGCTATTGGAGGCAATAGGGGTAGGAGGATGGAAGGTGATTACCATGCTTTTAGGGAGGAAAGGGATGATAATTTTGAAAATGATCCTTACCTTAATCATGAGTTTAGACTGCCTCGGGGCTTAGAATATGTGAAATTGTAGATGCCTTCATTTGCTGAAAGGGGTTTTACAAAAGACTACTTGGATTGGGAGGATAAGGTCAAGGGCCTATTTGAGTGCTGTGAGATTGATGATCACACTCGAGTTCATCTTGCAGTTGTAGCATTTACAATCTATGCCGCCTTATGGTGGAAGAATCTTGTGGTTAGTAGATGAAGAGATAGTGAGGCCAATATACATACTTGGAGGGAAATGAAATGGATAATGAGAAAAAGGTTTATACTTGAGCACTATAGGCAAGAGTTGTTTATGCATCTCCAAACACTGAGGCAAGGAGGTAAAACAGTTGACGATTATGTATAGGAGTTTAAGACACTAATGATCGGATGTGGGTCAATTGAACCTCCTAAGCAAACCCTAGCTTGATTTGTGTCAAGGTTAAAGTATGAAATTGCTTGCATTGTAGAGCTCTAGAGGTATAACACACTAGATGAGGCCATCCAACTAGCTCTGAAAGTGGAGAGACAGAGGTGATCTAACCCTTTTTGAACAACGAGCAACAGGTATGGAACTTCTACCAAACCTCATGGGTCAGATAGTTAGCAGGGTGAACAAAAGGGAATAGGGGAAAATGATAAGATTGTGGACAAAAATATAACTATTACTGATAGGGAGAGGGAAATTTCTGGAAAAGGAAAAGAGGTTATTGGAGCTGATATCCGATAAACAGTGCTAGGGACAACTAATGGAAAGATGCGTCAAATTAAATGTTTCAAATGCATGGGTTTTTGACACATGGCTGCTCAATGTCCCAACAAAAGGGTGATAATTGCTATGGAGGGAAACAGTGAGGATGGTCAAGAAGAATTAGTTGAGCCTGTAGATTTGTCAATAGTACTATAGGAGTATTATAATGGTCATGATACTAAGACACATGAAGACAAGGGAAATGGTAAATATCTGTCTATTAATGTATTATAAAGGGTCATGACTATATCTCTAAATGTTGAGGATGTATAGAGGGAAAACCTATTCCATACTCCTTATTGGGTTTAAGGTAATTTATGTGTTCTTTTTATTGATGGTGGAAGTTGCACAAATGTAATAGTTGCTGCAATAGTAAATAGATTGCAACTAGTCACTAGTCCGCATCCTCATCCTTATAAATAACATTGGCTGAATGAACAGGATAGTCTGCATGTTACTCAAAGGGCTAAAGTGCCTTTCAACATAGGAGATAGATACTATGATGAAATTGTTTGTGATGTTCTTCCTATGTGTGCCTTTTATATACTATTGGGTAAACCTTGGTTGTTTGACAGGAAGGTGCTACATGATGAGTTTAGAAATACTTATGTATTCTAGAAGGATGGTGCATGGGTTGTCTTGACCCCTATGTTACCAACTGAGGTATACAAATTCCAAGAATAGATCAACAAAACTATCGGGCACTCAAGACTTCAAGGCAACAAGCAAATGTAAACTAAGGTTTTCACTCCATGGAAACACCCATTAGATTTAAGGACAAATCTTTCATAGGCCTAAGGAGATGATGGGAATCAAACTTCTAGATCCAATATTGGGAAGCCTACTTGAAAACAAATGGAACCAAGACATTCACATATTGTCTTTATTTATTTTATAATAATTGTTTTTGCATTTTATCAGGTATATTTTGTCGGTTTTTACAAGAAGACGACCAGGCATAATAGTAATTGGTTTGTGAATGGATCACGATCCACAATGAACTGAATTGAACCAAGGGAGAACCAGTCTTGTGTTCCTCCTTGTGACCGTGATTGAAGCTTGAAGTGATTGGCCATGTGTACTAGTTACTTAGGTTATTTTTCCATAATTGTAGTAGGGTATAAATACTTGTTATTTAGGTTTTATAAAGGGACTTTTGTTTTGAGAAATAATTCACATGTTATTGCCGTGATGAGGCTCTCCTTTCACGCATAAACTCTTATCAATTCTTCTAGAATTATGGTGAGTTGGATTTAAGTCTTTTTGTGTGTAATATTAACAATATCAAATCAATCGTAATTCTAACTAGTGCGTAACATCTGGTAAGGAACTAGCTCTTCTTTTCTCTCTCTTGTTCACGCAATTTAAGGTTCATACAAGTTAGGTTTCATGCCAATTGGTGGGGAATTGTTACTTTGTTTATTCCATCCTTGATTTATATTGCAATTGCCCTTTAGGCACATCATCTTCTAGAATCGGGTACTTTTGAGGACGAAAGTTTTATGAGGGGAGAATGTAATACCTAAATATTTTTACGATGTATCAATATATATATATATATATATATATATATATATATATATATATATATGTTATAACATTATAATGTAAACCAAAGCTAAGATAAGGAATTCATAAATTTTGAGGGACAGATATGTTTTTTCACGACGAGAGTATAAATACTCTATAATAACCCTAGGTCTACTCTTTTCACTTTATTAGTAACCACATAGTGACAAGTAGGAAAAGGAGGAGACGCTCTTGTCAGGAACCCTAAAGACGAAAGGAAAAAGGAGCGACCTAATTTCAAATACAAAAGGTAAGGAATCTTATATGAATTTTAATTTAGGTATTGGAATTGGAATTTATGAGTGTTGTATGCACATTAGGACTCAAGATTTGAGAAGGAACGATATGAGAAAGGGGAATCAACGGCTTAAGGATACGATTTGTGGAATTTTTGAAGTAATCTAATTCGTGTAATTTAATTATAATTACATGTTTTAGGGATTTAATCAAGCTTAGGAATAGAGAGAACTGGGATTAAGAGAAATTGGAATGAAGGATTAGGAGTTCGTGGAGAATGTTAAAGGTAATATAGCCTAGCAACATAGTCATATTTCAACCGTGTTGAATTCGAAAGTTACATCGAGAGATACATAGCCTCCCAACATGGTCATATTTCGATCATGTTAAGTCAAAGGTAACACAGTCGTGTTTCGACTGTGTTAAGTGTGAAGGTTACATCGAGAGATAAACGGCCTTTTAACACAGTCGTGTTTCGACCGTGTTGAGTCAAGGGTAACATGGCCTCCTAACATGGTCGTGTTTCGACCATGTTGAATTAAGAAGAACACGACCTCCCAACATGGTCATGTTCCAACCGTGTTGAAGCTAAACTTTACATCGAAAGATACACGACCTTAACATGGTCATGCTCTAGCCCGAGTTGAGCATCACGGTCCCTAACATGGCCGTATTGAATAAAGTATAACATAATTATATATTCATTTAACTTCAAATTAAACTAATTTTTGCACAACCTAGATAGCTAGCAAGGCCTTAGAGAAATTAAATAAATGAGATTAAGAGAAATAAGAGATTGATATTGATCTTAGATTAAGTACTAAGAAGAGCTTGTTGATTTGTACAAATTTCAATTTAGTTTAAGTTCAAGACCAAGAAGTGCTTAAGGCTAGGATTCAAGGTACGTGTAACTTGCATGTTGATTTGTGCTTGTTTAAGTTAGCTTATGCATTGAAATTGTTTAAGTTAAATGATTTGGGTTAAGTGCTTAAGTTATATGTTGTATGTGCTTGGCTCGACCTAGGGGCCCGTAGTGGTAGATCCCTATGGGGCACCCTAATGACCTTTGTATGACGTTGTCCCTAGTGGAGTCGTGCTTGGAAATGATCTGGGTTGAATGTTAGTTAAGAGGTTTAAGTGCACATGGGTATGGGGCCCATAGTGGCAGTTTCCATCATCGAGATTAAGTGGTTTAAGTGAACATGGATGTGGGGCTCGTAGTGTCAGTTCCCATCCTTAGGTTTAAGTATACATGGGTGTAGAGCTTATAGTGGCAGTTCCCATCACTAAATCATGCTCCAGTATGTTAAGTGTGTGAAGGGGATCATGAGTATCCTGTTGATACTTGTGGACCTAAAAGGTATTAAGGAAATGGTTGTTTGTGTTTAAGTATTGCATGATGTATGTGATACTTGTTCATGTTCATTTATACGTGTATATTTGTGTTATACGTATTAGGCATTAGCTTACCCTTTGGGGAACAATTTTAGATGTAGGTGTTGAAGGAAATGAGAACCCAGAAGATAACTTGGGTTTAGGTGAGCCACATAAAGAGGAAGACGAAGATTACCATTATTATTATGGTGATTAGGATTTGGGAGATTTATGTTATTTAACTGTAATAGACGGTATCTTTTTATAATGTTATTTTGGTGGTTAAAGACTTCCGCTACATTAGATATTTGATATGGTTTATAAAAGTATTTGAATTTTGGGGATGTATGGAATGTTTTTATATAGAAATTACAGGTTAAATTGCATAAGAGTTGATTCAGAGCCTTAATGTGTTCTTATGGGATAAAGACACATGGCGAGCAGTATCACGGCCCGAGTTTCAAGGCGTTATAGTTAAGGTTTGATGGCACTTCACAACAAGTCAAAGCTTACTCCTTCAACATGAGGGGTTAGTCCGCGCACTTAATTTTGTTAAATTATAATCAATTTTTCCCTTTGATTTCTTGGAAAATTTAGTTTGGGTAACCATTTTTAGATGATGCTAGTGTTTATACAAGGCTTTAGGTTAGTGGATTTTTCTTAGGGAGTAAGGAACATAGAAATTCAATAGCCAAGTGTCACAATTTTAAGGTTATAATTTAATATAGTTAAAATATGATTCCAAATTCCACATTCACAATTAGTCATCACCTCAATTGTTAAAATGCTTGACACTCCTTCCTTCATACAAATTCATTATACATAGATAACTTGTTATTATTAACTTTACTATTTAGATAATTTATCTCTAAAATTGTGTTAATTGCAAAACTTGATGAGGTTAAAGGTAAGAGCTCATATTGTGTATGTTATACCCTATTTATAGGAGTAGGTTTTAAATATATAGTAAATATTCTTGGTGTATATCGGGAATACTCACCTATAATCTACTTTAAAAAACCTCAAATTTCTAAATATGGTCAATAGAATTAAGAAGAAAAATTTTGAGTCAATTAAGAAAGGATTTACAAAATTTATGGCTAAATTTTTTTCTAAAATGACCTTTTACCTTTGAATTAGATTTTATAAAAAATAGCTCTGAAATAGCTTAGTGGCCTTAAATAAAATTTCAAGACCCTAGTTAAGTGAATAAACTCATTAAGAAATTATTTGGATTCAATTAGAAAAGAGAAAGTTAAGTTTAGAGATCAATTTTGCAAAATAATCATTTTGCCCTTAGACCTAATTTAGAGTCTTTGAAGTTGGCTAAAATCACTAAAAAAAACTTAATTAGAGTTATTTGGAGTCATTTTAAGTTATTGGAAGTGATCTCTTAAAATTTAGAGACAATTTACTAAAAATAATCCTTTTGCCCTTAAAAACGGTTTTTATTGAATTTTGACCCAAATAAGATTTAAAATCTTAAATATAGCCCCAAGATCTTCATTAGGTAAATAAAATCTATTACAAATTATTCGAAGATGATTGTAAAAAAATAAAATAAAATTTGGCGGTTAATTGGTAAAATGACCAAAATACCCTTAAGCTTATTTTGTTGAAGGATAGCTAAATACTTGAGTTTCTAAGGGCATTTTAGGGAAAGGAATGAGTTAATTTTCATTTGGAATAAGTGGAAAAATTTAGGGTAAAAAAAATGCTAAAGTAAGCTAACATAATAGACACATGCTACTCTTAAGTATATCCTACTAAACCCTTGTGATCTTTTTTACCTTTACCTTTAAACCCTCACTAAAACCCTACCATATAAGCACCCTTTCCTTGAAAATAAGCAACCCCCTCCTCTCTTTCTTTTTTCAAAATTGCAAAGCCAACATTCCCAAAAATACAAGCTTAAACCCTAAACCCTCAACTTAGCTTTAAACCCATCTTAATTAGGTACTAATCTAGTTGATTTTCTTAGGAGTTTTAGTTACAAAATCTAGTGGAAATCTAAGCTAAAGCGAGGCTCTCAATCATGTGTAAGCAGCTTGAAGGTAAGTAAGGTTTAGTTTGATTTAAGTTAGCTTAAGCTTGTTAAACATGGGTCTAAGCAGAACTTGATGTTTTATGTAAGGGAAATCAATTGGGAGTCAAGAAAAATACCCTTTTTAGAGCTTTATTAGGATGACATTGGAGGCTTTTGTGGGTTAAGTTAAATCTCCAATTGGGTAAGTTTAATGCAATGGTTGATTTAATGATTTAGGGTATTTAAAAGTAATTAGACATGATGACTCAATGATTTCTTAGATTTGATGAAAATTTGCACATAAACCATGTTGATTGCCACCTATTTTGATGCACATTGAGTGTCATTTGGTGATTTAGGAGTTAATCTATTATTTAATGTGCTATATGTGATATTAGGTGTTGGATTTGATAATAGAAATCAAGTTTAATGCATGATGATTAGAGATATGTAAATAAGCAGTAGTGATTGCCACTATAGAGGATAAAATGGGATTTGAATTTCATGAGAAATTTGATTTAGATGATGAATTTTGATAATTTGATGATTAAAGTATGTGTATGTGGATTTAGGAGTGATTTAAGTGACTAATTTGACGAGTATGACATGTCAAAAGTTGGAATTTATGATAACAATAAGCTAATGGATGAATAAGATGATTTGGTTGTTAAATTATGATTTTTCAGTATGTTGACATGTTTTTAAAGTGATAAATTTGATGAAAATTGAAGTTATATGATGGATATTGAGTTTAGTAAAGTTTAAGGATGATTTGTGTTGAATTGGTGGATTGTTTGATATTGAAAGTATGATTTTCTTGCATGATTTGTTAATATGTTTAATTCTGAAAATTTGTATTATATTATGTTTAAATTGAGTTATGATTTGGTAGAATTATGATAATTAATGAATAGGAGTTGGATTGGATGTAAAATGAGGCCTAGAAGTAAAAATATGTTGAAATTAGACTAGTAGGAATGCAATTAGATGTTTAGGATGTGCTCTATAAAAATTGCTCTGTTCTGAAAGTGTTTTGGATTTGAAAATGAAAAATAAATGATATTTTGAATTCTAGAAAGGAATAGGAACAAGTGGGCTTTGGTTTGAAGTGATTTAAACGTAAATTGAATAAGATATAGACTTTTAAAGTTAACAATTCATAATTGGATATAGTCTAGAAATTTGTGTGCCATAAACTGAATAAAATAAGACTTTTATATTAAAATAGATAGTGAGAGTGATAAGAAATCAAATGGCTTTGGTTTCACATAATTTATGTTTAAATTGAATAAATTATAACCCTTTAAAATTTAGGCATTTAAAAATGAAAAATTTAAATTAAATAAGAGTTAGCTTAATTAATTTAGGCTAAGGTTAACCTAACCTCAAGTTAGCCCAACCGTGTAAGCCTAAGGACCACTTTCTCACCCTCTCCATGAGTGGCCCATATGATCAAACATAATTTGATTAATTAGGCTTAATGAGAGTTAACTATCCTAAATGAACTAAGATGGGAATTGACTTAATAAAATAGACTTAAGTGATCAATGGGCTTAACATTTAAAATCTAATTGAGCCCATTTTCTTCTAAGGCTTATATTTTATATGGGTTTTATCAAAATAAAATTTCAAAATTAGGCCTCAAACTATATCAAGACCTAAATCGAATTAAATATCTAAAATGAACTACACTTAGGTATAATAAGGTAAAATGAACTAAAATTAGGCATAACAAAATAAGATGAGCTTACATGAATCTAAGAGAACCAAAATGGGCTCAAGACCTAAAAATTTACTTAGATGTATTTCATCTTTAGGGCCATAATAAGCTAGGAAATCTAAATGGGCCTTAAACCTAATAAGGCCTTAAATCAACTAAAAGACCTAAAAGCGAATTAAAATTTAGCATAATAACCAATTGGGCCTAAGACATAACAAATAGGATTAAATGAACATAATGGGCTTAGATTAATTAAAATAGATTAAAATAACATTATTAGACCTAAAATATGCTTAATAATAATAATTGGACCCAAGTAATCTAATTGGGCTTAAATAAAATAAATGTGCCTATACACCTTGTAGACACCTCATTTTTGTCCCTATCTAGATTAAAAAAGAAAAGAAAAAACAAAGTTGGGCTTATGTAATAATAAAAATAATAAAAAAATAATAATATATGAATAATAAAATAAGAATATATAAATAATAAAATAAAATAATAATAAATAATATATAAATAAAAATAATAAAAGAACTAATAAAAAATAAAATGAAAAATTATTTTAAAAGAGTAAAAAAATAACAAATAACAAAACTTAATAAAAATATGAATATTTTCAATAAAAGCAAGGAAATGTGGGTTTCTAAATTAAACTTGAGAACCTCAAAACAATAAAAATCAATTAAGACAACTGGTTGATATCTAAATTGATTGCAATAAAGAAAAAAAATTGAGAAATTGGCTAGCCTAACTAGCTCATGTGTTGCCTAATGCATGCGTGGAATGACTTCGATCACGAGTTTGAGTCTTTCATAATGTACTTTATGCCGATTTTATTTTTTCTAACTTGGTGGTAGCACACTATTGGCTAGAAGAAGTCATGTGCCTTACACATGATCTTTTTCCTCCTTAGATATTAGCCAAAAAAGCAAAGAAAAAGGCAAGAAAATTTGGGAAAAGAAGTACGATTTCATTTGATTTTTTTTTAACAAATTAGTGGATTAATACATAAAAACTTAAAGATTTAGATAGAAAGACAAAAAAAAAAAATTGGATTAACTCGGGTTTATTCATGTTTATCCCCAAATCTAATTAGCATAATCCAAGACTTATCTGTATGTGTCTATAAATAGCTTGGACCCTTATGAATTTGGGAGGGGGATGAGATTCATGTTTTAGAAGATTAGAAACCCCCGATCGTGAGCTTTCTCTCTCTAGAACACGATACCCATGGTCCACCTTCTCTCTAGGACAGTTCACTTCACACACTACATCGAAGTTAATCAAAGGTATTGCAAGATTCATTGCGACTTACGGATTCAGAAAAGCTTCACTTTTTACACTCAACAATACCTAGTTTAGAGAAATCAAGAAAACTACCATAGTCACCCCATTGGCTGCCCATTAAACCACTACCTAGGCTAGTCTTTAAGTGAAAACACCACCACTAACAAGCTCTACACCCTAAAAAACCCCAAAACCAACTCATCAGCCACCGTCGACGATGTTTAGAGCCACTCGGAGTACATCATCATTGCCACAATTGTCTTCTCCAGTGCCCACATGTGTTGCATGTGTAAAGACTTAGACCTACTCATGATCCGACCTAAACTCAACCTATGCACGACTGACCCACTCTCATCCTGACATATTCGATTAGAATTATGTTATTTTAATTTTTTTTTCTATTTTTATCATTATGTTTTAGTGTATTTTTCTATTATTAGATTTTTAGTTTATGTTTAGTTTACAAAAAAATAAAATGATAAGATTTTGAGTACTCGTAGGGTTATCGTGGTATATACCATCGCTTGGTGGCGAATAATGAAAATAAAAAATAAAATTGAATAAAAATCTTTAGTATAAGAAAAATAATAAAAATAAAATAAAATAAAATCTTTAGTTTAAGAATAAAATAACAAAATTAAATTAAATAAAAATCTTTAGCATAATAATAAAACATAAAATCTAAAAAGATAAAAATAAAAATCTTTAGTATAAGCTAGGATTTTGAAATTAAAAAATATGAAAATGAAAAATATAAAAAATTAAATTAAATATAATAAGTAAAAGGTTAGTATAAATAAACTTTTAGGAACAATAATAAAATAAAATAAATAAAAATAAAACCTATAAATAAAATATAAATATAATAAATTTTCTATAGTATAAAGTTTGTAAACTTTTAGGAATAAAGAATAAAGACAAAAAAATATAAAAAAATGGAAATGCTTTTTATTAAAATCTAGTGTCTTAGGGTTTTATCACATAGAGTTTTTAAAATAAAAATTTAATATGATATTTCCAAATTTTAGGTTATTTTTAGGCCTTTTTAAAAATCATCATATAATAATCTATGTCATCTAGGTATTTTCTTATTAAAATTAATGTAAATAAATGACGTAAGCCCAAAATTTTTCATTAACTAAAATTAATCAACAAACTAAGATTTTATAAAAGAAAAGTGAACAGATAAAAAACTAAACTCTACACACCTAAATTAGGGCATAATAAATCCAAATAAGTAAATTAAATAGATTAAGACTTAATTAGATAAATCACTTCAAACAATATAATTGGTTAAATTAAATGGGAGTGGTGGGCTTAATTCCAAACATAATTAAGCCTACTATTCTTCAAAGGCCTAAACATCCTAATTGAGCTTAAGACATGTTCATACCTAAATTCAAATAACTTGTTAGGCTTAAGTGAATAAACCTTAAATGGTTTAAGTCAAAATTAGCTAAAAGTTAATTAGGCCTATATAACCCTTAATGGGCTCGTAACTAGTATGAGTCTTAAATAATCTAAACCCAACCCTAAAATAGTGCTCAATTTGTTACAACAATAAACTTACTTAAGTTTTCTCTTTTATTGCATAAAATTGATTTAATCAACTCAATTGAAAATTCATACAACAATTTGGGAATCTTCAACCCTTTTAGGTACGCGATAACATGTTTGTTGTTTGCCAAGCTAGAAAAAAAAATTAAATTGGACTAATAATCATGGTTGGTTAATTTTCTGCTTACTCCTTATGCTTGGTTACTTGAACTAGCAAGTGACATTCTTGGATCAGGATTATGACTATAGTTATATAGCTTGAAAGAACATAATAGTTAGGTGCTTAAACCATCAAGAATAGTTAGGTGGGTAGTTGATAAATGAGATTGCATTGGATAACAGCACGGTAAGCGAAAAGAAGGTATATTGGGAGTCATCCAAGGTTATGGAACCCACTAGATGATGTAATATAGCTGGATTATGATCAGTGAGTTCGCATAATAGTGAGGTTACTTAGATAATGCTACTTAGATATTGGTTTTCGGCGATGTAGAGTCCAACTACTCTCGTCAACCCTTGATGTCCACTAAGGTGGAATTAGACCCCAAGTCTCCTATCATGATGACTGGAGTCATGATTACACTTGTGCTAGATATTTACTTAAATAAGATAATTTAATGAATTGATTGATTGTTTGCTGCATTAGTGTGTAGGCTTACTTCACATCCGTGTATGTGTTTGCATTATTGTGTACTAAGCCCTTATGACTCACTTCTTTTCTTTTCTAGGCAAGAACTATCTAATAGATCTACCTTACAAATTACTAGGTTTTGGCTTTGAGGAGGAGTATAGGGATGAATCTGCAGACGTAAACTGCGAAGACTGCCTTTTGCTTTCTTGTTTGGACATATAGTTAGTAATTTGTGTTTTCATAATGTATTTATACTTTTTAGGAGCCACTATGGCTCCATGGCTTGTTGATCTATGTATGTATTCTATGGACCCTTCAAGTCTTAAGACTTAGGTTTCTATCTCATAGCATTTACTGCATTTTCCAAACTTGACTAATCTTCGAAATATGTGTTTTTTTTTTTTTCAAAATCAATGAACCATAAAATATTTTTCAAATTTTAATCAATAATTTTAAGGTCATAAATTTGATTTAGAAACTCACTTAATAATCATAGCCTTATGTATTATATTTAAGTAGGATATGTGGCAAACTGTCATTGCTATAGCAAATTAAGAGCGTGAAATACTCGATCTTGTAGGTCTTACAAGTCCAATGTCTAAGGTCTATGGGGGTACTATCAAGGCCTTGACTGAGAAAGCATATGATTTTAAAAACATTTTTGATATTTTTTAAGTATTATTATAATACATCACCATGAAAATAGATAGTAAAATTAAATATTTTGCATCATATTTAGGGCATGCCCTTTAAGATGGTAAAGGGCTTATTTATAGGTTTTTTACAAGATTTTTTTTCCTTTGTCAAGAGATAAAATGCTTGCTTTATTTGTTAAATACTATACAAATTTGAAATTTATCTTATATCTTAGCAATCTTTTTATCAAAAAATATGTCTACTGACCAATCCTATTGAAGAGAGAAAAAATGGTATCTAAAATCTTATTAATTCCTCCCTTCATACAACACTAGAGGGATACACACATGGTGTGTATCTAATGAGGAGATTAAAACTACTTAATCCTTAATGTTAAATGATTAAATACTTATTTATATATAATACAAATATCGTATAATATAAATTTTACTTTTTGAAAATAAAAACAAAAGAAAAAAGTATCACTACTCTCTCCACTAATTTTGTAATAATCTACATCCTATATTTAGTATTCAATTATTGTGTATTATATATAGGCTAGTAGATATCACATCACGCCATAGATACTAAAAAATACTAAATAGTGAAGGAAACAAATCGCATATGGTTGCTTAGAGAAACACAATTCTTAGTGAAAAAAGAGCAAATATATGTTGGGATCAAGTTGCAAAATCTGTGTCATCGATATAGGTAGATTAATCCCTTGTTGATTGAATGGAAGAGTTGTAAATTGAATACCTATAACCGATTATCTTGGGTGGGGGGGGGGGAGAGAGAGAGAGAGAGAGAGAGAAGGTGCTACTACTATCTTAAAAGAAATCCTTTAAAAGAAACTCTCATCCCTTTCCTCTTGCTTAAACTAACAAAAGCCCTAGTTCTTTAAATTGCCTAAAAAATTTATAGTACTCCAAGCAAATTCACACACTCTTGCTAAATCAGTGCATGAGGTATGTGTTTAACACTATAGTATTGCTATATTTGATGTTTAGGAGACAAAATAGTGGACACTTGTTGGAATCCTTAAAAAAAATCACCCTTTTGTAGGAGATAGTGTAATAAACAGTCTTCCAATCTCATCTCAAGTTATTAGTAAGAGTATTTGCTTTTGGCTATAGCTTTTTTTTTATTTTTTATTTTGATTTCACCTTGCTATACTTTCATTTAGTACTTATCTCACTTGTTAGGCCTTTACATGCATGTTGCAAACTAGTTTTCTATTGAAATTTGCACTGTGTCAAAATATAGCCCTTTTGAAGTATGTGATTTTGTGTTTCATTATGCAATGATGTTAGTACGAAAACTAGTGTGCCTAACATTTTCAAAATAGTGACTAGCTTTCATAAGAAGTTATGACTTAGTTTTTTACCACGTGTAGGCTTTAATCTATTTAGTATTGTAATACATGGAAATTTTTTTTGCATTGTTTCTTTGTTGGCCTAATGTTGTTGTCATGGTCCACTAAACAACCTATTGTGAGATTCAAACCTCTATAGTTGTCATGACTTTATTTGATGGTAGGATAAAAAAAAATTCTAACTAGGAATTTAGAAGAAAGGTCTAATCTAACGAAAATTTTTCTATATTAACAAAAGATACATTGATGGTTAAATGACCATTTTTTTTATACTGCATATCTTAACATGTAAAATAGCTAGAAATGAAAAATAAGCTATGTTAAATGACTTAAGTGGGTACCTTAAAGGAATAAACCCAATAGGAAGCTTGTGTCTTTTATTTCTCTTTAGATTCTCTCTCTTATTTTCTCAATGGTAGTTTTTGGTTGCTACCTAAATCAACACGTCTATCCACATCAATAGTTATCCTAGCAAAATTATTCAAAGATAGATTGACCAAAACTCATGTTATGTGCTCAATTCAATTTCTTATCTATGTGGTTTTCTCTATGTCAAGTTTGGTCTCTTTCCCCTTGTTAGGAATACCTTACATAATTTGCCTATTATAACTAAGAGTAAGTATAAAATCAAATGAAATTATGATATGAAGTAAAATGTAGTTTTGGTTTGGTATAGAGAACGTTTTAGACTAAACTACATGAATATTTTTATTTGTTAAGTGTGGAGAATTGAACCAATCCGGATAAAATGAACCAAACTACTTACGATAAGATAAGTGCTTCTTTTACTAATACTAAAGAACTAATGAGATAAAATATCAAAATATAAAAAAGTTACTTGATTATATTATATAAATAAGATAAGTAAACATAATCCATAACCTTCTTTATCTTTGTTTATAAATGCAAATGCAAATAATTTATCTATTGTAACGACTCACCTTTTAGGTTTTAACTAACCTGTTTAACCAATCAAAGCATACTATTTTGGTATTTGAAGGTGGTGTTGTTATGCCATTCCCTAAAGTAGAGATAAGGCAATTTTTCATTTAGAACCTACACTTGCTTTTACAATCCACATTATGACATAACCACTTAAGGTCACCTATAGTAAACACTGCATTTAGCGCAATCAACCTGTGATATAAAGTCTAAAAAGCCCACACCTAACTAGTGGATCAACACTTGTTATATCACATGTTCATGGCATTTATGGGAACCTAACTAATTATGTACATGGCTTACTTACCCACTGAGTTCAATACTATTTGCTTCACCTGTGTTATGATTTAAAAAACCATAACTAGAATATTACAACTATCTCCAAATTTACATTTGATCATCAAATTTATCTACAAAGTGATACAATGATTTATTAATCAAAAGGTAATCAAAAGCTTGGGACTCCCTTCTAATAAGATAGTACACTAAAAAATTTCCCCCAAAAGCCAAACTATTACTTCAATGTCCCACACCTATACTTGAGGTCAATAAAACACAAGCCTCTCAACTTCTTAAGAAATAAATTAAGTATAAAATAAGAAAGCAGATGATGACACAATAGTTCAATTCAACCAATCATTCCTCATACATGAAGCAAGGGTAATACACTTTTAAGTGTAAATGCAAACATAGTCGAGGTCTTGTACAATAACTTACTACTCAATCTGAGTTTTCCATCATTACCTATAACAATTTATCATAAATTGATCTAAAATTTAGTAGAAATCCTACCCTTACACACTTTATCATAAGCTTAAATATTACTTGGCAAATTATTGCCTTTACACTCTTTCACTTTCAAGTTAGTAACATTTCAATGTGTCTTTCTCTTATCACAAACAGGGTGATTAGTTCCCTATAGGTCACTAATACTAACCAATTTGTCAACTGTGCTACAAGCTTATTGAGTCAATTCAAAGATGATACCATAAACTTATCAGGTAAGGATCGGGACTTGCTTTACTTAAGTGTTTTCGGTTAGTACTTAAGAATCTATCAAATATCATTCTATCAATTTATAGCATGCAAGTCCTTTAATCATTGATCATTCATAACTATGCTTAATGTTCAAGCTTTACAATACTCTAGGATGCCCAATTCAATTGTGAAATGAGTACAATTGCAAACACCACTTACTCTATGCACAAACAATCAACAGTATACAAACCATAGAGACAATCTAATATCAATTATCATTAAGGAGTTTAAGACCCGCATCTACATCACATACTAGTAATACTAGTGTGTTTAGCTAATTTATTACTCAGAGGCCATTCACAATCAGCAATATAGCATGACATCCAAAATTGTTTTCAAAATCCTCCTATAATGGTCACATTAAGTAATTATATAGGGTTAATAAGCAATAGGTGAGTGGTTTACCATATTGGCCACTCACACCACAAAAAATTAAATAAGAAAGGTACTAACCTATAATGAGCGATCCTCTTAATCAACAAACTTAAATCCACCTATCATGTGCAAAAACTTTCTAAGTAAATCATCACATTTAATCATACTATGATATATATAACAGAATACTTATTGCTTATTGTTACTGTTTATTTTACTATCAACTTTGATTAGCCATAATTTTTTTGTTTCTTATTTGATTTTAATGAACCTTATATCATTATGCTCATCATCATGAGAGCTATTTAAATATGGTAAATTATTATAATTTCCATAACCATGAAAATTATATAGTTTCCCTTTCTAAATATGCCCGCTTAATTTTCTAGCTTCCAATTACTACACTAGAGCATATTATTATATCGACTTGGTCCTAAGGTTTCTTAATAGTAACACATATTATATTAAAACATTTTTAGCCTTCAAATAGCAATATATAAAACCCCAAAATAGAACATTTCCCCTACCCCTTTTATCATATGAAAGGTTTTATACTTATTCTTGCAAGTTTTCACACAAAACTCACTTTAATTTAATTTTAACTTCAACCTAAGTTTAAAATATTAGTACTTAATTTTAAAATATCAGTATTTAATCTAACTTAATTTTAGAAAAATATCATTACTTAATCATCACATCTACAACAATTCTTATCCTAAATTGCATAAAAAATAGGTTCTTAATTTAATCTCTTATACAACTTATCCATTAGCACCATTTTCATGTGTAACTCTTTCTAACTCATTTATACTACCTCGTATCCATAAGTGATATAATAACTAAAATATGACATTAACAACCTCAATATACTAGACCCATCAGATCATATATCTCATCTAACTTGCTTAAAGGTAAATTTAAACACATAATTTTTCTACGCGACATATTGGTTAGCTTCATTTTGTTGAATCTTGCATTTAAACTAATAATACAGAAATCCAATAACATTTTTTTTTTTTTAACATTATCATGCTATGAAAACATTATATATTGTAATTTACATCTCCAAAATATTCAAAATTGATAGCTCTTACCCAAGAACCTCATGAAGCACCATAACATGGACTTATACTCAAAATAGCTAAACTAAACCATCAAAACTTATCTTACCCAACCTTGTTCTGCCTTAAGGCTACATGAAACTTCTAGGGCACACTTCCACAAATTATCAATAGCAATATTAAAGTGATGACAGTAAGGTTCCACGGTTGCTTCTCTTCCCCCTTAGTGTGACTTAAGCATAGATGGTGTGCCTTTGTTAATGATGATCCATGATAGCTAAAATGAGTTAGTTTGTGTATCTTTGTCCATCCTCTAGTAGTACCTACAAGTTTGTGGTGGCTTATGGAGTGGCTACATGTAAGGAAACTTAAGAGCAAGTCGTGGTGGAAATGATTGTGTAAGGTTGACGCAAGGGAGTGCACTAGAAAAACATGAGAGGAGCAGTGCTTCCCTATATTTTCCTTAATTTGCTTTGGCTTTTCTTTGAGTTTTCTAGGTTAAGTCCTTGCATGTTCTTACTATTTTTCTAACATTAATTGTGAAGTCTTGAAGGAAGCAGGAGTCTTGGGGATGAAACTCCCGAGAGAAGATGAAGATTTGCTCTCTTTATATATTATCATATATTGTATATTTCATATCCTATGTTGATAGGAATCAAAATCCTACAGGACTTATCACTAGGGCAAGAGCCAAAGGGTTACAAAATTTGGCGATGAGGGTCCTCTTTGAACAAATCGACCCAAAAAATATTTGTAGACTAATTTTTTTTCTATTACTTATTTGTTGTGTATTCCAGTAGGTATACTTGTCAGTTTTTACAGGACAATGGATAAACTCGCTAAAGCTCAGCTTGTGGGTTATTCATGGACCAACATAAACCAAAGAAGAACTGGCTACTTGAAGACCATTTGAATATGTAATTATTGCTATGAGAACCAGCCATTTTGTTTATTTTGTACTTGTGATTTTGATTTTTGGAACCGGGCACCTAGTGGCAACTTTGTAATTTTTGGGCTTGTTTTACCCTAATAGGAGCAAGTATAAATACTTTTAACTAGGGTTTTTAGGGAGTTTTTGTCATTTTGAAAAAAATATACTTTGTTGTCATGAGAGAGTGAGTTCCTCTTGCTAAAACATCCACTCTTATCAATTTCTAGGAAATTATGGCAAGTGAGGCTTGGAATTTCTTATGAGTAATATCAAGATCTTATAAATTGCTTCCTTTTTATTACTAGTGTGTAATATCTAGTAATAATAGGTTGATTTTATCTATTTGTTGTTCATGCCAATTTAGGGTTCATATTGCTCCAATTTTATAAGATTAGAATTGTATGTTTATATGTAATTTGATTGGTATTGGAATCCTTTTTGTAATACATTCAATTTGGGTTCACGCCATTGAGATTTGTTTATCCTTGATTCACACCACTTTTATGTACAATTGAGCATTTGTAGATTAATTAATCATTTGGATTGAGTTCATGTGCTTGGATTCATTTTTAAGCACATCACAATTTGGTATCAGAGCATAGGTTTGAGGAAGGGATTTGTGTGATCATCATTTGACAATTAGGGTTCTTGAAGTTGATTCTTGATCCAAAATTGTTAAAGTAATTTGTAGTAGTGCTTATAGAGTTTATTTCATTCTTGTTTTTGTTAATTGAAGTAGACGTGGGAAAACTTGTGGTAGCTTACTTTCCTTGAGTTTGCCGTGAGTAAGAAGTGAGTGATCCTTGGTGATCATTTGGAAAAGTGAAAATTTGAAACAAGAAGAGTGAATTGTGTGTTGTAATTTTGGAAATTGCATTTGTCATTTGTAAATTCCATATTTGCATTGTGTGGAGATAAGGAAGATATTTGAAATTCAAACACCTTTTTTTAAGTTTGAAGTAAGTTATTGAGTAGCATTGATTGATTATTATTTGAATTTGAATTTGTGTCTTACCATTTGTGGAGAAGGTTACATTAGGGGTATATTTTTGAATTTTTGCCGTGATTGTGTTGTGTATGTGTGGCGGTGTAAGTGTGTATTGAGTTGAAGGGGTTCAACGTGTGATGTTATGTGTGTTGAGGTGAGGAAATGCTACACTTGAAGTGGTATTGAGGTTTGAAAGTGAATTGCACCGTGTTTGTGTTGTATATGTGGCGGTGTGAGTGTGTAGTGAAGAAAGTTGTAAATTGTTGTGGAGTTGTGTTGTGTGTAAAGAAGGTGCTATACGTGGAGTATAAGATTGTGTTCGTACCGTGATTATAAAGGGAACTATAGTGGTAAAATTTGAATTTCAAAACAAGCATTAAAGTGTGGAAGTTATTGAGTATTGATACTTAAACACTTGCTTAGTTGAATTCATTAACTTACTACTTGGAAGTGTTTGATTATTGTTCCACTTGTTGTTACCATAATTGAAGTGTGGGGAAGTGTATGTTGCATTGGTTGCTTAATTGCATTATGGGTGTGTAGGAGTGTGTTGCCGTGGTGTGTGTGGTGTAGTGTATTATTGGTTTGTTGAAGTAGTAAGCAATAATGTCAAGTGACTTGTTTTTATCTACTAATGTACTACGCTAGGCCTTGACCTCTTTTACAACTATTGATGATGAGCAAAGGGAAAACTTGTTTCACACTTCTTGTAGGGTGCAATGTAACTTATGTGTCGTTATTATTGATGGTGGTAATTGTATTGATGTTGTAGCTGTCTCATTAGTATCGAAATTGAAACTTGTAACTACCCCACATCCTAAACCCTTCAAATTACATTGGCTAAGTAAACAGGGGAGTCTATGTGACCCAGAGAACTAGGGTACCTTTCAGTATAGGGGATAAATACTATGATGTGATAGAATGCGACATTCTTCCTATGTGTGTATCCCATATATTGCTTAGCAGGCAGTGGTTATATGACAAGAGGTTTTTACATGATGGCTATAGAAATACTTATATGTGTAAACACCCCATTTTTACCCCTAATCATTAATAATGTTCAATTTACAATATTTTTTCATTTTTGCAAATTTTTCATTTTTTTCAATTTTAGGAAAAATAAAATAAAAAATAAAATAAATAGGAAAAATATCCCAATTTTGGAAAATAATGGTAGAAATAATAAGAAAAGGAGTTAAATAATTTTTACAAATTTTTAGAATTTCAAAATAATATAAAAATAATAAAAATTGTATCGCATATATGCAATTTGCGTAAATAAAAAAACTAAGAAGTGGGCTAGCCTAGCTGGTCCAGACCATGGCCTAGCGTGCGGGGGAAGGGGCTCAATCAAAGGTTCGAAACGCGTGGGAAGCAAATTTGTGTTGTGCAATTTTTTTCTCTCCCTAGGACACATGTCAGTAGTCGATTGGCCGACGTGAGTGCACGTGCCAGGCATGTGATCATCTCGTTCCTTTGTCTGAGATCGTCGCCGACAAGGAAAAAATTTGAATCTAGCTGTTTTGATGCGATTTTTTGCACAAATCCATCAAATCTTTAATCAAGATAAGATAAACATCATCCAAATGAAATCAAATCGCAACAAAATCCAAGATTTACACGAATAAAGGAAAATTGGAGGTGGGTTTCAACCATCGATTTGATTCGTGCTAATCAGAGGAAATCCAAGCTTATCCCACTCAATTTTCGACGCCTATAAATAGAACACGACGGGAGGAAGCTAAAGCAACAATCGGAAGAGAGAAAGGAGAGGAAATAATAGAGATTAGTGCCGCCGGAGTTCACAAGCCAACCATCACCTTTTCGAGCCACAAGCTGGAGGGGTTTTCGACAGAAAACACCACCATCATCAGGTTCCTCATCCTCAAAAGCTTCAGAAACACCCCCTATTCGACAAAAAAGGATGCTAGAATGCCGCCAACGAGGATTTCCAACCACCGTAACCCAACCCCCCGACCTGACCCAGTTCGACTCGATTCGACCCGACCTGGTTCGACTCGATTTGACTCGACCCGTGCATTGTACTCGGACCTAGGTAAGTCGGATTTTCCGTTTTTTTAATTTATTTATTGTATTTTATTTATTTGTTGATTTCTTTATAAAATTAATTAAATTAGGAAAAATGGTAGAATTTAGATTAGTTTTTTTTTTTGGTTTAGAATAGGTAGAATAATGAAAATTATAAAAATTATAAAAAAAATGTCAAAAAATATTAAAAATAAAAAAAATAGATAGATAATAAACAATAAAATGATAAGAAATAAATAAAAAAATAAAAAATAAAAATAATAATAAAAAGAAAATAAAAATAAAAAATAATAATAAAAATAAAATTAAATAGAAGAAACTTCCTAATAAAAAATAATGAGTCATTTTTATTACTTAGAAAAATTTTCTTAAATAAATCCAAAATTGGTTTTCCTTGAATTAAAATTTTTCAAAAAAATAAAAGTTAAAGCTTAAAGTTAGATTTTTTCCAAAAGTCTTAATAATGATAAAAACGTAAATCTGAGTTATTTTCATAATTAAAATTAATCAACCCTCTAAAGCTTTTTACAAAAAGTGAACTATGGCTTGTTTAATCTTGAATAGTAGGTACGTAGGCACCCTTATAGGGCAACTCTAAAAAGAATAAAAAATTATTTTTCAAGTTGTTACAATTTGTTTTACATGTATCAAAAATAATAAAAATATAAATAAAAAAAAACAAAAATGAAGGAAAATACATTAGAATATGGTTCAAATTAAAAAAAAATAAGGTGATAACTTTAAGGTTTTAATAGGTTAGCCCCCGAGTCCAGAAACTTTGGTTTTCTCTTCCTCTTTTTACAAAAATGAAAAGAGGAGTTTTCGTTGACTAGTTGTCTAAACTAAGATTAATTTGCTCAATTAGTTCTAATTCAATAATCTTTCCCAACTTCAGTTGGGTGGCGACTCCAAAATAAGACGAAATTCCTAGTTCAAGTCGAGGATTTATATTAGATGAGCATATGGTTTAGTATAAATCGGATTAGGAATATGGATGTGGAAAATAAAAAATTAGACTCAACAGGATGGTGACTCCATTGGAGACCCTCTGGTAGGCTAGCCACCTGAATCTTCTCAAATCACCATTTCCAAAATGTCTCTTAATTGTTATACTACTAATGCTATCCTTTCAGGGATTTAATGAAATTTAGGGTTTATGTATTTTTGCGAATGTTGAGTCTGCATGAATGTAACCGTGTGAGTAGATATAGTTAAACCCAAGCCGTCTTAGAACCCTAAGACGAGGGTCCATTGTGTAGGTTTCGGGCGAAGTGATATGATCACCATTCAGGACTGATTAGGCCACTCCACCCAATGCTTTGATATGGCCTAAGATCCATTTCTTCGAGAATGCGGGAGGCTATAGAGCTTAGGGACCTATTAGAACCCACCTATCTGCATACATGAAGGCATGGGCTGACAATTGATTAATAATATAATCCTTTTGTTCCTTTTTTGGAGTTCTAATGCATTCACCTTTAATAGCATCATTTGTACTTTGTAAAAATTTTGTGTAATAAAAAAATTCATATTGTAATAGATGGCTAGTCTTACAATCGACTGCCTCCTTCATAAGGAAATTCGAGTTTGCAAACCTCTGGATCCAAAATTGGTACTGAACCATTGGTTTATTCTATACGACCCTAAAGAACAGGCCTTCATCCAGCATAAGATAGGGCCCATCCTTTCATTGATGAAGATGGAAATAAATTTACCTCTGATTCGGGCTATCCTCCATCTATGGGAAATTGAGCCCGCGACTTTCTTTATTAGACCACATGAGATCACTCCCACTTTGGAAGAATACACCCAACTTTTGCAAGCCCCATCACTAACCAACGAGTTATATGTAATAGATCTTGAGGCTGGGCTGGCTAGTATTTTCAGTAGACTCCTAGGTATTCATAAGACATCAGTCAACTAGGCTTTGGCAAACTGCAATGGGTACTGCGTATGGATGGACGAGTTAGAAGCATGGTTTATAGCCTGAGATGATGATGGGAACAGGAAGGACATATTATGCGGGGATCCCAATAGTTACAAACAGAGAAGGATGTATACTTTCATCCTGACAGCCTTTGCCACCATACTCTTCCCTATTGGAATCTTTTATATCCATTATAGAGTCACCGAGCTGGTAGCCCAATTTCTGGAAGGGAAATCTTATATCCCGGCTCTACTGGCTAAACAGATCTGAAACCTGAATTTTGTCAAGAAGAAAGGCCACGGGATCCTTCGCTCAAACATCAACCTCATCTTAATCTGGTTTGTAAGCCATCTCAAATGTTTCGGGTTGAACATGGTTCGAAAATCTTTAGCATAGCAAGTAGACCTTATGAACTCCTGCATAGAGAGGATAAAGTTACCCGACGACCTTACTAGCCATGGTTGGGTAAAAGTACTCTAGACCTTCAATGCCAATGACATCTTCTGGATTATCAGATGGAGTTGCTGTAACAAAGCCATCTTAACCTATAGAAACTTCCAGGCTGTTCCTCTAATCGGTGTCAATGGGTGTATAGGATATCATCCAAACTCGGTGGTCCATTAGTTTGGTACCATCCAAGATATAGCTTATAGGCCATCGTTGGAAGGGATCACATTTGAATACTAAGATCCAAGCCTGCTAATAACCGAGAAGCTTGCTAAACTGGTAGAGGTTAAAACCCTATGGGAAGCCCGGATTGAGAGTCCCAACATAAACCTTGGAGACCTAGATGGGGAAGTAGGTAAACATCGAGCTACCAGGGATTTCGTGATCCACCAGCTATATCAAATAGGAGAAAGGGCATATCGAGTCCCAGATGTCACTTAACCCGAGCCAGACAAGGTAGGTATAGAATTGAGAACCTACTTGGAACAATTCAGGGCTTGGATGGAAGTATACTTTAAAGCTGCAAACTACAAAAAATGATATTTGGAAGGGTAGATTCAAAGTCTAATAAAAGAAATAAGGCCTTGGAAGCTTAGTTGGAGAAGACCCAAGCTAAAGTTAAAGAGCTGGAAGCTATCATCAACAGAAAACCGGCACCTATGCAGCATAAGAAGAAGAAGACTAGGAAATAGATTAGCATTGTACTTTTACTTTTTCATGTTTCAAGTATTGAACTCCAAGTTTCCAATATTAATAAAAATAAAATTTCAATATTATATCATTAATCAATTGTTGGCCCCTTTATTTTTAGCATCCGCATGATACATGCATCATATTTACATACATGCATTCAACTAAGAAAAATGTGTGCCCAGGTATCAAAGATAGCTCTCAAACAACTGAACCCTCCAAAGAGCCCGGTCTACACCCACTCAAAGACTAAAACGGCAAACAGTGGCAACAACAACGACAACCGCAACAACACCAGCATTGATACCTCCTCAGACCCTAGGATCATATCCCTAGAACAAACGGTCTAGCAATTGACTGCCCAAGTCCACCTCTTGACTGAAAGTATTGGCCTCCTTCACACCACATAACCAACTCAGGAAGAACATTCAGGGGCTAGAAAAGGGAAGGCAGTAGAGGGTCAACCTCCAGAGTATGGGGAGGTCAATTCCCACCTTAACCCAACATTCAAGTATGAACCGAGAGTCAACTTCGAACGATATAAAGAGAGAAATGGAAGATAGAAAAAAGGAGATAGAAAGAAAGCTGTTCCAACAATTGGCTGACAAAATGAAGACACTAGAGGGGCCTGATGGTTTTGAGCAAGCAGGAATCACCAGCCTACCGGTATATGAGGAAGAGATGTACCTGGAGAAGTTCAAGACCCTAGAGTTCGAAGAATTTGACGGCACTGGTTGCCATAAGATGCATACAAAGCTGTATGTATGGAAGATGAGAAAATATGCCCAGTATGACCAACTCATGATCAAGACCTTCCAAGACAACCTCACAGGCCTTGCCCTCGTCTGGTATGCACACTTGGACTTCAGCCAAGTCAACACTTGGGAAAGACTCGCTCGGGCATTCTATGACCAGTACAAATTCAACATCAAAGTCACCCCTTCGGTGATGGATCTAGGAAGTCTTTGAAAGAAGCACACTGAGTCTTTCAGGGAGTATGCCCAACGCTGGAGAGCTTAGGCTGCTAGGGTGACAACCTCGATCTCTAAAAAAGAGTTGACATTCATCTTCGTCAACATTCTAAAGAAGACTTACTTCTCACATCTAGTAGGCTAGACGTCGTCCAGTTTCGTAGAAGTAGTGGTAGTAAGGTGCCGAATTGAGAATGCCATCATATCAAGGAGACTCCAAACAATAGACCCTCCCAGAATCACATCATCTCAGAGGCCCGTAGGGGGCAGCAAAGCCAAGGAATCTACCGTCAGCACGGTTAACTCCAGCAGAGTAGACAGGGTTGGGTCCCACGTGACATTTCAGACCACGAACGCCCTAATCCAACAATCACCAATGAATTACACCCAGACTCCTAGGGTCACAAGACAATTCACCCCAATACCGGTCCCGTTTAGCCAGGTTTTTGCTCGGCTGTGAGCAGATAATTTGATTAGCTTCGAGATCCCAAGTGACCAGTACAAGCCAAGGAATTTGACCCAAGCCTCAAGTGTGATTACCATATTGGCCAAGAGGGGCACTCTATAGATAGATGCTGGAGGCTCTAAAATAAGATTCAAGATCTAATTGACATTGAAATAGTGTAGTTAGATTTTGTCAACGCACCAGCACCTAATGTCAACATTAATCCGCTGCCCAACCATAAGCCCACCGTCAATATAATCACATCCGAAGAGCTGAAGTCCAAATAAAAAGAATCCCTAAAGTAGAAAAAAAAAACAACAGCGTAGGAAGAAAGTCACTCTCGCTAAGTCTCAAATAAAACCCCTAAATCATAGATTAAGAGGAGATGGTTAGCTGGAGACTCAACAATTGGTACCCTAGGTAAATCACATGGGAGATTTGAGTATTTAGTGAATTACTCTTTCACCCTAACTAAGTATGGGCCGCCTAGTGGATGGGGGCCTGAGTTTGAAAAAGAAGACAACCCGCTAAAGGAAAGAGAGAAGTCCATAAATATGATTAAATCAGACAAAAAACCGATAGTCATAAAGTGCTATGAGGGACAATCTACTGAGGTGCAGATTCCAGAAAAGATATGTATTCAATGTCCCAATACCCTCAAAGAGGTATAAGGCAGCGCCTTTCAACTATCAGGCCCTCGAGCAGGAGAGACCTCCCATCATAGGAGGAATCACCTGCTCTAGGAGAATTTATGACCCTAAATACAAGATCTCAACCGAAGAGCTTAACACTGAGGTAGAGAAAGAGGGAGAAGAGGGGCTCTCTACATTCACGAAAATGGTCAAAGCAAGCGAATATAAGATCATGGAACAACTTAGCAAGGTTCCAGCCCATATATCACTTATGGGCCTCCTCACAATGTCTAAGCCTCATAGAGAAGCACTTTTCAGAGTACTCAAATAGATCAAGGTATCAAAGGGCATCGCAACAGAGAAATTGAGCCATGTGGCATATTCAATCTTCACCATGGATCAGATATCTTTCTCTCTCGAAGAGTTGGGAGAAGATGGAGACCAACACACGAAACCACTGTTCATAGTGGTGAAATGCAACGACACGATCGTCTCCAAAGTACTCATTGACAATGGATCTTCTCTCAACGTATGCCCTTTGGCCATCTTTGACTTGTTGGGAGTCGATCCAAGCAACATCAAGCCAAGCTTGACAGTGGTTAGGGCCTTAGATGGGTCCAAGAGAGAAATAGTGGGGGAAATCAACTTACTAGTAGAGATTGGTCCACAGATGTTCCATATCTCCTTCTAAGTTCTCGACATTCTAAGGTCTTTCAATCTACTATTGGGAAGGCTATGGATACATATCGTTGGAGCTATACCCTTAAGTCTACATCAGAAGGTCAAGTTCATAGAAAATGGACAAATCATCACCGTGCTGGGAGAGCAAGATTATGCCATTTATAAAGAGACCGCCATACCTTACATCGGGGAAGACGGTTCCAAAGACTTTGGTCTCCAAATATTCAACGAGGTGAGTGTAGTAACCAGTAAGGAGGGCCATCAATTCAAAGAAGGATAGTAAGGGATGTTTGGGCTAGGGTACATTCCTACATCCTAAGAAGAGGCACAAGCAAGAGGTATCAGGGGCAAAAAGAAAGAGAAGCTTAGAGATACCCAGATGCATTTTCCACCCCTCCAACAATCGTTCAGGCAAGCAACTACTGTTCAAGAGCTAAGGATAAGCGAAACCGACATTAGCAATGAAGGTTCGACCTCTTGCACATCTGATTAGCATCCAGCTTTTAACAATTGGTTCTATTATCCTATTGATAGCACTAGGTTAGCTCAAGGATAGGGAACAATTATTAAAAAAATTTCTATTGTGATTATTTTTCATATTTAATAAATTACAACTTATTCCTTTCGCTCATATATACATGCTCTCGCTCTACTTTACCCATAGATTCCCTACTGTCGAACGTCAGGGACCTTTCACGCAGGTAAGTAATGAAAACATTGATATCATTTCCAACACTGCTAAGTCAGCCGTTGGAGGTGATGTCCTTAACCATGAAATGATACAAGAAAATTGGCAAATGCATGAACAAAGTAAAATCTTAATCGATGAGCCGATGAAGACAGTAAATCTATGAAACGCCGAAGAACCCAAAAACCTCAAGATTGGGGCCAATTTGAGTGACGAGCAGAAGCATGAGGTAACCGAGTTGTTGACTGAATATGCAGATGTATTCTGATAATCGACATAAAACTCCAAATTCTAGGAAGATTTTAAGCTCTTTTAAGTTGATAATTAATCAAAAATCATCCGAAATTAATGCTTAATCAAGGAATATGTTGCTTTCAGGTGTAATGAAGATCATTGAAAGAAATTGAGAAGAAAACAACAAAGAGAAAGGAAGAAGAGCATCTCCCCTGCCAACCATGCCCCCATATCAGGGGCATATGAACAATAGACCACCACCACGCCCCCATATCAGGGGCGTATGGAAGAGAATTCAGGAACAGAAGCTACCACGCCCCTTGCCACGGGGCGTGGCGGGGGGCGTATGGGACCAGATGATACGAACCACGCCAACGTGTGACGAAACCCAGTACCAATACGTTCGGAATTGCTACCCAAGATGCCAAAAAATCGAGTGGAAACTGCGACCCATTGCCTATAAGTGAGGTAAGAACCTTGGTATATTATTTAGACGCCACAATCGGGAAGAAAGACCGATTGATAAGTCGGGATGAACGCCACGAAAGAAAATCCGATAAGTTCTAGATTAGTTCTTTAAAGAACTAAGAGAGGAATTCTCTCAAAAGTGTTTTCAAACTTGTATGTTGTATGTTCTATGTTCTAAACCCTAGGAGCTTTATATTAGGGTTTACAATTCGTAACAATAAAGGCCCAAAACGACATAACATCATTAAGTTGCGTAAAAATAACAAAATAATGACTTAAAGGCCGGCGGCCTTGGAGCCGACGTTGGATGTATACATGGCCGTGTATACAGGCCGTGTATGATTCTGTGAATATTCTTGACACCATACACGGCCATGCCTTTGAACCGTGTATATGACCGTGTATGATTCTGTGTAACCTCCAGACTCCTACACGGTCGTGCCTTGTAAAGACACGCCCTCTTCACCCTGTATCCGGTATGACTTGTACAAGAGCAAGGGCATTCCCATGGTTGTTCTAATCCATTCCAGCTTCATGATTGCTCCAATCCTTTCCGACTTCATGGACATCCTTTATCAACCCGTTAAGTGCTTCCTTTAATAGTTTTGTTCGAGTTCTTGTGATCGGTCTAGGTGGCACTTCAAGAGGATCCACATGCCATCTTTTGGCTTGACTCCCATCATGGATCTCATCACCAGAAGTGAAAGACAAAGCCACCACGCCCCTGATATAGGGGCATGCCAACTTCAAAGGATGACTTGAGACCACCACGCCCTTTGCCACGGGGCATGGTGAGGGGCATATGAAGTCACGACCTATTTTCTCTGACTTTTTATTTTCTCTCTCCTCCAACCCTAGCACAGATATATATATATATATGGATACATATGAGAAAGAGGGGGAGAAGGAGAGAGAAGAGGAGGCTGAGAGGCCGAAGAGGAGAGAAGAGAAATAAAAAAGAGGCAGACCTAGGGTTTTAGACACTTCTCTTTATTTTTCTCTCTTTTCTTTAGTTTTCTACTCAACAATCCAAGGAGCTCCAAGCAAGGCATTCAAGATTCGCTCTATCCGGGTTGTAATCATGAACTCTAGTTTCTCTTCATGTATTTGTGCTTTCATTGTTAGGTTTATGGAAGAGTAAACCCAAGACCTAGATCTTATTTGAACTATTTTGTTATTATGAAGAAGATTTGATTTAATTGAAGTTTATTAATGTTCTTTTGTTCCATTACATGTGCTTTATGTTTATCTTAGATTCATATTTCCGAAATATGAGTTTATGCTTAATATCATTTAAGTTGATTGAGAAATTGCTTTTATGATTAGATTCATGTTTTGGATGAGATTTGCTCATGTTTCTAGAGATAGAATATCGAAAATCTTCTGTTGAACATTCATTCGAATTGAGTTCATATGCTTCATGCGATTCCAGATTGCTATTGATTGAGAAGAGATCCTAATTGATAAATCTAAGATTAGATAAGTAATTTACTTAAGAAAGTAATTATCTTGCTTCTTGAAACTTAACAACTTAAGAACTCAGAAACATTAATCCTTAGCTTCTAATGATTTATGTGACAATATAGGTATATAATGAGATCTAGGTTGCTTTATTAGAGAATTAACCTTTGTTTTGTTGAAGTAGTTTTAGTTAAGATTTTAGATTGTTAACTAATTTTAGTCGTTAATACACTTCACCTCAATTTGACGGTTAGATAATAGAGAACGAGCTAGTACTAGTAATTAGTAATCTCCTCTCGGTGGAACGACCCTGCACTTAACACTATACTACGTCCACGGTAGGTACACTTGCCTATTGCAACGTAGTTAGAATTAGGAACAGGTATTACAAATATTAAAACTACGGTTGGCAACGATCATATTCGCCTGGTCATATGGCGACATGCCAGGACTCGACCAGTTAATAGTAGTTCACAAGCTTCCTACGAGGCAAGATGTCAAACCTAAAAAACAAAAATTGAGAAGATTTAGGCTTGACATCTTACTAAAGATTAAAGAGGAAGTCAAAAAGCTACTAGAAGTGGGATTCATTAAGGTGTCACACTACCCAGAATGGGTAGCAAATATAGTCCCCGTTCTAAAAAAGAATAGGAAAGTGTGAGTATGTGTAGACTTTCGAGACTTAAATCAAGCTACGCTAAAAGACGACTTCCCTTTGCCTCACATCGATGTCCTGGTAGATAATACCGCAGGGAACCATCTCTTCTCATTTATGGACGGTTTCTCAAGAGATAATCAAATAAAAATGGCTAAAGAAGATAAAACTAAAACAACCTTTATAACGACATAGGGAACTTTTTGTAACAAAGTTATGCCTTTCGGTTTGAAAAAACGCCGGGGTAACATATTAGAGAGCCATGGTCACGATACTTCATGACTTGATGCATCGAGAGGTGGAAGTATATGTGGATGACATGATTACCAAGTCCAAAGGAGGAGAAAGCCATGCGGTTATCCTAAGGAAATTGTTCAAGCGGCTAAGAAAGTTTCAGCTCAAGCTAAATCCAGAAAAGTGTACTTTTTGGGTCACAATAGGCAAGTTGTTAAGGTTTGTCATAAGCCGAAAAGGTATTAAAATAAACCCTAACAAAGTAAAGGCTATATTGGAACCGCCCTCTCCACGCACTATCAAAGAGGTGAGAGGTTTGCTGGGAAGGTTGAATTACATAGCTCGTTTCATCTCACGGCTTACAAACAAATGCCGCCTACTATTCCGTCAGCTAAAAAAGAATGCCACGGTAGAATGGGATGATGAATGTGAAGAAGCATTCAGAACGATAAAAGACTATCTCATAAATCCCCCAGTCTTGATAATTCCAAAACAAGGAAAGCCCTTATTATTATACCTCACGATACTCCCTGAATCCATGGGGTGCGTGTTGAGACAGAAAGATGAAGAGGGGAGAGAATGTTCCATATATTATCTAAGTAAGAAATTCACAGATGGGGAACAGAGGTATTTTGAAATAGAGAGAACTTGCTGTGCTCTAATTTGGGTCATGCACCGATTGAGGCAGTATACCCTTTACTATCCCATCGAGTTGCTGACAAGACATGATCCTTTGAAATACTTGGTAGAGAAGCTCGTTTTGTTAAGGAGAATCTCTAAATGGAAAATGCTCTTATCAGAATTTGATATCACATATATAAATCAAAATTTGATAAAAGGGCAATCTTTAGCCGATCAGTTGGTAGAATACCCAATTGAGAGAGATCCCTAAGAATCACAAGCTTAGTTCCCTGATGAAAATATATTAACAACGAAGGGCAAACCAACAGAAGACTATGGGATAAACTAAAGCCCTAAATGGAAGATGTTCTTTGACGGAGCTGCCAATGTATTCGGTTGTGGGGTCGGGGTAGTGCTAATATCACCAAAAGGAACACAATTCCCTTTAGCGACAAGACTCGCATTTCCATATATTAATAATATCGCGGAATATGAGGCATGCATCCTCGGCCTCAAAATGGCTTGCTACATGGAAATCGATGAATTAGAGGTATACGGAGATTCTTCACTCATCATATTACAAACAAGAGGGGAATATAAAACTAAAGACCTTAAATTGGTACCATACCATCAACATTTGACAGAGTTGATCAATGAATTTGAAGCAATCACCTTCACATACATCCCGAGAACTCAAAATTAGTTTGTAGATGCCCTTGCCACACTAGCATTTATGATTTAGATAACAGGGGGAGCCGAAGTCCAACCATTGAAAATAGAAATCGAAAATCGGCCCGCTTATTGTTTGGTAATCGAAAAAGCACAAGATGATAAGCTCTGGTATCACGATATCAAAACTTTCCTCCAAGAAAGCAAATACCTCGAGATGGCTAGCAAAAATGACCAAAGAACACTTAGAAGGTTAGCAAGTCACTTCTTACTAAATGGGCTTGTGTTTTATAGAAGATCACCTGACACTACATTGCTAAGATGCGTGGATAAAAAAGAGGCAAGTGAACTAATGAAAGAAGTGCATGAAGGAGTATGTAGACCTCACATGAACGGCTACATGCTAGCCCGAAAAATCATGAGAATGGGTTACTATTGGCTAACCATGGAATTAGACTGCATCAAATATGTCAAGCATTGTCACTTGTGTCAAGTTTATGCAAACCGAATAAATGCTCCACCTAAAGAGCTTCATTCGTTGTCTTCACCATGGCCTTTCTCCATGTGGGGAATCGACATCATCGGGTCGATCACTCCCAAAGCATCCAATGGTCACAGATTCATATTGGTAGCCATTGATTACTTCACCAAATGGGTGGAAGCTTCATCATATGCCAGCATCACAGAAGGGATAATAGTCTGATTCCTGAAGAGAGATATAATAGCCCGATATAGGGTTCTTGAATTAAATATAACTGATAACGGCACTAACCTCAACAACAAGTCGATGACAGATTTGTGTCAACAGTTCCATATAAGCTATAGAAATTCAACTCTTTATCAACCTCAAATGAATGGGGTAGTGGAAGCAGCCAACAAGAACATCAAAAGAATCATCGAAAAGATGACAATCGCTTACAAAGATTCTACCATTTGCCCTCATGGCTTACAGAACCTCAATTCGAACATCTACTAGAGTTACCCCTTATTCTCTAGTATACGGTACCGAGGCAGTCCTACCAGTTGAAGTTGAAATACCATCCTTCAGGATCCTATCTGAAGCGTAGTTAGATGAGTCGGACTGGGTAAAGAAAAGGCTTGATTAGTTGAATTTGATCGACAAAAAAAGACTCGCTGCGTTATGTCACGGCCAATGCTATCAACAAAGAATGGCTCGAGCATTCAATAAGAAAATGAAACCTCGATGTTTCAAAGAAGGAGATTCGATGATAAAGAAAGTTCTCCTGAATGCTCAAGATTCAAGAGGGAAGTTCACCCCAAACTATGAGGGCCCATATGTTGTAAAAAAGGTATTGTTAGGATGAGCTTTAATAGTAACTCAGATGAATGGTCCGGAATTGAGAGACCCCATTAATATGGATGCTATTAAGATGTACTATCCATAGGTAAAGGAAATTGAGATTTTGCCAATGTTTATGAATGCCAATATTCAATACATATTTCGCTAAGTTTAGTTTTCGTTCCTTTTACAAGCAAAGTTAATGTTTCTGAATGATCAATTGTCATTAAACAAATCTTCATATACACACTACCTATCACTTCACAATGAATAATGAACATTGAGATGATAATAAATCACAATACATTTTGTAATATAATTCTACCTATTGTTGAGCATTAAACCTGTTGCATTAATAAGATAACACTACAATCACAAGAGCCATGCTCACAAGAAGGAAAATAAATTGAGACCCTCAGCCCTGTTTGAAGCAAGAGCAAGCAAAAAAAAGAGCTAACCAGCATGAAGTTTCAATTGTTTGGTTGCTATCCGCGATAAACTGGTAAGCATTTTAGAATAAATAACCATCATTTCATTACATAAGTAGTCTAAAAGAAATCTCATATCAATTGTTTAATCGGTTCACTAGAAGCATTTTCAGAAGTATTAGGTTAGTTAGCCCGCAATGGGGCACTTTCCTAGATCTCTTCTTTAAGGTTGCTAGTCCGAAGGGACGCTTCCTACTATAGGCCAGTTAGCCCACAATAGGGCACTTTCCTAGATATCCTCTCTTAGGGTTAGCCCACATAGGGGCACCTTTCGAGATATCTATTCTTCAAGGTTGCAAGTCCAAGGAGACGCTTCCCGCTATCGGTTAGTCAGCCCACAATGGGGCACTTTCTTAAGATATCCTCTCGTATGGTTACAAGTCCAAAGAGATGCTTTCTAATTTATCGATTAGTCAGCTCGTATGAGCACTTTTCTAGATAATTGATTAGTCAGCTCGTAGGAGCACTTTTCTAATTTATCGATTAGTCAACTCATAAGAGTACTTTTCTAGATAACTGATTAGTTAGCTCATATGAGCACTTTTCTAAAATAATCTAACGATTAGTTAGCTCATAAGAGCACTTATTCATATTATCCCCTTTAAGGTTATTAGTCCTATAAGACACTTCCCGATATTGATTAACCAGCTCATGAGAGCACTCTTCGAAGGCATTTCTCCCCAAACAGTCGCCAATCTAGCCAGACGCTTTTGTTATCAGGTAGTTAGCTCATAGGAGTGCTTCCTTAAACAATCTCTTCTTTATGGTCGCCGGTCCTGTAGGACGCTTTCTTGTTATTAGTTATTCCACTCACAATAACACGCTCCTAAACAATCCTTGAGATGTTTCTTATCATCGATTAGTCAACCCATAGAGCACTTTTCTTTAAGATCATTCCCCAAGCAATACTAATCATCACAAAGCACTCATAGGATTATTAGCTCATGGAGCATTTTCCTATTAAGACCAAGTTCTAGATAACTAGCTAATTAGGGCGTTATCCATTCAATCTGTAGGCCAAAAATGACGTCTTTTTTTGTTGTTGTAGTTAAGTTTTTCAAACTTTACCATAAAGAGGGGCAACTGTAAATACCCCATTTTTGCCCCTAATTATTAATAATGTTCAATTTACAATTTTTTTTCATTTTTGCAAAATTTTCATTTTTTTCAATTTTAGGAAAAATAAAAGAAAAAATAAAATAAATAGGAAAAATATCCTAATTTTGGAAAATAATGGTAGAAATAATAAGAAAAGGAGTTAAATAATTTTTATAATTTTTTAGAATTTCAAAATAATATAAAAATAATAAAAATTGCATCGCATATATGCAATTTGCATAAATAAAAAAACTGATAAGTGGGCTAGCCCGGTTGGTTCGGACCATGGCCTGGCACATGGGGGAAGGGGCTCGGTCAGAGGTTCGAAACGCGGGGGAAGCAAATCTGCGTTTTGCAATTTTTTTTCTCTCCCCAGGACACGTGTCAGCAGCCGATTGGCCGACATGAGCGCAAGCGTCAAGCGTGTGATCATCTCCTTCCTTCGTCCGAGATCATCGTCGGCAAGGAAAAAATTCAAATCCGGCTGTTTTGATGCGATTTTTTGCACAAATCCACCAAATCTTTAATCAAGGTAAGATAAACATCATCCAAATGAAATCAAATCACAACAAAATCTAAGATTTACATGAATCGAGGACAAATCGAAGGTGGGTTTCAACCGTCGATTTGATTCGTGCTAATTGGAGGAAATCCAAGCTTATCCCACTCGATTTTCGACGCCTATAAATAGAACACGAGGGGAGGAAGCTAAAGAAACAATCGAAAGAGAGAAAGGAGAGGAAATAAGAGAGATTGGAGCCGCCGGAGTTCACAAGCCAACCACCACCTTTTCGAGCCACGACTTGGAGGGGTTTTCGATGGAAAACACCACCATCATCGAGTTCCTCATCCTCAGAAGCTTCGAAAACACCCCCTATTTGACGAAAAAGGATGCTGGAATGCCGCCGACGAGGATTTCCAGCCACCGTAACCAAACCCGCCAACCCGACCCGGTTCGACTCAATCCGACCTGACCCATGCACCGTGCCCGAACCTAGGTAAGTTGGATTTTCTGTTTTTTTAATTTATTTATTGTATTTTATTTTATTTATTTCTTTATAAAATTAATTAAATTAGGAAAAATGGTAGAATTTAGATTAGTTTTTTTTTTAGTTTAGAATAGGTCGAATAATGAAAATTATAAAAATTATAAAAAATAAAAATATCAAAAAATATTAAAAAAATAAAATAAAATAAAAAATAGATAGATAATAAACAATAAAATGATAAGAAATAAATAAAAAACAAATAAAAAATAAAAATAATAATAAAAAGAAAATAAAAAATAAAAAAATAAAATTAAATAGAGGAAACTTCCTAATAAAAAATAATGAGTCATTTTTATCACTTAGAAAAATTTTCTTGAATAAATCCAAAATTGGTTTTCCTTAAATTAAAATTTTTCAAAAAAATAAAAGCTAAAGCTTAGGTTTATATTTTTTTTCCAAGTCTTAAAAATGATAAAAACGTAAATCTGAGGTATTTTCATAATTAAAATTAATCAACCCACTAAAGCTTTTTACAAAAAGTGAACTACCGCTTGTTTGATCCTGAATAGCAGGTACGCAGGCACCCTTATGGGGCAACTCTTAAAAGAATAAAAAATTATTTTCCAAGTTGTTACAATTTGTTTTACATGTATCCAAAATAATATAAATAAAAATAACAAAAATGAATGAAAAGACATTAGAATATGGTTCAGATTTCAGAAGAATAAGGTGGTAACTATAAGGTTTTAATAGGTTAGCCCCCGAGTCTAGAAACTCTGGTTTTCTCTTCCTCTTTTTACAAAAATGAAAAGAGGAGTTTTCGTTGACTTCTTGTCCAAATTAGGATTAATCTGCTCAATTAGTTCTAATTCAATAATCTTTCTCAACTTCAGTTAGGTGGCGACTCCAAAATAAGACGAAATTCTTAGTTCAAGTCGAGAATTTATATTAGATGAGCATATGGTCTAGTATAAATCAGATTAGGAATATAGATGTGGAAAATAAAAAATTAGACTCGACAATATGTTCTAACTGGAGGGTAAACGTATAGTATTGAATCCTATGTCACCATCAAAGGTCCAAGAGGTGCAAAGATAGATAAGTCAACCATCAGAAGTCCTAGAGGTTTATAGTTAGATGAGTTAACCTTCAGAGGACAAAGTGGTTCAGAAGCATATGTGTCAACCACCAAAGGTTTAAAAGGTTTAGGGGCATATGAGTAAACCATTAGAGGGCTAAGAGGTTTAAAAACATATAAATGAAACAGGAAGGAGAAGACAATATTGGTGGGACAGTTTGAGTTAAGGGAGGTCATAATGGATGATAAACCATTATATGTGTTGCAAATGAGATATATCCTAAAGATGGAGGGGCGAGAGCAACTACCTCCTGTGGTATCTTAGGTATTGGGAGACCACAGTGATATTTTTACAAATAACTTGCTAGGAGGATACAGAGTTTCTGCTGCATTTGATGTTACAGACTTATCACTCTATCTACTTAATGATGTTCATGAAGACCTATTAGATTTGAGGACAAATCTTCTTAAGGCCCGAGGAGATGATAGGAATCAAAATCCTATAGGACCTATCACTAGGGCAAGAGCTAAAGGGTTACAAAATTTGGTGATGAGGGTCCTCTTTGAACAAACCGACCTTAAAAATATTTGTAGACTAACTTCTTTTCTATTACTTATTTGTTGTGCATTCTAGCAGGTATACTTGTTGGTTTTTACAGGGCGATGGATGAACTCGCTAAAGCTCAGCTTGTGGGTTATTAATGGACCGACATAAACCAAAGAAAAACCGGTCCAACAAATTGTTCACTTGAATTGAAGAATCGGCCACTTGAAGACCATTTGAATATGTAATTGTTGCTATGAGAACCGACCATTTTGTTTATTTTGTACATGTAATTTTGATTTTTGGAACCGGCCACCTAGTGGTAACTTTATAATTTTTTGGTTTGTTTTACCCTAATAGGAGCAAGTAGAAATACTTGCTAACTAGGGTTTTTAGGGAGTTTTTGTCATTTTGAAAAAAAATATACTTTGTTGCCGTGAGAGAGTGAGTTCCTCTTGCTAAAACATCCACTCTTATCAATTTCTAGGAAATTGTGGCGAGTGAGGCTTGGAATTTCTTGTGAGTAATATCAAGATCTTCTAAGTTGCTTCCTTTTTATTATTAGTGTGTAATATCTGGTGATAACAGGTTGATTTTATCTATTTGTTGTTCATGCCAATTTAGGATTCATATTGCTCCAATTTTATAAGATTGGAATTGCGTGTTTATATGTAATTTAATTGGTATTGGAATCCTTTTTGTAATACATCCAATTTGGGTTTACACCATTGAGATTTGTTCATCCTTGATTCATGCCAATTTTATGTACAATTGAGCATTTGTAGATTGATTAATCATTTGGATTGAGTTCATGTGCTTGGATTCATTTTTAAGCACATCATATGTGCTAGATGGCTTAACCTCATATACTTCTCATTTTAGTCATTCTTAACTATAGTAAAGTACCTACATGCCAAAAGCAGGTAGCACACTACTTGGCTTAATTCACCCCACAATTTAACAAATGTCAAATAAATTGGTGAAATCTAACTTTTATTTCCTTGCTTAGAAATTCATTGAAGGGATAACATATGCCTTATTATTATTATTGTTGTTGTTGTTGTTGTTGTTGTTGTTGTTGTTGTTGTTATTATTATTATTGTTATTAATTTTTTTTTGGCATATAATATTGTAACTACAAAAATTCTTATAAATACAAGGGTACATGTGTTACACGTTGCTATACTTTCCTCTAAACATCTCGGTGAATTTCAATTTAGGTATGCTTCCGAGCTTTCTTCAAGACTAACGAGATAATGCAATATAATGCTTTATCTAGTCAATTATTAATATTTTCCTATCCCTTCCCATATCAACATAGCATTACTTAGGAAATGATATGTAAACATGAGTAATATTTTATTATTCATTCCAATATTATACCATAAAAGAATCACTCTTGATGCCCTCTAAGATTGGCTTCAGCAACTCATAGTATACATATTCCACTTTTTTTTTTTTTTAACATATGAGTGTATTGATGACAACTTCTAATATTTACTAGAAAATACAAGATGCATGGGTATGAAGCTTGTCAATTCATTCATGTTATATGTTATTAGTATTTTTCAATTGTTTTCATGTAATATATATATCAATAAATTAATTTATCCAACAACCATAGGACTCAATAGGTGTTTTTAGTACTATATTGGTCAGTATGGTCATTGATGGAGAAATTCTAATGGCTTGTAAAAAGCGGTTATGAAGCAAATATCATGTAATTAAAGTAATGTATATCAATAATACATTTCCCCACAAGTAGAGTATCCAACACAGTGGATTTGGTTTTTCACTTCAATAAAAAGTAAAGATATATATTAATTAGCCCATATTTGCAAGACATGTAGGTGTATTTTCAATTAAAATATTTGATTATCGTGGATTTGGTTTTTCACTTCAATAAAAAGTAAAGATATATATTAATTAGCCCATATTTGCAAGACATGTAGGTGTATTTTCAATTAAAATATTTGATTATCAAGGTTAAATAGACTAAGTCTAAGGTCTCATTATATCTCTAAACCTTAGTTAGTAACTTGAAGACTTGGGCTATCACATCTATGTATTTATATTTTATCATATACTCATTTTTTTATTTTATGGTTATGAGTTAAATGGGAAGAAGTAAGGTTTGGATTGTGGATTTTAGTGGTTAGTAACTTAAAGACTTGTTCTTTTACCTTGTACACATGCCCTTCAAAAAAAAAGTAAAAGGCCTATGCAATGGATGGATACTTTTATTGTGGTGTTGGCCTTAACTTTAAATTTGGGATCTTAATAGTGTTTGTATAGAGGGTATGATTTTTCCTTCATTGTTTCACATATCTAGAAAATGAACCTATTGATGATATTGTACAAACCATCCATACCTTTATTTATTTATTTATTTTAATGCAAGCCCATTGTTTTTTATGTCAATTAATATTTGGAAAAATATTTAGTACTATGTGAGTTTAGTTATTGCATAATTGAAGTTGATTAATGAATGCAAGTCACCATATTGCGACTTTCCTTTTCTTTTCTTTTCTTTTTTTTAAATTTCAACATGCCCTACATTCTTTCAGTGGTTAAATCACTACCTTAATACTTGTGTTAAGCTTTGAGATGTCTTTATTATTTTCCCCCTTTATGGATGAGTTTCAATGTGGAATTAGTGGAATAAGTGGTGAGATGGTAACCTAAAAATCGTACTTACTCAATTTAGGTTATGTCATCCATTTTCAAGAACATCTTATCGTGTGATCATAGAAATGTTGTTCTCGTCTGATACCTAGGAATCTAATCTCTTCCGGAAATCGAACCCATTCTTAGGGTTCATTTAATCTTGACAATGCTTTTTTTTTTCCTTGCCTAATTATGGTAGTTTTTTTATCAATAGTTACATTAGGTACATGTTGTTTTCAAGTGATTAAAAGTTTTGATATCTGAAGATGCATGAGTTAGACTTGATATCATATGATCTATGACAAACTTTTTTCTAGGGTAACTAGAATAAAGATGTCAAAATCTCTTGATGGATAATTACTTTCTCTAAATGAAAATGCAAAAGTGTCAAGTTCTTTTTTTTTTTAATAAAAAAATGAATGCCTTTCCACATGTTTATTGACTAATAATTTATTTTAACTATAGTAATGGCTAAAGGTGTATAGGTGGGTTAAACAGGTTAACCTGACCCAACTTACTTTGGCCTACGGGTTAAATAAGCCAACCTATGATGCCCATTTAACAAGCAGGCCAGAATTTGTTAACCTTAACCCAGTTCACATATGTTGTTAGGTTAAATGGGGTAGCCCACTAAGGTAACCTATTTAACCCATATATATTCTTTGGTGAGTTAAATGGGCTAATACAACCCATTTATGTATTTTAGTGAGCTATATAAGCTAATCCACAACCTATTAACAATAGATTTTTTTATTTTAAATTATACAAAATATAAAATTCATAACAACCTTGTATCATTTATAAAATAGTATAATAAATTGACTTGATACTTTTATAACATAATATGGATATTATAATTGCAATATCTTTATAATATTAATATTATAAAATGATGGAAGGATCATGAGATAAAACTAGTGAGGAAGATGGAAAGACTAAGATAAAAAAAAAGTAAGAAAGAAGAGTGAGGAAGATAATGATGAATGATAATATATAGGTTGAGTTGTATAGTTTATTATATTAAGTTTAAAAGTAAAATGAATTAATGACTTAATGTTATGTTGTAGATGTAATATACAATTAGAGTAAGTTATGCCAAACCTTTCTTTTTCCTTATGTTGAAGAGTTGACCCACTTTAACCTATGAATTAAACAAACTAGACTCATTTGGCCCACTTTTTAAATGGGTTGAAATTTTTAACCCTAACCCCTTTTTTAAGCTAGTCGAATGGGCTAGCCAACGGTTCATAATTGATGAAGATCACACTAGGAGCATTGGTCCAAAGATAATCAAAGACAAGTTAGGAAGATTGGAGCAAGGAGCACGACCCTATTTGAAGTGCAGAATGCGAAGGTGGAAGTCGAGGAAAAGATCAAAGGCTGATAATTTTAGAATCACTAAAGGCCACCGGCCTTGGCGATTTAGGCCTCTAGCCTAAATGGCCAGTGTGGGAAGAAGGCCACTGGCTTAAGTGGCTGACATAAATTACATTGAAGGCCGACTTAGATGGGCAAGTAAGTCACTGGCTTAAGTAGGCGACTTACATGCAATTAAAGGTCGATTAAAGACTTTTTCAAAGTTGTCGGCATAGGTGTCAGCTTTGTAACAATTTTAGGCAGGCTTTGTAATATTTTAGGCCACTAACATATAATGTTTTCCTTAGTTGCATTAGGGTTTTTTTTTTATGCTGTTTTTTTTTACTCTTTATTGTGAAACTATAAATAGTCGCCAAACACTCATTTGTAAGGATCTTTTGGAAAAGTTTATTCACAAATTGAGAGCTTATTTCTCTTTGGTTCTTGAAAGAACTAATTGAACTTATCGGATTTTGAATCCACGACGTTCATCCAAACTCATCGATCGATCGTTCCATAATTGATTGTGGAGTTATCACTTATACCAAAGTTTTTGTTTCGTTTCTAGACAACAAGTTACGATTTCCATCGTTCTTGATAGATCCTTTGGTTGTGAGATTAACAAATCTAGTTGTCGAGTTCTCATCTTTGTTTTGTTGCAAAAATATGTTTAATAGAAATTCTCCTAATAGTGTGATTGGGGGGGGGGGGGGGGGGAGGGTGGTGATTGACACAAAAATGATCATGGAAACTTTAACTGCTGAGATGAGGAGAATGTTTAGGGCAGAGATGGATCAATTTCATGAGCTTATGGAATAGAATTTTGAGCAGTCCCGGATTGCTTTTGCTGGGCATAGGAGGGATAAAATTCCAAGAAGGGTAGTGCGAATGGAGGAAGATAAATGGGGTAGGGAAGGATCTGCAGCTGAATCTGATCAAGATTCATTTATAGGTTATAGGAGGAATGCAGGGAGAAGTAGAGGAGCTAAGAATGGGAAAGATAGCAACCTAGGAAACATAAAGATGAAAATCCCTTCCTTCCAAGGGAAGAATGATCCTAATGTATATCTTGAGTGGGAGAAAAAGGTGGAATTGGTTTTTGACTGTCATAACTACTCTGAAGTCAAGAAGGTGAAATTGGTTGCCATCAAATTTTCTGACTATGCTATAGTTTGGTGGCACCAATTATTATAGAGTAGAAGAAGGAATAGAGAGTCACAAATAGAGACGTGGGAAGAGATGAAGAGGGTGATGAGGAAGCGATTTATTCCCACTTATTACTATAAGGATTTGTACAATAAGTTGCAAAATCTTAGACAGGGAAATAGGAGTATAGAGGAATATCATAAGGCGATGGAGGTTGCAATGATTAGAGTGAATGTTGAAGAAGACCAGGAAGCTACTATGGCTAGGTTCTTGGCAAGCTTAAATCGAGATATACAGAATGTGGTGGAGTTGCAACATTATATAGAGTTAGATGATATGATTCACATGGCGATTAAGGTGGAGAAGCAACTCAAGTGGAAAGGGAATAGTTCCACATGTGCAACACTGAGTTCCTCTAACTAGAGAGCTAATACATGGAAGAAGGAGGAGAAGTAGTCCCACTCCAAACCAATGCTTGAACAAACATCAAAATTGGCATCTCATGGGACTAGAGGTAAATTCGATCCTTCTACTTTTAGGAATCGAGATACTAAATGTTTTAAATGTCAAGGTAGAGGACACCTAGCTAATCAATGTCCAAATAAGAGAGTTATGGTGGTGAGGGATAATGGAGAAATTAAAACTGATAGTGATTCGGATTATAATTCTATGCCACCATTAGAGGATGATGATGGGGAAGAGTATGCTGTTCAGGGGGAGTTGTTAGTAGCCAATAGAGCTTTGACTGTACAGGTTAGAGGAGAGGAAAATGTGCAACGGGAGAACATCTTTCATACTAGATGCCTAGTTCAAAATAAGGTATGTAGCGTGATTATAGATGGTGAGAGTTGTACAAATATTGCTAGCATGACCATGGTGGAAAAATTGGGGCTTTCTATAATTAAACATCCCTATCCTTATAAATTGCAATGGCTGAACGATAGTGGGGAAGTGAAAGTCACAAAACAGGTGTTGATTTCTTTTAACATTGGAAAGTATGGGGATGAAGTGTTGTGTGATGTAGTTCCAATGCAAGGTATACACTTGTTATTAGGGAGGCCATGGTAATTTGATAGGCAGGTGAAGCATGATGGATTCACCAACAAGTACTCATTTGTGCATGATCAAAAACTTGTTACTCTCTGTCCTTTGAAACCTAGTGAGGTTTATGAAGATCAAGTAAGGATACAGAAAGAGAGAGAACAAAAGAGAATGAGTGGCAAAAATAAGTTGAGTATTATTACAAAGGAAAAAGAAAAGAGGGAAAAAAGATTGAGTGCTGAGAGAAAAAAAAAAGTGCAAAGAAAATTTTTATGCGAGAGTTAGTGAGGTTAAGAATGCTATGTTTTCAAGAATAAAGAGATCTTTTGAAGTGCATGAAAAGGCTAAGCTCAATATTGAGCGACAGAAAAAAGCAATGTGCCAAACGAGCCAACAAAGGGTGTCATCAAGTACTCTTTGAACCCGAAGATTGGGTTTGGGCACGTATGAGTCAAAAGCGATTCCCAGCACAAAGGCGACCAAAGCGGTTTCCAAGAGTCGAGGGTCCATTCTGAGTCCTTGAGTGCATTAGCAACAATGTTTACATATTAGAATTGCTAGGTAAGTATCAAACTAGTTTTATTTTTAATATCACTTATTTGAGTTCTTATAATGCAAGTGATGATTTGAGGACAAATCCTTTTCAGGAGGAGGGGAATGATGAAGATCACATTAGGAGGATTGGTCTAAGGATGATCAAAGAAAATTTAGGAAATTTGGAGCAGGGAGCACGACCTTATTTGAAGTGCAAAACACGAAGGCAAAAGTCAAGGAAGAGATTAAAGGCCGACAGCTTCAAAATCACTGAAGGCCGCCGGCCTAAATGGCCGATGTGGGAAGAAGTTACATTGAAGGCCAACTTGGATAGGCAAGTAAGCCATAGACCTAAGTAGCTAGCTTACATGCAATTAAAGGTCGGTTGAAGACTTTTTCAAAGTCGTCGGCTTAGGTGCAGACTTTGTAATATTTTAGGCTGCCAATGTAAAATTTTTTCCTTAGTTGCATTAGGGTTTTTTTTTTTTTATATCGTTTTGTTTACTCAGTATTGTGAGACTATAAATAGTCATCAAACACTCATTTGTAAGGATCTTTTGGAAAAGTTTATTCACAAATTGAGAGCTTATTTCTCTTTGGTTCTTGAAAGAGCTAGTTGAACTTATCGGATTTTGAATCTGTGGTGTTCATCTAAACTTATCAATCGATTGTTCCATAATCGATTGTGACATTATCACTTATACTAAGGTTCTTGTCTTGCTTATAGACAACGGGTCGCAGTTTCCATTGTTCTTGATAGATCTATAGGTTGTGAGATTAGCAAATCTAGTTGTAGGGTTTTCGTCACGGGTTGGCGAGGTTCGCATCAATTACCCATTTACACAACTCTAATAGTGGCTCACAACAATGTAAATGGGCAACTTTACTAAGCTAGTTGGCCTCTAAAATTTGCAAAATTGAGATATACTTTGCTTTTTCTACCTTAAGTTGAGGTGTTATATGGGATGCTAATTGCACTATAAGAAGGATGTAGAGGGATGAAGATTTATTGGTAAAAGTTCACAACTTTTGTGAATAACAATATGTAGATTATCCTAATCATTACATTGTTAAACAGCTTGCTATTGTGTTAGTCTCAATGAAATATATTTTTTATGTTTCTTATGCAATTTGATTTATTTTCAAGGACATATTATGTAAAGAAGTTATTGTGATGAAGATTAATTTTGAAGTGTTCACTTTCTTATCTTTATCAATAATACTTTTTTTCTAGGTTATGTCTTGAATGTCGTTTGACAAAAGGTGCTTTTGTTATCATATCTACTTCTTTTGAAGTACGATTTTTTCCCCCCTAATGCCTTATATGAGAGTTAAATGTAGTTGTACTTCTCTCTATCATTTTACCTATAAAAAGTGAGTATTGTTGCTGGATGTGAATTTTTTTATTGATTCCTTATGTTTTAGGAACTCACATGACATAGATATAACCTGTGCCCTACCCACCTTAAGGAGAATAAGTTTTGGAATATATATTTTATGCTTTTTAGGAGTTACATAGTAGAGTAAGTCTTTTGAAATGCTTGAAATCTATACCTTCTTGTGTTTAGAAGCTTATTTTGTCTTAGAGCAAAATGCTTTTATTTCACATAAATCAAGTTATAGAGATACAATGACACAATACACACATACACACACACATATATATAAGAAGAAGCATAAGGAAAGAGCAAAGATGAATTTTGATTCCAATAAAGGCAAGGGTGATTTAACCAAAAAAAATGTAAAAGAAAGGAAAAGGGATGATTGAAAACAAGAATTTAGTGGAGAAACCAGGTTTCAATATATACATACATACATATGCATATATATGTGTGTGTATTGTGTTAGTTAGAAGAAAAAAGCATAATTATGTCAAAGAGCACTATATACTATTTTTCATCGTTCATAAAAATGTTGTAAAATCAATATGATTCTTTGTCATATGTGATGTGAGGAAGTCCTATAATTTCCTTGTTTATATATTGGTGATGGGAAATTCAATACCAATCATTGAACTTATCTAGAATTTATGTTTGAGGACATCAACCTTTTTTATACTAAATACATGAACATTAAATCTAGCTATATGGTAATCATAACAAGTTTCCTTAATTGTTTCTTACATGATTGTTCAAAATATAAAAGGAAAGAGACTGAAAGTTTTCTTTACATTTTTATTTGATCTAGTTTGTTGTCATGATTCTTTGCAATTTCATTAGACTTTAAAGTTTAGTTTCCTTTGTTCCATGTTTTTTCATTGAATTTAGTTGTGTTTCAATTTATTTAATTAGTTGCCATCTTTAGAGTTGCTGAACTTTAAGGAGTAGTTTTATATTGTATTTAAGTATGGTTAAACATTTGACTTGTTATTTGATTATTAGATGAGGAGCGGCTCCAATTTAGTATCTTCTTAGGCAAGACCTGTTCACAATTTCTTTTAGCTTTTTTTTTTTTTTTTTTTAGATATCTAATATGCATAGGTTATGTCATTAGCTATAATTTTTTTTTAGGCCAAGCATTCACTATACAATTTAATAATACAGTTTTATGCTCTTAGCTACAGGTGTATACATGAATACTCATTAATAAAAGTATGTATCATATTTGTATGTTTGAAATGCCATTTTGGTGACAATATAATTATCTTTTTCTTATTTTGTTTTGATAATTATCCTTTCTTTATTCCTTTTTCTCGAAGAATTTTCTTAGATTCTTGATTTTAGGTGTGAAATCCTAAGTGGATTATCATCCTTTTCTTATTCCTTTTTCCTACAGCAATTTTCTTGCATCCATGATTTTAGGTGTGAAATTCCAAGTGGGTTATTTGCAGGTGTGTATACCTAGTAAGTTCTTTACATGGTTTCTTTTTGTCTTAATTACTAGCACTAAGAATAAGGTCTTGTCAAATTTGACAATTTACTTTAACATAAACTTGAATCCAAATGTATTGGTGTAGATGGCTATGACACATAAGCAATACTCAAAATGTAAAGAGATTTGATACTATAATACCTGAAAATTTTAATAATTCTGTCATTATATATGATAGCATAAAGCCAAGGCTAAGGATGTAAAAACTGTACTTAAATGTTAGGCAAATGGGTTATTTTACACGAAGGATATAAATACCTTAAATTAACCTAAAGAGCCTCCTTTGTCATTTTGTGTAGTGAAATCATAAAGAAAAAGGATAGATGCTCTCTATAAGAACCCTAAGGCAATTAAAGGGAATTCACTGACATTCGATCTGGTAGTACTAGGTAAGGAGTTCTAAACTTACAAGAAGGTCACTACTAAAGAATTGAGGTTAAAAAGACTTATTGCCACATGATGTCAACAAAATAGGATTGAAGAGAGAATGTTAAGAACAAGGGAATTCCCAGATCAAGGAGTCGATACGTGGGAAGTTAGATGTAAGTATTCTAACTTATGTTAATTGAGGAGTATTTACATATTTTAGAGATCAAATTAAGTCTAGGGATAAAGAGAAGTAAGTTTAGGAGAATTTGGAGTAAAGGAATTAGGGTTTGTGGAATTGGCTAAGAGATATACGACTACCCAACACGGTTGTATTTCAACCATGTTGAATTCAAAAGTTACGCCGAGAGATACACGACCTCTCAACACGATCGTGTTTTGACTGTGTTGAACTGAGAGAAACACAGCCTACCCATACAATCATGTTTCGACCATGTTAAATATGAACCTTACATGGAGAGATACACAGCCTCCCAACACCGTCGTGTTTCTACTGTGTTGAATTTAAAGAAACACAACCTCCCAACACGGTTGTGTTTCAACCATGTTGAAGCTAAACTTCACCGAAAGATACAAGACCCCGTGTTAAGTAACACGATCGTGTGCTAGCCTGTGTTAAGTAACACGACCTCCAACATGGCTGTGTTGAATAAAACATAAATTAGTTATATATTCACTTAACTTCTAATTAGGCTAATTTCTACGTGACTTTGATAGCTAGTAAAGCCTTAGAGAATTTAAATGAATAGGATTAAGAAGGTTAAGAATTGATATCAATCTTAGATTAAGTACTAAGAAGAGCTTGTTAATGGTGTACAGATTTCAATTTAGCTTAAGTCTGAGATCGAAAGTGCTTAAGGCTAGAATTCAAGGTACGTATAACTTGTGTATTGATGTGTGTTTATTTAAGTTAGTATATATATAAGATTTGATTTAATTGCAAGAATTGGTTCAAGTGTTAAGTTGTATGTTATATGTGCTTGGCTCGGCCTAGGGGCTTATAGTGGCAAATCCTTAGGAAGCACCTCAATTATCCTTGTGACGTTGTCCCTAGTAGAGCTGTGCTTAGATGATCTAGGTTGAATGTTGGGTTAAGTGTTTAAGTGGACATGGGTGTGGAGCCTGTAGTGGCACTTCCATCACCAGGATTAAGTGGTTTAAGTAGATATGGGTGTGAGGCTCGTAGTGGCAGTTCTCATCACTAAGGTTAAGTGTTTAAGTGAACATGGGTGTGGGGCTTGTAATGGCAGATCCCATCTCCAATATTAAGTGTACCATGGGTTTGGAGCCTATAGTGGTAGTTCTTATCACCAAGTTTAAGGATTAAGGGATCATGGGTGTGGGACTCATAGTGGTAGTTCCCATCACTAATTCATGTTCCAATTTTTTAAGTGTGTTAAGGAGGTTATGAGTACCCTGTTGTTGCTTGTGGACATAAATTATATAATGAAACAGTTGCTTATATTTATGTACTGCATGATGTGTGTGATACTTGTTCATGTTTGATCATGCGTATGTGTTTGTGTTATACATATTGGGCATTAGCTCGCCCTTCGGGGAATATTTTTAAATGCAGGTGTTGAGGGAAATGATAACCTAGAAGATAACTTGGGTTTGGGTGAACTATAAAGAGAGGAAGATGAAGATTACTATTACTATTATGGTGTTAGAATTTGAAAGAATTATGTTATTTAAATGTAATAGATATTATCTATTGGAGAATATTAATTTAAAGTTTATAGACTTCCACTGTGTTAGATGTTTGATATGGATTTATGAATTTATTTTGAAGTTGTGGAATGTATTGAATGCTTTTATATAAGAGTTATAGGTCAAAAAGCATCAGTGTTGATTCAGAGCCTTAACGTGTTCTTGTAAGATGAGGACACATGTCGAGCAGTAGCGTAGCCTAGGTTTTGGGGTGTTACGACTAAGGTGGTATCAGAGCTTTAGGTTTATGATCTTTAAAGACTTAAGTTTAAATCTATAGATAATAGGTTGATAATCCTTATGAGTTAAGTTTTGATCTATAGAGCATAGGTCGTTGATCCTAAAGAGCTTAGGTAATGATTCTTAGAACTAAGCAATGATCAATAGACATAAGTTTTAAACAATATAGTATAAGATATGATCTTTAGAGGAATTAAGCACTTTATCCGTAAGATAGTGAGACATGAAGAGAGTGGGTAAAATATGGGGCGTTTACTTAATTATTTAATTATTTTCTTGTATTATTATTACTTTACTTCAATTCTTCTAACTGCTAAGTTATATGTATAAGTAGACCCATGTGTAGTGGTATATGTGTATATACTTACACACTATGACACTAATCGGGACTAGTATTAACTAAAGTAGATCCAATTGTCTTTTCTTAAACAAAATGCCTCCAAGAAGAATCACCAAATCAAGAGTTAGAAGAGGTGCTAGACATGATAACCCCAATGAGGAGGAAGTTCAGAATCCACAGCCACGAGGGGAAAGAGGTTAGATGGCCAAAGAGACAGTTTAGCTACTCTATACTACGAACCACCTGGTGAGACTACTAGCATAACAACACCAAGCCCTTAATGTCCCACAACACAAAAATGCCAACAAACCCATCAACTTTGATAGGTTCGCTCGAGTAGCTAAAGAATTTAACCCTAGAGTAGATGACCCAATCAAGGCTAAGGATTAGGTATAAGAAATTGAGAAGACATTTGCTGTCTTCTAGATACCAGAAGATAGGAAGGTAAATTATGTTGCATTCATGTTGAAGGGAACTACAGCAAAATGGTGGGCCTCACTTCCTAGACTTGTAGGGGAATGCATTAACTAGGTCATATTTAAGGAACTATTTTATCATAGATACTTCCCTAGTAGCTTTAAGGATAGGATGAAGAATGAATACTACAACTATGAACAAGGGGATCTAACAGTTGAAGAATATGAGGGAGAGTTAAATTGCCTTATCTAGTTCCTTCTTGAAAATGTACGTAATAATGATAGGTCCCAAGCAAGAGATTCCTACGAGGCTTGAACTTAGAACTACAACTTGCAGTTGAGGGCTTTCAACTAAATATATATGCTTAAATGGTTGACAAGGTGAAGTACTGATATGCTCAGAACATATATATAAAATGGGAGCGTAAATTGCAGCAAGTGCACTGGTCGTATCAAGTAATAGAGTGGTGAAAAGTAAGGTTGTCGATCCCTCGAGGAACCAATAGAGTACTAGATCTATGGCAATTCTTATCAAAATCTAGGAGATTAAAAAGGGGTCTTGAAATGTCTAAGGAACTCCACAAATCCTTCACAAAGGATGATAATCTCCACGAAGATCACAAAGTTTTCTCCAAGATTTGATCTTCACAATTTTCCCTTAAAACTAGGTTAAAACTACTCTAAGAACACTAAAATTTGACAAAAGTTCCTCCACAAATCGACCTAGGACCTATATATATGCAAGGGGAGGCGAGAAGATGCAATTAAAACAAGACCGGCCAAAGGCCGATAGCCTTTATTTAAGCCGGCCATAAAGGCCGGCGGCCTTCATTTAAGCCGGCCATAAAGGCCGGCGGCGTTTCATGGAAGGCCGGCCATAAAGGCCGGCAGCTTTGCTTTTTTTTTTTTCTTTGCCATCCTTCAATCTTTTCATGCTTCAATTTATATGCAATCTCTCCAAATTGATTAAGCTTTGAACTCAAAGTCCTCCAACATCTGAAATGTAAAAATAAACATGATTAAGTACCATTTCCTTGTGATTTCTCTAAAATCAATAATGAATACTCGCAAATCGCTTAATGAATTATGAGTAAAATATGCCTTTATCAACTCCCCCACACTTAAACTTTTGCTTATCCTCAAGCAAAATAAAACCAGAAAGAAATCCATCCTATAAAGTACAAATTTTTTTTATTATCATACGAATTTGAACATCTATCATCTCTACTTCTGACTCACTACTTTGTGATGCCCACCACTCAAACCAAACTGGGAATATGTGATTAGAGTACTATACTCAAAATTAACCAACTAATCTAGAGAAAACAAAATTTAATCCAAGCGTTTAACCTAAGAATTCTTATTCCAAAAGTAGATTTCAGTCCTAAAGGAAAAACACCCATTTAAACTTCACTGGCAATTAGCAAGCATATGATCCTTCACATCACTTCTTTAAACAGGTCAACATAAAATGAAAGCATATGGTATCAATTCCTTTCCTAGATTTTCTCCCTTTTTTTATAAGTCCTGTAACTTATTGATGAGCATTCACTAAAACTCTACTTTTTTTCTTTTTTTTTTCTTTTTCTTTTTTATAAAATAAGTTCATGTATTGAACTTTTGCTTCTCCACCCTTATCGCTATAGTGAGATCACTGATTCGGCACATCTCGGGCTCATCACCCAAGTGACCAGGTTTTAAAGGGACCCCATCGAACTCTCCCTCACTCTAGCATTCAAGTTTGGATACTCTTAACTCAATTACATGAGTCATTGGAGTAATGCAACTTATTTCATTTGAATGCTATACAGAATTAAGACTTTTTTATAAGGGATCACTAAGTGAGGAGTTTCCCTTACCTCTTTCATTAGATGTTGAAAAGCTTTCAAAGCAACTTCCAAGAAGATATACTAGCTAGAGAAGAGACCCGAAGTAGACCTGTTTATCTTTCACAAGAGGACTCAATAGACTCTTAAACTTCAAATTATAAGGCTAAAAACATGGTAAATTTGATTTCTAAAGATTTTATTCATTAATTTTAACTAAGTACAAGAATCACAACAGTGGTGAGTAGGGCATAATAATGAGTTATTATTTTTAATAAATCATAAACAAATGCAAAAGGCTATTGTTTTTTTTTTTTTCATCAAAATTTTTGAAAAAAAATGGCCTAAAAATTGTCAAATAACTCAGGGACAAATACAGTTCAAGATAATGGAAGAGTATGATCATCAAAGCATAGAACAGGCAATACTCATCTCAACTTTAATACCTACATTCCCTTCCCCACACTTAAGAATAGACAGTGTCCACACTGTCTCACATCAATGAAAATAACAAAATAGGAAGGAAATAAGAAAAAAGGAACCGGTACTCCCCTGGTATAACATGTAGAAGCCATATTTAAATCCCATCAAAGCTAAACTTAGAGAGATTGGTCCTTCTGAACATTCACCTTGCATTTTCCTAAAAACAATTAAAAGAAAACCAATGAAACACAATAAAGTAAACATAAATATGGGCTGCCTCTCATAGAGCGCTTGTTTTATAGTCATCAGCCTGACTATCAGGGTTTGTCATCTCAGCTTAAATCAAGGAGTTTAAACAACTCCTCCAACACCATCGTCTTCAGATTCGGATTCCAAGCTTCCTTCCATGGTATGGTGCCCTTCTTTTCAGCTTCCACCAATGTTTTGTAGGTGGATATCAACAAACTTACTTGCTGGATGTCTGCCCTTGACCACCCTAGGATTTCCCTATGTTCATCCAACTGGCCTTGAATCTGCTGCTGCAATTCTCTTATCATAGGCACTGGATTAATGTGAGGCCATGGATTTCCTGAATTCAAACACTCATAATCAAACAATTGATTAGAAAAGACATTAGGTTCAAGTGTCTGCATGGGCATTGGTGGCTTCTCATAGTGGTCTGTCTTCTCAAAAGTAACAATATTTTCAGTCTGGGGTACTTGCTCACAGCCTTTGTTTTCTTGCTCATCCTCATTCCCCCAACCATCTATCTTATTCAAGACGGCTTCAAGAGTGGTTTGCCCTACATCTTCCTCCACATCATTGTTAGTAATTTCACCCTCAGCAGATATGTCATAATACATTGCTTTCTCATTAGACAAAAACACAGGATCATACATATCAAATGTTACCTGGTCATCTAGTGCTCTAAGGGTGAGCTTACCTTGTCCTACATCAATTAGAGCTTGACCTGTGGCTAGGAATGGTCTACCCAAAATGAGTGGAATGTCCTCATCTTCTTCCACATCCAGTATGACAAAGTCCACTGGAAATATGAATTTATCGACCTTGACTAAGACATCCTCCACTGTACCCTTGGAAAACCTTAAGCTCTTATCAACTAGCTGCACAGTGATTGGTCTCCTCTTGCACTTTTGTGGCTCTATTCCAAGCTTCCTAAAAACTGAAAGTGGCATTAAATTAATACTTGCACCAGAATCAATCAAAACATTCTCAAAATCAATATTACCAATGGTGCAAGGGATATTGAAACTTCCTTGATCTTTCAGCTTTCTAGGTAGCTGAGCAGATTTCTTCTCTATGATAGTTGAACTCTCGCCAAGAAGCATTACTTTCTCAACACTCTCCATGGATCTTTTGTTAGAGAGCAGCTCTTTCATGAATTTGGCACAAGAAGGAATTTGCTTCAAGGCCTCTAAGAGAGGTATATTGATTTGAAGCCCTTTAAATATGTCACAAAACCTGGCAAACTGGGCTTCCAACTCCCTCTGCTTGAGTCTTCCTGGGAAAGGGATAGGTGGAACATAAGGCTGCAACACTGGTGCTTTGGATGTGAGTTCCTCCTCCTTTTGCTTACCTTTCTCTGGATTTTTCTCTTGAATTTTTACCTGCCTTTCAGCTTTCTTCACCTCCTTACCACTCCTTAGCATGATGGCATTGACATGATGGGTGTTCTCCTCAATTTTGCTAGGCAAAGACCCTGAGGGTTTAGTACTTAGCTGCTGTGCAATTTGATCGAGCTGACCCTCCAAGTTTCTGATAGAAGCTTGTTGGTTTTGCAGGAGGGTGTCAGTCTTTTGCATGTAGCTCCTCATGAGCTCTTCCATCTGAGTAGGTTGCTGTTGAGAATAGGCATTTTGAGCAGAGGCTTGTTTAGGAAATCCAGGGGGCGGGTTAAGTGCTTGATTCTCATTCCTCCATGAGAAGTTTGGATGATTGCGCTACCCAGGATTGTATGTATTCGAATATGGTCCTTGAGTGCCTCTCTGGAGGTTGCCTACAAAGTTTACCTGCTCTCCACTAGATGGAGCTGACAACTTTCCAGCCATGCACTCACTAGCTGAGTGAGGTCCTGAGCAAATTTCACAACTAGAAGATGGATTAGCATTAAAAGAATTTGAATAGGCGAGTCTACTTACTTGAGTGGTGAGGGCAGCTATCTGAGCAGTCAATTGAGCCATACTGACATTGTCATTCACTGAAGCTACTCTTGTACCACTTCTCTCAGTTTGCCAATTGTGTGCACTAGAGGCCATCTCTTCTATCAATGCACTGGCATCTAAGTAAGTTTTTCCCATTAGTGCACCCCCAGCTGCAGCATCTACAAGAGACCTCAATCTCTCATCCAGACTCAAGTAAAAGATCTCAATGAGGAGATTGTCTGGTAAACTATGATGTGGGCATTTTCTAGTTGCTTCCTTGAATCTCTCCCATGCCTCATAAAGTGATTCACCACTAAACTTTGTAAAGTTAGTGATGTCACTTCTTAGTTTGGCGGTCCTAGTTGGTGGGAAGAATCTCCTCAAGAACTTGATTGAAAGGTCTTCCCAGGTAGTGACAGATCCTTGGGGCAATGAATAAAACCAAGCTCTAGCTTTATCCCTCAATGAGAAAAGGAAAAGTTGTAGTCTTATGGCATCATCAGTGACACCATTCTGCTTGACAGTGTTGGTGTATTGAAGAAACCCAGCAAGATGATCATCAGGGCTCTCATTTGAATACCCTCCAAACTGACTCGATTGCACCATTTGAATGAGTACCGGTTTAAGCTCAAAATTGTTAGCTTGTATAGTTGGTCTAACAATGGGTGCTTCCTGAATCCTAGGAACAGAGAAATCTCTAAGTGCTCACTGAACACCCTGAATCTGGCGATTATCCTCATTCGCCATCTCTTCTACTTGTTCTCTATACTTGTTGTCTCTTCTAATCTGGCGTAGAGTATGCTCAATCTCAATATCGAAAGGTAGGAGATCAGCACTCCTACTCTTGCGCATGTAACACTTGCAAAGAGACTAAAAGCCAAGAAAAACGTAAAATTGCACCTAGACTACCAATAGAATTACGAAATCTAATATCTATTAGTTCCCCGGAAACGGCGCCAAAAACTTGATATGCTCAGAACATATATATATAATGGGAGCGTAAATTGCAGCAAGTGCACTGGTCGTATCAAGTAATAGAGTGGTGAAAAGTAAGGTTGTCGATCCCTCGAGGAACCAATAGAGTACTAGATCTATGGCAATTCTTATCAATATCTAGGAGATTAAAAAGGGGTCTTGAAATGTCTAAGCTAAAAATTTAACTTAAAGCAAACAAGGAGAATTTTATGAAGAATCTATCAATTATGAATGCGGAAAATTAGAATTCACCCTAGATCCATTAATCAAACTGCTACCATGTTATATCAACTAGTGGTTATAAGGTTATTCAAGTGAGTTTAGAAAATCCTTTTTAAGGATGTTAACCTTAAATCAATTAGTCGGCTTCCGCGTCTCCAATTAACCAAGGAATCAAAATTATGTTCATACACCTCCTGATGTTACAAACAACTAATGCCCTAAATCAATTAACCCTAATCCTTTAGTGATTAATTAACAAGAAACATTGCATTGCGCCTGCCATAAACTCTAATTAAACCAATTATCGCAACTCCCGTATTGATAATCAATCTAATTAAGAATTCCTAACAAATCCTAATCAACTCCCGTATCAAAAGGATTTCTAACAATTATAATCAAAGACCAATTATAATTGAAATCAAAGGAATTGCAATCATGAATAATCCTAATAATTCCTAATCATATAACATGGCTACAATTATCCTTTTAACGTTCTAGGGTTTCATCCAATTTCCCAAGGAAAAGACTTAGCAATTCATGGAGATAAAGACATGATTATGATTCAAGGAGATTCGTGTAAAAGAAATGACATTCAATGGTTGGATCAAATGCTTGAATTGCATATAAGAAATAAAGTTCAGAAATCACCAATTCAACAATACAAATAATACCTTAATTGAAAGGAACTCCACAAATCCTTCACAAAGGATGATAATCTCCACGAAGATCACAAAGTTTTCTCCAAGATTTGATCTTCACAATTCTCCCTTAAAACTAGGTTAAAACTACTCTAAAAACACTAAAATTTGACAAAAGTTCCTCCACAAATCGACCTAGGACCTATATATATGCAAGGGGAGGCGAGAAGATGCAATTAAAACAAGACCGGCCCAAGGCCGGCAGCCTTTATTTAAGCTGGTCATAAAGGCCGGCGGCCTTCATTTAAGCCGGCCATAAAGGCCGGCGGCGTTTCATGGAAGGCCGGCCATAAAGGCCGGCAGCTTTGCTTTTTTTTTTTTCTTTGCCATCCTTCAATCTTTTCATGCTTCAATTTATATGCAATCTCTCCAAATTGATTAAGCTTTGAACTCAAAGTCCTCCAACATCTAAAATGTAAAAATAAACATGATTAAGTACCATTTCCTTGTGATTTCTCTAAAATCAATAATGAATACTCGTAAATCGCTTAATGAATTATGAGTAAAATATGCCTTTATCAAGTACCTTGAATAGAATAAGAAGATTATTGAAGAATAGAGGAGCCGTAAAGCAACAATAGCTCTAGGAAAAAGATCTGCCTCTAGTGGAATGGGGTAAAACAGGAGTAAAAGACATCATGTGCTACAAAGTAAAACATAGAGTGCTACAGCCCCTCCTTTACAGATCAGACAAGTTCCTTTGGCACTCACTATAGCAGGCCCAAATGTTTAATGTACCAAATGCTATGGGCCTCATGAGTTGAGAGAGTGCAGATGGCCAGAGGGAGCATGTTTCTCTTATGGGAAAACTGGACAAATTAGTAGACATTACACTAAGAGGTCAATCCCCTTAATCTTTTTTCATGTGTGCAACCAAAGGGGACACAAGGCAATCAACTGTCCTCAAGAACAAATTAGAAATCAGATAGGGCCAGTTCAACAGGCTGCTAGACCTCTAGTGAAAGGATAGGGAGGTAGACTATATGTAAGGGGTCCCAAACAAAGAGTTCCTACCAGGGTATTTGCCATGCACTAGTAGTAAGCCCAAGATATTCCTGACATAGACAACATTACAGGTATACTCCTAGTACACTCTTGCAATACATAGGTGTTGTTCAATACCGGTGCGTTTTGTATCTTGCGTGTTTGAAAATTTTATATGTGCATGTGCTATGAATGATGAAAACATGAATGACTGTCTGGATGTTAGTACTCCCTAAGAAGTAGGAGGAAGAATAAGTAAAATTTGTAGAGGAGTGGAAATAGAGATATTAGGTAGGGTGATGCCAGTAGACATCCTAATATTGGAGATGATAGAGTTTAACATAATTTTGGGCGTCAACTGGCTATCAAAATATCATGCCACTATTGACTGTCACAAAATGGTAGTGCAATTTAATATACCAGGAAATTAGTATTTTTAATATAAGTTAGAAGTGTAGAGGCCCATTAGAATGCCCACTTATGAGATGTGGGGAAAAAGTGTACTGTCAACTATATCTGTTGAAACCAGTAAAGAAGTTAAGATGGAGAGAGTACCAATGGTGAGAGAGTTTCCTAACGTATTTCCAGAAGACCTCCCTAATTTACCTCTAGCTAGGGAAATAAAATTCAACATTAGCTTGATATAGGGCATAATACCCATATCAAAATCAGTCTACAGGATTGCACCAGTGGAATTGGAAGAACTAAGAAAATAGTTACAAGAGCTACAAGATAAGGGTTTCATAAGACCCAATGCCTCTCCTTAGGGTGTACCGATCCTATTTGTGAAGAAGAAAGATGGAAGCATGAGACTTTATATAGATTACAAAGAGTTAAACAAGGTTACAATCAAGAACAAATATCCTCTTCCTAGGATAGAGGACCTATTTGACCAGTTGTAGGGAGCTTAGGTGTTCTTCAAAGTAGACTTGAGATCAGGCTACCATCAACTAAGAATCAAAGAAAAAGACATTTAGAAAACAACATTCAGAACTAGATATGGGCACTACAAGTTTCTGGTAATGCCCTTTGGACTAACAAATGCACCGGCTGCATTCATGAATTTAATGAACAAAGTATTTAGGGATTTTCTAGATAAATTTGTAATCATCTTTATAGATAATATCCTAATATACTCTAAAAGCACTGAGGGGCATGAAGAGCACTTGAGATTGGTATTTGGTAGGTTACAAGAAGAGAAGTTATATGCTAAATTTAGTAAATGTGAATGTTAACTGGAATAAGTAGTCTTCTTGGGTCATGTGGTTAATAGAGATGGGATATCTGTAAACCTAGAAAAAGTGAGAGCAATTGTGAATTGGCACCAACCAAAGACAATTACAGAGTTAAGAAGCTTCCTAGGTTTGGCAAGCTATTACAAGAGATTTGTATAGGGGTTTTCCAAAATATCAACTCCTCTCATCAAATTGAGAAAGAATAATTTGAAATTTGAATGGGATGACAAATGTGAAGCCAACTTTCAGATGTTCAAAGAGAAACTTGTGTCGGCGCCAGTTTTGACTTTATCCAAGAGTGGAGAAGAGTTTACAGTGTATAGTGATGCCTCAATTCAAGGGTTGGGGTATGTATTGATGCAAGGCAGTCAAGTAATAGCTTATGCATCTTGATAATTGAAGCCATATGAAAAGAACTACCCAACTCATGACTTAGAATTGGCAGTTGTAATACTAGCTTTGAAGCTATGGAGGCATTACTTGTATGAAGAAAGGTGCAAAATTTTCATTGATCGTAGAAGCTTAAAATACATATTTACTCAGAAAGAGCTAAATATGAGACAGAGGAGATGGTTGGAGTTAATCAAAGATTACAACCTAGAGATACAATACCATCTAGGAAAAGCTAATGTGGTGGTAGATGCCCAAAGCAGAAAGAAACGGGGCAATGTAGCCACTCTTATCACTTCATAGAAGGAGTTATTAGAAGTCATGCACAAATTGGAGCTAGAAATTTTAACACAAGAAGTGGAAGAAAAAATGGCTACCTTAAGGATACAACCAACACTAATGGACAAAATTAAAGTTGGTCAGATAGAAGATCAAGATATCTAAGCGATCAAGAGTAGAATGGAACAAAGCAAGGGTAAAAAATTCAACCTGGATGCAGAAGGGACCTTAAGATACAAAACGAGACTATGTGTACCAAAGGATGCAGAATTGAAGGGGGGAGATATTGAAAGAGGCACATTACTTCGCTTACACAATACACCCTAAAAGTACCAACATGTATATGGACTTAAAGAATTGTTATTGGTGGGAAAATATGAAAAGAGAGATAGCTGAGTATGTAGCCAGATGCCTCACATGCCAATAGATCAAATAGAACATTAGAAGTCAGCTGGAGAATGACAGCCTCTTCTAATACCGGAGTAGAATCGAAGCATGTGATAATGGACTTTGTTACAGCCTTCCTAAACACCAAAGAGAAGTAGGATGCAATTTGGGTTGTAGTGGACTGATTGACCAAGTCTACACATTTTATACGTAGATAAGAGAAGACACCCTTTAGAATTTCAAGTGGGAGATAAGGTCTTATTGAGGATTTCTCTAACAAAATGAGTGATTAGATTCGGGTTGAGAGGAAAGCTAAACCTAAGATATATAGGCTCATTTGAGATCTTAGAAAGAATATGTATGGTGGCTTACAAGTTAGCTCTTTTGCTAAATTTAGCTAAAGTACATGATGTACTCCATTTATCCATGCTAAAGAAGTATGTACTCAACCCAGATCAAATAGTGGCTTTGGAACCACTGAATGTGCAGCTAAACTTGACATCTATGGAAAGACCAACTAGAATTTTGGATACTAAGGAACGGGTACTAAGATGAAAAACAATCTCCTATGTTAAGGTGCAATGTACTACCTAAATAGAAAGGGGAGCGGCTTGGGAACTAGAAGCAAAAACAAAGAATAAGTATCCATAACTCTTCCAAAATCAAGTACTTTCAAGGACAAAAGTTTTTATAGGGGGAGAATGTAATACCTGAAAATTTTAATAATTCTATCAATATATATGATAGCATAAAGCTAAAGCTAAGGACATAAAAACTATACTTAAATGATGGGCGAATGGGTCATTTCACATGAAGGGTATAAATACCCCAAATTAACCTAGAGAGCTTCCTGTGTCATTTTGCGCAGTGAAATCATAAACAAAAAGGAGAGATGCTCTCTACAAGAACCCTAAGGTGACTAAAGGGAATTCACTGACATTCGATCCAATAGTACTAGGTAAGGAGTTTTATAACTTACAAGAAGGTCACTACTAAAGAATTGATGTTAAAATGACTTATTGCCACATGATGTCAACAAAATAAGATTGAAGAGGGAACATTAAGAACAAGGGAATTTACGTGGGAAGTTCGATGTAAGTATTCTAACTTATGTTAATTGAGAAGTATTTACATATTTTAGAGATTAAATTAAGTCCAGGGATAAAGAGAAACGAGTTTAGGAGAATTTGAAGTAAAGGAATTAGGGTTCGTAGAATTGGCCGAGAGATACATAGCCTCCCAACATGGTCGTGTTTCAATCGTGTTGAATTCAAAAGTTATGTCAAGAGATACACAGCCTCTCAACACGGTCGTGTTTTAACCGTGTTAAACTAAGAGAAACACGGCTTACCTACACAGTCGTGTTTCGAATGTGTTGAATACGAACCTTACACCGAAAGGTACACGACCTCCCAACATGGTCGTGTTTCGACCATGTTGAACTGAGAGAAACACGACTTACCCACACGGTCATGTTTCGACCATGTTGAATACGAACCTTACACCAAGAGATACATGGCCTCCTAATACGATCGTGTTTCGTCCATGTTAAATTAAGAGAAACACGACCTCCCAACATGGCCATGTTCTAATCGTGTTGAAGCCAAACTTCACCAAAAGATATAAGACCCTTAACATGGTAGTGTGCTAGCCCATGTTGTGCAACACGACCACCAACATGGCCATGTTGAATAAAACATAAGTTAGTTATATATTTACTTAACTTCTAATTAAGCTAATTTCCACGTGACTTAAATAGCCAGTAAAGCCTTAAAGAATTTAAATGAATAGGATTAAGAAAGTTAAGAATCGATAGCAATCTTAGATTAAGTACTAATAAGAGCTTGTTGAGGGTATACAAATTTCAATTTAGCTTAAGTCCAAGACCAAAAGTGCTTAAGGTTAAGATTCAAGGTACATGTAACTTGTGTGTTAATGTGCGTTTGTTTAAGTTCGTATATATATTGGATTTGATTTAATTGCAAGAATTAGCTCAAGTGTTAAGTTGTATGCTATATGTGCTTGACTCGGCTTAGGGGCCCGTAGTGGCAGATCCTTAGGGAGCACCCCAATGATCATTGTGTGACATTGTCCCTAGTGGAGTCATGCTTAGAAATGATATAGGTTAAATGTTGGGTTAATTGTTTAAGTAGACATTGGTGTGGGGCCCGTAGTAGCACTTCCCATAACCAAGATTAAGTGGTTTAAGTGGACATGGGTGTGGGGCCCATTGTAGCAGTTCTCATCACTAAGGTTAAGTATTTAAGTGAACATGTGTGTAAGGCCTGTAATGGTAGTTCCCATCACCAAGATTAAGTGTATCATGGGTGTAGGGCCCATAGTGGCAGTTCCCATCACTAAGTTTAAGGATTAAGAGATCATGGGTATGGGGCTCGTAGTGGTAATTCCCATCACCAATTCATGTTCCAATGTGTTAAGTCGGTTAAGGAGGTCATGAGTACCCTATTGTTGCTTATGGACATAAATTGTATAATGAAATGGTTACTTGCATTTATATACCGCATGATGTGTGTGATACTTGTTCATGTTTGTTCATGCATATGTGTTTGTGTTATACGTACTAAGCATTAGCTCACCCTTTAGGGAATATTTTTAGATTCAGGTGTTAAGGAAAATGATAACCCAAAAGATAACTTGGGTTTGAGTGAACCATAGAGAGAGTAAGATGAAGATTACCATTACTATTATGGTGATTAGGATTTAGAAAAATTATGTTATTTAAATGTAATAGATATTATCTATTGGAGAATGTTAGTTTAGAGTTTATAGACTTCCGCTATGTTAGATATTTGATATGGATTTATGAAATTTATTTCAAAGTTATGGGATGTATTGAATGCTTTTATATAGGAGTTACAGGTCAAAAAGCATCAGTGTTGATTCAGAGCCTTAATATGTTCTTGTAAGATAAGGACACGTGGCGAGAAGTAGCGCGGCGCAAGTTTCGGGATGTTACAAATACATAAAGCATATGCATAATTTATAGTACTATAGGATACATCTACTACAATGTGGTGTACAATTGCTAGTTATAGAATATAGAAGAGTTTAGGTGATCCTTTCTTGATTTTGCAATCTAATAATAAAGTTTTAGCTTATCACTAGAATATTAGTAAATTTTTAGTGTATTAATCATATATTTTCACTTGATGTTCTAGAATCATACTTTTCGTTTGGTAGCATTAAATTGAATGGTAATATCAATTTTGTCCTTCCTCCTTTCTACCCCTTTAAGTTAGATATCAAATTACTAGTCACTTTATGGATTTAAGAGATAATTAAGTTGATACATTCGTAACTTATCATTGGTATACCTACAACACAAATAATGTTACTCTCCCTTTCTTGTAAATAACTTTTTAAAAGAAAATATATATTTTTCTACTATATATCGTATATGATATTTAGCATTTCATGGGCTCTTCTAAGAACGAAACCTTTTAAAAAAGTGAAACGGCTAATTATGTTGCCTTAAAAAGAAAATTTTCTATACCTTTAGTTAGCAAAAGGCATAAATTCACTTAAACTATGTTTGGCTACATATACTTAAAGCCTATTTACACTGAGAAATGAAAAGATAAATGATGAAAAAAGCTTAGGAATTACTAATCCTCATTTCACTACAAGAAAACTAGCCTTTAGAGATAGAAATTCTATAACAATAAATATCTATCTCTAAAAAAAAATCAATTTGCAACATATCTAAAATGAATTTGCAACAATATAAAAAGAATAGTTTTTATAATTCATATATTTTTTAGCAAAAAAATTGCAACAAATTACTTTACGATTTGCAATTGAATTAATTTTGAATTAGATCTCTCTCCAATTCTTTAGTGGGAAATTGCAATATTATAGTTTTAGGTATATTCTTTTAAACTCCATTGCAAATCCGTTTGTGAAATTAACAAAAGAGAAATTATTAACTATAAGAAACATATTATATCTCTTGCTAATTACATTTTGGATTTCCCCCTAACTTTTTTAGTTTCCCTTTACCTAATCTATCAAGGAAAAAATAAAAATTATATACTAAATCCTATTCTTTTTTTCTTTTGCCTCTAGTGCTCTATGCTTAGTTTCTCACACTCATTTGAAGGTTCTCTCTAATTTAAGGTTTTTCTATTACACTATGTTAAGAAGGTGAGTTAATTTTAACTTTATTTTCCATTTTGCTCAAATTTTCAATACTTATCAATTAAATATTAAGGTTTTGATTTCATTTCTCTAAGTGTTTTTGTTTTGTAGAACACCTTTACTAATGGGTATCAAATCATGGTTCTTACAAAGTTATTCAACGCTGGACGCAAAGCGCAAGAACTGGAGGTGGACACCCTTAGGCCGGCTATAAAGGGTAGCAACTTTCATCCTAGACTGGCCATTCAAAGCTAGCAGCCTTGGCCACTTAGGCCGGCCATTTAGGCCGGTAGCATAGCCCATAAAGGCCAGTGGCCTTTAATTCTTCAAAGCCGACAGTGTTGAATTCAAAGCTAGTAGCTTATCTAGTTTAAGGCCGGCGACTTTCTTGGATCGAATAGTGTTGATTTTTCCTTGTACTTTATATTTGTGTTTGGAACTCAATGGACATTAGACTTGAGATATACAATTTGACTCTTTAGGGTTTTTCCTCTCAATTTACTCTTATCAATCCATGCGATTGTGCCTAGTGACGGTATTAGATTATTGTGTGTTATATTAACAAATCCATACTAGGACTACTCTCTTACTAGTGTGTCATATTCGATAAAGGTTTAGGGATTTTATTATGTTCTTGTTCATTATCGTTCATTAATTAGATTATTAGATTTGATTATTGTTAATTGTTGCTTAAGAATTGGAATCATTTGGTTCGATCATCATTTTAGGCACATCATCTTTTGGTATCAGAGCTTAGATTGAGATTAAGGATTGTGTCTATTGGAATTCCTTTGACAAATTAGGGTTCTTGAGATTGTGAATTTATGTTGTGATTGATTGTTATTGAATTGCGGTTAAACGTTAGTTGTCAATTGAGTTGTGTTATTACTATGCAATTCAATATGGGTTTGTTTGTGGAATTCATATCAATTGAAATTAGGGTTCTTCATTGTTGTTGCTGTGGGTTGTGCAATTCTGTTGTTGTAGGTTGTGTGATTGAATTCGGACTGGTTGTTGTTGTTTGTATGTATTGAAGTTAGGGTTTGTATTATCTGTTGTGTTTGTTTTTTATTAGAACTGAATTGGAGAGTGATCAAAGATTGAAATTAGGGATTGTGCCGATTGGAGACTGTTATAGTTTGTAATTGAATTAGTGTCATTAGAGGATTATTGCGGCGTTTGTGATTCATGAATTCTGTGCTGAGTATGAGTTGAGGATTGAACGAAGGTGGTAATTGGGATTGTGCTGATTGGGCTATGTGTAGTGTGTAATTGTGATTTGGAATTCTAGTGTTGAGACTGCAATTCAATGAAGATGTCAAACGACAATGTTAATGGGGGAATAGGGAATAAGGCCAACAACCAGGTTGGAGGAGGAGTACAGGGTCGTCATGCTGCAGGTGTAAAGAGAATAGTGGAAAAGCAGTCGCAGGACCTAACTACCATTGTTTCTAATCTAGCAACACGGGTCGATCAAATGACCTTACCCCAACAACTAATGGCAAATCAACAAGCACTCCCACTTAGGATAGCCCTTAATGCTATGGGAAGAGAAGGAGCAATAGGAGGAAACAAGGGCAAATAGGTTGGAAGACAGTATCATGCTTACAGAGAGGAGAGGGATGACAATTTTGGGGATGAACTTTATCCTAACCATGAGTTTAGACCACCCAAGGGTCTAGAGTATGTAAAATTGCAGATGCCTTCATTTGTTGGAAAAGGACCTATAAAGGAGTACCTAGATTGGGAGGATAAGGTAGAAGGACTCTTCGAGTGCTATGAGATTAATGACCATATGAGAGTTTGTCTAGCAGTAGTTGAATTTACAGGGTATGCCGCCTTGTGGTAAAAGAACCTTATGGCCAATAGGAGGAGAGATGTTGATGTTGAAATTCATACTTAGCAAGAAATGAAAAGGGTGTTGAGGAAAAGGTTTATACTAGAACACTACAGGCAGGAGTTATTCATGCGTCTCTAGACATTGAGACAAGGAGGCAAAATAGTAGATGAGTATGTTTAGGAGTTTGAGACACTAAAGATCCAATGTGGGACAATTGAACCTCCTAAATAGACCATGTCATGATTTGTTTCTAGGTTGAAATATGAGATTGCATGTATTACCGAGCTGCAAAGGTATGACACTCTTGATGAAGCCATCCAGTTGCCTTTGAAAATTGAGAGGTAAAGGTGCTTCAATCCATATAAGGCATCGAGTAACAGGTATGGATCCACTACCCTATTATATGGATAAAGTAATCAACAAGTTAGAAATGGGGAAATTGATAGGACCGTGGAATCAAATGCAACTATTACTGATAGGGAGAGGGTAAAGTGGTTGTAGGGGCAAATATCCGACAAATAGTACTAGGGTCATCAAGTGGAAAGATTCATCAAACCCAATATTTCAAATGCGTGGGCTTTAGACACATGGCTGCTCAATGTCCTAACAAAAGGGTGATGATTGCTATGGAGGTGGAAAATGAGGGTGACAAGGAAGACATATTTAAGCCTACAGATTTATTAGCAATGCTAAAAGAATACTATGAGGATCCAGATGCTGAGGTACATGAGGACAAGGCAATGATCAATATCTGGCTATTAATGTACTATGCAGGGTAATGACTACATCTCCAGATATTGAGGACATGCAGAGGGAAAACCTATTCCATATTCCCACAGGGTTTAAGGTAATCTTTGTACCCTTCTTATTGATGGTGGTAGTTGCACCAATGTTATAGTTGTTACATTAGTGAATAAACTGCAACTAGTCACTACACCTCATCCTAGGCCCTATGAATTACATTGGTTGAGTGAGCGAGATAGTCTACATGTCACTTAGAGGGTTAAGGTTCCAATCAACATAGGAAAAAAGTACTAGGATGTAATTGATTGCGATGTTCTCCCTATGCGCGGATCACATATATTACTGGATAGACCTTGCTTATCTGATACGAGGGTGCTGCATGATGGGTTTAAAAACACATATGTGTTTCAAAAGGATGGTAAATAGGTTGTTTTAAATCCTATGTCACCAACTGAGGTACATGAAACCCAAGAGCAAATCAATAAAACCACCAACAAGAAATCATTGATAGTAAAGAGGAAAGGATTGGGGGATGACCTGAATAGAGTGAATCAGAAACCTTCAAGACAACCACGACTTCAAGACAATAGACACTTGTAGACTAAGATTTTCAGTCCAGGGGATTCTCAAAAGTGCGCAACAAAAACAGAGGAACCATCAGATTTGAGGACAAATCTTTTACAAGTCCGAAGAGATGATGAGAATCAAATCACGGTTCTTACAAAGTTATTCAACACGAGATGCAAAGCGCAAGAACAGGAGGTGGATACCCTTAAGCTGGCCATAAAGGTCAGCAGCTTTCATCCTAGACCGGCCATTCAAGGCTAGCGGCATGGAGATAAGCCGGCATCAATGTAGGATACAAAGCACAAGAACCGAAGGTGGACGCCTTTAAGCCAGCCATAAAGGCCAACGGCTTTCATCCTAGACCGGTCATTCAAGGCTAGCAGCGTGGAGATAGGTCGGCCATAAAGGTTAGCGGTTTAGCCTCCAAGGTCGGCCTTCAAGGCTAGTAACTTTGATCATTTAAACTGATGATACACCATCAACTTTAGCCACTTAGGCCAGCCATTTAGGCCAGTGGCCTTTAATTCTTCAAAGCTGGTGATGTTGAATTCAAAGTCGGCGACTTTCTTGGACCGAATAGTGTTGATTGTTCCTTGTACTTTATATTTGTGTTTGGAACTCAATGGACATTAGACTTGAGATATACAATTTGACTCTTTGGGGTTTTTCCTCTCAATTTACTCTTATCAATCCATGGGATTATGGCAAGTGACAGTATTGGATTGTTGTGCATCATATCAACAAATCCGTACTAGGACTACTCTCTTACTAGCACGTCATATCCGATAAAGTTTTAGGGATTTTATTATGTTCTTGTTCGTTATCGTTCATTAATTAGATTATTAGACTCGATTATCGTTGATTGTTGCCTAGGAATTGGAATCATTTGATCCAATCATCATTTTAGGCACACCATTTGCTTGGTTTAATCTCTCTCTCTTTCTTTATTACTCATTAAACACAATAGGTCTTTGGGAAGCATTCCCTAATTAGCTTCATAGGTTCATTTTTTCCCCCCTTTTGCTTTATTTTTCGACTAGATAATAGGGTTTTGATTATGTTTTGCATTTTTTTTTTTTGGTATTACATCTTTGCTTTAGTTATATCTCTCTCTGTCTATCTATCTATCTATCTATCTATCTATCAGTGATTCATCACAATGGGTCTTTTAAAGCTTTTCTTAATTGGCTTCCAAGTTTATTTTTCCCTTTTTTGCTTAATTTTTCAATATTTATTAATTAAAACTTAAGGTGTTGAGTTTGTTTAGCTTTATGCTTTTGTTCTACATTACATATTTGCTTTGATTTGATCTCTCTCTTTCTATATTTCAGTCATTCAATGCAATGGGTCTTTTAGAAGCTTTCCTCAAATGGCTTTGCAAGTTCATTTTTCCCACTCTACTTCTTCTTCTTCTTCTTCTTCTTCTTCTTTTAACACATGAAACTTTATATGTTTCCTTTTCTAGTGAAGTATTTTGTGTTATATCATTTAAAGTGTAATGTTTTGAAAATTTTGAAAAACTATATAAAAATTTAAGAAAATAAGAGAAATAATAAATACTTCTAGACTAGGGTAGCGAGAATGACAATTTTGCAATATTAAAATTTTGAGAAATTTATGACGTAAAATTTTGATCATCGTGATGCATTAATATTATTTTAATAATTTACAAATAACCAAAAACTTATAAGAATTAATAATAAGCTTTAAACATAGAAATATGAGGAAGACATGAGATCCATTTGATAAGTATAACAAACAATGAGAAATAGATATTTAAAACAATTGGAAAGAATAACTATATGTAAAGAAAAAAGATAACGAACGTAGCATTTCAAATTATATGAAATATATTACTAAATAAATTTAGGAAATGAAGTAATTGAAAAATATATGCGTATAGGCATTTAGACAAATGAACAAAATATAAATAAAAATAATTATAAGTCCTAATTGTAGCTCATGCAATTTAAATTAAAAGAATAAATTCATCGAAACATAAATCATGAACAATATTAAGTTAAATAATGAAGTTAATTGAAATTATAGATTTAGGAATTTCAAATGAAATTTTTTAGTAAGTATTTATGTTTAGAATAATCAAATTATCTTAAACATAAAATTTTGTATAGAGTATCATAATTTATTGAGATACTAATATGTATACTAAAAGAACCCGTAAATAAATAATTCTTTATATTTATCCAAATCATTATTTTTATTTTCATTTTCTCTTTTTCTCTTCTCTTTTTTTTTTCCCCTTCTTTTCCTCCTCTCTTTTCTTTTCCCCCTTCAGTTGGCCACATATTCCTTCCCCGATCCCACGTCCCAAATCCACCACATCATTTCCTTTTCTTCCCTTTCTATTTTCTTTTTCCTTCTTTCTTCTCTTTCTTCTTCTTCTCCTTCTTATCTTCTTTACGCCTAAAGAGCTCCCCTATCCAAAACTCAGTCCCCTCTCTCGTCTCCCCTAATTTTTCCCTCCAATCCTCGCTCCGTCCTCCAAACCAAAACTAAGGCATAAACCCCGTAGCACTACCCTAGGAAAACCCTAACTCCTAACTGCCACCTCGCCACCACCACCACATCAGCACCCAAACCCTCAACTTCTCTTCCACCACCACAATGACGACTCCCTCCGCCACTTTACCACTACTCCCCATCCACACCCCGTCGACTCCTCCTCCTCCTCCTCCTCCTCCTCCTCTCCTCTACCCCTAAACCCTCGCACTCCTCCTTCCATGCTACTGTCAATCCCACTGTTTCCCCTCGTCCTTTCTTCCTCATCCCTCCTCCCTTCTTGTCTCCCTTTCTTTTCCCCTTGTTCGACCAGCAACCTGACTTTCCCGTCCTTTCTTCCTTGCCTCTTTTCCTTCCATTTTGTTTTCCTTAGTCTTCGCAAGAAGGCATCCAGCAACATCTAAGTGGCGATGTCTAGCAGCTACACAAGGAGTTCCAGTGTAAAAGGAGTCTTCTCCAGTTGCAAAACGTTCCAAGCAAAGAGAATCAAGCACCGGCATGAGCAATAACGTGCTTCCAAAGGCGTGTAGTTATGTGCTTGTGTTTGTGTGTGAGGGAGGAGGACTGTAACAGCAACCGCAATAACAACAGCAACTGCAACAATAACAACAGCGTTCCAAGTGAGAAAAGAAGAGGGGAAATGGGAGGAAGGGAAAGATATATATATGTATGTATACAAGTGTATGTTGGACAGTGAGGAAGAAGATGAAAGGAGTAAGGAAAGATAAAGGGGAAGAGGAAAGATGTGGAAGATGGAGTTGAGAAGAATAAGGGAAAAAGAGAAGAAGAAATGGGAAGGTGAACCCAAGGAAGAAGAGGGAATTGCGTGAAGAATAGTGAAAGTGTGCGCAAGTGTGTACGTGAGGTGTATGTGTGATGTATATGTGTGCATGTGCGTAAGCCTATGTGTGTATGTGCATGGTATATGTGTATACGGTGTGTATGTAGGGTTCGGTGTATAGGAGATACGAAGTAGAAGAGGGAAAAGAATTAGGTTGGGAAATGAAGAACAAGAAATGGAAAATGGAAAATGGAAGATGTCTAGGAAGAAGAAAAACATGGAGGATTAGAAGGAAAGGTTTGAAATATATACATACATAAATGTGGGCTAAAGAAGAGTGAAAAGAAATGAGAAGAAGAAGTAAGAAAGTGGAGAAGTCCAAGGGGTGAAGAGAGTCTAGCAAGGAAGCAAGGGGGAAAGTTATGGGTAAGGGAGCCAAGAGGAATAAGAGAATATGGAGAAAGGAAAAGGAAAAGTTGGAAGATGGAAAAAGGGTGAGGAAAAGAGAAGAAGAGCCAAAAAATGAAGACAAGAGGGTATTGATCTTATGTATGTGCGTAGGTGAAACTTGTGTGTACATGTGTGTATGATGTTATTACGATGGAGGTAGGCATGTGTGTGTGTAAAGGACGGTCGGTATATGTGTGGTGATGGAAGCGTGAGTGAGGATAAAGACTAGTAGAGAGGATGGGAAGCCTTATTGGTAAAGATTTCAACAAAGGAGAGAAGAAGAAGGTGATATAAAACCTTTAGTGATTACTAATCCTACAGGTTGTCCTGTAAGTAGTTCGTTGAAAGATATTAGAAACAAATTGATAAACAAAAGGTTCAAAGTTATTTCATGTAAAGGAGAGTTGACTTTAGGAAATTCCAAAAAGGAGAATAATAAGGGGAAAGAGATGAAGGAATTGAACGGTGAAGCTAGGGGGAAAAGGGGAATTTCATGAAGAAAGTAAGTGTGCCTGTGTGAAGTTGAATAGGAAAAAGAGGTGCCATCAATGTAGTAGCGGTGGCTCGAGCAGCTTGATTAAGTAATCAAGTTATAAAAGGAAGACTTAGAAGTGCGTGCGTGCCATCGGTGAACTGATTGTGTATGTGAGTGTAGGGAAAGGCATTACGGAGTTTAAGAAGAGATAGGAGTTAACAAGAGATCGAGAAATCTAACAGAAATTGTGTGGAGTCGCTGTAGCTAATTCTTTGATACTATGCTCAGTAAAGAGACCACACATTGGCATCACTTAATAACAATTAGGACTATGACGACCATAAACAGGTGAGTAGGAAACTTAATGATATGCTACAATGTTGTGACTGGTTGGATATGTTATGCTGAATCTTGGTATATTGCATATGTGTCTTTCCTTGTTTTATTGTGATTTCAATTGTGGTGATTTTATTATTCCCTTAGTAGATAATAGGGTAAAGAAGTGGGAAAGAAAGTCATACGAAGAAACTAGAAATTAGGTAAATTACGGATAAATATGAGTGTAACAATATAGAGATTAGAATGGGCTATGGGTAGATAGCACTATCTCGAAGATAGCACCTTACCTTAGCTGCTAATGCTATCATTACGGATTTAACGTCCAAATTCTGATTTGTTTTCGTAAACTAAATTATACATGTAAACTTAACTTTTTCTATGTATATATGTATAATGGGTGTTTATGCATAGATGTATGGGACAAATTATGTATCATTATGTACATGTATAAGGATCTAATTTCGAATATATATATATATGCTTAGACAAACGATTTTCCTACTATATCTATATAGGTTACATTCATACCTATAATTATACAATCATAAATGAAAGTCTTGATTTTCCAATGCAATAATTTTACCCTCGTACATCTCATGAGTATACAAGGAAAAATATCTAACAAATTTATCCTTTAGTTAAAATACATTTATAAATCTATATATATATATATATATATATTTGTACACGAAGGTATTTGAGGACTTGGAACGGATATACATATGTAGCTACCTTATTTGACTCTTGAGTGTATAAAACTAAGCACTTAAGAGGTGAAATGACATAGTGGTGTCAAGGAGTGATAATTGTAAATCAATCCCGAGTGGTTGATTTGACGTTTAAGTGAAATGGCATAGAGGTGTCAAGAAATGAGCACTGTAGCTCAAACCTGAGGGGTTGATTTAATGGTAGATGAGATTGAGCTATATTACGCTCTTATTGATTGTTCTCATACGACGACTTATTTTAAAATTTATTCAATCATGATTTGTGTCGAGCTTGACTGATTCTATTTAGTTAGCTTAATCTTCCCGATTACATCTATGACATGTAATGTTTGATATCTCATGTCGTGATGAGTGTAGACGTGAGGTGTAATTGTTTTGTTGTGGGACTGATTTGGGGTCCCTAATGTTTGTCATTGGAATTACATTCCTTAAAAGCTTGATAGTTTACTTTATTACCTTAAGCGTAGATTGGCTTGTGATATTCTAACGTTTGATTATCTTGAACCAATTAATAAAAGGATCGGACTCAAATAAAATTGGACATGCATTACACGAGACATTGCATGAGATTGAAGGCCATCACTGCTACGGGGCTCACCAGAGGTAATAAGAGGATTACTGTTCCACCAAGTGCGAACTAAGTGATTAAGGGATTGTTACACCTTGATGGTTCCGAGTCCGGCTGGTCCTTAAGAGTGTTGCTTCGACTGTACAAAGATACGGGAGCATTGCTCCGACTGATGCAAAGACACAGGAGCATTCAGTATTAAAGTAAAAATTTAATAATCATCAAAGTGATAAGATAATTAAACTGGGTAATGAGACCTAAGCACTAATGGTGGCTTTGGAATCCCCAACCCAAGGTCAAGGGGGGTCATAAACCCTAGACTTTACATCGGTTACTAAAAGACCGCGTAAGATACTGCATTCATATGGTTGTTCATGCATAGCATATGACCTGATAACTTGATTTGAAATTGCTTGTGTATGTGTAGCATTGAGAGTATTGCACTCCCATTCACTGAGTCGTAGTGTGCTCACCTCTTCACAAACTATTTTATAGGTAAATATTATGAAAGCTTAGGATGGGATAAGATGCGAAGTGTCAAGAGTTTTTGGGAGCCGAGAATGATAAAGTAAGGATTATAATTAGTAGGCTATCTAGATGAAATGCCATTTTAGGACCTTGATGTAAAATTTGAATCTATGAGACTTAGGGCTTTATTCCATTTACTGATTGGTAAGGGATTATAATTGGTAGGCTATCTAGATGAAATGCCATTTTAGGACCTTGATGTAAAATTTGAATCTATGAGACTTAGGGCTTTATTCCATTTACTGATTGGTAAGGGATTCTAACTCTCTGCGATCTTGGTTGACCATAGGACATGGAATCCATAGTTGTATTTTTATAATATGATTAGTCATAAATGTAAATGATTATTTAGGGTCTTACGATGACTTGTAAAACGATTATTGTCAAGTCTAATTTTTTAATTTTTCATTATATTCCTAATCCGATTCACATTGGATCTTATGCTCATCCAATATAAATCCTCGACTTAAACTAGGAATTTTATTATTTGCTTGGAGTCGCCACCCAATTGAAGTTGGAAAAAATTATTAAATTAGAACTAATTGAGCAGATTAATTCTAATTTGTACAACTAGTCGACGAAATCTCCTCTTTTTATTTTTATAAATGAAAAAGAAGAAAGAAAAAACCAGAGATTCTCGACTCAAGGGCTATCCTATTAAAACTCTAAAGTTACCACCTTATCCTTCAAAAATTTGAGTCATGTTCTGATATCCTTTTTTCTTACGTAAAGAAGAAGATATTAAAAAATGGTGTAAAAATTACACTAATAATGATTTGGAAAATGATTTTTTATTCTTGTCAGAGTTATCCCATAAGGGTGCCTACGTACTCGCTATTAAGGATCAAACAAGTCGTAGTTCACTTTTTATAAAAAAGCTTTAGTGGGTTGTTCTAGTTTTAATTATGAAAACATGTCGGGTTTACATTTGTTATTATTTTAAAGATTTCTTAAAAAAATATAAGCCTAAACTTTATTTTTTATTATTTTATTTTCGAAAAAAACTAAAACTTTTAATTTTAAAAGAAATCAATTAAATATTTTTTTTTTGTTTTGAAAAGAAACTTTCTAAGTGATAAAAAAAAAAGACAAAATTCATTATTATTTTTATTTATTTATTTATTTATATTATTCTTTTTTAATTATTTAACACATTTATTTATTTATCAAAATTATAAAACCTAATTAAAATCTTTAAAAAAAAATTGTTTTCGGATCATTATTATTGTTTTTTAAAAAAATCTTTATTTCTAATAAAATAAAAGCTAAATAAATGAATAAATGAAATAATTAAAATAAAAAAAAACTAACCTGGATGCGGATCGCGGGTCGGATCGCTCGAGTTAGGTCGGATCATGATAGTCAGAGACTCCTCATCAGCGACATTCTAGTGGCTTTCAAAGGCGATTGAGAGCAGCTTCTAAGCTTTCTAAGGGTGGGCAATCCAACTGTAGCAGTGGTTTTCTTCAAAAACCTCTCCAAGTGGTGGTTCAGAGGGCGGTCGTCAGTCACGGCTTGGGAAGAACTCCAGTGAGCTTTGAAACCCTCTTATTTTCACTCTTTTCTCTCTTTTAATTCATGCTTTAGCTTCCCCCTATCATGCTCTATTTATAGGCTTTAGAAATCAAGTTGGATAAGCTAGGATTTCCCTCCGATAGGCTTGAATCGGATTTGTGGTTAAAACCCATTTTCGATTTACTTTAGATTCATCTAAATCCTCGATTTTGTTACGATTTGTGTTAATTGGATTATGTTTATCTTATTTTACTTAAAGATTTGTTGTATTTGTGAAAAAAAATCGCATCAAAGCAGTCGAATTTCATTTTTCCTGCGGCCGGCGATTGTTTCAGATGGAGGTTGAAGATGATCACGCGCCCAGCGCATGCGCTTCCTCCATCCAATCAGATGCTACCACATATCTTGGGTAAGAAAGAAAATGCAAAACGCGAATCTGCTTCTCCCGCATTTCGAACCCTCGACCGAGCTCTCCCTTGCGTGTGCTTTGGCCGAAGCCCAGACCAGTTGGGCTAGCCCATTTCCCAGTTTTTTATTTTACTCAAATTGCATATATGCGATGCAATTTTTATTATTTTTATATTATTTTGAAATTCAAAATATTTATAAAAATTATTTTACATCTTTTATTGTAATTTCTATCATCATTTTCCAAAATTGGTATATTTTTCCTATTTATTTTATTTTTTCAATGTTTTTCCTTTATTTTAGCAAAATAGAAGGAAAATTGAAAAAATGAAAAAAAAAATGACAAAATAAACATTATTTGTGATTAAGGAGCAAAAATGGGGTGTTTACAGCTGCCCCTCTTTGTAGTAAAGTTTGAAAAACTTAACTACAAAGACAACAAAGACGTCATTTTTAACCAATAGACCGAGTGGATAACGCCATAATTGGCTGGCTATCTGAACCTGGTTCTAGTAGGAAAAATGCTCCATGAGCTAATGATCCCATCTTGTAAAAAACAAACACTTTATGATGATTAATACTACTTGGGGAGTGGTCATAAACTAGAAGCATCTCACCAGATTAGCAACCTGGAGGGAGAAATCATCTAGAAAAGTGCTCTTATGAGCTGACTAATCAATGATAGGAAACATCTCAGAGATTGTTTAGGAATGTGTCATTGTAAGTGAACTGACTAATAATAGGAAGCGTCCTACAGGACTAGTGACTATAAAAAAGAGATTGTTTATAGGAGCACTCTTATGAGCTAGCCAACTGATAAGAAGGGCGCCTTACAAGATTAGCAACTTCAACAAAGAAATGTTCTAGAAGAGTGCTCTTATAAGCTGACTAATCGATAATAGGAAGTGTCTCATAGAACTAACAACCTTAAAGAAGGAAATTTCTAGAGAACTGCTCTTACAAGAAAACTAATCGATGGTAGGAAGCATCTCATTTAAACTCACAACCCTGAGAGAGGATGTTCAATTAAGTGCCCCATTGTAGGCTAACTTTAAGAGATTGTATCCAGGAAAGTACCTCATTGTGGGTTGACTAACCGATAATAAGAAGTGTCCTCTTTGGACTTACAATCTTGAAAGAGGATATTTAAGTAAGTGCCCCCATTGTAGGCTAACTACTTGATAGTGGGAAGCGTCTCTTTAGACTTGCAAATCTAAGAGAAGGTATTTAAGAAGGTACCCCATCGTGGGCTAACTAACCGATAGTGAGAAGTGTCTCTTTAGACTTATAACCCTGAAGAAGAAAATTTAGGAAAGTGCCCCATTATAGCCTAACTAACTGATAACGGGAAGCGTCTCTTTGGACTTGCAACCATAAGAGAGGATATCTAGGAAAGTGCCCCATTGTGGGCTAACTAATTAATAGTAATGTTTAGGTATATCTTATTAACCCAACATCTCCAACAACGTTTCTAATGAACTGGTCAAACGATGATGAAAGGCGTCTTTTAGACTACTTAACTGAGAACATGTAACTCATGATGAATGATGATTATTTACCCTAAATGCCTACCGGTTTATCGCAGATAGCAACCAAACAGCCGAACCTTCATGATGGTTTGCTCCTTCTTTGCTTACTTTTGCTTCAAACAGGGTTAAGGGCCTTAAGGTATTTTCTTTCTTATGAGCATGGCTCTTATGATTGTGGTGTTATCCTGATGATACGCTAGGTCTAACGTTCGGAATAGGTGGAATTATATATAAAAAAAAAATCCATTGAGATTTATCATCATTATGAGGCAACGGGTAGTGTGTGTATATGAAAGTTTGTTTAATGACAATTGGTCAAGATAATCAATTGTTCAAAGACATTAACTTTGCTTGTAGAAGGAATGAAAGCTAAACTCAACGAAATTTATACTGATTATTAGCATTCATGAACCTTGGCAAAATTTTAATTTTCTTGCCTAAAGATAGTACATCTTAACAACATCCATATTAATGGGGTCTCTCAATTTTGAACCATCCATTTAGGTTAATATTAAGGCCCCTCCTGATAACACCTTTTTTACAACGTATAGGCCCTCATAGTTTGGGGTAAACTTACCTCTTGAATCTTGAGCATTCAGGAAAACTTTCTTTAGCACCAGATCTCCTTCTTTGAAACATCAAGGTCTCATTTTCTTGTTAAATGCTCGGGCCATTCTTTGTTGGTAGCATTGACCGTGACATAATGTAGCGAGTTTTTTTTTGTCGATTAAGTTCAACTGATCAAACCTCTTCTTTACTTACTTTGATTCATCTAACTACGCTTCTGATAGGATCCTGAAGGATGGTATTTCACCTTCAATTGGCAAAACTTCCTCAGTACCATATACTAGAGAATACGAGGTAACTCCCGTAGATGTTCGAATCGAGGTCCTATAAGCCATGAGGGTGAATGGTAGCATCTTGTGCCAATCTTTGTATGTGATGGTCATCTTTTCAATAATTCTTTTAATGTTCTTATTGGCCACTTCCACTGCCCCATTCATTTAAGGTCGGTAAGGAGTTGAATTTCTGTAGTTTATCTGGAACTGTTGGCACAAATCTGTCATCAACTTGTTGTTGAGGTTGGTGCCATTGTCGATGATAATTGATTCAGGAACTCTGTATCGGGCTATTATGTCTCTCTTCATGAATCAGACTATTACCCCTTTGGTGACGCTGGCATAGGATGAAGCTTCCACCCACTTGATGAAATAATCAATGGCTACTAGTATGAATCTATGACCATTGGATGCCTTTGGAGTAATTAGCCCGATGATGTCAATTCCCCACATGGAGAACGGCCATAGCATGGATAACGAATGAAGTTCTTTAAGTGGGGCATTCATTCGATTTGCATAGACTTGACACAAGTGACAGTGCTTGATATATTTGATGAAGTCTGATTCCATTGTCAACCAATAGTAACCCATCCTCATGATTTTTCGGGCAAGCATGTATCCATTCATGTAAGTTCCACATACTCCTTCAGGCACTTCTTTCATCAATTCACATGCCTCTTTTTTGTCTACACATCTTAGCAATGTGGTGCTAGGTGATCTTCTATAAAGCACAGGCCCATTTAATAAGAAATGGCTTGCTAACCTTCTGAGTGTTCTTTAGTCATTTTTGCTAGCCATTTTAGGGTATTTGCCTTCTCGAAGGAAAGTTTTGATATCGTAATACCAAGGCTTATCATCTTGTGATTTTTTAACTACCAAACAGTAGGTAGGCCTATTTTCAACTCTTATTATTAGTGGTTGGACTTCAGCTCCCCCTGTTATCTGAATAATAGATGCTAGTGTAGCGAGGGCATTTGCAAACTGATTTTTTGAGTCCTTGGGATGTATGTGAAGGTGATTGCCTCGAATTCGTCGATCAGCTCTGTCAAATGTTGATGTTATGGCACCAATTTGGGGTCCTTAGTTTTGTATTCCCTTTATGTTTATAGTCTGATGAGTGAAGAATCTCCGTATACTTCTAATTCACGAATTTCCATGTGGTAAGCCATTTTAAGGCCAAGGATGCACGCCTCATATTCTGCAATGTTATTAGTATTCAGAAATGTGAGTCTCATTGCTGAAGGGAATTGTGTTCCTTCTAGTGATATTAGCACTACCCCGATCCCACAACCGAATACAATTGCAACTCCGTCAAAGAACATCTTCCATTTAAGGCTTTGCTCTATCCTGTATTTTTCTACCGGTTCACCCTCTACCATTAATATGTTTTCATCCGAGAACCGGGCTTGTGATTCTTGGAGATCTCTCTCAATTGGGTGTTCTACCAACTAATCTGTCAGCGATTGCCCTTTTATCGAATTTTGATTTATGTATGTGATATCAAATTCCGATAGGAACATTTGCCATTTAGAGATTTTCCCTAACCAAATAGGCTTCTCTGCCAAGTATTTCAAGGGATCATGTCTTGTTAGCAACTCAATAGGGTAGTAAAGGGTGTACTGCCTCAACCGATGCATGACCCAAATCAAAGCAGAACAAGTCCTTTCTATTTCAGGATACCTCTATTCCTCGTCTGTAAACTTTTTACTTAGGTAGTATATGGAACGTTCCCTCCCCTCTTCATCTTTTTGCCCCAGCACGCACCTTATAGATTCAGGGAGTATCGTGAGGTACAAGAATAAGGGTTTTCCTTGTTTTGGGACTACTAAGACTTGGGGATTTGTGATATAGTCCTTGATCGTTTTAAACGTTTTTTTGCATTCATCATCCCATTCTACCATGGCGTTCTTTTTCAGTAAACGGAATAATAGACAACACTTATCCGTGAGTTGTGAGATGAAACGAGCTATGTAATTCAACCTTCCCAATAGACCTCTCACTCCTTTGATAGTACGCGGAGATGGTAGTTCTAATATGGCCTTTATTTTTTCAGGGTCAATTTTAATACCTTCTCGGCTTATGATAAACCCTAACAGTTTGCCTGTTGTGACCCCAAAAGTGCATTTTTCAGGATTCAATTTTAGCTGAAACTTTCTCAATCGCTTGAACAATTTCCTTAAGATAACCGCATGGCTTTCTTCTCCTTTAGATTTGGCTATCATATCATCGACATATACTTCGACTTCTCGATGCATCATGTCATGAAGTATCGTGACCATAGCTCTTTGATACATCGCCCTAACATTCTTCAAACCAAATGGCATAACTTTGTAACAAAAAGTTTCCCATGTTGTGATAAATGTTGTCTTGGTCTTATCTTCTTCCGCCATTTTTATCTAATTATATCCTGAGTAACCATCCATAAATGAGAAGAGATAATTCCCTGTGGTATTATCTACCAGGATGTCAAATATGGGGTAAAGGGAAATTGTCTTTAGGCGTAGCTTGATTTAAGTCTCGGAAGTCTACGTACACTCGTAGTTTTCCATTCTTCTTTAAAACGAGAACTATATTTGCTACCCATTCTGGGTAGTCTGATACTTCAATGAGTCCCACTTCTAGTAGTTTTTTGACTTCCTCTTTAATCTTTAATAAGATGTCAGGCCTAAATCTTCTCAATTTTTTTTTTTTAGGTTTGACATCTTCTCTCGTAGGAAGCTTGTGAACTACTATTGACCGATCGAGTCTTGGCATGTTACCATATGACCAGGCGAATACATCCGCATATTCAATTAATAGCTCAGTTATCTTGTGCTTTTGCTCGCCACTTAAATTAGCCCCAATTTTGAGGGTTTTAGGCTCTTCTATGCTTCATAGATTAATTGTCTTCATTGGCTCGTCAATTGAGATTTTACTTTGTTCATGTTTTTGCCAATTTTATTGTATTACTTTGTGGTTAAGGACATTGCTTCCAACGGCTGACCCAGTAGTGTCAGAAACGATATCAATGTTTTCATTACTTACCTACGCGAAATGTCCCCGTCATTCAACAGTAGGGAATCTGTGGGGAAAGTGAAGCGAGAACATATATATAAGTAAAAGAAATAAACTACAATTTATTGATATTTTATTTGAAGTATAGTAATCACAATGGAAATTTATTTAATAATTGTTCCCTATCCTTAAGCTGACCTAGCACTATCAACAGGATAATAAAACCAGTTGTTAAGAGCCGGGTGCTGATTGGACGTGCGAGAGGCTAAGCCCTCATTGCTGACGTTGGTTTGGCTCATCCTTGGCTCTTGGACAGTAGCCGCCCGCAAGAAAGATTGTTGAAGGGGTAGAAAGTGCATATGGGTATCATTCAGCTTCTCTTTCCTTCTACTTCTGATACCTCTTGCTTGCGCCTCTTCTTAGGATGTAGGAACATACCCTAGTCTAAGCATCCCTTGCTGTCCCTCTTTAAACGATGCCCTTCCTTACTCATGACCATGCTCACTTCATTGAACATTTGGAGCCCCAGATCTTCAGGACCGTCTTTCTCGATGTAGGGTATAGCAGTTTCTTTGTAGATAGCATAGTTTTGTTCTCCTAATATAGTGATGATCTATCCATTTGCTATGAACTTTACCTTTTAGTGGAGACTCGAGGGTATGGCTCTGGTAGTGTGTATCCATGGCCTTCCTAGTAGTAGATTGAAAGACCTTAGAATGTTAAGGACTTGGAACAAGATGTTGAACATCTATAAGCCAATCTCTACCGGTAAGCTGATTTCCCCTACTATCTCCCTCTTAGATCCGTCGAAAGCCCTAACTACTGTCGAGCTCGGCTCAATATCGTTCATATCAACTCCCAGTAGGTTAAGGGTAGCCAAAGGGCACACATTGAGAGAAGACTCATTGTCTATGAAGACTTTGGAGACTAATGTGTCATTACATTTTACCACTATAAACAGTAGTTTTGTATGTTGGTCTCCATCCTCTCTAAGTTCTTCAAGGGAGAATGATATTTGATCCATAGTGAAGATCAAATCTGCCACATGGCTCAACTTTTCTGTTACGATGCCTTTCGGTACACTGACTTGTTTGAGCACTCTGAAAAGTGCTTCTTGGTGAGGCTCGGATGTTGAGAAGAGGCCTATAAGTGATATTTGGGCTGGAACTTTATTGAGTTGTTCCATGATTTTGTATTCGCTTGCCTTGATCATTTTTGTGAATGTAAGGAGCCCCTCTTCTTCTTCCTTTTCAACTTCGGTGCTAGGTTCTTCAGTTGAGGTCTTGTACTTGGGGTCATAAATCCTTCCCGAACAGGTGATTCCTCCTATAATAGGAGACTTTTCCTGATTAAGGTCTTGATAATCAAATAGTGCCGCCTTATACTTCTCTAGGGGTATTAAGACATTGAATACATACTTCTTCTTTCGGATTTTCACCTTAGTTGTTTGTCCCTTATAGCACCTTATGACTATCAGCTCTGGGTCCAATTTGATCATATTCACGGACTCATCTCTCTCCCTTTATGGGTTGTCTTCTTTTTCAAATTCAGGTCCCCACCCACTAGGCAGCCCATACTCGGTTGGGATGAAGGAGTAATTTACTAGGTACTTGAACCTCCCATGTGGCTCGCCTAGGGTACCAACTGTTGGATCTCCGACTAGCCACCTCTTCTTCATCTGTGACCTAAGGGCATTATTTAAGGCTTGGTGCAGGCATTTTGCTCGTTGTGCTATGGTTTTTACCTGTTTTGGGGACTCCTTTGATTTGGAGTCTGGCTCTTCGGATGTAATCATGTTGATTATAGGCTTATGGTTAGGTAATGGGTTAGTGTTGACATTGGGTGTCGGTATGTTAAAAAATTCCAACTGTACTATCTCGGCATCAATCAGATCTTGGATTTTGTTTCGGAGCCTCCAACATCTATATGTGGAATGCCCCTCTTGTCCCATATGGTACTCACATTTGAGGTTCGGATTAAAGTTTCTTGGCTTATACCGATTGTTGGGGATCTCAAAGATGATCAGATTGTTTGCTCATAATCGAGCAAAGACCTAGCTAAGTGGGATTGGTATTAGAGTGAATTGTCTTGTGACCCAAGTAGCCTGGGTTTGATTCATCAGTGATTGCTAGATCGGGGCATTCGTGGCCTGGAACGTCACACAAGCCCCAACTTTGTCAACCCTACTAGAATTAACCGTGCTGACAGTTGATTCCTTGGTTTTGTTACCTCCCACGAGCTTTGGAGATGATGCAACTCTAAGATGGTTGATTATCTAGAGTCTCCCCGACGTAATGGCATTCTCTATTCGGCATCCTACCGCCACTACCTCTGCAAAACTAGATGATGTCTATCCCACCAAATGGGTAAAGTAAGTTTTTTCCAAAGTGTTGACAAATATAAATGTCAACTCTTTTTTTGAAATTGAGGTTGTCACCCTGACAGCTTGAGCCCTCCAACGCTAGGCACACTCTTTGAAGGATTCGCTATGTTTCTTTTAGAGGCTCCCTAAATCCATTACCGAAGGGGTAACTTCGATGTTGAATTTGTATTGCTGGTAGAATGCCCAAGCGAGTCTTTCCTAAGTGTTGACTTGGCTGAAATCCAAATGTGTATACCAGATGAGAGCAAGACCGGTGACACTGTCCTAGAAGGTTTAGACCATGAGTTGGTTATATTGGGCATATTTGCTCATCTTTTACACATACAGCCTTGTATGTATCTTAGGACATCCAGTGCTGTCATACTTTTCAAACTCTGGGACTTTGAATTTCTCTGGATAAGCTTCTTCCCCACAAACTGGTAGACTGGTGATACCAGTCTGCTCAAAGCTATCAGGTCCTTCTAAGGTCTTCATTTTGTCTGTCAGTTGCTGGAAAAGCTTCTTTTCTATCTCCTTTTGCCTGTCCTTCATTTCCTTTTTTATGTCATTTAAGGTTAGACCAAGGTAGACTTTCGGTTCATACTCAAATGCAAGGTTGAGGTAGGAGTTAATCTCTTCATATTCAGGAGGCTGATTCTCTACTGCCTTTCCTTTTCTAGCTCCTAAATGTTCTTCATGAGTAGGTTAGGTGGTGTGAAGGAGGCTAATGCTTTCATTTAAGAGGTGGACTTGTGCAACCAGTTGCTGGACTGTTTGTTCTAGGGATACGATCCTTGGGTCTGAGGCGACTTCTATGCTGGTGTTGTTACGATTGTCGATGTTGTTGCCACTTCTTGCCATTTTAGTTTTGGAACAGGTGTGGATTGAACTCCTTAGAAGGCTTAGTTGTTTGGGAGTTATCTTTGACACCTAGATTCACATTTTTTTTAGTTGATGTAGGTATGTAAATATGATGCATGTATCACACAGATGCTTAAGGGGGCAACAATTGATTAATGACATAATACTGAAACTTTATTTTTATTAATATTACAAACTTGGAGTTCGATACTTTAAAAACATGAAAAAAAAATATGATACAATATTGGTCTATTTCCTAGTTCCTAGTCTTCTTCTTCTTCGGTTGCATAGGTGCCAGTTCTCCGCTAATGATGGCTTCCAATTCTCTTATTCTTGCTTGGGTCTTCTCCAACTAAGCTTCCAAGGCTTTGTTCCTTTGGTCAGACTCTTTGAACCTGCTTTTCTAGAAATCCTTCTTGTAGTCTACAGCTTCAAAGTAATCTTCCATCCAAACTCTGACCTATTCCATGTTGGTTTTCAATTATAGACCTATATTGCTTGGCGTAAGTTGAGTGACATCCGAGACTCGGTACGCCCTTTCTCTCGTTTGGTATAGTTGGTGGATCACGAAATCTCTTGTGGCTCTATGTTTGCCCACTTCACCATCCAAGTCTCCGAGGTTTATATTGGGGGTCTCAATCCAGGCTTCCCATAAGGTTTTGACCTCCGCCAGTTTAGCGATCTTCTCAGCTACTAGTAGACTTGGATCTTGGTATTCGAACATGATTCCCTCAAATGATTGCCTGTAAACTATGTCTTTGATAGTACTAAACTAGCGAACCACCAAGTTCGGATGATAACCTGTGCACCCACTGATACTAATCAATGGAACAACCTGAAAGTTCTTGCATGTTAAGATGACCTTGTTACAGTAGCTCCATCTGGCGATCCAGAGGATGCCGTTGGCACTGAAACCTTTGAGTACTTCTACCCAACTGTAGCTGGTAAGATCATCGAGCAGCTTCATCCTCTCCATGCAAGAATCCATAAGGTCTACCTGCTGGGCTAGAGATTTCCGGACCATGTTCAACCCGAAGCATTTGAGATGGCTCATAAACCAAATGAGGATGAGGTTAATGTTTGAGCGGATGATTCCATGGCCCTTCTTATTTACAAAATTCAGGTTCCGAATCTGTTCAGCTAGTAGAGCCGGGATATAAGACTTTCTTTCCAAGAATTGAGCCATCAGCTCCACAACTCTATAGTGGATATGAAAGATCCCAGTAAGGAAGAGTATAGTTGCAAACACTGTCAGGATGAAAGCATAAACCCGTCTCTGCTTGTAACTCTTGGGATCCCCGTACAGGATGTCCCTCTTGCTTCCATCATCACACCTAACTATGAACCAAGCTTCTGGTTCATCCATTTGGAGGCAATATCCATTGCTGTTTTCCAATGCCTAGTTGATCGCTGTCTTGCGAATGCCCAGGAGTTTACTGAAAATACCAGCCAGCCCAACCTCGAGATCTGGGACATATACCCCATTGGCAAGTGATGGGGCCTACAGAAGTTGGGTATATTCTTTCAGATTCGGGGTGATCTCATGCGGCCTAATAAAGAAAGCCACAGGCTCAATTTCCTAGAGGTGTAAGATAGCCTAAATCAGAGGTAAGTTAATTTCCATCTTCATTAATGATAGGATGGGCCTTATCTTCCCCTGGATGAAGGCCTATTCCTCAAGGTTGTACAAAGTAAACCAATGGTCCAGTACCAGTTTTAGATCCAAAGGTTTGCAGACTCAAATTTCCTTGTAGAGGAGATAATCGATTGTGGTACTGACCATCTATCGGGATTACAATAGAAATTGACATGAAATCTTTTACAAAGTATCATCGATTCTCTTATAGGTAAATGTATCTGAACTCTAGAAAATGAACAAAGGAATTATATCATCAATCATTTGCCAGCCCATGACTTCATGTATGTAGATAGATGGGTTCTAACAGGTCCCCAAGCTCTATAGCCTCCTGCATTCTCAAAGAAATGGATCTTAAGCCATATCGAAGCATTGGGTGGGGTAGCCTAATCAACCCCAAACAGTGATCATATCACCTCGCCCGGAACCTACACAATAGCCCCCCGTCCTAGGGTCCTAAGACGGCTTAGGTTTGATCGTATCTAATCACACGATTGGATGCATGAAAACTCAAAAATAAAAATAAAGAAAACTTAAACATCATCAAATCCCTGAAAGAAAAGGTTAGTACTAGTAATATTTCATAGTATAAAAGTTCAAAGATATCTAGAAATGGCTATTTCAGAAGATTTAAGTGGCTAGCCTGCTATGCGTCCCTAGTGGAGTCGCCATCCTATTGAGTGATGTGCCCAAAACCTAGATTAAGCACATGCAATTGGAACAAATTATAAACCTCAAGGCACTTATTCAATCTTGATTCAAAACTACTAGAAATTGTGTGAATCCTAATGGAGAGCAATGAAATCCGAATGCTCTAACTTTCAAATAAACAATTCCACAATGATAAAATCCTTCAATCAACACTAAACACAAATAATGTCACATGAATTACATAACAAACAACAAGAACCAATTCAAAGATCCACTTTCCCAACAAAGTGATCCACAGTTCAAATGAGGCTAAATTGAAGGTTAAAACTTAAAGGCTAAAACCAATCAATTGTAGCAACAAGAAATTGATTACAAATGCAATCAAATTCAGTCAATAACACATCCAAATCAACCCTAAATACAACTCACTAGTGATGAAAAGGAAATTGCAACAAGAAAAATTTGATATTACTCACAAATTAGCCTTGAAGCCACTCTCCACAACCTCAAATTGGGATTTGAAATTGATAAGAGCAATTTGAATTAGGAAAACCCTAACCCTCACACATAAAGTGTTTTTTCTTTTCTGAAAATTTGGCGAACTCCTCAAAACCTTACTTAAGCAAGTATTTATACTTACTCCCTTTAGGGTTAAAAAGTTCATAAATTTACAACTGTGCCACTTTTATGGTGGTCGATCCTAAAAGACAATTACAAGCAAATGGGAGTGTCCCAAAAGAAAGATTACAACTTAAATAGTCCAAAGAAACAATTAAAAATACAAAAATAATAATAATCCACAAAGAGCCAATGCATCAAGGCGATGTCGATCACAACGGGTCATTGGATAAGAATCTGATGATGTCCCTTTGTGATCCACAAATGAAAGTCATTTGGCATCCCGTGGAGAAATATTATTATACCTGTAAGATTATTACTCAAATATTTTTTATATAAAAGAAATAAAGGTAAAACATGAGTGATTTAGATCATCATCTAAATTGAGTTCTGTAACCACCTAGGTTACTGAAAAAATTCCCATCATCGAGTCTAATTTTTAAATTTTTCATTATATTCCTCATCTAATATAAATCCTTGACTTGAACTAAGAATTTATTTATTTGTTTGAAGTTGCCACCCAACTGAAGTTGGGAAAAATTATTGAATTAAAACTAATTGAGCAGATTAATTCTAATTTGGACAACTAGTCGACAAAATATCCTATTTTATTTTTATAAATGAAAAAGAAGAAAGAAAAAACCAGAGATTCTCGACTCGGGGGTTACCCTATTAAAACTCTAAAGTTACCACCTTATCCTTCTAAAATCTGAGTCATGTTCTGATATCCTTTTTTTTACATAAAGAAGAAGATATTAAAAAATGGTGTAAAAATTACACTAATAATGATTTGAAAAATGATTTTTTATTCTTTTTAGAGTTGCCCCATAAAGGTGCCTACATACTTTCTATTCAGGATCAAACAAGTCGTAGTTCACTTTTTATGAAAAAGCTTTAGTCGGTTATTCTAGTTTTAATTATGAAAACATGCCGGGATTACATTTGTTATTATTTTAAAGATTTCTTAAAAAATTATAAGCCTAAACTTTATTTTTTATTATTTTATTTTCAAAAAAACTAAAATTTCTAATTTTAAAAGAAATCAATTAAATATTTTTTTTTTTGTTTTGAAAAGAAACTTTCTAAGTGATATAAAAAAAGACAAAATTCATTATTATTTTTATTTATTTATTTATTTATTTATTAATTATTTAACACATTTATTTATTTATCAAAATTCTAAAACCTAATTAAAATCCTAAAAAAAATCTTTTTTCTTTTTGTTTTCGGATCATTATTATTATTTTTTTTAATTCTTTATTTCTAATAAAATAAAATATAAATAAATGGATAAATGAAATTAATAAATAAAATAATTAAAAAAACTAACCTAGATGTAGATCGCAAGTCAAATCAGTTGGGTTGGGTTGGATCACGGCGGTTGGAGACTCCTTGTCGACGGCGTTCTGGTGGCTTTCAAAGGTGATTGAGAGTTGCTTCTAAGCTTTCCGAGGGTAGGCAATCTAACTGTGGTGGTGGTTTTCTTCAAAAACCTCTCCAGGTGGTGGTTTGGAGGGCGGTCGTCGATCGCGACTTGGGAAGAACTTTGGTGAGCTTCAAAACCCTCTAATTTTCACTCTTTTCTCTCTTTTGATCCGTGCTTTAGCTTCCCCTTATCGTGCTCTATTTATAAACATTAGAAATCGAGCTAGATAAGCTCGGATTTCCCTCTAATAGGCTTGAATCAGATTTGCTGTTAAAACCCATTTTTTATTTACTTTAGATTCATGTAAATCCTCGATTTTATTACGATTTGTGTTAATTAGATAATGTTTATCTTATTTTAGTTAAAGATTTGTTGGATTTGTGCAAAAAATTGCATCAAAACGGTCGGATTTCGTTTTTCCCACGGTCGGCGACTATTTCGGATGGAGGTTGAAGATGATCACACACCCGACGCGTGCACTTCCTCCATCCAATCAGAAGTTGCCACGTGCCCATCCAATCAAAATGGTCGGATTTGCTTCTCCTGCATTTCGAACCCTTGACTGAGCCCGTATTTCGAACCCTTGACCGAGCCCCCCCTACACGCGCTTAAGCCGAAACCCGGACCAACTAAGCTAGCCCATTTCTCAGTTTTTTATTTTATGCAAATTGCATATATGCAATGCAATTCTTATTATTTTTATATTATTTTGAAATTCAAAAAATTTATAAAAATTATTTTACATCTTTTATTGTTATTTCTATCATCATTTTTCAAAATTGGTATATTTTTCCTATTTATTTTATTTTTTTCAATATTTTTCCCTTATTTTTGTAAAATAGAAGGAAAATTGAAAAAATGAAAAAAAAAAATGACAAAACAAACATTACTTGTGATTAAGGGGCAAAAATGGGGTGTTTACAGTTGTCATGTAACGGATGCACACGTGCCATGATAATTTTAGTGGAAACTTCCAAACCCCCTTTGGGGCATGACATAAAGGATGGGTATATGGCTGATTATCTATTAAACTTGGTACTATTGGATTATATTGCTACATAACATTTTCTTTAAGAGAAAGGAGAAAACTTGTGATTGGATTTGCTACTTTTAGTCACATGTATTGGTTTATTCTAGCTTATTCAACATAGGCAATTTCACGAAATATCAATTATGATGGGATTAGTTGGTAAATGTAAGATTATGGTCCCAAGGTGAAGCTTCATCCACCCCTACTTTCCAACCTTAGAGAGCGGATCTAGCTGCCATGATCTACTATATATGGAGAGTTCGCAACAAAGTGCACTTAGGAAGTTGTCTCCCTAGCACGATTTCTATAGCCAACCAAATTATTGCTTACATCACTCTTCTATAATTATATTAGAGTTTATCTCATCTTGCACTAAGCTGTATTTTTCTTAATGTATTTATACTTATGATGTACTCCTTCCCATCTTGTTGACAATTGTATACTTTTCTTGGGTTAATAAAATTTGAATTATCCTAAAAAAAATGAAATTTGAAATTTCTAGCTTAATTTCAACAAAAAAAAAAAAAAGTTAGGGGGCATGACTTGTTTCAAACTATTGATCATGTACTATGAACTGAATGAATATTCAATCAAGTGGTGACAGGATGGTTCTTTTGGTGCTTTGCATATAGATTTAGGCTATGTAGAGGCTTTAAGCAATTCTAGTCTTTTAAGATGTGCAAAGATTATGATGATCAACAAGTTAGATCGAAGGCTTAGAAGATTGCTAAACACAATGGAGGACCTAAAATACATTGCAATTATTTGCTCTTTTCCCTCCAATCAAATAGCTTTTTACAAAATTTTACATCAATATAGCATACAATACTACTAGTCTTTTTACAAAGTAAATGAATTTTGTGCAAACTAGTGCCATATTGCACAACTCTTTCTAGTGGATGGTGTATTATTTAGTTGGCTTTTATAAGAGGATGATTTGAGTTTTACATTTCAATGAGGCTATTCTTCTAAAAGAATTCCATTCTGCTACCTATATATACCATATTACTTGTGTGTTTATTTGCATGTCGTTTATTACTTACCTTGCCGATAATGCATGTAATTGCTATGAGATCTTGTTGGGGGTAAGAGGACTCTCTCATGCATTTTTGTTTGTCATTCTTTTTTCTTTTTTTGATGTAATCATTTTTGTTTGTCAACATCATATAAAAATCTATTTCTTTTACATATATTCCTAAAACTTAAATGTGAAAATTGCCCAATACTTCTCTGAAGCTAAATCTATTGTAAATGGAAATTTTACTTTGATAGTGCTAAAAAAAAAAAGTACGTAGATATGTATGTTTGGCCTTGGGAATCGAGCATCAACTTGTGCCTTTTATAATTTTTAACTTTAGTTGGTGTTTCCTATTGTACATTACATAGCAGGGGAAAAAAGAATAAAATAACAAAACTGTTAATTATTATTAAATCAGGAGATTGATTGCAATGACTAACATAATTTCATAGGCAAGGTAATGGTTTTTTATAGATACTACTATGGGATTACTTGTTGAAAATAACAAACCAGGTTTTATCTTTACAACCTATAAAGGTTTTCAAAGATATGATGTGTTTATTTATCATGTATTAAAGCCTAACTTTATCTCATGTAACTTGGTTTTGGTAACACTTTGTTAGGTAAGTCTCCTTCTTCTTATATATAAGATGTGATTAACATTTATAATCCAATAGTAGTAGACAAAAATTCCCTTCCCAAGGATCTTGATTCTCCCTAGAATGGTGGAAATCATGGTGTGCTCCAAATTAGTCTAACATAGCCAAATTGCTCAGATTTGTAAGTCAATTAAATGATTCACAATATCTTCTTCTTTTTCTTAGATAAGTAGAAATTTGTCTTAGTCAAGTATATATTTTGTATTTATTCAACCTACAAATAGATTTTGTAAGAATTTGAATAGTTAAGATGGATGGATTATCAAGTTGAAAAGATCTTGGTTACTCTCTAATTTGTCATTTGAAAAGTTACCTACTATGTTATACTTGAAAAAACAGGTTATTAAATGGAAATTGGAAATTTTCAATCATTAAAGATTTAATTTTTCACTAGCTTCTAATAATGTTTTTTTTTTTAAGAGGGTGGGGGGTGGGTTGTTTGGGAAATTTGTGTCACAATCATTTGTTCAAAACAATGTGCCCTTTTTTTTGTGGGGTAGGGGTTTGCAATAATGGTATTTAGCATTTAAAGATAAAAAATAATAATAATTTTGGGTGAGCCTTTTTGCTTTGACAATTACCAAAATTTTCTAATGACCATCAAATTAGTATTTGCATTACTTATGAATGTGCAAATATGTTAGTGATATGTGCTGACTCATTAGCTCTAAACTTATTTTTATGTCACCATATAAGCATATGATTTAGTTGCTTTATATTCTTTGGTTTTTCAAGCTTTGCTAAAATTATAATCATAAATCATTGTTTGCAAGCACAAGAAGTAGATAATGGCATGGTAGCTTTTAAAAAATCACAAGAGATGCATTTAGCATCTACAACATTGCAAATTGCTAAGATGAGAGGATTGCTAATTCAATAAGTATAGCTATAACAAAAATCTTCTTGTTAATGACAGAGATATGTTGCTCTAGATACCTTGTATATAGGACTCTAATTCTTCTATTACACTATTTTGATTATAAGAGGAGAGATATCTCATTAATATGAAGATCGAGTTTTGGCTCTTAAGTTTCCTGTTGTTTCCTAAGTGAAGCGAGCAAGGAAGTGATCGTTTCAATATGCGTGTCTTCAACATATTTCCATTGTAATTATCAAAACTTGTATGCATAAATAAAAACTAATGAAATGTTGAAAGAATCATTGTGTAGTGATCTAGACACCATTGTTCCTTATAGCGTGCATTTTTAAGGAGATGTTCTACATCTTTTGAAACATTTCAAGAGCTTTCCTTTTGAGAAATAATCTTCTTCATTTTTTCAAGTTAATGTTATCTTGTCGTTAAGACCGTTCTTTGAGATATCATATTAGCTTTCTTAAACTAGACATTATTTGCGCATTGTTACTTAGGTAGGTATGAGTGGAATTTATTCTTTCTTCCTTTTTTGATCTCACATGTCCATTAAAACAAACTAATGACAATTGGAGGAAATTGATGGGAGGGTTAAAAAATAAGCTTAGGAAATTTGTCTCACAATCATTTGTTCAAAACAATGTGCCCTTTTTTTGCGGGTAGGGGTTTGCAATAATGGTTTTTACCATTTAAAGATAAAAAAAAAAAAAATTGGGTGAGCCTTTTTGTTTTGACAATTACCAAAATTTTCTAATCACCATCAAATTAGTATTTGCATTACATATGAATGTGCAAATATGTTAGTGATATGTGTTGACTCATGAGCTCTAGACTTAGTTTTATGTCACCATATAAGCATATGATTTAGTCACTTTATATTCTTTGGTTTTTCAAGCTTTGCAAAAATTATAACCGTAATTCATTGTTTGCAAGCACAAGAAGTCAATAATGCCATGGTAGCTTTTAAAAATCACAAGAGATGTATTTAGCATCTACAACATTGTAAATAGCTAAGATGAGAGGATTGCTAATTCAATAAGTATAGCTATAACATAAATCTTCTTATCAATAACAGAGATATGTTGCTCTAGATACCTTATATATAGGACTCTAATTCTTCTATTACACTATTTTGATTGTAAGAGGAGAGATATCTCATTAATATGAAGATCGAGTTTTGGCTCTCAAGTTTCCTTTTGTTTCCTAAGTGAAGTGAGCAAAGAAGAGATCGTTTCAATGTGTGTGTCTTCAACATACTGCCATTGTAATCATCAAAACATGTATGCATAAATAAAAGCTAATTAAATGTTAAAAGAATCATTATGTAGTGATCTAGACACCATTGTTCCTTATAGCATGCAGTTTTAAGGAGATATTCTACATCTTTTGAAACATTTCAAGAGCTTTCCTTTTGAGAAATAATCTTCTTCATTTTTTCAAGTTAATGTTATCTTCCCGTTAAAACCATTCTTCGATCTAATAAATTTGTATTTACTTTTTTAAATTTTGTTCATGTAGTGTTTTAGATGGGAGTTTCAAAATTGATTTTAGTAAAATTCAATAATTCATCTAAATTTTATTATATTTACGATAAGATATGATTTATTGGAATTTCCTATCCTACCTAAAAGAAAAATTTTATAACCCTAACCTATTATAATTTGAAACCTTTCTTTTATAGAAAGGAAAGGAATTATATGATCAAAGTATCAATAGCACATAGAATATATAGGAAGCAACATGAATATAATAATAATAATTTTAGGTCAGCACTCTAATTGCCATCCTTCCTTAATCATGGTGGTCATGTATGATATCATATCACTGAATATGTTACACTTATCATGTTTTGCTTACATAGCCTTAATGTGAATTAGAAAAACAAAATACTGGTTTCAATTTTGCTCTGCCATATGGAATAAGGTAGGAATGAAAAATTTTCGATAAAGAATGAGACTAGAATTGCTAAGGTGTCTATTTTAACACATTATGCCCTAAAATAACCCTAAAATTTTTTATTAATTTCTAAGCTAAAATGAAAAATAGTGTGGTCGAGTGGGATGTTATTAGCACAAGTCGCCTTTTGGTGACTTTATTTCAAGTCATGTGATGTATGTGGGTCGTTAGATCTACATGGTATCAACTCCGGCAATTAGATTAATAACCTAATGTTCTTAATTCCCATGGTTAGAACTAGGTTAAGTTTAAAATGCGTAACCATTAAATGAAGCTTGAATCGTTTTGGTATATTTTGGTATATGATATGAAAAATAAATATTTTTATGGTTTTTATATTTATAGAGACAATAAAAATAAAGAGATATGGATGAATTACTATTTTGATATGACACACCAAATAACAAGTTGAATTAGGTTGTCAAAGAAGGCTCTGATATGACACATGGATCTTTAATAACAGACATACACCACAATCTCAAAAGAGATCCACAATCTATCAAATAGACTGATAAGAATAATGAATTTGAGAGAACTCAATCCATGAAAATATATTGATTCATCAAAAGTTGCTCAATACATTGTATAGCATCACCGATTTATAGATTAATAAGTAAGGTTACCAATATAAAATGACAACTAGCATGGAAATTACTAAAAAAGGACAATTGAGAAAATATACTCTACTATAATTTAAACTAATTTCCTAATTCATGAAAGACAATTAAAAATTCTAACTAAAATAAAATATATAAAGACATGGAACAAATATTTCATAATTGGAAGTTAGGCTATATTAGACTCCACCATGAGCATAATCATGAATACAAAATCAGAACATCTTTATAATTAGAACCAAGCATAGTTGAAAGCTTGTAAGTTGGAATCAGCATTTATTAGTATCATAAGCATTGGAAACACATTTGGAAGCATCTTTCCAATTGGCCTCTTTATTTGGTTCTTGGTCTTTGATTTCAATTCCCATCACAACCAGTTTAACCAGTGGAATTTGTCAAATTCTAGTATAATTTGTCAAGTTGTAGTACTTTTTAGGACATTTTGGTACACCTATTTTACGAAATATAGTAGTATATTTTATCAAATTGTGGTAATGCTTTTACCCATATTACCATCTTTTCTCCAAATTTTGGTATGATTTGTTATGTTATGGTATTACTTAAGGAATTTGGTACATATACATATTTTCCTATATTACCAACTTTTTCTACCTGTTTCGGTATACTTTGTCAAATGATGATATTCCTTAGGACATTCTAACACACTTATTTTACCAACTTTATTAAATATTTTGGTGTATTTTGTCAAATTATGGTAGCACTTTTGCTTATATCAACTTTTCTCTAAATTTTGGTATAATTTGTTATATTGTGATACTACTTGTGCGATTCTAATACACACACACACATATATATATATATATATCTAATTTATCAACTTTTCATATCTAATCTAGTGCAATTTGATGTACTCTTTAGGACATTTTGATATACCTATTTTACTAACTTTACCAAATATTTTAGTACATTTTGTCAAATTGTAGTAACGCTTTTGCCAACTTTTCTCCAAATTTTGACACAATCTGTTATATTATAGTACCACTTAAAAGATTCCGATACACATACATATTTTTTCATATTACCAACTTTTCTTACATATTTTAGGAAAACTTGTCAAGTTGTGGTATTCCTTAGAACATTCTAGTATACCTATTTTACTAACTTTATCAACATTTTGGTACATTTTGTCAAATTGTAGTAGTGCTTTTAACCATATTACTAACTTTTTTCTATAATCTGGTATAGTTTACCAAATTATTATACCACTTAAGAGATTTTGATACATGTTTTTCATATTACCAACTTTTGTCAAATAATGATATTGTTTAAGAGATTCAGGTACATGTATATATTTGTTTATATTAATGAATTTCTCCCTATTCAAGTACATTTTATCAAATTGTGGTAGCCACTAGTTGATTCTAGTACATACACATTACTACCTGTTTTACCAACGTTCCTTTATATGTTGGTACAATTTCTCGCTTTGCGATAGTGTAATAAAGATTTTAGTATATTTATATATTTGTCTATTTTATCAACCTTATTTCATATTCTAGTACAATTTCTCAATTTACAATAGCGCAATATAAATTATGGTACACTTACATAATTGTCTATATTATCAACTTTTTCTCTATATTCTAGTACAGTTTCTCAATTTATGGCAGCCTATAGGAGATTCTGATACACATATGCATTAGACTACATTACTAGCTTTTCTCTAAATTTGGTACATTATGTGATATTGCTTATAAGATTCTAATACTAGCCTTTAGACAGGTCATCACAATTTTGTGGCACCATTGTATATATTGTGGTACCAACTATAATTCAATAAATAGGTCACAATCTAGGCAGCATTTCTTAAATAACCATTAAGCAATTTTGCTAGTGATTCCCAATATATAACCATTCTAAATAATTTCTCTTACTCTTCTTTTCATTATTAGCCCCTTTAAAAGGTTAAGTACGTATATATATATATATATATATATATAAAGTACTAAAATAGGGGGGTTTAGAAAACATATTAGGAGACTAAGGTAGGGAAGGTAAAAGGTATGTACAGTGTATGCACCTTCCTTTGTCGTGTTTTCATAACATTGAAGGTGCATGCTATGTATTTACCTTAGCTTGAGTTTTTTTCTTTTTTCTTTTTTACATGCGCTTTCTCTATAAAGCATTTCATGCACCTTCAATTCAACTATATACACCTTTTTCTACAAGGCCTACAACAATAGTAGGCCAATTTACAGCAGACCATCACAAGTTTAAGCTACAAAAACTTTATATAATTACTTTCCCATCTCCATTAAAAGTAGCACAACACATTTTGACCACCGACTTGCCACAAACATACATGTATTATTGCATAAAGGCTAAAAAAGCACACCAATTAATCAATAGAAACCAAAAACTTTAACTTAATAATGAATCGGAATTTGAAACTCAAATTTGAAAATAAAGCATATACAACAACATTATAGTGCAATACTAAACAAGTATGGAGTGAATTTTAAAGAGCCAAAATTTGAAAAATTCTTTGAAAATTTACAAATGGAAATCCTATGAAAATCTATTTCAGCTTGCTCTTACTTCTAATGAATTATCTTGTTATCCTAGAAAACATAAATCTACACTCTATTGTTTTGTCAATACCAATGGTGGGAGGAACATGTGAATCATATAATAGATGAGACTCTAAGGGCTCCTCATAGTCATGTGGAGACATTAGACTCTATTGTGTCAAAGGTTATGAGCTATCACCAACCTCCAATTGGTGATAGTGTCTCCTCTATGGAGTCGGTGGTATAGGTAGAGGTTCACTAAGAGAGTGACAACGAGGGGTTACAAATGAGCCTAGACCCAAAGTTGAGTTACCTATAATGTTCTCCATCATGAAATGATTGTTGTATGGCATAGGCTAGAGGGAAGGATTAGAAGGAGTGTCTTGATGATCACCATAGCCATCTCTCAGTTAGACTCCTTTAACTTGGGGTCCTTTACCTATAAGGTAAGGTGGTAGTGCAAGCGCAAAATCTATTGGAATTACATATAGTGGATCCAGATCTTCGTAAACTTCATGTGCTTGCTCATAATGAGGAGCAGTACAACCCCACCATATGATCCTCGATGAACTATATGCTTTCATCGATAAGAGAAACCATTATAGGCAGATCTAATGCTAAGAAGATCTAAAGGAAGATGTCAATCTAAATGTAGAAACATGGAAAATGAATTAGTGGAAGTTACTTATGTAGCTAAGTTAAAAGACCACCATAAACGCATTACTTACCAAGTGTCTTATGATTGCTCCAACACATTCCACATACCATCAACAGAAGCATTTGTACTACAAGATGTAATCCAAATGCACCCCATTGCTAGGCTTTAACTAGACTAAGTTAACATGACACTCTTCCCAATATCCTATATAAATTGCATGCAACACTAGCCAATTCGTCCCACAAAAGTCTATTTAGTGTAAGCGAGGCTCTATGGTGACATTGGTGAGAAGAAACTAGAAATCACTAAACTAGCGATAAACACAATTTAGGAAGCACCACTCGATGATGTGAAAGCAAATAAACAACACTTAAAAGGTTCATATATGTCTCCTTGTACTATAGAAGTAGGGGGAGCATATCAATGTGCTTAGTATAAAGTTATATAATATAATGTAGACAATTGAACGTAAGATGTAATATACTCGGTATGGAGTCCCTTAGTCAAAAGCATCCCTATATGCCTACATAATGTATGTCAAGTGCTATGTGGTGTCTTACTCTATCCTCTAATAAGACGTCAAGGGCTTCCCCTCCTACAAGGTGATACCATAAGACGTCAAGGGCTTCCCCTCCTACAAGGTGATACCATATCTGGTCAAGGAAGTAATATGTAGGAATCTATCCCAAGCCCAAATCTAGAGGAGGATCGCTACTCTCCCCCATCTCCTACATAATAGAGACTAATGCTAGGCATAACTGGCAATACAACTACACTAACTACACAAAGCCTTAACTATATTGTCTTATAACTGTAAAGTCCTCTAGCAGTGGAAGAACTACGCTCCCTAATTTGTCCATGATTGTCAAATTCGCAATTATACTAAGAGTTAGAAGTAAGAGAATCGGTAAAAGTATATAAAACTATATAGAACCAGTAGAATAAAAAACCTATGGAATCATATATGTAAACTCATAATTCTATCAAAAGTCTATATCTAAATTATTTTACATTCGTTTCAACTATGAAAAGCCTTATGAAATTGTATACTTTAATAATTGTACAATTAACTTGCAGTTTTAACAACTATGGTGAATACAAATCCTCCTAGCAATTGCATAATGTACATTTGAGTGTGGAGCCTAGCCCTATCATCAATAGTCCCAAAAAGTAGTATTTTAAATCTATTCTACAACCATGACAAGTTATTATAACCACCCCTAATTTGTTTTACCTCGACCTCTCACTAAGCAAACATCCACACTCAAATGCCCAATTGAGATAGGAGCTACTTGTAACAACCTAGCCATTAATTGATAGGTCAAACTAGACCTTTAGATCCTGTAAAGTGATAGTGGCCTCCCAATAGGCCTTGTGGAAGGTGCATATCTTAGGCCTTCACCTCTCCACCAATGTTATGAGTAGTTCTTAATCCAACTAAATAAACGAAAAGCTACTCAATCTAAATCCATTATGCTCAAGATAAGGAAGCATGCAAGGATTTAGTGGGATATCAGGCTCATTGCAGCTTAGTTGTAACTTGTGATGCCTAACCATCAATTAAAGGGCTTCTTATAAACATATAAGTAAAAGTTGTAAGAATCTACCAGTCATGTAGATGCATTAGTATAATATTTGACATCTATAGTACCTATCCCTACCAAATTGCCTCCGATCGATGTGTGTTTTGTTGTGTTAGCAACGATCTGTTAAAAGATTCTAGCTCCAATTAACCTGTGAAATATAAATAAAATATGATTAGTGTATCAAAGGTTATGGTTATGGATTGAACTACATTAAATTATAAAAAATGCTTAACGTGTAAGGTTTTAAGCGATTCTTCATTTACCATGTCTATTTCTCTCCGAACACTTTCTTCTATTATGGGTGTGACCTTTTCTTCTACACATGCTACACTTAGTTTTTCCTAAAGTCTTTTTAAGGTTTATCTCTATATGATACTATTTAGATCTAGGCTTACTTAGTCCATGGAAAAGCTAGTCAATATTAGGCCAGAGAAATAGAAAGTCCAATCGTGGCTAGTTTTGCATGGGGTGTAATCTAGCCAAGTCAAACCAATACAGCATTGAGCTTAAACTCCAGCTCAATTTAAAAACTCAAAGCTCAAGCTCAACCGAAGTTCAACCAAGTTCTAAACTTTAAGCACAAGCTCAACTTGAAAATATATTCAACAACCTTGAGTTTGAATCAATTAGCTCAATTAGGCTCAAAAGTTTTATAAATTCATTTTTCTCTACCCAATCTTATGTCCAAGTTTAATCTTAGGCTTGATCATATCATAAGCTTTAACTAAAAAGCATGAATTTCAACTTAGTACATTTGGAATCACAAATCCAATGAAAAAAAAAATATTTCTTGCTAAAAGGTAATAAAACAAATGATCTATAAATAACTTCAGAAAAAAAAATTGCATAATATTCAATATCCAAACACTCCAATGACAATAAAAAAAATGAAATTAAAGTCTATTATACAGTATAAAATTCCAAATATTTTCTTGTATCATTCTTCTTTGTACCCTTTTGCTATGGACCAAATAAAATTGCCATGTGTTTTTGTTTTCCTTCAAATGCTAAATTGATCATAATTGAATTAACTAGAGGCTTTTGCACAAGTCTTCTTTTATGGCGTCTTTTTTTTTTTTAAGATGAGAATTTGGAAACTACATCATCATTAGAAGGATGATCATTAAGCATAAGTATAAATAAGAGTTATAAATTGTAAAAAGCCTAAGTAACTAAGGAGTCAACTACATTCAAATACAAGAAGCTCTAAATTTACCTCAACAATTAATATGCATAAGAAAAATACAAAAGTGCAACAAAACTCATATTAAACAACAAGCAATAACCCTTTTACATGTAAACAAGTTGTCGGTGATTTCTCATTTGATGAAGTGCATGATTTCACATTTTAAAAGAAATTTTTTTTAAATAAATAGGTACAAATACAATGTAAAAATCAATATATTCACAAGTATCGAAACCAACCAAGAGATTAAAATAAGATGGTGCAAGATTATTGAAAGGAATAGTGGTATTTGCAAACAAGAAATGTTCGTAGAAGAAGAACTTACAAGATTATTAATCACATGACAATTTCTCAACAAACAACCCAATAAAATATTCCATAAGATTTATTTGGACAAAAGTCATACAAGTTACCAAGACTAAGCTCTTTTACTCAACGCTTAGCATGTTTAACCAAGTACATAAGACATTTAAAATGATAAAAAAAATATTCACATACTTAGATTTAAAAGTAAATAAAAAAAAAAATGTATACCTTAATAAATTTAGAGGAAGTAGAAGGTTTTAGAAGCAACCTAACGAATTACTTCTAAAATCTTGTACTTCCTTTACAATAAAAGGTTCTTGAAGCAAATAACAACTTAAGTAGTCACCAAAGAAGAAAAATTTTAATGAGAAATAAAATAAAAGAAGAAAAGTGAGAGAAAAAGGGCTACTACCAACACAAACCTAAACCTTCTCATCATCATCATTATTCACAAATGATCTTCAATTTTTCATCTTTTAGTATGAGAATAAAAATCTAATTTAATATTGTAACTTGTATAGTAGAATTAAGGTATATGGAATAAAAGTGACTTATAAGTTATTAGTATTTTTAAGCTTAAGCTTGACTTGTTTAACTATTTAAGTAGCTCAAGTTTGAGATCGACTCAATTGTGATTGAATTGGACCCGAGTAAAGATTGAGCAAAAGTTGAATAGTTTGCTAACTGGTTTGGTTCATTTGCACCCCTACACTCAGCTCATCTCCAATGGAATAGAAGTGAGCTTGGTAACAATGCAACTGATGTATCTACTTGTACCATTGACCAATGACCAAAGAGCTATCTAACCTCATATGTGCTACTGTTGCACTAGCATGGAAACATGGAATCTTATATATCTTTAACTTATTACACATACACATGTAATTCTTGAGGTCAACAGTGTGTGTCCTTCCTCCTCCTTTATGCCCAATTGCCACATGTTGACTTCCTGTTATGACCTCAAATATTTGGTTATGTTGGCTATAACTAATCACCCTATGGGACCAAGCCTTGTGTCTCCATTTTTTAATCTTATTTAAGGCATATTTTGTGAACACTTGATTCTCGACTATTCTTATGTGCTTTCACAAGCATTTTCTTTTAGTGTTTGATGTGATGATATAAAATCTTCCTAACTAGCATAGTGATTAATAGGCTTTAGGCTTTTCTCAAAATAGAATGATAACTTTCGACAATGTTAGTGGTCATATAGCTAAAACAATAGTAACTATCATATGCAAGTGTCCATTGGTCTACATCGATGTTTTTGAGCCAAGCTAGGGCATCTTCCTTTACTCTCCCAACCAAATCCATGTAATGCTGAAACATGCACAATTATGCCTGAATCCCAATAGTTGTTACCCTATATTTTATGAGCTTTGTTGAAATTACTTGTAATGTGGTGTATGCAAAAACACCACACTACAAATGAAGGGTACCAACCAAAATTATCTCTTTCAACTATGGAACCAATATCACCATATCTATTAGAGATAAGGCAAATGGTTTCCTTAAAGTCACTAGTAGCATGCTACTTTAGTTTTGTAGAAACAATTCCCATATTATAGTCAATTATTTGTTGACTATGGTAAATGCTAAAGGCACTATGCAATTGTTTTAGTCCATGCAATAAGCAATTAGTAGCTTGTAAGTATATTTCCCATACTAAAAAGTATCATTGATACCCGCCATTGGCTTACAATACTCAAAGACCTCAACACAATGGGGTAAATGTTCAAAATTCCCATTTCAAGATCAACTCCTGAGCACTATCAACCTATGCTTTCCCTAATCAACTTACGTCTCAAAATTACTAATCTTAATTGCATTTAAGGGTTTCAGCAGTTTAGTATACAATCTATCCTAGTTATCATATACAATTTCAATTGTTTTCCTTTTACCATTCGACACTCTTCTCTTGGAAATTGTATATTCGAAGCTATTTTCAATTACTCAACTAAGGTTAGCAAGTTTTATATAAGGATTTTTCTTGACACAATCAACAAAGATTCTAGCCATTATATTAGAATCTAACTTAGGAGATGATCCTAATGTATCATCACATTGATGTATATGCAGGGTCCCTAGAAGATAGTAATGACAAAAAGGCCTTTCAACTTCTTTTTACAAGCCTGAAGCCTCCATTTGTAGTCATTGTCTTTCTTTGCACAAAAAATCAACCAAAAGATCCTATTAGATTCTTCAACAATGAAATTACAATGATTCTTAATATGGTACATCCTAACAACCTAAATTAGATTTTCTTTGCTATTGAATCTCATGCTCTTCTTAAGCTCACCACCACTACCTAAGTTATTGTACATCTCATTCATATTCTCCTCAAAAGTCATGTAACCATCATCTCCCCTAGTATAAAAAAATGGGATCACATCCTTAACTCCACCATCATTCGTCTTACTCTCTTGTAGGTGTTAGGGTGGTTAGATGATATGCTTAAACACTAGAGGACGAGCGACATGCATGTCATTTGCAATATTATGATAATGACCCTCATCACATTCAAAAGAATCCCCATCATCATCGTTCATTGCAAACCGTTCCACATCAATATCATCTTGAATTGGAACCTAAAGAAGTTAATCTACTTCTCACTCTCTTGAATTTTCTTAATCACACAAAGGTGCAAAAAGTTAGCACTGGATCAAATGTATCGCACACAAGCAAATTGGTCATCATGCTTAGTCCTATTACTCCTAGTGAGTTGAGGCATTAGCTTTAAATGTGTGTTATTCATATGGAGAACCTAGCACTTCATGAACTTTAATACACAAGTTTAGTATGTGATCTTCCCTAAAAGCTTTAGCCATTTCAATAAGATTCTCAACATCATCATTATCCCTAATAGCCATTAACTTATACGATACACTGCCATGGTAGTAGTATAAGTGCCTATGCAATACCCCATCACAAACTACAATGGGATCAACTCCATTCCACATATCTCATGTAAGCATTCACTATAGTTGGAATTTTATTTATCTTCAACTTCTAATCGGCTCCTTATTGTACTTTAACCCTTCGTTGCAATTCACACAATGTTTCCATTTGCATATACCATAAATTTTATAAAGCCAACCATTTTCAACCTAATCAAACAACATGTGGTTAATTAGTCTCGCAAAAAATTCCACAAATCTAATAGTTTTTCATGTGCAGTTGTTTTATCCCTAAATACAATGTCCACTTATACACAAAAAAGGCAATCACACAAGCAATTTCTCTATGACTAATTTTCACAAACATGTTACATGCATTACTAATAACTATTAAGCTCAACAACTTTTACACATTTACTACTCCTTCATTTAACATCTTTTACAACAATTAGTTATACAAAATCAAGAAGTGTACATATTCGCAAATAATACATATCAAAACTACACATTTAATATCTATGTAAACTTAGGGTTTAAAAAAAAATTGCTTATCATAAAGTTCACCATAAATTCACAATTAAATTGTAATGTAAATGAAAAAAAATGGCATACCTTAGTGTAATGATGTAATTGGTGATGGGAAGGAGTTAAGTTTGTGAAGAAAATGCAATTTTTTATGAAAAGGAGAAAGAAACATGAGAGAAGAGAGAGCTATGATAGTAGTGAGTCATAAGGGAAGTGAGGTTTTGGTTTTGTTTGTGTTCTTATAATAGTGTGAAGAAGGCGCATGCAATAAGGTGTCTATGCCTTCACTTAAAACACTTTATAAAAGATTGCATGCACCTTCTTTTAAAAAATGACAAATAGTCTACTTGCATAGTATCTTTTTTCTACCCGTTGTGCTAAGATTTTCAGGATGGTTGAATCACCTGCAAAAAGGAAAAAATAGACTATAGAGAGTGCTTGAGGTTACTTCAGCATGACCACTCCGATGCCTAAGTCAATATAAGTTTGCCAATAAAGTGTATAGAAGCAGTAAGAGAGTCAAAAGAGTTCCAAAATCCTTTACCTAATAGTCTCAACTTCTATTTATAGGGGTTAGGATCAATCTTGATATGGCAAGTGCATTCATGCCTAAGATTCTTTTGAGATCTTGTAGACGATGCATTTTTTACCTACTCCTTTCCTTATCTGTCTTAGGCCTTTCATGCTTATCTAGTTTGAGGGTACATATGGCCAACTCGAGTAAGAGGTCAAGGGCATGTCGATTAGGCTTTGAAATTTCTGTATTCTAACAATCTATAAGAGGTTAGTTTGAGCATATAAAGCTTGGTTCATGTCCTGGACAAGTTAGATTAGGCCTTAGGGGTTCATACCCAAAAATCTCTATCAACACTTCCCCAACCCCTCCCCCTCCCTCTCTTTAATGATGGGTTAGCAAGGAGAGTTAATAGTTATCTAGATGCTTGAGGTCCCTACAGTAAGTTGGGATCCTTCAAAAACTGACCCATGTTGGAGTCTATAAGCTATTTGTTGTCGTTTTTATCTCATTATATTGCTAGACATAGGTTGAGTTGAAATATTATAAAGTGGCTAAGCAATTGGGCAACTTGAGCTAGGTCTAACCCATGTTACATGTTATCAAGAACATGTACTTTTCCATGGAGATCTAAGTCGTTGACTTGAGGATAATGATGATTAGGAGGTGTACCAAGTGTCATTACATTTTCTTTCACCAATTTGAGTTGTAACAAGCCTTAGCTATAAAGGCTGGCAATGTGGAGAGTTTCGATCACTCTAGGCACCACAAAATGCGAGGAATCAATGGCTTCTTGAGGAAGCTTTAATTCAATTTGTCTTCTAGAGCATAAACACGAGTGCATTAAATGTTGTGTATAGTTATTGATGCTTCATTAGATGAGGCTTAGGTAGAAAAAGCATTCTTTTTAAATTTGTACCATCGATTTAAATTGTGGGCCATGTGTTGAAATCAAGTTGATAGGCATTTCATTGCATCATTTCGATAACTACCACCTGATTTTTTGTACCCTTACTTATATATATGCTTTGTCTACATCATGTTAATACTTATGCCTCACATTTCATCCACAAGAGAAAATATTCCAATATCAAATTTCACTAATTCTCTTATCTTTAAATCTCTCAAACCCTCCTTTTTAGATTTTCAAACTTCAAAAGTAAGTATGAGTTCTTCTTGAACACAATTTGATCACAAGGGGAGGAGTACTCCACCACCCACCCACCTCGGGCAGTGGTAGAAGAGACTCTTTAGCACACTTTCGGCATGATTGAGGAATCTATGGGCAGCTTAGAGAGAGAAATTGACATCATAGCAGCCATTGCACAAATCCCAAGAGACATTTATGTTAGCAACAACAAGGAGGGTCGACCAATATGACCATTATATTCATTGATCAAAGAAGGAAACACGGGCAATGAGGTTTAGAGCACCCTATCGTACAAGGAGTTGATTGAAGTGAGGAAATACTTCCAACCATGTCCTCATGAGTGGAAAATCGAGAAGTCTCAAGCCGACATCGAGTTGCTTTGACTGTCGGCCGTTTGCTTTGTTTATATCTAAAGTATATGGAGTTCAATCTCCAAGCTCCATTTTTTAAGTTCCAGAAAGAATTTTTTAACTACCATAGGGTGTAACCAACGTAGCTTATCCTAAACGCTTGCAAGTTGCTAATTGCTTTCAAAGTCCTATCTGAGTATTTTATACTGCAAGCTACCCCACAACTTCTATGCTTCTTTTATAGGCTTAAGAGGTCAAACGGCAACTAGTATTACCTAACCAGTCATCCTAAGAGGAAGATATTGGTTGGGTTAGATTTGTTCGTCCATATGTAAAAAAGCAAATACCTAGTGGTGGTGTGTAAGTCTGACTTGGATTTTTAGACAAGGTAAACTGAACCATTCCGAACTTTGGCAATTCGAGTGCTAAGCCCTTGCGATAAGGCTATAGTAGATTAGATAATGATTGAACTACGAAGGAGGTCGGATAGTCCTTAAAATGTGCTAAAGGCGGTCAATGAACACCTCTACGATGGGAAACTCTCTGATAACATAGCTCTGAAGGCTAAAGGAGGTACACATATAGCATTTAGTCGTGTCAAAGTGGGCTGCCATAATGAAGCTATTTAGCTGGTCCTTATAAGAGAATAGGTCTCCTTGCAAGCTCTTAGTACAGTATTTACGAAATCTATTTTTATTTCAATTTCTCATTTTTCCTTTGTTTATGCAAATATGCAACTCTAAGAGAGCACCCAACTGATATGTTGGTTAAGCAAAAAGTGGCATTAGCTACCGAAAAGGTAAGGAAGGCACCACTTGCCCCGATTAAAGCAAGGAAAACTCCTTCATCAAGGACTCAAGAGGTTCCTCTAACCATTAGGGATGAGGAAAGGTGTGCTCCTCTTTCCTAAGGTGTAAATGACCTTGCTACACTGGAGAAGTAAAAAGGGAAGACTATAGAGCAGGCCAACCATCCTCTAAGAAAAAGGCCATACATTAAGGCACTTGGAGAGAGGCCTATGGGTGCTTAGAATGAGGTTGTCACCTTAACATAGAGTCTAACACTACGAAGCGAACTGCCAACTGTCAAGGTATAAGGCCTACCTTGTTGGCCATAGAGAGATTAGAAGAACAAGCTTCTTCTACACTAGGGCTTCCATCTCTTGGAGGAGGGCACCATATGTTCCAACCTCAGTAGGAAATTCTAGCTTAGATACTAGACTTGGTAATGGGAAGCAAAATAAGGATATTCTAAAAGCATGTATACTACCAAGGGATGCTACAGCCTTAGAAGACAACCTATGTAGGATGTCCAAAGATAGGCTCAAGAAGTTAATTTGCTTAAAACTCCATAATGTAAGCAGCTCATGATTTTTTATTGTAATTTGTGTAACATTTCATGTTACGGCTAACATTTTTGTTTACCTTTGTTGTTTACTTCCCACTTAATGAAGTCATTTGATATTTAGGGGGCGAAGCTCAAGTAGGTAGGGGAATTAAAGTTTGAACATGAGCTCCTTATCTCAAAACACCAAAGGCTATATGGTAGATACCATAAGCTATCTAATGATCTCTATATGTTATTGCAAAAAGTGAAGGGTGCTAAAGCGAAGGCTAAAAAGGTCCAAGAAGAGTCTTAACAACAAGTGGTTAAGGTCAACGGCTTGAAGATGAAGACTAAGGCTAAGTTGGGTACTTTAAAGGCACAAGTGGAACTCAAGGCTAGGACTAAAATTGAACTCTCTATTAGAGTTGGTGAAGTGGAGAGGTGCAATCGAGGTCGAAGCCTAGCTAAGGAGAACAAGAGGCTTGCTACTTAGCTTGAAGGAGCATGGAAGTAACTCTATAACTGGGAGGCTAGTCATGCTGAGGTCGAACAAAGCCTTCAAAAGAAAATCCAATAACCTTGTCTCAAAATTAAACATGATAGGGCCCAATTACGAGAACTAGAGGCCCATGTAGCTAATGAGCTTGATCAATCCATCATCAGGAAGAAGGTGATCAATAAAATCATGACTAGTCAAGAGTGGGCTAACCTTCATGAGTAGAAATGAACTAAAGAGATCAAGATGGCTAGGTCAAAGATCCTAAAGGTATACCCTAAGTAATACCTTGGTTGCCTTTATTTCTGCTATGATGTAAAGGAGTCTAATGCAACAACCTAGGGTGTTGTTGAGGGCAACCATGATAGTAATCAAGTGCCCTAAGTTACCCATATCAAAGAGGGCATACATATGATTACACCCCAAAAAGATAACCAAGATTAGGATTAAGACCTAGGCTAAGGTCAACTTAAAGACACTGCCCTTACTCTTCCTCCCAACTTAGCTCCTTTGGAAGATCTGTTGCCTCCTTCTGATCTACACTTAAGTCAAAGAGTAGTTGCTACGAAAGTAGATGAAATGATTGAAGCCATAATTGTCCCCTCCCTTGAAAACTAGAAATTATTGTTTCCTTTTTTATTTTATGGACTTTATTTTTAAAGTCAGTATGTCGACTTCAACAATGTAACCTCTGGACACCTGCAATGATGTTATTAACTTTAAAAACTTTATTGCTTTACTACTTAACATGCTTCTCCCTTAATGATTTACTTTGCTTTCATTGCTTTACTTCATATAATTATTTGTTATCTTATTATTTATGATAAAGTTAAACATTAGGGAGTTCTTAGATGTGTTGACTCTAATCCTATCAATGAGTTACCCATTAGGTTAGGTGCTTTGATCATTTGATAATGGTTGAGGAGCATAAGCATCCATTCACCTCTTGAGAGGCCAAAACTTAATGCCATCAAAGTCCATTTGCTTGAATATAAGCAAGGACTTGATATGATCAAGAGTCCATTCACCTTAGCAAGGTCGGGACATGATAAATATAAGGGGGTCCATTCACCTTAGATGAGGCTAAGACTTAGTGCTTATAAATAACATAGGCACATAGCAGCATAATAAATAACTACAATTGAACTTGCAAAAAGAATAATGCCATTAATTGATTTTCAAAAGTTACATACATCTAAAAAAGAATTCAATCAAAATAAGGTCTTAAGTTGTCAACATTCCATGTTCAGGGAATGGGCTAACCGTTTAACCTTTCTAACCTATACACTACATTGTGAAGTTCTTCAAAACTTTGATTGGGTCTTCCTAGTTTAGCACAAGCTTTACTTGACCTTCTTGAGATCCGGTTGCTTCCAACTTTTTTGCATACTAGGTCACTTGGTAGGAAAACCTTATTTTTAACCTTCTTGTCATAGTAATGGGTAGCTCAGTGTTGGTTGACCGCTACTCAAACTCTAGCAATGTCTTGAATTTCTTCTATCATGTCAAGATTGGCTTGAAGTTCGATTTAGTTTACCAATAGGTCCATACTTTAGATCCTGATGTTAGGAAGTTCTAACTCAATCGAGAGGATAGCTTCTAAGCTAAATGAAAGTCTAAATGGAGTTTCTCTTATAGAGGTTCTATGCGTAGTCCAATACCCTCCCAAAATTGTCAACAACTCATCTAACCATTTGCCTTTGGCTTAGTCTACCATCTTCTTAAGATTGTTGAGCACTATATTGTTTATAGCCTCGACTTGCCCATTAGATTGGGGATATGCTATCTTGGTGTAGTAGAGTCTAATGTGGTGCTTGTCACAAAACTCTCTAAACTTCTAGTTGTCAAACTATGTTCCATTATTCATTTTAAGCACATAAGAGACTCCATATCTACTAAGAATGTTGTTGAGGATGAAGGCTTCAACATTCTTCTCCATGATCTTAGTTACAACCTTAGCCTCTACCCATATGGTAAAATAATTGATTGCGACAATTATGAATTGCCATTAGCTAGAGGCTTAGGGGAAAATACTCAAAATGTTAAGTCCCCATTAGGTTAAGGGCTAAGGACTTTTGAAGGAGTGTAAATGGTTGCTCAAGGCATGCTCTATAGGTGCATGTTTTTTATGTTGCACATATCTTCATACAAGTTGCTCTGAGTTTTCCCTCATAATCGGCCACTAGTAGCCAATTTAAAGAGCTTGATTCTTGATCTGATTGCCATATACTCCTACATGTAGCTCTTTAAACAACCTTTAACCTTCTTTAGGTTGGACACATTTGAGAAGTGGAGAGCTCAAGCTTCACTTGTAGAGGAGGTCATCAACAATAGTATAGTTTACAGCTTTATACATAAGCTTTCTAGCCTCCTTTCTATCATGTGGGAGAGTGTCATTCCTTAAGTAGTCAAGTATTAGATCTATCCAGCATGGCTTGTTCGATGCAAGATGTATATCCATTATTTGAGCTTATTTCTTATTGATGCTCTTGTTTATGAGGTATTCAATGAAGACTATTTTGCCTCATTTATCTAGGTCAGGGATGTTTGTGGATGCAAACTTTAATAGTTTATTTGCCTTAGAGTTCTTAGCTCGAGTGATCTTAGTAATGTTCTAAGAGGGGAACTCCAAGGTAAGGCTACATACAACCTAGAGGTAGTTAGTCATACCTTCATCTTTAACCATGTATTCCCCTTTTGATGTGCTATGATACCAAAAATTATGATGTGCTCAAGGGGATCTCAACACCAATTAACAAGAACATACATACAATTGATTCTATTCCAATTAAAATGGCATAAACAAGTTGAAGATAAAATCCCCAAATGGCATGAAACATAAGAACTAACAATCTCAAATGACGTGAACCAAATTAGAAGTACTACAATTGGAGTCCAATACCAATCAAATACAAAGGAACACTTCAATTCCAATCCTTACAATTGACATGAAAACCTAGCAATACATAAACCCTAATTTGGCATGAAAGGAACACATAAAAGATCAACCAATTATAACTAGATATTACTCACTAGCAATAATCGGATGCAACTTAGAAAATCTTGATATGACTCATAAGAATTCCTAAGCCAACTCGTAACAATTTCACAAGTGAAATTGATAAGATTAGATAGAGTGAAGAGAGGGCTCCCACGGCAGCAAAAATCAAGTGTGTAATGTTCAAAAAGCTCCCTTCTAACCCTACTTTACAAGTATTTATACTTGCTCTAAATAGAGTAAATTTAACAAAGAAAATTACAAGTAAAAATAGCAAAATATGGTCGGTTTCTAACAAAAGGAAATTACAAATGAAAAGATCATATGTGGTCGGTTTCTTCACCTCCATGGAGCAATGTAGGACCGGTTCTTCTTTAATTTATGTAGGTTCATGAATAACCCACAAACTAAGCATTAGTGAATTTACCCACTGTCTTGTAAAAACAGACAAATGTACCTACTGAAATGCACAACAAATATACAATAGAAAAGAAGATACTAAACAAATATCATCGAGGTCTAATTATTCAAAGAGAACCCTCATCGTCAAATTTTGTAATCCTTTGGCTCTTGTCCTAGTGATGAGTCCTATAGGTATATGATTCATATCGCCTTTGACTTGTTGAACGACAAGTTGAGATTTTAAATACATTTTTAGCTTCTTTATGCCTATTTCTTTAGCCAATCTAAGGCCTATAATAAGAGCTTTATATTCAACCTCATTGTTGCGTGCTGGGAATCCAAATTTAAGTGCATATGATACTTCAACCCCATGTGGTTTATGCAGCATAAAGCTTACTCCACTTCCCTCCCCCTCTTCCTCGAGTCAATGGCCCATCAACATAGAGGGTCCACATTAGTTTATCATAATTGTCTAATGCTTCCTCCTCCATTACATACTCCACAATAAAATTTTTAAGGACTTACGTCTTTAACGCTTCTCTAAGTTGGTATTGTACTCCAAAAGCACTGAGCTCTAAGGCATTCTTCATCATTCGACTTGATGTATCTAGTTTATGTAATGTATTTCGCAATAGTTGGTCGATTAAGACTATTACTTGATGAGCTTTAAAATACAGTCATAGTCTTCTAACCGAGATCACCATTGTGAAAGCAAATTTCTCCACCTTAATGTACCTCACTTGTGGCCCTTGGAGAACATAGCTGACATAGTAAACCAGTTTTTGCTCCCACCTTTCAGCTCATACTAACACCGAAGAGAAAGCTCAGTTGCTAATTGAAAGGTATAAAAAAAAATCCTCCCTTAGGACTAGCTTGGAGAGTACTAATGGAGTTGCTAAGAACTAGTTTAACTTATTAAAGGCAGCCTAACATTGGTCGATCTACTAAACTTGTTCCCGCTTTTAGACACCAACCTATTTAGCATAGCTATGCATCCTATGAGTCATTGTACCTCTTTTGTTAATTTCGAGGGCTGCATTTTAAGGACAACTCAAATCTTTTCAAGGTTTGCCTTTATCTCACATTGAGTAATCATATATCCAAAGAACTTGCCTAAGGTTGCCCCAAAGATGCACTTTTGGGGGTTAAGCTTCATGTTATATTGTCTTAGAGTATAAAAAGTTCCTTATAAGTCTTGGAGATAGTCTTTGGGCTTTCGGCTTTTAACAGTCTTGTTGTCTACATAAACCTCAATGTTCCAACCTGATCTATTCTTGAAACATTTTTGTCACCAACCTCCAATATGTAGCCCTGACATTTTTAAGCCTAAAAGGCATCACTTTGTAATAGTGCATTCCAAAGTTGGTGATAGAGGACGTGTATACTTTATCCTCTAACTCTATCTTAATCTAGTTGTAGCTTGAGAAAGAATCTATGAAACTTAGTAGAGCATGTCCAGAGGTAAAATTAACAAGCTACTCAATCCTAAGGAGAGGAAAGTAATCATTTGGGTAAGCTTTATGGAGATCCGTATAGTCTCTACACATTTACCATTTCACATTAAATTTTTTTATTAGCTCACAATTGGCTAGCCAAGTCAGGTAACATTCCTCTTTAATAAAACCTACTTTAAGCAGCTTTTGTACCTCTATATAACAACCTTGGCATTACTATCGATGTTGAGGTAGTGCATCATTACTTCTAGGGAGATGCCTAACATGTCTAATGATGATTAAGCAAATACATCATTATTGAACTTGAGGAAGTTGACGAGTTGTTGTTTGAACTCTAAAGGCATTAACATCCCTACTCGTATGGTTTGCTTGATACTATAAACTAGCTAGATTTCTCAATCTCCTTAACTAGTCCTCCCTTAAGATCTTAACTTCTCCTTAAGTCTAGTTTCCACACTAAAGACCTCTTCCCATTTTAAAACCTTCAAGTAAAATGTGTGCGCTAACTTTTGGTCTCCTCAGGACACACCTACTCCATTAAGTGTTAGAAACTTTGCCTTCAAGTGCGATGCTAAGGATATTATCTTGAAGGTATTCGGGCTTGGTTGTAATATTGCACTATAGGGTAACCAATAGTTTACAACTAGGAACTCGATATTTTGTTGGGCCACAACACCATCATCCCCAAGTTCCATGGGAAGGATGACAATGCCCATAACCCTGATAGGTTAATTATTAAACCCATATAAATTGTGATTGTAGGCTTTCATCTTGTTTTTATGCTTGGGCTACATTTGCGCATAAGCATGTTTGAAAATGATATCTATTAAGCTACCCATGTTGAATAGGATCTTCTTTACCTCAAACTCGGTGATCCTTGCACTAATCATTAAGGAATCATCATGAGGGCTTGCACTCTCTCAAGGTCTTCATTTGAGAAAGAGGCAAAAGTGTCTAATTTTGATCTTTTGTCATGCATGCTCATCACTTGCCGACTAGTTAGGCATGAGCTCGAGGAGCTCGGTTAGCCTCTAATAGGAGGCCCCCTAACAATTGTGTTAATCACACTATTGGGAGCTTTGTTTGGGTGGTTATTATTATTATTATTATTATTATCCAGCTTATTGCAACCTTGCTCCTTTCCCCTCCACCAAGAAGCTTGCTCAATAAAGTTATTTAGGTTAACAATATACTCTTAAGGATATCCATACTAAATGAGATCTTTGAGAGCATTCTTGAGCTGATAGCACTCATCTATATTGTGATGTTCCTATTTGGATTTCCTTGTAATCTCGTTGGTTTGGGTGGGGTGTTCGTGTTGCATACTTTCATGAAAATGTCCCCTAATGGTTAATTCAAAGGGGTATAAGTAGTAAAGCTTAAGATGGCTCACCTCCTATCTCTTGTCTCGTGATAACCCCTAATCATGTTGGGCCCAAAGTGATCTTTGATAAATGCCTTATTATCCTTTTTCTTGTCTAATATAATTTGATTATATTCCCTCATTATTAGAATAAAATCTTCCCTCTAGATGTACTTTCGAGCTTTTTCCCTAAATTCTTCAAAGTTGGTTGGTTTGTTCTTTGCTAAGGATTTGAAGAAGTCACCAACAAGCTTGACACCCTAAATTACCACATTTAAGGTGGCTCCCTTATCAACATTGGGAATCTCTAGCATTATGGCATTAAAATGAGCGAAGTAGTCCTTAATCGGCTCATCATGACCCTGCTTGATCAAGTTCAAGGTTAATGAGTCCTTCACCAAGAATTTGCTCACCAACAAATGCTATTAGAACTAGTTAGCTAACTCATCAATCGAAGATATAGAGTTGGCTAGTAAATTGCTATACCAAGTTTAAGTAGCCTTACATAAGGTGCTCAGAAAGGCCTTACAAGTAATTGCATCACTGAAGTCGTGTAGGTTCATCATAGTTTGGAAATGGCATAAGTGATTGTTTGAATCAGCGGTTCCATCATAAGTGTTAAGCTAAGGTAGACGCATATTTAGTGGTAAGACCTCCTCTTGTATTGCCTCCATGAAAGGATTCCTATTGATGGACAATCTAGTAGAGGGATCAACTTTCTTACTATCCTTCAGGTCGAAGAGACATTTGATATAATCATCAATTTGGTCAATGTTTACATCATTGACCCACCTGTTAGCTTGGGTGCGAGTATCAGATGGCTCGAGTTAGTTGTTTTGAGCTACAACACCATTATGGCTATACGATGCAGCTAATAGGATTAAGGGGGAGCGGCCTGCCTTTGCAATGCCATGGGTAAAATTGGTTTAGCAAGAGCTCGATTGTGAAGCTCCGTAGACTAAGCTTGTCAATTCAGTTGTGGGGCATTCACCACTAATGGCGGCAATAGGAGAGGTGTTACATGGAGGCTCTTAAGAATGCGTGGACACGCTCTCCAGTTCCAACATGTTATTCAATTGCTCCAGTTCTACCACTTGAGCTTGGAGCCTAAAATTATCATTACAAATGGTTTTGTTTTGTACAGCCAGCATTTTACATAGGTTTTTCGAATCTAAAGAACGCTAGGCATGGATTTGCTAAAAGTTAGTGTGTATGTTTAGATTGTGTTGTTAGGATGCTGTGGTTCGAACATTTTGGTCCACCACCAAGGCGTCAATGATTTCCTTTAATTTGGTGATTTTGTTCTTAAGTGCCATGAATACAATCATGAGTGTGATCACGAAGACAATGCCAAATGTTATGTTAAGGTTTTTTAGATGGTTGAATCACTTATGAGAAATAAAAAATTTAGCTATGGGAGGTACCAGAAGTTGCTTCGGCATAACCATTCCGATGTTTAAATCAATACAAGTTTATAGATAAAGTGTATGAAAGTAGTAAGAGAGTCAAAAGAGTTCAAAAAATCCTTTACCTAGTAATCTTAACTCTTAATTATAAGGATTAAGATTGATCCTAATATAACAAATACAATCATACCTAAGATTTTTTTCGGATTTTATAAAGAATGTATCATTGACCTACTTCTTTCCTTATTTGTCTCAAACTTTTCATGCTTATCCAGTTTTGGGACACGTATGGCCAATCCAAGCTGAAGGTTAGGCGACATGCTGATTAGACCTTGATGCTTCTATACTATGGTGATCTATAGGAAATTGATCTAAACACATAGAGATTAATTAAGGGTTTAAATAGTCAAATTGGATTTGGATGGTTCACACTCAAAAAACTTTGTCAACGCTACCTATGTTAGTACTATTTTACAAAAATTGCATTTTTTATGTACTTTACCCACCCCCCACTTTAAATAACTATTCTATTTTTAAAATATAAAAATGTAATATAGTAAAACCTTATATATGCATTCGGATACAGTGATAATACAATAGGAAACACAGGTACGTTATTTGGCTCAATTCTGAAAAGCGTTCCAGCGGATGGGATGGTATTGGGATTTCCTTCCTTCTTGTTCTGAAATCTGAAGATACACTCCTCTCCCCTCATCCATCTCCGCCTCCTCACCTCCACATATCAATCTCACGTTCATTGCCGAATGCCCTGGGCTTCTTCTATTTTCAATTCCCTGTTTTCCAGATGCATCCAACTCCAACACAGCACATGCTACTACAATTACCACCAGAAATTCACCTTAGTAAACATAAAACTAAAATGGGTAAAGGACCCAAACCTCGACGCCATCGTATCGACCAACCACCATCTCAAAGCGGTCAATACCCTCATAACCATCCTTTCAGCCTCACCCCATACTTGTCTTCCTATATATAACCTAAGACCTTTCCGTACACAGCTTTCGCTTCCCACAACCCTCAAAGTTTCGACATTTTTAAGGAAATACCCCAACATATTCCGCGAAACCCATGTTCCTGATACTGGAGGTACACCTGTTCCTTGGTTTGGTTTGACCCATGAAGCCTTACAGCTTCATGAACAAGAACTTAACATAAGACAGCAGTCCCATGTTGAAGATGGTATCTTTAACAGGTTTTGTAAGTTGCTTATGTTGAGTAATGAAAAGTTGCTTCCTTTACATACTGTTGATCAGTTGCAATATGATCTGGGTTTGCCTTTTGATTACCAAAAGAGCTTGATTTTGAAATACCCAGATACGTTTCGTTTGGTTTCTCTTCCTAATGATAGATTAGGAGTAAAATTGGAATCTTGGAATAATGATTTGGCCGTTTCTGAATTGGAAAGAAGCCAAAGTTTGCATCTTGGGGAAGATTATGATGATAAAAACATGGTTTTGTCCTTGTCTTTTCCTATTCGATTCACTAGGGGTTTTGGATTGAAGAGAAAGTGCATGTCTTGGTTAGAAGAATGGCAAAAGCTTCCTTATACTTCGCCATATCGTGATCATTCCCATTTGGATCCTCGTACCGATGTTTCAGAGAAGAGGAACGTTGGTGCTTTCCATGAGCTGCTTCACCTCATGCTCAGGAAGCAGACTGAGCGTAAGAATGTGAGTAATTTAAGAAAGCCATTGGGTTTACCTCAGAAGTTTACTAAAATTTTCGAGAGGCACCCTGGGATATTCTACATTTCGAAGAAACTGGATACCCAGACGGTTGTTCTTAGAGAGGCTTATGAAGGACAATCTCTTTTGGATAAATATAATCACCCACTCGTTGATTTTAGAGAAAAGTTGGCTAGTGTGATGCGCCAAGGTTTCCTCGATCGGAGTCGGGGACTATGCAAAAAATCTTCTACGGGTGATATAAAGGATTTGGTGGGAAACTATTGCAGTGATGATGAAGTATGTAGCACTCGGTGGAGCTCCGAGGAGGAGCAAGATTCTTGTAATCTCTCTGAATATGATTCAGATGAAACAATGCATCACCTGAGATAAGTTGAAATGCTGCCACTGTTGATAAAGTGATTAAGAAGATATAAGAAAACAATATCTGCTCTGTAGGCTGCGGCTGATTGGAGCACTTCATGTTGATCTGTGTGTATGAAGTGGTCCTAGCTATTCATGCACTGCATATTACCATTTCTAGTTTCTAGTTATACATTTGGAGGGGGCTCATTTGAGTCATCAAATCTCCCCATTGATCCACGGTTCAGGAGGGGCCTAGTTTGAGACTTTGAGTCACTTCCCAGTGATCCAAGGTCGGTAAAGTGTAAACTTTGGTCGGGAATGCTACCCAAGTTGAGGAATTATTGCAGCACTGTGAAGAGCTCCGTGCTGTGGTCACTCTTTTCAAGTACTAGGTGGTCCGATTTAGGCTTCTCCTGTTTGGGAGTTCATTCCAGTGGAATCTAGCTTTCAGAAGCAGATTAAAGGTACTATGTTGTAGAGCCTAAGTTAGTATGTCTTTGAGGTTTTGAGTTGATGGTTTGAACACATTAGACTTTGATTTCTTGTACGTAAATCTAGATATGGCACATGACCATTTATATCTTAAGTAGGTGCTTGAATTAGTGACTGAATTGAATGGAGCTAGGATAAGTCATCTGCTAAAAAACCGTGGGTTGTTGTGTTGTGTTCCTGTTGATGATTCGGGGCCTTTAGATTGAGCAAAAATGGAAATTATATAGCAGAGAGGGCCCAAATGTAAGCTGATTAGATTTGGTTAAAGTCAGAGCAGCTGAGTGGTGGAGTACTCTGAGGAAAAAGAAGAAAGGTAGTAGTAACGCTTTTATCTGTTGCTGGAGCCCCCCACCCGCTGGTTGTTTCAAAATTAGTTGTGATGGAGCCGTATGTGAGTCAAGGAAAATTGCTGCTGTTGGTGGGATCTGTCGTGATGAGAAGGGAAAGGTTATTGATGGTTTTTCCAAGCAAATTTCTTATGCTTCACCACTTGAAGCTGAGGCATGGAGTGGGGTTGAAGCAGCAAATTTGGCTGACAAGTTAAACAACTTCATGATAGAAATCGACTCTATGAAGATTGTTGACTGTTTTATGCAGGGGATCACTGATAATTCCTTAATGCCTCCTACTGTTTTTTGCTGCAGGGATAGACTCATACAGATGGGATGCTGTTAAGTCTGGGTGGGTGCTGCGGGAATGTAATCTGGTGGCAGTCATTTTGGCAAAAAGAGGGGCTCGGAAATGGGGCAGGCCTTGTCTTTTGGCAATCCTTTCCTTCTGATATTTCGGAAGCTCCGTTTAAAGATTGTCCTTCTTCTGTTGTTGTCAATAATGTTGTAGACTATAATGAGGATGGCTAGATGCTGCTGTCCTTTGAATGCTTGGCTCTGTGAACTCTTGTTTAATCCTTTTATGAATGTCGTCTATCCACACACACACACGCACAAAAAAAAAAAATGAAGAAAAACCACCGCTTTCAAGACGAGAGTAAGCCGTAGAACATATTGGCAATCTCTAATATCTCAAAAAGAGCTGTCTTGAAAGCGTTTTTTTATTTATTTTCGCCTTGTCTGAATGGCAAGCATCCTTGCTGTCTTTTTGCTGTTCAGGAATGAATTTAACCCCATATTAATTGCCAATATGTATTACGGCTTATTTTCTTGTCTTGAAAGCGGTTTTTGTTCTTGTCTGAATGGCAAGCATCTAATTCCCTGATTTTTTTTGCTGTGAAACCAACAAAAAGGAAAGACGGGGAAAGGGTTCCCCTTGTAGTGTTTAGTAATGGTAAAATTTAATGACTGAATGTTCCCGTCTGTCCGTGTGTGCATGCATGCATGTGAGTGCGCTACAAGGAGAAGCTTGAAATTCTTTTGGGTAATTTGAAGCTTTCTTTTTTAATTTTTTATGGATAATATAGTAGATTGTCGTAAAAGATAAAGTATGTCTAGGTAAACTATAAATTTATAATGGTATGTTTAGTTGATTTTATAAGATTGGAATAAAATAGTTATTCTTTATTTATAGATTTGCAAAAATGAGGAGTTATAATTTCTTTATAAAATAAAATAAAATAGTTATTCTTTTATCGTTTCTATTATAATTTTAAATCTATCCATGAAATTTTAACGGAATTATAAGAAATAGTTATTATTTTTTATTACATTTCTTAAGTATTGTATTTTTATTTCTATTTTATTTTATTCTGAAAACCAAATGTACTATAAAAATTTAGGATTTAAGATGGTATTTAGGTAGTGCCATTTTTTTGTGTTTCATTGACTAAGTTTAAATCTTGCATCATAGTGACATTTTATTTGAGTATTAAGAGATCAAGAGTTGCTTCAATATTTGAATTACAAATCATGTTTTTATCTAGAATTTCAATCTTTTAAGGTGAGTCCACAATTATTACTTTCAAAATATAGAAAATCCAAGCTTCTAGTATTTAGGGACCAAACTTAAATCAGGTTTTATAAGAGGAAATATTACAAGACCTAGTGATGATTCTTTGGATTTGATTAAATGGAGGAGGGATGATTATATGGTAAGGTGTTGGCTATTAAATTCTATGACAAGTGATATTGCTTAAAAGTATTTATATGTAGAATCAACCTGTGAGCTTTGGAATGAATTGTGTGAATGACATGGTTGAGGGAATGGACCTTTGATATTTCAGTTACAATATGAAATTCCAAACTTTAAGTAAGGAAATCATTCAAATTGGTCAATATTACAATAAATTCAAAAAGTATTCAGATGAATTACAAGCCTTAAATGGTTATCCAAGTTGTAAATGTGGTAGAATTAGTTACTCTACTTGTGCATTGGTCAAATGACTTGCACATTTTGAAGCTCAAGGTAGATTGATTTAGTTTTTAATGGGATTAAATGTGGGATTGAGGCTATGCACAATTAAATTTTGTCTATAGGGTCTATACCTACTGTTAATTGAGCATTTTATCTCGTGCAATGATAAGGATTATAAAATGCTAATTATTCATAACAATATATCATAACCTTTTATTTAATTTTCTTACATTTATATTGATATTGTACTTAATTAGTTTATATTTTGATTTTAGAATCTTAAAATATGATTTATGTTTTAATGAAATAGTTATATGAAAGTTGAACAAGAAAAATGTAGTTTGTCGAGAAGCTCAATATGTGAATAAACACAGCCGTGTCCAAACCAACCAAGCAATAGTACAAAACAAGAACATATCAAACATGCAAAGAAAAGCTTATAACAGGACTTGGAAGCACCAACAAGCGCATGGACACACTCATGCTTAAGGGCGTGTCAAAGGAGAATTTCAAACGAATTACAAGTTAGAGAAGTTGCACACGCATGTTGCGCCTAAAGAATTTGACCGTGCCACCTCCAAACATGCATATAAATCCAAGAGATTAGAGATGGCAAAAAAGGACAACCAGATGCCAGATCATATTTGAAAAGATCATATTAAAATTAAGAACATAATATAGTAGAATTAGAAGATTAGCTCGAGAACACTGGAAGATACATCAAAAAGTCTGCGAAGATTTCATCTTTATCATCCAAGATCTGATCGTGATGCATCTAACACACATATATATATAGAACCAATAGAGCAGTCCAAGATAGATTAGATTAGGAAGATAGAATTAGAGTAGAAGAGATTAGATAGATAGAAAACCAGTAGGTAGAATTGGTTTAGGATCAAAATTAGATTAGACAAGATTAGTATAATAGATAGATTAGAGTAAATTGGAGATTTTTATATTTTTAATTTTAATGCTTTTTTTATGCTTTCTTTTATTATTATTACTTTTAGATTTAACATGTCAATAGCTTAATTTCCTTTTTGTATCCAGGTATGATAAACTCTAAAATAAATATATAATTTTTATGATTATTCAATGATTTATTTATCACTCTTGTTATTTAATTATATGTTTTTTATTGTTTTTAATTTAATATTATTGGCATAGTAATTGGAATTTGAATTCTTATATAGAGATCAAGAGATTCTATATAAAAATAGATCTAGCATAATTGAAAAGAGTTAAATGCAATCCTAGAAATAGGATGACGTAATTCTTCCATATTAAGGTGAAACCTAATAGTGGAATTCATAAATCAAATATAATGCAATTTTAGGAATTTTAACTAGAAAGAGATTCCAATTAATCAACCTAGAATTAAGAATTAATGTAACTTGAGAAAACTATTAGTTCAATTTAGGAATTCTCACGGTCCAAAAGTATAATAAGAATTTAAATAATAATTAGTCAATTGCATTAATAATTCTATGAGGGTTCAACACCTAAATACATTTTAATCGATTATCCATTTTTTTAATTTAAAGTTATTCGTTTTATTTACTCGTTTATTTAATTTTGTCGATTAGATAATAAGAGAAAGGGTTATTACTAGTACTCGAAATCCTTATGAGATCAACGCTCGATATCTTTACTCACTATATTATAGAATCAATAGATGTTGTTTTTACTTATAGGTCTAAAGTTAGATAGTAGGAAGGATATCAAGTTTTTGACGCCATTACCAAGGATTAGGATATTAGAAATACCTATATCTTGTTAATCTAATCTTTATTTTCTTTGTTACTTATTTTTTATTAGTCTTTATTTTCTTTAGTTTTTGTTTTCCTACTATTGTTCATGCTTAGGGGATGTCATAGAGCAAGTCAATATCAAGTTTTAGCTCAAGACTCAGACGATAACCAATCTATCAACATGGCCAACGAGCAAAATGAGAGAACGATGTTTGACTACATAAGACCATCACTTATTGGAGCTAATCAATTGTTGTTAGGCTTGTAATTGCAGCCAACGACTTTGAAATTAAACTCAATATCATTTAGATGGTTCAACAATTTTTTCAATTTGATAGGTTGCAAGATGAAGATCCAAACGCACACATCGCTTACTTCTTGAAAATTTGCAACACCTTTAAAATCAATGGGGCCACATATGACACCATTAAGTTACGCCTTTTCCCTTTTTCATTACATAATAGATCTAAGCAATGGTTGAATTCTCTTCCTAGAGGATCGATTACTGCATGGGAACAGATGGCGGAAAAGTTTCTTGCTAAGTACTTTCCACCAGCAAAAACTACGAAGCTATGGAATGATATCTCCTCCTATGCTCAAATAGAGTCTAAGACTCTATATGACACATGGGATAGATATAAAGATTTGATGAGGAGATACCCACATTACGGTCTTCTACTGTGGATGTAAATTCAGACTTTCTATGAAGGACTGAATCAAACTACTAGGCAGATGGTAGATGTAGTAGTTGGAGGGATATTAAATAACAAAACTCCTAAAGAGGCCTATAATTTGATAGAAAACATGGCTATGAATAGCTACTAGTGGATGCATCAAGAGCTAGATAACCAAAAGTAACAGGAGTATATGATGTTGACGATGTTGCTGCTTTAACAACACATGTCGAGGCCCTAAGCAAGAAAATAGATGAAATCTCCATGGTATAGCAACCAGGTCAGTCAGAGTTTATTTCTAATTTTGTAGGACTCCTAAACAGGCAACCAAACAACCCATACAATAATACTTATAATCCAAGTTGAAGAAATCATCCCAATTTCTCATGGGGAAATCAACAAAGAAATGGCCTACCCGGATTCCATCAAGCACATCACCCGCTAGAACAGAAGCTGAATTTAGAAGACTTAATGACAAAGTTTATCCAAACAATTGAAACATGCTTCTAAGTTACAGAAGCTTTCTTAAGGAATCAAGGTGCTTTGATCTGGAATTTGGAAACTCAAGTATGATAGATTACGAAAATGATTTCATAAAGACCCTAAGGAACTCTGCTTAAAAACACAAAGCCCAATCTTAAGGAACATGTTAGGGCAATCTTCCTAGTTAATGAAGGAGAAGTGCAAACTAAAAGGGAAGTTAAAGCGCTAGAGGAGAAGGAGCAACCCCCAAAGATCAAAGAGTATATTTCAAAAATCCCTAACCTAGCTCAACTCAAGGAGGAACACTCTGAGGAGCAGTATAGTAAGTTTTTGGAACTTATCAAATAGCTTCATATAAATTTACCATTTGTTGAGGCTTTATCACAAATGCCCAAGTATGCAAAATTCTTGAAGGACTTACTTTCCAATAAAAAGAAATTGGAAGAAGACTCAAAAGTCACCCTCAATGAGGAATGCTTTGCTATCCTACAAAACAAGTTGCCAAATAAATTAAAAGATCCAAAGAGTTGCACTTTACCTTGTTTCATTGGCAATTTATCAATAAATGATGCTTTAGTTGACTTAGGCGCTAGTATAAATCTGATGCCACATCATATATTTAAAAAGGTAGGATTAAGGAAACCTAAACCAACACAAATGAGCATTAATTAGTTGATAGGTCTGTTAAGTACCCTATTGATATCATTGAAAATGTGTTGGTTAAGTAGGAACATTTATTTTCCTAATGGACTTTATAATCTTAGATATGGATGAGGATATAAATGCACCACTAATTTTAGGGCGTCTTTTTCTAGCTACTGCAAAAGCAATCATAGATGTAAGCAATCACACATTAACTTTAAAAATAGGAGATGAAGAACAAACTTTCAAAACACCTAACATAATTCCACATCATCCATTAATAATGCCTGCTATTTTGTGAATACATCTAACTTTTTTAATTATACTTATGTGCAGGATGGCATTCACTAAGACCCAATACAACAATATCCCATTCATGGCAATCAAAAGGGTTCAGGAAAATGCAAGAAATTTGACCACTGGAAATTTAAATGAACCACACCCCTCCCCACCCCCAACTAAACAAATGAGGTAACAATGTCAAGCCAACGACATTAAAAAACAACACTTTTTGAGAGGTAACCCAAGTACTAACTTAGTTCTATAATTTAATTAATTAATTAATTTAGTTAATTACACCTAGTTATGTCAAAAAAAAAATTACACTTGATCTATGTATTATGAAAGGAAAATTGTAGGATATGAGAAACAAAGAAGAAAAGCCAACAAGAGTCTACATGCTCGTGTTCATTAACCATATTAGGAGCTCTATCTTGTAGAAAAGTGGGAATTAAACTTCAAGTTCTTTTAGCATATTTAGGGAAGTCTTCTATTATTTTTTTCCCCCATTTTTTATTTTACTACTATTCTATTTTGTACATTGAGAACAATGTACCATTTAAGTGTGGAGGGGGAGTAACATAATATACTACTTTGATAAAAAAAAAATGTTGTAAAAATTGCATTCATAATTCAATAATTTATTGAAAATTTTTTTCTTGATATATTTTTACCTTTTTATTGAATTGTAAAATCTTTATAAATTAAAAGCTATATGCTATTTAGACTTAGAATTTAGAAACTCTAAATTGGAAAGATATTACTAATCAAGAATTAAGAATTTGAGTTTTTAAACTTATTTTGATATATACATGTCTCTTAGAAACCCTTATGAGTACTATGATCTCGAATAATTAAACTGAAAAAATTTATTTTTTGAAGACTCTTCCTATAAAATAGAAGTAGTGAAAAAAAAAAAGAAAAAAGAAAAAGAGAAATACATAAATAAAATTCAGTAGTAGGTCTCGTAGATTCTAGTAATTAAGTTTGCAGGGTGCCCTTTGAGAGATAACACTTGTTGACTTGAGTGATGAACTTGGGATCATCGTCCTAAAGCTCACTACATGGGTCAAGAGAAAAGCATGAGAAAACTGAACTAATTAAAATAAGTAATGGAGTTAATAGAGGTTCAAAAAGGTATTTTAAAACCTAGTAACCTAAGATCATTTAGTTTGGGACTTACTGACCAATGAAATTACTTCATAATATTAAAATAAAAAAGAGGAAATTTAGGAAGGATTTTCAAGGGATAAATAGAGAAAAGCTTTTGTTGGACATCATAGTACTTAAAAGGAAGAAAAAGTGGAAGTATATACCTTAATTAAGTAAGCAAAATTCTGAAAACCTTATTCTTGATTAAGCAATGTCTAATATGGTTTTGCGTTTGTAAACTTTTGTTTAAATAACATGATAAATTTTGATATTTCATAGATTAACTCTTGAACTCTAATATTAGTATCTACAATACATTAAATATGATTAAGTAAAAAAAATATTAAGGAAAAATAACCATATCATGAATGTAATATGTTTAAGTACTAATTAAGAAATTTTTCCTTAATCTTTAAAGTTTATTTTGCTTAAGGACAAGTAAAGACTTAAGTGTAGGAGAATTTGATAAGAGTAATAAAGTACTAATTGTTCATAACAAATTATAATAATATTTTATTTAATTTTCTTACATTTTATAATGATATTGCACTTAATTAGTTTATGTTTTGATTTTAGAGTCTTAAAATATGGTTTATGTTTTAATGAAATAGTTATATGAAAGTTGAACAAGAAAAATATAATTTTTACAAAGTGAGAAGTTCAATATGTGAATAAACATGGAAAACACTTTTCCCCCCAAGGTTAGCAAGGAACAGAACTGCCATAGTTAATGCTTCAAATGCCCTGTTAGTAGTCATCCTTTACCTCGAGTAGGCAAAGCTAAGGATTCGACAGGCAAGACATCAAAGCAGCTATAGAATGGAGATAGCTATTTTATTTCTTATTATTATACGAAGGGGTAGCATGTGAAACCAACAATCTTATTTGTCCTGTCTTATGGAATAACAGTTGTGGCACTTACGGAAATAGGCTTTGAGGGAAGGACTGATTGCACTAAGGAAAGGAACTGAACTAATGAACGAGGAGGAATAGAAGAGGACAAGGCCTATAGCCTTTCTATATAAGAGAAAATGGCAAGACCTTGGAAGATCGACATGAGAAGCCGAAGTAGAAAGCCTACATACATGTACCAGGGTTTGGAAAAGCTAGTGCCTTAAGCAAGTACAGAGCTAGATTCAAGGTATAATATATATATATATAAGTAACTAGCTAAGCTCTAAGATTAGCAATCGATTCCATAAGCATTTAACGAAGATGACATCAAGGTTGCCAAAGTGGATCCTATCCCTTCTTTGTCAGAAATGGGACAGTCATCCATCTAATGAGAAAACGAAAGGTGCCGAGAGAGTCTATGACCAAAGACTTTGCCACGAGCTGGACTCGAACCAGCACCTCTGAGTAAAGCAAATGCATACCCAGCCGAACTACCTTTCATTCTGATCGTGATGGTTACCCGGTTCCTCACCCTGCCTATGAGTACATCTGAGGGGTTTGTCCTTCTTTTCACTCCAGTCCATGAAGGCATCCTCCCCTACCCCTAGGTTAAGTGGAAGAGGCCCCATGCCCACTCCTCTTCCCCCTCCCCCAAGGGGAGGGCCTTGTCCTTTTCCTCTTTCTAAGGACTACACCACTTGCCATAACCCCACAACATATCGGCATACAACTGAAACAAAAACAAAACTACCCTAGCTCCGGTAACCCAATACCAGCATTAATATAATTAAGAAGTTGTAAAAAGTACTCACTTTGTATGGTTTGATTGCCCAGATCTATATACATCCGGTTTAGATATTAAATGCTCTCGTTGCGAAAAAGAAGATCTTGGCATACCAAGCAACTGTATAAAACAAGGATAAATCAGACATGTAAAGAAAAGCTTATAACAAAACATGCAAGCACTAACATGCGTACGAACACGCCCATGCTTAAGGACGTGTCAAAGGAGAATTTCGAATGGATTACAAGCTAGAGAAGTTACACGCTTGTGTTACGCCTGAAGAATCTGACCATGCCACTTGCAGACATGTAAAAAAGGACAACCAAACGCTAGATTAGATTTAAAAAGATCATATTAGAATTAAGAATATAATACAGTAGAATTAGAAGATCAACTTGAGAACATTGGAAGATACTTCGAAAAGTTCACAAAGATTTCATCCTTATCATCCAAGATCTAACTGTGATGCATCTAACACACACACACACACACACATATATAACCAGTAGTGCAATCCAAGATAGATTAGGTTAGGAAGATAGAATTAGAGTAGAAGAGATTAGATAGATAGAAAACTAGTAGATAGAATTAGTTTAGGATCAAAATTAGATTAGACAAGATTAGTAGAATAGATAGATTAGACTAAATTGAAGATTTTTATATTTTTAATTTTAATGCTTTTATTTATGCTTTCTTTTACTATTATTGTTTTTAGAATTAACATATTAATAGCTTAATCTCCCTTTTGCAATCGGGTATGATGAACCTTAGAATGAATATACAAGTTTTAAGATTATTCAATGATTTATTTGTCATTCTTGTGATTCAATTATATGTTCCTTATTATTTTCAATTTAATATTGCCGACATATTAATTGGAATTTGATTTCTTATATAGAGATCAAGAAATTCTATATAAGAATAAATCTAGCATAATTGAAAAGAGTTGAATGCAATTTTAGAGATAGGACGACGTGATTATTCCGAATTAGGGTGAAACCTAATAGTGGAATTCATAGATCGAATGTAATGTAATTTTAAGGATTTTAATTAGAAAGAGATTCTAATTAATCAACCCAAAATTATAAATTAATGTGACTCGAGATAGCTATTAATTTAATTTAGAAATTCCCATGATTTAAGACTAAAATAAGAATTTGAATAATAATTAGTTAATTACATTAGTAATTATAGGGGGACTCAATACCTGAATATATTTTAATCAATTATTTTTTTTAATTTATTCGTTATTTATTTTATTTACTTGTTTATTTAATTTTGTCAATTAGATAATAAGAGAAAGGGTTATTACTAGTACTCGATATCTCTATGAGATCGACACTTGATATCTTTATCTACTATACTATAAAATCAATAGATGCACTTACCTATAGGTCTAAAGTTAGATAGTAAGAAGACCGATATCATACAATAAGTTAAGAGACAAAAGTTTATTATTGGAATGGGAATAACTGATGTTAAGAGTTTAGCATTTGCTACAAACAAAGGTAAAACAAATTTTTTGACTGATAATAAGAAGGGAAGGAACTTTTGAGGAAACAAATTTGTTTGTCGACACTGTAAAGGAGAAGGACATTCTATATAGACCTGTTTCCAACTTATTGAATACTAGAGTGGTATAAACAAAAGAGGGTTTTGAAGAATCCAAGTAGGCTGGCTACAAAAGTTGAAACTAGGAAAACATAATCATTCGTATCTGATACTGCTTTTGACAATTATATTGATTTTGCAAGTGATAGTTATTCTTTAGATCAATAGATAACACATAATGTTTGCAATGAAGTTGTCAAGCAGAAGAAAGGAAAAGCTTTTCAAGAAAGTTCAAGCTCCATGGCAAATGCTATTCATTATGTTGAAAATACCGATTCTTCTTTTAATCTTAGTTCAACAGTGTCACAAATCATATAACCCCTTTCAAGATCTTACTTTTCAATATAACATCTTTAGAAAAACCAATTATAGTGCATTTACCTAATGGTAACTCAAAATTTGTTCATTTAACAGGTTCTATTGCAATAAATTCGCATTTTACTTTACATCATGTTCTTTACATACTAGACCTTAAACATAACCTATTGCCAGTATATAGAGCCACCCTTGATAACCAAATGATGGTTACTATTGATCCTTCTCAAATTTTTAGGTTTAGAAATCTAAGATTGTTGCTTCAGCTAAAGTTCATAATAGGCTATATATTTTGAAGCAATTAGTCAAAGAGTATTTTAGAACTTCAAATACTTGTGTATAACATGCTTCTTGTATGAATAATTCTTCTTATAATAAGTCAAATTCTTTGCATTTGTTACATGCGAGACTTGTCAGTACATCGGTTTCTAAAATTTAGCAATATAGATTCTTGTAAGAATTTTGATACTTCTCATTCCTTGTGTGAAACTTGTCAGAGATCAAAATTTCATAAACTTCCTTTTTCTCGCAGTGTTCATCATTTAAGCATTTTGTTTCATTTGTTACTTATTGACATCTTGAGACCTTATAATGTATGGTCTATCATTGGTGCATCTTATTTTTTTACCATTTTTGATGATTTTTCTCATAGTACATGGACCTTCTTGATGAACAATAAGTCTCAAGTAGACAAATTCTTTCATTACATTTCCAATCAATTTTCTGCTACACCAAAATTTGCAAGATCAAATAACGATGCTAAGCTTTTATCTCATTATTGCTAGTTTTTGTTTGATAATTTAGGTATTGTTCATCAACACACTATTATACACATGCCACAACAAAATGGTCAAGTAGAGATTAAGCATAGACATATTTTAGATATAGCTAGAGCTTACATTTTCATGCCAATTTGCCTAAATCTTTTTAGGGATAGTGTATCTTGACTACAACCTATCTCATCAATAAAATACCTATGTCTATTTAAAATTGGAAGTCACCACATGAAGTCTTGTTTAGAGAGAAGCCTAACTATAATCATTTGTGGGTTATGGGTTGCTTATGTTTTGTTGCTCCAAATCTTAAGTCTTCAAACAAGTTTGATCTTCGAGGTGAGAAATGTGTGTGTGTGTGTGTTTTTGTATGCCAATGGTTGTAAAGTTTATAGAGTATTTTCTTTGGAGTCTTGTAATGTTCTTATCGGTAGAGATGTGGTGTTTTATGAGGAAATATTTCCTTTTCAACTCAGCTTAACATTTTCTTTTGATTTGTCTAGTTTTCGTACACTACTTTAGATATCTCTTAATATCGTGATAAAGTTCATTTTGCACATTATGTTCTTGATATCTTGACCATTAGCAAAAGGTTATCATCTTATTTCAGATGTTAGTATAATTTTGTCTCTTAATATTAGATCGTTTCATTTCTTTGTAAATTTTTTACCTCAAGTTTCTTATTTTTGGCGGCAAATGAAATTACTTTACCATATTTACTATTAGTTGATTTTTCTACATGTGAGGATTAAGTCCCATGTTTCTTCCAATTCCTCAGCCAAAGTTTGTTTTACATGTCAAGTACCTTAAATCACAGTCCGATTAGTTCTCCTTAGGTCTAGTGGTTTAGGGATGGTAGCTGTCACGACAAATTACAAAACGCATTGTGTTAACATTCTACCATAATGTTTTTTGGAGCTATTTATGTAGTAGCTTAACTGTACTTGGGACATTTAGGTCCAGGTTGTTTAAATGCTCAAAATAGCTGTCCGATTATGGCATTCCCCTTACTGAGAAAAGAAGGAAATTTGTTGTCCCATTATTAGGTAAGCACAAGTTAGATTTAGTAATAGTTTTTCTAATTGTTTGTGCCCATTATTGAGCATTTTAAGTGTATATAATTTTTATTAATTTTTTTTTTTATAAACAGGGTTGATTATATTAACGTCTATCGAAATGATAGGAAAACTGTTTTTAAGTTCCAAAATTAGCAAGGGCCGAGGCTCTTGAATTAGTTTACTTGAAGTTGCTTATCTCCTCGAAATTTCAGTACAAATATGTGCCATTAACAGGTAGATTTGCATGATTTGGTGGTGGAATCGACGCCACATTTTCTTCTCCATTTGCCAAATTAGTTTTGCTTTTCTTGGCATCGTGGATAGGACTTTTTTTTTTTTTTTTTTCACTTAATGTACTATTTCGAATCATAGTATTCATCTCTTATCATACAAATTATGATAACATTTATATAATTAGTACATATGGCATAAAATTAAGGAGATTTAGCCCCACGATTGTACTCATTTGCATCTTTGGAATCGGGTCCGTGTATTTGGACATTTGTTGAAAATGAAAGGTTAAGAGTTTTTTTTTATATATATGAATTTTTCTAATAAAAGGTGGAAAAAAAAATTGTTTCTTTAAAACTCATAACTGCAAGTATGGCAGGCACTTATGACTTGTAATTTGTACCTGAAACAAAATGGGAAAATGAGAAAAAAAATGTTTTTCTTTAAAAAAAATCTCAAAATAAGGCTACAAGAAAACTAATGTCAAAATTATAGTATTTGAAATTGTATTCCAAGATAGATTTTAAGTTAAAAAATTACAAAAAATGGATCAAGTTTTTTTAGTTTAAATAATTTAAATGGCCACTTAGGTTTGTAGGAGGGTTTTATTGGACTTTACATGGGAAGGAGAAGAGGAAAAAATATTTATTAATATTAATTTGCCACATCTTTAAATAAGTGGTATATAATTATTAATAATATTAAATATATATTAATAATAATAGATATTTTTTTAAAAAATTACCATTTATATTTTTATATATTAAAATTTTATTTTACTTGCATCATTTCTTGAAAAAGAAGTTTAACATGAACTAATGAGGGGGGGTTATTAGTATTTACACAAGGGTTTTATTGGAGTTTCACTGGGTATGCTTGTGCACATCGATGAGATTCAAACCTACATCCTCCCACCAAACTACTTACTTTACCATTGTTAATTTATGATAAAAATATATTTTAACTTAAAATTATATCTTGAAAACATCATTTTAGTGTAATTTAAAATTATGCATTCAAAATATAATTTCAATTATTATATTTTTTAAATTATTTTTAAAAATACCTTATTTTTAGGGTTTTTAAAAAAATATTATTTTTTTCTTTTTTAATAATTTATTATATTATTTTAAAATTGAAATAAAATAGAGTAGATAATAAAAATTGAAATATAAAATACAAAGGAATCTCTGATCTCGTCTCACGTGGCGGGATCGGCCAGTTCGATTCGACTGAGGAACCAGTGCAGCACAACACCATTCACTCTAACTTCCACGGCCACACTACTCAGCCCATAAACATAATAAATACTCGCAGACTGTATCGAACAGAGTCGAACAGAGCACATAGCAATGAAGGTCTGGGTGATCAGCAACCCCAGTCTCTCCCCTGCCAATCACACCTCATCTTCATTTCTCCCCTCAACTCCAAAACTCACTTCACTCCCTTTCCGAAACGGACAAATTAGAATCGCCAGAACAAAGAACCGTAATTGGATTGGTTGCTGTATAGGCAGCTACGATTCTGTGCGAGAGTCACCAACGAAAGCCCTTAGGAAGCTTCTGGAATCGCCAGGGGTTCATCAAGGCCCTGCTTGTTTCGACGCTCTTAGTGCTAAGTTAGTGGAACGCGCTGGATTCGATTATTGCTTCACCAGTGGTATTGAAACACGCACGCACTCTCTCTCTCTCTCTGTGGTATCAAGTTTCTAGGGTTTCTTGTGCTGAAAAATTGGTTATTATGTTACCGTATTTATATGTGCTTTGACTGATATATCGATTGTACTAACGAGCGTCTGGATCAATAAGTAGAAAAATGTTAAAAGGGTGCCTAAAGCACTTGTTAATGCTAAATAAAGAATGTTTTTTTTTTAAAGCTTTTTGTGCTCCTTATATTTTTTTCCATAAGAAGTGTAATCAATATTGAAAAATATAAAAAATTGAATTTCTGTTTTTTACCCCCTAACAAGTGATCTACTAAGTGAAGATTTTCGCTTATTAAATATACGAAACAAGTGGTGGGCTTTTTGTGAGATCATTGATATACAGACTTAGTAGTTTCTTCCTTACTTCTTTTTTGCATAGGTTTCTATTATTTCAAGTGATTTTTCATTTTCAATTCATGAATAGTATTGTTATTGCCTGTGCAGTGTAAGTAAACATGTTCTAACAACTTAAAAGTTTGCAAACTTGGTGTATATTTGGGATTAAGCTCAGTAACTGCTTGTGATATCTCTTCTTATAACTTGTAAAACTCTTAATTCATGAACGCGCACACAATACATATGAGCTTAAGTTGTTAGATCAGTTGATTGTGAAGTTAAATACAATATGGCATGGAGCAGGAAGTCCAAAGTTCAAATATCAATGTTGTTATCATACCCTTTTAATTAAACCATCCATTTAATGAGTACTCCATAAGTGAGGGGTGAGTTCAATAATAAATATAAAAGCATATAGCATATCTAAGTTTAAGCTTTTAAGTGCAATTGTTTTTGCATAATCTGTAATGTTTGCAATGGTTGTATATTATGGTGTTAATGGTGCCAAGTAGTGCGGGTTGATTGTGGTCTAGTAATATGGGCAGTTAAAGACTATAGTGTGGACCTGTGATTGGTGATGGTGATTGATGTTCTTATTGAAAGTGAAAAAGTTCAAGGAAATTTAAAATGAGTTATCTTTTCACAATTCTATTAGGAAATTCTTTGCTTCGTTAGAAAATATTTCCATTGGGACATCAATTCCAGGTTCCACCATATCAACTGGTTCAACTGTGCAACTTACTTCTTGCTAGGGTTTTCAATTTCTGCTGCAAGATTGGGATTGCCAGATACTGGATTCATTTCTTATGGAGAAATGGTGGATCAAGGCCAGCTTATTACTCAAGCTGTCAACATTCCTGTCATTGGAGATGGCGATAATGGATATGGGAATGCCATGAATATCAAAAGAACTGTTAGAGGATATACAAGAGCTGGCTTTTCAGGAATCATTCTTGAAGATCAGGTATATAAAATTCAGGCTTTTAATATGCAGAAACGGTATATGTTTGTTGATTTTTTACCTTTTTAGGAAGGTTTTACTTGACTCTTCAAAAGTGTGATCTTTGTTTTTAAGTGTGTGAGTCAGTTACTCTCCAATCTTTACTCAAATGTTATTATCATCTTTTTTAACAAGACATGATAACAGCTTTTAGCATATTGCAATTTTTGTGATATGTGGAAGTGTAATTAACCAAAAATGACATGGAGCGAAACAATATATGACATACCTAAACGTTGTAAAGGATATGGTTACAATAGAATGAAATAATCAAATGGGATCCATGTAGATGACCCTTTCAGTATTGTTGATACTGTATGCAGATATGTAAGCTAAGAGCCTTTATGATTTTTGATGAACAATTCTGGCATAGAACATAACCTCCCATGGTAGAGGAAATTAGGTACTTTAGGTAGGATATAGAGCCCATTTAGTCCCATCATTTTGGAGCTCTGTTGACTTTTGATTTGGGTGTACTCTCATTGATGAATGCTTGGTTGTAATTTGGTTTTGGCTGTGGAACCACAGCAAAAACAAAGTGCAAGCAGACAGACATACATTACACAAAGGTGTAATGATATCATTGTGTAGATTTGTGAATCTTAGAGTAGTAATATATTTATGATTATTTTCTTTGAAATTAAGAATATTACAGTGAACTCACTCACTCCTGAAATTATGGAACAGTTTTTTAAGAACTTTTCTGACATTGCTGCTCTCTATATGTAAGTAATTTTGTGTCTATAAAATTTGAAACTTGCTGATTCGACTATTGGTTCCTTACATTCACCAATTTGGCATAGATATTGATCAGCAAAGTTTGCTCAAGAATAGTTCAAAAATTTCCTCCTATTATCTTGCTTTTCAAATTCTATGCAGTGTATGAATTTTGTCACTTTGGAAATAATAATTGCAAGGTATCTCCAAAAGCTTGTGGTCATACACATGGCAGGAGAGTAGCGTCCAGAGATGAAGCAGTGATGAGGATAAAAGCGGCTGTAGATGCTCGGAAAGAGATTGGGTCTGATATTGTTATTGTGGCGCGTACTGATTCTCGCCAAGCAATTTCTTTGGAAGAATCACTTTGGAGGTCACGTGCTTTTGCTGATGCTGGAGCAGATGTTCTATTTATTGATGCCCTTGCTTCAAAGGAAGAGATGAAGGCCTTCTGTGAAGTTGCTCCCCTTGTCCCAAAAATGGTATAAGCATTTCCTTCTTAATGATACAGAATGGTAAAAGTCATGCTATAATCAGGAAATATTGGATAGGTTTTAACTACAGTCAGCTGGAGTTCGGTGGGTCTTTCCGCTTTTTTTGTTGGTGAATTGGACTGGCAAAAGGAATATCTGCATTGTCTGCAGAGTACTATCTGCTGACCTAATCTTAAGATGAAGAGGCCCCAAATATATTTTCCATTATTTCACAAACAAAATGGGAACTAACATATTTACCCAAAAAATAAAAGGGGATGGGAACTAACATAAGGAACCTAGAGGACACTTAAACTAGACAGTCTAGACTGCAACTGCACCTGAGAGTACACAACTAGTGTTTCACATGGTTTAGCTAGATGGGAAGGGAAGTATTGTACTTCTGGAATTTTTTTTTTTATTTGTCTGATCATTACAGCCAACTGTATCTGATACTACTGGACAAGACATTTTTCTGTATAATGGCATGAAAGAAGCTTACTCAGAAAGAAGCCAACTCAATGTATCAGACAAGAAAGAAGAGGACAGTTGCCCTATAAAATACTTAAATACAAACAGAAGTACCCAAGTAGCTCGTTAAATCCACCTACCTTTTTATTACAAAGAGAATAGGTTGCTAGAACTCCACTTGGTTAATACGAAGAACCACGTAAAATTGCCATTAATTGGTTGAATAGATTTGAACAGAATGCCAAACAAGCTCTGGTGATTGCTGGTCCAGTTGAATATGGTCATATGTGGGTTATACCATTTATGGTTATAGGTGTGAGTCATAAAACATGATTTCTATCCTTATCTGAAGAACTTTTGGTCATGTTTCCTTTAAGTGGATCATTGACATAGAGTGGCACATCATGGCTTGACAACTTTACTTTCAGAAAATCTTCACTTATGAATGATTAAGCATGTTATGCAGGCCAATATGCTTGAAGGAGGTGGCAAGACACCGATACTTAATCCATTTGAACTGGATGAGCTGGGTTATAAGCTAGTGGCTTATCCGCTTTCACTAATTGGTGTTTCTATTCAGGCAATGCAGGTATATTTTTTCTTGCAGTAATTTAAGCAGCACATTGCATAATAAGCCATTTTTAGTCTAGTTATCTTTTGTAAAATCATTGTTTCTCTCAAAACCATATGACTTCTGTGGTCTCTGTGCCTTTGTCACCATGGCAGTTGACAATCCAGTGGTTGCTCTAGTTTTCTATCTAATTGTTCCTAAAATGTCTCTACATTTCTTTTTTATTCTTCTGGGATAACAACATATCTTGATATTTGGTAGTTTAAGATGGCATATGTTATGCAATTGGATTGCAGGACTCCCTAAGAGCAATTAAAGGAGGACGTATTCCTCCTCCTGGAAGCATGCCATCTTTTGAAGAAATGAAGGAAATTTTAGGTTTTAATGTGTACTATGATGAAGAGAAGCAGTATGCTATAAGCTCAAGTCAACTGTCTTCTCTGGGAGGTTAGTTTATGCTGCTTTTTGTTGATGATAAAATGAGAGCAGCACAAGATACACTATTGTTTGATTCTTAAGTTTTTAAAAATCAGTTGTGGGTTTATTTATTTTATTACTCTACTCTCAGGGGTTGGGACCTGGACTAAGATCGAAGCCTAACTAAACCAATTAAAACAGGGGGTCAAGTGATGGTGCAGGGATTGAACTTAGGATCTCCCATTTTAATACTATGCTAAATGTAGATCTATAGCCATCTGATTGAAAAGTTTTTTAGATTGATATGGATTTATTCATTTTATACTTTCGCAAATCACAACTATAATTACAATTAATTTCACATGGAAGCTGATAATCTTTTAAACTCTAATAGTTCCTACTTTCTAAATTTGAATGTAATATCAGCATATACTATTGTTCTTTCTTTCTTGACTCTATCCTGTCATGGGAATTTTTCGGTATTGGTATTGTATGATCAACTCAAGGCAGAGTTTAAAAATAAACATAATATTGATCCCAGTGCATAACTCTTTACTGGATAAATATTCTACATTACTTGCTTTGCTTTTATTTCTGATGTTATTATCTTACCAAAAGGTCCATTTTCTCATTTTTGTGCACCATGACTCGAGTATATAAGGTCTTCCCTTGTTCTGATACAGAGTTATTTGTCAGTGGGCAGCAATCAATACAGTATCCAGCGTAGTTCTCAAGAAGACAGGGACAAAAGGAGTCAAGTGTTACAAGATCCTATTGTCGAAGTAATAAATCCCAATGTCTCTGGTAATTATGGTGCAGATGGCTCAAGAAGTCCTTTTTCTGGAATCTGGTCTCGTAAACTGAGAATTAAAATAACTGGAAGGGATGGATTTGAGAGACTTGATGTTAGAATTCCTGTAAGTCTCAACATTCCATTGAAACCGGTACCATGATTCCATCTGTGCCTTCCATCAACATCGTGTGACAATATTCTACTCTAATCATTTTAATTGAATGTGCTGACACACCACCTTGATTTATCCAAAAGACAAATCCTTTTCAGCTCTGATTAACTTATATGTCTTGAAATTTTCTGCGCCAATAATTACGAAAACAGGCTTGCACTCAGGAAACATATGCATCATTGTAGCCTTGATGATCAACATTTTGTGCACCAGAATATCTTTGACCTCCATATTTCTTGCATCTCTAACTACATATGAGCTATTTTGAGTTCATTTTGTAATCCAAGTTCTCCCTTAAGGAAAAATTGAGATCCAAATTTTGGCAGTAAAATTCTTGCTCCAAGTTGTGAGCAAGGCTGACTCCCTGGGACTTATTTACTTGGGTTGTTTCTTGTCAAACTTGATGCCACCTTGGAATTTGCTTGCCAAAGATGACAGCAATCTAAAATATTGGAATTCCTTGAGAATCCATATTTTTCAACTTATTTTTACTTTCTCTTTCTTTCTATGTTTTCCCTTAACAGGCTGGATTTCTGGATGGAATCACTAATATTGTCCCAGGTATTTTATGTGCTCTGGACTATTCTTTCTAATAATGTCTGTGTGAGAGTAGATTATGATGGACAAAAGCACAACTTACAATTTCTTCTCATACAGCTTTGGGGGGTGTGAACATCAAAGAGCTGTTGGATGATGCTGCTGGTGAAGTTGGAGGGAAGCTCTTGTTAGATTTTAATGACACCATGGGGGACAGGATTCAAGTTTTTCTTGAGTGAAACTCTTTGATTGCTCGGACTTCTGCAAGGTACGAAAGCAGTGATAGCAGTGAAATAATCATGTTTATTACAAGATATTACAGACTAAATATGCTGAGTGAATGTTGCTGATTAACCATAATTCAGGATTATCTGTTTTTGATACTTCATGCTTTATCTTTGCTTCATATACACTGCAGAGATTTTAGGGTTCTAAATGAAATGTCATACAAATTGCAGCATTTATGAGTCCCAGTGTACTTGTAATGTGGTTGCTGCAATCACGCAAAATCTAGTGGTGGAGTTTCTCTGCTCTTTAGTTTTAAGTCCAGGGTTCAATCCCTTGTTGCTACTTACACAAAAAAAAAAATAAAAAGGAAAAAATAAAAGGAAAAGAAAAAGAAAATATATATATATGACATTGATTTTTTTCTTTTTTCTTTTTGTAGCTATACTGCTATTGCTGTGAAATGGCAAGAAAGATATTTTTATGATTGTAAACTCTAGCAAAGCTACAGACTGTTCATGAGCTCAATGAAGATGGCTTTCCGTAATATTGGTTAAGACCCAGATTCTTTTCATTCTTTCTTCTTCAGTTTGACTGGAGGGCTTCATAACATGCAATTGACTTTTCTTTCATTTTAGGTCTTGCTGTTATTTCTGTGCATGCCATGAAAATTGTTCTTTCAGGGGATTGCAGGAAGATAAGGCCAAAATGCAGGGAGCTTTGCCACTGTCATAGGAAATTTCCCATACAAGATCTCCCTTGTTGTTGATTGGACCCATATTGCAAAGCGAAACATAATGTTGTTTTTGACAATTGTCGAAATGACAGATTTTGCCTAGGATGTTACTTTCCCCTCCTCAACTCTGAAAGTGGTGGGCAAAATTTTACTTAAATGTTACTACTAGTTTCTTGTCTCATTTTATGGGCTTGCCTTTAACAGATTCTCTTATTAAATATCTAGCCCTTGGGACAACTTGCATAATGAGTTATAAAATATTCTCGGTGCTGTGTCATTTTCTTTTCATGGTGAAACGGGTGATAGAATGGAGATTATCCTCTTCTGAAATCGGGTTTGGATTTAGACACGAGAAGGATGACAGTTTAGGAAGACGCTTATCTGCTTTTGTAAAATTGATGCTGCATGGGTGCTAATTGCGAGAAGTGGGAGTTAGTTGAGCATCTCACAGCGTGTTCAGTCTGACCAGATGGTGTTTAGAAATTCACTTTATAACTTACGAGTTGAGACGGGTTCACATACAGTATCTGGGGTGCCTGAGGTATAGGATTTGAAATAGATTTACATAAACATACATATAAGTTTCAAAAACTTTTTGATAGATGGGTGCTACAATCATTTCAATTATCTTACGTAAGTTGTCTCGTTTGTTTGTCTTTTATCTTTGAGTTAAAACCTTTTGAGCACCATCACTCGCCGGTAGTTAAGCTACTTTTACCTTCCCTTTCCATCTCTCATATAGGTTTTATGGCTCGGACTCATATCATATAGCATTTCTTCAAATACTAATGAAATGGACGTTCTTAGCTTGAGTGCTGAAAGTGTCATTTTGATAGGGAATGGATACAAGTGTGGTGAGATTAATAGGAAACATAGTGATGGAAGTACGGCTTAATCACCAAGAAGGAAAAGAAGCTTCGAGGCGATATGCCTCTTCACGACCAGGCTTGGCAAATAAATAATAATTTGAAAATAACTTGCTATTCTCCCTCCTAGTTTCCTTTTTGAATTCTTGTGTAGTTACAGTAGTGCCAATGATATAGCTATACATATGAGTAGTGAAGGCATATGGACACATTTAATACGAAAGAGTGGATTTTAATCTCTGCTTTTCAAGACAAGAATATGCCACACAACACTTACCACGTTATTTTGCCATTAATTTTTACATGAAAACTTTGTGTTACTAATTTTCTCTATACATATATCAGGCATATCTAATTTACTCTCTTGAGGGATTATTTATTTTATTTTATTTTATTTCATATAAAATTATTATTATGATATCTATTCAAAATGTTGAGCATCAATTCATGTCCTATTTATCATATTAACCATAAGTGCCTACCACTTGGTTACACCACCCCTAGTCCCCGTTTATATGCCACCACCTGCAAAGCCCATTGCCTTCAGCAACCTGCCATCATCGGCAACTCCACCATTCACATTCACATAAATGCCTTTCTCACACACCCCTCCACCATCGCAGACTATCTGCCGAACCATCACCAGTGAAGCAATCTATCTCTAACAACCTTCCATTACTTCATTGACCCTCTAGTCTCTCTCTCTCTGTGAAAAACCATCCTATGTCGTTATTGTTTAAAACCCAGCATTGAAACCTAGTAAGACCTAATTACAATTTTATTTCTCTCTCTTGCTCTTTCTCTCTCTAAATTGAAGTAGCAGGTGGTTGGGAAGGGGATTACTTCTTCAACAGAAACTGAGATCTTGTTGGCTTTCTCTTTAGCTTCTTATAAGATGAATTGACCATTTGCTGGATTTTCTTCAATACATCTCCATTCGTCTTCACTTGAATCCTCGAAATCTGTAAAAATAGTTAGATTTGAACTTCTAATGGTGGAATTGAATGGACAAGGGAATTAAGACTTTACTTTTGGCAACTGTTGTTATGTGGGTTTGAGAAGGTCGCTGGGTTGTGGATAGGCTTGGTGCAAGCTGTTGTGGTTGAGGAAGGGTCTGGAAAAGGTCGTTTTGAGGTTTTGGTGAAGGTGGTCAAGGCTGAGGATGGGCCAGTCATCACTGTTAGATGTCATTGTAAGTCGTCGTTGAGTACGTATTGGCAATGGAAGGTAAAGAAGGGTGGAGTTTTTGGGGTATAATGAATAATTTATTTATTCTTTTCATCTTATTTATTATTTATTTTTGTATTAATTAAACAAAATAATAGGCATACAGTACCTATTATATATCTATTTAGTTCTTATTGAAATGTAATTTAATCTTTTCTTATCCCATTTGATGAATTGAATAGGTAGTGAGTGTAATAGGTTTGTAAGAGATTTCCAATTCATTGGAAATGAAATAAGGCTATAAAGTTTTTTTACATTTTTTAGTTAGGGAAAAAAAAACACATAAGGAATAGAGCAATAGCATAACTTAATCTTTTCTTGACCCTTAACACTAGTATCCCTCTTCTCCTCTTTTCTCTAGTTAGAGAAACATTAAAACTACTCGTCATTATAGTTAAAGAGAGAGTGAAAAACTAGTAACTAATTCAACAGATAGATAAAAACCCTGACACTTGGTTCCATTGAATTAACTATAGCACAAATAAAGGGATCAACCATTCATATTAGAGATATTTAATGTTTATAAGCAATACTAATTTCATGTGATTCATGGAAAATAGTTATTATTAGAAAAATAAAATTAATATGTGGATCTACCAAAAATAGATACAACCCCTTCATTATAAGAGATACCATAACCCACTTGTACACTTGTCATGATAACTGATAATTAGAAAGGATTTGATTTGTTGTTGGACTATGACAAAACATTTCCTTTTAGCAATTAAATTAGATTTAGATTATATTTGTTATTGACTTCTTAGTTACACCATTTAGCACATTTACAAATCGCAGCTAGTTACTAACTTTTTGTCTACCCATTAAGCACATTACAAATTGCAACCAATAATTCATTAGTTGGTGGTGGTGTTATGTTATCTATGTTGGTGTGGTCATGGTTGGCTCTAGTGAAGAAGAAGAAGAAGAAGAAAGGCATTAAGGGTATAAGATCAATAAATAGCCCTTCATGTGGTCCCTTTCCATATTAGCTATTCAGTATTTGATGCAATTTTTCATCTCATTGAATAGTTATTATGGCAATTGTAATTGACTTGTTTTACTAAACAAAGGGGAATAGCAATTCTATTATCTCTGTATGGAATAATACTAGCTAGTGCTCTACTTTTGGTTTTATTCCATGGACTTCACTTCGTAGTTTCTTTGTTAGGCTTGGGCTTATGCATGTACACCTTAGTGTTCTTCTCTGCTTTTACTTCCTTAACCTAAACATAATCACGAACCATCAATATATACAACACAACACCACCACCATCCAATGAACTACTAGTAGTGATTTGTAATGTGCATAATGGGTACACAAAAGGTCGGCAATTGTTAGTGACTTGTAATGTACTAAATGGTGTAACCAAGAGGTCAATAACAAATGTAATCTAAATCTAATTTAATTGTTAAAGGAAAATGTTTTGTCAAATTCTAACAACAAATCGAATCCATTAAGATTATTAGTGATCATGACAAGTGTACAAGCACATTATAGTATTTTTGGTAGATTTGTCTATCATTACACCCCCACTTCCCCAACAATAGCAACTATTTAATGTAAATAACATGAAATTAGTATTGCTAATAAGCTATAAATATCTCTAATGCGAGTGATTCGTCTTCTTCTTCTTCTTCTTTTGTGCTACAAGTAATTCAACCATAAACTATTTCAAAGGGGGTCTTGGTTGCTACACCTTGGTAAGCTGTGTTGTATCAAAATTTGGCATAGTGCAACCAAAATACTCATGTGATACAAAGCATCATTAGTAAGCATCTACACACTAGTTTAGTTCTTCAAAATGGGCATCCATCTCTAAGTGATAAGAAGAGCTCATGTTGAGCTAGGTTACTTAATGATGGAAGAATTTAGACTAGAATATACTAAGACTAGATCTTTGTCACTAATGTTAGTATGTAGTATCCCTTGAAAGTGGACAATATCTTAGGCAAACACATTACCCACCAAATGTGCATAATATGGATGTTTGAGTAAAATGAAAGGAGCAAATCAATAAATGAAAGTGAAAAAACTTTATGGTCATACTTTAAAAGTCTATCTACTACCACCAATATAGCATTAGACTTAGATGACTTAAGCAAAGCCCTAATGAAGGCCATGGAAATATCTTCTTAGATTACAATAAAGATGGGTAAAGGTTGTAATAGCTTATTGAAGCCACACTCAAAACTTCACTTTTTTGATATATTAGACATTTTTGCAACAAAATGTTTCACATCAATTATCATGCCAGCCCAATACACATTTGCAACCAACTTATAAGTACAATAGGTCATTTGATGCCAACCCATGGAGTTAACAACATGATGCTTTGTCAACAACTTGTTAAGCACCTCATTATGGTGTCTATCTTGCATTAACATAAGTATCTCCTTTGCATGCCACATTACCCTTGAAAACTCAGCATTTGTAGATTTAAGAATGGTTTGCAAATAAATTGACATCTTTATTAAGCTAGAAACCCCTTTATAGTCTCTCCCCTTAACCATTTACTTGAAACTTCATGTACATTTTAACCCAATATACCTTCAATTCTCCTTGCTATGAAATCCCTAAAATAAGGTCAACACCTCCCAATGAAAACAAGTAGCTATCTACTATGATGTGTATATCTCCCAAAAGCACTAGCAACTCTCAACACACCCCCTTTGAATGTAATTGGTGACATTTGCCCAACTGTGTTTCAAATTCAAGTGTATCTTCCACCTCTAAACCCAATATGTAAAACAACACTTATAAAATAAAATTGTTACTTGCACCACTATCTATCATCATCTAAATGAAAGAATCTTGAATTTTTCCTTGACAATTTATTATTCTTAGGCTTGAAATTCCCCCCATTACTAACACAAACAATTCCATGTGGGATAAAGTACTATACTCTACTAAACCCCTAGACTACCACCTTGTGTCTTTTGTTCGTCTTCTAATGTCTTCTTTTCGATTCTTCCCTCCTTATCTTCAGCTAATATAGCCACTCACAAAGTTTTATTCATGTATTGGTATAAGAAATAATATGTTGATCACATCCAACACAATGCCCTTCTCTTTCTTTCAAAGAACTCCATGTAGGAATAATGATGCTCTCCTTTTCTACTTGTGGTTATATCTGTGGAAAGTGTTAGTGTTCAAGAAACTTATGGACCCTCAGGAGTTGATCGGAGTACCCTCGCCTTGGCTTTAAGGCGATCCAATGTTGGTCCTGTTCCCTTGGAATCTAAGAGTTGTTGCACTATTTCTCTAGCTACTTACTTGGCGATAGATTGCCTAGGCTACTATCTACTTCTTCAAAACTCACTCTTGACACCACTTTTGCTAAAGTAGATGGTGAGGAGTGGCAGGGTAAGCCTTCTTAGTCCTAAGTTCATCTACAATGTCTTTGGTCAAGCTATTGCTCTCACATAGGTTTTTAGCCTATGAGTACATGAATGGCGTCATATGTCTTTATGTATCTCATTCAATTGATCCTTGAGTAAAGGAATCTAGGCAAGTAGTATCTCAAACTCATCTACATACTCATTCACTCGTACATTCTATTACAATGTAGCTAGTTGCTCATAGGTATTAATTGCTTGTCTTCCTAAGGTTAGGATTTCATGCATGAAACACTCTTACCAATGCAAATGCACAACTTCCCTCCTATGCTTACAAAGGCTAATTGGACTTTCACCTCAAGTAAATCAATCTTCTTTATTTTTGTTGGAAACTCTTTCAATACTACGTCCTTCATCGACATTGTTTTTTCGATAATTGTGTGACCCCTACCACTTCCATGATACCCTAATGTGAGTGGCTTTAGAATACCCATCAATACACTCTCTCCTTATACCTCCTTTACACGCTTCTAGGTCCATGTCACCTCCCTAAACTCACTGACTTCATGACTCACAAAGTGTCACCCCATAGTCAACCTCAACTCTTCCAACGATATTAGCTAATTTTGTATATTAGAAAGTTCTTGCAACTTTATTCTCTATCTAACTTAGTAGAACAAATCTCCTCCATCAAGTCCCTCACATTCTTTTCCAACACCTTAACCCTAGCTTTCATTCTTATCATTGGTAGTCACTCCCACTCCTCGAATCCTCGAAAGGAAAAGAAGCCCCTCGACATTATGCTCCTCTACATTAGACATGGCAAAGAAACTACATTAGACATAGGCTTAGGCCTATGGGTATGCACCTTAGTAATAGGTGGTTTGAAGTTATATGGGTCTTTAGGAATTTCATCCGTAACACATTTTTAGGTTAAAATGCTTACCAAAACTCAACCAATTTAACAATTATTAGGAAGTAGGAAGTATGATCTTGCAACATAACATAAAAATTACAAAAAGTAGGGCCGTGAGGGAAATAAAAATGCTCTCTCCTCTCTCCTCTCTCCTCCCCTGCCCACGCCCCACCCTACCCTAAAGGACCACTTCCTTTAGGTGCCTAAATTTCCCCTATACGCTACTCTACCCCACCCAAACTCTGCCCAAGTAAACACCCAAAATGGAAATACCACAAAACCCACAAAACGGACCCCACTGCTCTTCCCCTAAGGTGGATTACAAAGCCTGCCTTTATGAGGAAAAAACAAAAGACACTTTTATTTCCTCTTCCATCTACCTGGCAAATAATGATGGAAATGGCAATCTTGAGCCTTGTGCCAAGTCAATCTGCCCCACTTTGCAGTCTGGTCAGCCCCACGCGTCAGAGCTCTTCTCCAGCCTGCCACCCCCTGCCACGACTGCTACTCAAACCACCTCGGGGGACACCACAACCACCCATAGCCACCCAACAGCCGGAAACCACCGCTCGCCGGCCGCCTCGTTTGTGCCCCCTACTAGCTCCCCGAAGTCATACGCTGCTGCTTGCGTCTCCGACCAGCCTAGGCCTACCCCTTCTAGCTCCCCTTCCGACGCCAATACCTTTCCCCTTAGGTTCATCCCCCCGGCGAACAAAGGTGCTACCACTAGAGTCGCCATCCCACTTGTCATGGAGAACTAGGGTGCTAACTATTGGGAGGCCACCCTTGTTGGCTTTTTCCTAGGCCGTAGACTGCCCTTTCAACTAGTCAAGACAATTGCATTTAAACTATGGAAGGACTTAGGCCTTGTAGAGGTCCTCAGAAACAAGGAGGGAGTCTTCTACTTCCGATTCCGCCACGAGACAGACCTCATGCCCATCATGGAGAAGCATTGGCAATTTGCTCAAAGATTCCTCTTGCTTCACAAATGGAGGAGGGGGCTGCCACTTGACAAGCCACAACCAACCAAGCTGCCGGTTTGGGCGCAGCTCAATGGCGTCCCATGCGAATTCCTAAGTCCGGAAGGGATCAGCTATATCGCTAGCGCAGTGGGTGTCCCCCTCAAAGCTGATACCCTCACCATGGCACGCCAACGGGCAAACCATGCCCGAGTCCTTGTGGAAATTGATGCGAGGGACCCCTTAGTATCCACCGTCGAGGTGGAAAACGTAGAAGGAGGCATTGTGTTGGTCCATGTAGACTATCAATGGCTACCCCCTCGTTGTGGAGAGTGCCTCGTCTTTGGACACAAATGTGGCCAAGCACCTCCACCACAGCAGCAACATAAGCAGCCGCAACAGCAACAGCAACAGCCGCAACAGCAACGGCCAGCTGCCCAACATCCAGACAACAGCGAGGAATGGAAACAGTACCGATGGCCTGGTAAGGATAGGCGGAAAGGGAAGGAGCCCGCGGAGGGAGAGCCAAGCAACGAGGTGATTGCACAGCAGGGTAGGGAAAATTATGTGGAGAGTAAGAAGCGGGGTGAACAAGAAATTGGAGCACAAGAACTAGGTGTGCCAAGAGCTAACAAGCAGGGGGATGAAGTGAACAAGAAGATGCTAGAAAAGCAAATCATGACCGTGGTCAGCTCCAATGAGGAAACTAACATCCCGCAGGAGCTAGAGGGGTCGGGGAAACTTGTCTCAGACTCTTCACACTCACAAACCACCAAGGAGGCACCTGCATCATGTGGGGACTTGACTCGACGGGGCAAACTGGAGGAAATGGACAGCATGCCAGAACTGGCCATATCAGACAACGCTCCCAACTTGGCTGACCTTGCAGTGGATGACTATGATCACACTCCACTTTGCAAACTCATCACCCGCAGAAGTCAGAAGGATACCACCTCTTCCAATAGACGCAAGAAGAAGGCGCGGAAGAGGAGAAGATCCTTCACCTAGTCGCCTTCATACACTTCCCAATGCATATTGCCGCTTGGAATGTTAGAGGCTTTAATGATCCCATCAAGGTTTCTGATATCAAATGGATTTGCAACGATCACAAGATAAGCTGCATTGGCTTACTTGAGACCAAGGTTAATCCGAGGAATGAAGCATCTATCAAGAATGCATTGGGCACATCATGGCAAGTTAGAATAAACACATCGGACAGAAAACGATTGTGGTTAGCATGGAGGCATATTGAATAGACCGTCAGCGTTGAATTAGAGAGCCCCCAATTCATTTATTGCAAATTAGTAAACAGAAGATCTAATTTCATCTTCTTAGCTACCTTCATCTACGCCTCCAATAACAGTAGCGAGCAAAGAGGCCTATGGAGCAATATTGTAAATATAGCTCCCACCACCCACCCCCTTCCATGGATAGTACTAGGGGATTTCAACACCACACTATCCCCATCCGAGAAACTAGGCGGGAGAGCACACCTCTCGGATGAAATGGTTGAATTGCAAAATTGCATCTCGCAAGCGGAGTTGGAAGACTTGAGCTACGTGGGTGATTTCTTCACTTGGTCCAACCGTCAAGTGAGCAATCCCATCTTACGCAAATTGGATAGAATCATGGTAAACCAACAATGGCTCCACCTACTGCCGAGAACTCATGCACAATTTGCTCCCCCAACCCTTTCGGACCACTCCCTTGCCATTGCCTACATTGACACTTCACCTGCCGCCAAGAAGACCCCCTTCAAGTTCTTCAACTTCTGGATTGACCACAAACACTTCTTTCACATAGTGAGCAGCACATGGGGATTAGACATCGCTGGGTGCAAAATGTTCCAGGTCACCCGTAAACTCAAAATACTAAAGCACGAGCTCCGCAAACTCAATAGGAATGCATTCGGTCACCTCCCACTTCAGGTTGAGTTGGCACACTCCAAGCTACATGCCCTCCAAGGTGCTATCCATGGAAATGGAGACACTTCCTTGATGGAACAGGAAAAGGAAGCCTATAAAACCTACTACCTCCTACGGGCAGCTGAAGAAAGTCTATATAAACAGAAGTCCAGGGCACTCTGGTTAAAACTTGGAGATAGGAACACCTCATTCTTCCATAAATCTACGAAGAACTTACACAACCGCAGCCACATACGTCACCTATTTGGAAGTGATGGGAGAGAAGTCATTGGTGACACGGAGATTAAAGAGCTTGCGGTGCAACACTTTCGGAAGCTCTATGAGTGTCCACCTTCCTCTTCCACCTTAGCCGATGTCAGAGAAATGGTCTCAAGGAAGCTAAGCCACCAACAATGTATGGAGTTATCTCTCCCTTTCACAAATGACGAGATCAAATGGGGGTTCTTCTCCCAAGCTAATGACAAAGCACCGGGACCTGATGGCTACACCGCCAAATTCTTCAAAGCTACCTGGAGGATTATTGGTAAAGACCTCTTGGAAGCCTCAAAGGAATTCTTGGTATCTGGACACCTACTCAAAGAGATAAACTCTTCCATCATCTCTTTGGTTCCTAAGGTTGCCAATCCATCCACACTTGGAGAGTTCTGTCCTATAGCCTGCTGTAATGTCATCTACAAAGCCATATCTAAAGTCATAGCAGAGCGCATCAAAAGAGTCCTTCCATCCTTAGTAGGCAGCGAGCAAGCGACGTTCATCCCTGATAGACATATCTCGGATAACATCTTCCTTGCTCAAGAACTACTGGCAGGTTATCGTACTCAAACCACCTCACCTAGATGTACCCTCAAGGTTGACCTCCAGAAAGCCTTTGACACGATCAAATGGGATTTTTTGATGTCTACCCTACACGCTATGGGCTTCCCTCCCCACCTAAGATCCCTGATTTATCAATGCATCTCCACCCCGATGTTCTCCATCAACATTAATAGTGAACTTACGGGTTACTTCCCTAGTATGAGGGGACTCAGACAAGGTGATCCACTATCACCCTATCTATTTGTGTTGGGAATGGAAATCCTATCTTCCCAACTAAGGAGGCTAACTGTGCACCCCCAATTCTCCCTGCACTAGAGATGCAGGAAAGAGAAACTCACCCATTTATGCTTTGTTGATGACCTTCTCATCTTCTCCAAAGGTAACCTCCAGTCAGTCTCCTTGATTAAGTTAACCCTCCAGCAATTTCATTCCATGTCAGGCTTGGACGTTAACAACAACAAGAGCAATATCTTCTTCTCTCATGTTACCGTTGCAGTTAAGGAGGCCATCCTTACCCTCACCCAATACCAGGAAGGCTCACTGCCAGTACGCTACCTGAGAATACCCCTCTCCTCTTCCAAACTACGCAAAGAAGACTATGATGCCTTGTTAGAGCGTATGCTATCTCGGGTCTCTTCTTGGACATCCAGACACCTCTCTTACGTAGGGAGACTGCAACTCATCAAATCAGTACTCGTCTCTCTCCAAATACACTGGAGTAATATATTCATGCTCCCCAAGTATGTCATAAAGAAGATGGACAGCTTGCTCAGGAACTTTCTCTGGAGTGGAAACCCCCACATGAACACTAAAGCCAAGGTCAGATGGAATGAAGTTTGCAAACCACTTAAGTGTGGGGGCCTCGGCATCCCTGACCTCCATCTTTGGAACAAAGCCATCCAGATAAAGCACATTTGGCGCCTCTGCAGGGAAGGACCTAAAACCCTTTGGCCTGAATGGGTACATTCCACTCTCTTGAAGGGACGAAGCTTCTAGACTCAAAAGCCGCCAGCAACATGCTCCTGGACATGGAAGAAACTGCTGAAACTTAGACAATTAGTCCGACCTTGCTTTCAATGGATCCCCAACAACGGTCTCACCATCTCCCTCTAGACTGACTTCTGGCTCCCAATAGGACCCTTGGATCAGGTCTTCAGTGCTCGGGCAATGGGTAATACCGGCCTCCCACCTACCACCAAGCTTTGTTCCCTCATGGAAGGTAATAACTGGCACATCCCAGAGGCAGTACTCAATATGAACATCCAGATACCTGCCTCCCTTCTTCCCAATGCAACTGCTAATGACCACCTTCGATGGATCCATTCCAACACGGGTGACTACACAACCAAGAGTGGGTATGCATTCCTCTCCCCTTCACCTAGGCTAGTCCCTTGGACGAAGGTTATATGGAATAAATACTCAATCCCTAGACACTCGTTTATCTTGTGGCTAGCTTGGCTCCACAAGCTAACTACCCTTGACAAATTGGAATCATGGGGCATGACTACTTCCACCACGTGCTTCCTGTGTCAGCAGGGCCTGGAAGATCACCCTCACCTCTTCTTCAATTGCAGTTACTCTCGCTCCATATGGACAGCGGTTTGTGACCACCGTCATTGCCCACCACACTTCCACAATTGGCAAGGGGCTACATCGTTACTATTGACCTCAAATGGCTCCACCTCTACCGACTTCAATAGAAGATGTGCTGCACTAGCTGCTTCGGTATATTGCATATGGAGAGTGCGTAACAATGCACGTCTAGGGAATCACATCCCCAACTGGGGTTCAGTTGTAAACCAAATTAGAGCTTACACCTCTGTATTGTAATGCTTCCATGTAGCTCTTTAGCTTCGTTTTTTACTTCATTATGTCCTATGACTATATTGTAAATTTCCCGGCTCACGATTGTATACGTTTGGATATCAATAAAATTCACCTTATCCAAAAAAAAAAAACATAACATAAAAATTTCTAGTTAGTAGTGAAATTTGTTTTCAACTCTTTGATGGAATGAACAAGAGCTTTTGCCTCAACTCTAATACTACTATGGTGTCTTCTTTTATGCATATGCTAAAAAATTAGCTTCATAATAAATCTCAAAAAATTGATTAGATTGTTTAGTTTCAAGAACTCCTATGATAAGATCTATGAGATTTTGGGTTTTAATTTACCAAAACCCTTCTTGGGAAACCTTAACTTATGAAGCATAAGGTGGAGCTACTTCCTTTAAATTTGACGGCACACGACTTTATGATACATTGAAAATTTTGGTATTTTTCATTTTTTGAAATTGATTAGTTGCCTCTTTTCCTCGTAAATAGATGCATAAATTAGAGGATAATACCAAGTAAAATAAATTTATATGCACACCTAAAGTATAGTGAAAATATATGCAAATTCCATCTTTTTAGAAATCGAATATTTATCTATGCTGATTAATGACATGTTTTTTTTTTTTAATATTTTACCAACATAGCAAAATTTTCAAACTTTCATAGAAAATTCTCATGGATATAGGTAAATTCTTAAAATGATCCTAATGTTTGATTAAAAAGAAAGGTTAAATCTCCTTAATCGCTTTTAGAATCTAGTGTATTCAAGCCATTTGACTCTTACTTACACATGGATTTTAACCCTAATTTAGGCGATGTAATTACTAATTCGATTCACTCATTGGTATCAATTTGAGAATTTGTACTTGTGCCACACATTGGTTTCCATTATGTAAGTTAAATCTAAAAGACATGTTTTAGCTAGAAAAGAACAAATATAATGAAAATTTTTTTTAAAAAAAAATGTTGAAGATCATTCTAACGATGGTAAGTTAAACCAAGATCTCACTAAAGAAGCACAAGCAAGCCTTCCAATGAATCTTCTAATTATGGGTTTCTCTTCGTTCTATAGAAGGTTTATTGAAAACAAGACATCTACACAACTGATAGAAATATAAACGAGTCAGGTTTGAGATGGGTTCATTAGAATCGAACTTAATTCGGTAAAAAGGTAACGTGTTCAAAACCTGCCTTGACCTGATAGGATTTTTTTTTTTTTTTTTCAAAAAAACTTGAACCTGCCCTGTTTATAAAAAAGGTCACTCGAACCCGATCCAATCCAAACATTTCATAGGGAACCTCAAAGTGGCTTTATTTTATTATATTCCATCCATTACCATTCATTTAATATCCTTTTGGTGTCATTGACATAAGAGATGTCATTTCGAGTCTATATCTTTCATCGCTTAAGCCTTTCACGCTGAACAAACCGCTCATGCCGGCGTTGGACAGCAGCCTTGCAGCCGTCGACACTAGATAGAAGTTTCCCACAATCCAAACCGAGCGTCGGCCCGAAGAGATGAGAGACCGAGCCAATACAAACTGACAAGTGACACACACAGACACAGACAGACTAAGAAAGAAAGAGAGATTGACATAATGAGGGTGGGGATCGTGGGATAATGCAAACCAAAGTGGCCGTTGAGGTGGTGAACTGGTGGAGGAACAGAAGATAGCCTTGAAAGGGTAAGGCTTTGTGTTTGACTGTTTATGTCAAGTGTTAACTCAACTAAGAGTTGTGTTTGTGCTGTAACTAAATGCAGCGCAGGACTAAACGAGGCGAGGGACCCGGATGCGGTCACGACTCACGACTCACGCGAACGACTGGACGAGGCCAAGGGTCGAGTGATTCGAGTCGAGGAGTGGACTCTGGACGCGTGGAGTGGGACTGGGACTGAAGTCTGGACTGGAGACACACGCACAGGACACGATGGGCAGGGTGGCTCGGGCCTGCAGATTGCACTGGACAGCTCAGTGCTATTGCTCTCACTCTGGTGCGCAGTGCGCTCTGCCCTACATTTACATCTGCTAGAGCTGGATTGGATTGGATAGCTGGAGTCACTCTAGAGTCCTTCACCTTGACTTCTTCTTGTTGTTAATATGCATGTTTCGTTTTAGATAAGTGGAAAAATTCAAAAAAAAAAATAAAATATAAAAGAATAATATAATCAATTATATAGAAAATAAATTATAATATTAATTTATTATTTAAAAAAAATTACGGATAAGTTTTTTCTAATACCTGTAACACAATCCTAAATCTTATTAAGTTTTATTTTATATTCCAAAATCCGACCCTAAATCTTATGAGATATTTTCCAAATCGATCAAATCGAGTCCCTTATTATGACCCGCCCTCATTGCATTCCTAACAATAGATACAATGATCAGAAATTATCAACAAGTCTTTAATTTAACTGAACTGCCAAAGCATCAATAGTCCCCAACCAGAAAGGATGCCACCGACACCAGTTAAAAGCGCCCACTAAAAATTAAGGAAAGCAACGTGCAACTCCCTCTTTCATAAATGTGACCAACTTACACCACCCCGAAACCCCCAGGCACCACACCATCAACGATTAGGAAAGGTGCACAAAGAGGAGTGCTCATGGCAACAATGCAATTGCATCTCTACATAAGCTCAGAAAAGATGAACTCACTCACGCTCTAAATGGTCCTTCAACCTATGGTAGGTGTCGGCTCTATCGTCGCATTTGCAGATTGGATTCTAGTGAGTTCATCCACCATTGAATTGGAGCATTTGATTGACGCAGTGATAGGAAACTTAGCCAAGAAGTAATAGCAAGTGCAAAATCCAAAATTAAATCAACAGATGTCCTTCCAAAAGGATTGAGCACACAATGGTGATTTTACAAAAGATGGTATATAGATGAATTTATTGTTCATATCAACCATAATAAAAACATGGGCCTCAAAAATTATATAATATATATGTATATTTAAAAGAAAAAAGGAAAATGAGGTCATCCGCGCACCATTAGACAACATTGCCGCATAGGAGAACCCACAAGCCACCTAGACAACTCTCGCAACTGAAGAACAAAAAGTCACTACCTAACGCGCACAACTTTTACATGATACAAAACCGTCTGTGAAGATATAATAAAGCACAACTTTGTATCCTCGTAGACTTGCAGCAAAGGACTCAACAGAATTGCTGTAACGCTATTTCAAAATTATACACCTCAAAGTAAAATACGCAACCATATCAAAGAATGTTGTTATCATACTCTTCATCGATACCCACCACCATAGGGTTGTTGCGGATAGCCACTTCCTCTGCCCATTGGGTTATAACTACCTGGCATGGCTGATCCAGGAGCATATCCACCTTGTTGCATTGGCGCTCCTTGTCCCATTCCCATGTTCATCCCCATGCCGGCAGTATTGTAGCCAGAATTCATTCCCATGCCCATGTTCATTCCCATTCCCATGGGTTGCTGTTGGTTCATTCCTCCATACCCTCCCATACCCATTCCTGATCCTTGACCACCACCCATTCCCATCCCTGCACCCATGCCCATGCCCATGCCCATGCCACCCATGGTTGATCCTTGGCTTCCACCCATTCCCATTCCCATGTTGGAACCAACCATGGGATTAGGAAGAGACCTAAGGGCACCAGCACCAGCACGACCTATCCCTGAACCAGATCCCATAGCTTTACCCATGGTGACCGTAGAGGTTACAGCTGAAACAGAAGGTTTCTCCATCCTCTTTTCCTTCCGGTTTATTGCATCAAAATCAATTCCTATATCTGCCAGTGGATTGATTTTAGCTGGCATTGAAAAACATTGGAAGTGTCATTATCAGCAAACATGAAGATTGCCAACTGCAAATAAACATAAATTAATCATGTCATTAATATAAGCACTATAAGCACTCACGTCCAGATATATTCAGGTTGACAAGCCCTCGGCTCAGTGTGTCAGCCCATACAGTTGATTTGGTCTCAAACTTGTCCTTTGATGGTTGCTGGACAATAGCTAGGGATCCAGCTGAAGATGATGGCGTAGACTGAGAAGCGATATACGTGTTTGGCCCTGGTCCCGTTTGTGAAGGCAAGTTGCTGAGGCCGTCTTTGTTCTGTGGTACACCACCAAATGGTGCTTGTTGAGCAACTTGTGGAGCTACTGGAACTTGAGATCCCTGTTGGAAGTTGCTATTGTTAATCTGCCCAACAGATCCATTGGGATTTTGAGGAGCCATGTGTGAAGTAAAGGAAGCTGTAGGAGGTCCAGATGGGAAAAAGCTGTCACCCGGAAAGTGCGCACTTGACATTGTAGGAGGAGCCACTTGTGCACCAGCTGCTGCCATAAATCCTGCCTGTGACTGAACGTTTCCATTAATTATCTGCATGCTTTGGCCACTATGAGCCTGAGGAGCTGCTTGTGGCATAGCTGCATTTCCAGCTTGCTGTTGAAAGTTTCCGAGGTTATACTGGGAACTAGTGCCAGTGTGCATCTCAGAAGATGCTTGTGGCATAGCTGCATTTCCAGCTTGTTGTTGAAAGTTTCCAAGGTTAAACTGGGACGTGCTGCCAGTGTGCATCTCAGGAGTTATTTGTGGTGCGCCTGGAGCAACAGGTCCTGTTTGTGAACCAAATTCCCCATAAGGATTAGCACTTGGAGGAGCAACAGCTTGACCATTGGGAGCTGAAAATGTTGCCTGGGAAGCTGTGGCAGGCAATGGTCCAGAGGGTGGCAGAATATCTGCCAATATATCAGTCTCAAAGTTCGAATTTGACTGTTCTTGAGATACAAACTGATCGTTTGCTGGAGAAGGATGACTAATGGGGGCACTCATTTGAGGCAGTTCAGCATTTGGATTCATGTTTGCCTGGAAAGAAGCCGCAGATGTTGCTCGCTGTTGAACTGGATAACCATCTTCTGAAGGAATGGCCTTGAAAGGAGTATCACCAAATGGATCTTCAAATGACTGCAGCAAAAAGAAAAGGGAGGGGGAACTACTAAGATTGACCCTAGGTAAGTAAAATGCAAATTGGTTTCTTGATCAGATAACATGCAAGTGGCAATGTGAAACTAAAGCACCGAGCTAAACTGAAAACTAAAAGAAAAAAGTAAAAAGCAGCACAAAAAAGAAAGTTACCAAAAAATCAATTGCTTCACCAATCAATACTACACTAGATTGTTTACCGTTTCCTCATTCATCCAGCTTACTAAAACCTGACCATACAAGGCATATATCTAACTATATAGCAACCAAGTTTTAAGGTTTCGACTTCTAATTAATAATAATAATAATAACGAAAAAAGTCATCTTCAGATTATGTCTGTAAGCATGGCTTCTTAGCTTATGCAGTTCATATAAGATACATCGATGCTGGTCCATAATTTGATTGATTGTCAAAGACATCACAGAAATGGAGGTTTTCTTCTTTACAAGACCTTCACACTCCTAGGAGATAGAAAATTTGCAAAGATCTGATGTCCAAGTATATCTCAGCAAGTGCACAATGGAGATCTGGAAGTTCACCTGATTAATAGAATTAGATGCTGGTGGTGCTGCAGCAAATGTAGATCCAAAGCCAGTGTCAGCAAGGGCATCACCTGGAGTGGCTGCTGTTGATGTAACTGGCATAATAGCTAATGGATTTGGAGCAAAAGAATCGGAAAGGGAACCAAGCAAATCCATTTTGGCACTATTGGTGGTGGTAGTGGAAGTAGGAGCAGCTGATATTGACAAAAGAAATAAAAGTTATCTTCTGTGTGTCTCCAACAAGCTTCCTATTATTATCATAGCTCTACCAACCAGTTTCCAGCTACATTAATATGTAAATACATAGAGGATTACATGTTTGATCAGAAAGCCAGTCCCTAATGCAGTGGGCAGTCATCACTGGTGCAGTGATAACCTGACTCTAAAATGCATCAGATGCCAATATGATGTCTGCAATTGTATCTCCTCAACCTCTTAACTATACCTCAATTTGAACACGACATTACATTAATATAGTTAATACATAAGGATAAGATTAAGGTCAGACATAAGACATACTAGACTGTCTAGTTCTTTACACATGAGGAAGTACTGGTACTCCCATGTGAATTCACCTTATCTAACATGCAAGGAAAAAAAAAAGATAAAACAAAAGGCAGTTGCTGGCTTCTGAACACAGTGCTGTAGAGGAGCAACAATTACTTTGATGTTTTCAATGCCGCTGTTCTTAACAATTTCAACAAGGGAAGGATGCAGGCATGAAGCGCAATATAAAATCAAATTAAAACAGACAACAGAATCAAATCTATATAAATTTCTTGAATTGATCGATCATAAGACAAGTACAGAACCAATCTTGCACACAAAGGTAGAAAATCATAAAAAGGGACTGGCCCACAGAAATATACAACATATACACAAAGTTGGAATGTTCTATACCTGAAAGTGGACCTCGGGGATCAAACTCATCAGAAGCCCCAAATTCTTGCTTTGCAGGGGAGACAGGAGGCGGAGGAGCGTGTACTTGTGGGCTAGCATCATTGTTTGCTGGAGGTGAAGAAGGTTTGGGAGCAGAGGTTGAAGTTTCTTGTTCCCTTCAATAAAGGAAACATATAAATTTATGTATTCAGATCCACCATGGATAATGTAACACAGCACAAATCACATTCACATAAAGCATCTATACCTTTCACTGTGAGCAGGACTTCGTGATTCATTTACAGCTTCCTCATAATTAGGGGGAGCACCAAGATTTTGCTCGGAAAATTTTCGATTGTGTCCTCTGCCAAAAGTATAAATAGTGAAAAGATATATATGATAGGGCAAGGAAAGCAACTGGAAACCAGGAGTCACAGAGTGCAATACCTTCCATCCTGAGAGCTATCATCAGCTTTGCTAATGCTGCCTCTGAAGTAAAAGCAGTAATAGTGTGAGGGGCCCTTAAAAGGATACTGGACAATGAACTTAATTTTTTCCTTTCTCTATCAGCAACTTCAGAAGTTCTCTCTCTCTTATGTTAATCTAAATTCTTTTCCCCTCTTGATACACAACTTCAAAGTTCTCTCTTATGTTAATCTTAGAAGTTATTTTATCCTTGAGCCTAGGCATCATCAGACAGAATAAATGGAATATATGCCTAACAAAAAATGGGGAAGTTCTTCTCCCAGCAAAGAAGATGCAACACGAGAATATTTTGGTCATTAGGCAGCAAAGTCAAATGACTTTTAGATCAAAAATCTAAACATCAAAATAAGATGCCATAGGACAATTTGTTAAAAAGTTTCTAAAAACAACATACCGAGATGAATATTGAACATCATCATCATAAGCCCTCTCTCTGTCTCTATCAGAGCTTCTACTTCTTCTTGGACCATACTGAAAATCATCCATGTTTTGACTTCTTCCCCGGTAATCATCATCTCTGTAACCATCTTTCCCATAGCGCTCTTCACCATCTCTGCTATACCTGTCTCCATCACGGCTGGAATAATCACCATTTCTGCTACCCCGATCATCATCCCGGTAGCTCCATTCTCTATCTCTATCATAGTTATAATCATCTCTGTACCGACCTCCATAACGATCATCATCATATCTGTCATTATATCCTCCTGAATTTGGCCTATACATTCCTCCAGCTGCAGACATGCTGCGAAACCTATTTTTTGCAAAATCTTTTATTAACAGACACACCAACAATATACATATGCCAACCGGACGCACAATATCAATGCCAATAAAAAGTACTCTTCGCGGTCAACATAACAGTTGTGACACTAGAATTGGACAGAAATCTTTATGATCATGTGTCAAGAGTTCCCTCAAGTAACAATTGCAAGATTAGTTTCCCAACTTAGACATCCATAAAAGTAGCCTTGCCTCTTTTCTTGAAAGTTTACTGCTAAATTGATGATCTAGCCCTCAGGAAAAACAGAACTTTCTTTGAAGTCATCAGAATAAATTATTGTATGCCAATGAACTTTAATCAATGATCAGATGTGAAGCAATGCATAGAGAGAAGCTCTTCTAGAATCTACACTAAATTAGATCAGCCCATGAACCCAAACTAGGGAAAAAAGGAAAAGATCAGCCCATGAACAGATCACATAAGTGATGACACATCATCAGCAAATTAGCAAGATTTCTATGCATAGCAGCAGCTTAATTCCTATCCAGAGAGTGGTCTCACTTGTCACGGTTGGCAGCAGCCTTCTGCCTTGCTTCTGCAATCCTTTCGTTGTCATTCACAAGCACTACAAGACTTTGAGATTTTCTCCTGACATTATTGCCCTGGTCCCTTCCACTAGAATCAATGTATTGAAAGTCGGACAATGTCTGATGATAAAACGAAATTTTGATAAGAAATCTGGTTTTTCTCATCAAAGAGCATAGGTGACAAAGGATAGATGAGCGTAAAACTGGAATATACTGATATAGGGAAAAGGAAATTACAGATATTTGGTAAGCATGCTCCCGGATGTCCTCTATGACACGTTCTGAGCCATGAGCAACCAGATATTCCAGCACAGTCAAAGCCTACACTAGGAGAAAAATATTACAGCGTCATCAAGACGCGATTCCATGAAGAAATAGATACAACAATCACTGGAAGATATAGCTGACATTATCTTGACCACTAGCTCTACATATACCCAAAACCTCTCCCCAAAATGCAATTGCACACATAAGGACACGAAATATATCTACAAGTAAATAGATATTATCAGGGTTTAAAACGGGAGAGGGGTAAACCCAATTGTCTTGAATCAGTATGCTGAATAATCTCAGATGTATTTATTTGACATGAAATAATAATAATAAAAAAAAAAGGATACAAACCTTGTAAACATGCCTCCAATTTTTTCCTGTATCATTGATCCGCTTCCAGATAACAGTCATGATCAGCTGGTACTCGTGACTGCATTGACAGTTAAAAATCACTAACCTCCCAAAATTAGAGGCAGGGGCTAAAAAAGGCTCTTCAAGCTTACTAGTTTCTAGAAGCTTGTGCAATATCCGCAAGCAACGTGCCATGTGGACCCCAGGGTTCATTGCTGGTGGCATCAAGAACCTACAAGAAGGGGGAAATGAGAACACTCCAAGAATCTGGATGCTAAACCTTCAGAGGAATGCATAAAGTAGAGAGACAAAGGAGAACTCAAAGACAGTTAATTCCAACTAATTAATAAGAATATGATAGATTATGTTTCCTGTACTTATTGTAGAATATGGCAAACGGATTCCTCACCTACACAATTTAGAAATTTGTTTAGAAACGTGGACTAGAAAATGAAGTAAGCAACCTTACCTTTTGCTCTATGCCAGGAACTTTGAGCACCTTCTTATTCACCTCTCTCTTGCTGCAAAGACAAAAGATAAGTAAGAAAAAGAGCAAAAACAATTATAAATTTTAATTACAGAAAACCTGGATCGGACATTTTTTAGCAGAATATCTTTTCAAAGCAAACTCACAAATCTCCAAGAAGCATTTGAAATTTAGTAATTCTAAGGCACATATAGTCCATGATGTAAAGTTTCAGATCACTGAACTAAACTTTTGTAGAAGCAGCTCAAACTTACATGTCTCTAACGGTTTGATCAAAGACTTTCTTCATAGTAGCTGCTGTCTGCAGAGGGAGTCCTCTTCAAATTTGAGAAAAATGGCACTCTCCACTTCACGGAACCTTCCTCAAAGTGATACGGTCCTGTTCATTCAGATAACCAAAAAACATTGAGAAAACAAAGAAAAAAGGGGGGAAAAAACCAATTAACAAGAATTTTTTTTTTTTTTTTTGGGAATAAGTCCATTAAGAAGAAATCATTGACCGAACGAATCGCAACAATCACAAATAACTTCATTTAAGTTCCAATGCTTATCATAATTGACAAAATCAAGCGTCCTAAAATAACTATCAAATGACAGGACATCCAATTCTCAAATTCATCTTTTAAAACAGCAATTATATGGAACAGAGATCTGGATCAAGAACAATCCCGACTCTGTTTCTTGTCCCAATATATATCGGATCCCAAACACAACCCAAAATTTGATTTAACTCTAAAGATCTCCTCATATTAACTCCAACAAATCCTCAAATCTCAAACCTTTACAAGAATTGCCCAAAGAAATCAAATATCTCAATCATCGACAAAATGCGAAACTTTACAAGAAATTCTAACGTATACAAGCCCCGCTCATCAAACAAAGACAGTTCAAGCTCCGATCACTATTCAAGATCAAAACTTCAACAATTTCCAATCATCAAACACAACATAACACTCGATCTACGCCAAAATAAACCGCGACGCCATTAAATAAACACAATTTATGCTCCATAAACGGTTGAAGACCAAAATTCTAACAGTTTCCAATCATCGAACATCATATAACTCATGTTTCGAATCAAAATCAACACAAAAATATGATGTAGCCGATTTCAAATGATAAAGAAACGATTGATCTAATTCAAGAAACACACAATAAGATCTGAAGAACACAATTAAGGAGATGAAAACAGCAGATCCAATTGAAAGAAGGAGAAAATCGAACCTGATCCAACGGATGAATCGGCAAAGAAGAAGGAGGAGGAGGAAGAAAGAAAGCAAGGTAATAACTTTCTGTTTGGAGAGAGAGAGAAACGAAAAGGTGCAAGACCTGGAATTGGAAAAGAAAATTATTTCTTTTTTTTTAAAAAAAAGGAATTAAATCGTATGGTTTTTCTGGGTATTTCTCTCTCTCTCTCTAAGTTTTCTTGTTCTTTCTTGTTTTTCTGTTTTCTCTCTCTGAATGCGGAGAGAAAATGGAGAAGAGGTAGAGAGAGAGAGACAGAGTGACAGCGCACCTTACACGCAGAAATCAAAGGAGCACTTTTTTTTCCTTTTTCTTTGTCGTTTTATTGAGTTTTATTTTATTAATTAATTACTTTCTTATATGGAGTTACTTTTCCATGTCCAAAATAAAAATTGAGTTACTTTTATTATTATTATTATTATTATTCTATTCCTAATCTTACTAAATAATTACATGATTCCGCTAGTTACGGGTTTATGTTGAGGATTTTGCTATATTTCCAATTAAATAAAAAGTTTCTATCTCAAATATTAAAAATAAAATAAAAAAAATAATTCTTTTTTTTTATTTTCTTCCCAATAAGATATTGATCTATTTTTAAGTTTTTATGATAAAACATATTTAATATAAACAATATTTTACATTTTTATTATATAAATATATAATTGAAAAGACCTGTTTTTCTTTTTCAATTGCATATATTTATTTTTTTTTCTTTTATTTTGTTATCTTATGTTTATATGTATTGCAACTAGTTAACTTACCAATCAAATGATTATTTGCATTGATTATGTTAAGTGCCCACTTTCTATGAGATTTGTGGTTGTTTATGATGCTTTTTATCTTGTAAATCAATATTGTTGTGGAAGTGGAGTGGAATGAGAGGCTTCAAGGAAAGCAGGAAGGTAAGAGTAGGAGGATGGGTGAAGGGCTAACCTCAGCAACAGCCTTGTTTGGTCAAATAGCATCTGCTCATTGAAAAGCCTACAATTTTGATCGGATCAAAAGAAGGTCAAAGCAAAATACATTACTTCTAGATCTTATGATTTTGATTCTATGACTATGCTAAGTACATCATGGAAGATAATAAGAAAAGTACAAGTTCAATTATAAATTTAATATTTTATTTTCATTAAAATTCCTTGTAGCATATCGATGTTAGTCTTATATCCAAATAAGATATCGAGGTTTAATAGAGAATCATGATCTATATTCTTAATGGATTATAAACATTCTAAGATTATCAAAAGGATTAGTATTTTAGCTTATAATTCAGATGGAAATATTGTTTTAACGTTGCTATTTTTAATACATATATCTCAAAATAGTTTTTCAAATGGCATTCTATAATGTAAAATATTTAAAGTTTGAACATAAGCAAAATGTTAATATTTTGCTTGACTCATTTAAACATTAATGATCTATTTGCCAATGCATTTATCTCCATTGTTTTCACCTTTATTGGAAAAAAAGTTTTAAATCAATTTGAATATAACCTTTTGAAAGTAAATGTTTAGAGGTTGCATCTCTTTTCCATTTGGATGGCTATGAGTATGTGAACTAATTGATATCTACCTAATCAAGCTTGATAGAATATTTCTTGATCAATAGTGGGATAGGTTTCATATTCAATTTTCATATGTTATGTTTGGTTAACTTCATAAAGATAAAATAGAATAACTATCTATTTCTTATAGACCTAATCCAAAAAATAAAAACATATGGTGCAATTAAAATAAACTCACAAAATATTATCTACCTATTTTCTTGCTCAAATGATATTTATGTATGAAAATATAAAATTTTCCATATTCTAATTAAATATTTATAATCTTATGTTCCATGTTTGGTCTAACATCGACTATTCTATATTCTTATCTATTGGCAACCATAAACATATTAAGAAAGCCTACAAATCTTGAGGAGACATGTTCTAGTTTGGTCACAATAGGGTGCGGGAAATTGGATAGATGATTCAAACCTACTTGAATTAAATTTGTAAATCAGGTCTAATGCACTATAGGAAAACAATCTTTCTTTAGTTGAAAATAATTTTTTCGTATGAAATTTCTTTTGGAATTCAATTGCTTGTATATAAGACATGAGTTCTTAACTTGCTTGTAAGTTGATTTACTTAATTCATATATAAAGCAAGCCCTAGATTCTCTTAAAGTTTGAGGACAAATAGCGTTCAACTTTAAATCTAATGAGATATTTGATCACTTTGATCAAGATTCTTTTTGGTATGCGATTCTAGCTTGATTTTACTCATTTCCTTTGGTGCTAATAGTTGATTGTCACTAATCAGTCAATTGCATATCAGTTGTCAATTTATAGTGGCAATTCTATTTTAGTAGATATTTACAAAGGATTTTTTTTTCCTATTATAACTATAACTTATACATTAGAGATATCTAGAGTGAGTAGATACAAAATAAGTATGATATGGAGCTTAACTTATATTCTTTAGTGCAAGTTTTCAAAATTTGAAATTTAAATCTATTGTATAATAGCCTAAAACCATTTTGAAACTTGTACTTTGTAAAACTCAGAGTATATCAAACTTAAAGTTTTGACTTGTAAGAAAAATGAACTAAAATACAAAGATAAAGAATAAAGCACCTTTTATATGAGAAGTTAGTATGCATGTTTTTCTTATAACGACAAAGTGATTGCTAATGGGAAGAAAAAAGATAAGGAAAGCAAAAAATATCAGTAAATATAGGGTTAGTAACATGGACGTAATGGGATAAGAGAGGTAGAGAATGGAAATATCATATATTTAAAATTGATAATTATTATTTAATAATTTTTATTTAGTGTATATAAGGTATTTTAAAATTTATACCATATATACTTTAGAGTCAAGGTCAGGTCTAACGAGGTTTGAAGGGGTCCCAACCCCCCAAACTCTAAAAAAAAAAATTATTATAAAAGTTTACTTAAAAATGAGAAAGTATGTATATTATATGTACATTATAAGAGTAAAATATAATGAATTATTCATTATAGCTGAGTTATAAGGTAAAATGTTTTAAAATAAAAGGTGATGGGCTTAGTTTCCATGAATGCCATTACCTTTTTTTTTTTTTTTTCCATGTTGCATTTATTCTTATGCTAGCATTCTTTCTTTCTTTCTTTTCTTTCCTTTTTGACAATTAATAATATTAAATTTCATTTAATACAAATCATAGTTAAATAATACGTTATTTTGAGTCGTTAGTTGTTCATTATTGTATATCATAAATAATAATTGCATTAACAATACAATGAATGCTTTGATCTTATCGCATAAAGTATAAATAAATAATAAGTAACAATAAGCACATAACTTGATATACTTTACTACAATTAATATCATGAAAATAAATATGGATTATTGAATAACCGAAGACTAATAATTTTTGTAACATTGTTAATGATACAATCTTATAAAGTCATCATTAAGGGAAAAAAGAAGAAGTATACTTATATTTATATCATTTTACTTTTTCTACTTTATTTGTATTTACCTTTTTAAATATTTTTTTTACATTCTATTCTTATTAACAATAAAATTAACACAAGTTAGTTTTATGTATTAATTATTTAATAAATTGATGGGTAAATTTCAATATTAATATATATACACAACAATGAAAAAATAAGATATTCTTTAGTTTCTTACTAAGTGTATTGAGTACTCTTAATCATTTCTATAAGAAAAAAAAAAGAATTAAAGTTTCTTTCTTATTAAGTATTATGGTGCATAATATATATATATATATGAATAATCACAATATTGACTTAAATATAGTGAATCTGCTTCTCCCCTTCCCAATCCCATGATTTTATGCCTACCCCTACTTAAAGTATGGTTTTCAAGATAGGTACTCTCTTATTGTAAAATATTGAAAAAAACATAAAATAAAATGAGTTATAAAGTATGAAGCACTAACGTAAAACACATTTATAAGAGAGTTTTTTTTTTTTTTTTATCTTTTAGATAGTAGACTATAAAAGTCGCATGAAAACCCCTAAGGACACTTTTCTCTTTTGCTAAAGCATTACTCTCTCTTTGTCATTTAGGAAACCTTAACCTATATTGAACTACACTCCAATGACACAAGGACTTCTAATTCAATGTACAACCATAAAGGTAAGTATTCCTAATTAATTGACGTTATCATGTATTCTTCTCTTCAATGAAAAATTGGTTAAGATGTAGAGTTTGTGTCAATTTAGGGATTTTAGTATTACAACTTTGACTCTGAAGTTGCTAAATCAAACAAATTACGAGCTTTTGATTCAATCTAAAATAAGTAAGTACTCTAACCATGTTTAAATTTACAAATTGAATAGCTTTCTATAGTAGATTGAGGTGTTGCAAGAATTGATAAGTATTGGAATGGAAGAGGGATGAAATAAGAAAGAGATTAGAGGAATTTGTGCGTTTTCGAAAGGTACATAGCCAGGTATACGAGCGTATACCTACCTGCGTTGAGATGTGAAGAAGAATTGTGAGATGAATGGTACAAAGCTAGGTAGACAGGCATGCACTAGCCCATGTTGAGGGGGTATATAATCAAGTACACAGCCGCATACTTTGGTGTGCTAAGAAGGCCTTATGCACAATAGGGTACACGGCCATGTTCCTTCTATTTCGGTTTTTCTTTGTTTCTAAGCTAGTTTTATCTATAGTAGAGCAATGGGGGAAGGGAAATAAACAATAAACTCTTAGTTGAATAACTTAACAAACTTAGGATATGTTTATAAGATAGAACTAAGTTTAACTTCTTACTACATAATAGGTTCATATAAGATTTATAGCTGTAGTCAAGGTGAAATTGAAATTGTTTCTTCAAGTACGTGTTTATTGTGTTTACTATTTGTATATGTTAATGATAGAAATTGAATGAACTAAGTAACTATATGCCTAAGGACTTATTTACTGGCTGTGTATGGCTTAACTTAGGGCTAGATGTGGTAGATCCCTAGAGGGCACTCATTAATTGGTATGTGGCATTGTTCTTGTGGAGTTGTATAGTTAAGGGATTATGGTAGATTTTAGGAGTATTAGGGTTGAAGGTAGCGGTTTTTGCTACCATTTAGAATGTTGGAGCCAAAGGTGGTAGTTTCCAACCTAGAATACAGTGTAGCAGGGTCATAAGTATCTATGTATTGATTATTGGCTAATTCAAAGATAAGTAATGAAATGGTCGTGAATTATCTGTTACATTATATTTATGTGTATACTATGATCATTATGGCAAATGAATGTATTTTATATTCACATATTGAGTTTAGACCCAACCCTTTTTCTTTTTTCGTTATAGGTGGGTATGATGAGTATGCTGAGTATGATGAGTTTGGGAATGTATATTATTACTATCATGACGATGTTAATAGAGATTACTATTACTATTATGATGATGAATAGTTAGGGATAAGATTAGATGATCATTTATTTGACACTTTACTGGAGATTTTATGTGTTGTTATGTTTTAGTTATTAATAATCAAGTAAGTGTTGTGGTAGACTTGTCTATGATGATAGTTACTTTGAGAAGAAATATTCTTATTTATCTTTTAAGTATTGTATGGTTGGAATGACTTATCTATGAATTATTTGTTTAATTATCCTAAAGATGCATTTATGTAAACGTGAAGGAAAGTCAAATAGATTTAAAGTATAGGTATAGTCCTAAATTTTTGTGTATCACTACATTATAGGAACATGTGGCGAGCTATGGTGTCATAGGTTTTAAAGCGTTATACTCATCCTAAGATACCATGCAAAGTTTGCACAATAAATTGCCACTAAATATACTTTGTTATCTTGATATGCCTAGCACTTCTAAATTGTCATTACTTATGAATGGTTTAAAAGTGCTAGACATACTAGTATCAAGTATATTTTAAGATTGGTTATTACATAAATTGGTAGTCAAGCAACTGCTTATAAAGTATAGATACAATTATTCCATTATTCATGAAAGATTGTTGGTAAACAATTTCACCTAGTTCTTTTATTTCCCATTTGTGGTTACCTTCCAACTCTTAAAGACTATATAACCCACATAAAAACGTGTGGCCACTAACTTCTTAGAATATTTAAAAAGGCCAATCCATTGTAACTTACTTTTTAGAATATTATTCTTTTGTAGGAGTAGAACATGTTCGAATTCTCCACTTATTCATCCCTTATGTACTATGAAATAATTAGAAAAAACATGCCCTTGTTTTTACATTTTTTAACCTTCAAAATATAATACATGGGATAGAAAATTAATGTTAATTATATATATATATATGCAAGTGTGCTTTCATTATTTTTTACTTCTGTTAAAAATAGATATATGGGACGTACGTGGGACTCAAAAGAGAACAATAATATCAAAAAGTTAAATAAAAATGAAAGACGGAAGAGTTTTATATAAATAATTATAAATTAAGAAAGACAAAACATGCATATATAATGTAAAAACAAAACAAAACATAATTGTATAATCTATAATTAACCTAAAAGATTATTATTGTATTTGTGGTGCCTTTTAAAAGTTGGCTACCATACAATTACCCAAATAATTTTATGACTTGTGGCAAAGGTACAGCCCATTATGAAGCAGATACAACCATGCAAATGGTGAACAAGCAAGATAACTCATGCCATCCAAGATGGCAACAAGCAACAATAATGAAGTCAATTATGTACCATATTCATTTCAATAAGCCAAAAAGGAGTAATTCCTTGGTGGAGGTTCTATGGACAAGGTTGTAGTTGAAGTGCATGGAAACTTCATCACGTACACGTGTGATAGAGAGACAAAATAATAATGTGGTGGTGTGGATGCATAGCTGTTTGATCACGAAATGTCAATACAAATTAGCATTTTTTAGGTTGTCTTACTTTTTCTCCTTTGAATAACTCAATTAACAAGTGTGTTTCAACTGGTGCTTCTTAATTTTATACTTGAATTATGTAGTTGATGAAAGTGGGTACTTATCAAGTTATTTTATGCAAATTCCAGACCATTATTATATGCAAACTATATAACATTAGTAATACTAAAGATCATTTATTTCATTTTTTTTGTTTTTAATTTATCGACTAGATTGCAAAAACGATTCATTATGGTGAGATTGTTTTAAGAAATAATATTTTGTAAGTTTTTTTTTTTATCTTAATTATAATTAACTCTATATTTTGTAAATATATTGTTGTAATATTTTCAATAATATGTGGTGGCTATTGGCTTTTAACATCATGCAGCAATGGAAGGCAATAGTAGCTATTGGCCTTGGCGGAAGTAATTTCGATAACAAGAACATTGTTTTAATAAAAGACTAGAACAAGATCTCTTCCTTCCCTTTCCATCCTTGTAAACAATGTGGTTGTTTTGAAATTTATTTAATTTAAATTAAAGCATTTGAAATTTTGATATAAAGATCTAAGTGAATTTCCCAATATAGAACTAAGTCTTAAAACCTTCTAATTTTTGTAATAAAGTTCTAAAATTTATTTGAAATGTGACATCGAGTCCTAAATTGTTTCAAGTTGCCGTATAATCGAGTCTCCTTTTAGCTTCATCACTTTCTTTTTTGTTTTTATTTTCTTTTTTTTTTTCATTATCATCATCTCAGCCTATATTCTACTAACATCAACTTCCATAAAAGAGGTATAAAGAGTCAACCCCTATTCACAAACTACTTAAGTTTGATTCAATCTTTATATGAGTTCAATTTGATAACAATTGAGTTAAGTTCAAGTTTGAGTTGTTTGAAGTATTTTATCAAGCATATCTCGAATTTTATAATATTTGACTTGATTAGCTCAAGATTCTGATAGTTGAATTATTTTAATTAAAAGAATAATAATATTTTAGAAGATTGAGCTTGAATGAACGTAATTGAGTTAAGCTTAAGATTTTCGCGGCCCACTTTGAATTGAGTGAAAACTGAAAATTTTAAATTTGATGAAGCTTAAATCAAGTTTGAAGTTTGAAAACTCAACATTGAGTGGTCTTGACTTGATCCATTTATAGCTTTAACTCCTACTAATTTAACAAGACCCAATGCGTTGCTTCAAGCATATGACTAATCACACCAATCATCATTATTGTCCAAACTCATTTTTATAGTATAAATAAAAAGATTAAATAATAATATCATATTTAATACCCGAATTTTAGATTACCTTTTAATTTAACATCTAAATTTTTTAAATATCAATTTCAATACTTAATTAAACTTTGCCATACTACTTTTACTAGTCAAGCTAACTTCATTACTTTCCTTGAATCGAAGTACACTATATGCTAATAAGTACATGACATGTGTGCACAAGTTTAAAAAGTTCCACTAATGAACATCTACCTATGTATATATTGCATGATTTAATGTTATACATGCCAAGTGACATAAAAAAAAAAAACTTTACTATAGTAGCAAAATTAAACTAAAATACGCCATAATAAATAAAAAATAGGGAAAAAAAGGTTTGTTCTCTTTCTTGAAGCAAGTTCTTAGAAGTACAATGGAACACGGTGTCTTGAATGGGAAAACAGTGGTAGAAGAGCATGTCCTAACAGCGAGAATATGGCAGTAAGGTTGTTCACCGACAAGTTACCTTTATACACAACTCTCTCTCTCTCTCGCTGGGTTTTGCTATTCTGGAAGGCTAAATTCTTCTCTCTCTAGAAGAAAGCATCCTCTTCTTCATCATTTTGAAAATCTCCATTTTCAATAAGGATCATATACAGGGAATCACAACCAAACCCTAATTTCCCAATTTGGTGATTGAACTTGTTAATCACATTGCTTTTCCCCACGACAGTCGGGTTCTTCTCTATTGCTCTCTTCCTTTTCCTTGGCCTCATTTTCGATATTAACTCTTGCCATTCTCCTTCCAGCCTTGCTGCCACTTACAGAAGCGTCAACGTGCAAACAATTTTCAGTCCCATGCTACCATTTAGATAAAGTTTGGGTCTTTTTAACTTTGTTGTTCTTCGATTGTCTTTGAGTGTTGCCATTCGGATAAAGTTTGCATCTTTTTAATTTTATTGTTCTTAAAAGTTTTTGTCTTTCTAATTTTATTGTCCTTGAGTTGTCAGGGGTTTGGATTTTTAATTTTATGTTCTTAAGTTGTCTTTTTATGTTGCAATGTAGATAAAGTTTGGATTTTATTTTATTTTTTTAAATTTTATTATTCTTTGTTGTTTGTGAAATTGGATATATTCATTGATATCAATTGTTGATATAATCTTTGCTAATCATTTCTTTTAAACTCTTTGATTGATTAGAGGAAGCAAGAAAAGAGGGAGACCAAAAAAAGTTAAAACATTAAATAATAATATTTTTTTAGGTTAATTTATTTAAAAAAAAATTATATCTTAATGAGTTGGCTTTTAAAAGATTTTTTTTTTTTCAATATATGGTGACATGTGTAGTGGCATTATTTGTTGAAAATATTACATTGTTTAAAGACTATTAACAAAATTAGCTTAAGTAGGAAAAGTGATATGGCAAAGTTTAATTGAATAGTGAAATTGACCGTTGAGAAGTTTGACTATTTAATAAAAAAATAACATAAAATACAACTATTAAATACAATTTTATCTTAAAGATTAAAAAGGTTTAGGACTTGATTCCATTTTTTTTACTTAGGGTGTGATTATTATGAGTATTAGGTTATATAATCATTTTATATTTAATATTAAATAGTTTTGTTTTCTTTACTTTATGCACTTGTGTAATGTAGCATACGCTAGTTGTAATAACCACTGTAAGTGTCTTCAAGGAGAAAAGGATGCTAGCATGCATGCTGTAAATCCCATCTAATAGCCGCAAAGCAATTGTATGGTCTTTCTAAAAGCAACCATAACAAAATTTGGTCCATTATAAAATATGACAAAACTTTGGTGAAACTAATGATCTAGTTATGCTTTTCCTTTGAGTTTGCATCCTAGGTCAAAAGGATTGGTATTGGTAACTCATTTGGATAGTTCACTTGCTTTGGTTATGGACCATTTAACTTGCAAAATGTAACAACCTATAGTGGGATAAATACTATCCATGTGGTTCAAAGAGATGGGTGTTATCTCATTATCACAAATGCATGTAATAGCATGCAAGTTGTCAACCATTATGTTATATGCAAGAATAATCATATTTATGCAAGGAGGACAAAATCCCTTCCTGATATTAATTTAAACTAAGTTACTTGATTGGTCATTGTGAAGTTACAGGCAAGCTTGGACTATCCCATGGTCACCCATTTCACAACTTAGGTTCGATAGCAAAACATAAGAGCAACCCCAAGGGGTTATATTTCACTAGTTCCAAATTGGACCAAACAATAATTTGGCAATAGCATATGCTTATTCATGCATAAGAAGTAACTAATTGACAATTTGGCTGCCATTTAGTATAGTATGGTGTGAATCTCTAACCCCTTACTAGGCTTTGCTTTTTATCACTCCCTCAAAGCTTCCTTTGTAGATACAATGAAATGCCTAAGAATTTATTTTAAAAACAAAAGCTATGCAGTATTCCCACCCTAGCTTGTATTTAAGTTAATTCACCATTTTGTTTTATTTTCTACAAAACCTTAAATTGATAGAGTTTAACTCCCCCCTCTTCTAGGCTTTTCATATCTTTCTCTCGAAACTTAAATAAATACATAACATAGAATAGTTTTTTTTTAAATAAAAATTGAGGCTTCTTGAAAATTAAGGTTTTCTAAATAAAAATTGGCTTTTTGAAAGGTTTTTCCTAATAAAAATTAGGATTTTTGGGAAATTAGTTTTTTCTCAATAAAATTATGTTTTTTTTTAAATTATGTTTTTCTTAAGAAAATTAGTTTTTTTTTTTATTACAGTATTTTTTAAAAATTTGAGGATTTTTCAGAAAATTATTATTATTTTTTAAATTAGGAACTTCTTTAATTGAATAGAAAAAAAAAGAACACAATAAAAAAATGAAAAATCATAAAATATCAAAAAATTTAAGATTTAAAAAGTAATCGATAGTAAGAGTTCTCGATAAGGAACTATGATGGTACGATGCTTTGAAACGAGTACATCCAAAATTGAAGTGGCTATAAAAATAAAAAACATATATCTTTTTATTTTTTTTTCCATAAATAATTATATATTTCTTTGCTAGTCAAATTTAGAACAAGGACAAGTCCTTTTTATTGAAAAGCTTTATTTGGTAGCTTTAACTTTTAGAATTCAATGTTTTGGAACCTTTAATTTTCGATTTTCAATTTAAGCAGTGTCCTTTAATTCTCAAATTAATTTTAGAAACTGCTAAGAGAAAGAGCAGCAATTGCAGCTTCTTTTTGACAGTGATCCTTTTGATGCATGGGCTCAATTTTCAATTTATTTAGCATGTGAGGATAAGTTGTTAAGGTAGAAGGCTACTGTCCAGTGAGCTAAAGAGGGTGAAAAAAACCCAAGATATTGCTATGCTACTTTAAAGAATAGACAACTCAAATCTAAAATAATTTGGAAAAAGAACCTTCAAGGTTATTGCATAGATGATGTCGTAAGTAATCTGTTTTTTTTTTTTTTTTTCATGAAGCACCTCATCGTTATAAATTATAATAAGTTTTTTTTTTTTTCACTTAATGGCAGAAGGATGAAGCATATGAGGAGAATTAGATAGAATTGGATTAGAATACCCAAAACATATCAATCAAATATTATTATATTTAGGTATTGTGCTTGGCTTGGGTAAGAGACAAGGATATGATATTGACCCATTCAAGTTTTCTAACTGATTAAAAGATTAAACTTGTTCATGCATTAGTTTATAAATTATTCAAATGATAGTCTTGAATATTGGTAAGAATTTCTTTTGAAATAAACTTGTCACGGCTAAGTTCATTTTTTAACTTGAAGGAAAGTTTTTCAAATAATTTTAATGAGATGTGGCTTTCATATGTTATAAATGGCTTACACAGAATTTGATATTTATTCAAGGAAGTTTAAGATTTGTTTTGGTAGTCTCTTCTATAAAACTTGTTGGAGTATTATTAAACAAGATGTCTTGGAGGTTGTTACAGGTTATTTCAATGGTCATCTTTGCCCAGATATTTTACTTGTACCTCTATTATGGTGATCCAAATAAATCCAATCCTAGTGATTGGGAAGGTTTTCTCATGATTAGCTTGTGTAATGTTTATTAGGTTAATTTTGAAAATTCTAGTATGGTGTCTAAATTCATTTCTTCCCCCCTAACATTTGGTGGCTAACCAAATTGCATTAGCTAAAGGTTGTAGCATCGTAAAGATGTTTTAACAACACAAGATTTAGAGCACTCTATTAAAACAAAAGTTAGGATAAGAGATTCAATGATCGAACTAGATATGGAAAAACCATGCAGTAGAGTGGATTGGAATATCTTTATGAATATGCTTGGGATTTTACTTTTTGGTTCATGATTACTCACTTATTCTTGGTTTTTATTGAATATTAATGGAAGTTTACAAGGATCTTTCCATCGTCTAGAGATTAAGACAGAGATCCATTACCTCCTATTCTCTTTGTGATTTGTTTAGAATATATTTCAAGTCATTTGGTGGAAATTTTCCTTCTATGGTTTATGAGGCCGGTTCTAAGAAAGTGATATCTCATGACTTTTGTAGATGATTGTCTTATTTTTGTAAATGGTTCTCAAATTTCCTCCATAAATTAAAAGACTTTTTCAAAAGTTATCAACTTGCTTAGGTCAAATGATCAATCAGTTGAAGCGTCCTCCTTTGTTGACAAGAATAATTCATCTTTCATTCATAAAGTAGGATTCTCAGTTATACTCAAGGAGATTTTCCAATCACTTATTTAGGTAATCCATTGTCTATGGGGAAAAAATAAGATCATTTTTCATGGTATTTTGCAGAAAGTGAAGAATAAGCTAGATAATAAGTTTAGTTACGTGTTAGTTATAATAAGTATATTTAAAAAAATTATTATTTATGTAAAACTCACGAAACTCGTAGCATTTAGCATCATAATAAATAAAAGAAATTACTAAAAGACTCTAATGTTGATCGCAAAAAAAAAAAACCTAAATTAAAAGAATAAATCCCTCAAAATAATAATAATAATAATAATAAATCATGCACGAAATTAGGTCAAATGATAAGATAAATTAAAATTTTAGACTTAAGGTCGTCAAATAAAAATTTCGAGTAAATATTTACCCTTGAAATAGTCAAATTAGTTTAAACGTAAAGTTTCGTAATAAAATATTAAAATTACAAAATCTATAAATACTATTGCGTGCACGAAGATACACCAAGAATCTAAACCTTAAACATAATAAAATATAAAATAATATATATATATATATATATAAGCCGTGGAGGACCCATGACCACAAAAGAAAAAAAAAAGGGAGACAAAAACAAAGAAAAACACAAGACGAAGTAGAGGACCCACGCTGAGAAGAAAACGAAAGGAAAACAAAAAAAAGAAAAATGAACAAAAAAATTCATATCTTGCACATCTGATCGATAATTCGAGACTACTAGCACGTTTCTCGAGGTGAGTGCAACTCAACTAGATCATTTTTTCACGAAAACGGAGTTAGTTTCCAAAAGTTAAGTATAAATATCAAATAGGTGTAAAAATTAGTATTTAGCCTAAAATTAGTTGTAATAGCTAGAAAAACAATAGATAGGGCAATCCAGATCAAGAATAGTATGTAATGATGTATTTTTCCTTAATTTTTTAGGTGAAGGAAATTTCAATCCGGAAATACTCGAAGACTACTCCGACTAAAACCAAGAAAAATGAGACCCAGGTAAGTGAGACTCTATGTCGTGTTGTATTGTATGTATATTGTTGATTACGTGTGATTTATTAGGAATTTTGCGTTTTCATATATATATATATATATATCTGTGTATAGGTGCTGTATGTGACCACTGGGCCCTCCCCTGGTGCGCGTTTGTGTGGAAACTTCCTTTGCTGACTACAGCAAAAAGATATATATATATTTGTATGGAGTATTTGTGTTTGCTAGATGCTTCCTGTTTTGTAGGGGTGTGAGGCCTTTCTTTTCTCCCTATTGTTATAGCAAACGACCTTATATATATATATACATCCTCAGTACGTATTGTGCTTATTGGAAGGTGCTGGGTGTTTTTCTTTTCTTTTTGTTCATTTGGCGTGCGTGTGTGAAGTTTTGGTTGCGATATCAACATATATATATATATGCTTACACACTGGTTGCTGGGGCTGATTACATATGTATTTGTATGTTCCCATGGTTGCTGGTCAAAATTAAGACCTTCCTTTCTTTTGCTGCGGAGTGAACATAGATATATATGTAAGTGTATAATGGTTATAGCATTATTTCCTTTCCTTCCTGTTGCTGTATACATAGATATATGTCCAAATAGAACATAGTAGGCCGTTAGGTTCTTTTCGTTTCCTTTCATGTGTGTAGGTGTGTAATGGTTCTATTGATGGTTGTGCGGTTGATAACCATATACATGTATATGTTGGAGATTTGGCTAAGAAATGGGAAGAAGGGAAGCCCCGGAGTCTTGTGCGGGTTATAAATAGATATGTATATGAATATGATGTTTGGAGGTTGGAAACAGACTGCTGAGAAGTGGAAGTTGGCATGGAAATATTATGTGTATATGTTTATATGCGCACCTTATTGGATTGGGAAACTAGTTTAGGAATGTTTTGTATGTAAATATTTATATGTGGGATGAAGAAGGCGGAAATGGAAATTCAACTTGAATACGTGGGCTATAAGATGAAATGGAGGTGGGAGTTGGGATTATATTGATATTGGTATTCTTGTGAGCTTGTGTGTTAAGGAATTTAGGAGGGTAGAAATCCATGATTGAGGATGAGAGATAACATGTATATAGACATGTATTAGCACATAGGTGTTGGATCTCTTTTCCTTAGTGAGTAGGCGTGGTTTCGCTAGTAGGAATAATGGGAGATGACATGGTACGTGCATTGTTGACGATTGTGTAGATTGATGAGAAGATTTTAGACATGTGTGGAGGATGTTTGAAGCGAAGGCTGAAAGAAGTGGGTCTAAGGAATCGATCTAAACTATAAGTATTTGCATATATCATAAGTTAAGAAAGAGAAGTTAAGTTGCCAATAGTCTAAGTCCTTACCATCATAGCTACATATGCTAGGTGTAAGCGAGATAGAAATATAGGATATTGAAATGGGCATAAGCCGTAGACATATAGGGTATATAGGATTAAAAGAAAGAGGTACTTGTAGTTGAGCATAAACAATAGACATATATCTTAATGTCGTAATATGTATAGATAAAGGAGAGATGGAAATCTCACTTAAACTTCATGCACCATAGGTATACATATATATATATATCTAGGGACAAGATATATAATTATAATTAAGAATAAGAAGTCTATTGCTTGATGATCTCTTACTAGATTTTATGGATGTTGTTCTCTTATTGATGTTGTGGATGTATCTCGCTTCATGAAATGATTGAGTGCATTATGAATAGAATGTATGTTGACATGGTTGTCGCTTGTATATACACTTGACCTTGAATGATCACCTTAAAACCTTAACTAATTATTAAACGTATTAAAAACCTGACATGCATTGCACGAACATTGCATTGTTCAAGGCCATCACAGCTACAGGGCGGGTTGGAAGTAATCAAAGGATTATTGTTCTGCCAAGTGCAAACTAAGTGACTAGGAAATTGTTGTGCCTTGACGGTTCCGAGTTTAGCTTATCTCTTGAGGGTATGTAAATGCTCGGTGTATAAGAGACACTCGAGCTTAGATCACTTAAGTTAAGACACAGTCATAATAAAGTGATAAGAATCCCTAACCAAAGGTCTGATGGTGTGTAAATGCTATGATGGTGGCTCTAGAATCCCTGACCCAATGTCAAGGGGGTATGTAAACTCTAGACATCACGTTGGTTATCAGAAGACCATGTGAGATGCTACATTCATATGATTATTTATGCATAGTATTTGTTTTGACAACTTGCTTGAAATTATTTATATTTGTTGCAACACTGAGAGATTGCACCCTATTTCACTAAGCTTTTAGCTTACCCTCATATAGATTTTGTCTTGTAGGTCATGACTATCAAAATTTCCTTATGAAGCGGCAAACCAAGGTAAGTGCTTGTCGCATAACTAAGGGCAAGGTTCATAGGAAGGAATGCGAGGACTAGATTGATGTAGTTATTGCTAGACTTGATTCTGTAATAGTTGTAAATACTTGTAAGTGATCCAATAGGATCTTGGGTGTACCTGTGGTTGTGTAATGGGACCCATTAGAGGCCTTGTGATAATATAGTTGTTGAATGCTTCCATTGAATAGGGAATGTTATTATTGTGATTAACAGGCACGATGCTTGAGATGAGAGGCTTTGCGATTGCTTAACGGGGGATTGGGCAATTGTGGCGGGTTGTCACGTGAAGTACTTAAAGTGGGGCATGACAATTTATCTTTCATATATTAGAATTTTATTGATATTTAGGTGCCATTAATCAATTCAGGTAATATATTGATATTATTAAAACCTTTTTCACATTTGTGACTTTTGGTTTCGACACTTGGTCTGAAAACAGTAAATTCACCCCTTTGCTGTATTTATGTTAGATAATTAGTGGAATCTTCAAAAGTTGCAGCAATTCTTAAACTTTGATTTTGTGAGCAGGAAAACTACCATTCCTATAGAGCCTGGAAATTTCTAAATCGATATTTTCATACTTGATCCCTTTTGCCAATATAAATCGCAAGACGAATAATAAGGAAACTATTCTCTTTTTTGTTGAACTACTTTTTTTAAAATTGTAGTTGCCGTTGACCAAGGATATTGAAAAGAAAAAGTTAAAATTAATTAAGATGGTTGATTTTAATAAAGAAACATCAGTCTTTTTGTTAATCAAAAGATTTCGGGCTTGGAGATATTGAACTTCAAAGATTACTACCATAAAGATTTTCCTCTGGGGTTTATTTTTTCGATGAAATTGACCAATAAAATTAAATACTATTTATTTGCAATTAAAAGAGAAAAAAAAACTTTTTAAAGATTGAAAAATATTATCTAATTTTATTGAGGAAAATGAATTTTTTATTTTGTTATGCTTGCTCCTTATGGATGTTTACATACTCGTTATAGGATCAAACTAGTCATAATTCTTTTTTTTTTTTCTTAAAAAAAACCTATTTCACCTTCCATTTTTCATTCAAAATGTTAATTATTATAATTTTCATTCCCTTTTTATTATTTTTTGTTTTCTAAACTTTATTTGAAAAATGACCTTAATTATGAAAAATTTATTCATTCTTTTATTTTTTAAACAATTTTTTCTTTTTATTTTCACGGGATTTACTCTAACCGTATGTTTACTTAGAGGAAATAACTATTCTATTTTCTCCTTATTCTAAGTAAAATTGCTATTACAGTGTTCAATTTAATTTTAGACATTGAATAGTAATTTCCAAATTCATTATTTTAAGTTTATATGGTTTTATTACTTAACAAATAAGAAAGAATAAAAAAAATGATGGAAAACATAAATTTAGAGATGAAAAGAGGAAATAACAAGTAAAAAAAAAATGGAAAATGTAAAGTAAGAGGTGGCATTAGTTTAGCCATTTAGGTTATTAACTTAAAGGCTTAGACTCCTTTATTTCTTTTTTACTAAAAAAATTATTGGTTGAAAAATATAACGTTATTATTTCTTATTTATTTATAAATATTATTTAATAATTTTTTATAAGATTTATAGGCTACCTTCAAACCTATAGAGCCTATATACCTTAGAATACAGGTTTTAGAGTGTGTATATGGTAGAAAGATCTCTCATATTTGTACCTTATCCTATGAGAGTAGTAACTAGAAAATTCATACCTCGAATCTACCCTATGATCTTCAATACCCATATGGAATTTATCCATTTGAACTGGATACAAGTGAGTATCTTGCAAAATAGGATTATTCGCTCACGTCTATCTTTAATTTATGAATTGCTATTGAATGATTCATTATTATCTTCACCATAAACGACTTGTGTTTCTAAATTAGACCTTGTAAAACGAGATTACTCACTCACCTTTATCTTTAACTTATGAATTGTTATTCAGTAATCCATTATTATCTTTATCATAAATGCCTTGTGTTTCTAAATTAGACCATTCCGGTCTCATTGTTTATAGTAGAGGATAATTGATATTTTGATTTTATTCTAATATAATTTCTTACATTAGTTTTATGTCAACTAAATAATATAATAGATATATAATAATGATTATGCTTTTATTCAATTTTTATTGAATTTTAATTTGATTCTTCTTTTATTCTATATTGTGAAGTGGACAGTCTATAAGACTTTGGAATCACTTTTTCATTTACTATGGCAAAACTTGAAATTTTAAAGCAAACTAAAATGTACTTAAAACCGTTATTGTTATTATTATTTTAAAAGAAAGTGACTTTTATCTTAAACGTATATTGAAAATAATTTATTATTTTTCTTAAAAAATTTAATTAAAAGAATTCATTTTTTGGTTAATTTTTAACCTTATTAATTATTAATTTAATGGAAATAAAAAACCAAGGAAGAAGAAGTGTGCACGATGGCTATAATGGAGAGGTTCGTACCTAAGCTTAGCTGTGGTGCGGTAGTGCAGTGGACATGTCAGATGAATTCTTCTGGTGGTGATGTGCTGCTAAGGTCTTGGGTTGGAGTCGAGGTGACACCGGATTTAGTGATCCTGATGCTTGCTGTCACCGCTTGATTCAAACCGGCATTAAGACATTTTTGGCCGCTTAAGGGATTGCTAATGATGGTTTCGTAGTAGAGAAACTTCTGGGGACTGAAATAAGGATGGAACTTCGTCGACTGGCGGTAGTCATTATAGAGAGAGAGCGTGGGTCGCTGGGGAGCTTTTTAAAGAGAGAGCTTCAAATTCTTTCATTTGTAGTTCTTCTTTTGAGTTTGTGTCCTTTGTATCTATAACTCGATTACATTTACAGCATTAGGATTGAGATCAAGATTTGAAAGCTTTTAGATTTTCTGAAATAACGGAAAATAAATAAATAACAAATATATATTAACAATAATAAAAATAATAAAATCAATAAATAATAACAATATAATACTTAGTTTTAAAGGAGAGGACAGCTTGATCTTTGCAAGGGTTTAAACTCCCCACTACCCTTCTTAAAATAACTCATGTTCAGATCTCTCTCTTCCTCTTTTTATTTATTTATTTATTTTTTTCCCTTTTGTCTTACGTTAAACATCTTTAGTAGTTCTAAGGATTTTAATAAAGGAAATTGAGGTCTCAATATAAGCAGAATTAAACCAAAGTAGCTAAGTCTTGAGTTATAAATTATGTAGAGATGCTTTGTTTAGCATGAGGAATAATGTCTTAGAATTCTTATTGATTATTGTTTTGTGTAGAAACCCTTTAAATTGTGTGTGTATAGTGTGGTGCCACAAGTTTTGATAAGTCCTTCAATCCCTAATCCTAGTGTCTTTGAAGTTGTTGCATGCATATATGTGGAGGAGTTGTGTTGAAGTTGGTTATGATGGTTGTTGCGAGAGTGTAAACAATGGTTAAAGAGGGTTTTGAAATGGTGATTATGGATTGGAAGGAAGGTGGGGAGGAGTAGGAACGAATTAAGGTCAAATTTTTTAGAGCAAAAGAGGAGGAAAATAGAATAAGGGGAACATGCTCAGGTATACACCCATGTACACGACTGTGTTCATGTGTACGGCAAAAAGAAATTTGAGGATGAGTAATATACAATGAATTATATGGCTGTGTACTTAGCTGTATACTTTAACAAACCACTTAGACATGGTCATGTTGCTTGTTGCCTCTTTATAGAGAGACACATGGTCAAAGAACACAGTCGTGTTCCCCATTGTATACCTTATAGGTCTTTTTCTTCTTTTTCTTGGACTTTTTCAATCTAACATAGGTTAGTATAGTCTCCAAGTCCTAATGTGAGGTTATTTACGTCTTTATTTAAGTGTTAGTCGTGTGTTGCAATAAGAATCGGTAGAGTCTACTCATTTAAGTACGTAATATTATGCTTGTTGCTTATGTTTGATAGGTTAGTGATGGAAATGAATCTAAAAATTATTGGACAAATGTTAATTGATATGTTGTTTGTGTGTAGCTTAGCCTAGGGTATAATAACCTTATAGGGGACTTAGTAGAATTGCTTAAGAGTTGTCATATCACGTGTGCACTCGCAATATGAAAACCACATTGTAAGTTAAAGATTGTAAGACTCTAAGTAAATAATGATTCCTCACTATAATTGATAGTACATATAATTAGTTATTATGAAAATAACTATGGAAACAGATATATTACAGTTTATTAGAATTGGTATCCCCTGCCAAATAGTAAAACCAGGTAATCTCAACATTTAAGAACATTGGTTTGAAAAGTGTTGGAAAATGAAAAAGTTCCAAAAATAAATAGCTTTACAAATTCTTATTCACCCATTTTAGACTTTTAACTATCTTCTAATTCTCTATCTATCCATGAGGCTTGAGTCTAGAGCACTTATCACTTTGATTCTAGCTCATTTCCCAGCTTTAGAATACCCTGTAAGATAAACTGTTAGGGGGTGAGCAAACTATGACTCAGTAAGTTCACGCATCACCACTACCATTCAAGCAAGTTATCAAACATTAATTAGCACATCAAGAAATCTATCTACATACAAAATGAATGCATGCATGATGAATGCAAGCAACACATTCATGAGAGTCCAAAACCATGAAAGGTATAGATTTGTGTCGTCTATATTTTGATTGACCTCCATACTTATTTGCATGAAGCACTTCACCTTACTCGGGAGGCTGTTTGAGGGTATAGTCCTCCAAACAAACTTAACGTTTACCCATCGCCGAGAACAAAAATGCCCTAAGGGCTAATCTTGGTGAATTCTATGCCAAACCACTCACCATCAATCAAATACTCAATAATGCCTCCATGGCCAAATTAGTTGATCCCTCATAAGGGCATCTACCAGTAATCAATCAGTTAATAATGCCTTGTAGGGCTCAAGCAAGAGCTGTCATAACCACTTTGCCTCTAATGAAATCAGTTTTGATAAAATTACCATCGATGACCCTAAGGTTTTATAAATAGTAGCATCTAATGCACATGCTAGGTGTTTGATATAACTTTTATGAAAACATTTTAAAAGGACTAAAAGAATTACAAAAAGTTTCAACATGTTTCAAAAATTTCTAGCCAAGGTTGAACACTCTTCATTCCTTTCTGTGTACCTATTGAATCATAGACATGTGATGAGTAATCCCGTTATTTTGGCTAAGAATTTAAGTTTATTGGTTAATAAGGTGACCACATGGATGAGAGCTTACAAGGCAAATAGTCATTCCACCACATATTCAATAGCAATCAATAGGACATCATGTAATTAGCAAGCAACAAGTAGATATTAGATCATCTAAACTCCCTTACCCAGACTTAACTTGGATAGAGACTGGGGATCTTATGAAAAACCTAAATAATTTGATATAAAAGAAAATACATATAAGAATAACTACTACTAAAATATACTACTCTAGTATCTCATTGCTAACCCCATGTTTTATTAAAGTCTTTTAGAGCCTTTTAGTGTTAAGTCCTTAGTTTGTTGTCAAGGTTGGTGGTTAGGTCCTTGTCACAGTAAGTCCTGTTCTCAAATGATGTCATGATAAGGCAAATATATGTCCTAGGTGTGATGTTCCAAAATTTTGAAAAGATTATGAAAATTTGAAGAAAATAAGCAAAATGAAAAATATTTTTAGGTCAGGACAACGAGAATAAAAATCTCACTATATTAAAAAAATTGAGAAATTTACGACAAAAATTCAAATATCACGACGCATGAACATCATTTTAATAATTTGCAATAATAATAGGTTTTAAAAATAGAACAATTGGAAAGAACAACCATTGCAAAGAGAAAAAGATAACGAACGTAGCATTTAAAATTTTATGAAATATATTACTAAATAAATTTAGGAAGTGAAGTAATTGAAAAATATTCGTATATAGGTATATAAACAGATAAATAAAAATAATTGAAAGCCTTAACTTCAGTTCGCGTAATTTAAATTAAAAGAATAAATTCCTCGAAGCATAAATTTCAAACGATATTGGGTTAAATAAGGAAATTAATTGAAACTATAGATTTAGGAAATTGAAATGAAAATTTCAAGTGAATAGTGATGCTTAGAATAATCAAATTAGCTTAAACGTAAACTTTTGTAATAAATTGCTATAAATATAAAATTTAAAGATATCCTTATACACGTGTGAACTACTAAAATAGAAATATTTTTAGTATAAAATATAATTATAATATAATATAAATATATAGGCTCTTAACTGTGAATTTTTTTTTTCAAATTGCGTATCCCATCAACTGTCGGTCTTGTCAGCCTTCTCTCCCATGACAATAGCAGCAGCAGGTGGCAAGCAGCACAACAGACCCGTAGAGTCCCGTCCCTATCCCTTCTCCCTTCCTTTCTTTTTCTTTTTCTTTTCCTTCTTCTTCTTCTCCTTCCTTGGCCGCATCTTCTTCCCCTGCCCTTCCCTTGTCTCGTGTTTCTCCTTCCTTCCTTCCTTCCTTCTACCTCCCTTTCGTTTTTGCATCCCCTTGATGTGGTGTCGTTTCCCCTCCGTTCATTCCCTCCGTCACACTCTCTTCCCACTCCCACTTCCACTCCCCATAGTTAACGAATCATAGGTGGCTTCAGTTGAAAGTCTCCTCGCTCGTGTGGTGTTGTGTTGGATTCAGAGGACGACCATGTGGGTGGCTCTTCCCATCGAGTACTAATGGCAGCTCTAGAATAGCAATAGTGAGGACTCGAGAATATGAGCTTTGCGCCGGTTAAGTCGTGGTGGCTACTTTGATTATGTGGTTGGCATTTTGCGTTATGTGGGTGTGTGTGCGAGGGAGGATGACAGCAACTACAAACACGATAGCTACAACAACAACGACCACAATGACGATAGAAACCACAACCACGACAGTTACAACAACAACGATAGCAATGATAGTAACAGTGGTAAAAGTGGAAGGAAAAGGGGAACGATGTGTGTGTATGTGCGTGAGGTGGAGGAGTTTCCCTGTTGTAACCATGTGGGTACGTGTATGTGTGAGGGAGGAAGACAACAACAATGGCAACAGCAACCGCAACAACAATAGCAACATTGACCACAATAACAATAGCAGTAACGACAACCATGATGATGACAACAATAGTAACTACGAAGGGAATAGCAACAGCGACCATCAACAACTGTAGCAGCAGTGTTCCAGAGGAGGAAAGAAGGGGGAAATGGGAGGAAGAGCAAGATATATATATATAAATAGGTGGTATGTGGTGTGTGCAGAGTATGTGTATATATGTGCAGGTGGTGTGAGGTATGTGCAGAGTATGGGTGTAAGTAGGTGCTGGTGGTGTGTGGTGTATGCGGAGTATATATGTATGTGCGTATCGGTGGTGTGAGGCGTATGTGGAGTATGTGTGCATGTATGTGCTGGTGGTTTGTGGTGTATGCGGAGTATATGTGTATGTGCATGTCGGTGGTGTGAGGTGTGTGCGGAGTATGTGTGCATGTATGTGCTAGTGGTGTGTGTGTGTGTGTGCATGTGGACTTGAGGAGAAAAGAGGGTTGCAAAGTGTAGCTGTGTATGCGTGTAATTATGTACATAATATGATTGTATGTGTAGGTGTGTGCGTAGTGTGTATGCATATGGATAGGAGTGTGTTGGTGTGTGTGGAGTGTGTGTGTGTATGGATAGGAGTGTGTTGGTGTGTGTGGAGTGTGTGTGTGTATGGATAGGAGTGTGTTGGTGTGTGCAAAATGTGTGTATATGTGTATGGGTGGGAATGTGCTGGTGTATGTACGTGGTGTGTGTGTAAGGTGTGTAAGTGAGGTTCAGTGAGTAGGAGATATGAAGTAAAAAAGGAAAATGGAGAGGGAAAAGTTGGAAGGAGGAGGAGAAAATTGAAGATGGAAGCGTAAGTGAGGATGAAAACTAGTAGGAAGGACAGGAAACCCTGTAGGTGGAGATGTCAACAAAGGAGAGGAGAAAGAAGGTGATATAAAACCTTTAGTGACTATTGTCGAATCTAATTTTTGAATTCTCGTTCTTAATCTGATCTAGACTAGACCCTATGCTCATCTAATGTAGATCCTCGACTTGAGTTAGGAACTTCGTTTAATTTTTGGAGTCGCTACCCAACTGTTGTTAGGAAAGATTGAATTAAGACTAAAGGAGTGGATTAGTCTTAATTTGGACCACTAGTCGTCGTGATTTCCTCTTCTCGTTTTTGTGAAAAGAGGAAAAGAAAAACCAGAGTTTCTAAGTCTGGAGGCTAACCTATTAAAACCTTACGGTTACCACATAATCTCCTAAAATTAACTCCTTTTAGAAATGTCTTTTATTTTGTTCCTGTTGCTTTTTATGTTCTTGAGTGAATTATTTGAAAAAAATGATTTTTTATTTCATTTTATGGGTTGACTCGAATGGGTGCCTACGTACCTGCTATTCAGGATCAAATAAGCCGTAGTTCGCTTTTCCTGAAAACCTTAAGTGTGTTTGTAAATTTTAATTTTTGAAATCTCTTTTGATTTATGTTTTTACCATTTTAGGTTTTTTTCTAAAAATCTGAGCCTAAGCCTTAATCTGATTTTTGAAAATGATTTTTAGGGGGGGGAAAACACCAATTTTGGATTTATTTGAAGAAAATGATTTTTCTAAGTGCTAAAACTCATTTTTATAATTTTTTAATTTTTTATGATTTTTTTGTTGTAATTTTTATCATTTTTATGATTTTTTCTTATTCTTCTACAATTTTTATAACTTGAGCTTTCATGATTTTTATAGTTTTTTTTTATTTTTATTATTTTTTATGATTTTTATTGATTTTTATAATTTTTGTTAAAAATTTTATCCTAATTTATTATCTATCCTATTTTAAAATCTAAAGTTTTATTATTATTTTCCTAATATTTTTATTATTATTCTCTACATTTTTATTTTTTATTATTTTTTTACATTATTAAATCCTAAAAAATCTAATTTATATCATTTTCCTATTTATGGAAATATAAATAAAACATAAATAAATAACTAAATAAATAACAAAAAAATTAATAAATAAATAACAAAATAATAAATTAAATAAAAACAAATAAAATAAATAAACAAAATTCGAAAAAAAAATTCGGAAAATTCGACTTACCTGGATCCGGGTCGGGTCGGTCGAGTCGAAGCGGGTCGGTCGGACACGGCGGCGGGGAGTGCTCGTTGACAGCGTTTCGACAGCCTTTTGCAGCGGGTGAGGTGTCGGATCCTAGGTTATCGAGGGTGAGGAATCCAATGGTGGAGGTGGTTTGCTCCAAAAACGCCTCTTGGTGGTTGCTCAGCTTCGATTGGCAGTCGCAGCTTCGATTTCCTCCGGTGCTCTCCGATTCACTCTCTTCTCTCACTTTCTCTCGCTTGTGATATGTGTTTTGGCTTCCTCTCCTTCTCCTCTATTTATAGGCATTCAAAATCGAGCTGGATAAACTCAGATTTCCACCGATCGAGGCAAATCGGATCGACGGTTAAATGAACCAACTCCGATTCGTGTAAATCCTTCGATTTGTTGAGATTTGATTCCAATTGGATGATGTTTATCTCAATTCTGTTGAAGATCTGTTGGATTTGTGCAAAAAATCAAATTGAAACGGCCGAAATTCAAATTTTTTCCCTCGCCGGCAATCTCAGACCGAGGTTGAAGACAATCACGGGCTCAGCGCGTGTGTTCCCTCCAGCCAATCAGATGCTGCCACGTGTCCTGGGTAAATGAAAAAATGCAAAACACGGAAACTGCTTCCCCCGCATTTCGAACCCACGACCTTGCACCCACACGCACCTACTTAGCCACAGCTCGGACTAGCCGAGCTAGCCTATTTTCCTGATTTTGTTTATTTCGCAAATTGCATATATGCAATGCGATTTTTTTATTTTTTTAAATTTCAAAAATTTGTAAAAATTATTTATTCCTTATTATTGCCATTTTTGAAATCATTTTTCAAAATTGATGTGTTTTCCTATTTATTTTTATTTTTTTGAATATTTTTATTATTTTTGCTAAATTAGAGAAAAATCGGAAAAAATTGGGAAAAATTGAAAATTGATTATTATTGATTCTTAGGGCAAAAATGGAGTGTTTACAACTACTAATCCTATGGGTTGTCCTATAAGTAGTTTGTTTGAAGATATTAGAGACAAATTGATAAACAAAAGGTTTAAAGATGCTTCATGTAAAGGAGAGGCGTTTATGTTGGTGTAGATGGTGAAGGGAATGATTTGAGCAATGTCCAAGATGATGGCCTAAGGGATATTTGGAATGAAATGAACTTCACAATGGAATGTTCAAAGGATGTTGAGGAAGATCATTCTTGGCCAAATACCCTAATGTAAGATCTTTAGTTGTCCTTTCCAAGGGTATCTTACCTACACGAAAGAAGTAATTCCAGATTTGATAGGTCGAAGATGCTCCATTACTCGACTTCTACACAAGGAAAGCAAATAGTTGATCATAGTAATCTGAGGTGTTGGAAGTAATGATTCTTAGGAAGGTCGCTCCTTCTAGAACCCTGTATCGGAATCATGTTAAAGAAGTGTTCAAGGTTTTGAATCTTGTTTACCTAAAGTTTCTTAAGGTGGAGAATTCACGCCTTGCCATCAAATGTATAATGAGCAGAGTACACATATTAGGTGCTCGGAAACTACCAAAGTCAAGCGGAGATGCTGCTTTCTATGATTTGGTTGAGGAAACATTGTAGAAGGACACTAATTTCAAGAGGAAAGTAAAGGGATTAATAGTTGGAATCGCTCGACTCCGGTTAGGACTATGATAACCCTAAATAGGTGAGTGGGAAACTTAATGATATGCTACAATGTTGTATTGTATGTTGATATGCTCTATGTATGTGAATTCACCTACTTGGTTGTAGTTGCAAATTGGATGTGATTATTATTATTTTTAAGTTATATAGTGGGGTTAAAGGAGTTTAGAAAAGAAGTTACGAAAAAATTGGTAGTTAGATAAGTTATAGATGAATACTATTTTAATGATGTAGAGGATATAATGGACTGAGGGTTTTTATATCACTATCCTAACAATAGCACTTCGCACCATCTTGCCAGTGCTATTACTACAGGTAATGGGAATCAACCTTATGGTTCCAACAGTGGGAAAACCTACTTGGATACATGGGCCTAGAAATTCATCTATCGTCATATTTTATCTAATAATACTTTATTTCTTTTTGCACTTTAGCATGTACATTTATTGGTTGTTACAAAATAGCCAAATAACATGCACTAAGTATCCAATTGTAGGACATTCTTGGATGTACATCCAATGGTTTACAATGGGTTCAATTGAAGTAAAGAACTGGCCAATTGAAGACTATTTGTACTTGTAATTTGTTGCTTTTGGAATTGGCCACTTCAGTGGCTTATTTGTAATTTGTTGTATTATTTTTATCCTAATTGGAGCAAGTATAAATACTTGCTAACTAAGGTTTTGAGGGAGCTTTTTAAACATTTGAAATTATATACTTCTTTGCCATGAAGGTGGATCTTTGCTTGCAAAATTCTCTTATCAATTTCACAAGTGAAATTGTGGCGAGATTAACTTGAGTGGATTGTGAGTAATATCAATCTTCCTCTTGTTGTTATCAAATTGTATTTAGTGCGTCATATCTAGGTGCAATTTGTTTGGTTACTTGTTATTCTACACGTAAATTAGGGTTCATCCATTTCAGATTTGAATGACTTCAATTTGAGTGGAATTCTAATTCATTTCTATTGTCATCCATTGCTACTTATATAATTGCTTTGTTTCTCATTTCAATTTAGCATCAAGTCTTGAATTCTCATGAATTAGGGATCATTGGTGATTTTGTTGATCACGTTACATTTGGATGTGTTTGCAATTCAATTATTAAGGCACATCAATAGGCCTAATACCATGATTCAAAATTGTTTTCTTCAAACTAAACCAAAATATATAAACCTAACTTTTCCCTCTATAGCTATTGAGTAGGTATGCATAACTGGAATAAATTATATGTATATCATTATATACACATGAGAGTCTACTTCTGGATATGTATATATGCTTAGACAACATTATTTTCCTATTATATTTATAGAATGCATTTATGCATATAATTATACAAATCATAGATGAAAACCCTTATTTTTAATGAAATAGTTATATTCTCTTGCTTCTCTTGAGTACATGAGGGAAAAGCATTTAGCAGATCATCCTTTGGTTAAGGACAAGCTTTAAACCTATAAATATGTATATACTGTTATCATATATATATGATACTTGAGGATTTGGAAGGGACATATACTCTTGTGGCTACCCTAAGCGACAGTTGGGAATGCATAAAACTAAGCCCTTGAGGGGTGAAATGACACAGAGCTGTCACGAAATGATAATTGTAAATCGATCCCTAGTGATTGATTCGACGTTTAAGTGAGAGGGCATAGAGGTGTTGAGAAATGAGAATTGTAGTTCAAATACAAAGGGTTGATTTAACGTTTAAGTCAATGGCATAAGGTGTCAAGTTAACTAAAATCTTATGTATAGCTAGATTGTTTCCATTTGCTTGGTTTGGTTTCCTTGCTTTACCTATGATGTGAAATGCATGATCTCTTTTTGTTGTGCAAATGTGAATATGAGACGTAATGGATTTGTTTATGGGACTTCATTAGGTTCCTATTGATTGTTCTTGGAATGGTAGTCTTTAAATGCTTTGTAGTTTACCTTATTGCCTTGAATGGGAATTGGTTGCAACTGTGCTTTGTTTGGTCAACTTAAATCAATTAATTAAAGGAGTAGACTCGATTAAAACTTGACATACATTTACACGAGACATTGCATGAGATTAAAGGCCATCACTGCTATAGGATGCATCGGAAGTGATCAAAGGATTGCTGTTCTACTAAGTGCGAACTAAGTGATTGATGGTGGCTTTGGAATTCCTAACCCAAGGTCAAAGGGGGCATAAACCCCAGACTTCACGTCGGTTATTGGAAGATTGCGTGAGTTGTTGCATTCATGTGATTGTTTATGCATAGCATATGATTTGATAACTTGATTTGAAATTGCTTGTGCATGTGTAGCATTAAAAGTATTAACCTCTGTAAACACCCCATTTTTTCCCTAATGATCAATAATAATCAACCATAATTAATTTCCAATTTTTTCCAATTTTCTCCAATTTTCTCCAATTTTTTCTCTAATTTAGCAAAAATAGGAAAAAACATTCAAAAAATAAAATAAATAGGAAAAATAGATCAATTTTGGAAAATAATTGTAGAAATGGCAATAAAAAGGGTTAAATAATTTTTACAAATTTTTAAAATTCCAAAAAATACAAAAAAAATAAAAAAATCGCATTGCATATATGCAAATTGCGAAAATAAGAAAATTGCGAAAGTGGGCTAGCTTAATTGGTTCGAACCATGGTCTGGTGCGTGCGGGAGTGGGCTCGGTCAAGGGTTCAAAATGCGGGGGAGGCAGAATCCGCGTTTTGCGAATTTTTTCTTTGCCTGGGACACGTGTCAGCATCCGATTGGCCGGGGCAAACGCACGTGCCGGGTGCGTGATCGTCTTCAACCTCTGTCCAAGATCGCCGGCGAGGAGAAAAGTCCGAATTTTGGTCGTTTTGATTTGATTTTTTGCACAAATCCAACAGATCTTCAACGGAAATAAGATAAACATCATCCAATTGGAATCAAATCGCAACAAATTAATGGATTTGCACAAATCAGAGATGGGTTTTTAACCACAAATTCGATTTGCTTTAATCGGTGCAAATCCGAGCTTATCCAGCTCGATTTCTTATGCCTATAAATAGAAGATGAAGTGGAGAGGCAGAAGCACGGATCAAAAGTGAGAAAAGAGAGAGAATCGAAGCCTCGCCAGAGTTCTTCAACCCGCGACCACCGATCAAGCGTCAAGCAGCCACCAGGAGGCGTTTTTGAAGCAAACCACCGCCACAGTTGAGTTCCTCACCCTCGAAAACCTAGGAATCGACACCTCAACCGCTTCGAAAGGTCGCCGGAACGCCGTCAACGAGCATCCCCAGCCGCCGTGTCCGATCGACCTGACCCGCTTCGACCCTATCCAACCCGACCGACCTGACCCGCGCACCGACTCAGATCCAGGTAAGTCGGATTTTTTTTATTTTTTGTATTTATTTTATTTATTTCTTATGTATTTATTTAGTTATTTTATTTATTTTTTTTCGAATTTCTTTAGTTATTTATTTGTTATAATTCAAAAATAGAAAAAATGTTGGAATTTAGATTAGTTTTTTTTTTTAGGATTTAATTTAGGATGAATAATAATAAAAAAATATAATTATAATACTAAATAATAAAAATGTAAAAATTTATAAAGAAAATGATAAAAATATTAGAAAAGAATAATAATAAAAATTTAGATTTTAGAATATGATAAATAAATAATATAGGAGAAAATTCTTTAATAAAAATCAATAAAAATTATGAAAATTAATAAAAATCAATAAAAATTAATAAAAAATCAATAAAAGTTTATAATAGTAGAAATGAGTTGAAAAATAGAAAAATGAAAATTTTATCACTTAGAAAAATCATTTTCTTAAATAAATCAAAAATTGGTTTTTTCCTTAAAATTATTATTTTCAAAAAAAAAAAATCAGATTATTAAGCTTAGGCTTAGATTTTTTAGAAAAATACTAAAATGGTAAAAACATAAATAAAAAGAGATTTCATAATTAAAATTCACAAACACACTAAAGTTTTTTTCAGGAAAAGCGAGCTATGATACATTTGATCCTGAATAGCAGGTACGTTGGCACCAATTTGGGGCAATCCTAAAAAGGAATAAAAATCATTTTCTCATAATAGCTTATTCAAGAATAAAATAAAAGGACAATAAAAATAAATAAAAGACATTTCAGATAAAGTCTAGATTTTAAGAGATTAGGGTGGTAATCTTAGAGTTTTAATAGGTTAGCCTCCGAACTCAAAAACTCTGGTTTTCCCTTTTCTCTTTTCACAAAAAACGAAAAGAGAAAATCACGCTGACTAGTGGTCCAAATTAGGATTGATATGCTCAATTAGTCCTAATTCAATCTTTCCTAACTACAGTTGGGTGGCGACTCCAAAACAAAACGAAATTCCTAACTCAAGTTGAGGATCTGCATTAGATGAGCATAGGGTTTAGTATAGATCGGATTAGGAATGGGAAATAAAAAATTAGACTCGACAACCTCCCATTCACTAAGTCGTAGTGTGCTCACCCCTCTATAGACCCTTTTTGTAAGTAGAGATTATGAAAGCTCAAGATGGGATAAGATGTGAAGTGTCGAGAGTTTTTGGAAGACAAGGATGATAAGTAAGAATTTCGAAAGATAGACTATTTAGATGAAATGTTATGTTAGGACCCTAATGTAAAATTGGAAGTTGTGAAACTAAGGATTTTATTCCATTTTACTAGTTGGTAGGGGATATTGATTCTCTGCGATCATGGTTGACTGTGGGATACGAAATCCATAGTTATATTTTATTATGTAACTTTATATACTATGATTAGTCGTAAATGTAATTAATTACTTTGAGTCTTACGATCTCTAGCTTGTATTTTTAATGAAAACTTCCAAGCCACCCTTTGGGGTATGACACTAGGTATATATCCATAAACATGTCCATGAAGATTTCCAAGAAATTGTCCATGAATGTTCAATAGGTCAAAAATAGTCATAGATGATCATAAGTCCTCAAGATTCGAAATAGTCATAGATGATCATAAGTCCTCAAGATTCGAAATTCAAGTCTTAACATCATTTCTTTGAACTTTTGTAAATATTAAAGGTTTGTATCGAAAAACTTAATGCCTCAATAGAATTCATTAAGATATCCCCAATAGATATCCTACTACATAATTAAAGAAAAAATCGGTGGAAAGATCTTACATTTTTTAAGGATGAGGATTCTTGGAGTGGAATGATTTATGAAATCCTACAACTTTGGGAAATACGAAGCATTAGTATATTATCTAAGGGCTATATTATGAAAATGATTAAGTTGAATTGGATTACTTTTCTTGGTTGGAAATCCTTTGGAAACCTATATTAAAGGCCCTATAATATAAGAAATAGCTAGAGTTAACATTTTCTTTAAGAAATCCACTAAAAGTTTCACCAATCTTCTAGGAAGTTTCTTATCTTTGTTCTTGGGATAGATAATCCTTAGAATTCCCTATGATAAGGATACTATAACATAAAGATTTGCTAGAATTAGTGACGAACTTCTAGAAATTAACTAGAAGCTTAACAAACTTTAAAGAAGTTGAAGTTTCTTACCTAAATGCATAGAGTTGGCGGTCTCGAAACTTTTATCAATTTTAGAGATCCAAGTGGGGCTAACTATGGATGAAGTTTTCTAACTTCCTAGAGGAATATTGTATAAGTTTGGTGGAGAGTTGGATGAGGAAAAATAAGAGAATAGGGGCCTTAAAGTAGCATGGGAGATGGGGAGTTTTACTTAGGTAGGTTAGCCTCCTTACATCCCCTTTTATAGTAGTTAAGTTTTGTTGCTTTGTAATTAATTTTAAGTTTTGATTTTCAATGCCCAAGGGGACAAGATTAGGCAGGTTTTAGGGTTATAATTAGCCTAATAGTTTATAGGATAAGTTAGGGTATTAATGCATAGGATAAGATAAGTTAAATGATGTCATATGGATAAGATCACATAGTTTGACATAGTCAATGGAGGAGGGCGGATTTTGGTGGGTTCTAAGCCATTTCTTGAGCTAATTTTTTTTATTAATTTTAGATAATTTCCTTAGCTTAATCATGGTAAAATCGGGGTTGATTTCAATTAGGTTAAGATTAGGTAAGATGGCCTTAAAAATGGAATGAAGTAAGGTTAAGTAACAAGGTGTTTTTGGAGATGAAATTTGCAAGTAATTTTCCTTCTATTTAACCAACTCTAAAACTCTAATTTTTCCATGATATTTGCATGTCTTTTATCCTAGTTTAATAAAGTTAATTTAAGATAATTTAGATTAAATTAAATTAAGACAAGAAGGAATGAATTGGATGGTGATAAGCTAGATGGAATTACATGAAGATGTCCATGTGAAGAAGGGAATTATAATCTATTTTTAGGGGCTCATCTTTATGAATTTTTCCATGCCCTTTTATCAAGTAAAGAAAGTATAATTAAGGTATAATAGGTTAAAATTTGGGTAATATTTAATAAGGATAAGATAAGATAGATTAGGATAAGTAAACCTTCGCAAAAATTGGAAAAATTACATATTTAGTGCACCTAATTTGGATCTAATTACCATATGTCCTTGTAAATGTTATTTTCTTGAATTTATTAGGAGGATTCTTAGATGTTTGTTATCTGATGGAGATAAAATAGGGCAATGATAAGATGTGATAAGGGTTGAACAAGTTTAAGTCTTATGTAGAAACTTGCCTTAAAAGATGGTGTTTTAGATGGGGTTTCAACCAGTTGGCTTCTTGGGGAATTTTTCTTTAATTGCTTTGTGAAAATTTTTCTAAGAAGGTAAGTCAAGATAGGGTATGATGGTAGTGTCATTTTCTGTAAGATAAGATAAGATAGGTGATAGGAATTAAAATCCTACAGGACCTATCACTAGAGCAAGAGCCAAAGGGTTACAAAATTTGGTGATGATGGTCCTCTTTGAACAATCTGACCCCAAGAATATTTGTTTAGTGTCTTCTTTTCTATTACATATTTGTTGTGCATTCCAGCAGATACACTCGTCAGCTTTTACAAAATGGTGGATAAACTCGCTAAAGCTTAGTTTGTGGGTTATTCATGAACCTTCTTAAGTCAAAGAAGAACCAGTCTACAATATGTTCAATTGAAGTGAAAAACCAACCACTTGAAGACCATTTGTATTTGTAATTTGTTGCTTTTGAGAATCAGTCACTTAAGTGGCATCCTTGTAATTTTTGTGTTATTTTTACCTTAATTGGAGCAAGTATAAATACTTGCTAACTAGGGTTTTTGAGTAGCTTTTTGACATTTTTTTTAATCAAACACTTTGTTGTCGTGAGAGTTTTCCTTGCATGTAATAGATATCTCATCAATTTCACAAGTGAAATTGTGGCATGACCAACTTGAGTGGATTGTGAGTAATATCAATCTTCCTCTTGTTGTTTTTTTTTTTTTTTTTCAAATTGTGTTTAGTGAGTAATATTTAAGTGCAATTTGTTGGTAACTTGTCCTTGTCCAGGTGAATTAGGGTTCTTCATTTTCATATTTGAATAATTTCAAATTGAGTGGAATTCTAGTTCATTTCCATTGTTTCCCATCGATATTTATACAATTGGTTGTTCTTTATATCAATTTATCACCAATCTTGTGAATTGGGGTTCAATTGTGAAGTTAGTGATCACACTATTTGTTGTTCACGCCACTTGTTATGTGTTTGCTATCCAATTAGTAAGGCACACCATACTTTTTAGTATCAGAGCAAAGGTTATGGAGTAGGGTTTGTGTGAACTTTAATTGAAAATTAGGGTTCTTGAATTTTACGTCTTGATCCAAATTGTTAAAGTGGAATTGAAGTACTTAATTGATATTTTGTTGTGTTATACTTGTTGTTGTTAAAGTGGAAGTAGAGAATTTGTAGTAACCTTTGTGATCTTGTTCTTGCCGTGAGAGGAAGGGGAAGTAGGAAGTGTATTTCCTTATGTGTGTTTCGGAATTGGAGATACATTCTTTATGACAAAAGAGAAGTGAATTTCCTTATATGTTGTTTTGGAATTGAGGAGTGTAAATTGCATTTCCGGATTTGTTTTGCGTGGAGGATAGGGAAATTATTTGAATTCAAATATATTCATTAAGCTTGAAAAAGTTATTGTGTAGTATTGATTAAATGCGATTTGAATATTTTTGAATCATTTCTTATCATTTGTGGAGAAGCTTCATTAAGAGTTGCATTTGAGTTGTTGTGACATGATTGGAAGAGGAGGAAAGTGTGTGTGTGTTGCATCGTGAGTAAGTGTGTGTGTGGTGTAGTGAGTTTGTGTGGTGAAGGGTGTAACACGATGTATTTGTTTTTGTTGTGGTGAAAGGTTGCTGCACCACGGATTGTAAGTGGTGTATGTGCCGTGAGTGAAGGTTGTTGTAGTGGTTAAATTTGAATTTCAAAAGCAAGCATTAAAGTGTGGAAGTTATTGTTTATTGATGCTTTGAACACTTTGCTTAGTTAGAATCATTAACTTATTATTTAGAGAAGTTTTTATTGTTGCTTCTACTTGTTGTTGCCATAATTGACGTGTGGAAGTGTGTGTGAAGTTAAGTAGAGTATATATATATATATATTGTCTTAAAGTGATTGAAGGCGTGGAGTAGTGTTGTTGTTGGCGTAAAAGGGTGATTGTGAACTCTACTACACTTGCCTTTGAATTATCTTTGGACAACTTAATTCAACAACCATGTCTAATATAGTTGTAAATGGGGGATTTGTAAATGAGGATACAAATCAGGAGGGAGATGATTTGTATTTGTCTATTAATGAGCTTTGACTTCTTTTCCAACTATTGATGATGAGCAGAGAGAAAACTTGTTTCACACTTCTTGTAGGGTACAAGGTAATTTGTATGTTATTATTATTGATAGTGGTAGTTGTACTAATGTTGTGGCTGCCTCATTAGTATCGAAATTGAAACTTGTAACTAACTTACATCCAAAACCCTACAAATTACATTGGCTAAGTGAGTAGGGGAGTCTCTATGTGACCTAGAGGGCTAGGGTACCCTTCGGTATAGAGGATAAATATCATGATGAAATTGAATGTGATATTCTTCCTATGTGTGCTTCCTATATATTGCTTGGTAGGCTTTGGTTGTATGATAGGAGGGTTTTACATGATGGCTTCAGAAATACCTATGTATTCCAAAAAGAGGGTAAACGTATCATCTTGAATCTAATGTCATCTTCAGAGGTCCAAGAGGTTCAGAGGCAGCTGAGTCAACCTTCAGAGGATAGAGATTCTCAGAGGCAGATAAATAAACCTTCAGAGGTCTAAGAAGTTCAGAGGCAGATGAGTAAACCTTTAGAGGACCAAGAGGTTTAGAGACATATAAGTCAAATTGGGAGGAAGAAGAAATTATTGGGGGAATAGTTTGAGTTAGGGAAGGTTATAGTAGATGATAGACCATTGTATTTATTACATATCCTAGAGATGGAGGTGTGAAAGCATCTACCCCCTATGGTATCACAGGTATTGGATGACTATAGTGATCTTTTAATAGATAAATTGCTTGGAGGATATAGAGTCTCTACTATATTTGATGTTACAGACTTGTCACTCTATTTACTCGATGACGTTCATGAAGACCTATTAAATTTGAGGGAAAATCTCCTTGAGGCTCAAGGAGATGATAGGAATCAAAATCCTACAGGACCTATCACTAGAGCAAGAGCTAAAGGGTTACAAAATTTGGCGATGAGGGTTCTCTTTGAACAATCTGACCCCAAGAATATTTGTTTAGTTTCTTCTTTTCTATTACATATTTATTGTGCATTCTAGTAGATACACTTAGTGGTTTTTACAGGACGGTGGATAAACTCGTTAAAGTTCAGTTTGTAGGTTATTCATGGGCCTACTTAAGTAAAAGAAGAACCGGTCCACAATATGTTCAATTGAAGTGAAGAACCGGCCACTTGAAGACCATTTGTATTTGTAATTTGTTGCTTTTGGGAACCGACCACTTAAGTGGCATCCTTATAATTTTTGTGTTATTTTTACCGTAATTAGAGCAAGTATAAATACTTGTTAACTAGGGTTTTTGAGCAGCTTTTTGACATTTTTTAAATCAAACACTTTGTTGCCAAGAGGGTTTTCCTTACATGCAATAGATCTGTTATCAATTTCACAAGTGAAATAGTGGCGAGACCAACTTGAGTGGATTGTGAGTAATATCAATCTTCCTTTTGTTTTGTTTTTTTTCAAATTTTGTTTAGTGAGTAATATTTAAGTGCAATGTGTTTGTAACTTGTCCTTGTCCAGGTGAATTAGGGTTCTTCTCCAGGTGAATTAGGGTTCTTCATTTTCAAATTTGAATCATTGCAAATTGAGTGGAATTTTAGTTCATTTCCATTGTTTCCCATTGATATTTATACAATTGGTTGTTCTTTATATCAATTTATCATCAATCTTGTGAATTAGGGTTGATTTTTTAATACTTGATGGAGAAGTTGTCCTCTAGATGGCGATCTTGAAGAAGGAAGTATGACCAATGGAGTTTTACACGGATTTTTTTGATATTTTATGTGTTATTGGGTAACTAAAGATGTAATATCGAATTAGGAAAAATTTGGTTAAAATAGATTAGGTTTTAGGGTTGGTTTCAAGCTTAACCACTTATAAGGCTTTAGAGCAAGGTTTAAGGAATTTCTAATTTTGATTTGGTTTTACAATTAGGTTTGTTATTAATTTATTTTTGTTTTTGCCAATCTATGTTCTAGGATACTAATCCTTATGATTAGGATAAGGTATGATGGGTTTAAAAAAGAATTAACTCAAGTTAAGGTAAGTCTTCTTGAGTTGTATAATTGCTTATCGTAAGTTGACTTAAGTCAAATTGGAGTAAACTTTAGTCAACTGAGTTCGGATTTTTAAATCTAATACTTAGGGAATATTTGGGGCTAAGTATTGGTTCTATAGATAATATTTAAATTTAGTTTGCTAGGTGAAATATCGAGAATAAGTTTGAACTCTTAGGTAAGGAGTTTAGTAGAAATAAGTACAATTAACAGTTTTCAACTGAACTTTTATTGAGCTAAATTCATTAATTCTATTGGAAAAGGGTATCATATGAATCCTTGGTGTCTTATTTACCAAGTCTTCTCTAAGTTGACTAGGGTCTTAGCTTTAATGCTTTAAGTCTACTTAAGTCTTCCCAGGGTGTCGAATGAAAGACTTAAGTTAGTGAGTTAGGTAGAGTTAGTTGACTCAAGTTGACTTTTAATTTGACTAAGTTTACTTAGGTCAATTTATAAAATATCGAGTCTTCTCTAGCTCTTGAACCTTACTTAGGTCCATTTGAAGCTAAATTCTAGGTGTATTTCCTTATCTAATAGGATTTCTAAAATATTACCTATGAAAATTCTTAAGAATTATATATAACATTTGGGCTAGAATTTGTGATCTTTGATTTTGATTTTTAGGCTAAATTTATCAAGTATTCGTACTTGTTTTCCTTTTCCACAAGATGTTTTAGTTAGGATAAGGATCTTGCTATCATCTAATAGCTTAGTTTAAGATTGAATGAAAGTATAAGGAGTTGGTACTAATTGGTAGAAGTTTTGGTTTTTTTTTTTTTTTTTGTGGAATTTAACTTTGATTTGCATGCTTACATTACTAAGATTCATCTTATAGGTTTGAGAATACTTAGGTATACTTGGTTTTGTGGGCAAGTTAACTTACATCATTACTCAAAAGCTTTTAAGTCAACTTGAGAGTTTACTTTGGTTAACTTGGGTTTTTGTACTAATAGACCCAAGTCAACTCAAGTCTTTCCTTATCTAATATGGAGTTAACTCAAGTCATTGCTTTGTTTTTAGCAAGTTGACTTAAGTCAATTATCGGGTTACTAAGTCAACTATTGCATCTTAACCTAATTGACTATCTTAAGATAAGATTTTCTAGATTTAAGGACTAATTCATCTTGAAGGTTTTTGTGAGATGAGGAGTTTCATTAAGATGTTGATTTGGTGGTTTTCCTTGAGAAGTTATGTGAAACTTTGTCATCAAGTTTATTAAGATGACTTTCTTGAAAAGCTAGTGAAGTAGCCTTTTTTAAGAAGTTAACTTTGAGGTAGCTTTCTTGGGAATTTAGTTAGAAAAACTCCTTAGACAAGCTAATCGTTTACACATCTTAAAAAAAGAAAAAATCTACACAAATATTTAAAAGAATCTTAAATTGACTAAATAAAACTCCTGTTACATAAAGTTTGAAAACTAACCTTACATAGCTAATAATCTTTGATGCTTAATTGTAATTTCATAGATAGGAATCATAATTATTTAAAGAAAAATTGGGGTACCATATTCTACTTTATTGAGACCTTAAATGGTTGTGTTAATTTATTTTATTATTTGAAATAGGTTGATTCTCTTGGGTTTCACATAGGAGTTAATAGTGGTAGAGTGCTAAGGGGCATCTCGATGATTGGTATGTGATGTTGTTCTTATTAAAGTCATGTACTAAAATGATTTAGGTAAATTTAGGGGTGTTGGGGCTACTAGTGGCAGATCTTGACACCATTTAGAGGGGTTAGAGATAGCGGTTTCCAACTTAGGATTAAATTATATATATATATATATATATATATATATATATATCCTATACGTGTGAGTAGAGTCATGAGTACACCTTTATTGATTTTCTTGACTTTAAATAAGATAGCAAAGTGGTTGGTTGCTTACTTTATCTACATTACTTGCATATGGGCTTGCTACTATGTTCATGCACTTATATATGTGGTATTATGTATTAGGCTTAGACTCACTTTTTTTTTTTATATATATATATATATATTAGTTGTAGGTACTTATAGTGAGTGTGTTGCTTATGATGAATACGGAGGTGCCTATTATTATTTTCAAGATGGGGAGAGCGATGATTATTTTTACTATTACTAGATAATCAATAGGATAGCTTTAGTAAGAGCTTAAGTTAGTTATAGTAGGACTTTGTTTGGAGGTATGCTTTTGGTGTTTTGCTATTAAGTTGTTGATACTGTACTTAGTGATGTAGGAGTTAGATTTTAGTGCCTTTTCTTTTTTATACTTGTAGTTGGAATGACTCACCTTTGAGTTATTCAATATAGTATGTGGAGTTATGTTCATTGTTCATTATGTTTTTGTTAATGATACATTTTAGGTATTATTGGAGATATGCTATGAGCATATGCTTTGGAATTTAAGGTAGCTAGAATGGGCATTTGTTGCTAGTTGAATTTTCTTATAACAATAGCTACTAGATAACCATACAAATGGCTTTGTATGAAGTGTTATATAGGAGAAAGTGTAGATCACTCATTCATTGGGATAAAGTACAAGAAAGATGGCTTTTGGGGCTAGAGTTAATACAAGAAGCTACAAAAAAGTTAGATTAATCCAATAATGAATTCAAGTAGCTTAGAGTCACTAGAAAATTTATATAGAAAAGAGGTAATGTTGCTTAGAGTTTCTGGTAGGAGACTAAGGGTGTGATTAGGTTTGGGTAAAAAGGAAAGTTAAATCGGAGTTATGTTGGCCCATTCGAGATAGTGGAAAGAATTGGACATGTGACATATAGATTAGCATTGCCACCTAATCTAGAAGGCGTGTGTGATATGTTCTATGTGTTAATATTGAGGAAGTTTGTACTAAATTCAGATTAAGAGTCTACACTTCAATCTCTAGATGTTCAGCTAAACCTCACTATAGTGGGATGACTTGTTAAGATTTGTGGATATAAGAGAGCAAATGTTGAGGAGGCGAGTAATTCTCTATGTTAAAGTATAGTGGAGTAATCAAATGGAGTATGGGGTGACTTAGGAGCTGAAAGAAGAAATGAAGAAAAAGTATGTAGAGTTATTATAAGAATTAGTTAACTTTTGAGGACAAAAGTTTTTGTAAGAGGGGAAGGAGGATGGAACAACCAGAAATAATAATAATAATAATAATAATAATAATAACAATAATTTTTAAACTACCTACTACCCTCCCTAAAAAAAGTCACACTTAGATCTCTCTCTCCCCCTTTTCTTTCTCTTCTTTTCTTCCTCTTATCTTATGTTAAACATCTTTAGTAGTTCCAAGGAATTTAATCAAGGAAATTGAGGTCTCAATACAAGGAGAATTAGTGTAAACGCAAGTAAGTAAGTCTTGAGTTATAAATTGCATAGAGATGCTTTGGTTAATGTGAGGAGTAATGTTTCAAAGTTCTTGTTGATTGTTGTTTTATGTAGAAACCCTTCAAATTGTGCATGATGGTGAGGTGCCACAAGTTTCAGTTAGTCCTTTGATCCCTAATCGTAGTTTGTTTAAAGTCATTATATGTATATATGCAGAGTTGCATTGAAGTTAGGTGCGATGGTTGTTATGAGAGTGTAAACAATGGTTTAAGAGGCTTTTGAAACTATGATTGTGGATTAGAAGGAGTGTAGGAAGGAGTAGACATGGACTAAGGTCAAATTTTTGGGAGCAAAAGAAGAGGAAATCGAATAAGTGGGGAATAAGCCTAGGTATACACCTATATACTTGATTGTGTTCATGTGTGGAGCAAAAAGAGATTTGAGAATAAGTGATAAATGATTGGGTACTTGGTCATGTACTTCAACACGACCCTAAACATAATCGTATTGTTTGTTACCTTCATATAAAGAGATACATGGTCAAAGAACATGGCCGTGTTCCTAATCATGTACCCTGTAAGGGGTCTTTTTCTTCTTTTTCTTAGACTTTGCAATTTAACAAGGGTTAGTATAGCCTCCAAGTCCTAATGTGAGGTTGTTTATATCTTTATTCAAGTGTTAGTCATGTTTTGGAATAAGAGTCAATAGAGTTTGCTCATTCAGGTATGTGATACTGTATTTGTTGCTTGTGTTGATTAGTTAGTGATGGAAAGGAATCTAAAAATTATTGGACCAATGTTAATTAATGTGTTGTTTGTGTGTAATTCGGCCTAGAGGTCGAAGGTGGTTGAACCTTAGGGGGGCACTTTGATAATTGGTATGAGACATTATCCATAATGGAGTTGTATACCAAAATAATCCAAGGTAGATCTAGGGGTATTAAGGTTGGTGGTGGTAGATCTTAACACCATTTAGAGGGGCCGAAGGTGGTAGTTCCTAACTTAAACTATATATATGTGTGAGTGAAGTCATGAGTATACCTTTATTGATTTTGTTGACTTTAAATAAGATAACAAAGTGGTTAGTTGGTTTCTACATTTGCATTACTTGCATGTGAGCTTACTATTGTGTTCATATGCATGTATAAGTGGTATTATGTATTGGGCTTAGGCTTACTCTTTTATCTTTTTTAGTTGTAAGTACTTATGATGAGTGTATCGCTTATGGTGAATGGTGAGATGTCTATTATTATTTTTAAGATAGGGGGAGCGATAATTATTTTTATTATTATACTTAGTGATGTAGGAGTTAAATATTAGTTCCATTTCTTTTTACACTTGTGGTTATAATAACTCTCTTTTGAGTCTTTTAGTGTAGTATGTGAGGTTATGTTCATTGTTCATTATGATCATTTTAGTGATACATTTAGGTATTATTGGAGAAAATAGATTTTGTTATTAGAGTTTTGACATGTTATTAGATGATAGGGACTTATGGTGGGCTGTAGTGTATTGAATCTAGGGAGTTACGTTTGCAAATCTTAACAAATGAATCTAGCTAATCCTTTTTTCCTATAGTAAGAATCTAGCTGATTCTTGCTTCTTTAAAATATTAAGTTTCCCTTTTTCGATGATTTTTGCACAAAAATGGTAGATTAGCCTTTTTTTTTTTTTTTTTTGGATTTAAGGGTGGGTGGAGGAGAGGGAGGTTTGGATGTGATAATCTATTCTAGCTTTAGAATTCAATAAGAATGGAAATTGAGGAAATAAAAGAGTAAAGTGAAAAAATATTCACTGTCCTCTTTTGTTTATAGCTAGCCTAAGGAGGAAGAAGAGGGCATGTGTTTAATACATGCTATTAATAAAAAAAATTAGAAAAAAAAAGAAAAATTGGTTCTAAGTTCTAACTACCATCTAAACATAAGGTCCTATGCTAACCAAATGGAAGAAGGATTGTAGTTGTCATCCAATCACTAGGTTAAACCTAGCTATTATATAGACGCCACATGAATTCCCATTCGGATAGTACTTAAAACCTTTCTAAGTATAGTAGCACTTAATTAATGTGCTAGAAAGTAATATAAAGGTAAGGGTAAGCAGGTAAAATTTCCCTATAGCCTTCTTATGTGAAAACATAAGTTTCTATTTTCATGTAAAACTGGATCTAGAGCCTAACAAAACCTAATAAACTAATTTTAAAAGAAATGCTATCTAAGTGTAGTCATGTAAAGTATAAATTTCATCCTCTTAAAATTTAACTTATTTATACCTTTTACACTTTATTATGTCAAAAGCTTCTTCTTTTGAGAATGATTTTCATCATTTAAAGAATAACACCTAAAAAGATCTTATTCCTTTTTCTATTTCTACCATTATTGTTTTAAGATTTAATGAACCCTATGATAAAATCTTGAAATTTATGGTTTAAGCAAGTGTTGGTGATAAAAAGTGATCTTGGATAAGTATCTCCTTTGTGGCATAAGAGATGATCTAGTGTGGGTAAGTACTTTCCCTATCCCTGATTGTTAAGTTTCTTAAGATCTCTAGTTAATTTTGATATATTGGAAGGATTTGCCATTTATGGTGTTGATTGATTGAGGGTGTATGTGTCACGGGACAAGAGGTTCACCCCTCTTAGGGATCCCATGTGACATTTGGCCATTCTTTGTTTTATACTTTTGCCTCATTTCTGGATGGCGAGTTAACTTTCCCTCCCTATTTTCCTAAGACTTGTTCTAAACCTACCCTTCATCAAGAGAGCCTTCATTCAGCTTTGCCACGGTCTCCCTTATGATTATGGGGATCAACTTTCTAACTGGTTTCAACCTGCCATAGCTAACATCAATAAAGTGGCATTAACTTTGGACCAGTCTGCTTAGAGATAGCCAAACCGACTTTTACATAACCCAAACCCCTTGAGTAAACTACCCTGTTGATGCTACTTACTACATTATATGCCCAAGTTAATCCCTCACTCTCTCCTAATGTCACGGACCGTGACACTATCCCCCACCTAAATTCGTGATGCCTTTATTATGAGGCTAATATCCAGTCACTACCCATTTTCTAATAGATTACCACTCTTCCCCATTGGCAAACTCCCCCCAAGGTCTTCTTCAACTAGGATTGTGGGCTTCCATAGGTCATCATTACTTGCCTTCACCCCCTTTTTTTGTCCTCTAAGATCACCTTTTGTTGAGTTACCTAATGGTAAGGTGGCTTATGATTATACTTTTCTTTATTTTGTATTGATTTGAGCTGCTCTTGTGACAAAAGTCTTAACTCTTGACATAGTTGCAAAACCCATCTCTCGACATAAAATTGCTAGTGTTAGTATTTGAATGAGTGCATTAGGCATGTTAGAATATTCCTTGCATAAAATTGCTAGTGTTTTCATAAGGATAGTTATTGAAATATTGACCTATGTCAATCATCATGTTATGCTTTATGAATCAAGTACTAATTTTCATGAACCCTCTTGAGAAAAGTATAAAAGTCATTTGACATCTTCCACATAAAGCATGATTAGATGCCTTGATGCTAAGTCACTTTTATCTTGATCTCTCCAGGTTATGTATATGCAAGCAGGAGGCCTAATTAGTCATAGCCCAAGCCTAACAAACATTTAGTGACCTTATTGATCTAGTGTTTCTTTTTCAAGTAATCTTGTGTGTGAATAGTAAATATGAATTTAAGGCTAGCAATTCATGTTAATGTGCTGTGTTTCATGTCCTACCTTAATTTGTAACACGATCTATTTATTAATTGTATTTGAAAATCTAAATGTGTAACCTAACCAATTTAATAAATCTATTTTATGTTTGGTTTAAACCCATTTTTGACAAAAAATCTAAAATAAATCTTACTGTAGTTATAATGTCTATTAAAAGAATCAAACCATAAGCCTTACTAAAATTAAGTCTAAAAAACCAAATTACTTAAATATTTAAATACAACAAATTATAAAATAGCAAAAAAAAAAAAAAAGAAAAAGTAAAGCAAATCTAATTAAACATAATAAAATAAATCAATCATTTACTACATTACATCAATAATATTCAAATTAATCATATCCCTTGTTAACTCTTTAAGAGAAATTACTGAATAATGTACATTAGAAAAGAGTTATTAATATGGTATTAAACATATTAATGAGAATGATTCATCACCCTCTTTATCTTGTTTTATTATTTCTATATCATCAAAGCATAACAACCATAATTAAATATCTTTAGGATTCAAAAAGTACATTTAAATCATTTGTATTTGATAAAAAAAATTATATAAGTTTATATACTCAACAAATGCAAGTGTATTTACATAGCACATATTTGAATAATTCAAATGCTATAAACTTTATGAGATAAAATCCTAAAATATAAACTTGTTAAAAAAATATGCTTAACATTCTAATATGGATATTAAAGATAGAAGACATCTTAAAGTAGAATTCATACATTCTATCAAAGAGGAAATTGTAAATGAAATTTATAACATATAAAAATAAATCATTACAATTTATGTCTATGTGATTATATAAGTTAGTAACCTCCCTATAATGAGCAAAGCTATTAGAATCTTTAAATTTCTAGTTAAAAATATTGCTAGAATCATAAAACTAAAACGGAGATATGAAATAAAGCACCAAATTATTAGTTATACAAGATTTTTATTGGAGTTAAGTTTGAACTTAGGGTAAGAACTTATGAAAAATGTTTAAAACCCTAGTCTTAAACAGGTTAGGCAGGTTCATAAATAGATTTATATGCTAAACCTAAACTTAGACATATGTATAAATGGTTCCAAAGAGATTTGCTCAGTTTATTAATCATGTTAAGTTTCTTTGACACACACTCATTTATAATCGTGTTATGTTGTGTCCGACTTTGAGAGTCATATACCAAATTGTTAGCCCTATATGAATTATTAGACAAAATGTAGATATCTCCACAATTTAGGAATATGTTTTAGAAATTTACAAATTAAACTTATTTTATAATACTCTACAAAACACTGTAACTAATGCCCTATGAAATTTACAGGTTTTAAATTATCCCTATGATTTTTATTAACCTTCTTTAGTTTTAGTCATTTATACTAAAAATCATGATATTCAAATTATTAGTTAATTAATTTCACTTTTAAATGTAAATCAACGACTCACTATACCTAGTGCTTGTCTTAGTTAGTTATTTACCTTTGCTTTGGAAAGTGAGAACTAAAAACATAACAAATTGCAATAAAACTGCAACAAACATAAACTCTAACACTAACTTATATTAGATATTTTAGATATAGTTGGCTTTTTGACCAAGTGTTCATTTAAAATAACGAGTTATAAGTTAAGTAAATATAGTTGAGTTTCCTTTCTATTTGTCATATCAAATTACATGTATTAGTTACACCCTACAAGTAAGGTACCCAATATAATGTACATATTGAGAAATCATGAGGTACTACTGAGCTTAGAACCTATAATATAATTAGTACATATTCTAAGCATATGCTCTACGATAGGCATGGGTTCATAACATGTACTTTTGATACTTGTATTTGGAATTGAAATCTATCTTGATAACTTTTATTATATTTGAATCATTGGATTATGTAGGGTTAGACAAATTCTGAAATTGCAAAAGTTTTGATGCTCATCATAATGAACTATGTAGATTGTCTTTTACGGCTAGGAACACAACCATTGAATGCATGGTTTTTATAGTATTTTGTTAGATATATACATTATAAATTTAAGAACTTCTTACTGATGATGGTTATGAAAAAAATACAAAGAAGAGAAAATCAAATCTAAATTGAACTAAGTTTGATTTTAGGTTAATTTACATACATTTAACGGTTGGTTTCAATTCTCACTTCAATCACAATCCAAAAATAGCTAATAAACTATCTTAACGATATTTTAAGAGGATGAACATGAATAAAAAAGAAATCTTACATGGATGATTTGACTTATCATAGCATTAACAATAATAACCCATAAAAGCAAAAAAAAAAAAAAAAGAAGATGTAAAATGAGAAAAATAAGTTCAATTGCGTTATAACACCTTTTGAGGGTTTTTTTTTCCTTGCCTTACTTTTTTTCTTTCTCTTTCTTCTTCTTTTTTTTATTTTTTATTTTTAATTTTTTTAATTTTTCAAAGGGAACATTCATGTCGTTACATAACTATTAGCTAATGTTAGAAGGAGAGATTGTTGTCAAATCCAAGAAAAAGTCTTAAGCATCATAAACTTTACATTTATATATAATTAGACTTAAAACAGGAAACAAAAATTTGGTAGATTACATTTAGGAAAATAATTAATGCAAAACTAAATGGAAATCAAAGCAAACCATGAGAGACCCTAACACCATAAATAGGACCTTAGATCTTATTTCACAATTTGCTTTAGCAAGAGATCACTTGTTGTGAATGGAGAGAGGAATGCACTTTGAGATCATGCTAATATTAATTTAGGATCTAAAACTTGCCTTTACAAGTCGAATTTTTATTTTATACAATTAAGAATAGTATAATTTGTGAACCTCGTAAAATTTCTTCAGGATTCTAGATTAGAAACCTTCTATAGGTAGCTAGATTCTTGAGCTTTAGCTAAGTAAGATAAGAGATTAGCCCATATGAAACTAAAACCCTTTAGTGAAAGCCTACACAACTCTTAAGATATTAAAAGATTATATTATAAAAATTAAGATACACACTAATTAGCAGTGATAAAAACAATTATATTGATAATCACCAATTTAGATAATTACCTCAGCAATTGATAAATAAAATTCACCTAAGTTTAACTTTATAAGCTACATGGCCTAATACTCCTAAATTACATTGTTAATCTAATTTAAACACATTTTATATAATTTAGCCATCTATCTTGTCAACTAAAAGCTAGCCACTAGAATTCCATGCATGCATGCACAACTCTTCCCCATGCATACAAAGCTTCTACGATCTTTACATTCAAATGCCTTGTCAAAAAGACACCTTTGCAATGGCTAAATATCATTATTTTGTCTTTCAAAATTCCAAAACAAAGTGTAAGTACATGAGTATTATTACATATAAATATATATATGTAAATAAATTAATAAAAATGCAGCCAAGGTTAACATAGTAAATAACTTAAAGGAAACGAGGGGCAATTTAGTAATTGGATAAGGAGGCATAAATAGGCTGCTATAACATCTGTTAACCCTTTTCTCTCATTTTGCACCTCATAGAATCGTAGACACTCTTTTTAAAGACTTAAGAGAGAAGAAGACAACTACGCCTGCTATTCGCCTATTAGATCAAGGTGAGTAGCCAATTAATACAAATTGATTGTCACTAACATAATTATGTCATGAATTAGTAATTAACCTTTAGGATTCCTTGTAGAGCATAATGTACAACAAAAGACTTAGGATGGGAATTCAAGCGTTAAAATGATTCGATTCGGTAAGTCTTTAGACTAACCTTAACTAGTAATTTCTGTGAAAAATAATGTACAATTAGGTCTAGAATTGTTGGATTTGAGTTAGGGTTAGAAAGAATTAAGGATTTTACAAATTTGGAAAAAGGAATGAAGGATCTATAGTAACCTACATAACTAGGTACACACTTATGTACTTGTACGTGCTGAAATTTAGAGGGGCACAAAAAGATACACAGCCTCCAACATAACCATATCTTGCCTCATGTCAAAATACAAACTACATAGAAAGGTATATGGCCTTTAGTACGGTTGTGTCTTACCCTGTATCAAAATATAAAATACATAGAAAGGTACACAGCTTCTAGCACGGCCGTGTTATGTCTCGTGCTCTTCTATATGGCCTCATACGTAACTGTGTTGAGTTGAAACACTTCCTATTCTGATTTACTTCAATCAAATGCAATCTTAAGGATACGAAATTTTGAATGTGTGTAGGTTTGGAGAATCTATGAGATTGTAACTGTAAGGAAATAAGCTTTTGGAGATTAAGGTATGTGTATACCGTGTATGTTGCTTGTGATTGCTAAGTTAGAAATCGTGTGTGGATTAAAGGTTATTTTAAAAGAACCTAATTGATTATGCATGTGATTATGACTGGCTAGGTCCGAGAAACCGAGTGTGGGGTGGTGTTCTTGAGGTGGTATCCCGATGATCAGTATGTGATGTTGTCCTTAGTGGAGTTATGTACCAAAATGATCTAGATAGTATATGGAAGGACTTATGTATGTGGATGGATAGATGTTGTGTGTGTTGTGGAAGGATGTTGTAAAAGGACTTAAAGACTCATGGATAGTGGGGAGTATCCACTATCATATACTTATTATTATTATGTATGAAATAGACTCATGGACAAAGGGGAGTATCCTTTGTTATATATTTGTTTATGGAAGGATTATGTGGATATGTGTAAGGATTGTATGATGAGTTTGTGTGTTGGTTCAAGTGTTTGTGAAAGCATATAAATTGTGAATGGATAACATGTTGCATCATATATGTGTTGTTATTTTTGCCATGGCATGTGTATGTGTGTGTAGGTATATACAGTGATGGGCATTAGCTCACCCTTTGTGATACATTTTTTTTAGTTGCATGTGCCATAGGCAAAATTGTAGGGTATGATGAGATTGTTGTAGAGATGGATGAAAGTAATGAGGAGAATGGAAAATATGTTTACTATGATGAGTAATAAAATGATGGAGAGAAGAATTTACACTTGTTGACTTTGTTTAATCGATTTAAGACTAGTATTTAAGTTTATGAAAGCTTTCGCTATAATAAATCGAGGAGGCTATTTTTGATGTATATATAAGGATAGATACTATTGCTAATCTCTTATAAATGGAGAATGATTTATTAATCATTATAGACATTTGAGTGTTAATGTGGAGATTTGTATTAACTAAGCCTTTGCATGTTGTCACTTAGTGAGGACACGTGGCTAACTGTAGCATTCCCGGGTTTCGAGGTGTTACAGCTTAGGTGGTATTAGAGCTTAGGTTTGATGATCTTTAAAACTAAGTGATGATCAATAGGTATAAATTTCAAATAGTATAAAGTAAGTTATGATCTTAGATCAATTGGGGATTGAATATGTAAGATGATGATACATGATGAGAGTAGTTAGTAAATGAGACTACTATTACTAATTAGTGAATCTCTTTAGTAAGATTTAAAATGTTATTTTTAAATATTATATACTTTGAGGAATATATATATATTCTTATATCTTTTCTCACTATTGTAATGTGTTTTGTAGAATGCCTAGGAGAATGTTATGATTAGGATCATCCTCAGGAGTTAGAGGTGATGTTCTTGATAATAAAATGCCACTTAAACCTTCTTAACATGGATAGGGAAGGAATGAAATCAATGCTGCATAGATGCTAGTGGCCATTAATATTCTAGCAAGAATAGTGGCACTAACAATAACAATAGATACAAGAGCTGCAAGTGCTAAATGTGAGATAAGGATAGATGATGGGGGAGATTAGAGAGAGGCTAGCAGGGTAAGTGGGTCTAGATTGTTTTGTTAGAATGGTCAGAGAATTCAGGCCTAAGGTTGAAGATCCATTGGATGTTAAGTAGTGGGTCGATGAGCTAGAGAAGACATTTGAAGTGTTGGGAATGCTTGAAGATAAGAAAGTGAAGTATGCAGGATATCTATCGAGGGGCTTAGCTTTTAAATGGTGGTCAAGTGTTTCTAGACTCACTATAGGAGTAATTACATAGGATAGGTTCAAGGAGATGCTATATGAGTAGTATTTCTCAAGCACCAATAGAGACAAAATGTAAGCAACATACTATAGCACGAAGTGGTTGCCTTTCAACCAAACACTTACTTCGAAGCTGTGATCAAAGCTAAATTCTTGGAATAGAGTCATAAAAGGATTGGCGAGATGAGGACTTTAGGAATAAGAATGGTACTGAGAAAAAGACTTATGCGAGGTGTTGTGATTCAAGAGAAAGGCAAGAGACACCATACAATGTAGACCAGACCTATGGTCATTGCAGTACCCTCCTCTCAGGTTAAGACTTCATATATAGGTCAAGGAAACAGACGTGGAAGATGTTATGGGCCACAGGAGTTGAATGAATGTAGATGGCCAAAAGGTGCCCGTTTTTCATGTGGAAAGACAAGGCATAGTAGCAAAACCTATATTGAGAGATCAATATTGCTGACATTCTATTTCTCCTATAAATAATGGGGTGATAGAATGGTTGATTGCCTAAACACTAAAGGGCAAAATGTGCAGCTAGCATTAGTAGGAAGAAATCAAGCTGAGAATAATGGTGGTAGATCCCAATAGGTAGAGCCAAGACAGAGGGCACTAGCACGAGTGTTCACACTATAGAGGTAGGACACTTTAGATATAGATACATTGGTAGGTACACTATTAGTACATTCTACTAAAGCATATGTTTTATTTGATACTAATGGATCATATTCATTTGTGTTTAATGCATTTAGAAGTAGGCAAAATATATATGCTGAGGTGTTGAATGATGTATTGAGTTTGAGTACATTGATGGGTGTGGGTAGAGGACTAAATCAAATATGTAGAAGTGTAGGGTAGAATATTGGTTGCAGACCTTCTAGTGTTGGAAGTGACAGATTTTGATGTAATATTAGGGATAGATTAGTTGGTTAGACATCATGTAACTATTGGTTGTCACGATATGACCATCCATTTCAATCCATTAGAAGGAGAGTACTTTAGTTTACAATTAGAAGTGAATAAGCTAATAGGGTTGCCAACATATGAACTGTGGAGCAAGAGTGTGATGGCTTCAATGATAGTTGAAGCTGAAGAGGTGGTGAAGATTGATCAAGTAAGAGTGGTAAAGGAGTTTATTGAAGTATTTCCTAAGGATTTGCTAGGTTTACCCCCAACAAGGGAGATTGAGTTAAATATAGATGTAGTGCTTAGTACGACTCTCATATCTAAAGTCCCATACTGTATGGCACCTACAAAATTGAAAGAACCGAAGGATCAGATATATGAATTGCTAGACAAGATGTTCATCAGACCATATGTCTCACCTTGGGGTGCACCTATACTATTTGTAAAGAAGAAAGACAATAGCATGCGGTTATGCATAGATTATCGGGGAGTTAAATGGGGTTACCATTCAAAATAAGTGCCCCTCTCTTAAAGATTGGCGATCTATTTGATCAGTTGCAAGGGGCTCAAGTTTTCTCAAAAATAGACTTGAGATTTAATTACTATCAACTGTGAATTATGGAAGAAGACATCCTAAAGACCACCTTTAAAACTAGATATGGGCATTATGAGTTCTAAGTAATGCCATTTAGACTCACAAATGCATTGGCAACCTTCATAGACTTAATGAACCACGAACTCAGGGACTATCTGGATAAGTTTGTCATCGTGTTCATAGATGAAATTTTGATATACTCAAGGTATTAGGAAGACCATGAATAGCACTTAAGGGTGGTATTGAGCAAACTAAAGATAGAGAAGTTGTACACTAAATTTGAAAAGTGTACATTCTGGTTGAAGTAGGTAATATTTTTAGGACATGTGATCAGTAAAGACAAGCTAGTTGTAGATCTTGAGAAGATAAAGGCTGTGAATGAATGGCCTAGACCGAAGGCTGTAACAGAATTTAGAAGCTTTTTGGGGCTAGCTGGATATTACAGAAGATTTGTTGAAGGATTCTCCAAACTAGTAACCCCTTTAACCAAGTTAACTCAAAAAGGGGTAAAGTTTGTATAGGATGACAAATGTGAAGTAAGCTTCACATTGATGTGCTTAAAAATCCAAAGCACATGTACATAATTGCAATTGTAGAATCAATTAAACAAATTCCACAAATGACGTGATTCCAATTGCTTTGATACCAAATTATGATGTGCTTAAAAGTAAATCTAAAGCACATGAACACCAATACAAATGATCAATCAATCTCAAATGCACAATTGGACTTACAATTGGTGTGATGCTTAGTAAAACATAAGCCCAAATTGCATGAATCAATTTGAAAGTAACACAAAGGACTTTAATACCAATCAAACTACATATAACATGCAATTCCAATCTATTAAAATTGGAGCGATATGCACCCTAATTGGCGTGAATAACAAATGATGGAAAAACAACCTATTATCACTAGATATTACATACTAGTAATAAAAAGGAAGCAACTTAGAAGTTCTTGATACTACTCACAAGAAATTTAAAGCCCTACTTGCCACAATTTCCTAGAAATTGATTTGAGTGTGTGTATTAGCAAGATGACTCACTCTCTCTCACGGCAACAGGATGTTTTTGTTCAAAATGTCAAAAGCTCCATATAAACTCTAGTTAGCAAGTATTTACACTTACTCTTATTAGGGCAAAACAAACCAAAAAATTACAAAGTTGCCACTATGTGGCCAGTTCCAAAAATAAAAATTACAAGTACAAAATAAACAAAATGGCCGGTTCTCATAGCAACAATTACATATTCAAATGGTCTTAAAGTGACCGGTTCTTCAATTCAAGTGAATAATTTGTTGGACCAATTCTTCTTTGGTTCATGTCGGTCCATGAATAACCCATAAGCTGAGCTTTAGTGAGTTTATCCATCGCCTTGTAAAAACCGACAAGTATACCTACTGGAATGCATAACAAATGAGTAATATAAAAGAAGTTATTATATAAATATTTTTGGGATCGGATTGTTCAAAGATGACCCTTATCGCCAAATTTTGTAACCCTTTGGCTCTTGCCCTAGTGGTTGGTCCTATAGGATTTTGATTCCTATCATCTCCTTGGGCTTTAGGAAGATTTGCCATCAAATCTGATATGTCTTCATGAACATTATTGGGTAGATAGAGTAACAAGTCTGTAACATCAAATGCAGTAGAAACTATGTATCCTCTTAGCAAGTTATTTATAAAAATAACACTGTAGTCTCCTAGTACCTGAGATACCATAGGGGATAGTTGCTCTTACCCCTCCATCTTTAGGATATATCTCATCTACAATACATATAATGGTCTATCATCCACTATGACCTCCCCTAACTCAAATTATCCCACCAATATTGTTTTCTTCTTCCCTGTTTTACCTATATGTCTTTAAACCTCTTGGTCCTCTAATGGTTTACTCATCTACCCCTGAACTTGTTGGACTTCTGATGGTTGACACATCTGCTTCTGAACCGCTTGGTCATCTGAAGGTTGACTCATCTGACTATGAACCTCAAGGACCTCTAATGGTTGACTTATCTATCTTTGCACCTCTTAGACCTCTAATGATGACATAGGGCTCAATACTATACGTTTACCATCCTGTTGGAACGTATAAGTATTTCTATAGCTATCATGTAAAACCCTCCTATCATATAACCATGGCCTGCTAAGCAATATATGGGATGCACACATAGGAAGAATATCACATTCAATCTCATCATAGTATTTATTCCTTATACTGAAAGGCACCCTAACCCTTTGAGTCACATGTAGACTCCCCTGTTCACTTAGCTAATGTAATTTGTAGAGTTTAGGATCCGAGATAGTTACAAGTTTTAATTTCATTACTAATAAGGCAACCACAACATTAGTACAACTACCATCATCAATAATAATGACACATAAGTTACCTTACACCCTACATGAAGTGTGAAACAAATTTTCTCTCTGCCCATCATCAATGGTTGGAGAAGAAGTCAAAGCTCGACATAGTACATTAGTAGACAAAAATAAGTCACTTGACATGGTTGTTTACTACTTTAACAAACCAATAATACATTATAAAAGAAAACACCAAATCCCCTTTAGGCTTCACACATCCATGGCATAACAAACAATTAATACAACAAATACTCCACAATTCACTTATACAACAGCACTACTCTTCACTACACACACCACTCCCATGATCCACTTACACAATCTTAAACCATACACCACGGTTTCACACACACACTTGTATACCCACAGTGCAATAAGCCACCAATGCACACACACTTCCCTAAACTTCAATTATAGCAACAATTAAGTTGAAGCAATAATTAAATACTTTCAAGTAGTAAGTTATTGAATTCAAATAAGCAAGTGTTTAAGTATCAATACTTAATAACTTTCATACTTAAATGCTTATTTTGAAATTCAAACTTTACTACTAAACTTCCCTTTTCTAGTTATGGCATACACACAGTCCTATACTCCATGTGCAGCCTACCTTACACACAACTCCACAACAATTCACAACACACTCACACCGCCACACACACAACATAAACACGGTGTAGTCACTTCAAACAACAACAACACTTCAAGTGTTGCACTTCCTTGCCTCAACACACACATCACCACACGTTGCAACCCCTTTAACTTAATACATGCTTACATCACCACACATCAACACAACACAATCACGACAACAATTCAAAAATATACCTTTAATGCAACCTTCTCCACAAATGGTAAGAATCAATTTCAAATTCAAATAGAATGTAATCAATATCACTCAATAACTTCTTCAAACTTAATGGATGTGTTTGAATTCAAATAATTTCCCTATTCTCCCACACAATCCAATTCCGAAATAATCATGCAAGAATTACACTTCTCTTCTTCCACAAATGAGGTACCCTCAATTCCAAAAATTACACAAGAAATGCACTTCCTACTTCCCTTCTCTTCATGGCAAGTTCAAGAACAAAAAGGGCTACTACAAGATCTCCACTTCTACTTCAACAATCAACAAGTTTAACACAACAAAATCGAAATTAATTACTTCAATTCCAAATTAACAATTCAGATCAAGAAGTAAAATTCAAGAACCCTAATTTCAATTGAAGATCACGAAATTACCTTCTAAAAAACCAATGCTCTGATACTAAATTATAATGTGCTAAAAAATTCAAGCACATGTACACAATTGTAATTGTAGAATCAATTAAACAAATCCACAAATATAGGGTGATTCCAATTGCCACATGACCCTAATTTGCATGAAACAAATTGCTCTGATACCAAATTATGATGTGCTTAAAAATCTAAAGCACATGTACACAATTGCAATTGTAGAATCAATTAAACAAATTCTACAAATGATGAGAAATTTTCCAGCATCGCCTATGCCTTTAGAACTAGATTTGACTGATGGTCCAAATCGCTTATATTTTACTTCATATCTTTTTTATCTAATAAATATTTGAGAAATAATCTTACAGGTACAATAATAATTCTCCATGGGATGCAAATATGTCCTACACTAGTTAATGGCCATAAGATATCTTCAGATTTACAATAAAAGACTCGCTGCGATTGTTTCCATTTCAAAGCATTGGCTCATGAAGATTTATGATATTTTTGTACTTTGTAATTATTCTATGGAGTATTTTATGTTGTATTTTTATTTTGGGATACTTTCATTTTGATTGTAATTTCCATTTAGGACCGGCCACCTTAAAAGTGGCATAGTTGTAATTTCTATGCATTTTCTAACTCTAAAGGTAGCAAGTATAAATACTTGCTTATAGTAAGGTTTGAGGGAGGCAAAAAATTTTTAGAATTAACATCACATTTTCTTGAGAGGGCTTAGGGTTTCCTTAGTTCCATTTTCTCTTATCAATTTCAATTTCCAAGAGTTGAAATTGTGGCGAGTGCAACAAAGGGAAATTGTGAGTAATATCAATTCCTTCTTTGTTGTGTTTCCTTTTCATCACTAGTGAGTCATATCTAGCGTTGAATTGGATGTTCTTGGTCAAATTTTGATTGCATTTGTAATCAACTATCATGTTATAAGATTGAATGGTTTTTTAGCATTTGTTATCATCATCAATTTTAGGTTCATTTTGTGTCGTGAATTGGTCATTGTTGGAAGAGGAGAATCACGGAATTGGATCTTGTTATCTTGGTGTATTTCACGTGGATTTCACTTGCAATTATTGTTAATTGGAGAAGTTTATCATTGTTGGTTTGTTGATTGCATCTTTAAACCTACGGATCTCATTAAATCTCCATTAGGGTGCACGCAATTCATGGTATTTTTGAACCGGTTCATATGTGTGAGTTGAGGTTGTTTATTTGATTCATTTGCATGTGCTTGGGCTTGGTTTTGAGTACATCAACAAATGATGTGATTCCAATTGCTCTAATACCAAATTATGATGTGCTTAAAAGTGAATCCAAAGCACATGAACACCAATACAAATGATCAATCAATCTCAAATTCACAATTGGACTTACAATTGGCGTGATGCTTAGTAAAGCATAAACCCAAATTATGTGAATCAATTTGAAAGTAACACAAAGGACTTCAACACCAATCAAATTACATATAACATGCAATTCCAATCTATTAAAATTAGAACAATATGAACCCTAATTGGCGTAAACAACAAATGATGGAAAAACAACCTATTATCACTAGATATTACACACTAGTAATACAAAGGAAGCAACTTAGAAGTTCTTGATACTACTCACAAGAAATTCCAAACCTCACTCGCTACAATTTCCTAGAAATTGATAAGAGTGTGTGTATTAGCAAGATGACTCACTTTCTCTCACAACAACAAGATGTTTTTGTTCAAAATGTCAAAAGCTCCATACAAACTTTAGTTAGCAAGTATTTATACTTACTCCTATTAAGGTAAAACAAACAAAAAAATTACAAAGTTGCCACTAGGTAACCGGTTCCAAAAATCAAAACTACAAGTACAAAATAAACAAAATGGCCGGTTCTCATAGCAACAATTACATATTCAAATGGTCTTCAAGTGGCCGGTTCTTCAATTCAAGTGAATAATTTGTTAGACCAATTCTTCTTTGGTTCATGTCGGTTCATGAATAATCCACAAGCTGAGCTTTAGCGAGTTTATCCATCGCCCTGTAAAAACTGACAAGTATACCTATTAGAATGCACAATAAATAAGTAATAGAAAAGAAGTTATTATATAAATATTTTTTGGATTGGATTGTTCAAAGAGGACCTTCATCGCAAAATTTTATAACCCTTTGGCTCTTGCCCTAGTGATAGGTCCTGTAGGATTTTGATTCCTGTCACACAACATTGAAGGAGAGATTGAGAAAAGAATTGAGGATAGAAAAGCCATAGAATTTAATGAAGATGAAGAGGGAGTGTTGAGGTATGGTTACAGGTTGTGTTTGCCTAGTATAGATGAACAAAGAACGAAATATTTAAGGAGGCACATTATTCTGGGTGCTTTATTCACCTTGGGAGTACTAAAATATATAAAGATCTGAAGTGCCATTATTGGTGGAGGAACATTAAGAGAGAAATTGCAAATTATATATCAAAGTGCCTGACATGCCAACAAATAAAGATAGAACATCAAAGACCTACTAGCATGTTACAACCTCTACTAATACTAGAATGGAAATGTGAGCATGTAACCATGGACTTCGTCACAGCATTACCAAGATCAGAGACTAAGTTGGACACTATATGGGTGATTGTGGACCAGCTCACAAAATTGATGCACTTTATACTTATAGGCACCAGATATAAGCTTGAGAAGCTAGCTTAGATGTATATCAAAGAGATTGTGAGGTTACATGGAGTACTAGTCTCCATAGTATCAGATAAGGATATATGATTTGTAAGGAGATTTTAGAATTGTTTGTATAGGGCTCCGGGAACAAAATTATAGTTTAGTACAACTTTTCACCCACAGACAGATGGCCAGTCAAAGCAAACTATTCAGATATTGGAGAACATGTTGAGGGCATATATATTAGATTTTGGTGGAAATTGGAATGAACATTTGCCTTTAGTAGAGTTTTCTTACAGTAATAGCTTTCAAGGTACCATCTAAATGGTACCATATGAAGCACTATATGGGAGAAAGTGATGGTTGCCTTTTCACTAGGATAAAGTAGGTGAGAAATAGGCATTAGGAACTGATCTGGTACAAAATGCAATGGATAAAGTGAAGTTGATTAGTTAGACAATGCAGTCAGTCTAAAGCCGTTAGAAGTCCTTTGTAGATAAAAGAAGACGCTCATTGGAGTTTTAAGTGGGAGACCATATGTTGGGAATCTACCCAGCAATCTTGATGGATAGGGAAGTTGATTTGGATGATGATTAAAATCACTTGCATGCATACATATTTTTCTTTATCTAATAAAAGTTTGAATGATAATCTAGCAGGTACAATTATCATTCTTCACGGGATGCCACATGAACTTCATTGTTGGTCAAATTAGGGACATCATCGGATTCACATATAATGGTTCGCTGTGATCATCATTGACTTGACGAACTGACTCCTTGAAGATTATTATCTTTTATATTTGTAATTTATTTCATTGAACCATTTATTTTGTAAGCTTTTGGGATATTTTATTTGGTTGTATTTTGAGGATTTAGGACCGGCCACCCTTTAGCGGCATAGTTGTAATTTTTTTAGTCATTTTAACCCTATAGGGAGCAAGTATAAATACTTGCTTAATTATGGTTTACAAGGAGGAGAATATACACATTTTGCTGCCTAAATTTTCGTGAGAGTTAGTGTTCATCCCAATTTTCATATGACTCTTATCAATTTTTTCAAGGAATTATGGCGAGTAACAACTAAAGGAATTGTGAGTCATATCATTTCCTTGGTTAATTTCCTCTTCATGCTATTGTGTAATATCTAGTCTTGATTAGGATTAGTTCATTTAGTTCTTGAGTTTCACATCTTTTGTAGGGTCAATTCTATCAATATTTTGCTTGCGATTTAGTGGAATTGGTTCCTATATTGAATTATCATTGTGAAGTTTTCTATTGTTAGTGGAATCGTATATTTGCGTAGAGGCTTTTTACAAAAGGGATTCATGCCTTTTAGTCACCTTGATCATTGGAATTCCATTTGTTCTTGTATTGAGTGCTTAATCCAATTGAGTACATCATTGTTTGGTGTTAAAGTTAATTGATTTAATAATTGGATTCCAAAAGGGTTTAAGGTTCACGCCATATGTAGGAGGATTGATTTAGATTTGATTCAGTTGGTTTCAATTGTTTGTATGTATATGCTTTAGTCAAATTAAGGCATATCATAATTTGGTATCAGAGCTCAAGTTTAGAGAAGAGAGAATACACTTACCTTTTTCTACAAATTTTCGTGAGAGATTAGGGTTCTTCCTAAGATTTCATAAAGACTCTTATCAATTTCATCCATTAGAATTGTGGCGAGTTGCAACCTAGTGAATTGTGAGTAATATCAATTTCTAAGTTAATTTCCTTTTCATAACTAGTGTGTCATATCTAATGTTGATTAGGGTTGGTTCTTGGTTTTGATTTTGGCATCAATTGTAAATCTAATTCCATCTATATATTGTTATCAATTTAATTGGAATTATATCCTTAATATTGTCTCATAATTGCCTTTCATCATTTGCGTGACATTTCCTTGTTGTACGGAGTTCATGTCCATTTTGTGTTGATTAGTGATTTGGAATCTCATTTGATCTTATTTGATGTGCTTAATTCCATTGAGCACAACATCATTTGGTGTTAAGATTGATTAACCAACAAATTGGATTACAAAAGCAATTTTTAGGGTTCACACATAATTGAAGTTGATTCGGTTTTTGGATGTTGATTAGGAGTTATTCCATTTGTTTGATTGCATTTCCTTTCACTTGGTTTTAAGCATATCATCTTTTGGTACTAGAGCTTGTGGTGGTGAGAATGGATTGTTTGATTTTGATTTCAGAAATTTTAGGGTTCTTGATTTAGCATCTTAATCCAAAATTGTAAAGTGAAATTGAGTTGTTTGATGTTGTTGATTGAAGTTACATAATTGTCTTGATTGAGGAGTTGAACTTGCTGCTTGTTGAAGCTCCATTTGGTTGTTAATTTTCGTGAAAAGAAGAGGAGTAGTAGCATATCTCGTGATTCAAAATACACAACTTGAAGTTACTTCATTTGTGAAGAAGTGGAGGTGTATTTTGCTTATATTGTTTTCGAACATAAGGGGGTTTAGTGCACAATTTTTTTTAGATTTAAATTGTGTGGATTGTAAGGAAACTATTTGATTTTCAAAACACACATTAAGTGATGGAAGTAATTGTGTGTTCATTTGAAATTTGAAAGTGGCTCCTTACCATTTGTGGAAATATTGCAATTAGTGAACTCATTTGAATTTTGAAATTGAGTTGCCTTTTGTTGTAAGTTGGGGTTTGGAAAATTGTATAGAAGTGGAGAAGTGCACCGTAAGTAGAAGGTGTGTGTGTGTTTGGTGTTGTGTTTTGTATATTTAGTGAAGGGTGTGTGTGTGTGGCGTTGTGTTGTGTGTGTTGTGTAAAGGAGTATTGTTAGTGGTGTAAGTGGTGGAAAGTGTTTGCACCGTAAGCAAGGGAAGTGTGTGACATTGTGAATTGTACATTTGTGTGTGTGGTGAGGTGCTGCACATTGTGATTTATTGTAGTGTGAAACTGTGGCAAGAAAGGAAGGTTTGAGTAGTAGAATTTGAATTAAAAAACAAACATTAAAGTGTGAAAGTAATTGAACTCATTACTTAAAACACTTGTTGGTTGAATTTAATTTCTTAACTACTTGGAAGTAATTGTGTGTGCTTTATTTATTTGACTTTACTTGAAGTATCAAGAATTATTTCATGTGTTTTTTACCTCTACAATGTGGATTTCATTGTGTATTAGTGTGGTTGTTAAACGTATTCTTGTAACTTGGTGTTGTTGAAGGAGTGTGTTGTAAATTGTGGGATTGTACTTCATCAAATCGCAATCATGTCAAATGACAGTGTAAATGAGGGAATTAGCAATGAGGCCAATAGTTAGGTTGGTGGAGGTTAGGGTTATCAAATTGTAGGTAGAAGGACTTTGGAAGATCAACTTTAGGAACTTACTACTATTGTTGCTACATTAGTAACAAGGATTGATAGGATGACATTGCCACAACCACTAATGGCAAATTCTTAGGCACCACCTCGAGTAGCTCCACAAAATATCTAGAGAGAAGGAAGTGGGAGGAGGTAACTTGGGTAGAAGAATTGAGGGAGATCATCACCCTTATAGGGAGGAGAGGGATGATAATTTTGGGGTTAATCCTTACCCAAATAGGGATTTCAGGCTACCCAGGAGATTAGAGTATGTGAAGCTGTAGATGCCTTCCTTTGATGGCAGGGGTTCAGTAGATGATTATCTGGACTGGGAGGATAAGGTTGAGGGCCTTTTTTAGTGCTATGAAATTGATGACAATACCCGAGTTTGACTTACTGCTGTTGAGTTCATAGGGTATGCCGCCTTGTGGTGGAAGAATTTAGTGATCAGTAGGCGTAGGGATGGTGAGGTTGAAATTCAAACAAGGAGGGATATGAAGAGGGTTTTGAGGAAGAGGTTCATTCCTAAACACTACAGGTAGGAACTATTTATGTGTCTTCAGACTTTGAGGCAGGGAGGCAAAACAGTCGATGATTATGTATAGAAATTTGAAACCCTGATGATTAGATATGGGTCAGTTGAGCCTCCAGAGCAAACCCTAGCACGCTTTGTATCAGGGTTGAAATATGAGATCGCATGTGTAGTTGAGCTACAGAGATACAGTATACTTGACGAGGCTATACAGCTAGCTTTGAAAGTCAAGAGGCAGAGGCGATCTAACCCATTAAGGACTTTTGATAGCAGGCCTAGTGCTACTACTAGGCCCATGGGAGCTGATGGTCGATCAGGAGGACCAATGGTAGTAGGTGAGTTAGTCAGGGTAGTGGACAGAGCTACCCCTAGTATAGACAGGAAGAACATGACCTTTGGTAAGGGTAAAGAGGTAATAGTACCTAATGTTAGGCAGACTGTACCAGGAACCACCAGTAGGAAATTGCACCAAATTAAATGTTTTAAATGCAAGAGATTTGGGCATATGGCGGCACAGTGTCCTAATAAGAGAGTCATGACAGTTATGGAGGGTGCTGGAGAAGAGGATGAGGATGGGAAGGAACCAGTTGAACGTACAAACCTGTATATAGCATTATAGGAATATTATGATGATTAGACTGTTGAGGCACATGAGGAGGGAATAGGTGAACAGTATTTACTAATTAATGTGTTGCACAGGGTTCTGATTTTATCTCCTGATGCTAAGGACAAACAGAAGGAGAACATATTCCACACTTTTTGCAGGATCAGAGATAACCTTTGTGTATTGATCATAGATAGTGGTAGTTGCACAAATGTCATATCAGCTGTATTGGTAGACAAATTACAACTATTTACTAGTCCATGTCCTAGCCCTTATAACTTGCATTGGTTAGAGAATCAGGGTAGTATGCATGTTATATAAAGGGCAAAGGTGCCAGTGAGTGTTGGAAAGAAATATCATGATGAGATCCTATGTGATGTGATTCCCATGTGTACCTTTTATTTACTATTGGGTAGACCTTGTATGTTTGATAGAAAGGTGTTGCATGATGGTTTCAGAAACACCTACATGTTTCAAAAGGGAGGGTCTCAATTAGTATTGATATCTATGTCTCCATCTAAGGTACACAATTTCTAAGAGTAGATTAGGACTACTTTTGTTTCATCTAATAATCGGGAAAACAGGGTGACAAAAGCATCCAGGTTCAGTCCAAGAAGTGACCTTCTAGATTTGAGGGCAAATCTTTCAGAGGTTAGAGGAGATGATGGGAATCTACCTAGCGATCTTGATGGACATGGAACTTGATTTGGATGATGATTCAAATCACCTGCATGCATACATATTTTTCTTTATCTAATAAAAGTTTGAATGATAATTTAGCAGGTACAACGATCATTCTTCACGGGATGCCACATGAACTTCACTGTTGGTCAAATTAGGGACATTATCGGATTCACATCCAATGGCCTGCCGTGATCAACATTGATTTGACGAACCAGCTCTTTGAAGATTATTATCTTTTGTACTTGTAATTTATTTATTTGAACCATTTATTTTGTAAGCTTTTGGGACATTTTATTTGGTTGTATTTTGAGGATTTAAGACCAGCTACCCTTTAGTGGCATAGTTGTAATTGTCTAGTCATTTTAACCCTAAAGGGAGTAAGTATAAACACTTGCTTAAGTAGGGTTTAGAAGGAGGAGAATATACACATTTTTCTACCCAAATTTTCGTGAGAGTTAGGGTTCACCCCAATTTTCATAAGACTCTTATCAATTTTTTCAAGGAATTGTGGCGAGTAGCAACTAAAGGAATTGTAAGTCATATTATTTCCTTGGTTGATTTCCTTTTCATGCTAATATGTAATATCTAGTCTTGATTAGGATTGGTTCGTTTAGTTCTTGAGTTTCACATCTTTTGTAGGGGTCAATTCTATTAATATTTTGCTTACAATTTAGTGGAATTGGTTCCTATATTGAATTGTCATTGTGAAGTTTTCAATTGCTAGTGGAATTGTATATTTATGTGGAGGCTTTTTACAAATGGGATTCATGCCTTTTAGTAGCTTTGATCATTGGAATTCCATTTGTTCTTGTATTAAGTGCTTAATCCAATTGAGTACATTATTATTTGGTGTTAAAGTTAATTGATTTACTAATTAGATTCCAAAAGGGTTTAGGGTTCATGCTATATGTAGGAGGATTGATTTGGATTTGATTGAGTTGGTTTCAATTTTTTGTATGTATATGCTTTAGTCAAATTAAGGCATATCACAATATATTGTTGAAGGTCTCTCCTAGAAAGGGAATAGTAAGATTTTGACTAAAAGGGAAATTGAACTCAAGATATGTAGGATCCTTTGAAGTCTTAGAGAGAATTAGACTAGCGGCATACATATTAGCATTACCACCAAATACGGTACATAATGTATTCTACATTTCCATATTAAGGAAATATGTAACCAACCCAAACTAGATCACTGCACTGGAATCTTTGCCAATGTAGCTAAACCTCATGACAGTGGAGAGACTTATTAGAATTGTGGACACTAAGGAGCAGATTTTCAGAAGATGGGTTATTAAGTATGTTAAAGTACAATGGAGTAACCAAACAAAGAGACAAGCAACTTGGGAATTGGAAGAAAAGATGAAATGAAGATATCCATAACTCTTTTAGGATTTAGGTAATTTTTAAGGACAAAAATTCCTATAGGGAGGGGGGGAGAATGTAAGTTACGAGTATTACTACATATATATATATATGTGTGTGTGTGTATGTGTGTGTGTAATTAACATTAATAAAAATGTAGCTAAGGTTAACATAGTAAATAACTTGAAGGAAATAGGGGGTAATTCAGTAATTGGACAAGGAGGTATAAATAGGTTACTATAACATCTATTAACCCTTTTATCTTATTTTGCACCTCACAGAACTGTAGACACTCTTTTTAGAGACCTAAGAGAGAAGAAGACGGCCACGCCCACTATTCACCTATTAGATTAAGGTGAGTAACCAATAAATACAAATTGATTGTCACTAATGTAACTACATCATGAATTAGTAATTAACCTTTAGGATTCCTTGCAGAACAAATTGTACATTGAAAGTCTCAAGACGGGAATTCAAGTGTTAAAATGATTTGATTCAGTAAGTCCTTAGATTAACCTTAACTAGTAATTTCTGTGAAAAATAATGTACAATTAGGTTTAGAATTGTTGGATTTGAGTTAGGGTTAGAAAGAATTGAGGATTTTATGAATTTAGAAAAAGAAATTAGTGATGTATAGTGACCTACACAGCCATATACATGCCTGTGTACCTGTATGTGCTGAAATTCAAAGGGGAATAGAAAGATATATTGCTTCCAACATGGCTGTGTCTTGCCTTGTGTCAAAATACAAACTACATAAAAGGTATACGATCTCTAGTACTACGGTGTTTTGCCTCATGTTAAAATATAAAATATGTAGAAAGGTACACGACCTTTAGCATTGCCGTGTTATGTTTTGTGTCCTTCTATACGGTCTCTTACATAGACATGTTGAGTTGAAACACTTTCTATTTTGATTTACTTCAATCAAATGCAATCTTAAGGATACGAAATTGTGAATGTGTGTAGGTTTAGAGAATCTGTGAGATTGAAAGTCTAAGGAAATCAGCTTTTGGAGATTAAGGTACATGTATACCATATATGTTGCTTGTGATTGCTAAGTTAGAAATTATGTGTGGATTAAAAGTCATTATAAAAGAACCTAATTCATTATGCATATGATTGTAAGTGGTTGGGTTCGAGAAATTGAGTGTGGGTCAATGTTCTTGGGGTGGCACCTCGATGATCGGTATGTGATGTTGTTTTTACTAGAGTCTTATACCAAAATGATGTAGGTAGTATGTGGAAGGACTCATGTATGTGAATGGATGTTGTGTGTGTTATGGAAGGATGTTGTGAAATGACTCATGGACTTATGGATAGTGGGGAGTACTCACAGTCGTATACTTATTATTATTATGTATGGAATAGACTTATGGACAAAGGAGAGTACCCTTTGTCGTATATATATGTATATATATTTGTTTGTGGAAGGATTACATGGTTATGTGTAAGGATTGTATGATGAATTTGATGATGAGTTTGCGTGTTGGTTTAAGTGTTTGTGAAAGTATATAAATTGTGAATGAATAATATGCTACATCATGTATGTGTTGTTATTTCTATCATGGCATGTGCATGTGTGTGTAGGTATATATAGTGTTGGGCATTAACTTACCCCTTGTGGGACTTTTTCTTTTAGTTGCAAGTGTCATAGGAGAAATTATAGGGTATGATGAGACTGTTGTAGAGACAGATCAAAGTAATGAGGAGACCATAGAAAATGTTTACTGTGATGAGTAGTAAACTGATGAAAAGAAGAATTTACATTTATTGACTTTGTTTAATTGATTTAAGACTGTTATAGTATTTAAGTTTATGAAAGCTTTTGCTATTATAATTGAGGAGACTGTTTGTGATGTATATATGAGGATAGATACTATTGCTAATCTCTTGTACATAGAGAATGATTTATTAATCATTACAAACATTTGAATGTTAATGTGAAGATTTGTACGACTGAGCCTTTACATGTTTTCACTTAGTGAGGGCACACGGTGGGTAGTAGCATTCTTAGGTTTCGAGGTGTTACACAAAGCTTAAAGACAACTCTTATTCCTCTTCCTCATTGATTCCTTGCTCTCTCTCCCTCATTCTCTTGTCTTCTTCTTCTTCTTCTTTTTCCTCTCTATCATCTTGTCATTTTCTCTCACTAAAACTTCCATTTTCTCTAGATTCAAAGCTCGAAACCCTTAGATTAGATTACTAGGAAGCTTATTCGAACCATAGGATATGGAATTCAAGCATAATATAAAGAGAACTAAGGTAAATCTTATCTACACTTTTAATCTCTTAACACTTGGAGCCATAGGTGCTCACTAGCATTCCATTTGATTATTGTAGTGCAAATCCTTCATCCATCATCTTTAAGAGGTTAGGAAATTTCTCTTCCTTGTCCATGCAAAAGTGATTCCATGCATGTAGGCCTATAAGGATGATGATAAATTAGAAACTTAAAGCATTGCTAGTCTAGATGAATTAGTTATGAAGGATAGAAAAAGTAGTGATTATAATTGATGAATTCTTCAAAACCATGGTCCTTCAATCCATGTATATTTCTGCTATGTCCACGTCTAAGTTAGAGAAATGCATGCATGTTCATGATCTAAATAGAAAGGGTGAATTACGAAACCTAGTGATATGATTATGTAATGAAAATGCATATTTTGAAAGCTTAATTAAGAAATGGCTTGATATATGTACACCTTGTAATTAGACTAGATTTATGATTTCATGTAATTCCATGTTGTGCTTGTTTTAAATAGGTTAAATTGATGTTTAGGGTTGATTATAGTAGCCTAATATGGTATAATTGAAGTTGATAGACACAATTGACAAAAATTAGAACCTAAATTTAATAGAAGTTGTACTTGGTTGAATATTTAATTGTGTTGCTCCTATTAATTTAAGTCAACCTGATTTTTAACTTTCTTAAAGTGCATATAGACTAGCATAAATAACAATTAGAGAAGAGCTAGACATAAAGAGAGGCCCTACATTTAAAATCTAGGAATTGATAGGTAATGTTGATGCAACTTGAAGAACACTAGGAAAATGACTCAATAAACTAGGTAAATGCACTCAAAATGAATTATAAATAGGTCATTTAGACCCTTAAAATAATAATAAAAAAAATCTAGTGTAGTTGATAGCTATAACAAATAGGATGACCTAGCCTAAGACACAAACACATTTCATAGAAGCAATATAACTGTCTTGGGACACCCAATCTGTTTTAAGTAAAATGCTTGACCAAATGACTTTATGTTTGAAAACAAATGATTTTACTTGAAACTAGATGATATTAGCTTTCCAACAACTACTCATTTATGAAAATCTAATAAGAAATGGCCAATTTGTGGCCAAAACAATTAGGTATACGAATTGGACCAAGAACCACAACGTTAAGGATAGATAACTTAGTAAATTGACCAAAAACCTTAGGATAACCCTTGATAACTGATTCACTTCTACTTAAAAGTATCATTTTCTTACTTATTTACATTAAATTCATAGGTGATCAACTTTAGGCAGAGGAGTACTATCCTAAGGATTACTTTGACTACAAGACAGCATATCTAGGTGAGTGACACTCGACTAATGCCATACTTGTTTGTGATTATTAGAGTAGGAGCTCAAAATTGACTTAATATCTATTTGGATATGCTAAAGTGTGGGGTTAAAGTAGGAACAATGCTTGTGTTTGATGATTGATTTGATTGAATTACTGGATTGATAAGAAAACTAAATTAAATTGCTTAGTTGATTGCTCAAATATGCTATGCTATTGTTGATTTTTTGATACACACACACACACACACACACACACGTGATTGGCTACCAATAATTGGACTTATAAAGGATAGACCTTTAATATAAATGTTCATGCATAGCATATTATTGCATTCTTGAAGGCCATCAGCACTATGTAATGCACCAAAATCACCACATGGAGGTGATTCTCCATATGTAATCCTACTGTAACATTTGGAAACTACCACCGCACTAAGGGTTATTGTTCTTTGATTGGAGCCAATTATGTCTAAGTGGCTAATTTTGGAGTTGGAAATCACTTAATTGATGTTCTAGTAAGCAAGTATTGAATAGCCATGATAATATCACCAATGAATTCTTAAAATTCAAAACTCTAGGGCTAACGTGTAAGAAGTTGTCTCTTAGCCCCTGGTCTCAAAGGGCATAAGTCCAATTCTTACAAGATATTTGAAAGGTCTTATAAGTTGTTGCATTGCATATGATTATTGAGTGTTGCATTGCAAGGAGGGAGAGGGGGTAGGACGGGATGAGGCTGAGAAGCTGCTATGCTTGCTGTTACGAGAGAAGAGCTGGACAGGATAGGGCAGGCATTTGAAAAATCTGATTCTAGACTCTTTTTTTTTTTTTTTTCAGTTATGGATATATATTATATTATATTCTAATTATGTTTTATATTATAAATGTCTCTATTTTAAATATTCTGATCGCACACAAAAATATCTTTAAATTTTATATTTTTAGCAGTTTATTACGAAAGCTTACGTCTAGGCTAATTTGATTATTCTAGGCGTCAATATTCACTCGAAATTTTCATTTGAATTTCCTAAATCTATAGTTTCAGTTAATTTCCTTATTTAACCCAATGTTGTTTGAAATTTATGTTTTAGAGAATTTATTCTTTTAATTTAAATTATCCAAACTAAAGTTAGGACTTACAATTATTTTTATTTATCCATTTATATACTTATATATAAATATTTTTCAATTACTTCGCTTTCTAAATTTATTCAGTAATATATTTCATAAAAATCAATTTGGTACGTTCGTTATCTTCTTTTATTTGCATTAGATTATTCTTTCCAATTGTTTTATTTTTAAAACCTATTATTATCTCAAATTATTAAAATAGTATTCATGTGTCATAATGTTTGAATTTTCGTCGTAAATTTCTCAAAGTTTTTAATGTAAAGAGATTGTTATTCTCACTATCCCGACCTAGAAGTATTTATTATTCTGCTTATTTTTTTTTAATTTTTATATAGTCTTTTTTAAATTTTTAGGTCATCACATTTACAATCAACCTTCAGCAGAAAATTTTTATTATATAAGTCGTCATGAAATTTTGAAATACATAATATAATAGCTAAAATTTCCTTTTTAATAGTTGAATAATTTTCTTAAGCACCTTGCTAGATACCAAAAAAACATCTAATGACTTGTTCCTTGTTCTTAACTAATTGCTTAAGGATTCCTCCGTATCCATCCTTCATTTGAGGCATTAGTCTCTACTATTATCTTAGTGTTGGGAACTAAGATTCTTAGGCAAGGTAGAGACTTAATTTCTTTCTTTATTTCTTGAACAAACTTCGTCATTTCTAAAGACCAATTGAGATGATTCTTCCTAAGTCTTTGGAACAAAGTTTTACACCTAATCCTAAGATTTGGAATAAAATAAAAAAAATAGTTGAAACATCCTAAGAATCTTTGAAGTTATTTCTTATCTCTAATTTGATTAAGAAATTTATCTCCGAATTCTATAGAGCAATCTATAGGTTGGATGGCTCCATAAACAATATCTTGACCTAAAAATCTAATTTTGGTTTAGAATAATTTCATCTTTTTGGATGAAACTACTAACATATTTCTTTTGATAATTTTTTTTTTTAAATCTAGATGCTTAAAATGTTGATCAAGTTTTTTGGAGAATATTAATAAATCATCTATATAAGCAATTGAGAAATTAGTATATGGAGTAAAAATGTCACTCATGACATTTTGGAATTCAAATGGAGCATTTTGGCATCTAAAAGGCATTGCATTCCATTTGTAATGCTCAAAAGGAACATTGACGACTGTTTTATACTTATTAGCTTCTTCAATTTGAATTTGCTAAAAGCTAGATTTCATATCAAATTTTGAAAAGATTTTGCTCTTGAGAGCCTATTGAGCAAATCTTTTTTATTAGGTATTGGATACCTAATCCACTTGAGTACAAAATTTAAGGGTTTATGATCATTAGGTGAAGGGCTCCTCACTTTAATTTTGCTTGATTTTAAACATAAAAAGCAAAGTATGACCAAGGAGACTTGGATTTTCTTATCAATTTCTTATTTAACAAGTCCTAAATTTCCTTTTTACAATAATTTAACAACACTTGATTCATTTGAATTGATCTGGCTTTTATAGGGGTTTTATCTTTAGTAAAGCCTTCAACATAAGGTAGTTTTACCGAATGTTATTTTCTTGATCAGAAGAAATTCAGAATTTTCGAACAATTTCTTTTTTCAAATTTCTCTTGAATATTTTTTATTTTTTCTTGAAAATTCTTTGATTATAATTCTTTGATAATGCTTCTATCTTCTAATTCTTCCTTTGAGTAAATTTACTTCTCTTTCTTTAACATGGACAAAAAATTTGAGGAAATTTTTTCTTCCTTTGATCATGGATACTAAACCTTAAGTAGTTACTTGAAAGGGATAAAGTAAAGTTAGGAAAGGAGTTCCTAAAATCATTGGATTATTCATATTTTTGAACAAGATAAAAAAATTTTAAAGTTAATATTATCTTGAATAATTTCTTCTTTAAGTAATTTATATTGAACATTTAATCTAGTACCATTAGTAGAGACAAATCTTTTAGAAGTTTTCTCATAAAATTTTGTCGAGATTAACCCTTCTTTTAAACAATTTTTATCAACTCCACTATCTAAAAGTGCTATGATTTCTGTTGACCATTCATTATTGATAACCAAATTAATTTTAACATACTATTTTTGAATATTTATTCTTTCAATTATATTAATAAGTTCTTGATCATCGACTTCATCACTTGAACTATTGTTCATATCGTTTTGATTAAATTTCTTTTCTAATTCTAGGTATTTGATTTTTAAATCTTTTATTTCCTTTTAAAGGTTGTTAATTTCTTTTTGAAGTAATTCTAAATAAAAAGTTCCTTTTCTTTAAATTGACCATAAATGATTTTTGTTGAATAAGTTTGAGAATTACTAGGATGAGAAGCATTGGGATCTTCTTGGAAGCTGAGTAGTTTCATATAGTCTTCTCTTTGTTTTTTTATTAGGCATGGAATTGACTAATTTTAACAAAGCCTTTTGTTCTTCGATAATAGTAAGAATCGTTTTACATGAACAAATATTCTCTTAACAACATTTACTATTTTGATCACTATCAAACTTAGATTCACTAGATAAATTTTGAACATAATTTTCTTCTAGGCTAAATTCACTATCACTAGAAAAAGTTTCATCGGTAATCTTTAAAAATTCAAGCTTGATATCTTTAGAAATATATAATTTATTAACCTTTTTGCATTTGGAACAATTTGGAGCAATATGGCCTTTTTTTGCTACATTTGTAACACATAACTTCTCTTTTTGATCTTTTCATTTTTTGGTTTATAATTCTTTTTTCTAACTTTTTATTTGAAATTTTTTGATTTTTGAAAAGATTTTAGGTTTTTCTTAGATCTTCTTTTGACTCTTAAAGAAGTGTTTGAATTTTTTTCATAGCCATATTGATAACAAAAACTCCTTGTTCCCTTCTAAGACTAGATTTTTCCTTTTGAATTTTTTACATGAGTTTCATGTTGCTACATAAACTAAGTCCTTTAGCACTAATTGTTGTAAGAATTTGACCATAGTTAGATATCTAATTGGAACATTAAATTCTCTATTAATTCTCTCTTTGACTTTATTAGCAAAGAGTTTTTGAAGCCCGTAGATAAAACTTTCCTTCTAAAATTGAGAATTATAATCATCTCTAGAAAAGACTTTTGTAAGGAATACATCTTTCTACCATCTAAAGTCTTGAAGTGTTAGATAGGTTAAGTTTTGAAGAATATCACTAGTTTTTTGTTTATATTGATTAGGATTTCCTATAAAATATTTCATGATTGAATACAACAATGTTGAAACATAATTGTCGATTTGAAAAACTTGTCCTTGTTCATTAGCTACTTCTCTTTTAATAGATAAAACATAATTTCTTTCGTCTTCAGTGAGATAATTTTCCCACCATCCATTGAGCATACCTATAAATCCTATAGTCAACATTTGAGCAAACTTATGATCAGAATTTCCATTTTGTCTATAGGAATTAGTAGCTATAAGCATTTGATTAATTATTGCTAATACTTTACTGCAATACCATCAATATTTCATTTGTATACACCATTTCCAATATATAAGTTGATAGTATTGCATTCTTTTTCTTCAAGCATAGTATTCGGAGGGGATAGCTTCAAATAACAATTCATATGTTCAGATCTATGTGTTTTGATGCAATCAATACTAACCTTTTCTCCAAATTGATAAGCTAAGTCTTCAATTTCTTAATTAGTCGTATCAACTGTTTTAAATTTTTTTAATTTTTCACTAAGTTCTTCTATAAGTTTTGAATCATTCTTGAATTTAAAATTTTTGATATCATGATAAATTCTTGTGGGATAAATTGGTTTGACTAAGTCTTGATTAATAGGTGATTTTCGTTCAATTTTATTTTGATCGGTTTGTTCAATCAACATGTTTTCTATATGATCAGTCTATATCCCTATGGTTTACAAAACTTGACTTGTATAATTATTTTAGGATCTAGTACTGGCTAGTTTAGTACTATCTATTGAAGTATTTCTGAATGGAGAAGACTTAATATTTGTTTCTCTTAACTTATTTTCTAATTTTTGAAGAGGAGGATGAGTTGAACAAATTGGAAAATCATTTGTTTCCCATTTTTTGGTGGCTTTATTTAATGTTTAAAAAATATACCTTTGTCATGGACCAAAATTTTTATTTAGCCATTGAAAAAATGGAACGCTCTCTTTTAAGTGATTTTCTACATTAGAATACCATAAACTTCTTATGGTTTCTATTTATTCTTTTGTGTAGATTTTGAAAAAGCTATATATGTTTTTGTTATTTTCTATGGAGTTGAAGTCTTTCCATAGAAAGTCTTTATCAATTTGAAAAATGTTTTTTGAACTAATGGTATTTAGTCCATTCATTTGAGATAATGTTAGAGAATTTGGATGATAAACTAGCTTAGGTATCTTTGGTTGAAAATCTACTCCTTCAAGTTTAACAGGATTTTCCTTTAGATTAATTGGATCATCAATATTCCTTAATTTTTCTAATTTGTCTATACCCTCTTACATACTCCATGTAGTACTAGGGGTATGACGTTGACTAGGGGTTTCTACCAAGTATGATGGAACTAGTGGAGCAGTTGGATTCTTATTTGTTATGAAAGGAAATCAAACTTTGATACTACCATTGTCAAATCTTTGGACCAAGGTTGGGTTTCTATTTGAAACAAAAGGTCGAGGTGGTAATACTTTTTCTAGTAACCATTCATCTAGAAGTTTTACTTCATTCCAACTTAATGATTTTAAAGTAAATCTTTTAGTATTATTTGGATTTGATTCATGTATGATGGTTTCCCCTTTAAGAGATAACCTCTTAGCTTTTGGAGAAATAGTTGATTTCATTACCTTATAGTATATTTAATATACTAAGGCAATGGTCTTGGTTCCTTCTATCTAGTTAGTATTTTGGGTTTGAATGTGGAGCAAAAGTCTATATAATATTCTTGGATCATCTAGACTTACCGTAAAGTTTGGGTAACAGTGTGTGTACCATGGTCCTTTGTGTAACTTAGTTTGAAACAGAGATAATGTTAATTCATTGAAATTAGTATTGCTAGCATCTCTTAACCATACCAAAATAAGTTAGTTAACACCTAAATGATGTAATGGAATAACAGATGATTAAATTAATCCTATATGTAAAAAATTATAATTATCTTTCTTGTATTTGATCAAAGATTATTTTAAAAGATGTTTGAGAACTTCATGCCTCCCTAAGAGACTAAGGGTTTTTTTTTTTTTTTCTATAGTTTTGGTCATATAATCGTGTTTGAGACAAAAACTTCCTACTTGATAAATTGATTTTAGATGTTCTTTAGGTATTGATCAATTCCTTACATCTTGCTCTATTTCTACTATTTTGACTTCATGTTCATTGTAGACATCCTGATTGAAGCTATCTAGATTTATGTTTTTTGACATCTTAGAGGTTGAAGAAGACTCTGAAGCTATTCTTTTCAACAAATCCTTTGTTCTAATCTCCCTTGTTTTAGGCCTAACAAACCATTAGCATATATTGTAAAGTAAATGTGATTGCTAAACCAATGGTCTTACTATCCTAAACTCATCAAAATGGGACTTGCTGCTTAGACCACAATACATGTCTTCATAAAGGATTGCTACGTAGAGTGTTTATGGCAAAGAAAATGACAGATTCTAACAATGATAAAAATCATTAATTCCTATCTCCTTCTCTCCCCAAAATGATCATGGACATGGCTCTAATACTAGTCAGGATTAACTCTTCTTGCAAATAATTTAGAGGAACAATCGGTTAGAATGCCGAAAGTAAATATTTGCATGTGAGTGTCTTTTGATTGCGTGGCTGTATTGGTGATCTTGAAAAGGTGGATGAATTGATACCTAAAATTCATTTATTTATTTATTCATTATTATTTTTTAATGGGTTGTTAGGGATATCTATCCCATAATAGTCAACAGTTTTACTACCTTAAATTCATCAAAACAGGTATGAACCTAAATTCTTGAAAAAAATGTATGAGCCTAAAATTCAACAATTTTTAGCCATTTGTAAATAAATTGAAAAGATTTGCATTTATTTATATAAAATCATATCTAAATAGAGTTATTATTTTAGCAATATTCATTAAAAGTTTAGAAAAGAAAATTAAAAGGTAAAATTTTTTTATAGTCCCTTATTATTAAGAAATAAAAATTTCCACTTGATGAAGTTTATAAATATCTAGCCATACGCTCTTATAGTATATTTATTTCTTATATTGTTAATAATAATGAATAAGTAAATACGAAATATTTTTTCCTGTTTTGTATGAAAATAATTTAAAATTTTAATATTATTTAATTATAATTTACTTGATTATATTTTTATTTTTTATTAATTCTTTTATTTTTTTCGAAATTGGGTGGACCTGTTGGGTCCATGGTTTTGGTGGCATGAGTGGCTGTAAAACCGTGACCCTCCAAGTCCAGTGACGGTCTGAGAACCGGTCAGAAAGGGCTGATTATTGGGCCGATTTCAAGCTGAGTCTAGCTCCCAACCCATTATTGGGTCTACTCTTGACACATAACTAATACTTATCCAAATTACTATAAAGTGAAATCAACTAGCACTTGTATACATGTCAACATAATTCACCAAATCATTCCAATTAAATTTTAGGAGCACATATTTCGATATAAGTAGTATTTTAATAGATTATATTGAGACTATCGATAAAATAAAGGAGCATAAGTCATGCTTTAAGTAGGGAAAAATTTGAATTTTAAGATCCTCAAACTCATCACTTGTTTGTTTTAGCATCATCATCATAGCAGACTACACATGATCCTTGTAAATATGCCTACTTTATAGAACCATCATAGTCAGTCTATGCCTCGTAATGATTCTCTTACTCAACTGGGGTTTATAATATTCGAACACGAATTGCTTTTACTTTTCAATTCCGGTTAGATGAATTTATCATGTCGACATGAAAATTTTGTTATGGTATTGGCTAGCACTTTGATGACCTTTTACCCCACTTTGCCCACATCATTAATATATGTGCTTTTCCAAATTAAGAATTATGCTGACAAGTCATGTGCTGGCAATTAGTAAATATAATACTGCAGCCACCACATCAGACAGTTCAAAAGAGAAAAAAGGGAAAAGAAAAGAAAAGCTGTAGGGCAGTGCTCAAACACAAGGCCAGCATGAATGCTAGGCTCTATCCAGTAGTAGAAACTATCAAAATATATAGTCCAACTGAACTCCTAAGTGATAAGCAAAAGAAACTTAGAAGTAATATATAATCCGTTATATGTTTATTATCCAAAAAGAAAAAAAAAATGTATTTATTCCATAGAAATGCTTTTTGGTATGATTATGAAATATTCCAACTCAATTCAGTAATTTTAATTAAGTATTCGATGGATGGTGATTGATTTCACTTCTTTAGTGTTTTCTTTTTTCTTGAAACATAATTGTCAACTTTGAACACAGTAGTCTTTCCAATAATTGTACCGAAGACAATGAGATAGAAATATTTGAACAATCATAATTTTTTTTTTTCTATGTAAAACAGCATAGATTCCTTTCTTTTTGCGACCAAATATATATATTATATTTTATCTTGGTAAAAGAGCGTTATTGTGTCACAGTCTTGATAATGACATAAAAGTTGTAAAGGAAATTTCGATGTAATTGTTGATCGGACATACATATTCATGCTCTCAAATTTGAAGAAACAATCGATGAACGAAAGAAATTTCTTCTTTATTATTCTGTTTAATAGTTAACAATGGGGTGTAACTCACGGGAGGGTCCAGGAAATAGACAACATATATAAATAGAAATCCATCAAACCAAACTGTACGCCCTATACAATAACTTGCATCAACATACAAATAAGAGAGAAAAGAATGACAAACATATTGTAATTAAATTAAAGAGCTTCCAGGTCCTATCGATATCTCCAATCCAGTGATCTGGCCTTAGTGGATGATATGAGAATCATGTGCAGAATAATCACTAGGGAAGCCGAGGAAATCTGGTCCGGTACAGAAAACATGCTCTTGAATGAATCATTCGGGACCTTATTTAACGAAGAATAAATAGGATGGGAAGCTTGAATTGTAAACCTTTCCTCCATGGTGCCCTCTTTTATTGAACTATTGAAATTAAAATCTGCAATCCCAATGACAAAAATTAGAAATAACATAATATTATAATAAATCATAAATTATACTAACATCAAGTAACCAATTATTGTAATTAATATTATTTTTTATAAGGATTTACTTACATGATTGGTGTTGGCACATGCCTAAGCTTTTTAAGCTTAGTAGTGCATTGGAGGAGGTGGCGATGCATAAATGTAGACCGGAGGAGGAGGAGACTCTATAGGTGGAGGAGGTGACTTGTACATGTATGGGGGAGGAGGTGATGGTGATGGTGGAGGTGGGGACTTGTACATGTATGGTGGAGGAGGTGATGGTGATGGCGGTGGTGGAGATTTGTACATGTATGGTGGAGGTGGTGATGGTGAAGGTGGTGGTGGAGACTTGTAATAATATGGTGGTGGTGGAGACTTCATGGGTGGTGGTGGGGACTTGTACATGTAGGGTGGAGGAGGCGATGGAGATGGAGGTGGTGGGGATTTGTACATATATGGTGGAGGTGGTGATGGTGAAGGTGGAGGTGGAGACTTGTAGTAATATGGTGGTGGTGGAGATTTTATAGGGGGTGGTGGGGATTTGTAAATGTATGGCGGAGGTGGTGATGGTGAAGGTGGTGGTGGGGACTTGTACATGTAGGGTGGAGGAGGTGATGGAGATGGTGGTGGTGGGGATTTGTACATGTACGGTGGAGGAGGTGATGGTGAAGGTGGTGGTGGAGACTTGTAGTAGTATGGTGGAGGTGGAGACTTTACAGGTGGTGGTGGAGATTTGTAAATGTATGGTGGAGGTGGTGATGGTGAAGGTGGTGGTGGAGATTTGTAGTAGTATGGTGGTGGTGGAGACTTCATTGGTGGAGGTGGAGACTTGTAGTAGTATGGTGGTGGAGGAGATGGTGATGGGGGTGGTGGAGACTTGTAGTAGTATGGTGGTGGTGGAGATTTCATTGGTGGAGGTGGAGACTTGTAGTAGTATGGTGGTGGTGGAGACTTCATTGGTGGTGGTGGAGACTTGTAGTAATATGGTGGCGGTGGAGACTTCATTGGTGGAGGTGGAGACTTGTAGTAGTATGGTGGTGGGGGAGATGGTGATGGGGGTGGTGGAGACTTGTAGTAGTATGGTGGTGGCGGCGATGGTGATGGAGGAGGTGGAGACTTGTAATAGTAGGGAGGTGGTGGTGATTTTACTGGTGGTGGTGGTGATTTGTAATAATAAGGTGGTGGAGGAGATGGTGATGGTGGAGGTGGGGACTTGTAGTAGTATGGTGGTGGTGGGGATTTCTTTGGTGGAGGTGGGGACTTGTAGTAGTATGGTGGTGGTGGGGATTTCTTTGGTGGAGGTGGGGACTTATAGTAGTATGGTGGTGGAGGGGACTTCATTGGTGGTGGTGGAGACTTATAGTAATATGGTGGTGGAGGGGATTTCTTTGGTGGAGGTGGAGACTTGTAGTAGTAGGGTGGTGGTGGAGACTTTACGGGTGGTGGTGGTGACTTATAGTAATAAGGTGGTGGAGGGGACTTCATTGGAGGTGGTGGGGATTTATAATAGTATGGTGGTGGAGGGGACTTCATTGGTGGTGGTGGGGATTTATAGAGATAAGGCGGTGGTGGTGGAGACTTGTAGACATAGACAGGCGTTGGTGGAGGTGGTGACTTGTAGTAGTAAGGTGGTGGAGTGGGCTTTGGCTTCTCACATTCCTTGTAAGGAGTTTTTGGGGCATAAGCAAACGGCTTGGCTTGAAGCACAATCAAATATTCGTTCTTTGACTTCACCTTAAGACTAGCACCCTCCTTTCCGTCGTGAAGATCAGTTGGGATATTGCACGGTGAGCCCTTTGGTGCCTTGTGGAGCTTGGCCATGCAAGCTTTGGCACCACCATATTTGCCATAGTCAAAACCTTTGACTTCGATGCTGAATTTGCCGTTGATCTTCGTGGTACCATAGGCCTTTATCATCTCATCGCCTTCCTTGCAGGTAACCTCTACTATTGCACCTGCTCCAATTAAAATAATATGCACCAAATCGCGTAATAATCATGTCAGCATCTTTCTCCACAATGTACAACGGTAAAGTCAAATAAGAAGAACATGTCTACACAAATCCCCACCTACTATGTTAACTAACTTTGTCTTGCATTATTGATTCATATCTTCAAGTTAACTAAAGCTATTTAAAAACTAAAATTTCTTGTAGGAAACAAAAAATTTGGAGTTTATATTAAATTATTATGCCTTTTTTTTTTTTTTTTCAATTGGATCTTAGCCATTGACCACTACATGGCTACCTCATGTAAAGACAAATATGCTAATAATTGATGCATGACTGACAAATGACAACAATTTTATTAGTTATTTTGTACGGCGTTTCATATTACAAACGTGGGAAGTATAGAATCTAATGTTATATGTAACAATCATTGACAAATCACATGAAAGAAAATTATGTTGTGAAATTCAGTGCATCGAGTTTCACATTGCTAATAATTAATATGAGAAACTTGATGAACTTCCATTACAAATGGCAGAAAGATAAAAGCACATCATCCAATTAAATCCACTAATTCTATACACTAAAAACATAAAATTTTATTTATTTAACTTTTGTCTATTGATGAATATATTTAACATGGTGCTTTATGCATGGTTTGCCAATAATTAATTTACAAGATAATATATACAATGCGTTCAACTTTTCTACTTAATTTTTCTTAGAGGACGTCTTCGAATTTTCGCTTTCCAATATTTTCCACATCAATAGAAGTCAACATCAAATACTAACAGCAAATCCCAAATTTCCTATACATATCGTATATTAAAAATGGGCTAAACTAAATAGATGACAGATCAAATGAAATTTCCAAGTGACAGAGAAATAGGAGATGTATATTTACCTTTGAGATGTTTTTTGTCGTGTGACTTGGCAGGGTATTTCCAGTCATAGCATCGGTAGCAATAAACTTTTCCTATAACTTTGAGAACCTTGTGATGGGGATATGGGTGAGGCATATATGGTGGTGGTGGAGATGTGTAGTAGTAAGGAGGTGGCATGTAATGTGAAGGAGGTGGTGGAGATTTATAGTAGTAAGGTGGTGGAGGAGATGGTGAGGGTGGTGGTGGGGATTTGTAGTAGTATGGTGGTGGCGGTGACTTCTTAGGTGGAGGTGGAGATTTGTAGTAGTAAGGTGGTGGAGGAGATGGTGAAGGTGGTGGTGGGGATTTGTAGTAGTATGGTGGTGGGGGTGACTTTTTAGGTGGAGGTGGGGATTTATAGTAGTAAGGTGGTGGAGGAGATGGCGAGGGTGGTGGTGGTGATTTGTAGTAGTATGGTGGTGGGGGTGACTTCTTAGGTGGAGGAGGGGATTTGTAGTAGTAAGGTGGAGGGGGAGATGGCGAGGGTGGTGGTGGTGACTTGTAATAGTAAGGAGGTGGAGGAGATGGTGATGGTGGAGGTGGTGATTTGTAGTAGTATGGAGGAGGAGGAGACTTTTTAGGTGGTGGTGGTGATTTATAATAGTATGGTGGTGGTGGAGATGGGGATGGAGGTGGTGGTGATTTGTAATAGTATGGTGGTGGAGGAGACTTTTTGGGTGGTGGGGGTGATTTGTAGTAATATGGCGGTGGAGGAGACGGTGATGGGGGTGGTGGAGATTTATAGTAGTAAGGTGGTGGAGGAGATGGTGAAGGTGGTGGTGGTGATTTGTAGTAGTATGGTGGTGGTGGAGATGGTGAAGGTGGAGGTGGAGATTTATAGTAGTAAGGAGGTGGAGGAGATGGCGATGGGGGTGGTGGTGACTTGTAATAGTATGGTGGCGGAGGAGACTTTTTAGGTGGTGGGGGTGACTTGTAGTAATATGGTGGTGGAGGAGATGGAGAAGGTGGTGGTGGAGATTTATAGTGGTAAGGTGGTGGTGGTGGTGACTTGTACATATAGGGTGGTGGTGGAGACGGTGAAGGTGGTGGTGGTGACATGTACTCATACGGTGGGGGAGGAGAAGAGTAGGAGTAAGCATTTGCATTAGCTGACCCTACAACGTTGGAGGCAACTACTACTGCCAGTGCCATGGCCAATGCCGGCCAAAATCGGCCCCTTGAGGGGCCGTGGCCCGAGTACTTCATTGTTGGTTGCTGGGAGTCTCTCCGCCTCCTGCCAATGCCTTAAACTTCTTCCTTATCTTCTGAAATTCCAAAGAATGGAGGAAGGAAGAAACTAAGGAATAGGAAGAAGTAGCTTTGATGGGAAGTGATGACTCTGGCTTGAGTGGAGTCGTCAATATTTATAATGGAAGTAGTCGTTAAGAGAGGGCTGTCATTAGGGACTAATTCAATTGCTTCTTTTGAATAATGAAAAAAAAAATAGGGTTTTTTTTTTAGCTGGCCTTTGATATTATTTATTTAAAATTGCTTTTGATTCCCCATATTTCTTTGTAAGTTGGACAGAGTTGCCGAATATATAGTTTAATAAACATAAATCATTGGAGTGATAAATCATTTTTCTTTTTAAGTAAACACGTTTTTTATTTCAATGTGAAGCTTACTTTATTATTTATATTCCCTTCTCTTGCCGAATGGCTGATGTATCATAGCGTCCCGGGAAACTTCCTTCACTTAGGCAAGATCTGATCAATTCAAACAGTTTAAAATTCATAAATTATATCATCGAAAACAACAATCTAAACGGTAAACTCTGCATGCTCCAAAAAAAAAAAAAAAAGTAATAATAAAATAAATTAAATAATATTTACGAGAAAATTCTGGAGCACCCCAATCTAAACTTCATCATCAATTATTATAAAAATTGTCAAATTTACTAAATATAACTAGGTAAAATTGATTCAAGACGTTGAGTTTCTCGTACTTTATGTATAATATTTAATTTAGAAATTTACAGCATAACACTGCTCAAATTTGAAATGCTTGAATTTGGAATCTTAAAACAGACGGACAAGACGTAATTAATTACCTATTGCTCTCTGGATCTTTCTCTCTTATGACAAAAGTTTTATAATCCTCATTTTCGTTCCATTCTTCATTAATCATTAGGATGTATCTCAATGATATACATCTTCTTTGATATGTTATTATTATTATCATTATTTTTTATATCTAACTGCTCTGCTTCCTGTGAAGTCTCAAGACAAAGTACATGCAATAAAGAGACTTGAACAAAATGCACGTCCATGGCCACTATCTCTTCATTGAAAAGGACTCCACGCTATTTTTGCTTTCAGAAATTTGAAAAGCATGCCATTTCTCAACTCAATAATGAGAACAGCATGTGATGTTTTAATCAATTGGGTTTGCAGCTTTTGCAGAAAATTCCAACCACAGACTAAGTAAAAGGAAGAAGAAAAGGAAAGTTGAAGAAACAGAGTGATGATGCACATGCATTTGAAGTAGAATATCCATTCGTTCAAGAAATAATAATGTCAAGGTTCCTTTAAAAATATTCAAAATTTGGCCCACTCTTTCCCTCATTATGTGACAATGACTGCATATAATTTTGGTCCACACTTGAACCCTCAAATTTCCCTTTTCATTCCAGATTAATTTTTAAACTTTAGCTCCCTTTGTAATTTATATATCCACTTATACAATAAGTAGTTCTCTCTTTCAAATAATTGCATGCTTAGATTTAAATATTACAAAGTGAAAATAGAATTTAACAAAGAAGAAGAAATATTAGGGTTCATTATCCTTGGGTGATATTGAATTCTAATGATTCCATCCATGGAGGAGTTTAGAACACAACATTACTGTTTAATAAACTCCTCACATTAAATGGCATTTGTAGTATATTAGGAAGTTTCTTATGTCAGTTCTTCTTACTTTGCAATCATTTTGAGGTCCCTTTTGTGTATGTTTCAAGATAAACACATTGGAAAAGTAAAAAAGAAAATATATATATATATATATATATATATATTTATAAGAACCGGTTATTATTAGAGGGTTCATTCGTAATTAGGGAACTCATTTATCGGATGAAGTTTTCTAAAACGGTTATTTCAATGAGCATTGCGATACAGAATGTTATTATTGACGGCAAAATGAATCCTAAAGATCTATGCCACAGTAATTCCATCTCTCTCTCTCTCTCTCTCTCTCTCTCTCTCTTTTCATTTCAAATTATATTAAAATAATAATTATATTACCTATTATTACAGACTCCATTTAAGAGAGTAAATTAATAGGATACAATAGAATCACGTAAAATTAAATTCATACAAGAAAAATGAAAGTGGACTAAAGAATTTCCAACGTTTAGCTTTTATTTTTCACTTTTTGTATGTCTATTCATTTCATTAATTGATTAATTTATGACAAGTATGACATTATGCAAGTAGCCGATGATCATTAGGAGTTAGTCAAACTTCACCCGACGCAGTTTTTCAAGGAGTTGGTGTTATCCTTATTATTATTTTTTAGTACAAGCCCTTTTCACTTCCCCATTTATTTTCGACTTCTGTCTGTCCTTTGTAACGTTGTTTGACACGGCACACTGTTGACATGGAAGGTGTCGGTGATGGCAGTAAATAAGGGCTAGGGCAAATAGAGGATGCTGAAGAAACGGAAACTTCTTATGTTCCGAAATACGTTGTACTCTGGAAATTTTGAAATGTCATGCTTACTAGGTCAGCTGAAGGATCGAGCCAAAACAATACCACATAAAAACTCATTTTACGACATGATAAATCTCAGTTGATATTATCAGATGCATCAAATAAAGAATCAGGGCTTCAGTAATGATTCAAATAGATATACTATCATCAAATTGTTGGAAAAATTTCCCAGCCTGGAGGCATTTTTACTGCGCATGATAATTATAATATCTATTTGAAGGAATAGATGGATTATTTATGTTAAAATATAATTGTTTTAATTAATAACATCATAGTATCTAAAATGGATTTAAAATTGATTTATACTGCTTGAGTTCAAACCTATATCGAAGCTCCACTTGGATTTGGTTATATTTAAAAACTTATTGAACTAAATATAATACAACACGGCTTGATTAAATTGACTTGATTATAGTTCAATGGGAATCAGAGAAATATATGGAGTTGGATTCGATTAAATGGTCAGTAAATTTCCTTTATTTGCATTCTTAATTGATAGCAAAGAAGGCAATAGAGAGGAGAAGGTTTGGGTCATTATCAGTGCTAGCTAATTGATGCAAGCTGAATCATTAGAAATTGGAAGTTAATAATGTCACCCAGGTTTAATGATCCTGTGAAAGAGACTATAAATATCAAACGTAACCACTTGAGGACCACATTATTCCCGAAAGCTGCTTTACTGGCACTTAGGCTACGTAGCACACGTTGTGTAGATGTACACAGCTTTAGTAAAAAATGTTAATGTATACCTCACCTAACCCCATAATTATTTTGATGTTAGCCTTGTTTTGTGATATGGCTTTCTGCCTTTTGCCCTTTCCAGAAGCCCCCTTCTTTTTCCCATTTCTCCTTTCGTGATGACATAGCTGCACAATCCTATTCCTACGTGATGTTGTGGAAATTGAGAAATCAAATGTGTACAACTGTACGTATAGCTGTGCACTCATGACGATATCTCTCAAGCGTTTCAGGTCGTAATAAAATAATACTCTCTATAAATTATGAATAATGGTTTATGCCAGTTTGGTACGAGAATTTTGCGGTTTTAAGTCAATTAATAGGAGAATCTCTAGATTAGGTATGACAAAAATTTGGGTTTTTAGGTTGAGTTTTGTGCTTAATTTTCATCACATTTAGGCCTCTATTATAAATATATAAAACAAGTAACTTTTTTCTTTCGATGGAGGAAGAATATTTTATTCACAAGATGAAACAAACGCGTCATTATAAAAGAGGAACCTTCTAATACGTGATTAATTTATTTTATATCTGTCAATTCGTGACACATCCAAATATCAAAACTCCTATTTAAAAATTCGAAAGAAACGATTATAGTTACTGTCATACTTGTGTGTGTGTCTAGTAAGAGCCCTAGCATATGTACCGTAATACAACATCCATGGTTGCAGGCATTATAAGTTTTAGGAAAATCACGTTATCTCCATCAAGTTTCGAAGTTTGATGTAAATAAGAAAGCGCGTGCATGAGGTTTTAGGGTTTTACAGCTAGATATAAATATAGCATATTACTCTATCGGACAGGGAATGTCATTGAAAACATTCATATATTTCATTGAGGTTAGTTTCATCCAACGTCAGATAAAAGGATTGCGGTCGTAGTTGTGCATGTCGGCATGTTGCATTCACCAACCACATTTGACTGATTCCATCACAAGGTTATTTATTCAAATAAGTAGAAATTGATAAACTGGAAACTTTTACTTTGGCATGATACTTAATTTTACTAAATCCTTTGGCAATAACTGATTATATTTCTTTATTTTCTTTGTTATTTTGTGATTTTTCTTTTCTTTTCATGATCGCGGTTACATTTTTTGTTAAATGTGTTCACTGTTTTTCTGATTTTTTAGACACACGATTTGGGTGTGTGTCGTTTTTCTTTCTTATGTATTTTGTATACATACTGAAGCTCACCATCGTTATAACATTTAAATTCTATTTAATCTAACATATAACTGTAGATATTGACTATCGAAACAAAATGAAGACAGTACGCGACATTTTAACAGACAAAATATAATAAACACGTGTGTGGTAATCAAATAATGAAGACCTTCTCACGGAATAAAATGTGAACAGGAATGGACATCCCTGGCTAGCTAACACAGATAAACTTATCCATGGTGGGCTTGAAAGCTTGACTTACATCAATAAATAATGGCATTTAAAGGTGTTTTATTTAGGTAGAACAGTCTTCTCCTTATTATATGCTCAGTAGCCGCCATGAACATGTTTGTATGAGCATTATTGGTTCTATAATTTTGTACTCTTATGTTGTATTCCTTTTCTTTTCATTTTCTTTACTTTCCCCGTGAAATCGCTTTAGAGTAGTACCATGTATGTACTATTATTCATTTGTTTTTTAGTGGCTGGAGAAACAAAAACATGGATATTAGCGTCTTCTTTTGGTTTTCACTGATGAGACAACATGGTTAAAAAAATAAACACGAAAATGATGAGATGTAAGAGAGAGAGAGAGAGAAAGAAGAGAAAGAGAAATGTTAGTTTTCACCTCATGTATATCATTGTTGTCTTTTCTAAAAAAAAAAAAAAAGAAAAAAGAAAAGTCACTACTAATCATCATGAAAGATATGTGAATTACCATCTTAATAATAAACATTTTTAAAGGTACACTTTAACCTTTATAAATGATGTATGTCTTCGATTAGCTAGAAAACTGTGTCAGATTTCACCGATCCTTTTAGTATCCACTGGGGTTGGAGTTGGATATTAGGTTATAGCCCATGAAAGAGACAATAAGAAGAGAAACAAATGAGTAAAGCTATGATTTGATTTAATTTATGTGGAATACCTCAAAAGAATACGGTAAAAGAACACAATAAAACAGAACATATTTGACTAGTGTAAATTGCAACACTATAAATTGATTCTCTCACAATACGATCATTTCTTCCGAATGAGATCTTATAAATATAATAGTATATATACTTATTGTTATAAAATGCCCAAATTTCGATACACATAATAGGAAAAATACTTAATGTTGAGAAAACAAAAAGTAAGAAACTGGCAAGTATTTTGTAGCGATACTTTGTCCATTTCTTTACCTACTTGTTCCTCTAAACTCGAATTTTATGTAAATTGAAGTTATAGACACAATTTGTCTCACAATGACTTAAATTTGCAAGCTTAAATGCTGTGTATTGTTACAAAAACTTTTAGGTGGATAAATTACCACAAAGCAAGAAGACAATAGTAAAGAAAAAAAGTAAGTAAAGAGCAATAGACAATACAACCATTTATGTGGAAAATCTTAATGAAATTCAGGTGAAAAACCACAAGAATGGAGTTGATATTCACTATGTTGAGAATAATAATGTTTATAGTATAAAAATGGAGTCTCTCTTATATCTAAACCCTCCTATAATTCTATGTGTAGGCCTCTTTTGAACCTTGAGCATAAGACATTTAAGGCAAGCAACCAAGGAGAGCAATATAAGATTATCTAGTTCTATTGACATTTGCAAGTTTTATAATAAAATACTTTTAAACATACACATATCGATAGCTGTACCAAATGCACATATACTATTAAAATTTATTAACGAGTATCAGGTTAATCCACAAAGAACTTAGACTAAGTACTAGATATGACTCTCTTACTCTAATCTAAGCTATCGAAAGTTGAGTCGAAGAATTTTAAAAATAAAGCTAACTAAACTATTCTAAGTAGTGCTTTAGTGCATTTAAGAAAGAGATTGTAACTTTTTATCCTTTGGGATTTATGCAACTTATTTCTTACATGTGTACTTAATATTGATTGTGTGTGCTACTAGAACTCACTCCTTTTTCGAGATAAACAAAATTCTCTCCATAGAAAAAACACCTCTTTCAAGAAATATTTCTATAGGAACTAATAAATAACTAGCTTTGATAGGTGTTTAATTAAATATGTATATTAATTGAGCTTTAAAGTATTTTTTCCTCATTTTGGCATGTTTTTTAAAAATTTAAATTTTAATTGAGTAATATTTTGATTTTAGAGTATTAATGGATAATTAAATTAAAAAAGGAAGAAAAGGAATCTAATTTATTTAATTTGGAGTTGAATAAAAGAAGTTATGAATTTTTTAAGATAGGTATAGATGGTAGACATAACCATGTCAAGATCGTGTTGAAAATTGAAGCTTAAAGAAATTAATGCCGAGAGTTACATAAATGCAAGACACAATTATGTTTATTGGTCATGTATTTCTTGAAAATAATTAGTTTTAACTACGACTTAGACACGACTTCTAAACATAGCTGTATCTAGGCCGCATTAACTATAGCGTCCAACTTTCCAAAGTTTTGTTCGACGATTTTGACACAACCTGAAGCACAACCATGTTAGATAGCGTATTAGCCTAAAAATAGAGTTTTTAATGCTTGCTATATAAAGGAAAAGAGGGAACCAACCTCAAAGCTTTTAGAAAGACTTTTATTATTATTATTATTACTATTGTTCTAGGGTTCTTTTAAGAGAATAGAATAATATTTTTCTAAAATTCAAGAATTAGGGTTTTTTTTTTTTCTTTGATGATGCATACTTTCATATGATTGAAGATTTATATTTTCAACATGATTAGAGCTTAATTTTCTTAGTATCTAGACTTGTGGATCATAGAATTATCATATAACTAAGTTTATTGTTATTCAATGAATTATTAGATTTCTTGATTGAAGCGTGTGTTCTTAATTTTGTTTAGAGTAATATTTCTAGGGTATTATTCTAATTATTTAATATTATACATTATGATTGAGAAATCTGATGTTTAATTAAATCTAACATGTTTGAAGAGAACTGATGTGATCTTAGAGATAAATTACACAATTTTTTCAGAATTGATCAATTTGTTTTTAGGGAATTCATTGTTCTTAATGTAATATTTGAAATATGCTATTATGAAGAGATTTAAATTGGTATTTTTAAGATTATGGTTTATAGGCTTGAGAAAGTTATTAAACTAATTTAGGAATTCTTCCAATTAATGAAATTAAAGAAGAATTTGAATAAATTTTATTGATGTTACATAATAAAACCTAGGGGAAACAAAGTCTAGATACTTGTTTTGCTATCTTGAAGTTAATTATAATTTGTTTTGTTCTTCTTTCTTTCAATTTAATTTTTAGTTCGTTAGTTGATTAATTATAGGTTTTAATTTAATTAAACTTTAAAATTTGTTAGTTAGATAATAAAGTGTAGGTTAGTATTAGTACTTGTAATCCCTATAGGACGATATCCATATTCAATCCACTATATTACAAAATTTGACATAGTATACTTGCCTCACACCAATCTCCTTTCATAAGTTACTTGTTATAGTTGAATTTGTGGATTACGCATTCTGGGTGGCATAACTGCAACTTTGGCCGCATAAAATGAGTGAATTTTAATTCTTTTAAACCATAATCACAAATTCCTATGTTGTTTATGAAATATTACATCTTATTTGAATGGATTTCTAAAAGGTATTAGAAATCCTCATTCAAATGAAATTCAAGGTTGGTTGTAATTTATCAAAATTTAAGAAGAAGAATCAACCAAAAATCCACACATTCAACTTAAATATACAAAGAACACAACCTATTACATAAGCTACATAAAATGAACACAATCCCACTATAACTAATTTAACTCACAATAGCAAAAATACACAAATAAGATAAGGAAATCATCCTAAAAGAAAAAAAAATTGTAAGTAGATTATAAAAATGATTTTTGAGTTTGTAGATACCCTATTTTTACTCTCCCTTAGTTTCCATTTCAAAATTCAAAAATACCAAAAAATGGCAAAAAGCCATGAAAATTATAACAAAAATAAGACAAGCCCAAAAATAGGAAAATAAAGAAAAGACTTAAAAATACCAAAAAAATAAAATATAATAAAGATCAATTTGAAATTAAAATTTTAAAATTAAATTACACATATGTAATTTGATAGCATTAAGTTTTATTTAGTAAAGACTGTTAATTTTTATTAAAATTTTATTTTTTTAAAGTCTAGTCTAACCGGAGCATTGTTAAATCATTGGAATGATTAATTTAAGTGGATTACGGCTTCAAATGAAGCATTCAATTGAACTTAAACTACTTAATATGTATATATATATATAAAGTTTAGTGCTAGCTAGACTAAGAGCATGAGATTTGTGTTTGTCTCAAGTGTACCAAATGCACATATAGTATTAAAATTTACCAATGAGTATTAGGTCAATCCACAAAGAACTTGAACTAAGTAAAAGATATGAGTCTCTTACTCTAATCTAAGCTATCGAAAGTTGAGATGGAGAATTTTAAAAATAAATCTAACTAAGCTATTCTAAGCAGTGCTCTAGTGCATTTGAGCGAGAGATTGCAACTTTTTATCCCTTGGGGTTTGTGCAATTTATTTCTCACATGTGTACTTAATATTGATTATGTGTGCTACTAGAACTCACTTCTTTTGAGAGGTAACAAAATTCTCTCCATAGAAAAAAATACCTCTTTCAAGCAATATCATTATAGGAACCAATAAATAACTAGCTTTGATAGGTGCTTAATTAGATATGTATATTAATTGAGATTTAAAGTTTTTTTTTTCTCATTTTGGCATGTTTTTGAAGAATTTAAATTTTAATTGAGTAATATTGTGATTTTAGGGTTTTAATGGATAATTAAATTAAAAAAAGGAAGAAAAGGATCCAATTTTACTTAATTTAGATTTGAATAAAAGAAGTTATGAATTTTTAAGATAGATATGAACTGCAAACATGATTATGTCAAGATCATGTTGAAAATTGAAGCTTAAAGAAATTAACGCCGATAATTACACAAAGGCAAAACACAACTTTATTTATTAGTTGTGTATCTTTTGAAAATAATTATTTTTAAGCACGGCTTAGACACGACCTGTAGATGCGATTATGTTTAGGTCATGTCAACTACAACATCTAGTTTTCCAAAGTTTTGTTCGATAATTTTGACATGACCCGAAGCATGATGATGGGTGTCGAATCCAACAAAAATAAAACCTACTCCTAGACAATTATATGATTTGCATATAGTGGTAAGTAGGGTCGAATCCACAGGGATTGATAAAGATATTTCTATTCAAAGAGAACAATAAGAAAAAGGAAAATGGGGGGGGCGGGGGGGGGGGGGGGGGGGGGGGTTGTTTGTGAATCAAATAAAGTAAAACAAGGTAAGAAAATCAGATATTGGTAAAAGCCTAGCCAAAGGAATCAAGATGGTTTAATTCTAGGAATTGATCATCGATGCAAATGTTCTCTATTCTTGTTCTAGATAAATTGGTTATGGTTATTAACAAGCTCTAACAACCTATCTCTCCTTACTTCCTCGATAACCTCGGACAAGCGCTTTGAATTATTTCTCTTATTGATTAAACAACCCTTAGACAAGCGCTTAGGATTTAATCTATCAATAGCATTAAGATCTAGAGAGACTACCAATTCATGCCAGTAGATTATAAGATAACCTATTTAAACATGATCACACACCTCCATAACATGAATTCGATCATCTCTTTTATAACCAAACATGTTATTGCATCACTAAGACTAGAACAATCAAACAATTACGGATTTGACGTGCTAGTTGACAATATATTAACTTGCTAATTGAGTAGAAGAGCTCTATTCATACCAATCAACAAAGATAATAATGACAAAACGATTAGAAGATATATGAATACCCGAAAGCAAAGAATAGAATAAATACAAGTCAATTAGACCTCACAATTTGTGGAGAATTAAACATCTATGACCCTTTGGCTAGAAAAGTAGTTAGCTACTCATGTTCATCAATAAAACGAAAATAAAAGATAGAAACATAATGAACTCGGTTGCTTGCTCTGCCTCCACGTTTCCTTCTTCAAGATCCAAGATTCCGAGATCAAAAGTTGTCTTAACCCTCTAGGGTTGGTTCTATTTATATTGTTAGGGGGTAGCATGTGATCTTTTGCTAGCAAGATATGAAAATATCTTTCCTTTTCCAAGTAGATTTCGAGAAGTGAAGATTCATCTGCCTGGCACGCCTCAACACACGACCGTGGATCAAGCCGTGCCATCCTCTGTGCATATTCTTCAAGTCTTCATCCTCGCCCAGTGTGAACCACGGTTAGACACACGGCCAGATTTCAAGCCGTGCCTTTATCTGTGCATAATCTTCAAGTCTTCATCCGTGTTCAGTGTGTACCACGGTTACACCCACGGCTAGATTTCAAGCCGTGCCTTCATCTGGTTGATGTTCCACACTTTCTTCTCCTTGGTCCTGGCTTCCACCATGGCTTCAAGCACGGTTTCTCCCACGGGTTCCACCACGGCCGTACCTTAAGCCGTGTCTCTCTCTGTTCAAAGTCCTCATTTTTGCCTTCTTGTCCAGTGTGTAACACGGTTTGAACATTGGCCGTGCCTCAAACCGTGCTTCCTCCGGTGGTGTAATTTCTTGTCTTGATCCAAGTTGTAGATGGCTTCTCTAAAATACTTGAATTAGCATCCTTGACTCCATTTAACCTGATTTATCACGATGATAGAATTAAAGTACCATTTCCTTATGATTTCTATAAAATCAATAATAATTTAACACGATTTATACTATAAAGATTGAGTATAAAATGGCTCTATCACATGATTATATTAAATAGCTTGTTAGCCTAAAAATAGTGTTTTTGATGTCTATTATATAAAGGAAAAGAGGGAACTAACCTCATAACTTTTAGAAGACTTTTTTTTTTTTAAATTTTATTATTATTATACTAATTTTTTTTTTGAGAGAGAGAATAGAAGAATATTTTTTTGTACTTTAAGGATTAAGGTTTTTTCTTTGATTTCTTTGATAATGCAATCTTTTACATCATTGAGGATTTTTATTTTGAACATGATTAGAGCTTAATTTTTTTAGTATCTAGATTTGTAGATCTTAGAATTATTATGTGACTGAGTTTATTGTTATTCAATGAATTCTTAGGTTCTTGATTCAAGCATATGTTCTTGATTTTGTTTAAATTAATATTTTTAGGGTATTATTCTAATTATTTGATATTCTACATTATGATTGAGAAATCTAATATGTAATTAGATCTAATATGTTTGAAAAGAATTGATGTGATCTTACAAATAAGTTACATAATTTTTCCGGAATTGATTTAGGGAATTCATTATTCTTATTGCAATTTTTAAAATATGTTATTATGAAAAGATTCAAATAGGTATTTGTAACATTAAGGTTTATAAGATTGAGAAAATTATTAAACTAATTTAGGAATTCTTTCGGTCAATGAAATTAAAGAAAGATTTGAATAAATTGTGTTGATGTCACATAATAAATCATAGGGGAAACAAAGTCTAAAAACTTGTTTTGTTATGTTGAAGCTAATTATAATATATTTTTGTCTTCTTCCTTTCAATTTAATTTTTAGTTCATTAGTTAATTAGTTATAAGTTTTAATTTAATTAATCTTTACAATTTATTGATTAGATAGTAAGGTGTAAGTTAGTATTAGTACTTGTAATTCCTATAGGATGATATTTGTATTCAATCCATTATATTACAAAATTTGATAAATATACTTGCCTCACACCAAGCTCTTTTCATAAGTTATTTGTTCTAGTTAAATTTGTGGATTGCATGTTGTGGGTGGCATAACTACAACTTTAGCTGCATAAAATCAGTGAATTTTAATTCTTTTGAACCAAAATCGCGAATTCCTATGTTGTTTATGAAAATATTGCATCTTGTTTGAATGGATTTCTAAATCTAGTTAAGGTATTAAAAATCTTCATTTAAACGAACTTCAGGGTTAGTTGTAATTTATCAAATTTTAAGAAGAAGAATCAACAAAAACTCTGCACATTCAACTTAAATATACAAAGAAGACAACCTATTACATAAGCTACATCAAATAAACACAATCCCACTGTAGCTAATTTAGCTCATAATTGCAAAAACACAAAAATAAGATAAGGAAATCATCCCAAAAGAAAAAAAAAATGCAAGTGGATTATAAAAGCTATTTTTAAGTTTGCAAATATCCTATTTTTACTCTCCCTTGGTTTCTAGTTCAAAATTCAAAAATACCAAAAAATGGAAAAAAGCCATCAAAATTAAAACAAAAATAAGACAAGCCCAAAAATAGGAAAATAAAGAGAAGTATCAATATAGTACTAAATGATAGTGATTCAATAAAGAGTAGTATCAATAAAACAAGCCCAAAAAGCCATGAACATTTTTCTTTAGATTTAAATGATAGTGATTCTTGATAACATTGTTATATTATAAAAAATGAATAAATCTTCCATAGATTTCATAGGAGAATCTACAACCTATAGGTTAGTAAGGGATAAGTATCAATGTAAATCTAAATAGAGATAGAAACAAGTAGAGTCAAAATGATATAGTGCTTGACTTGAAACTTTAGAGCTAGAGCTTGGATGTAGCTTGACTAAGTTTAAAATTTTAAGTTCTAGCTCAACTTAAAGTAGCACTCAATGAGTTTGAAACCAATTCAATTAAGCTCCATTTTTCTAAAGAATACTTATTTTTTCTAATTAAAATAATATGGAAATCTAAAGTGATTAATATTAAAGCTCAACGTGAATTAAATTAAATTTGCGAATTAATTGAAGTAAATATCATAAAATTTAAAATGAACTCGAATACTATTGAACCACATTTGAGTAAAACCCAAGCCCGAACTCAAGTAAAGCATTTCAACTTTGGGGGCTAATGGATTAAATGATTATGTTGCATCAACCTTCCTCAATAATGGCAATTTGTACTAAGTAGTGTCATTCGTCCAGAAGACCCATCTAACCATATATTTTTAACTCAATTATAAAGTTTCTAAGCGTAAGTATTGGGGAAAGAACAAAACGGCTTCCCTCCAAGATATGCAAAGGTCGAAATCCCCCCCGCTCTCGCATATTTCTTCGCGAATGATTAGATTTTATTTGGGGAATAATGGTTAGACACCTCTTATGTTCATGTGGAAAATGTCTGAACTTCTAGGTATGTAATCACCATGAATTTGGCCAAATGTCGAATCATATTTTCTAAAAGCATCACAACAGGCAAAATCGGCTCTATGTCCCGGGACCAGGGCATCCAAAACAAACGAAAATGTAGGGACATTTTGCGACAGTCCGAGGGCTACTAACATTCATCCTATATTGAAGAAGACGAATCCATAAGATGAATTGTATTTTCCAAGTTTCAAGTGGAGATGATATTTTGTTTCTTAATCAATCCCCATCCGCATTTATTTTACCTCCACCCAGTTTTGCATAACCCAATCAAAAAGAGGATATGTTTAAGACAGCCAAATATGATTGTCGACAGAATTCATTTTTTATTTTGTGCGATTGACTTTGTGTTTTGGGTTGATTGGAACATATGACCGGTCGTGAGTCCTCATCACGTACCGGACGGCAGTGATCTTCAGATCATGCCCTTTATCACGTCCAAACGGCGCACCACATCCCATCTTTGAACACTAAGAAAACATACAAAGAGTCTTATCATCTAATATTTTATTTCTTAGAAAGATAAAGAAGAAACGTTCCATATTCATAGCCAACTCATGTGGATACAGTGAATTTTCGGGAACATGAGGCTAGCCGATTCAGAAAGATGTGACCCGGAAACCGTAATTCTAAAGCGCATTAGGGGCAGCAAGTTGTGTTACGGGGTCTTTTTCGTTTCTTTATTTCATGACAAGTATGTGTTGTTATCCATATTACAACAACAAGAAAAAAAAAGAATAAAAATCATAGATAATTAGTTTACAATATAATTTATTTATTTGTGGTATAACTATATTTTTCATGTTGTGTCACTTTCATATTCTCTTTTTATAATTGTACTCCTAATTATATCATATTTGTATTCGTATGATTGTACTGTATTAGAAATGGTCAATTATGGTTGGTAATTTGTATTAGTATGTCTTATCTTGTGTTAGGGTCTAAATAGGCTCATGGTTAAAAAACTTTAATTTGTTACATGATCTATTCATTAATCATATTAAAAAATTTAAACCCGTAACTAAATCGTATTAATAAACGTGTGTACGTATCCAAGATTAAATCTATTTATCGAATAAAAAAATCTAAAATAAATATAATGCAAATATAAGTTTGCATTTAAAAAAAAATTCCAAATATCGATTGATCTAACTCACCTCCTTATTCTATCAAATGCAAATTATTCTTGCAAAAGTAGTGAATATGATTAACTATTTTGAAATTTTCATCTTTGGGTTAGAAATAAATAAGAGGTAGAACACCATAAGAAGAAAGTATAACTACTATACAAGCAATTTTTACATTGTTCTCAATTTGCTAAATACTTAATAATGGAAACTACATTAAAAGTTATACAAATATTTGCAGAGACATATTTCTATTTTTAGGTTAAATATATGGATAAGTCTAATGAAAAGATAATAACTTAAGAATGTAACTATTGATTCAAAATTTGAATGTTATGTGAATAGCTTAACCTAAATTTCATGATATGATTATTCAGTTGAGTAACAAAAATTATGTCATAGCTTAAATAAAACTAATTCATGTACCCATAATGTAGCTTTTATATGGAGTGAGGTATTAATTTTTCAATTAGAGGAATTCTTCTAATTGCATGATGCAATTAACTCTTTACAAAAGCATTAACTATAAAAAATGGTTTCACTAATGTAGTTAAGGTTTGAATAATATAAGCCTCGTAAATAGGTATGTAATAAAAAAAAAATTAAAATTGCTGTTATATATATGTGTGTATGTACATATGTGTATGTATGTATGTGTATTATGTTTTTGTTTTAAAATAGTAGAAATAGGAGTACATGAGGAAATAAAAATTTAAGAGCATCACTCCTTTTAAAATGAGAGTCAAAGTCTATGATAACGGATAATATGAGAGAGAGAAAGACAGAGGGGTGTTGAGGAGGATATTAGAGAAAAGATGTAGTGGAGGATGCAAAAAAAAAAAAAAAAAAATAGAATAAGTAGAGAGTAAAAAAAAATAAAAAATAAAACTATAAATATTGAAAATCCCAATCTTAAATGGGTTTGTAAGTTAGACTTTAACATGTTTATAAGGCATTTTTATTAAATGAGTTCTTAAAGGATAAACTTTAATATTTGGTAGTTGAACTTATTCATTTTTATATTTAACTACTTAAATTTTAAAAGTATTAATTTATTATATACAAACTTTTAAATATTATATATAACATTTAGAAGGAGTAGTTAATTGTCAAAATAGATAAAGTTTAACTAGTTGATTACTAAAATTGATAAATTCTAAGTAGTTAATTATAAAAATAGATAAAGTTTAAGTAAAAAATTAATATATTAAAGTTTTAAATAGTTAATTACAAAAATGGATAAAGTTTAAGTATTAAAATATGATATTTACTTGTTCTTATATGGGTTTAGGTGTTAAATTTAAATGGGTTTGACTTATTTATTAATTATGTAATTTTTTTTTCGTATACATGCTTATCTCCAATTTGATGATTAGGGTGTAAATTGCCAACTCTATTATCAGTTCTAGCGTAATGAAATGTATAGCTTTTTTTTTTTTTAAAATAATAAATGGTATAATAATTTCTATTTCCTAGTAATATTTTGTTTATTTTTCATTTATATCCGTAACACTAATGGAAATAAGACTGACGATGTACAACTATAAGAATAAAATGATTCGAGAGAATATCTTTTCGCGAAATACCCCTCTATAACGCCGTGGTTATTGCACCGAAAATGTACTCATGTCATTTTGTGTGCGATGCGGAGTCAACATCATTGATAACCCCATAAGCAATATCATATATTCCATATTGACTTATGGAAAGATTGATTGCAACTTACAGGGATGAACATGATAATATATTGTATATACAACATAATATATATATATATATATATATATAGACTACCAGTGATAAAAGAGGTACCATAGAGTCTTTTCTTTTTTCTTTTTTTGACACCCAAAAATGAAAGGGCAAGGTGAATTAATTTCCAAGGCACATTTCTAGATGGACCTAAAGTAGAACTGCTAACGATGGACCTACTCTTTTCTCACGAGTCATGAGTTTAAGTAGTGTACGTCAAGATACGTATATTTCTTGGATTCAGTATGCTTGGGATGGAGAATTTGAAAATGCAGTCGATTGCTTCAAACTTTTATAGCTTTTTTTTTTCAAAATTTGAAGATAATTTGCAAACTAAATAAAGGTAAATGTGGTATCTATAGTTTTAGGTTTAAATAATTCGGTATCTAAAGTTCTATTATTTTGTAATTTAGTGAATATATTTTAAAATAAGGTATGATTTATTGTTTTTATTAAATAATAAATTACAAGATAATAAAACTTTCAGCATTAGATTACTCAAGTCTAAAAGTAGAGATACTTCTTGTATCTTTTCCCCACTAAGTTTCAAAGCAAATTACTGGAAAAAAAAAGAAATAACTACAAAATTTTATGATGTTTATGGTGTTACAAAAATATATGTTATGAACTTTCATGAAGAATTATAGATTTATAGTAAAGTTATGAGCATAAAATGAACTATATATGAAGTTTTTTTTTTTTTATGTGAATATGAAATACTCAATGGTTTATAAAAAGTATGATGTTATAAGAAATTAAACTCGATCTATTTCATTAAAAGACTAACGTTTATACTACTAATAAAAGTTTGATAATATTATAAAAATGATGCTAAAAAACTGGCATTCGTGGTTAACAGTATGTCGAGGAATCTTGACAAATAGTAGAAAACAAGAAAATCTTACATTTATATAACTTGGACGTTGATGTTCATCTAATTGCAGCTCTTTCTTGTTTCAATAAAAGTCGCATTAGGAATCTTTACTGGACTCCGATTGTGTATTAAAAATCATACTGCAAATTGGCTGACTTGCCATTTCTGAAGACTGAAATTTATAGCCTATTTTAAAAAAGCCTTCTCATGAAACTATATTAAAACTGTCTAACAATGCCATTGGGTCTTCAAGATCCAAGATTGCATGAAATTTAGAAGGAACTTTTCAATAGGACATTTGGAGGATTTGAATCTAATTATATAATGATATATTTGATTCACTTTATGAGATAATATTCGAAAAAAAAAATTATTTATGAAAATATAATAGATATAGAATTGCTAATCTCTCTTTCTCTCTCTCTTCTATTTTTTGATTTTTTTTTTTAGGCTATTATATTTTTTGATTGGGCTAAAAAATAGCAGAAGCAATAAATTAGAAAATAGATCTTAAATGACCAAACCACTATAGTTATTTTGAAGCCCTTGATTCCTACCAAGCCTTAGAGCCAACTAGTACCTCACCTGAACCACTTCCCTTGGTTCAGTGATGATTGAACCATGACTACACCATCAAGCCTTACTGGCAAACCTCGCGCTCAAACCACCAATCACATTGGCTCACCTAGAAATGCACTTAGAGCTAACTTGAACATTAAGCTCAAATCTCACTTTGGAACTAATGAGGGTCGGGTATGCATAGCCTATGTCCCGATTTGGTCGTTTCAATCCTACGAACTTGCAAACACTCCTCTCCTTCGGTTTTTCAATGTTCTCATCACGTGTGTTGATTTTTGTCTCTCCTCCCGCTTATTGCTTCATTTCCGCTTTCTCTTTTATGATGTTAATATATGTAGTTATCTTTCAAGAAACGGCAAAGTTGGGGCATATGGTTTGACTAATGGTTTTGTCCACTAATCTCATGATCTTTATCACTTGCTAGCTGGCTCTATTTGTTCTCATGGCTGAACTTATATCCATTATTTTTTCAAATAGTCACCAATTGGCTTGGCAGATTCCTTCGAGCTTACGGGGACATAAGCTTGCAATTTGTTAGACTTGCATCTCCTTATTCCTTCGACTTGCACTCAATTGATTTAAAGTTGTTTCGATCTTTGTAAACCTCTTATTCCTAGCCTCGTTCTTACTAAGTTTGAGTAATACATGAATTTTTTTTTACTATTTATTTAATGATGCAATATAAGTATTATTATAAAGAGCTAAGTACGAGGATGTAAATTATAAAATTTGAAAGGGCAATTTGGACATCTCACGATGGGGAGTATTTATTCTCAAATGACCTAACGTTCTTCCTTTTCCCTCCTCACAATAACATAGCAGACAAGAGCACTCTCTGAACAAAACCTAAGACCACACAAGGAGATGGCGTGACCTAATTCCAATTCCGAAGGTAAGGGATCTTGTATGGATTTCAGTTGAGGATTAATGGAAATTGTGGTTATAAGCGTCGATTTTTCATTCAGAAAACAAGGTTGTGAAGGTATGAAGGAGAGCGAAGAATCGATGATTTGAGAGAATTCAACTCGTAGGGAATTTGAAGTAATCTAATCCATGTAATTTATTTATAATTACATGTTTTAGAAACTTAGTTAAGCTTAGGAATACAAAAGGATTAGGTTTTAGAGGAAATGAAGTAATAGAAATAGGGTTCATGGAATTTTCGAAGGTAACACGGCCTCTAAACACGGTCGTGTTTCAACCGTGTTGAAATGGAAAGGTGCACTGAGAGATACACGACCTCCCAACACAATAATGTTTCAACCATGTTAAGTTAAGGGCAACACGGCCTCCCAACACGGTTGTGTTCTAATTGTGTTGAAATGGAAAGGTGCATCGAGAGATATACGGCCACCCAATCGTGTTAAGCAAGGATAACACAACCTTCCAACACGGTCATATTTAAACCGTATTGAAACTACGTTTTTCACTGAGAGATACACGACTCCTAACACGGTCGTGCTTTAGCACGTGTTGAGCAACACGGTCCCCAACATGACCGTGTTGAATAAAATATAACATAATTATATGTTTGTTTAACTTTGATTTAAACTAATTTCCATGCAACCTAGATAACTAGTAAGACCTTAGAGAAATTAAATGAATAGGATTAAGGAGATTAAGAATGATATTGATCTTAGATTGAGTATTAAGAAGAGCATGTTAATGTGTACAGATTTCCAATTAGGTTAAGTCCAAGACCGGGAAGTGCTTAAGGCTAGGATCCAAGGTACGTGTAACTTGTATGCTATTTTATATTTGTTTAAGTTAGTACATATATTTGAAATTGATTAAGTGAACGATTCAGTTTAAGTGTTTAAGTGATATGTTGTATCTGCTTGGCTTGGCCTAGGGGCTCGTAGTGACAGATCCTTAGGGAGCACCTTAATAATCCTTGTGTGACGTTGTTCTTAATGGAATCGTGCTTGGAAATGATCTGGGTTGGATGTTGTTCAAGTGGTTAAGTGTACATAGGTATGGGGCCTATAGTGGTAGTTCCCATCACCAAGTTTAAGTTATTTAAGCAGACATAGGTATGGGGCCCGTAGTGGCAGTCCCATCACCAGGTTTAAGGTTTAAGTGTACATGGGTGTAGGGCTCGTAGTAGTAGTTCCTATCACCAAGTTTAAGGATTAAGGGATCATGGGTGTGGGGCCCATAGTGGTAGTTCCCATCACCAAGACATGCTCCAATGTGTTAAGTGTGTTAAGGGGGTCATGAGTATCCTGTCGTTTGCTTGTAGACATAAATTATATTAAGAAATGATTGTCTATGTTTAAGTTCTACATGATGTGTGTGATACTTGTTTATGTTTGTTCATGTATATATGTATGTGTTATACGTACTAGGCATTAGCTCACTCTTCGGAGAATTATTTTTAGATGCAGGTATTAAGAGAGATGAGAACCTAGAAGATGATTTGGGTTTAGGTGAACCATAGAGAGAGGAAGACGAAAAAGTACCATTATTATTATGGAGATTAAGTTTTAGGAAAATTATAATGTTTAATTGTAATAGACAGTATCTTTTAAAATCGTTATTATGGTGTTTAAAGACTTCTGTTGCATTAGATATTTGTTATGGTTCAAGTTATCATTTGAATTTTGAGGTTATATAGAGTACTTTTATCATAAGAGTTATAGGTTAAAATGTATCAGAGTTGTTCAGAGCCTTAACGTGTTCTTGTGAGATAAAGACATGTAGTAGGCAGTAGAGCGACCTGGGTCTCGGGACATTACAGTTTGTCATATAAAAACTTTTCAATCCTTTCAACTACACCCTCAATTTATGACTTTAGTTGATCACTAGGCTATAGTGGCATTGGTTGGAATTGTAGGAGGCTTGATATCTTTCTTGATTTTGATTGCACCAACTGTAATTGTTAGTAGGTTTAAGTTGAAATTGTCTGATCTTTGAATCCCAAAGCTCCTTTTGATTTAGGCAAAGATATTTTATCCCAACTTTGCCAGTGAATCTTTCTTTCTTCATTTTTTTGACCCCACCAGTATTGAGCTATTAGTGAGCTAACCTCTCTACACCATTTTGCTGGGAATTCAAAGTGACTCATGGAGCGTAAAGGGATAGCTCCTGCCATAGCCTTGATGAAGACTTCTCTTCCTGCATTAAAAAGAATACACCGCTTCCAACTCTTTAGCATCATTCAAATTCGCACCTTTACAAAGCGTAGAGCTTCCATCTTGTTTCTTCCTTAGATTATGGGCAATCCTAAGTACTTACCTGGATTATTTGATACTGGAATCTCCAGTGTTGAACTTATTTCCTCCATCCTTTCACTAGTAACATTCTTGCTAAAAAATAGGCTCGACTTCTGAAGATTGATTTTTTGGTCTTGAGGCTTCACAATATTGCTAAAGGATGTTCTTCAGTACCTGAACATTTGAAACATTAGCCTCTATGAAGAATAAAGAGTCATTAGCAAACAACAGATGAGTTAAAATGGGACATGATCGTCTAATGCTCATTCTGCAGAGTCATTCTATATTGATTGCATGTTCCACATGTCTAGATAACACCTTTGCTATCAAAGTGAAAAGATATGGTGATAATGGGTCCCTTTGTCTAAGTCCTCTATATAGATGCACATGATCTGTTGTCTTTCCATTAACTATGATCCTATATAATACTGACCTTCCACACTCCATCACCTAAATTATCTAAGTGCCATAAAATCCCAACTTAGTAAGGGTTGTATCAAGAAAGTCCCATTCTATGTGATCGTAAACTTATTCATACCAAGTTTCAAGGCATAGTACATTTCGATGCTAGATTATTTAGTTCTTAGAAAATGGAGAGCCTCATGAGCAATTATGATGATATCATGAATGACACGACCCAACATAAATGCACTTTGAGATTAAAAAATAAGACCTTAAAGGAAAAGTTTCATGCAATTAACTAAAATTCTAGAAATGATTTTAAATATAAAGTTACATGAACTAATGGGATGGAAGTGACTTGCTTCTCAGGGGGATGAACATTTGGGAATCAAAACTATGTTAGTTAGACTTAAGTTTGAAGGGATCAAACCTATATTGAAAAAAGTTTTGATAGTTTCCACTATGCTCTTTCCCACAATGTGCCAATAATGTTGATAAAAAACCCTTAGAAATTTATCGAGCCTTCGAACTTTTAGAGCCCTAAGTTGGAAAGCTACATTCTTTATTTCATCTCCAGTCATTGGGCAACACAAAGTACCATTTTCCTCTCTAGTGATGAGTTTTGGGATTGCATTGAGAAAATTTCCCCATTCTTGTTCTCCATCTGACTGGAAAATGTTTACATAATGATCTTTAAACATTAACATAATTACCTCCTCATCCTCTATCAAAACATTCTTATTGTTCTTCAGTCTTAAAATTTTATTGCTCTTCCTACACATTAGGGTAGAGTTATGAAAGAATTTTGTGTTCCTATCTCCTTCCTTTAGCTAACTTACCCTAGATCGTTGTTGCTAGAATAACTCCTCCTGCTTTCAGTGAAGTTTAAGCCTTTTAATGAAAGGCCTCTTCACCTCTCTATCCATTTGATTGCCTTTTTTATTTATTTTATTTTTTTAATTTCCATCAGTTCCTTTTTTATTTTACTGATTTCAATCTTGTTATTTTGAAAAGTAGCCCTACTCCATTCACTTAACTTCACTCTACATTTTCTCAACTTAAAACCAAGTGGGAAGGGGTGATTATTTGGTGGATTTTCATTCTAGACTGTTTAGATAACTTTGCCACAATCTTCAGAGGTGGTCTACATATTTTCATATTTAAGTCTTTTCCTTCCCTTCTTATCTGTGAAGTTTATATCCACAACTAGTGCTACATGATTTGACCCCACCATTTCACTATGCAATACTTGGGCTTTTGGGAATTTGTGTAGCTATTCAAGGGATCTAAAAGCTTTGTCGATTCTTTCTAATACTATTATGTCCTCCTCTCTTTTATTTGACTAAGTGAAAGAGGGTCCTTGAAAGCCCAAATCATTCAAGTTCATCTTGATGATAAGTGAATTGAATTGGTCCATGAGATAACTGCATCTAGGCATTCCACCTTCCTTTTCAAAATCATCTATGATTTCATTAAAGTCCCCAATACAAAACAACATAGTGGTTAAATTGGATCTAATTTGTTTTAATTCTCTCCTCAAACCTTGCTAATACTATAAGTCTGGATCTACGTAAATCCAAGACATGTGGACAAAGAAGGATCCATTCGATAGATGAATTAAAGATTTGATGTGGTTTTTCTGGATCTTTGAATATCTATTGTGACATCATTTGTCCACCAAAGAGCTAATCCACTAGATAAACTTATAGGGGGTACATAAAATTCATTTATAAACCTCATTCTTCTACTTATAACCTAAAGCTTCCTAGACGGGTTTTTCATTTCCATTAAATAAATGATACTTGTGTTATTCTTCTTGATAAGGTTCCAAAGGTGTTGAATTGTCAGGCAAGGCCTACGCCTTGACAATTCCAACTTATGGTGATCATAGCCCCCATGTGGCTAATTTTGGCTAGCTACCATAGCCATTTGGATTGTCTTCAGTAGGGAGAATTGGGACATTTATTAGGTTTACTGATATTAAGTCCATTGCATCTTCATTTGAACCTGTTTTCTTCTTTCTTACTGCAATCTTTCTTGTCTTCTTACCTTTCTTCTTTGGGGACTTCATAGATGTGGACTTAATTGTATTAGATTCATCAAATTTTAGTCTTTCTATTAGGCCCATTTATAGCTCCTCTACATGCCTTTTGATTGCTAATGTTTGAAGAGTAGGTATGAGATAAGATGGGGAAGGCTTGAAAGGGTTTGGTTTTATGTATGGTCTAGGTGGTGAGTCAGGAAATTCAGTCACATATTGACTTTGGGTATTTGAGGATTGTAGTAGGTGGTGTTTATGTGTTTCTAGTGATAGGGACAATGATTATGTTTGCATATGAGGAATACTCGTGGTTTGAGTTGGTTCCTAAGGGATGGCTGAAGTCTTAATTGGGTTGGTTATTCTATTTATTGGTTATTTCTATTTATTCTCCTTGTATGGCATTGGATTGGTTGGAGTTTGATTTGGTTGAGGTTTAGAGGGGTGTTTCTAGAAGTGTTGGGTCTAAAGGGGAGAATTGTTAAGATTTTCTTGGGACGAGTGGTGTGATGAGGATCCAGTTTTCTTGAAGGGGGGAATGTATACTTTCTTTTGGTTTGAGTTTTTTGAAGTCGGATAGGGGGTCCTTTACTCACTATTGCACATAGGAATCCTTAAATTGTAGGATAGAGTAGTAGGGTTTGATTCACTAGAAGTCGCTTCCATGGAAAATGGTTGAGTGGGTGAATCATTGCTAGATGAGCCATCACCATCTAGCAAAGGTCTGGCCGCATTTGCTCTTAAACTAAAGTTAAATTTCTAGCAACTACTTTCCTCACTATAGGCTATAGTGGAATGCCCAAAACATCCACATATGAAGTAGATATCCAGTAGCTTCTCATACTAAAAATGCATATAATACCTATTTGACTTATTCATACTTACCCAAGTGCCAATTTAGAGGCTTTGATTAAGATCCACATTCACTCTCACCCTTAAAAAACCCCTCATCACTCTACCTCTGGCATTAACTAGCTTTACTTCTAAAACTTCTCTAACACTCTTTGCAATCCTATTGGCATTATTTTCTATTATTTGATCTAATTTCAATTTATGGATTTGCACCTAGAATGGGGTTTTGTCTAATTTGACATCCTCTATGCTTTGATGTGCTTCCCATATATTAAGTGCTAATAACTTTCCCATGAATGCCCATGGACCATCTTTGATCATTTTAAAGACTTGGTGTCTCTCACTAAAATTTCATACAAATATATTTGGTTTTGAGGCAATGATCTCACAAATACCATATTTCTTCCAAGATCTCTTCAGGACAAATACAACTGCTACTTTGTTTTCAACTTTATCTGATATAACCTTACATACCATAATTATTCTGTTATTAATGGCTTCTGTTATTATGTTTCTAATTCAATGACTAGTGGGGTATTCATTTCAACACTGCTGGTAGAATTTTGGATTCAACTCATAGTTTAAATTGTCTCCCTATAATAGTATATATCACCAGATAGGAGATAAGCCTAGACAAGAAGAGGATAATGTAATTTGTATCTAGTGAGAACAATTAACAACTTAGACCTTCATCAGATACATTGACCTAGTAACACTACAACTGCGAGGAAATCAGACTACTATATCATTCAAACTAGAAACTGAAATAAAAATCAAACCATAATTAGATCTACAGGAATAATACAATGGCAAAAGAGACTGTGAAATAGACAATGATACACTATTTTGGCAATAGAGTTTAAGCCAAGACTAGAAAGTGTGGGACCATTATTTTGCCCTACTGACAATAGAGACTCAAAAATGCTACACTACCTAGGAAAGAAACAACCACTGATATTAAATATAGGAAAAAACAAGCATCGTACATGACACTATTACTTATAGAGCTAAGAGAACATTTCAAGGGATACAAGAATAGTGACTTATCTTTACATTACACATGAGGCCTTTCCTTCATTCCTAAGTGCCCTTATGTTGATTGTGCTCCTATAACTAGGTTTGCATTGGCCAGATTAAGGTCAATTTGGGGTAATCATGCTCAATTTGAAAATTAGGGTTTATAGAGAAGGGGTTACAGATTTGAGGAGTTAGCTAGTGATGTGTGCGAGGTATCGACGGGCTATGATTCTGATGGGTTAGCTTGGATAGGATTGATGATTTTTGTGGGATTTAAAGGGTGGCTATCTAGCGGCAATTTCCTATGTTAGGGTTAGTATTGATGTGCGACAAGTAATAGTAGGGAGGATGGAAAGAAAGTGATACTATTGTTAGGTTTGTGGTAAGGGGATACCATGAGTGAGAGAAGAAAAACTCCTCGTGATGGATTGAAGGCTTTCTTCAATGGAGAGGAAACTCTCTACGATGGAGAGAAAAAGGACCTCTTGGCATTTTAATGTGCATTGAAATTTGACACTATCATTTTCTTAGCTCTAATCCATGGTAGACCTTGGCATGTCTTAGAATTGGTTTAGAATCTAAGGTCATTCTCGGGTTGGATCTATGGACCCATCAGTTCTTATTTAGCCTTTTTTTTTTTTTTTGTAAAAAATTACTTTTTTAACTTAAAAAAGATTTAGAGTCAAAGGATCTTATATCATGTTTGGTACGTTAGAGTATACTTGGAATGAAATCATGATTCCAAGTTCCATTCCCTCTTCCATTTTTGGAAGCATTTTTAAAAGCTATAATCCATCGTAATTTATTAGAATTGATGATTTCGGCTTTAAAGAAGAATTTGATTCCATGTATAAAGGGGCCTAATCATGATTTCATTCCACCTTGATTAATGATAATTATTTAAATAACCTTTTAACTTCCTTATTATGTATTTATTATATCCATAGATTAAGAGTATTTTTTATAAATACCGTTATATATAATTCCATTTTATTCTATGAATATTTTCCAAAATAGGAATGGGTTAAGGATTCCATTGTTAATCCCATTTTATTCCAATTTATTTCATTTTATTATATTTCAGATTATTCTTACATGCTAAATGTGACATTATGATCTTTAGTCTGAAATAGTTGTAAAAGATTTGCATTTATTTTTTTTATAGAATGGCATCTAACTTAAGTTTTACTATTAGTATTATGGGACAAAATTCTAAAGATTGGAATTAGGTCAAAAGATAAAAGCTAATCTCATACGGAAAAGGAGTAAGAACATTATTTAATTAAAGTTTATATATATCAAATTAGACATACTTTAAAAGTATGTTTATTTATTGTGCAGTTATTAGTAATACATTAAATAAAGTGAATGGGAAATTTTTTTCCCCAAAACATAAGATAATTTTTATTATATTTTAATTTTCTATTTCATTTTCTTAATTTCTTTTCCTCTCATAATTTTTTTTTTCACAATTAATTTCACATTCATAAAGATGGGATAAAAAGACAACAAAACTATATAGATTGATTGCAAACCTATATTAAAAGACACTCCAATAAAAAAAAAGATCTTCTCGGTACCAGGTTATTGGTATATAAGTCCAAGCTACAATAAGGACAAATTCAATAAAATAATAAATAGCGTGAAAAAAATGAAACAAACACAAAAGTGCAAGCATGGATAAAATATTATTATTATTATTTCTTTTTTTTTAAAGTAGGAACTTCCATGAATTTGTTGACATTTGAGTTGATTTATCTACCTCTTTAAAATTAGTTCGACAACTTTCCTCTTTTCAACTTATACTTGGGCTTTGAACTAAAATAATATTACTTTTTTAAAAAAATTCATAAAATATTATACCAAAATAAATAATTTCAAAAATAGGTTTCGAAATCGCAGATTCAGAATGCACTTTCAATACATGCTACCCTTTCTCATACAACTAATCCCATTGTTGATTTTTTTTTTTTTTGGGTTAAATATCTACTATCTACATGTGCATTGCAAGCCTACAACCTACAAACCTAAAAAAACAAAAAATCCATGCAAACCTACTTTAACAGAGTCTTGGACACTATAGTATTTAAACTAATAATACAAACGCGGAAACAAAATATATTTATTTTTATTTTACCTTCTACAAACTCCATCTCTTCATTTTTTTCCCTCTCATGCAGGAAGAAGAAGTTCTTGTGTAGAACGAAATGGTGAGATTTGAATGAGTCTGCTAAGATTTATCATTCCTTCATCTCTTCATTCCTCAATGAAAAAACTCGATTAATCTATATTCTAGTATGTATTTTGATAAAAAGTTGAAGTTTTTTTTTTTTTTGTTATTGTGTTTGTTTTTAGAATTTGAGAAAATTATTGTTGCAATGTTATATTTTTTGAAAAATATTATTGCTTGTTATTAGTTTGTAGTGTATTAGATATGGTTTATGTAGATCCTATAATACATAACATATGATAGTTAATTTTTCGTTAGTATGGCAACAAGATCAATATTATGCTAATGAAAAATTTCATATTATTTTTAAATATCAAATTTAGATTTATTATTTGTATTGCTATAAAAAAATATTTGTAATTGAATAATCCTAAAAAAAAAAACTTAAATTTTTTTTATAAAATAGTTTTTATTGTGTTGTTATTTAAAATTTCCAATTTTTGCTACGAAATTTTGAAAAAGAAATTAAAATTAAAATGTAATTTTTTTCATTACCTAGAAAGAAAAAGATGAATGTTATGCATTGTAAATTTAAAAAAAATCGATATTCTTTGTTTTTGTGGAATAGTTGATAATTTATATATATTATGAATATGATAACAATGGATGACTCGTGAAATTGATGATTTGTACATTTGAAAAATCGTAGGTGGTAACTGGGGCTGGAATATGGTATGGATTCAATTAAAAGTTGAAATTGAAGAAAAATGGTGACTCGTGAAATTGACGATCTATACATTTGAAATCTTGTAGGTGGTAACTAGGGGCCGGAATATGGTATGGATTCGGTTAAGAAGTTGAAATTGAAAAAGAATGTGAATTACACCAAATTCTTGTATAGAATATGCCGAAGTATTGGAGTTGATCTAATCAAAGTCGGGGTTGAAATAATTTATAAGTATCCCATTTTTCATGGGAGTAGTTTATCTTATGCCTTGATGGTAATTGGAGATGATGATGGTGATGTTGAAAATTTGATTGAAACAGCTAAATCCTTTGGAGATCACGACATACAACAGTTGTATTTTAGAATTTCTGAAGATTTGGAGGTCCCTCCAAATGGTAGACATTCAAGAAAGAAGGTACCCGCATTCTTCATCTAACATGGAAGAAATGCCTCCTGAGTTGTTAACATTTGAAGCATATGTTAGAACCCCTATGGAAGAGGCACTATTGAATAATGAAAACGAAGTAGACAAAGTAGTTACTCTAGTGTTACAACGATCGGACATACGTGATTCTTACATGGTGCATATAGGTGTGGAAACTGCAACAGGCACCAATGTGGGAATAGGTGTTGAGGAGGAGGTTCTAATTATGAGGAGAGCTCTAAGGAGGAAGATGAGGAAAGTAAAAATGATGGAGATGATAACTTGAAGAGGACCCTCTAATCATACCTATGTACTCGACACAGGTAATATATCAGTCAGGGTAAGCTAAATCATCTAGTTGATGGTTAGAGATCTTGTTCCCTGCTACAACGTTGGTGGTGATGATAGTTATATCTATTTCAAGCAGGAGCAAAATGCAATGTGTAGTAGTTCGAGCAATAGTGATGAGTTCTATAAAGGCATGAGATTTAAGACAAAGGCAGATGCAGTTTAAGTAGTTAAGGCTTACCATCTGAAGAACCATCGTAACTTCATTGTTGTATAATCTAATTCATTGCTTTGATATATTTATTGTTTGAAAAGAGAAGACGGTTGTAAGTGGAGGCTTCGAGCCTAAAAGAAGAAATTAGAAAGGTTGTTCATAGTTACTAGATTTGAGAGTCTACACACATATATCAACCCAACGATAAGTCATGAATATCCATAGTTAGATTGCAATCTTCTTATAAGCCAGTTGTAAATCTTGTTAAAGAAAATCTTCATATGAAGGTTGTGGAGCTCACTTCTATTGTTGAATAAGAATTTAGTTATAGGAATAGCAATAGATGGGTTTAAGAGGGCAAGAAATAGGCTATTGAGCAAGAGTACAAGACTTGGAGAAGTCTTACAATGAACTCCCTAAGCTTATAAATGTCATAAAAAATACAAATCCTCGAAACACGAGTTGATTGGGGGTGGAGAAGATTGAATACCTCTGAGGTGTCTATTCTTAAGTAAGTTTTCTAGGCATTTAGGCAATACATTGCAGTGTGGAGATTACTTAGACCGGTTATTACCATTGATAGAACTTTTTTGTATGAGAAGTACACACACATGTTACTGATTACTTGTGGCATTGATGGTAACAACTATATACTTCCACTAGAATTCGCTCTCATAGATGAGACAGTTGGAACATGGGGCTGGTTTTGAGAAAATCGAAGGAAGATGTGATTGGCGATCGTGTAGGTCATGAAACCATTTTCCTTATATCAAATAGTCACCCCAGCATCAAGTTGACAGTTGAAGCCTGAGCCAATAGATGATGCCCTCCATTCGTAGCATGACGGTTTTTGTTTATAACACATTGCAAGCAACTTCAACAAGAAATACAAAAATATACATCGTAAGAAGTTGGTTACATATATCTGATTGCAAGCACAAGATTGGACATTGAACTATTTAATGGATCAGGTGAGGACTATTAATTAAGCTTGATGTTGTGTTAGTGGAGATGTGGACACTAGCTCATGATGGTTGCTATTGGTTTGGGTATATGACTTCTAACATTGTTGAGAGCTATAATTTCGTTTTGAAAGGAGCTTAGGGGTTACTCGTGACTGCTTTAGTGAAAAAGACTTTGTACAATTGCGTGGGTTACTTCATCAAGAAGCATTCAAATGCGTTTAAAAATATGAAAAAGGATAAAATCTTCACCAAATATGCTATTGAAAAAATAGACAAATGGAGTTCATGGGCTATTAATCACAAGATCATTGACTATAGTAGGTAGGAGAGAATTTTTGAAGTGCTCATTAGTAGTCATTATGTATCAAGTAGGTTGAGGGGAGGGGGCCAGATGCACACTGTTGACTTTGCCCATAGTACATGCACTTTCCAAAAATAGCAAATATACCAAATCCATGTTCCCACACTTATGCAGTAATTGCTTTAATCAAGCTCGATATTTTGACATATATACCAAATAGGTATAAGTAGATGCACCAAGAGCTTATACATAGGACCCACTTACTACCCATAAGCGACAAGCTCGATTGGGAGTCGATACAGTTCCTGTTACTTTGTCTGAAAGCAAAGCTTACAAGGAAAAAGGGAAACCAAGGCGAAAAAGATACCACATGAAGATAGATATTAGGGAGCGTTCAAATAAGATTACTTATGAACTTTGCCAAGGAGAAGTCATAATAAATGAACATGCCCACATTGATACGATAATGGTAAATGTTGGATAATCAAATGCATGATTAATTGAATCTTAGCTTACTCTTGCGCATTCATGATATCAAATCATTGCCTGTATAATGCTAGCATTTTTTGTTTTCATTGTGCAAATTATATGAAGTCTCAACCATTTCATTCATCTATTTTAATGCAGTAAGAGGGAGATCTTTCATGAATGTTAGTGATTCTTGTACATTAATATTTCAAATTTTGTGATTTGTTAACATTTTTTAATAAATTATTTTTTTTTCTATTTTCTATCTAAGCTTTTACATTTTCTTTTACAATTGTTTCTAAACTTTTTTAATAATCATCAATTTTTTTTTAATTATAAATTTTCTCAAATTACTTTTTTTTATTATTATTTTGAAAAACATTAAAATTTTACTTAACTATAACAAAAAAAATTAATTTCCATAAATTTAAAAATTATAATAATTTACTAACAAAAACTCTTGATAAAACTAAAAGCACATTTCAGGTTTGTGACTTTAAAACGTATTTTTTGAATAATTTTTTTGGTACTCTATTTTACAATTTAAAAAAAAAAATCATATTATTTTAGTGAATTTTCCTTCTTATGTTTCCATCTTTCATGAAATCTCCAACTTTTGCTTCCGGTTTTACCAGCATCCAAAATTTTCTTAAATCGGGAGAAAGAAAATGATGCGTGTACTCAAGTGGTTATTTATGAAACTTGAAAAGAAGAAAGGCCTGTCCGAAATTCAAAGTTTGGTTAGAGCACAAATTAAAGACCTTTTGTTACATTCATTTATCCATGTGCCACGTTTATACTTTATGACCAGAATCGAGACATTCTAGAGATGAAGAATTTGCTTTTAATTAATGAAGAATACCACATAGGAATATCTCGTGTGAAAGCATAGACATTTTATAGATGACAATCTTGTAGTAACTTCTCCATGGCCTTCTTCAGAGTAGGCAATAATCAAAGGTGTCCTTGCGACGAGGACATCCAGGGACTGCAGCTTTTGAAATGGTTGTCTCTTTTTGATATTATTCAATCTCCACGGCTCTCGTGCTTGGCTGGCCTTGGCCATGCTATATCTTCTTTATTTTATTGCCAGCAATCACGAGCTGGTATAGCCGCCTCCATTTGTGCTTTTAATTTGCTGTTTGATTTTAGTCTTCTTAGCAATAAAGGTAAATTTATCTTCCAAGTTCTATGCCGTGTAAATTTGAATTGGGTAGTCGCAGAAAAGAAGCCTCTGCTTTGGATTCTATTAATTCGTACAGTTAAACTAAATACATTTTTGTAACTACATAATTATATTTATATAAACATTCTAACTTTGCTTAGGTTAATAAGGAGCAAAATAGGTTTAATTGAGGCAAGCAAAGTTAGCGCATAATCAATATGAGCTCAACTAAATTAGCTATCTCCATTTTTTTAGAGCTTTGAGATCAAGTTTGAAACTGAAAAATCCATGAACTCTAATCATTATTTATGCGATACTCACTTATAACCTTGACTAGTCTTCCTTACCAATGAGCTTTCTCGATTTAAAGTTAAGACTTAAAAACTCAAGGGAAGGAGAAGCCATAAGGTTCTTTCCTTATCCACAATTGTCTATTGTATGGGGTTTTGGTATGGTATGCAAATGATTTTAATAGAATACTTAGTTATGTGGCCTTTCATAAAATATATTCTTATTCAAATCCCTCCAAAAAAACTAAACTAGTACATAAAATCAAAACTCCTTTCGTTAATTTTCCTAAATTTTATTAACCGATTTTACTTGTTTGAGAACTTAAAATAAAATGCTTGAAAAATAAGTAGACAAGGAGAGAATCTAGTAGAGAAAATTTACCATTTTCTGTAACCCTAATTTTCTTTGAATGTATTTAGACATCGGTTAAGACTCACGAAAAATATGTTTCTCTTATCTACTAAAGAAAAACTTTCTATTAAAAAAATAAATGAAAATTTCTTATAAAGTTATTGAGAAATGTCCTGAAAGCAGCCGGCCTTTTTTTCCCAAGGAGAGTGACACTCTAAACCACGCTTACCTAAAACACTCTCTCCAATTCAAACATTTGGAACAAACAACGTGAAAGACAACGAACGATTAAACAGACATGGGTAGCTATCGAATATTCGTCAGTCCTGTTCGTCATCCAGCTCCAAAAAGACGCATGCAATTTGATTAGTGTAAAAAGTTAGCTGTGCTGTCGCCATTCCTAGTTTTCCAATACCCCCAATCTAGCCCTAATGCTGTAGTACATTTTAGTACTCCTTTGAATGCCCTAAGTCTTTGATATTCGTCTTGAAGTTGGTAGAATCGATCAACTGGACAAAATTATCATCCATTTGCTTCTCAATCACGGCTCATTAGACTAATTATCAAAAAAAAAAGAAAAAAGAAAAAAATCAATTAGACTAATAGCCATGTGAATTTAAGTCAATAATGTGATACTCATTTAGCCGGTCAACAATAGCAGTTAAATTTCTTTAGTCATAAGCATAAGCATTAGGGTAGTTCTATCTGGCCCTATTGGTTAGGGCTACGCTCCACATCACCTTCCTTAAATTAGAATCTTCTTTATCTGCTAAAGATTTCTTTGTTTAATTTAATTTGTTAACTAACCTCTCAAAAATATTATTAAGTTGACCTTTTTTTTTAATTAACTTTGCCGACAACTTGGTCGAGTTTATAGAAAACACATCTATCCTCTATATAATGTATATATAGGGTGCTTTTAGAAAATGTTTTTGTTTTTTAAATCTAACAAGATATTTACCTTTTTCTAAATCTATACAAGTTACTCAAGAAAAGTAAATAATTTGTTCTGGGCTTTCTTCCTTTTCCATAGAAATAATAACAGATATTTCTTAGACCATGCACCTATGAACTGTTTAATTTCAATCATTAGATCAATGGATTCACGTAAAAAGAATCATTATAGACCCATTGATCTAAATACACAAAAATACTTCATCTATGGTAGACTGGATATACATAAGAATTTGTCAACATTGAACCTCATTGTGGACCCAACCCAACACCAAAAGCCTCATCTCCTAATTCCACATTGACAATCGGGTGCTACTACCTTAGAATAATTGCTTACGTTTTAGCACCTATGTAATAAGGATTCATTTTGGGAGAGTTGTAGACAGATTTTCTTTTGTGTGCAATGTGTATCCACATTAAGGGAAGTGTAGATCTTCAAATTTTGTGTCGGGTGCATAAGAATAGAGGTACCCCATTTTCCATCCATTTTCTTTCCATGTTTGGGTCCCTGAAATTTCGATGCATGTATTTGAGTTAAGAAATCATCTATTCATTGCTGTCATCCACATATTTTTGTGTCCATATACCAATGAGCGAAGGTGGACGTGCATCAATGAATCAAGATGAAAGAGTCAAAAGAATCATTTAAATAGTTTGAACACCCAATTTTTCTAGGCAATGATAATTGAATAAAAATAATATCCCATTTTGTAATTACATAATTTTGTCCTTGATTAAACACTTTATATAAGGGAAGACCGTCGCTTATGAATATAATAGCTAGATGGGGTGATGTAGCCATTTTATATTGTCATATCGTTTTAAAACTAGTTTCCAACTAATGTATTGATGTGGCTCTTTGTGCGGCGTCACTACCCTTTGGGACATTTTTCTTGGTTGAATGATAGACCACATCAAGGCAAACATGTACTTGGTCAGCTTGTCGACTCCCTAGAGATACAGCGCTGAGAATTTTTCCTCTGAGGTTCACTTTGATCTGGGGATGGAATCAAAACCGATTTTGTGGTTTAACGCATTCCTTTTTTTTTTTTTCTTTTTTCTTTTAATCGAATTGCTTTAAATAGCTTGAAAAATCAAATTAAGTTGTTTCAAAATGATTTCATTAAGTTAGATTTTGATTCGAAGAGCATTTATTTTCTTTTATTTTATCTTCTCTTTTATGTTTATGTTTTTATGTATTGTATTTTTCTTTTTATTCATTTTAAGAAATGAGATTCGATCTTAATATATCCCATTAAAAAGTATTATTCATATCATTAGTTATAAGGAACTCGGCAAGAAATCTCCTTTATTTATTTACATTTAAATTGACTTTACCTCCCAATAATACTCTAACACAAAGCAAATGCAAGTACTTTTTTACCCATTTTATGAAAGACTGTGTATCAAGGGGGTATAAATGTTGTAATTTTCAAGGTTAGAATAATTTAGACTATAATAATACATTGAAATAAGTTAATCAAAATAAAATTGATAATATAGAAAGTGAAAAGCAAACTTTTTTATATAAGTTAAATTTTCTTTTCTTTTTTTCAAGCGATGCAATTCGGTTTGATTGTTATATATTGATGATGACCGTGTGAGATTTGAATTTCTTGTTTTTAGCTCAAGGTCGAATATGTATTTTTTTGGAATGCATAGAAAAGGCCATATGACCCTCTTGATTCTCGTTGTGAGTTGTGACAGCAATGCCCTTCAAGGACGGGTCAAGATAATTTGTTTAGCACGAGTTGTTGATCATGATGCAAATGATCAAAGACCATGAGCTAACTATGATTGGATGTAATTTAGTCTTTTCATTTAAATATCTCAGTTCAATCGATCAATGCATGGGGCAACATCGTGTATTGATGCTTTTTTAGATAAACGGCCATGTGAATTTAGTTTAATAATGTGATATTCCCTTAGCCGGTCAACTATTGGAAGAAAATTCTTGGCATATTCATTAGGGTAATTCTATTTTTTTTTTTCCCCTGATGGTTACGGTATGCTTCATTTCCTTCTAAAAGAAGAAATTTTATGGTTCAATCATTAAAAAATAAATATATATTATAGTTACTTTTTCAAATTATAATAAAAATAAAATTTATAAACAATAAAATAACTTATCGACATCCTTCAAGAAAGCTATTGACAATCTTTAGAAGTTATCCATAGTTCATTTTTTAATGGTAAATTATCCAAAAGTATATAGTAAATAATATTTGTTAATAGTAAGAAAAATGATTGTATCATATAATCACTATTAAGTAGTAGCATTATAAAATTATCCTCCTTAAAAAATATTCTTCATTCGCTCTTGAAAATTTCGTTGGCTAATTAAAAGGGTAAACTATAATGATGGTTTTCCAAAACTATTGAAATTATAGATATTCAAAATTTTTAAAATGTCATACTTAAACATCTTCAATAATGCCAATATCTCAAAATTTGCTTTCAATTTAATACCAAATTAATCTCTTATATGAATATATACTCATAATTATTCTTTTAAAAAAGATCCACCATTCAATTTAGTATTTTCATAATTGGTTTGAGATTTCATTGGTTAATAAATGTTAAATCATGTGGTAAATTTTCTTTTAAAAAGATTATAGGATAAACTGTAGATACATACTGCTAACCCCACACAAACCACCGCCATCATAATTTTTTTCTTATTATGTTACTTTTCATCAATCTACATAAAATTAGCTATAATTCTTCGTAATTTATTGTTTTTATTAAAATACTGGTAGTTGTTGTTAGTTTATAGCATGTTAGATATGATTTATGTAAACTTTGTACATAACAAGTGAAGAAGATCAACATTATAAGCACTAAAAATTATGTATTATTTTTTAGTGTAAAATTTTGGTTTATTATTTAAATCATTTAAAAAATTTGTTATAATTAAATAACCGTTCAAAAATTAAATTTAAAGAATACATGTTAATAAAAATGTTAATGTTATACTTTATTAGTTGAAAATAATAGCTGCAATTCTTCATAGTTTTTTGTCTTTAATAAAATACCAACAGTTTTTAGTTTGTAGTGTGTTAGACATAATTTATATAAATCTTGTGGTAAAACTAATTTTTTATTAATTAATCATTAAAAAATTAATTAGTGAAAATTTCGTATTAATTGTAAATGTAATATTTTGATATATTATTTAAATTGTTGTAAAATTAATTTTCTATTAATTAATCATTAAAAAATTAATTAGTAAAAAATCCATATTAATTATAAATGTAATATTTTGGTTTATTATTTAAATTATCGTAATATTAATTTGTTATTAATTAGTCATTAAAAAATTAATTAATACAAAATCTATATTAATTATAAATGCAATATTTTGGTTTATTATTTAAATTTTCATAATATTAATTCCTTATTAATTAACCATTAAAAAATTAATTAGTAAAAATTCCATATTAATTATAAATGCAATATTTTGGCTTATTATTTGAATTGTCATAAAATCAATTTTTTATTAATAAATCATTAAAAAATTAATTATTAAAAATTTCGTATTAATTGTAAATGTAATATTTTTGTTTATTATTTAAATTGTCATAAAATTATTTTTTTATTAATTAATCATCAAAAAATTAATTGGTAAAAATTTTGTTTTAATTGTAAATGTAATATTTTATTTTATTATTTAAATTTTTGTAATATTAATTTGTTATTAATTAATCGTTAAAATTTAATTTTTGAAAATTTTGTATTAATTTTAAATGATATATTTTGATTTATTATTTAAATTATCATAAAATTAATTTTTTATTAATGCTAACATGTTTTGTTTCTATTATGCAGATTAGATGGAGCTTAGACCATTTAATCAATCCATTTTGATGTTGTAGAAAAGACATCACTCATAGGTCATCTAGGATGGAGGGGTAAATGATATGTAACTTGTTGATCACTTTATGTTCCATTGCCAATAGTATAACATTTCACTTCTTAACTTTTACGATTAATCATGGCTTGTTGTCCGATGGCACGAGTTATCACTTTAGCGCTTTGAGAGCATTATTCCCATAAATCATTAGTGATATTTCAAGGTGTGAGTCACCTAGCCTTCATACAGATAGATTAGCATATGATAATTGCTCTAGTTAAGTGATGGATGGTAGAGATGTATACATTTCACATGTTGATTGGGAGTTCATGATCACCATTCCGGATGTTAAGGTCTAACTAGGTGTTCCAATTGATGGTTAGGTAGTGACAAGGAGTAATTCCTTAGTTTAGATTGCCACATGTGAGAGGTTGCTTGGGGCGAGGTTAGGTCCTAGTAGTAGGGTGACTACATTAGTATGATTTCACTTTGGCATTTGTACTAGATCTTGCCAAATGATGTCGATGGAAAGTAAGTTCTACATCATATGTGGGCATATATCTAACAGCTACTTGGTGAATTTATCTTTGTTGATAAATCTAACTCCCTTATACATAGCATGATCAGGATCATCTAGCACTTAAGAAGATAGAACCAAGGACTTAAGATCCATTGCAAGGAATTGAGGACCAATGACTTGAGCTAGAGCAAAGAGGATGAATGATGCACTACAAGGATTGGTCATAGACCTACAAGCTAAGGAATCAAATTACATGAAAGGATAACCAACACCTATTAATGTAATTCATGTTTCCATGGAAGAAAAACAAGGATTTGAAGTTCTAGAATAAGAAATATTATATATTGAACCGAAATAGAAAGGGGAATTTGCAGGTTTGTTGTTATATTTTTTAGTATTTGTTTTGGTTTGTAATTTATATTATTTAGTTGCCTACTAGGTTACATGAGGATAAGGAAACAAATAAATTATGCAACTTAGGTTTTTCATATTCTTATATGACTCTATATAAGCCATGTAAGGGCCGGTTATGAAGAACATCTTATCTTTGATATATGAAAAACACATTTTTCGTAAGTAAAACGAAAACCACTTTTTGTTCTTTTGCAAAAGAACTTTTCCATAGAATTCTTTACCGAATTACTAGGAATACCTATTAATAACTTAGGTTACTGTCAACAGGTTTGATTAGGGTTTAGTTACGCATCACTTATTCAAGACGATCATTGGGATAATTGAAACCAACTAATATCGTTGAGGTTTTAGGTTTAATATACTTAAGGTTTCACGCATTATTTGGTATCAGAGCTTCGACTTCTTGAATCAAGTAAATTTTATCATTTTCTTTAATTTTTCTGTTGTTCTTTTCCATATTCGTTTGTTGTTCTTTTCCATACTCATCTGTTGTCTTTTCCATATTCGTCTGTTATCTTTTCCATATTCATAGTTAGAAATTCGTATAAAAAAAATTTCTGTTATTCTTTTCTATACTCGTCTGTTAACTTTTCCATATTTATAGATAAAAGTTGTATAAAAAAAAATTCATTCTTATTCAATATCCACAATCCATTAGGGCTGACGGCATCTAGGGTTATCAATTGAACAATCAATTGTGTTCAATTCATAGTTCTTCTATTAAAAAAAAATCAATTCGGTTGCAAAAAAAAAAAAAAAAAAGAATCAAGAACCGAAATTAAAAAAAAAAAATAGAATTCGGCCATGAAAGAATTGCAATTGCCAAAATTACAAGATAGCTTATTGATTCAATTTACTTTCCATATCAATTGTTTCCAATTCCTACCGTAACATATCCTTGATTGTCTATGTTTGGAATTCAAATTGTACACATCCCTTGAACAATCGGTTCCATAGTGATTTATTTCCTTTTGTGTAGAAGTAATCTATGATTACATATTTATTTAGTGGTGAATTTGTTTCCATATCAATTAGATTGTGTAGTTAATATTCCTTCATTCACGTGACTTAGGCCAAGTGGTAATCATTAGTGTTAACATAGTAATTTGAGTTTAGGAGTTCCAATTTGAGTTCTTAGCAAAAGAATTACAAAAAGCAGGTTGTGAGATCATATTTTGTGAGAGTTATACATGAGTGAAATTGTGAGCATATCATTTATGAGCAATACATGAGTGGGTGTGAGGAACATACTTATATATTTCTTGTAATTATGATCATAACTTGCTACAAATTCTAGAATTATGTCGGGACAGAATACTAATGGAGGAGAAAGTCAAGTGATGTTTGAGGAATTGATGGGGGAGATGAAGAGGATCCTAACGAGTGAGCTAGAGCAGATCCATGAAAGGATGCAAAGGAGTAGGAAATTGTCTAGTAGTACCACTGTTAAGCGTGGAGTAAGTAGAGAAAATAAGGGAGGCATTAGGATAGAAGAAGATGAAGAGTCTGAATTTGGAGATTACCAACACGTGAGGGATAGGGGAAGTATCTAAAGGAGTGATAGTAATTTATGAAGTATTAAGTTGAAAATCCCAACCTTTTTAGGAAATAATGATCCAGAGTTGTATTTAGAGTGGGAGAAGAAGATGGATCACATGTTTAAATGTCACAACTACATTGAGGAGAAAAAGATAAAACTAGCTATAGTAGAGTTTTTAGATTACACCAGTGTATGGTGAGATTAGTTGGTGCGTAATAGGTATAGGTATGGAGAGTGACCTGTTAACACTTGGGAGGAGATGAAAACTATCATGCAGAAGAATTTTATTCCTAATCACTGCCATAGGGACTTACTTAGGAAAGTCTGAGGGTTGACTTAGGGGAATAACAGTGTAGAAGATTATTACAAAGAGTTGGAAATGACCATAATTAGGGTGAGAATTGAGGAGGATAATGTGGCTACTATGGCTAGATTCATTGACAGGTTGAATCGAGAGATAGTTGATGTAGTGAAACTTCACCATTACTTAGATATGGAAGGGTTGCTACACCAAGCTATTAAAGTAGAGTGGCAATTAAAGTATAGGAGTGAGCAAAGGACCGGTTCTACTTCTAAGTCTACATGGAAGTCCATGTAGAAGAGAAACTCCATGGATTCTAAGCCTAAGGAGGACGTGAAGACTAAGAATCCAATTGCTACATCTAAGGGAAAGACTGATACTAAACTCCCTTCTAGGATGAAAGATATTGAATGTTTTAGGTGTTAGGGATTTTGACACATTGCATCCCAATGTTCAAATCAGAGGGCTATGATTATCAGTGTTAGTGGGGATGTAGTGAGTGTGAGCTCTTAGGAGGAGGAGGAGTCACCATTGCAGGAGTATGATGATGTTTACTTAGAGGGACTTGTGAATGGTGAGTTGTATGTCATGAGGAGAGTACTTAGTGTTCAACCCTAGGAGGATGGTGAGGGGATCCAGCATAAACATATTTTTCATACACAGTGTCATGTGTAGGGTAGAGTTTGTAGTTTAATAATCGATAGTGGTAGCTGCACTAATGTTGCTAGCACCTTGCTAGTAAAAAAGATGTAGTTGAAAGCTGTGAAACATCCTAGACCATATCGATTACAGTGGCTGAGTGATTGTAGGGAGGTTAAGGTGACCAAATAGGTTCTTATAGCCTTTTCTAAAGGGAGCTACAAAGACGAGGTTATGTGTGATGTGGTACCTATGTAGGCTAGCCACATATTGTTAGGGCGACCGTGGCAGTCTGACAGGAAGGTTATGTACGATAGGTATAAGAACCAATATTCTTTTGTTTTAAACAAAAGGAAGGTAGTTCTAACTCCACAAAAATCATGGGAAGCTTGTGAGGATCAAGTGAAAATTGCTAAAGAAGTTAGTGCAAAACACGAAAGTGTGGGAGAAAAGGGAGAAAAAAAGAAGGAGAAAAGAGTGAGAGACAAACACTAGTGAGCCATGAGAGAAAAGAGTCTGAAACATTGAGAGGAGAGAAAATTACTAGAAAATGTGAGGTTAATAGTGCAATATTGGTGAGGAAACAACTACTTGTACTTATGTACAAGGATTTTTATTTTACTTATACTGACACTAACCTTTCAATGCATAGTATGGTGCTTTCTTTTGGCTTTGTGACAAGTAAAAATGGCATAGCCATAGATGAGAAGAAATTAGATGCGATTTGGGAAAGGCTAATACCAAAGGGACGTATCAAAACTGTGTTTCATCCAGGAGAAAAGGTTTGGGTGCATTTGAGAAAAGAAAGATTTGCACCGCAACAAAAGCCTAAATTACATCCTGGAGGAGAGGGACCTTTTCAAGTCTTGGAGCACATCAATGACAACACCTATAGGATTGATTTGTTGAGTCACTATGGTAATGTAAGCACAATTGTAATGTTTCTATTCTTACTTTTTATAATTGTAGGTGATTCAAGGATGAATCTTTTCGAGAAAGGAGGGAATGATGAGTATCATCTAGCACTTAAGAAGATAGGACCAAGGACTTAAGATTCATTGTAAGGAATTCAGGACCAATGACCCAAATTAGAGCAAAGAGGATGAATGATGCTTTATAAGGACTGGTTATGGACCTACAAGCTAAGGAATCAAATTATATAAAAGGAGAACCAACACCTATTAATGTAATTCATGTTTCTATGGAAGAAAAGTAAGGATTTGAAGTTCTAAAATAAGAAATATTATATATTGAATCGAAATAGGAAAGGGAATTTGCGGGTTTGTTGTTATATTTTTTAGTATTTGTTTTGGTTTATAATTTATATTATTTAGTTGCCTACTCGGTTACATGAGAATAAGGAAACAAATAGATTATGCAATGTAGGTTTTCCATATTCTTGTATGACTCTATATAAGCCGTGCAAGAGCCGGCCATGAAGAACACTTATCTTTGATATATGAAAAACACATTTTCCGTGAGTAAAATGAAAACCACTTTTTGTTCTTTTGCAAAAAAAATTTTCTATAGAATTATTAACCGAATTACTAGGAATACCTATTGATAACTTAGGTTACAATCAACAGGTTTGATTAGGGTCTAGTTACACATTGCTTATTCAAGACGATCATCAGGATAATTGAAACCAACTAGCATCGTCGGGGTTTTAGGTTTAATATACTTAGGGTTTCACGCATCATAGCATCTTTTTATCACTGCTAGAGCATCTAGATGTGATAGGGATGTATAGGTGGGAGTTCTTATGTTTGGGTTAGCTGTATCATTAGCTTTGTGTCACACCTACTACGTTAGCTTACGAGATTGGAGGGGCATTGATACTCCTATAGATTTGGGCATGGGATAGATTCTTACACATAGTGCTTGTGAGCCGGCATAGACTTATTATAAAGGTTGGAGCTCCATTAGCCTTACACTAGAGGATGAAGCTAGACACGTAGTATGACTTAAATCATGTTGTTGGGGCTTATCGAGATACTCTTAACAAGCAAAACGATGAGCTAGTATTTCCTCAACATTTCTTACTTTTCCATTTCATCATATATATCCTTAACCTTGAATCTTACTTATTACCTTTCAAGTCGAGTGGGAGTCGTATGCAAGCAATTTGATTCACATCCTACTACCTTTCTGTAGAGCAGACAGATACATTTGGACTACTCGGGTGCCACTGATATGTTTCTACATAGTTGAGTAGCATTTTCCTAACTTCATCACTAGGCATTTTTCCCAACTGTAGGGGGTTTCAATATATTCCATAAAATGTGAACACAAAGCTAGAGCTTCATCAAATTGACTTGTGTGGGAGGGTTGATATGGATTAGCTAGTATAGCATATACCATATAAATCCTTATGGGATGGCCTGATTGGTATATATGGAGGTCCCTTATGGCATGTAGTAGGAATACAAGAGATGGTATAGATCTATCAGCCATCAATTTATAAGATGCATGGGAGTAGGTTTTGGACATCTATTAAGTACAACATTAATAATAGTTGGGTGGTTCATTGTGTATCCAATACTTATTTAATTTATAGTCTGTTGTAACATAGGGGTTGATACATTACGAAAAATCCGCCTGTCCTCAAATCATGACATGGCTTTTTCTTTAGTTGATCATGGTGTTGAATTCATCTATGACCATAAGGGGATAACGCTATACTCAGGCTCACTAGGATCATGGCACGAAGGTTGAGGCAAAAGTAAAACCTGTTAACATGTGGCAATAGTAGTAGCTGATTCTTGCATGCCGTAAGACCACAGGACATAGACGACCCTAAAATCAAGTTAAGGCACAAGAATATCTAGTATAGGATCGATAGTTCCCATTAGATACCAATGTAATGGATGATAGCTTGACCCCATTGCTTAATACATACATCACACCATATCATCATTTTATTAGTGGTCTTATCTTTACACCAACTGCTCTATAGAAGAGGTACTTTGATAAGTAACCAATGTATCAGGGTGAATATTTGCAGTGTGCTAGAGATTGGAGTCCAATACCTCCTTGTGACTTCAACGATGCCACCTAGTACCATCTAGCACAGGTGTCACAAGCTCCTCTTACTCCACATTCAAGGTCATCGAGAGAGCCCATAAATGCATTTTCCCGACTAGCAAGACAATTCATTAGGAAAAGGAATAATAGAGGATATGATACTATTTTTTCTTATTTATTCAATATGTAAATTTTTCATCAAAATTTGTTATTGATATAATATACTATTTGAAATTAATAAATTTATTAACATTGTCTAAAAAATTATTTTTTCCCTATTTTTATATCTACGCTTTCACATTTTTTTAACAATTATTTCTTAGATTTTTTTTATAATTCTTTTTACTAAGTTTATTTATGATTTTCTTTACATGATTTTCATAAATTCTTTTTCTAATGATAAGTTTTCTCAATTTTTTTAAATAAATAAAAAGTTCACATACGAAAAGCAATTTTTTTTTCATAATTTTAAAAATTATAAACATCGATTTAAAATTTATATAAACATTAAGCAAATTGTTAAAGGCGTAGACTCAAAATGCACCTTTAGTTGTGCTAAAGCGACCTATTTTTGGAATAACTTTCCCAAATACCATATTTCGCGATTTAAAAAAAAAACAAATTGCATTATTTTAATGGATTCTTCACAATTTACCTATTAGAAAAAGTATAAAATTTCTTGTAGTTTTTCTTTCAATTATTTTAAACAAGGAAAAAAAGGTTAAAACGATGTATAATACACTTTTTTTTTGTAAAGATTTAAGGATGTAAGCACTCAAAATCAATAAATAGTTTAAACATAGATGGAGCTATCATATGGACGTATTTGAAATTTATCTTGAAAAAATAATAAAGATCTCATATTGATAAAAATAATGACAAGGTATTTTCTTAGAAGAAAAAATTTGTATTATCAACATATTTGTTGACCATATTGTCGAGTCATAAATAATGTATCCATGTATAAACAATGTGCATTTAAATAGGGTGCCGATAAATTGGTAATATTCCATATTCAATTTGAACTAGTTTGTATACATGTTTGAAAGCCTAAAATTAGTATACTCACCCATTCAAGAGACATGTTTTCAGACCATTTTAAACCTATTTATGACTTAAAATAATTCTAAAATAAATCCATAATGTTGTGCTAACAAATCTCTATTAAAATAATTTCTTTTCAATATTGCACTCATTTTGCAAAATTCTTGTAATAATGACTAAATTTAAAACGATAAGAATGCTTCAAAAAAATAGTTTTCTAGCCTTAATAATGTATGGACAAGAATATTAATTTTTATTTGAGTGGTCTATGAAAAAAGTAAATAAAAATTAAATTATTCTTCTGGTTTGATTATCATTAACAATATCAAGAATTTTCAATAAGAATTTTTATAGATAGAAGCAATTCTTGAAATTACTTCTACCTGAATTGGAGTTAAGACGGAAGACGACGGATAATATAAGAGAAAGATGGATGAGAACCAGCAACATTGACGGTAGAGCTCTAGTAGGGGATGACAGAGAGAGGGGGGTTTGATGTTGAGAGGTGCAGTGAAGACACTAGAGTTGGTGGAGTGTAAAATCAGCCTATTAACATAAAAAAATTTTAATTATAAGTGAATTCAAAGGTGAGATACAGACACATTAACAATAGGACTTTAGATATTCAATTTAAACTTGAATACATTTATAAATATATATATAGAAATAGATTTAATATATTTACCAATCATATTTGGTTTTGTTTATTTAATCCCATTTACAATCATACTATATAGTATGCTGATTGATATATTAGCTGTGAAACTTTATCAGCCTTATTTTCAAAACGTTGTGTGTTAATAAAGCTAAACACAATTTTTCTTTCTCCCCAATACTAAAATACAAGTTATTGACGAAAAGCAAATCATTTGTTCCATTCCTCTTTCTTTTTCAATGTAGACGCTAAGCCTCATTAGCCGCCTACTGTGAAAAGCGTCATCTCCTAAATCCATATTGAATATGGAGCACTGCCACTTTAATTTAGAGTAATTGATTACAATTACCTATAACATATTTCACTGCTATAAAAGCTAAAATGTGAGAACCATTATAAAAATTAATTGCAAACAACCTATGTTTTTGTACACATGGTTGTCAAACTTATGATTTTATGTAGAATCATCAGAAGCTCTATAGAATAGGAATATAAAATTAAATCGTAGAAACTTAAGTTTCTATAATCTATGTAAATTAGTAGTAAAAAACTATAAATATATTCATAGAAGTTATAAAAAAACATAAAATAATGCTATAAATAAAGAAATTTAATATAAATATTGGTTACAATATAAATTATAATATAAATAGTTAATTATAAATCATTATGCTAATACATAAAACTAAACATATACATTAATATTGAAATGAATTATACCGCAAAATAAATCATCATGATAAAAAAGTTAAATTAAAAAAAAAAATTAATCATTAAATATCCAAATTATCAAAGCTATCACAATCTCACTCAATTATAATCATAATTAACTTTATCATTATCATTATTATTAATGTTGTTATTGTACTACCACCAATAATATCAATATTTTTCTTTTGAGTTTTTTGAAGTATTTTTTTGTATTTAGTTTTCAATTGTATCAATCCCATGAATATATACAACATCTTAATTTCAACTTTTCTAGGCCATAACTCTCTAAATTTATAAGTTTACCAATTTCCTCAATAATGTTACTTTCATGTTTTGTGTATCTCTTTCACTTGAAATGATATCCAACTAATCATCATTTGATAGATTAAATATCTCCTTCGTTAACTACCGAAATGAGAGGTCTTCAATAGTGAAATTAGTAATTAAATTAATTTAAGTCAAAAAATTTTAACTCATAATTTGATGAGTTTACTTTAAATTGTAAAAAAATTATATTTTTCCTTAGTTTTGATAGCCTATTAAACTTACATCAAGTAGAATCATGTAGAATCATATAAAATTGTGTGGAATCGCATAGAATCAATGGAATCATAAACTCGTATAATTGTACACCTAAATTTATGATTCTACCATGAGTTTATACAAAAAAAAATTTATATGAGATTTAACTTGGAAAACCCTCAAAAAAAAATGTAAACTTGTAGAATCATATAAGTAAAATTAAAATTTTGACAACTATGATCGTACGTGTGTAATTATGCATCATTGTGGAAGAGCTGTAGGTAGATTTTTTTTTTTTTGGGTGTAGTATAGTAGCTACCAAATTAGGGAGGTAAATCTTCAATATATGTACCAAGTGGGATTAAAGTAGAAATAAGGTTGGTAATTTGAGATCCAATATATAAATCTAGATACAAGACAATACAAATAAATGGATTTTTATACGGAAAAAATCGAATATGAAATACAAACGGGTTAGACCCATTTAGAGACAAGAAATTTGTGTCCAGATTTGTGTTTAACTCTCTATCTCGTTCATGAATTTGTTTATTAAATAAGTCTTATAAACAAGTCATGGGTTTAACCTATGAACCTGATTAATATTAATAATATATATATTTCTTATTTTCTTTATTTTTTTTATTCCTAAACACTACTAATTTTGTCACTTAGGGTTTTATGGTCCTATGCCACACCAACCCATTATATCTCTCTCTCTTCTTCTCAGTTATTTTATCTCTCTTCAACATCTTTTTGTTTTTTCCTTTGGATAAATTCAATTTTTTTTTTTGGGATAATTTTCTCTTCTTCATCTTTTAGTTATTTAGAAAACATTGCATCATCATACTTAGAAAGCATATTTGACAATATTAGGAATAATGATAAAGGTAAACTAATCACTCCTTTTCTATCTCTTCAATGGTAAGTGGTCTATGTTATTCATGTAAATAGTCTCAACTTTTAGACTTTTTAGGGTTTTAATATCAGTATTTATGTTATTTTGAAATATATGTTGAGCACTATGTTCAATTGGTTTACAAACATATAGTGAAGGCTTTAAGGTGCTATCAAATCTAGACTAGAGTTATATTTAAATGAGGAGCGGCATACAATAGTTGAATTAAATGTATTGAATTATTGGAAAACCGATTGATTCCAATATCCTTAAGTTGTGAAAATGACACAAGATATCTTAAGCATACTAATATTTATGGTAGCTTTAGAATTTGCATTTAGTATTGGAGTTCTAATCCTTGATCAATATCGTAACTTGTTAAAGTAAAAAACAGTAGAAACTCTATTATAGAAAAAAAAAAAGTTGACTCTATAGAGATGTGGGTAATAAACTAAACTATTTTTGTAAAATTTTCAATAGCATATATCTTCATTGATTTCATTCTTTTATATATATAGATTCTTTAACTATCTTTCTTGAAAATCTAACAAAAAATGTTGGATTGTGTGTTTATGTTATGAAACTTGTGAGTTTTTAGATTTGTTATATTTGATGAGATTTCACTAAAACTCCTATTTGGATTGCAATTTCATGTTAACTTTTAAGGCCTTATATTATTAGTATTTATATAAGTTAAATTTAAGGAGAATTACACTTTTAATACTCAACGCTTATCTACTTCTCTATTTAAGTTCTCAATTTTTTTTTATTTTAGTCCTTAACATTTTGAAAACCTTACAAAAATCGAGCTTTATTAAGTGCATTAAATTTTTAGTTTTTCTTAAGCATGCATTAGCTTCCAATTAGTCTTGAGCTAGTTAGTCAAGTCGATTATAGTAGATACACATTTTTCTAACTCATTTTGTTAATTTTAATTATTATTTTTGTATTTTTTAATATTTTTATTATATTATATTATTATATATATTTAATATTATTATTTATTATATTACGTAAATAAATATATTTAATTCAATCATTTTGTTATTTTAATTATTATGAGCTGACTTGAAGTTGATATGTACTATAGATAGATGAAAAAGTTAATAAATTTGACATAAATATTTCTTTTATAAGTTTTTAAAAACATTGATGTAAATACTTAGACAATTTTATTTTATTTTATGTTTATTAAATAATAGAGCTAAGGTTAAAAGTGAGATTTTTATAAAATATGGGGGACAAAATGGTTATTTCCTTGAAGGAGTATATAAACCTAAGATAACCTAGCACTCCTCCTTTTTGCCATTTGCATAACAACAGATAAAAGAGAACACTCTCTAGAGAAACTTTAAAGTGAACTAGCAATTTCTATAAGGACCAAATCCAATTCAATTAGGTAAGGAGTTATAATGATCGAATTGTTATTTGTGAATATTGAATTGAAGATTTAATCAATTATTATGTTATAAACAATAGAGTACGGATCAAGGAAGGAGTGGAACGAGCAAGGAGATCAAGCAATTAAGGAATCTGAATCAAGGATTTGACAAGTAAGTATACCAACCTGTATAATTTGATTAAAATTTTCAAGTTTTAGGATTCAATTAGGCTTAACATCAAGGAATTTAGAAATTAGAACAAATTGGAAAAGAGGAATTAGGGTTTGTGAAGGACAACATAGTATATGGTCAAGTACACACCTGTGTACTTGCCCATGCAGGAATACACGTGCTTATGGAGAGGTACACAGTTGAAGTACATGCCTATGTACTTAGGCACGAAATATGAAAATTTACATAAAAGTATACAGTTAACTACATTGTATATTAGGGTGTGCCACAATTTCAAAATGTATAGAAAGATACACGACCACTATACACGACCGTGTATCCTAACAATGCCAAAGTACATAGTCTAAAACATGATTGTGTACTTAGTAATATTTTGTTTAATAATTTAATTTACTTCCAAATGAATTTCCGTGCAACCTAAAAACATAATGTAAAACTAGAAACTCCAATAGCGTAAGAAAAGGAATCATATAATGATTAAGTAAAGAGAAGTAAGAAACCTAGATTATTCTTAAAGTAGTACTAAGAGGAAATTATAGTTGCCTTGACATATTATAGAACACTTTAGGTTTAAGACCAGTTGTGTTTAAAACTAGGATTCCAAGTATGTGTAACTTGTTTGTTTTCTTATACTTGTTAAGTTAGTAAGTATCAAAATTGATTAAGTTGAATAGACTAATTTAAGTGGTTAACTGCTTGTTGATTATACTTGGCTCAAACTAGGGGCCTATAATTGTAGATCTTTAGGGAGCACCCCAATGATCCTTATGTAACTTTATCGATAGTGGAGTCATGCTTGGAAATGAACTGGGTTGGTTTAAGCTTAAGGACTCACGGGGTGTTGGGGCTTATAGTGGCAATTCTTATACTAGGTTAAGTTTAAGATTGTTTAAGGACTCATAGGCATCGAAACCTATAGTAGTAGCTCTCAATAGTAGGTTCAGGTTTTAAAAAGAGTAAGGTTTAAGGACTCATAGGTATTAGGGCTTGTAGTGGCAGTCTCCAACACCAAAATAACTTTTAAGACTTTTAAGTGTGTTTGACATAGTCATGAGTATCCATTGTTGTTATGTAGATTTAAGTAATGCATGAACTGGTTGCTAGATGTTTAAGAGTTGCATATATGTATGTGATTAAGTTCTTGCTTGTTCATGCATGTCTGGTTGTTATTATACGTATTAGGTATTAGCTTACCCTTGGGGAAAATTTTTCAGATGCAGGTATAGAGGATAATATTGTTCATGAAGAGAAATTAGGTCTTAATGTATAAGAGGGGGAGGAGAAAGATTTCCATTACTATTATGGAGATTGATTGAGAACCTAATAACTAAAGCTTAGACATGTTATGGAGATTTCGAATATTTTTACTTTAACTAATGTGGTTTGATGTATTAAGAATATTCTCTTTAAGAGTTGTAAGTTTATATAAGATGTATTTTTATGTTGTGAGAAGTTTTTGAACATATATTTGATTGTGGTTGATAGGATTAAGTGGTATAAGAGTAGGTTCAGAGCATTAATGTGTCCTTATTTGATAAGGATACATGGCGAGTGGTATCGTCATTGGTTTCGGGGCATTGCAACTTGGATGGTATGAAAGCATAGGTTAATGATCCTTAAGAGCTTAGGTTTTGACTTAAAGAGCATGGACCGATGATCTTTACGAGCTTAGGTTTGATCTATAGGGTACACATTGATGATCCTTAGAAATTAAGTGATGATCAATTGATATATGTTTCAAATAATAGAAATTAGGATGTGATCTTAAGAGGAATTAAGCATTGACCTGTGAGACATGAAGAGAGTGGGCAAAGTTATGAGACATTATTTTATTTAGTAATTTATTTTTTTTGTATTATTATTTTACTTGCACTTCTTTTAACTATAAGTTATTCATATATATGTGTATACTAACACATCATGACACTAACATTGATTGATACCAACTCTCAAGTTTATCCAGTTGTCTCTTCTCAAATAAAATGCCTCTAAGAAGAATCACCGGATCAAGTACAAGAAGGGGTACTGGACGTGGCAACCCAAATGAAGAAAACATCCAGGGTTAGTAGCCACAAAGGAGATGAGGTCAGATGATAGAAGAGACTATCCAACTACTGCAAACTATGAATCATTTAGTAGGGTTGCTAACATAACATCAAGCCCCTAATGTTCCATAACATAGAAATGCCAATGAACCAATCGACTTTAATAGGTTCTTTAGCTTAATAGGTTCATCAAGGTAGCAAAGGAATTTAACCTTAAGGTGGATGACCCAATTGAGGCTGAAGATTGGGCACAAGAGATGGAAAAAACATTTGTTGTCTTTTAGATACCTGAAGATAGGAAGATTAATTATGATGAAGGGAACTACAACTAAATGGTAGATGTCAGTTCTTAGACTAGTAGGGAAGTGTATGAACTTGGTAGTATTCAGGGAACTGTTTTACCAAAGGTACTTCCCTAGCAACTCTAAAGATAGGATGGAGAATGAACACTACAATTATAAATAAGGGAACAAGACAGTGGAAGAGTATGAGGTAGAATTAGATCGCCTAATTTAGTTCCTCCCTAAGCATGTCTGTATTGATGATAGACTCTGAGCTAGAAGGTTTTTGAGGGGCTTAGAGTTGGATCTCTAACATGAGGTTGGGGCTTTTCAATTGAATACTTATGCTGAGGTGGTAAATAAGGTCAAATACCTAGAACAGTGTAGAAAAAGGATTGAAGAACAAAGGAGCCATAGAGTAGCAATAGCCTTAGGAAAGAGACCCACCTTAAGTGAGATAAGGCAAGATAAGGGCAAAAGACCCCACATGTACTAGAATAGAACAGAGAGCGCTATAGCCCCTCCTCTATAGATTAGACTAGTGCCTTTGACACTTCCTACAGTAGACACTACTATCAAATGCACCAAATGCTATGGGCCACATGAGTTAAGAGAATGTAGATGGCTAGACGGTGCTTGCTTCTCCTATGGAAAGATAGGACAGATAAACAAGCATTGTAATGAGAGGCCAGTCTCCCTAGTATTTTACCATACATGTAAATAAAGGGCATACAAGGTAGTTGATTGTCCTTAAGGTTAAGCAAGAAATCAAAGAGTCCTAACTCCATAGGCAACTAGAGCTCCAGTAAGGGGATAGGCTGGTAGACCATAGGTAAGGAGCCTTAGACAATGGGTTCCCACCAGAGTATTTGCTATTCAGTAGTGGCAGCACTGGGACATCTGAGACATGGACACCATTATAGGTATGCTTTAAGTATATGTCTGTAATGCTTATGTACTATTTGATATTGATGCATCTATATCTTATGTGTTTGAAAATTTTATGTGTGAATGTATGTTGGATGTTAAGCATATGGATGATAGTTTGGCTATTAGTACTCCTTTAAGAGTTGGAGAGAAGATAAATAGAATATGCAAAAGAGTAGGAATAGAGATATAGGGCAAGATGATGTTAGTAGGTTAGAATTGAGCTTTAGAGACTAGTTGGAGAATTACAACCTCTTCCAGTATCGGAGTGAAAATGGGAGCATAAAACAATGGACTTTGTTACAACCTTCCCGAATACCAAGGAGAAGTAGGATACATTTTAGGTAATTGTAGACTAACTAACCAAATCTACTCATTTTCTACTTATTAGAGTAGGTTATAAATTGGAGAAACCGGCCCAGATATATATATAGGAAATAGTAAAATTACATGAAGTGCCAGTAACCATATCTTTTGATAAAGACATAAGATTTGTAAGCAGATTTTGTAATGGTTTATATAAAGCTTTAGGCACTAAACTACAATTCAGCATTGCATTCAACTCTCAAATGGATAGACAATTTAAGAGGACCATATAGATTTTAGAAGATTTGCTTAAAGCATATGCATTTGATTTTGGAGATAATTGGAACGAGCACATAGTTTGCCTATGAGGCTCTATATGGAAGAAAATGCATATCTCCATTACACTGGGATGAAGTGGGAGAACAGTAGATGCCTGGACCAGAATTGGTCTAAGAGACTGTAGATAAGGTGAAATTGATAAGGCAGAGGATGCAAATAGCTTAATGTTGACAAAAGAGCTATATAGATAAGAGAAGATGGCCCTTGGAATTCCAAGTAAGAGATAAGGTTTAGTTGAGAGTTTCTCCAACCAAAAGGGAGATCAGGGTCCATTTGAGGGGGAAGTTAAACCTAAGATATGTAGGCCCATTTGAAATCTTGGAAAGAGTGGGTACTATGGCTAATAGGTTGACTCTCCTACTAAGTTTGGTTGGGGTACACAATATATTCTATGTATCCATGTTGAGGAAGTAAGTACCTAACCCAAACTAGATAATGGCTTTAGAACCCTTAATTGTGCAGCCAAAGTTGCCCTTTGTTAAAAGACTAATCAAGATTGTGGACATCAAAGAACAAGTGTTAAAATAGAGAGTAGTTCCCTATGTTAAGATACAATGGACAAACCAAATCAAACAAGGTGTGATGTGAGAATTGGAAGAGGAGATGAGCAAGAAACATTTAGAACTCTTCCAAAATTAGATAACTTTCTAGGACATAAGTCATTATAAGGGGGGGAAGTGCAAATACCTCGACAAATATATTTTATTTAATATTTATTAAATAATAGAGCAAAGGTCAAAAGTGGGATTTTTATAAGATATGGGGGATAAAATAGTCATTTTCTTGATGGAGTATATAAACCTAAGTTAACCTAGTGCTCGTCCTTTTTTCCATTTGCATAGTAACAAACAAAAGAAAACACTCTCTGGAGAAACTCTAAAGTGAACTAGTGATTTCTACAAGGACCAAATCTAATTCAATCTAGTAATGAGTTATAACGATCGAATTGTTATTTGTGACTATTGAATTGAAGATTTAATCAATTATTATGTTATTAACGATAGAGTACGAATCAAGAAAGGGGTGGAACGAGCAAGGAAATCAAGTGATTAGGGAATTTGAATCAAGGATTTGACAAGTAAGTATACTAATCTATATAATCCGATTCAAAATTTCGAGTTTTAGGATTCAATTAGGCCTAAGATCAAGGAACTTAGAAATTGGAACAAATTAAAAAGGATGAATTAAGGTTCGTGAAGGACAGTATAGTATACGGTTAAGCACACACCTATGTACTTGCCTATACAGGAATATGTGTGTATATAGAGAGGTACATAGGAAGTACATGCTCATGTACTTGGGTGTGTCAAAATATGAAAACAAAAAGGTACTTAGCTAACTACACAACTGTGTACCAAGGCATACCACAATTTCAAAATGCATAGAAAGATACATGGCCACTATACATGACTGTGTATCCCAACTATGTCAAAATTCATGGCCTAAAACATGACTATGTGTTTAGTGCTATTTTGTTTAACAATTTAATTTATATCTAAACAACTTTCTACGTAACTTAAAAATATAATGTAAACCTAAAAACTCTAATAGTGCAAGAAAAGAAATCATATAACGGTTAAGTGAAGAGAAGTAAGAAACTTAGATTATTCTTAGAGTAGTACTACGAAGAAATCATTGTTACTTTGATAGGTTATAGAACACTTTAGGTTCAAGACTAGTTGTGTTTAAGACTACGATTTCAAGTATGTGTAACTTGTTTATTTTCTTTTGCTTGTTAAGTTAATATGTATCAAAATTGATTAAGTTAAATGGACTAGTTAAAAAAGTTAAGTGCTTGTTGATTGTGCTTGACTCAACTTAGGGGCTTGTAATGGAAAATCCCTAAAGAGAACCCCGATGATTTTTGTATGACGTTGTCCTTATTGAGTTATACTTGGAAATGATCTAAGCTGGTTTAAGTTTAAGGACTCATGGGTATTGGAGCTCGTAGTAGTAGTTCTCACACCAGGTTAAGTTTAAGATTGTTTAAGGACTCATAGGTGTTGAGGCTCAATGGTAGTTTCCAACAACAGGTTTAGGTTTAAGAAAGATTAAGATTTAAGGACTCTTGAGTGTTAGGGTCCGTAGTAGTAGTCCCCAACCCCATATTAACTTTTAAGACTTTTAAGTGTGTTTGATGGGATTATGAATACCCTATTGCTATTATGTGGATTTAAATAATACATGAATTGGTTACTTGATAATTATGAGCCGCATATATGTATGTGGTCAAATTCTTGCTTATTAATGTGTGTGTAGTTGCTGTTATACATACTGAGCATTAACTTACCATTTGGAAAAAAAAATTAAATGTAGGTATAGAGAATAATATTGTTCATGAAGAGAAATTAGGTCTAAATGTACAGGAAAAGGAGGAGAAAGATTTCCATTGCTATTATGGAGGTTGGTTGAGAACTGAATTGTTGAAGCTTAAAAATTTTATGGAGATTTAGAATATTTTATTACTATAAGTGATTTAGTTTGATGTATTTAGGATATTCCCTTTAAGAGTTGTAAGTTTATATAGGATGTATTTTATTATCATGTGAGAAGTTTTTGGACATATATTTGATTGTGGTTTATAGGATTAAGTAATACCAGAGTAGGCTCAGAGCGTTAACGTGTCCTTATCTGATAAGGACATGCAGCAAGTGGTAGCGTCCTTAGTTTCAGGGCATTATAGTTGATGGCTTAAATAGAAGAACAAAAATGTTAAAAATTAAAACGAAAAGGTTAATAAACGTTGAAAACTAAAATGTACATTTCTCTTAATTTTATTATTAGTATTTTGCTTTATATATTTAAGTATTTTATAAATTTATTTATAACTTTTTAAATAGATAAATGGATCTAACCTAAATAAGAGACACACTTATTAAATGGGGTTAAGTCATCGGTTTAATTTTTTATACATAATTAATAAATGGATTATGTTATAGATTGAAAAATTTTAAATACAAATACAATATACAACATGATAGGACGAGTTACCAACCCCATGTAGAGATACCCCATTTATGTTTTTTTTTTTTACTCATTTGGGTACTTGAATTTTGATGCGTGTATTTGAATTAGTGATTGAAAATTTTTCTTTTTTGTTGCTGCTGTGCACATATTTTTGTATCCATGTACTGATGAGGGTGGACGTCCATTAATGAATTAGGACGAAAGAGTCAAAACAACTATTCAGATAGTTTCAACACTCAAATTTCTACATGCAATTTTTTTTTCCAAAAATAGGAATTTCATTCATTGAAATACATCTGATAAAACATTTTCAAAGAGATGATAGACAATCCAAAGATTCAATCCGAAAACGAACACATCTTTTTATATAAAAAACAGGTGATATTAATATAGAACAAAAATCATCTACATCATGATAGAATGAAGTCCTAAACTTAGAATGCGATAATGGAATACAGAACAATTATACTCCATTTTGTGATTATCCAATCCAACTTGGTTTTCGGGTAGCAAGTGGGAGGATGCCTCGTGACATTCTTCTCGGATAAATAATAGACCACGTTAAGACAAACATGTGTTGGCCTAGTCCCTAGAGATATGACAATGAGAATAAGTAACTTCTTATGATTTATAACACCAATAATTGGTGAATCTGATTATTAAGTCAATGGGAAAATCAATAACTTGGTTAATAAGCCAAAGCAGATCAGAGATTTCGTTATGTTTTGATTTCACTCGCGTTAGTTTTTTCAGAGATCTTCTCAATATCCATTACCAGTTTTATTTATTTATTTTTTCCATTTTACTATGTCAATTACGCAAATATATGAGGTTATATTGTTTGCAACTGGAAGTATTATTTTTATTAGATTGTTGATGTATAATATATATTAATGAAATAATCTTGTAAAATCATTATTAGAAAATTATAGAAGACTTGTCTTTATAGTATATCATGTTCATTTTGTTCTATATGTAATTATTGTTTAAATCTTTTTGTTATTTATTGCTAAAACAAAATTTAATACAACTTTTACGTATTAATTTAATTTCTTTTATAAATTAATAATTAAATTTCAATTAATATATATGTCTCGGTTGAAAAATTCTTTTTAATTTTTGATAGAAAGCATTGAGAACTTATATTCATTTCATAGAAAAGCTCAAAGTTCTATTTCTTTTTAGTATTGGAAAGTGCTATAGATACACTTGTTAATAAAGTATGTAGTATAATTATAATAATAAGCGGAGATTTCTGTATGGGTAATTTTAATATTAACTTAAATAAGATAAATCCCAACACGAAACCCCACACCCCTAATATATATATATATATCATATTGGTTTTGCATCTTCTTTGATGATGGATAAATATAAATAAAATTTAATAAATATAATATGTACAAACATAATTAGTAATTCTTTTTAGAAATTCCATTACTCCTATCATATGTTTAATGATAATTAATATTTATCCACCATTTATACATACACATGGTATGAAATACTTTACACAATCTTTTTTATAGTGACTTATGCCTTTGGCTTTTGTACTCGCCATGTGATGACTCGGCTGCTTATATTATTCGTATTTGCTACAGGTCTTATTTGAAAGTCCCTGAACCATGTAAGCCTCCTATGAGTTATTTCTTGTCCATCTCTAAAAACGGTCATAACATTAATTTAAGCCTAGCAAATTCGTTCCATTGTTTAAACGTGACGATGGAGTGAGATTCACAATTTCATTTTAATTATTTTAATAAACAAAAAGCAAAGTGCATAGTAGAGGCTGAAAATATTTAATATTATAAGTTGAAGTTTGGATGAGATATTATGACTGATAGTATAATACGTAGCGGTTTTCCACAAGTAATATTTCCATCTTTATTTGGTTTGAATTTTGAAGAATATGAACTCTTCGTTTTGGAATGCCCATTCCATTTTACATAGTTGATTGCATTCACAACCCTCTATTGATAGCAGTGCCCTTCAAGCATGGACCAAGATAATTCGTTTAGCACTAGTTGTTGACCATGCGACAAGTAATCAGAGTGCAAAAACTATCTATGATTCCATTTCAGTGTATTTTAATATTTATCAGCTAGATCCCCAGATCAACCAATCAATGCATAGTGCATCATCCTGTCCTGTATTGATGCTTTTTTTTCACTATGGCTTATTCCTTGATAAATTAAACACCCTAGATCACACATCCTCACCATGACCATGTATTTCACGATCGAGTAGCTTCCATCATAGCCTAGTAAAACGTAGTCATAGATATCAACTTTCCATTCCTCAAGAGAAATGGATATCGTCTTAGTACATTGTTGATGCTTACATCCGGTTCGTTACGACTGGCTTAAAACCAGCCTATGGTTATGGTTACGTTAACTAGCACTAAAGCATGACAGTTGAAGTATCAAGTACACGATGTTCCTATGACTAAAAATCATTTACACTTCATCATTAGAAAATTTACTAATTATAGATTGAATCCAATTAGGGCCCTATCGCTATCCTATGGGTTCCGCCAGACTGATATTTTTCTACGACCTAATAAAAATGATAAAGTCAACACGAGCGTTAATGCAGAATCTCTATCCCCTCCTTGCACCATGCTGAGCAAGGATTGATTTTGATTAAATGTGGTAATATCATGAGATTATCCCAAGGCACCCCATGTCACTTCTCCAACAACTCAATGGAATTGTTGGACTCCATCATAAGTTTAATGCAAGCATAGACATAAAATAAGCAATGAAAACGGTATTCATTGAATAAACTGAGTCTAGATATGCTACTAAGGTGTTAGCAATTAGTGCATACACTAACATCTATAACTCAGGGAAGATTGAAAAGAGATTTACAAATGTACATATATAAAGTAATCTCTCCCAATAACACAAAGTAACTACCATATGCACGTTCTACCAAGTTTTTATCAGACCACTTCCTCTCAACAATAAAGCGTGTAGGTTATTAAATTTGATTAACCCCTTAATTAAATTGTTATACAAAAGCATTATAAACTAATTCAAAGTTATGTACATCTAACTACTTCAATCTTCAATATCAATGCTTGGATACGCAAATTAAAGCACAATAAATAACAAGTAGTAAGATAAAAGTATATAAAGTATATATATATATATAAAAACCAAGAAATTTAAGGGCTCTATTGTTTTTGCATATATCTTTTCTACTAGTATTACTAGCTTGACCATTGGGAGTCCAATATCTTTTTTCAAAAGCATGTACACGTGAGTTCTATAACTGTGACAATTTCAGCGATACCTAGTAGAAGTTGTTGTTTCTATGTCCATCATGATTCTCTAAGGTTATTCTGACTCTCACTAGTCTAACCTTCTAACCCTTCACACAAAATTCACTTGTCACATGAGGTTCTTGAGTCTAAATCACTAATCCAAATGATACTGATAACAAGCTCTCTCACTAGAGTAACTTTTTCTTCTTTTTTTTTTTTTGAAAGACACTACATAGTCGAAAAATTCTTGAGCTCTTTTGCCTAGTAGAATATTTCACAAGCTTTAATCTCTTGAAAACACTTTTTGTCAACAATACTTACCTTCACATGATGTAATGATTTCTTTGTTAACTCTTTATATCACACCAAGCCTTGTTCTTCTTATATAGTGGCTGAGTTCTTCCAATGATAGAAGGATCATAATATGCAATGGCTAGAAATTGATTTTTTCCCTCAATTTAAATTTATTCAAGGATAAAAAGAACTTTGTTTGAAAAACATTTTGATTCGATAAAATATACTAGTTTTTTAATTTTAAATAACTTTCTTTAGTCACACATGTATAGCATCACTTTCCTATAGAATAGATATAGATAGATGTGCATGCCATATATAGCTAGATTCTTTCTACACCAAAATACAACGTATCTTAAGACTTTCTTTCTTTTTACCATATTTTTACTAAACAAGGATATATCATGCTCAATTCACATTCTAAGCTTATAATAACATTCATTGAAAATTTTGAAAAACTTTCCTATGAGCCCTTCTTAATGATTTCCTTCATTTTTATAAAAAAACCATTGTGAAAAACTTAAGTCGTAAAAAATAATTTCTTTTATTCAATTTCATTATGAAAAATATTTAAGAAATTTTTAAAATTTTTTATGGGTGTCGAATCCAACAAAAATAAAACCTACTCCTAGACAATTATATAATTTACATATAGTGGTGAGTAGGGTCGAATCCACAGGGATTGGTAAAGATATTTCTATTCAAAGAGAATAAAAGGAAAAGGAAAATGGGGGGGGTTTGGTTTGTGAATTGAACAAAGTTAAAACAAGTTAAGAAAGTTGTATATTGATAAAAAGCCTAGCCAAAGGAATCAAGATGGTTTAATTCTAGGAATTGATCATCCATGAAAATGTTCTCTATTCTTGTTCTAGATAAATTGGTTATGGTTATTAACAAGCTCTAACAACCTATCTCTCCTTACTTCCTCGATAACCTCGGACAAGCGCTTTGAATTATTTCTCTTATTGATTAAACAACCCTTAGACAAGCGCTTAGGATTTAATCTATCAATAGCATTAAGATCTAGAGAGACCACCAATTCATGCCAGTAGATTATAAGATAACCTATTTAAACATGATCACACACCTCCATAACATGAATTCGATCATCTCTTTTATAACCAAACATGTTATTGCGTCGCTAAGACTAGAACAATCAAACAATTACGGATTTGACGTGCTAGTTGACAATATATTAACTTGCTAATTGAGTAGAAGAGCTCTATTCATACCAATCAACAAAGATAATAATGACAAAACGATCAGAAGATATATGAATACCCGAAAACAAAGAATAGAATAAATACAAGTCAATTAGACCTCACAATTCGTGGAGAATTAAACATCTATGACCCTTTGGCTAGAAAAGTAGCTTAGCTACACATGTTCATCAATAAAACGAAAATAAAAGATAGAAACATAATGAACCCGGTTGCTTGCTCTACCTCCTCGTTTCCTTCTTGTCTCCAAGGTGATTCCAAATTCCAAAGTTCAAAAGTTGTTCTAACCCTCTAGGGTTGGCTCTATTTATACTATTAGATGGATAGCATGTGATCTTTTGCTAGCAAGATACGAAAATATCTTTCCTTTTCCAAGTAGATTTCGAGAAGTGAAGATTCGTCTGCCTGGCACGCCTCAACACACGGCCGTGGATCAAGCCGTGCCATCCTCTGTGCATATTCTTCAAGTCTTCATCCACGCCCAGTGTGAACCACGGTTCGACACACGGCCAGATTTCAAGCCGTGCCTTCATCGGTGCATAATCTTCAAGTCTTCATCCGTGTCCAGTGTGTACCACGATTACACCCACGGCTAGATTTCAAGCCGTGTCTTCATCTTGTTGATGTTCCACACTTTCTTTTCCTTGGCACATCTATCTTCCACCACGGCTTCAAGCACGGTTTCTCCCACGGGTTCCACCACGGCCGTGCCTTAAGCCGTGTCTCTCTCTGTTCAAAGTCCTCATTTTCGCCTTCTTGTCCAGTGTGTAACACGGTTTGAAACTTGGCCGTGCCTCAAACCGTGCTTCCTCCGGTGGTGTAATTTCTTGTCTTGATCCAAGTTGTAAATGACTTCTCTAAAATACTTGAATTAGCATCCTTGACTCCATTTAACCTTATTTATCACGATGATATAATTAAAGTACCATTTCCTTATGATTTCTATAAAATCAATAATAATTTAACACAATTTATACTATAAAGATTGAGTATAAAATGGCTCTATCAAATTCCCCCACACTTAAACTCTTGCTTGTCCTCAAGCAATTGCATCAAATCAATTGAGAAATCTATCATAGATTATACAAACTTTCTTTTCATCATTCCAAGCATATATTCATTTGTAATTCATGACTTGTAATTTAATGTCTACTACTTCAACCCAATTGGTTTCCTGTGATCAAATTACTTTGGACAAAATTCAATAGCTAATCTAAACAAAACAAACTTTAATCCTCATGTTTAGCAAAAGAATTTTTATTCCAAAAGTAAATACTTAATCCACTAAGGAAAAACACCCAATTAAACTTCATTGGACATTAGCAAACATATAATCCTTGCAACATAAAGTAAAAGCATATAGTATAAGCTCTTTGCTAGATATTCTCCCTTTTATACATCTTTGTTTTATTTAATGAATGTTCACATTCATGTTCTTTTGGTTTATTCAAGCATCTATTTTGACGGGTTTTTGCCCGCTTCTTTTCATGAACTTTTGCCTTTTTCGCCCTTATCGTTATAGTGAGTTCATTGAGTCGGCAACATCCCGAGCTCATCACTCAAGTGACCGGGTTTTGAGATACCCCTACGGACTCTTCCTCACTCTAACATTCAAGTTTGAATACTCTTAACTCAATTAGTTGAATCATTGGAGTAATGGCTATGCTTGATTTTTTTTTTTCACTAAGTGTTATGATTGCTTTACAAACAACTTCAAAGAGTATACAATAGCTAATATAACCTAAAAGTAAACTTGTTTATTTTTCACTTAGGGACTCGACTTACTCTTAGACTTCCAATTCTAAAGCTAAATACAAGGTAAATTTGTTTCTTAGAGATTTCACTACTTAATTTTAACCATGTATTCTAATCACAGCAGTGGGTGAGTAAAGCATTTGAACAAGTCAATTTCACATTTTGTAGATGCTTATTACAACATTTAGTACAATCTCTAGATTTCATGATAATTTTGAAAAAATTTGGCTTAAAATTGCTTAAGGACAAACATTCAGAGTATAAGTTAGTTCTCTATTCTCTATATTTTATTATCCTCTCCCCCATACTTAGCTTGAACAGTGTCCTCACTGTTCCTAATTTAGCGCAATTGAAAAGGAATTAACAACTCAAGGGACAGTAGAGAATAAGAGAAAGGAAATATTGGTACTTCCCTGGTATTGGAGTGCTTCCTTTAAGCTCTGGAAAGTGTCATCTAATGATATGTATCCTTGCTGCAGCCGATCCAAAGAGTGCAAAACTACACTAAAATCAAAACAAACTAAACTAAAACAAAACAAAACTAATGCAAAACAAAACTTGTTTTTTTTTTTTTTTTTTTACATGGGTTGCCTCCCATGAAGCGCCTTTCTTTAACGTCTTTGGCTAGACGTTCCTGGCTAAATATTCGGATAAGGATTTGGATTCCAGCCTTGGTGCCTGTGGTAATGGGTTAATAACATCCGCAACAAAAACAGGAGATGGGTTAATAGCATCCGTAACAAAAACAGGAGAGATATCGTTAGGATGTTTCATGGCATCATAAATGTTAAATTTAATCACTTCACCATCAAATTCCATAGTGAGGGTGCCATCATTTACATCAATTTTCGTTTTAGAAGTCTTAAGGAATGGTCACCCTAATAATATCAGTGATGAAGTATGAGAATCACTATCGTCCATGTCAAGCACATAAAAATCAACAGGAAAAACCAACCCATTGACTTGAACTAAAACATCATCTAGAACTCCCTCAGGATAAACATTGGACCTATCAGCAAGTTGAACAATAATACCCGTTTCCTTGAAAGGACCAACATTTAAACGTTGATAAACAGACAATGGCATGACATTGATAGAAGCTCCTAGATCACACATGGCTTTAGCGATTCCAAGATTACCTATTTTGCAAGGGATAGTAAACATACCTGGATCCTCGCATTTAGGAGGGAGCTTCTTCTGAATAATGGCGGAAACATTTTCACTCACACTAATCTTTTCATTTCCTTTTAGCTTCCTTTTGTTAGTGCATAAGTCCTTGAGTAATCTAGCATAGCGCGGTATTTGCTTAATTGCATCAAGTAAAGAAATATTTACCTCGACTTTGCGAAAAGTTTCTAGAATCTCTTTTTCTTCCGCTTCCTTCTTGGATTTCGCTAATCTGGAGGGGAAAGGAGGTGGTATCAATGTGACCTTTGATGGCTCAACTAGAGACTTGCTAATCTGGTCACCCTGCTGGCTCGGAGTCGAAGTCTCTTTCTTGGTCTCTTCCTCAAGATTAGACGGATGTCCTTTCTTATTTGATCCCTGCAATTCTGTTCCACTTCTCAAGTAATGGCATTAACGCTTTGCTTCGGGTTTGGAATAGTTTGAGAAGGTAACTTACCTTGAGTTTCTAACCTATTGACAGCTGAAGCAAGTTAGCTTACCTGATGCTCCAAGTTTTGAATGCTTTGCTTTGTTTCCTCCTGAAATTGTTTGGTATTCACAGCTAGAGACTTAACAATATCCTCAAGGGGCATACCTGAAGTGGAAGGAGCTTGGGGTACGTGGTGTGATGGCTTAGGCTGGAATTGTTGGACATGTTGAAGGTTATTGCCATATCGGAAGTTAGGATGATCCCTCCATCCGGGATTGTAAGTGTTTGAATAGGGATCATATTTCCTTTGCGGCTGTCCTGGGAATCCGCCTACAGCATTGGCGTGTTCATGGTTGTCATCTTGCAATGTAGGACACATGTCGGTCGGATGATTAGGAGCAGCGCAAATTCCACAAGCTTTCACCTGCTGCGTTTTTTCAAGAGCTAGCTGCTGCATAAGGGAGGTAAGATTAGAAATTTGATGTTCAAGGTTAGACACACTTACCTCATTTACCTTCCTTGAAGATGTATCGTGCCTATACCCAAATTGTTGTGAATTAGCAGCCATAATGGAGATCAATTCCCTAGCTTGACCAGGGGTTTTGTTTACTATGGCGCCTCCACTTGCAGCATCCATCATCTTTCTTTCCATCGGAAGTAGGCCTTCGTAGAGATATTGGATGAGGAGTTGTTCAGATATCTCATGTTGTGGGTAGCTTGCACACAATTACTTGAACCTCTCCCAATACTCATGAAGAGTCTCGGTATCCCTTTGTTTTATACCACAAATTTCTCTTCTTATACCAGCGGCTCTGGATGCGGGGAAGAATTTGTCCAAGAAGAGTCTCACCATATCAGTCCATGTGGTTATAGAACCTGGAGGCAAATAAAACAACCAATCCTTAGCTTTAGTACTTAAAGAAAATGGAAAAGCGCGGAGCTTGATTTGATCGTCGGTTATTCCTTACGGCCTCATACTAGAACACACTATATGAAACTCTTTCAAATGCTTATGAGGATCTTCATTCTCAAGACCATGAAATGTAGGTAGCAGATGTATCAACCCAGATTTCAATTCGAATTCCACGGCTAGTTCGGGGTAGTGAATACAAAGTGGTTGTTGATTCACATCCGGTGCAGCCAACTCCCTTAAGGTTCTCTCGAGATTTGCCATGTCGTCCTCTTTTTCAGAATCAGATAAGTCCGATACTAAGTTTGGTCTAGTGGATGATCTAGCTTCTTGTCGTAGTCTCTTTAGAGTCTTCTCAATCTCCGGATTATAAGTTAGTTCACCTGTCTAAGAAGAACGAGTCATACAAGAATAGAAATAAATTTGACACCAATCCCCGGCAACGACGCCAAAATTTGATGGGTGTCGAATCCAACAAAAATAAAACCTACTCCTAGACAATTATATGATTTGCATATAGTGGTGAGTAAGGTCGAATCCACAGGGATTGGTAAAGATATTTCTATTCAAAGAGAATAAAAGGAAAAGGAAAATGGGGGGGGGGTTTGGTTTGTGAATTGAACAAAGTTAAAACAAGTTAAGAAAGTTGTATATTGATAAAAAGCCTAGCCAAAGGAATCAAGATGGTTTAATTCTAGGAATTGATCATCGATGCAAATGTTCTCTATTCTTGTTCTAGATAAATTGGTTATGGTTATTAACAAGCTCTAACAACCTATCTCTCCTTACTTCCTCGATAACCTCGGACAAGCGCTTTGAATTATTTCTCTTATTGATTAAACAACCCTTAGACAAGCGCTTAGGATTTAATCTATCAATAGCATTAAGATCTAGAGAGACCACCAATTCATGCCAGTAGATTATAAGATAACCTATTTAAACATGATCACACACCTCCATAACATGAATTCGATCATCTCTTTTATAACCAAACATGTTATTGCGTCGCTAAGACTAGAACAATCAAACAATTACGGATTTGACGTGCTAGTTGACAATATATTAACTTGCTAATTGAGTAGAAGAGCTCTATTCATACCAATCAACAAAGATAATAATGACAAAACGATCAGAAGATATATGAATACCCGAAAACAAAGAATAGAATAAATACAAGTCAATTAGACCTCACAATTCGTGGAGAATTAAACATCTATGACCCTTTGGCTAGAAAAGTAGCTTAGCTACACATGTTCATCAATAAAACGAAAATAAAAGATAGAAACATAATGAACCCGGTTGCTTGCTCTACCTCCTCGTTTCCTTCTTGTCTCCAAGGTGATTCCAAATTCCAAAGTTCAAAAGTTGTTCTAACCCTCTAGGGTTGGCTCTATTTATACTATTAGATGGATAGCATGTGATCTTTTGCTAGCAAGATACGAAAATATCTTTCCTTTTCCAAGTAGATTTCGAGAAGTGAAGATTCGTCTGCCTGGCACGCCTCAACACACGGCCGTGGATCAAGCCGTGCCATCCTCTGTGCATATTCTTCAAGTCTTCATCCACGCCCAGTGTGAACCACGGTTCGACACACGGCCAGATTTCAAGCCGTGCCTTCATCGGTGCATAATCTTCAAGTCTTCATCCGTGTCCAGTGTGTACCACGATTACACCCACGGCTAGATTTCAAGCCGTGTCTTCATCTTGTTGATGTTCCACACTTTCTTTTCCTTGGCACATCTATCTTCCACCACGGCTTCAAGCACGGTTTCTCCCACGGGTTCCACCACGGCCGTGCCTTAAGCCGTGTCTCTCTCTGTTCAAAGTCCTCATTTTCGCCTTCTTGTCCAGTGTGTAACACGGTTTGAAACTTGGCCGTGCCTCAAACCGTGCTTCCTCCGGTGGTGTAATTTCTTGTCTTGATCCAAGTTGTAAATGACTTCTCTAAAATACTTGAATTAGCATCCTTGACTCCATTTAACCTTATTTATCACGATGATATAATTAAAGTACCATTTCCTTATGATTTCTATAAAATCAATAATAATTTAACACAATTTATACTATAAAGATTGAGTATAAAATGGCTCTATCAATTTTCACCATAGATATTAAGATCTATTATGACTCTCTTACCCAAATATATTACCTAAATATACATGGTTGATAAGCATTGAGTCTTCTAATTTTGTTTTATCAAACTCTCCTTTTATACTTCTGCCTCTCTTACCATACCTAAAATAACATATTACAATAGTAATATGCTTCATAAAAAACTGGTACTCACACATTGTAATAGCATATTGATGGAGTTAGAAAATCAAGCTCTAATGACCTTAGATAGGAATAGGAAGCAATACACTCCCTGATGGTTGATTAATCTAGGTTAGTGAAGTTAAAATGACTTCATTGTTGTATTTCCAAAATGTGTTTTTACCTTTTAGCTACTAACAACAATCGGAACCTTAACTATAAAACTGACATCTACTATAAAATTGAGGATCACAATTCATTACAATAAATCATAGTCCCTTATAGGAAATCACTATTAGTTACAACAAAAACAAGTTTGCTTCACCTCTCTAAAGCCACTAGATCACTACTAGAAATCTTTAAAGAGTTGTTCCTTGTTATAATATAGTGGCCGGTAGCATCCAGTTACACCATTAGATAAAACATCAAAAGATAATCCAAGCACATACCTTACATCTAACATAGTCTATGTCCAATTGTCATGTAGTCTAAAATAAAATTTACCTAAATGAAAATTCTATAAATCAACATATGCATAACGCTACACTAATTAGGCTCTTAGGTCTTGAGCTAATCTCATTGGCAACTTATTGAACGTACTATTAAATCCAACACCCAATGCTTTCCCTTCTTTGCATGAGTTTAGAAATGTAGATGATCTTAGAGTTAGGTCACCATTGCATCAGCAATTGATTATTCCTTATCCCTTTATTTCCTTCCTTAACTCTCTCCACAAGCACTCTATTTTCACGTGTTCCTTTTACCAATAGCAAAAGTAGAATACATGGCAGCTACTAATCTTGCTACCAGAGCCTCCATCATAGTGGACATTTGTTAATCTCTAGTTGCTACAACATTAACGATCTCACTATTTATGGATTCCATCTCATGGTCTACCTAATTTTTAGTTAACAATTTTCTTTTGATTTTTTTATGATAATTTGTCTTTATCCATAAATCATAGTCTCTTTGAAATAACAAAATGAAGACAATAGAGAACGAAAAAGCATAAGTGATGGGTCTTCAATCTCTAGCTTCACATCTATATCTTTCAAAATGTTCACGGAATGCCCTAAAACCTAAGACATTACAACCCACCACATGTTGTCACTAAGTGAAGACAAGCCAACGGTCAATATCTACTAAAACTCCACACATGCAAAAAGTCACCTTAGCATCATTAATAAAATCTCCACATGTATAAATGTATGGTTTCATAAGTCCCACTTAGTCTCTACATATGAAAAGAGACTACAAAGGGCAAACTATCCACAACCATTAAACTAGAGTCTATCTCCTACAATTAATAACAACGAAAGCATTTTAAAACATAAGTACAACTAGAATTTCAAGCATAACACAACTAAATACCATGTTTTAGTAAATATGCTTCTTCTAGCTTGCTTGTCACTCATTATAGTACACATATTCCACGTCATCTCCCAAGTCTTAATTTATGTTTACTAAAGTTTTGTCGTACTTAATTATTTCACCAAAAGAACTTGTAGTTGAAAAAAATTCCCGCAAGGGGTGAACTAAAGCTCAATATAGTATATACCAACAACCACATATGCATGCCATGCCAAAATACAAACTCAAACTTGATGCAACCAAAATATTCAAACACCAATTTGTCATCTTTCAATTCAATCATTTAATCAACTCTAGGTAATACAGGATCTGTACACACATAACTATAAATACAATACATACATACGTATATAATAATGGTTTTAGAATCCATGAGTCTATGAATCCATGCATCAATGAATCTTTATAATACATACATACATATATGATAATGAGTACTCCCTAGTATCTATGAGTCCATAAGTCTTTATAATATATACATACGTATACAATAATGAGTACTCCTTACTATCCATAAGGCCATAAGTTCATGAGTCCAAACAGCCTAAATCTACCTAGGTTATCTTAGTATATGACTCCACTAGGGACAATGTTACATACTGATCATTAGGTAGTGTCATCCCATGATCACCGATATTTTCTATTCCTTAGGTCCAACCAAGCACAATCACACAATTACTTAGTTTTAATTATAATTTAAGTTAGTTTATGTTTCTAAACTAACACACACAATCAACAAACATAGCATACACATACTTGATAAGAATCAAATGATCTCTGCATAACTTTGAAATCTCTTAAACTTCAAACCTATTGAAATGAATAAACATATAAGTTTAAAGATCCTATTACAACTAGTTTAATCTATTTTTAGGTATTTGAATAGGTTAGGGAAAGCTAGAGATTGAAAGCTCATCTTTGCAAAGACATAAGTTTGACATGGCCAAGTACATGGGCATGTTCTTGTCTATGTACTAAGTATGTTATTGAAGTGGAGGGACACATGTAGGTACACAACCATGCCTCTTCCTTGTGTACCTTACTATTTGATTTTTAATTTCTTGCACAACCGTATAAAACTCCTAAATGGCCATGTACTTGAAGTTCATGAGTGCAACACGACCTTGTTATGTTCGTGTACTTCTAGAATTTCACCAATTTTGTGAAAACTGCAGTTTTCTTCAAAATTTCAAATTCCCTAATCATGATTACCCTCTAATTCATTCTACCTTCGATGATTTTGTAATCCCATTCTTAATTTACAACAATAATACTTTTAATTTTGCTCTAATTGCAATAAATTTAGAAAACTTACTTGAATTGTTGTCATACGAATGATCTCCCAAATTCTTGTTATTGTAAACTTTGGATCATTTTAACATGGTTTGGATCGTTCTAAAGATTGAAGTTTTGTCTTGACTCTTTTTTCACACCAGTAGTTCATGTGTAATTTTGTTGGATCACTTGGTATAGCAGTCACCTTTTTCCCCTAAGGTTTTTCCTTACTTTGGGGATGATGTAGTGCACAATGTGGAGAAAAGGTCATAATGATATGTGGTGGTCTATTTATATTTTTTCCATTAAATGATCCTATTGCTCTCATTACTAAACCCTTTTTACTTCCATTTGCTTCGACCCTATTATTTTTAAATTTTGATTTTTTTTTTAGTTTAAAACTATTATTTTATTTATTTATTTATTTAATTTTTTTGTTATTAAAGCTCATTAACAAAATATACTTAAAATATGCTATCCTACCAAGCATCCCTCATTCTTGTGGAGCAAATAGAGCTGCTGCTTCAACATTAATTGTTTACTAGGGACACTTATGATGACTCAAATTTCTTCTACTCAATGGTCATCATTTTTACTGACACCTCATGTAAAGCACTATTAATAGAATACAACTTTCTTGCCGTCTGGACCCTCTCATCAAGATCTACCCTCTCATTGTCCTTAATGTGTTCCGGCATTTAACTCAATGCCTTCTTAGGCCATCTTCATTTGTTATAAACCAAAATCAGTGCATCGGTCAAATTCTTGATGTCAATTTTGTTATCATTTCTTCGATGTATAGAAAACTAGATCATTAATCCAATATCCCAATTCTCCATGTCAACCTTATTTTAATAGCAATTTATTGTACCGTAAGCACTCGTATACCAACTTATTAAGATCCAATTTGAGATTTGGTTATGGACGAATAGAGCAGTCAAAACTTGCTTTCTACAGATTGGATCTAGAGCATCTAACTCCCGCCAAAGATTATATTGTTTCTTTGGAGAGTTGGATATAATGCACTCCCAACATGTGATAGGTTATCCAATATTTTTCGTTGAGATTATATTTGCCCAAGATGTCCTTTGCAATTGGAAGATGCGCTACATGCTTTAAGTGCTTGCTCAAAAGTGAGATATATTTGGATAAACTTAGGATTAGAAAATGTATTAGTGAATGGCTCACATCTATCTCTGCTGGAATGGCTTTATCAATATGCCAGGTAGAATAAAAAGGACCATCAGAGTATATGGCTACCATCCTCAGTTCTATTTGCTTTCACTGCCTGGTTTCTTTAGACCATCAGTGTATGTACTTTGTTGTTTAATTTCTCGATTAAATTTCCTGAATTATCCAAAAAAAAAAAAAACAAGTAAAAGGAAAAAAAAGGGATTTCGACATACATATTTCAACATAGACAACCCAAAAACTAGGGTAGAAGTTTACAGAGTAGATTGAGGATAAATCCAGCAGTATAAAGACTTAAATTCAAATACAAAATTGTCTCTCATAATCATACACAAAAACTAACACAAGTCTCACTAGGTTTCCTTAACTTTATTTCTTATTGATATAATAATATAAATAAGATATCTATAGCATTACAAAATCAAATGTAGACTAAAGGAAACTAACTCTAATAGCAAGAAACGTCCAAATTAGAAAACAGCATATTTTCAAATGCCAAGGTTTGATCATTGACAATCTGCCTCGATAGAATGACCCTTGATTCGGTCAATTGAGCTAAGATGTCAATTTAGGTCGATTTTCGACATTTTCGAAACTTCAGTTGACAATTGATCATTGCGCGTTCATGTTCCCATTCCCATATGCTCTAAACCTATGTCCCATGAAAATTCAAGGCACACTATAGCACTTTCATTTGAATTCCTTATTCATTGAAAATGTTCATACCTATTTTAAGAACCTAATCTTTTTTTCAACGGACAAAAGCATTAAACTTTACGTATGTCTTTGTCCAAGCGTAAAAAGCTCATGTAAATTTTAAGTGGTACAAATATGTCATAAATGTTATACCAACCTATTAGGGGTCATCAAATAATATGTCAATGGGACACGTGGGAGTTTCCATGTTTGAGCTAACTTTTGATAGACTTTATAAAATCCTTAGTAACATTAAATTTAAAAGAGTCATGATTGATAGGCTTGAATAGTTGTTACGATATGTAAATCGAAAGTAAAATTTCAACCAAGTATCTTCATGACATTTTCCTAATCGGTAAAGTTATTAACACTTGGAAAAGTGTAGGTGAAACTCATCAATTGCTAAATCTTTTGGTACGCCATTCTTCATTTTAAAAATTATTTTTCAATGTAAAAATTATTTTCCACAACGCTGCTGTTTATCTATATAAATTCATTTAGCATGAATTGGTGTCGATGCTTAGAAGCTAACGGGCAAACATATTTGATTTTGTCAAAAGAAGCAAATCATTGAACTTTGTTCCACTAAAAAAAAATCTACAAACTTGACTTCTAAATTAATTATATATGATTTAAACATAGCACGGTATCATAAGAAAAGTCATGTATTTAAATCCTATATTATATTTTCTACCTAATTTAATTATCTCATGTGATTTTATATTTTTATTTGACAATCGACAAACCTACATCCAAACTTATCACTTATAATACGGAAGGCCAAGATAGGATTTTTATTTATTTATTTATTTTTATATCATTCAAGAGCCCTCATTAAAAGAAAAGAAAAGAAAAGGAATGGTGGGCATAATTTTTTTATCCTAATAAAAAATAAGGAGCAGCTCTCCTTTATTTGCAATTTTTTTTTTTTGGGGGGGAGGGGTGGTGTTTCCAAATATCAAGCTCATTTTGCAAAGCTACACAATGAAGTGTGTAGTATGCACTCTGACGTATATTCAACCAAACCCTAATTATTATCAAATCAAAGAAAGTTAGGAGAATGAAGTAGATAAACGAACTTTTCCTTAAACTAGCATAGAAAATTGATCAGTTAGCAAGATAGCCACCACAGAGGTGCCTTGTATTGACATACATTTTATTAGGAGATGCCAGATGGCCGTATCAAAAACGGATGAACCACTGAGATATTGTCAAAGATTATTATCAAATAAAATTCGAACTACTTTCTAAATTAGTTTTCTTCTGTAGATCGAAATTATTGGGGGGGCGTGGAACGAAATTATCGCAACATTCGTTTTGTTCTTAACATGGATTTTAGTAATTTATCCTCACAAACTCGCTAGCTATATTTTATTACATAGTTTACCATTCTTAATTTTTCTTATTTATCTTACAAAAAATAATGTAATTATTTTATCTTTATATCAAACATGACTAACATTGACTTTGATGTGGCTCAAGACACTTGCCATCAGAAGAGAATTAACAATCTCTGTCACTACTGTCACCTGGTCCTTAGGGCTGCACGAGCACTTTAAACTATTCACCGACAACTATAATAGTATTTTTGTCCTTAAACTTCTCTTTAATTTGGTCTATGCTAGTCGTTGAAACCTCAAGAACTTTATTCCCCTACATAATCCCTCGGAAAGAATATGATTAGCCATTGGCTATAAATATCATCATCAATGAGTTAGAACATCACCCAAATGAATTAATTGCCAGAGAGTTCAATAAAATTGTCTCTTGAAGTATGATTCCTAATCAAACGTGACATCATCATCTTCATATATTTATAAAAGAAATATTGACTCAGTGAGATAGATTTTTGAATATTTATATTTGCCGCCTAGTTGATTCGTTTTCTAAACAAAATCTTAAATTAAATCTATACAATAATATTTCATTTTCTATCTTGATTTTAAATCTTTTTATAATTAATTATCTAAATTTATTATTCGTCAAATTTATTTTTCTAATTAAAGCTTCAATTACTAGTATAACTACCTTTCTAATCTCTACTTATAGCTTTGTGAAGTAACATTAGTAGTTGAAATTTTGATTGGGTAGTTGATGAATATGTAATTCACTAAACTTAGGTAGTTATTTGTAATTTGACACAAAGTTGAGTAGCAAATATGATATTATTTCTTATAAAAAAATGATACTTTTAGATTATTCCATCAAGGTCAACTAACTAGGATGAACCAAGCTAAACCAAAAAATTTTAAGCTAAATATTTTCAAACACAACATGCTTTTGGTTATTGTAATACTATTGAAAATAAATATTAGATGTTGTCTTATTATCAAAATGCAAATAATGCCTCCGATTTTTATTCACCATAGCATTACTAATATTTTGTAGTCTCAATATTCATCATCGACTTGTTTGACTTTGACATTAACAAATGTTAAAATACATATTGTGATAATGTCATATTTGACATCATTACTTTTGGTCAATTTTCTACCTAAAGATATTGTTTAATACATTTGCTAGTAATGAAGATTCAACCATAACATTGCATGCATTACTTGCTACCTCTTCGTTGACATGTTATAGTGGGTAGGAACTATGGAAGAGAAAACTTCAATTGTGCGAGAGACATAATAAGAGGTAAAAATAGATTTAGTTAATTCCTTAAGGTATCAAATGTGATATTATTATCCAAAATAAGATGATAAGCTTATAACTAGCGAATACTTTAAACTTCATAAATGATAAACTTTAAGTCTAAAGGTGTTTAGATTTTCGTTCACCTATTAGTCCTACTAATATAACCCAAAAATAACCAACTACAGCCCACGTTACTTGTTCCCAAATGTCTAGCCACATGACTTGGCTGACATAAAACTAAGTATAGGCTTTCATACGATCGTGATATTATGGGTGCCTAATATCTGCTTATCTTGTTAGCATCCTATGTAATGATCGTGTCCAAGATTTGTTAGAGTGTATAAAATATTCATATCACGATTTGGCAATATAATAAATATATAAGAACAGAACCGGAAGCAAAAAATTTGGATTATGTATCTATCTTTAGCTATTGCAAATAAATGCACAAATTTTTCCTTTGTTCAGTTTAATACTTTTAAATCTTCTCTTACTCAAAAAACGATGATGTATTTTATGAAGTGAGTAGGTAGCATTAAGGACTCTAACCAAAAGATCACATCCAAATATATCTTTTACCGTCATAAATCTTAATCAATGTGATTTAAGCTTAAATGCGAGCTTTTCTTGAGTGGATATACATGTGTAGATATGCATTAAATCACATTTTAAATAGATCACGTTTTGAATAGATTTCCTAAAAACATCACATAATATCCATATGCGAATCTGGATCCACGAAAATTCCGACATTCTCTCACTTTGTCCATTTATCTCAATATCAACATAACAAGAAACAAAATATATAAATCATGGCGATAGGTCCTCTCATAACGAGTATTATCTTTTATGTATTACAATATATCAAGTCTCTAAATACTAGCTCTTAAACTTAATAAATAAATCATATGCTCATTCTAGGTCCAAATTTAATGATATTTTTTTAAAACAAATAAATAGACAAAATATGCACACAAAGCCAAACAAGAAATATCAACTGAATAAGAGTTTCATTAAAACATCAAATGCAAGTACAATGAAAAATTACATCATGGAGCCAAGTCCCATTCCTATCATTAACTCAGTGCTAATGTGCTTAATGACCACTTTCTTTTCCTTAGCACGTTCTCCTATGGCTACGTACTTGATGTTGATATGTTTAATTCGACTAACGCTTTTATTGTTTTTAGCCATAAATGTAGTAGTTGAGTTATCGTAGTATACTTTCAATGGCTTAGAAATAGAATCAATAATTCTAAGCTTAGACATGAAACTCTTGAACCATACACCATGTGAAGTAGCCTCAAAACAAGATATGAACTTGGCCTCCATAGTAGAAGTAGCAGTCAAGGTTTGCTTTGCACTACTCTAAGATACGGCTCCATTAGCAAGCATAAAATGTAACTAGATGTTGATTTCCATGAATCAACATAGCTAGCAAAGTCCACATTAGAATATCCAATGACCTCTAGATTGTCAGTTCGTCTATACATAAGCATGTAATCCTTTGTTCCTTGAAGGTATCTCATTACCTACTTTGCAGCACTCCAGTGCTCAATACCTAGGTTACTTTGATATCTTCCTAACATCCCAATAACAAATGCAATGTCAGGTTTAGTAGAAACCTGAGCATACATTAGGATTCCAACGGCTAATGCATATGGGATGTTTTTCATTTGTTCTTGATCAAGCTCATTTTTTGGGCACTAGCTTAAGGTCAATTTGTCACCCTTCATAATGGGTGCTACACTTGGTGAATAATCCTTCATCCGAAATCCCTCTAAAACTTTGTTGATATAGGTCTCTTGAGATAAACCTAAAATGCCTTGAGATCCTTCCCTTTGGATCTTAATGCTAATGACATAAGATGCCTCACCCATTTCCTTCATATCAAAGTTCTTCGAGAGGAATTGTTTTACCTCATATAGCAAACCCTTATCATTGGTTGCAAGCAAAAAATCATCCACATACAGCATAAGAAAACAAATTTTATTCCCACTAACCTTTTGGTATATACATTGATCCATAATGTTCTTTTCAAAACCAAATGAAGTGATGACATCACGAAATTTCAAATACCATTAACGGGAGGCTTATTTTAATCCATATATGGATTTATTAAGCTTACAAACCAAATGCTCGTAATTATTAGTGGAGAATCATTTAGGTTATTTCATGTAAACCTCTTCCTCTAGATTACCATTAGGGAATGTTGTTTTCACATCCATTTGATGCAACTCCAAATCAAAATGTGTAACCAATGCCATAATTACACGAAGGGAATCTTTCTTAGATACAGGAGAAAATGCCTTTGTTAGTTGATTCCTTCCCTTTGAGTGAATTCTTTAACAATGAGTCTTGCTTTATATCTCTCAACATTACCTTGTGAGTCTCTTTGTGTTAAAGACCCATTTGCATCCAATGGCTTTCACACCATCAGACAACTTGACGAGATTCCAGACTCTATTAGATGCCATTGAATCCATCTCGCCTTTCATGGCACTATACCACAAGTTCAATTCTTAGAACTTATGGCCTATGAAAACATCTTAGGATCATTTTCAGCTCTAACATTGTAGTCAAACTCTTGCAAATACATAACATAGTCACTAGGAATTGCTGATTTCTTTACTCTAGTAGATCTTTTTAATGTTGCATCAACATTCTCTTAATGAATAAAATCATGTTGTTTAGCCAGTTGTTCAACAACTTCGAACATATGTTGAACTTCAGCATCTATTGGATTAGGATTAATAGTTTATGATACCTCTAAGGCCAACTCTTCAACATACATCTATGCTAGAGGTGTGTTGTTAGCAATAATGACTAGCTCGCTATTTCAAGTGGTACACTGAGCATCTGTATGATCTTTCTCAAAACCAGGGCCTTGAGATTGATCGCTCCCACTAATCAAGTCATTCTCAAGAAATTTTGCATTTCTTGATTCCACAAACTTAGTGCTATGAGATGGACAATAAAATCTATATCGTTTAGACGTTTTAACATATCTAATGAAATATCCACTAATATTCCTTCGGTCCAACTTCTCATATGGATTGTAGATTTTACTTCAAATGGACATCTCCAAAAACATACATGTCACAAACTCGGTTTCCACCTTTTGAATAACTCAAATAGCATCTTTTTGACAACCTTAGTTGGAACTTGATTCAATATATACGCAATCGTTTTAAGAGCTTCAATTTATAATGAGTTAGGAAGTTTGGAGCTTGCAAGCATACTTTGCACTATGACTCCATTTTGATCTAAAGAACCAAGTAAACTATATTGGGTAACAATCCAATTCTCTTAAAGAAACCTTGCAAATGGATTAGTCACTTGTCCACTCTCTATATATCTACCATAGTACTCTTTGCCTCTATTGGATCTCATGATTTTAATTTGTTTTTCACATTGTTTCTCTACTTCAACTTTAAACACTTTAAAAGCATCTAGTGCTTCATTCTTATTGTTAAGTAAGTCGAGATACATGTATTGTGAGTAATCATCTATAAAAGAGACAAAATACCTATTACTATACGCATCCATGTCTAGACTACAAATGTCATTATATATGATTTCCAATAATTCAAAACCCCTCTTAGTACCCTTATTTAACTTGTTAGTCTATTTTCCCTTAATACAACTTATATAAGTCTCAAAGTTAGTGAAATCTAAAATACTAAGTATCCCATCATTCACCAACTTTTTAATTCTATCAATGGATATATGTCCTAATCTTCGATGCCACAACATAGAGAATTCTTCATTTATAACACATCGTTTAGTGCCAACCTTTTCTTCAATATGCATTATAGCATGGTTATCATCATTTTGTAAATTAAGTAGAAAAAGACCATCAGATAAGGTACCATATCCAATAACATTAGATTTATAAAATAAATTAAATTTAAAGTACAAAAAGTTAAAGGAATAACCATTTGACACAAGTTTGGAAACTAAGATTAAATTCACAGTATAACTAGGAGATATAAAATGTTTTTTTCAAATTCAAAATGTAATCACTACTTAAAACTAAGCTACATGTTCCAATAGCCTCCACATGTGAGGACATCTTATTACCTGAATAGATGCTATGCTTACTTCCTAATGGCTTCCACAAGTCTTTTAAGTCCTATAATGAATTAGTCACACGGATTGTAAAACTAGAATCAATCCACCATGTATTATGATTAATTTATAATAGATAAGTGAAAGTTGAGTACCTTCTTTATCAAACCACTACATGAACATGGAGCATTGTTTCTTCATGTGTCCTTTCCTTTAATAGAAGAAGCACACAACCTCCTTCTTTATGTCCTTTGCGGAAGGGATTTTCCCTTTCTCTTATCTTTGGCCTGATCCTTCCTATTACCCTTTCCATGAGTAGTTAAGTTTACCATTTCCTTCTCCTTCTCCTCCATAAGTATTTTACCCTCTTCTTGAACATATACGGTCAAAAACTCATTGATTGACCATTTATCTTTATGTACGCTGTAAGATATCTTAAATGAGCCATACTTTTGAGGTAAAGTGCAAAGGATGTAATGAACCAGGAATGATTCTAATAACTCAACTTCCAATGCCTTTAGTTGGGCCGTAATATCCCTTATGCGCATGATATGATCACGCATAACCTTAATGCCAGTGAGCCTCAGAGTCAAAAGCTCTATAATTAAGGTACCGATCATTGCCTTTTCTAAGTAGCAAATTGCTCATCAATGGCCTTCAGCAAATCTTGGACCCTTTGATAATGCTCTAAGGAACCTCTTATACCAGCAGAAACTTTAGTCTTTATGAACATAACTGACAAGTGATTAGATCGCTCCCATTTTCCATAAAGACTCATTGCATCTGAATTGTTGGTTTTAGCTATTGCAAGTGGCTCCAGTTTCCTTATGACATAATCAATGTCCATCCATCCTAAATGAAGAAGAACTCTCTCCCTCCAAATCTTATAGTTATCCCTTTAAGTTTAGGAACATCACATTGCATATCAAAAAAATTGATAGGTTGAATTGCTACAATAGTAAAACATACATGCTCATGTTACAAATTTTTTTTAGGCTTATTAAGATATGTCATGTTTTACCATTGTAAAATCATGCTAAAGTATGAATCTAGTGACATATAACTTGTCGATGGGCTAAAGTTCTAATTCAATTAGATTTATCTGAAGTCTTATGATAAAACTATCAAATCATGTTCCTTTTACTGATCCTTATAGGTAAAATTAGAAAATATAATTTGATATTTTATCCTAATTAATCATACACAATAGGATATAAAAATTCATGTGGGATAAGATCTATTATATTGTATATAATTAATCACAACTAATTTTTGTTTTCCCATGTGACCCTATCATCCTTAACATATATAATTTTAATTAATTAAAGATGTAGCTACTCTTTAATTAATTAAAATTGTATGGGTCACATAAATATTAACTAAATCCTTAAGCCCAATTATTGCATAAAACTGTAAGCAATAACTTATGAACTTAACTCTAACATACTTATATTATCAAATCAACAACCATAAATCATTATAAAATAAGCACATTTCATGATAATTAAATTCATAGAGAGCTATTATGAATTAATTTACTTCAATAAATAACACAAACAATTTCAATATATAAAATTGTTTTTACTATTTGTTATCTATATAATTAACAATAAATAATATAGATACATTAAAATTATAAAGGTTTAATTTTCACCAAATGTTAGGAATCCCAATTCAAAGCCCATCAATTTTATAATAAGATTAGCTAAAAAGGTTCACATAAAGAGGTTCAGCCCAGTTGGCTAAGCTCCATGCCACATACGTAGGAAAAGGTTTAGCAGTCACGATTCAATCCAAATTGGGCATATTCTTGTGCATCCTTGTTTTTCTTAAACAGGCGCGTGTAATGCATGCGCAGGGCCAAGTGCATGACGCATGTCTCTAAGGAAGACCAAGGTTAGCGTGGTAGAGACATTGTGTAGAAGTCTTTAGTTTTAGACGCACAAAAGGATCTCCAAGAAAAAGAAAAGCAAAGGTCGTGTGCTGATGTCGGCCTCCCACTCTACCCACCCTCCCCTTTTTTTTAATAGGTCAACTTAACCTTCAAGACTACTTAAATTTAAGTTGTCTCCTTTCTTTAGCTGGGTCACTATGACCCAATTTTGACCCATAATTTTTCGGCCTATTTCGATATCAAAATTAATGTTTTAAAGCCTAAAAATGCATGGAATTCAATTTTCTATCAATTCCTAATCTTATTAAGAGTAAAAAACATCAAACTTAAACCAAACTGAAACAAGCAAGGAAAACGTATTTTTGAAAAATAGCTCTGATACCAAATGTTAGAGTGTATAAAATATTCCTATCATATTCGGTAACACAAAGAATATATAAGAACACAAGTGAAAGCAAAAAAATTCGATCGTGTACATACCTTTAGCTATTGCAAATAAATGCACGAATTTTCCTTTGTTTCAGCTTGGTACTTCTAAGCCCTCTCTCGCTCAAAAAATGATGGTGTATTTTCTAAAGTGAATGAGTGGGATTAGAGACCCCAATTAAAAGATCACATCTCGAATATATCTTTTATTATTATAGATCTTAATCGACGTGATCCAAGCTTAAATGTGGGATTTTCTAGCGTTGATATATATGTGTAGATATGCATCTTAAATGGACTATATCTTGAATAGATTTCCTAAAAAAATCGCACAATATCTAGATTTGAATCTAGATTCGAGAAATTCTGACAAGATTAAGACAAGAACTTTACTATGATCTTAGTCGTTTGCTATAGCGGTCCTATGGGCATCATAGGTGCATATATTGTTGTCCTTAGTAGAATGTGCATTTGCTTTTTATTTCTGATTTACAAGTTTACATTTGTTAAGTCGGTTAATATTGGGAAAGGAGCATAAGCTTAGATCCAAGCTTCAACATGTACATGATACAAAAGAGGTATAGTGATTGTATGTCTTTCATGCTATGAATAAGGATAGTCCATGTGCTAAATGTATAGTGCGTGATAACTATCATCAGTTCGAGGACTTTTCAAGGTTATGATTAGACTTGGCACTTGGTGTGCTCTGCAGGATGAGACTAGGAGGCAAATTTCACTGATGTCCTCTTGGTTACAAGAAAAAGAAAAGTAGGCAAGACTTGTGTTGTTCGACACTATAAATAAGTCCTCTTTTCACTGTATATATTTCGGAAATAAGATTTTAATTCCTTTCGACTTTTGATTTTACCATTCGATGATGAAAAACAAGTTATGATTTCAATTCCATACTAGTCATATTCCTTAAAATTCATGCGATTTCATTTTTACCCTGTATCAGAATATATATGACTAAAATACATCTTAATCTTTTATTAAATTATCACTTCACTTTCTCTCCCTCCTTATCTTCTTCTTTGCATGCACATATATCACTCTCAAATTTATGTTATCAAATGTTCACATTAAACCAACTAAATGAAATAACGTCATTTCATATTCATTCTTTATGAATTACCAAATAATAGCTTGATAATCGAATTCCTCATAATTGCATTTCAAGATTAAGAATCAAATAAGGCCTCAGTGTATGTATATTATGTCCTTATTTTAGGGTTTAGTATATATTCTCGATTCTTGGTATACACAGTCTGGCCATGTAACGTGGCCGCAATTTGAACACATTTGAAGTTATAACTTCAATGTAAATGTGATGGAGGTACAAGCGACATGGACACACACGGCCTCTACACACGGCTTGAAACACGGCCGTGTACTCGGACAAGGCATTTATGTACTGGAACAGGGTAGCTACACACGGCCTGAAGCACGGTCGTGTCGCGAGCAGGATATCTACACACGGCTTGAAACACGGCCGTGTACTCGAACAAGAACATTCACAGAATCATACATGGCTTAGATACACGGCCGTGTATTCGTTTAGGAACACTTACAGAATCACACACGGCTTAGAGGCACAGCCGTGCCTTAGACCGTGTCCGCGTAGATTTTCCTTTTTTAGATATTTTAAGTAGGAGTATATATACCATTTTGTCAGACATGTTAGGGTTACGTTTTATTATATACTTTGAAATACATTTCGTGAGAGAATTTCCTCCAATTACGGGTTGTGCGCAACCATCTTTATAATTGTGTGTGTGTGAGATTCATTCGTTGAGTAATTCTTTTGCTTCTCTACGCTAACTCGCTGCGTCAGTTGGTATCAGAGTAAGGAAAATTTCCTGTAGAGATGTCAGGTGACGGTAGTTTAGGAGGCGGTCATGTTTCGAACGTTGCTCGGGATATGGAAACTCTGCGAACCAAAGTGCAGGCTCAAAGGGTAGTGTTGGACACCATGGATCAGAGACTCTGGCGTTTCGAACAGCGCTTTGATGATCTGGTTGAGCGTTTCGATGCGATGAGAACCAATACGAACAGAGATAGAGACATTAGAGGAGTACGATCCGGGGCAAATCCTACTCTTAGAGTTCCTATCAACAGACCTGTCGCTGCAAATCGAAGAATCCAAGCGTGTGACGTAGATTCTGATGAGGAAGACGATTGGCTGATCGGGAATCAACAACCACAGCGGAGAGGATATGGTGGTGGTGGATATCGTAGGAATCACCATGGGTATGATCAAGGAGACACCAGCGATTTCAAATTAAAGGTAGATATACCCTCTTTTACCGGTAATTTGAATATTGAGGATTTATTAGATTGGCTGGCAGAGGTAGACCGTTTCTTTGATTATATGGAAGTGCTAGAGGATCGTAGGGTGAAGTTAGTGGCTTGTAGATTGAAAGGAGGGGCTTCGGCATGGTGGGAGAGGTTGCAGAACAGGCGATATAGAGAAGGAAAGCAACCGGTGCAGATGTGGTATAGAATGAAGCAATTGATTCAAAGGGATTTCCTACCTCCTGACTACGAACAAATATTATTTCAGCAGTATCAGAAGTGTAGACAAGGTCAGAGGACGGTATATAAGTATACGACAGAATTCATGAGATTGGCTGAGAGAAATGATCTTAGGGAGAGCGAAGGGCAGCAGGTGGCTAGATATCTGGATGGGCTGAGATTGCAAATTAAGGAGAAGATAGGAGTTCATATTTACGCAATGTCAATGAAGCGAAAAACATGGCCCTTGGGGAGAGATGATGCTGCAAGAGAAGACCAATAGGTTTGATCGGGGTAACAGAAAGTTTAAGAGTGAGGGATTTAATACAGCGGGTACAGATAAAGGGAAGGTTGTCCAGGAAGTACCAAGTGGGGTTAATGAGAAGAGAGATGATAGAGCGGTAAGCAGGAGGCCAATGGAGGCGAGGGAGGCACCTAAACAGAACAACCCCTATGCTAAACCAGTCATGGGAAAGTGCTATAGGTGTAATCAACCGGGCCATCGATCCAATGAGTACCCCAATAGGAGACCGGTCAATGTTATTGACAGAGGGGAGGACGATGAGGTGTGTTGTGAACCGGATGGAGGAGATGAGTTTTATGGTGATGATAGCTATGGGGATGATGAGGAGGCATACGTCATTAGAAAATTGATGTTAGCACCAAAGTGTGATGAGAAGACCTAGAGACATCAGTTGTTCCGCACTAGATGTACTGTTGGTGGTCAGGTGTTTGATTTGATTGTGGACAGTGGGAGTTGCGAGAACATCATTGGTAGAGAAACGGTGAGGGTATTGAACTTGCCGACTGAAAAACATCCGAACCCATACACTATTGGTTGGATTAAAGCAGCTGAAAAGATAGAAGTCATTGAGCGATGCAGGGTACCTTTCTCTATAGGGAAGTATAGGGATGAGGTCTATTGTGACATCGTGGATATGGATGTATGCCATCTTCTGCTTGGGAGGCCTTGGCAGTTTGATGTTGATGCCAAGCATGAAGGAAGGGAGAATGTTTACCGGCTAGAGAAGGATGGGGTAAAGTTCACTCTTCTACCTCTCAAAGTGACACACCGCCCTAAAGCTTCTAAAGTGGAAGGGCGTTCCTTCCTCACTATCACCCAATCTGAGAGGGAGATGGAGGAAGCAATTAAGGAGGCGCAGACAGTCCATGCGCTAATTGTTCGCCAGGTGATGACAGTGAGGGAAGGTCAGAGTAGTGCTCAGGAGTTGCCTGACAGAGTGAAGGAGCTATTGGAAGAGTTTAAGGAAATAACATCCGATGAGTTACCTGATGGATTACCTCCCATGAGGGATATCCAGCATCACATTGATCTGATTCCAGGAGCTAGCCTACCTAACCTTCCACATTATAGAATGAGTCCAAAAGAAACAGAAATATTGCAGGGGAAGGTGCAAGAACTACTCCAGAAGGGATTCATCAGGGAGAGCATGAGTCCTTGCGCAGTGCTCGCCTTGTTAACCCCAAAGAAATATGGGAGTTGGCGTATGTGTGTTGACAACAGGGCAATCAATAAAATTACCATTGGTTACAAATTCCCAATACCAAGGTTGGAGGACATGTTAGATTGTCTGAGTGGGGCTAAGCTCTTCTCCAAGATCGATCTGAGAAGTGGCTACCATCAGATTCGGATTCGACCAGGGGATAAGTGGAAGACGGCCTTTAAAACCAAAGAGGGCCTGTATGAATGGATGGTCATGCCTTTTGGCCTTAGCAACGCCCCAAGCACTTTCATGCTTATAATGAATCAGGTACTTAAACCCTTTTCTAATCAGTTTGTAGTAGTTTACTTCGACGATATCTTGATTTATAGCAAAACTGAGGAGGAACACATTAATCATGTGAGGGAAGTGCTGAAGGTTCTGAGGGAGAACAAGCTATTTGTGAATTTGAAAAAGTGTGTATTCCTCTCTAGGAGGTTGCTGTTTTGGGTTTTGTTGTTAGTAGTGATGGGATTACTGTAGATGATGAGAAGGTAAGAGCTATTAGGGAATGGCCCATTCCTAAAACAGTAAGTAAGTTGAGGAGTTTCCTAGGGTTGGCAAGTTTCTATAGACGGTTTATTCGGCACTTCAGTACCATTGCTGCACCTATGACTGAGTGCCTGAAGAAAGGGAAGTTCCAGTGGAATGATGAAGCTGAAGGTAGTTTTGGCTTATTGAAAGAAAAGTTGTGTAATGCACTAGTTCTTACATTACCTGACTTGGATAAGTTATTTGAAGTCGATTGTGATGCAAGTGGGGTTGGAATAGGGGTGGTACTATCTCAAGAAAGGAGACCCATTGCCTTCTTTAGTGAGAAGTTATGCGAGTCTAGGTGCAATTGGTCTACATATGACAAAGAGTTCTATTCAGTTGTGTGTGCTTTGAGGACCTGGGAACATTACCTAGTGAGCAAAGAATTCATGCTATATTCTGATTGTGATGCCCTTAAACACTTGAGTAATCAGACCAGGATTAGCAAAGATATGCATGCAAGATGGATACAATTTTTGCAGAAGTTCCTGTTTAAGCTGAAACATAAATCGGGAATATACAATAAAGTTGCAGATGCTTTGAGTAGGCGAGCCAGCTTGCTGGTGACACTTCATACTGAAGTGGTGGGATTTGAATATATGAAAGACCTGTATGGTACTGACAATGATTTTAAGGATACTTGGGAGATGTGTCAAACTAAACAGCCTAGCGGTGACTTCCATATTTATGATGGGTATTTAATGAGGGGAAATCAACTGTGTATTCCAAAGTCTTCTTTGAGGGAGAAGTTGATCCGTGACTTGCATGGAGGTGGATTAGCAGGTCATCTGGGAAGGGATAAGACTGTTGCTGCAGTCAGTGATAAATACTACTGGCCACACTTGAGGCGTGATGTTGGGAGGATTGTGCAACGGTGTTATACATGCCAGACGTCCAAAGGCCAGGCCCAAAACACTGGCCTCTACACTCCGCTCCCTGTTCCTAATAACATATGGGAGGATTTGTCCATGGACTTTGTCCTTGGATTGCCCCGTACCCAACGGGGTGTTGACTCTGTTTTTGTTGTGGTTGACAGGTTTTCCAAGATGGCCCATTTTATCCCGTGTCGGAACTTTGCTGATGCTCAGGTCATTGCCAAGCTGTTCTTCAAAGAAGTGGTACGCCTCCATAGGGTGCCTAAGTCCATTACTTCAGACAGAGACAGCAAATTCCTGAGTCACTTTTGGAGAACCTTATGGCAGCTGTTTGATTCCTCACTGAACTATAGCAGCACGGCTCACCTACAAACGGGTGGTTAGATAGAAGCTACAAATCGAACTTTGGGTAATCTAATTAGAAGTATTTGTGGTGAGAAGCCCAAGCAATGGGATGTGGCATTGGCTCAGGTGGAGTTTGCTTATAACAGTGCCGTTCATAGGACAACAGGCAAGTCTCCATTCTCTATTGTCTATACCAATACTCTTAACCATGCTGTGGATTTGATCAAGCTTCCAAGGGGTACTGAGTTTCACACAGCAGCCAAGAACCTAGCGGATAGTTGGCAGAACATTACAGCTGAGGTGCAGGCGAAAATTGAACAATCTAATGCTAAGTACAAAGCTGCAGCTGACAAGCATCGAAGACGACAAGTGTTTTCAGTGGGTGATCAGGTTATGGTATTCTTACGCAAGGAGCGGTTCCCTGTTGGAAAATACAGCAAGCTTCAACCTAAGAAGTATGGTCTGTACCAGATTGTGCAGAAAATCAATGATAATGCTTATGTGGTTGGTTTACCGAACACTATGGGCATTTCAAAGACATTCAACGTCGCTGATATCTTTCCTTTCTTCCCTGACGATGAGGCGTTATATCCTGCAGAGAACTCGAGGTTGAGTTCTTCTTTGGTGGGAGAGAATGATGGAGGTACAAGCGACACGGACACACACGGCCTCTACACACGGCCTGAAACACGGCCGTGTACTCGGACAAAGCATTTATGTACTGGAATAGGGTAGCTACACACGGCTTGAAGCACGGCCGTGTCGTGAGTAGGATATCTACACACGACCTGAAACACGGTTGTGTACTCGAATAGGAACATTCACAGAATCATACACGGCTTAGATACACGGCCGTGTATTTGTTCAGGAACACATACAGAATCTCACACGGCTTAGAGGCACGGCCGTGCCTTAGACCGTATCCGCGTAGATTTTCCTTTTTTAGATATTTTAAGTAGGAGTATATATACCCTTTTGTCAGACATGTTAGGGTTACGTTTTATTATATACTTTGAAATACATTTCGTGAGAGAATTTCCTTCAATTACGGGTTGTGCACAACCATCTTTGTAATTGTGTGTGTGTGAGATTCATTCGTTGAGTGATTCTTTTGCTTCTCTATGCTAACTCGCTGCGTCAAAATGTAGCTCAAAGCAACTCCAAATGACCGTTCTAGACTTGAAAACAGTCTTGCCCGAAGCTTTCTTTTCCAACTGATAGCAATAAGGTGCGTTGAAGAGTAGCCTCATTCTTACCTTGTGACCCGTGTAGGTTAAATGATTGGCTAAACCTCAGCACCGAGCAAGTTCGATGTCACTCATAAGTCATAGGACACCTGGTTCTACAGCCTAAATGAAATTGTTAATAAAAGTACTAATGAAATTTTACAACACGTCAAGCACTAGATAAATGAATTTCAATTCCGGTAGAGAAAATTTATCGCAATGGACCCTTATTTTGCAACCAAGGGAGTCTTCGGCAATTAAAATACGCTGTAAAAACTCGTTGATGATGCTTCGTCGTGGAGCACGCACTAGAGAGTGGAATTCACCGCTTGAGGGTTAGAGAGGAGTTGAATTTGGTAAATGCTACGTTAACTCGCCGCTTGACAGGGTGACGGGCGATGGTTGAGGGTGAATTCAACTTGCTGCTTGGCTATAGTTTTTGTTTTCCTTTAATTTGGCCATTTATTATTGAATAAAATAATTCAAATATAACGTTTATTAATATATATCAATATTATTGAACATTATAATAATGTTAAAATAGAGATTAGCAATAACAATGTTAAAAATAGAACAAAATATTACATAATATAAGTGATACTAACAGCAAGTTAATGCCTTAATACAAGACGATAATAACAGCAAGTTAGGAAGGCACTCTATAACTAAAAAACTTAATTTTTGTGCAAAAGCTAGATCTGAACTTGGCCTAGATGTCCTTTGCTTTCCGTCCTTGTTTAGCATAGTAGATAAAATCTAGAGGTTGGTGACAAATTGCATAGGCGGGTAGAAAAGCTGTGCTCAAATGTAGACACTTAAGAAATTGCTGGGGCATGATCCACTAGGAGAATATGTCTATAGGGGAGGCCATGGAAAAGCATTAGGAGTAGGTAGTTGCTCCAACAGGCCACTTGACTAGCTATTTAGGGATGATGCGGAAGAAGGCTAAAGATAAGGAGGTCAAGGACAGGGCATGCTACATCGAGATTGAGCCTTCAATTGCCATTGCAACTCCTCATACTTTTGTTGTAGATTGCCATCTTTTGATGGACATCATCCTATCCAATGAGGTCGCTAGATGTCTACGAGGGAGAACCATCCTGCTCATAGTATGATGCTCATGCAGGAGGTGGGATTGGCCCTCCATAGCCTAATTCTTGATAGTAGCCTAACTTGTGGCTCACAAGCTCCTCCATTATAATGGCATCATGGACTTGCATCATCCTATCCAATGAGGTCGCTAGATGTCTACGAGGGAGAACCATCCTGCTCATAGTATGATGCTCATGCAGGAGGTGGGATTGGCCCTCCATAGCCTAATTCTTGATAGTAGCCTAACTTGTGGCTCACAAGCTCCTCCATTATAATGGCATCATGGGACTTGCATCGACTCCACTCTTGTACTCGAGCCTCATCCTCCGATTACTTCATCATCGTTTTCTCCTAAATAGTGTAGAAGTTGAACCGAAATTTAATTAGGTATCTTTACATAATATTGTTCTGCCATGGGTCAATGCAAGTACTCACATTAGAAGAGCGTAATTCTAGCGGTTAAAACTTCAAATGGGTAGTAAATACAGCAGGCAATACGTTTAGGTAATTAATTGCAAATTGATCAAAAGTTGAATAACCAAATATTATCCCAAAATAAAAATAAAAATAAAACCTTATCATTTAGAAAAGAAATATAATTAGATTTGTAATCCATTAGATGATAAATTCAAAGTCTCAAAGTGACCTTATTTTGTTTTCTATATTTAACAATTGTTCCCAGCTGATGTTTAGTCTCTCTTTTTTTTTCCTTTTTTTTTTTGTTAAAATGCCTTCTTCCACTATGTGAAAGTAGTTTGCTAATGATAATGGAAAATGAAAAACTTCCACCCTATTCATAGAATCAAAATTGGTTGCCCTCTTAACCCCAATAATATAGCACAAATAAAACTGACAACCTACAATCCACTTTTGTTTCTAAATGCCTAGCCATATGACTTGGCGGACCTATAACAGGTATAGAGCTTTCCTATTTACATAAGTGCATGTGTGAGTGAAAGCCATCTTGCTTAGATCCGTCGAATGCTGCCATTCACTAAAGAAAGTTAAGTGTACCCTATGTAATGACCATGCACAAGATTTAGACAAGAAGTTTTCTATTTCATCACCTACTACGGCCCTACCAGCAATATATTATGTGAATGAGTTTAGGACAGTCTCAATGGTGGAGCCCTTACTGGAATAATGGGCATTTGTTTTTCCTTTACATTTGTCTACGTCTAACAATATGTATTAAGGAAGAAACATAAGCTCGGCTCCATGCTTCAACAGGTATATAAGACGAAACTGGTATAATGGCTACGTGTTTTCATGCGACGAATAAGGTTAGTCCATGTGCTAATGTATAGTACAATAGCCGTCACCAGATTGATAACTTTTCTAAGCTATATTTAGACTACCTTTATGGTGAATTGGGGTGCTCTCCAGAGTAAAGTTAAGACGCACAATTCACTCGTATCCTCTTGGTTACTGAAAAAGAAAATCAAGACTCATGTTGTTCGACCCTAACAACATGTTCTCTTTTCATATCACAAGTACTTTTTTCTTTTCTTTTCTTTTCTTTCTTGTGATCACCATGAGGGAGGCGCAATTTCAACCAAATCCATCTTTCAAGAAAACCAGTATTCATACCATTACACTAAAAGAGTCTTGATTACCCATAAATATTTTAAATTTTTAATTTAAAAGCTTAATCTAGTTGAAACTTTATTTAGTTTACTAGGATTAGAACTTCAATTAACTAAGAATCTAATTTCACCATTTGGTCATAAAAATAAATTAGAAATCTTGTTCCTTAAGAATCTTATTCCTTAAAATCCATTGAATCACATTCCTTTTTACCCAATTATTAGAACTTCATCTTTTAATTGAATTATCCCTTCACACTTTTCCTAATTTTATTTTGTGATGTTTGCTAAATCCTTAGTTTATCTACGGTATTGTTTGGTAGATTTGAAACTTTGTTTCAACAAGAAAGGATGTGTAGTGCAAATTTGAAACTCTGCTTCAACAAGTCATAGTCTAGCTTCTGCAAGATTTCCTATATTGCATCAACACAAGTGTAGTAGCAAGAATGATATTGAACGTTATATGTATTCTATAATACATGGTTCTAAATATTTTATATACAAATTTAAATAGTCATAATTATTAAATAAACAGACAAATAAATAAAATAAAATTGAGGGCAATTGTGTAAATAAGATTGAAAGACGAGGGTAATTTTGTCTTTTCTTGACAAGACTATATACAAGTGAACTGACCTAAGGTTCTCCTTTTTGCACACTTTTACAATAGTAACCTAAAGTGAGACAATGAGAGAGAACTCATTCAGGTCAAACCTAAGGCGATCTAAGGAGACATCACAACACAACAAACAGGTAATGATTTTCATTTTATAACCAAGATCTATTCTAACAATGGAACTTAAAGATCACGGATTTACCTTGGTTGTTTATAGGAATCGAGTTAAAGGACAAATTGAACAAGCACAAAAGTTGTTAGATTTAGAGTTTCAAGCGAGTTGAATCAAGTAAGGAATTCTAATTCATATTTTTGGATTTACTTAAGCTTAGGATTAGAAAATGTGTAGATTAAATGAATTAGTGTAGAAAACATTAGGGTTAAAAAAAATCGAAAGATACAAGACCATCCAACACGGTTGTGTTGCTCCTTTGTTAACTTATTAAGACGTATCGAGAGATACATGACCTCCCAACATGGTCATGTTTTGACCATGTTAAATCAAGAGAAACATGGTTATGTTCCAAACTGTGTTGAAGTCAAATCTCACTGAGAGATACACAACCCTTAACGCAGTCGTGTACTAGCCTATGTTAGGCAACACAATTATTAACATGGCCGTGTTAAGCAATGGACATTATCAATATATATCAAATTACTTTTTATTTAACCAAGTTCCACACAACCGAGACAATTAGTAAAACCTAAGATAACCCAATAGATTAAGAGGAATTATGGTGGGAATAAAACATCTAGACCCGGCATTGGAAAGCCTACCTGAACCAAATGGAACCCAGATATTCACATTTTATCTTTATTTATTTGTTTTTACATTTTAGTAGGTACATTTTGTTGGTTTTTACAAAAAGACGATCAAGCACATTAGCAATTGGTTTGTGAATGGATCACGGTCCATTATGAACCAAATTAAACCTACAAAGACAAGTGGAACCTACCTTCATTTCATTTACATTTTATCTTGAGAAGAACCGGCCATCTTCACTCTCTTTCACATGGAGAATCAGTTCTTCAAGTGACTCATAGGACCAGCTTTTAACTATTTGGCATTGTTGTAATTTCTTTGTTTTAGAGTAGGGTATAAATACTTGCTAATTAGGTTTTGTAAGGGACTTTTGAACATTATATTCAGCTGCCATTTCACGTGAAAGGGTGTTTTTCTTTTCACACATTGCTCTTCTCAATTCTACTCTAGGATTGTGGCGAGTGGACTTGATTTTGTTGTGCTTAACATCAACAATTCCAAGTCATTTCTAATTCCAACTAGTGAGTAACATCTAGTAAGGAATTGGATCTTCTTCTCTCTTCTTTGATGTCAAAATTAGGGTTCATCATAATTAGGGTTTCACGCCATTTTGAGTACTTATCATTCAATTAAGTCCTAAATTGCATTGTGTACTTGTAATCGATCTTTGAAGCGCATTAAAATTTGGTATCAGAGCACGATTTTGATAAGGGAATTTTGTGATTTTCAATTTGGGGATTTAGGGTTCTTGTTCTTCCATTTCATACTTAAAGTTATTTGAAGTTGAATTGAAGAAATTATGTGTGATTGTGTCGTGACATACTTTGTTGTTGCAGAATTGGAAGTGGAATTTTAGAATTAGTCCATTGTGATCATCATCTTGTGTGAGCTCCTTGTGTGTGGAAGAAGGGGAAGTTATTTGAATTTGAATTCCACAATTGGAATTCCATAATTTGAAGTAGTTGTGGATTTGTGTCGTGTGTTTCCTTTTGGTTTCGGAAGTGGAAGTATAATTTTTTTTAGATTTGCATTGTGATTGTTCATCTTGCTGTGGAGAATTAGAAAATATTTTGAATTCAAACTCAATCATTACTTGTAGAGTTATTGTGTATTAATCACTTTAAATACACTTTCACTAAGTTGGAATCATTTGCTTGCCGTGTGGAGTTAGTGTCCATATTTGCTTCCATTTGTCTTTTGTTGCCGTGATCTTTGGAGGGAGTTGTGTGTGAGGTGTGGTTGTGTTGCCGTAGTGTGTTGTTGTGTTAAGAGCACTGTGGGTGTGTGTAAGTGTGTTGTAGTGATTGAACCATGTAGGTATGGCATGAGGTTGTGTGTAGAATGTGAGGTGTGTGTTGTTGTCTAAGGTGTGTTCTTTTGTTGTGAGTGTGCCGTGAGTTGGTGTTGAGTGATTAAAAAAAAATTCAAAATCATGTCAAATGATAGTGTAAATGGTGGGATTAGCAATGAGGCCAATAGTTAGGTTAGAGGAGGTCAACAGCCTCTGTTGTAGGTGGAAGAACATTAGAGGAATAGTTGTAGGATCTTACCACTATTGTTGCTACATTGGCAACACGGGTAAATGAAATGACGATACCACAACCACCAGTAGCAAACCTTCAGGCACCCCCACCTCAGGTAGCCCATCAAAATGCTGGCAAGGAATGAGCTATTGGAGGAAATAGGGGCAAGAGAATGGAGGGAGATTATCACGCTCTTAGGGAAGAAAGAGATGATAATTTTGAGAATGAGCCTTACCTAAATTGGGAGTTCAGACCACCTTAGGGATTAGAATATGTGAAATTGCAATGCCTTCATTTGATGGTAGGGGTTCTACAGATGATTATTTAAATTGGGAGGATAAAGTTGAGGGCCTATGCTATGAGATTGATGATCACACTTGGGTTCATCTTGCAGCTATGGAATTTACAGGCTATGCCTCCTTATGGTGGAAAAATCTTGTGATTAGTAGACAAAGAGATGTGAGGCTGATATACATACCTGGCGAGAAATGAAATGGGTATTAAGAAAAAGGTTTATACCTGAAGATTACAAGTAGGAGCTATTTATGTATCTCCAAACACTGAGGTAAGGAGGCAAAGCAGTTGATGAGTATGTATAGGAGTTCGAGACATTAATGATTAGGTGTGGGTCAGTTGAACCTCCTGAGCAAACTTTAGCATAATTTGTGTCAGGGTTAAAGTATGAAATTGCTTGCATGGTGGAGCTCTAGAGGTATAACACACTTGATGAGGCTATCCAGCTAACCTTGAAAATGGAGATATAGAGGCGATCCAACCCTTTTCTAGTAGCGAGCAACAGGTATAGAACTTCTACTAAACCATTTTATCTTTATTTATTCGTTTTTACATTTTAGCAGATACATTTTATCGGTTTTTACAAGAAAACAATCAAGCACATTAGCTATTGGTTTGTGAATGGATCACGGTCCATGGAGAACCGATTCTTCAAGTGACTCATAAGACTAGTTTTTAACTATTTGGCATTGTTGTAATTTCCTTATTTTAGAGTAGGGTATAAATACTTGCTAATTAGGTTTTGTAAGGGACTTTTGAACATTATATTTAGTTGCCATTTCACGTGAAAGGGTGTTTTTCTTTTCACACATTTCTCTTCTCAATTCTACTCTAAGATTGTGGCGAGTGGACTTGATTTTGTTGTGCTTAACATCAACAATTCCAAGTCATTTCTAATTCCAACTAGTGAGTAACATCTCGTAAAGAATTGGATCTTCTTCTCTCTTCTTTAACGTCAAAATTAGGGTTCATCATAAGTAAGGTTTCATGCCATTTTGAGTACTTATCATTTAATTGAGTCCCAAATTGCATTATGTACTTGTAATCGATCTTTAAAGCACATCAAATTAGGAGAGTTATATTATGTTTAGATTAATACTAAGAATGATGTCTTGATGATTATATAGATATCAACTTAGCATAAGTTTGGGAAAAAAAGTGCTTAAGGCTAAGATTCTAGGTACATGTTTATTTTGTTTGTTGTATGTGATTCTAGGTAGCTATCCAATGGGTTATATGTCAAATAATGAAATGTTAAGGTATTATGTGAATTACTTGGAATAATGAAGTATTACAGTGATATATGAATTGAATGGGATATGTTGTTTGTACTTGACTTGGCCTTAGGGCCTGTAGTGGCAAATCCCTAGAGGGCACTTTGATGATTAGTACGCCGCATTGTCCCTAGTGGAACCGTGTATTGAAATGATCTAAGGCAGATTAGGGTTAGATGGGGCCTATAGTGGCAGTTCCCTTTAGGTTTAGATGAGGCTCATAGTGGCAATTTCCACTAGGACAAATGTTGTGTGTACCGAGTCATGAGTACCCCTATGTATTATAATTCATTTTGGTATTGATTTGTAAGTTGAATGGTGAATGTGTTGTGGATAAATGTTGTACATATTGATGTGCTTAAGAATCCTAATTCACAAGCACAAGATACAAATGATTAATCAATCACACAAATAATCAATTGGACTCAAAATTAACGTGAATTAAAGGATGAACAATCTCAAATGGTGTAAACCAAATTAGAAGTACTATAAGGGAATTCCAATACCAATCTATTACAAGGAACAAGGCAATTCCAATCTCTATAATTGGCTTATAATCCTAGCAATACATGAACCCTAATTTGGCCTGAAAAAACAAATAAAAGGATCAACCAACTAACACTAGATATTACATGCTAGTAATAATAGGATGCAACTTAGAAAATCTTGATATAACTCACAAGAATTCCAAGCCAAACTCACCACAATTTCCAAAGAAATTGATAAGAGTAGGTGCTAGCAAGAGGGGGACTCTCATGGCAAGTGTTTGTATTTTTATCAAATTATCAAAAAGCTTCATAAAAAACCTTAGTTAGCAAGTATTTATACTTACTCTTATTAGGATAAAACAAACCAAAAAATTACAAAGTTGCCACTAGTGGCCGGTTTCAAAAATCAAAATTACAAGTACAAAATAAACAAAATGGCTGGTTCTCATAGCAACAATTACATATTCAAATGGTTTTCAAGTGGTCAATTCTTCAATTCATGTGAACAATTTGTTGGACCATTGGTTTTCTATTTCATCACCTACTACGGCCTTACCAGCAATATATTATGTGAATGAGTTTAGGACAGTCTCAATGGTGGAGCCCTTACTGGAATAATGGGCATTTGTTTTTCCTTTACATTTGTCTACGTCTAACAATATGTATCAAGGAAGAAACATAAGCTCGGCTCCATGCTTCAACAGGTATATAAGACAAAACTGGTATAATGGCTGCATGTTTTCATGCGACTAATAAGGTTAGTCCATGTACTAATGTATAGTATAATAGCCGCCATTAGATTGATAACTTTTCTAAGCTATATTTAGACTACTTTTATTGCCAATTGGGGTGCTCTCCAGAGTAAAGTTAAGACGCACAATTCACTCGTATCCTCATGGTTACTGAAAAAGAAAATCAAGACTTTTGTTGTTCGACCCTAACAACATGTTCTCTTTTCATTTCATAAGTACTTTTTTTTTTCTTTCCTTTTCTTTCTTGTGATCACCATGAAGGAGGCGCAATTTCAACCAAATCTATCTTACAATCAATATTCATACCATTACACTAAAAAAGTCTTGATTATCCATAAATATTTTAAAATTTTAATTTAAAAGCTTAATCTAGTTGAAGCTTTATTTGGTTTACTATGATTAGAACTTCAATTTACTAAGAATCTAATTTCACCATTTGATCATAAAAATAAATTAGAAATCTAGTTACTTAAGAATCTTATTCCTTAAAATCCATTGAATCACATTCCTTTTTACCCAATTATTAGAACTTCATCTTTTAATTGAATTATCCTTTCACACTTTTCCTAATTTTATTTTGTGACGTTTGCTAAATCTTTAGTTAATCTACGGTATTGTTTTGTAGATTTGAAACTTTGTTTCAACAAGAAAGTATGTGTACTGCAAATTTGAAACTTTGCTTGAACAAGTCATAGTCTAGCTTCGGCAAAATTTCCTATATTGCATCAACACGAGTGTAGTAGCAAGAATGATATTGAACGTTGTATGTATTCTATAATATATGGTTCTAAATATTTTATATACAAATTTAAATATTCATAATTATTAAATAAACAAAAAAATAAATAAAATAAAATTGAGGGTAGTTGTGTAAATAAGATTAGAAGACGAGGGTACTTTTGTCTTTTCTTGACAAGACTATATATAAGTGAAGTAACCTAAGGTTCTCCTATGGTAGCCAAGAGTGAGACAAGGAGAGAGAACTCATTTAGGTCAAACCTAAGGCGATCTAAAGAGACATCGCATCACAACAAACAAGTAATGGTTTTCATTTTATAACCAAAATCTATTCTAACAATGGAACTTCAAGATCACAAATTTACCTTGGTCATTTATAGGAATCGAGTTTAAGGATGAATTGAACAAGCATGAAAGTTGTTAGATTTAAAGTTTTAAGTGAGTTGAATCAAATAAGGAATTCTAATTCATATTTTTAGATTTACTTAAGCTTAGGATTAGAAAATGAGTAGATTAAATGAATTAGTGTAGAAAAAAATTAAGGTTCAAAAAATAAATCGAAAGATACAAGGCCATCCAACATGGTCGTGTTGCTCCTATGTTAACTTATTAAGATGTATCGAGAGATACACAACCTCCCAACATGGTCGTGTTTCGAACGTATTGAATCAAGAGAAACACGGCTGTGCTCAAACCGTGTTGAAGCTAAATCTCACTAAGAGATACACGACCCTTAATACAGCATGTACTAGCCCATGTTAGGCAACACGACCTTCAACATGGCCATGTTAAGCAATGGACATTATCAATATATATCAAATTACCTTTTTATTTAACTAAGTTCCACATAACCGAGACAATTAGTAAAACTTGAGATAACCTAATAGATTAAGAGGAATTAGGAGAGTTATATTATGTTTGGATTAGTACTAAGAATAATGTCTTAATGATTATACATATATCAACTTAGCTTAAGTTTGGGATAAGAAGCGCTTAAAGGCTAAGATTCTAAGTACGTGTTTATTTTATTTGTTGTATGTGATTGCTAGGTAGCTATCTAATAAGTTATATGTGAAATAATGAAATTTAAGGTATTATGTGAATTACTTGGAATAATGAAGTATTACAGTGATATATGAATTGAATGGGATATGTTGTTTGTTGTTAGCTCAGCCTAAGGGCCTGTAGTGGCAGATCCCTAAGGGGCACTTTGATGATTTGTACGTTGCATTGTCCCTAGTGGAGTCGTGCATCAAAATGATCTGAAGTAGATTAGGGTTAGATGGGGCCTATAGTGGCAATTCCCTTTAGGGTTAGACGGGGCCCATAGTGGCAGTTCCCACTAGGACAAGTGTTATGTGTACCAGGGTCATGAGTACCCCTATGTGTTATAATTCATTTTGGTATTGATTTGTAAGTTAAATGGTGAATGTGTTGTGGATAAATGTTGCATATATGCATGTGCTATTATTGTGGTATGTCATGTGCATGTGGGTATGGTACTCATGTACTGAGCTTAGGCTTACCCCTCTTCCTATATATATATATATATATATATATATATTTAGCTATAGTAAAGAATGACAAACAACTAGAGTATAATGAAAATGAGAACTTGGTGAGACATTACTTAGATGAGATGGGACGAGAACACTATTATTATGTAGAGGAAGAGTGATAGGAATTCTGAATATTTGTAATTTGATGTTTATTAATTAAATTGAAGTTATGGAGATAAATTGTAACTTAAGATTTTGTTGTTATTAAATAATGAAATTTGGAATGACTCATCTAAGAGTCATTCATTTGATTATAGTTATAGTAGTATGATGGATAATGTATATGATCAGTTTTGATGCATTATGCAGTTTTAAAGCCTTAGTATATTGCTTGGTAGTAGTGACATGTGGTAGGCTGTGATGCTCTAGGTTCTAGGGTATTACATATTCTCTATAGTAACCGTAATATGAAGAAAGAAATGAAACACATCTATTGTATGTGCCCTTTAGAGTAACAATACATAAGGAGTAAACAAAAAACTCTTTAACAACTTTCTATTATTGAAAATTAAAATGTTAATCCATTGTACAACTATTTACATTAACTACATTATGCCATCTACTAATAAAATATTGCCATATGGAATAATAATAATAATATTATTATTAAACTTTCACATCCCCCCGCAAGTTGGATCATCCTTGAGACCGAACTTGAAACATAGTTGTTGAAGATGCAAACCAGATATGGGCTTAGTAAGAATGTCGACTAGTTGCTATTGAGAAGTAAAACATGATGTACTAAGAAATCTTGAGTTGATGTGATCACACATAAAATGTATGTCTATATCTATATGTTTTGTTCTTCCATGCAAACAAGGATTGTTTGCAATCATTAGGCTAGATTTGTTGTCACATGCTAGTCAAATTGGAAACGAAATGGGATCTGTAAGTCTCTAAGAGTAAAAGATATCCAAAGAAGTTCCATAGTTGTAGTTGCTAAACTTCTGCATTTAGCTTCGATTGTTGAACGTAGAAACCGCGGTTGCTTTTTTGTTTTCCAAGATACTAGAGCATTTCCTAACATCATAAAATAACTTGAAATGGATTTTCTATGTTCACATCGGAGCCCCAATCCGAGTTAGAATAACCATGTAATTGCAGCGCGTTTTTGGTAGGATAAAAAACTCCTAATGTAGCAAAACCCTTGAGATATTTGAGCAAATGAAATATTGCTTGAAGATGTGGCTGTCTAGGATGAGACATGAATTGACTTAACATGTGGATTGCAAAAGTTATATCAGGTTGTGTGATGGTGATGTATAATAAATAACCAACTAATCTTTTGTAGAATGAAGGATTAGAAAGAAAATCTCTTGTAGTGTTGTCAAGATTTAAACTATGTAGCAGTAGAAACGAGACAAACTTTGCTCCGGATATGCCTACATCTTGTAGAACATCTAAAATAAACACGTATCGACTTAGAAGGATGCCTTGATCTGTTCAACATAATTCTAAACTAAGAAAAAACCATACAGCTCGTAAATCTTTGATGGTGAAGGCTTCATGAAGTCATTGTTTGATTTGAGATATGAACTTTTCATTTAATCCTATGATTAACATGTCATTTGCATAGAGTAAAATGAACACATTTCCATCTGAGCCTCGATATGTAAATAATGAATAGTCATGCTTTGATTGACAAAATCCAAGAGAAATGACAAACATTGAAATTTCTATGTTCCATTAATGAGATGCCTATTTGAGTCCATAGAGTGACTTCTTCAAAAAATAGACTTGACTAGGAAGAGCTTTATCATATCCTTCTAGGGGTAGCATATATATATCCTCACCAAGAAAACCATGTAAAAATGCGTTATTCACATTTATTTGATGTAAATTCCAATTATATGTAGTAGAAATAGCAATTACAATGAGCATAGTGCCTAGCTTTGCTATAGGTGAAAAGGTATCATGATAGTCTTTGCCTTCGATTTGTGTAAATCCTTTAGGAACAAGTTGAGCTTTATACCTTTCTATTGTACCATCCAGTCTATATTTTGTTTTATAAACCCATTTATATCTTATTGGTTTCTTTCCTTTTGGCAAAGATGTTAATTCCCAAGTATCATTACTTTCTAATGCAATTAGTTCATTTTGCATTGCAATTTGCCATTCTTTATACATAGATGCTTCTAATAATTTCATGGTTCTTGACTAATTAATACATTAACTAGATATGCTACATATTCAGTTGGATATGTAGTAAAATTGTTGATGTCAAAGAGGGGATATGTAGAATTCGATTTGGTTTTTATGTCCATGTTAGACGAATCGATAATATTAGCCTTTTAAGCTAAGTATACAAAGTTCTTTAGCCATGATGGAGTTTTCTTTTATCTAGATGACCTTCGTAAATTAGGATGACTATTAATAGAATGAAAACTTATTTTAGAATTAAAAGGATGAGGAGAAATAGATTGATTAGGTGCAAGTACTAAGCTATTCATTTGTGTATTAAAAAAATTAGATCTAGTCGTGTTGTTTAGACCAGAATTTTGAACATCAGTTGATGAAGTTTCAAACAAAATACTATTTTTGACAGCTGACTCTGTTTTATTAAAATTATACTATATTTTCTTTAAAAGGAAATTTATCTTCAAAGAAAATAATATCACGCAATATAATTATTTTCTTTTGAGTTAAACTATAAACTTTATAACCTTTTTGTCCTTGTGCATATTAACTCCTCTAGCTTCAAACTTAACACTAGGATGAGGATGTTTAGCTATGTAACATAAACATCCCATAATTCTTAAATGATCATAAGATGGTGGTTTTCCAAATAAAATTTCATGTGGTGTTTTCCAATTTAAATTTTCTACTAGCATTGTATTAATTAAGTAGCCATAAGAATACATTCATCCCAAAATTCTTTTGGTAAGTTAGCATGAATCCTAAGGGCTCAAGCAGTATCTAATAAGTGTATATTTTCTTTCAACTCAACCATTTTGCTGTGGTGTGTATGTAGTAGTTCTTTTATGATCAATTCCTAAGTTTATGAAAATTGTTTGACATGAATTAGATAAAAATTCCAATCCATTATTAGTCCTAATAAAGTTTGGAATTATATGAAAATGATTTGAAACATATGAAAAGAAATTTCTTATCATCAAATATGTTTGACTTTTATGATGAAGTAAGAAAGTCCAAGTTGATCTAGTGAAATCATCAACTATTGTTAAGAAGTATCAAGCTCTTGAAATTGAAATAAAATTGTAAGGACCCCAAATACCTATGTGTAAAAGCTCAAAAGAAAAACTAGATGTATAAGAGCTTCTAGCAAACGGTAACCTATGAAATTTTGCCAATTGACAAACATTACAAAAGAAATTTTGAGGCTTGAGATTTTTGCATAAATTTAGATGTTAAAGCTTATAAAAAGAAGCATACCCCAAACGAGCATGTACAATTTGAACCTGATTTTGACGATCATTATGAGCAGAAGAAATTCTAGTAGTCTAATCACATTTATTTGTTTGTTCACTATTCTTACTACAGCAACTTGTAGAATTACGGTAACTAGAATTGCAGTTTTGTTGCATACATTTACTACATCAACCAATTGGACAACCGTAGATATTATTGTTGCAATAAGAAGAATTAAGGATAAATAGATTGTTTACCTTATTAGACTGATTACAATTGCTATTAATACTAGAAATACTAAACAAATCTAATTTCTTTTTATCAGTTCCATAAGATGATCCTTCTAAGCTTGAGGATTGTAGTAAGTATAACTTACTCATAGCTTTAGCTATTACTACTTTGTACATTCGGTTTTGGTGCTGAAATATACATCCAGATAAAGTAAAAATTGCAATGAGATCTTGGTTTTTAATTAAGTTTTGAACATAAAGAGGATTGTGTGTAAATTTCGGTATATAAAACACATCACGAAAAACTAAGAATGGTGAAATAGAAACCATCCTTGCCTTATTTACCGTAATCCACCTTCCATCAGATAGATTAACCTTAATGGGATTCTTAAGATCAGAAACATCGTGAAGTATGTATAAAAAGGAGTTATGTGATTTATGGCACCCATGTTAACTATCTAAGAATGTATGCCATTATTAGAAATATTGAAACAAATTTTTTAATCAAATGTACCTACAAAGCAGACATTATTCACCATGACTTTCTTCTATTCCTTTTTCTTCTTCATCAATCGAAACATTTCTTGACACATACTCTAAATCATCCTTTGATCATTTGTATCAAACTGTTCTTCTCCTTTTCCAAATCTATATCTTGATTAAATAGAGAACTCAAGTCGCTGTGGTTCACCTCAAAATTTGCAACATTTCTAGAAAACTTCAAATATTTTCCTTTTTACACTCTTTTCCCTTTAAACCATTCCAAGTATCCCATAATTTGAAAGTAATTTTCTATTGAATGTCCTTCGGTTTTGCAATGTTTGCAAAAAGATTTAACTTTGTTCTTTCTTTTGTCAACAGAAATTCCTCTATTTTAGATGTTGAACATTACTCCATCAACATCAGATGAAAACACTGATGTTATTTGCCTTTGTTTCTCAATTTTTGTACCAAATAAAAGGCTTTGTTTATTGTTGGAATGGGATCCATTGACAATATCTGATTCCTTACCCCCATCGTATATTTCATTTAAACCCATCAAGAACTGCATGAGTTTACTTTTTGGTTTGAAGTCCAAATATATTTCTTTGATGTTACATGAACAACCTATCATTACATCGCATACGCACTTAGGACAGCATTTGTAGCTATTGCAATTCATCCCAGCATTTTTATAATTTATTGTAATAAATTCCTACTGTCTGATTTCCTTGTTTCAAATTACATATCTCATGTTGTAATTGAAACACTAAAGGACCATTTGAAACATTGTATTGTTCTAGAACTTCCTCCCATAATTGTTTTGCGATTGTGTGTAAAGAAAGCTCTGCAAAATTTCACTAATCATCGAGTTTAGTAGCTAACAACATACCATGTAATCACACCTTAACCACTTTATGAAATCTGATGACGACTCTATTGGCTTCAAGATTGTACCATCTATGAAACCAAGTTTCAATTTTGCTCCAAGACCCATCTTTATAGATCTACTCCATCTTCAATAGTTACTTCCATTAAAGACTAAATTTCCAATAGCCATTCTAGGATTATCTAAAACTACAAGGAATAATGGATTTGTAATTGACGAATCCCTAACTACAGAATTTCAAATACTAGCAAAATTCATGATTTTCGATCTTCAAGAATGAATCTTTGCCACTTGCTCTAATACTATGTGACGTTTGCTGAATCTTTTATTTATCTGCAATGTTTTTCTGTAGATTTGACACTCTATTTCAACAAGAAAGTATTTGTATGTAGATTCGAAACTCTGCTTCAACAAGTCATAGTCTAGCTTTTGCAAAATTCCCTATATTGCATCAACACGAATGCTAGTAGCAAGAATGCTATTGAACGTTGATGTATTTTCCGTAGTAACAATAATATGAAGAAAGAAATGAAGCACATCAGTTGTATGTGCCCTTTTGAGTAATAGTACACAAGGAATAAACAAAACACTCTTTAACAACTTTCTATTATTGAAAATTAAAACGTTAATCCGTTATACAACTATTTATATTAACTACATTATGCTATCTACCAATACAATCTTACCATGTGGAATAATAATAATGATAATAATACTAAACTTTTACATATTTACTCTCTCTCCACTTCCTTCTTTGTGTGTGTATATTTCTCTCCCTTGTTTTCATTATCAAATGTTCACATCAAATGAATCAAATAAAATAATGGCATACTTTGCATGTATTCTTTATAAATTACCAAAAATGGCTTAATAATTGGATTTCTAAGAATTCAAATTCTAGGAATTGGATTTTTAGGAGTTTAATTTTAAGAATAAGATTATAAGATTAGAGACCAAACCATGCCTCAATGCATGCATATTGTATATTTGATTTAATGTTTAGTATATTCTCAATTCTTTATAATTAGAAAATAAACTCCTGATGTAGCTTTTTTTTTATTTTATTTTTTGAAAAGATATTTTATGTCTGATCATGTAAACCCTTTTCATCTTCACATGAAGCAACTTAAATGCAAAATGCAATACAAAAATCCCCAAATTGCCTTTCAAGACTTGAAAATAGACTTCCTTGAAGCTTGCTTTAAGGGATAGTTGAAAAATGACCTTACTCTCACTTAGGGTTGTTTTTAGAATTGAACGAAATTGATCCAAACCCAATCAAACTACAAAACACAAGTCTTTTATATTTACATTCAATTTGTAGTTTAGTTTAGAGATGGGGGATTGAATTGAACCAAACTACTTTAACCTAAACCAAACAACTTCTTAAAAAAAAAACAAAAAAAAGGAAAAGAAAAGCGATTTGTTTTAATTTTTGAATGCTAACAAATAAGCCCAATCATGCAACCCTTATGATTAAAAGAAAAAAGTAGCTCATCCCTAACTTTAAGACATTGACACTCAGTCTCCTAGTTCCTTATGCCTCCACTTGTTCTTCATTTCATTCTTACACATACCAATCTTCAAATCATAATAGACTCTTATTCTTAGTTCTCACTTTTATTGAGCTCATTTTTTTACCTCATCTCCATCTCAATTTCTTACTTTGTGATAGGGATCAAATTTATACAGGACCAATCACCAGAGCACGAGTTAAGGGATTACAAAATATAGCAATGAGGGTCCTCCATGAACAATTAAACCTTAAGGATGTTGATTTAGTATCTACTTTTACATTATATAACTATTGTGCATTCCAGTAGATACATTTATCAGTTTTATAGGATGGCAAATAAAATATGCTAAGGACCAACTTGTGGGACATTCTTGGACTCACATCCAACGATCCAGAATATGTTCAATTAAAGTGAAGAATCAGTCACTTGAAGATCATTTGTACTTGTAATTTGTTGCTTTTGGAACTAGCCACTTAAGTAGCTTATTTGTAATTTTGTGTTATTTTTTACCCTAATTGGAACAAGTATAAATACTTGCTAACTAGGGTTTTGAGGAAACTTTTGAACATTTTTTAAATCAAAGACTTTCTTTGCCATAAGGTTGGTCCCTTGCTTGCAAAAGTCTCCTATCAATTTCAAAAGTAAAATTGTGGCAAGATCAACTTGAGTAGCTTGTGAGTAATATCAATCTTTCTCTTGATATTTTTTAAATTGTATTTAGTACGTCATATCTAGGTGCAATTTGTTGGTGACTTGTTGTTATCCATGTGAATTAGGGTTTATCCATTTCGAATTTGAATCATTTCATTTGAGTGGAATTCTAGTTCATTTCTATTGTGATCCATTGCTACTTATACAATTGCTTTGTTCCATATTTCAATTTAGCATCAAACCTTTGAAATCTTGTGAATTAGGGATCATTGGTAAAGTTAGTGATCATGCTAATTATTGATTGGATTTTGTTGATCACGCCATTCGTAGATGTGTTTACAATTCAATTAGTAAGGCACATCACTGTGTCAAAGTGTCACTCCTATCTCTCAATCTCTTCCTAGTCTTTATACTAGCAAACATTGGCAATTTGTAAGTGTATAGCTCTTTTCTCCTCTCAACTTGTTTATTATGCAATATAGATGATCTAGTAAGGAATTTATTAGACAGGTTCAAGCTAAGCTTCTTTTAGTGGAATTATCATTCATAGTCCTTTTACTTTTTATATGCATATATGTGGTTGTGGTCTAATTGTTGAGGTTTCTTTTTTTCTTTTTCTTTTTTTTTTCTTTTCTTATTAATTGCACAAGTAAAAGTTAAGGAAAATTATAAGTAAGGAGATCAATATTCACGGTCAAATTCAAATCATAGGATTGAACTTTCAAGTGGTTAAAATAAATGATCAATATTATGTTAAATGGTTTAAATAGAATAACTCGTTATTGTCTTGTAAACGTAATACACCAACTCAATTTAATAGTACTATAACAATGCCATAACTAGATCCTCTCTATTTAAAATATTTAATATAATGTTGATTTTTTTATTTTTAATTTACTATTTAAACTTTATTCCAAACATTTCACTTATGATTTTCTCATAAAATTACAATGTGTGTTGTAAACTAAGAATTGTAATAAAAATAGTCAGATTTCTCAAAAGTGGATTAAATATAATCGAATTGAGCCAAACCATATCTAAAGTGATCTAGTTTAAAATTTTAAACTGTTGAAAGCAGTTTGATTTACCAGGGGTCTGAACCAAACTGATGAATACCCTTTCACCTCGTGATCTGCATAGGTTAAATCATTGGCCAATCTTCAGCATTCTGTGCAAGCTTGGTGTTACTCATAGAACGCCTTTGACCAACGACCTAAATCAAAATGTTAGCAAAATACTACCAATTTTTTTATAACGCTTCGTCGGTAACACTAAAACAACTAGTTCATTCAATAATAAGAAATTTATTCGATAACAGTCAACATCAACTTTAGTCATAGGTAATTACAAAACATAACGATTTCCTCAGAACTTCATTATACTTTCTAGATGTAACTGCAATTATTAATGTTAATGCATACTGTATTATAATAAGATAGAAATTTATAATTATATCTTTTAGGATTTGGAAAGATCTACTAAAAGCAAGTAAATTATAAACGAATGCAAGTCGCAAGATAGTGCACAAGTTTAAGCTTATTAATGTCCAACCTCTTCTCGTCTAACTGATTGGTTCAAGAAAAATTTCTCTGCCTGCTCCATTTACGAAAAGACCCTCCTCCGCCCCCACCCTAAATAATTGCCATCTTAAAACTCTATTAAATTTGCAATTACATCGATTTGGGGTTATGGCAAGCTGATTTCCCGCTATATATATATAGACACGCGTGTGTGTGTTAATAGTATGACCCTCAATTATTGAAAGCATTCTCGTAATTGTTGTTCATCGGGTCTAATAATCAAAATCAAATTATGTATATACATAATTATATTATATACATGGGCCTTGCTAAAACCACTTGCTACCATAATAACGACAATTAATAAGCCTATTTTTGTGTTTTTAATACTCTCATTTTTCTTTTGATTTTTCAATTTACTAAAACCCCTTACTACCTTAGATAATCCCATTCACTCCTAAATGACTGCCGACTATCATAGATAACTTCCACTTTGTATTAAGCGTCATGATGGTGCTCATTAGTGTTCCACCACTTACACTTAAATAAGAAAACCCATTTATTTTGAATATTAGAAAACTCATATATATCAGTTGAAACACTATAAAACTCCATTGATGAATGCATGTCTCCTTGGTTTCCTTCTAAAAGTACTCCACTATTTTGGGTCTTCTTTCAACTATCAAAATCGAAAGTGTGATACTGAATGCTGTTATATATTAATTTGTTGTGTCTCTTGCAACACGAGTCAAGTCCAATTGATAATGCATATAAGACACTTACAACCGAATCTAAACTTTCGTATAATGTGCTCATTGCAAAAATCTCAAGCAACTTAGCATCATAATCCACTTACAAGAAGTTCTCTTGTGTAAGAGTAACATTTACCTTTTTCATGAACCATTGACCAAATTCCCGTTTGTGGTGTTGATCAATGTCATCATCATATTGTGCACGTAAGATACATATATGTTCCTTGAAACACACATCGAAATTTAAATGCAAACATATTTCACATTATTCCCCAGAGTTTAAAATACACTAATCCATGCTTATTTTAAATAAGGTTGAACCTTGAAACAATTGTTAATGAAATACGCTTGGCTAATTCTACCTCTTCATCTGAATAAGGCCATGTATGTGGGAGAAGAAATAAAACCAACCTTATTTCTAAAGACACCTATGCCACCTTCTTCCATGGTATCACAATACTAGGATGATTGAAAATTGTCTCAACACCTTGTAAATGGAGGGAGCACCATGTGAAGCATTCATGTACAATGTAAGCTTTTGCTATGGAGCCCTTTGGAAAAGTCTTGTATCTAACAAACTCCTTGAGAAAGCCTAAGTATCTAAATTTAACAAAATAAATGAATGATGAAGGGTTGAATAATACTTATAAAATATTACCTTCTACATATACATTCATACCTTTCTATGGGATGCATCCATTGATATGCAATAGGTTCGACAAGCAATACTTTGTTAGGCAAGTGTATAGCTAAATGCACCATCACATCAAAGAAGGCTAGAGGAAAGATCAATTCTAATTTACACAATATGGTAACAATATTGCTTTGCATTTGCTTTACCTCATTGACATTGAGAATCCGTTTGCATAACTTCTCAAAAAATGAACTAAGCTTAGCTATAACTATCGCAACATCATTTGGCACCATGCCACGAACACCCACAGGTATCAACCTTTGAAGCATCACATAGCAATCATGGCTCTTCATCCCGAAAGCTTTGTGCTCGACTCATTCACACACCTACCGATATGTGATGCAACTCCATCAGTAAGCTGACACCCTTTAAGAATTGATAGAATCTTCTCCTTTTTATAGGACTAATGTATAACTAGAAAGTGGCATTGAATACTTGTCATTACCTTGCTTCACCAAATGTAATTCCTTCCTAATACTAAGGTCCTCCATATTAAGTCTAGCCTTGTAAGTGTCCTTTGTTTTGCCATCAATCCTAAGTATAGTACCAATAACATTGTCACATATATTCTTCTCAATGCATGACATCTAAATTATGTCGCAACATTAGCTTTGACCAATATGGAAGTTGAAAGAATATTGACCTTTTTTTCCAATTAAGCTCTTTAGGAGGACGAACTTTTCTAACCTTGGATGCTTGCCCATGCACACATCATTTATGAATTGCAATTTGTGGATAATTTCCTCACCAGAATATTCTTGTAGAGTTTCACAAGTGTCACAACTTCCATCAAATTTTAAGTTATGTCTCCATCTATGGTCCTTAGGAAGCCACATTCTATGACCAGTGTATCCAATCTTTCCATTGAGCCTCATTGATGGTGTTTGATCTTGGCATATTGGACAAGCATTATACCCCTTTGTGCTCTACCCTAATAGGTTTCCATATGCTGGAAAGTCATTTATAGTCTACATTAAGTTTGCATGCATGTTGAATGTCATCTTTGAAAAAGCATCATATGTGTGTAACCCATTATCCTAAAGATCCCTCAACTCTTCAATCAATAGTTGCAAGAAATGTCAATCTCATTACCAAGTGCCTTGGGTCCTAGAATTAACATTGACATCATCAAGTACTCTTTCTTCATATACATCCAAGGAGGCAAGTTGTATGCCAAAAGCACTACTGGCCGCATACTATATGATTGGCTTATATTCCCAAATGGATTGAAACCATCACTGGCTAGGCCTAATCTAACATTACAAGCATCTATTGCAAACTCAGAAAACGCAATGTCGAAATTCATCCAAGTTAACCCATCTGTAGGATGACTCATTAAATTTTCTCTTCTCTTATGTTCCTCCTTATGCCAACACATTTTTTAGGCAATTTTAGAATTCGTGAAAAGGCGTTGCAACCTAGGCTTTATGGAAAAGTAACGTAAAACTTTATGAGGAATGGCTTTCCCAACTCCACTAGATACCTTATAACTCTAGGTACCACAAGTGGGACATTGCTTTAAATGGTCATTATCACCCTAAAATAAGCAACAATCATATTTACATACATGAATGTAATGACAACCCATGCCTAACCTGTGCAAGTACCTATTTGCAAAATAATAAGACTTAGGAAGAGACTTGTCGTTGGGCATTGCATCTTGTAGAAGTTGGAGAAGCATGTCAAAGGACTTGTTGCTCCACTTATTGTACATCTTCAAGTGGAGAAGCTTCACTATAAATTCAAACTTAGATAACTTGCAACCTGAATAAAAGCTCTTCTTGTGAGTAAACTCTTAGCCCATCTAAAAAATCCTGCGAAATATCAATACCACCTCCAAGAGATGAATCTTCATCTTCATTGTTGATGAAGGCTTCCACATATTCAAGCATCTCATCAAGTCCACTTTTATCATCATATCCCACCCCTACACATTCTTCCTCCATAAACGGTCCTACTTCCCATTCTCTATGTCACCTCCTACCTCGATCTACTAGAGTTAATTCAATACTGGGCTCCTCTCCATGATAAATCTAACACTACTAGGTTATATCTACCCCATCTATAAGTATGTGAGCTCTGATCACATGTAGAGGATGCAACTTATCATTTAAGCATTTCTTACATGGACAATTTATTCTCGTGTTCACCCCATACTTCAAGCATATGTACACAAAAAGTACTCTACACCATGTTGATACTCCTCAAACTTAATGTCTTGAGTCATCCAACTCTTATCCATGCAAATAAATATGACTCCAAAAGAATGTATAACACTATGACACCTAAAAATGTACAGATAATGAATGAGAACAGAGTGAAATTCTAGCATTTAATCATTTGATTAAATATCTATAATTGGGCACCTACTTCACTCAAAACATGTATAGGGAAAAGTGAAAATTTCTTCAATGTGGCAATTGTAAAAGATTATGCTCTAGCTCCTTATATTATTGTCAATTATCACAAAAAGTAATAATAATAATGATCAAACTAAAGCTTATTGTAACAAGAATAGTTACATTAAGTCTACTAGATAAATAAACATACAGTAGCCACCGCAATATATAATTGGCAGTAATATAATTTTCTGGTCAAGTAAAAGAGGAAAAAGTGTGTAGAACCAATGTACACCTAAGCCTAAACTTGAGCAAATTTTTTTTTCCCCTGCAACTTTTTAATGTCTTATTCAAGCAATTAAACAACCTACCATATATAACTATTGTTATGGAAGAGTCACCGATCCAAGCTCAAGAGCCAAGTCAAGAAGAAGATCAAGTGGCTAAGGATGAAGTTCAAGGGGTTTCAAGTACGATTAGCTTGCCTCAAGGACCAATCACGAGATCAAGAGCTAAGAAGCTACAACAAACATTGAATTCTCATTCGCAAGGCTTGGTGAAGATCACAGGTGAAGGACTTCAAGGGATTCAAAGCTTTGGGGCAAAAGAAGGCCAAAAGAACTTCAATTTGATGAAAATAGCATCGGGTGAAGATACACCAGCTCAAGGCTGCCGGCCTTGGAGTCGGCCTTGAAAACGCCGATGTTTCGGTGCATTTTCAAGGAAGGCCGCCGGCCTTGAAAAGTAGGCTGCCGGCCTAAATGGCCGGCCTTCTTTTTATGCGCACTTTTCACTTGTTTTGCGATTTCCATGTAATGTTTTAGGGTTTTCTCCTTTATATTCCGAACCTCCTCATTGTAAAACTCAGTTTTTGAGATATTGAAAATACCAAAAAGCTTATTGCTTTGTTCTTTGTGTTCTTATTTGAATACATGCTCCTAGGAACAATCAAGGAAGATTGATCGACTTCTCTTGTGGATTGTTTCGAAATTAGGGCTTTCCATAGTTCTAATTCTTAGATCATTAACCTAAGTCAAACCTAAATTCTAATCTTCTTAGGGATTGATTTCCAAATTGGTGTCGTGGGTTTTCGTATTACTGCATTGGGGGTTCACACTAATCAAAAGGGTTCTCAAGGCGTGATTGCGAAGGTTTTCGTATCATTTGGTATCAGAGCTTTGGCTCTAGATCAGGTTATATCTTTTCTTGTTTTTGTTTGATTCTTGTTTCCCATCGTTATTTAGGATATAAAGTTGTGATCTTTATGTACTCCATTGATTAGATTGATCAAATTGTGACTTCTCATGTTCTAGGGTTTGTTCATCAATTTGGGGATTTTTGCTATTTTGATCCTTGCTTAGGATTAGTTAGTCTTCAATTGGTGTTTAAAAAAAAAAAAATTGAGTGTGAATAGTGTTCGTGAACAGTGTTCATAACCAAAAGAGAAAAAAAAAATTCTGAAATTATTTGATTGTCTTGTTTTTGCTAATCCTTGGGAACACCATATCCTTCAATCCTAGTGTAATCTTGTTTAAGGGATAGTGGGAAACACCAAATTCGCGTCTTTGTATTGAAATTCGTTGGAAATTGCTCTTGGGAGTGTGATTCGCTTAAGAACATTTAAGAGCGGGCTTGAGAGTTGTGAGGAATACCTGTGTGCTAAATATCGATTGTGAGAAACACGAGTGGATAACCCCATCAATAGAGTGCAAAAAAAAAAAAAAACACGAAAGGGAGCAATTGTGAGGAAACTCAAAAAAAAAATTGTTTAGCATTAACGTTTGTTGTTTTTGCAGGTAAAGATGACAGGTAGTGGTGTTGAAAAATCTGATAAAAGTGCAGATGATGCTTTGTTGCGTGAAGCACAACAGTCGGAGTTTAGGCGTATGACTGGCGCCATTATAGCTATGAGAGAGTCTCTAGAGCATATGAATTTGAGACTACAGGTTGTTGAGAAGAGGGAGTCAAGTACTAGTGAAGGGAATAGGGGAGGTAAAAATCCTATGCATCAAGCTGCTGAAGTGACTGATGCTAATGAATATCTGGAGGAGGATTATGAGGATAGTGCAGCCATGCTAGTCAATAGAGGAAGAAGAGGTGGTAGAGGAGTAGGTAGAGGCATGGGCACAGGAAGAGGTAGAGGTCGAATGCAGGAGAGTTACACTGCCAGTAGGGGTCGATTTGTTGATGATGTAGTAGACAGGGGTCTGGGAAGTATTAAACTGAAGTTTCCAATTTTTCAGGGTAAATCTGACCCAGAGGAATACTTGCAGTGGGAGAAGATAGTTGAGTTGATTTTTGAATGTCACCAATGTAGTGAAGAGAAAAAGGTGAAATTGGCTGTAACCCAATTTCAGGATTATGCTATATCCTGGTGGGATCAGCTGGTGACTAGCAGGAGGAGGAACATGGAGTATCCTATTGAGACCTGGCATGATCTCAAGGCTGTGATGAGAAAAAGATTTGTCCCTAGATACTTTCATAGGGAATTGATGCAGAAATTACATTTCTTGAGACAGGGTAGTAGGAGTGTGGAGGACTACTACAAGGAGATGGAGATGATCATGACGAGAGCTGATGTAGATGAGGATGAGGAAACTACCATGGGACGTTTCTTTGGTGGGTTGAACAAGGAGATCGCCGACAGGGTGGAGTTGCAGCATTATGTAGAGCTAGAGGAGATGGTACATCTTGCCATCAAGATTGAGAGACAACTCCAAGGTAGAGGGCCAAACCGGTACGTTTCCAAACCTTCTTCTAATTCTAATTCTGCATGGAGAGGTTATGGAAAATCTGATATTAAGAGTGGTAGTAAGCCTACTGTTGAGGCTTCAAAGGGAAAATCAGTTGGGGTTTCATCTGAGAAACTTAAGGTTGTTGATCAGAAAAGTAGAAATAGGGACATTAAATGTTGGAAGTGTCAGGGTGTAGGACACATTAGTCGGGAATGTCCTAATAGGCGGACCATGGTGATAAGGAATGGTGAGATTGTCACTGATGATGAGGAAAGTGACAATGAGGGTGAAGACGATGATATGCCTCCATTGGAGGATTGTAGTGATGCTGAGAGTGTTGAGGAGGCAGTGAAAGGTGACTTGTATGTAGCTAGGCGTGCACTTAACACCCAGTTGAAGGAGGATGGCCATGAAGAGCAAAGGGAAAACTTGTTTCATACTAGATGCCATGTGCAGGGGAAGGCATGTAGTGTGATTGTCGATGGAGGGAGTTGTACTAATGTGGTGAGTACACTCTTGGTGAACAGGTTGGGGCTGCCTACTGTACCACACCCAAGACCTTACAAACTTCAGTGGCTCAGCGACTGTGGTGAGGTTAAGGTAAACAGGCAAGCTCTCATTTCTTTTTCCATAGGCAAGTATAGTGATGAGGTGCTCTGTGATGTAGTACCTATGTATGCTGGTGATATCTTGTTGGGCAGACCTTGGCAATTTGATAGGAAAACCGTGCACGATGGATATCTCAATAGGTACTCATTTACTAAGGATGGAAGGAGAACCATTTTGGCACCACTGTCCTCTAAGGAAGTGTATGAGGACCAATGTAAATTAGAGAGGTTGAGAGTTGAGGCCGAAAGAAAAGAGAGGGAGAGTAGAAAAAGCAATTCTGAGGGAGTGAAGAATAAGAGTGCAACTAAAAAGTGTAATAAAAATGAGCAGAGTGAAAAGAAAGAGGGGAGTGAAAAGCAAGATGACAATCGGCCTGGAGAGAAAAGAAGTAAGAGTGTGAGTTTGATTGCTAGGGCAAGTGAGGTTAGGCATGCTTTGAGTGCCAGTAGACCTATCTTTGTACTTTTGTACAAAGGGGCCTATTTGGCCACTGACGATATTAACCCATCTATTCCTAGTGTGTTTTCTGATTTGCTGCAGGAATATGGAGATGTGTTTCCAGCGGAGATGCCCAATGGACTTCCACCAGTTAGGGGCATAGAGCATCGGATTGACTTCATTCCGGGAGCAGCCATACCCAACCGACCTGCCTACAGGACTAATCCCAGCGAGGCAAAGGAGATTCAGAAACAGGTTGAGGAGTTGCTGGAGAAGGGGTATGTGAGAGAAAGTCTAAGTCCCTGTTCAGTGCCTGTGATTTTAGTGCCAAAGAAGGATGGGACTTGGAGGATGTGTGTAGACTGTAGAGCCATCAACAAAATCACGGTGAAGTATCGTCATCCTATTCCTAGGTTAGATGATATGTTGGATGAATTGTATGGTTCTTGTTTGTTTACAAAGATTGATCTAAAATCCGGTTACTACCAGATACGCATGAAAGTAGGGGATGAATGGAAAACTGCATTTAAGACTAAATATGGTCTGTATGAATGGCTTGTCATGCCTTTTGGTCTTACAAATGCACCTAGTACTTTTATGCGACTAATGAATCATGTGCTTCGTGATTACTTAGGTAAATTTGTTGTGGTTTATTTTGATGATATCTTGCTTTACTCTAAGTGTCTGGATGATCACGTTATGCATGTGAGACTAGTTTTAGCAAAACTTAGGGAGGAGAAATTATTTGCCAACCTTAAGAAGTGTAGTTTCTGCATGGATAAGGTCAATTTTCTAGGTTTTGTTGTTTCTAGTCGTGGGGTTGAGGTTGATGAGGAGAAGGTTAGAGCCATTAAGGAGTGGCCTAGACCTAGGACTGCTAGTGAGGTGAGGAGCTTTCATGGACTTGCTGGTTTCTATAGAAGATTTATTAGAGACTTCAGCACTATAGCTGCACCTTTGAATGAGCTTGTGAAAAAGAATGTTGGATTTACTTGGGGTGATGCACAAGAACAAGCTTTTAATAATTTGAAAGATAAATTGTGTAATGCACCATTGCTTGCTTTACCTGATTTTAACAAAACTTTTGAGATTGAATGTGATGCTAGTGGCATAGGGATTGGAGCTGTTTTGATGCAGGATCACAGGCCACTAATGTACTTCAGTGAAAAGTTGAGTGGAGCAGCACTGAAGTATCCAACATATGACAAGGAGCTGTATGCCTTGGTGTGCTCATTGCAGACATGGCAACACTATCTTTGGCCTAAGGAATTCGTCATTCACACTGACCATGAGAGTCTGAAACATCTAAAGGGTCAAGATAAGTTGAATAGAAGGCATGCCAAGTGGGTGGAATTCATCGAGACATTTCCATATGTGATCAAGTACAAGCAGGGTAAGGAGAATACTATGGCTGACGCGCTTACAAGAAGGTACACGTTACTTAACTCTCTTAGTACACCTTTGCTAGGTTTTGAGTTGGTGAAGGATTTGTATCCACATGATATTTATTTTTCTGAGATTTTTGCTGCTTGTGTTGGTGGGACTAGACTGAATGATTATTTTGTGTCTGATGGATTCCTATTTAAGAAGAGTAAGTTGTGCATTCCTAGAGGATCTGTGAGGGAATTGCTTGTTAGGGAAGCACATGGAGGGGGCTTAATGGGGCATTTCGGGGTAGATAAGACCTATGTTATGCTAAATGAACACTTTTTCTGGCCTAGCATGAGACATGATGTGCATAAAGTTTGTCAACATTGCATTACATGTAGAGAAGCTAAATCTAAACTAAAACCACATGGATTATACACACCATTGCCTATTCCTAATGAACCGTGGACTGCTGTGTCGATGGATTTTGTGCTTAGATTACCTAGAACTAGGAAAGGTAGTGACAGCATTTTTGTTGTGGTTGATAGGTTTAGTAAGATGGCTCATTTCATTCCTTGTCATAAAACTGATGATGCTACATTCATTGCTGATTTGTTCTTTAGAGAGGTAGTGCGTCTGCATGGCATACCTAAGAGCATTGTTAGTGATAGGGATGTAAAATTCTTGAGTCATTTTTGGAGAGTGTTGTGGGGAAAGTTGGGAACCAAGCTGATGTTTTCGACTACTTGTCACCCACAGACTGATGGGCAAACTGAGGTGGTTAATAAGACTTTAATTCAGTTGTTGAGGGCAATCATAGATAAAAACATTAGGACTTGGGAGGATTGTCTACCATTTGTGGAGTTTGCATACAATAGGGCTATTCATAGCACTACTCATTATTCTCCATTTGAGATTGTATATGGTTTTAATCCACTTACTCCTCTTGATTTATTGCCATTACCACCTAACAAGTTTGTGAGTTTTGATGCTGATTCAAAGGCAGATTTTGTGAGGAAGCTACATAAGCAGGTGAAGGATAGGATTGAGAAACAGAATGCCAAGGTAGCTTCAAGGGTGAACAAAGGCAGGAAACCCATGATTTTTCAACCGGGAGAGTGGGTTTGGGTGCATTTTCGCAAGGAGCGGTTTCCACTACAAAGGAAATCAAAGTTGAACCCCCGGGGAGATGGTCCTTTTCAGATACTTGAGAGGATCAACGACAACGCCTACAGAGTGGACTTACCAGGTGAGTATAATGTTAGTTCCACTTTTAATGTTGCTGATCTTAGTCCGTTTGATGTAGGTGATGCTTTGGATTCGAGGACGAATCCTTTTGAGGAGAGGGGGAATGTTATGGAAGAGTCACCGATCCAAGCTCAAGAGCCAAGTCAAGAAGAAGATCAAGTGGCTAAGGATGAAGTTCAAGGGGTTTCAAGTACGATTAGCTTGCCTCAAGGACCAATCACGAGATCAAGAGCTAAGAAGCTACAACAAACATTGAATTCTCATTCGCAAGGCTTGGTGAAGATCACAGGTGAAGGACTTCAAGGGATTCAAAGCTTTGGGGCAAAAGAAGGCCAAAAGAACTTCAATTTGATGAAAATAGCATCGGGTGAAGATACACCGGCTCAAGGCTGCCGGCCTTGGAGTCGGCCTTGAAAACGCCGATGTTTCGGTGCATTTTCAAGGAAGGCCGCCGGCCTTGAAAAGTAGGCTGCCGGCCTAAATGGCCGGCCTTCTTTTTATGCGCACTTTTCACTTGTTTTGCGATTTCCATGTAATGTTTTAGGGTTTTCTCCTTTATATTCCGAACCTCCTCATTGTAAAACTCAGTTTTTGAGATATTGAAAATACCAAAAAGCTTATTGCTTTGTTCTTTGTGTTCTTATTTGAATACATGCTCCTAGGAACAATCAAGGAAGATTGATTGACTTCTCTTGTGGATTGTTTCGAAATTAGGGCTTTCCATAGTTCTAATTCTTAGATCATTAACCTAAGTCAAACCTAAATTCTAATCTTCTTAGGGATTGATTTCCAAATTGGTGTCGTGGGTTTTCGTATTACTGCATTGGGGGTTCACACTAATCAAAAGGGTTCTCAAGGCGTGATTGCGAAGGTTTTCGTATCAACTATTCTTCATGGGAGTTTCTATTAATGTATATGAACTAAACAAGGGGAGAGCAAACATATTTGGAAAAACAAAGGTTGCATGTGAAGCCGATTGTCTATAAGCAAAACATCAAAAGATACATTGGTTCAAAGAAACAAGCTAGCTCATCCTTGAACAAAGAAACTACAAGTACAGTGGAAATAAGTAATTTGAGTTTTAGCTAGAAATATGTAAGTTCTACTCAATAATTCAGTAATAAATGTGATAAAAAAATTTCCAATGTCCCTTTTTTTATTTTCTTTAAATATTAGGATAGCAGTAAGCAAACATAAGCACATATTAAAAAAAAATCCACATAAACTAATACTGTCTTCAACATTTCCTTTTATTCTCCAATATCTTTCCTCATTAGCTGTAATTGACTTAAAAACTATCTTCGCTATAATTTAAAATGACTTTTAAGTTGTTGAATATAATGGAACATGTGTGAAAGAGAAAAGGATAGTGTATTGTGGTAGTTTATTAAGAAAAATAATAGAAGAAGGGGGTTGTAAAGGAATGCACCTAGTTGTAAGGGAATTAAAAAAATTAACAAGTTTTTAATATATATATATATATATATAAGCACACAAAATATTATTCTCAAATAAGGGGTGGAAATTTTGTAGAGGGATGAAAAAGATATGTGAGGCATTATCTCGAGATTACCTAAATGGGAGGTGATATGTTTGTGATTGCAAATGCAAAGCCACCATGAGGCATTGTGTTAAGATTGCAATATACTAAGTACCCTAAAATTATCTAATTGATATGTCTGTGGTTGTTGTGTGCATTTCTAGTGCCATTTATTATGAGGCCAAGATTGGATACTAGCAAAGTCAAGATCTGGTTTATCTTATACTAATGGTTTAGTACAAAGTGCAAAAAAAAATATAACTAGAAAGGTGGGAAATGAAAATAAGAATAATAGAGTCAAAGCTAGTTTGATCACTTAGGTTCACTTCTATAACATAAGAAATTTGTTTCCTTCCTATATCTTCTAAAATGGAAATACCATATTGATCACCTACATATTCAAAATTTGTCCTATTGCTTCAAACTGGAACAAATTGGAATAGTCCATGTGCAGTCTATTACTAACAAAAATTAGCAATTCTTGGTACTGAACTTAGGCAACACAATCTATGGAGAGGAGACAACATAAATGAAAAGCTAATTAGTAGTGAATGATATAACCAACAAAATACAGAAGTTGAATTTTTATCCCCCTTCAATTAGGAATCCTAAAACTTCACAGTGACTTCGATAAGCAGAAAAATGGAAAAGTAAAAAAAAAAAAAAAAAAAGCATTTCTGCGCCTTATCTCAGAAACTAAGGACAACTTAACATGGTTTTTTACTCAAAGAACACTACTCATATCATGCATTTCCCAGAATCAATTTACACTTTTCTTCTAGTTGCTATATAGAATATCCAATATGCTATACTACGATGAAAGGGACAAAAACTTGTAAGTATGAAAATTACATTGTGAACGTAAGCTATTTACTATTAAACTTCTTTTTTCGAACTTTCCCATTGTTAAGTGAATACAAATAATTTTTTTCTACCTTCTGCATTTAACCGAGCAACATTCTGTAAGTAAGATAAAAGATATTTAAGGCAAGATAAATGCTGGTCAAAACATGAATTGTTGGTTACTATATGAAAAAGAAGTACTTGAACAACAATAACGCAATACTTTGAGTTGTTGGGATTGCTACAATCCACAACATCCAATGGGGCTTGAGTATTAACGTGAGATTATGAGGTGAATATCAATTGTCCATGGTACTCCAAACTTAACAATTTAGCATGTCAACGTTTAATTAAAATAAGATACAATGAAGTGATTTTACAATTAAGACATAATAAACTTCATGTAGGAAAACAATCCAAGCATTATAAAAAGAATGAGAGAAATCATCATTCTATACGGGTGAACTTTTTGCAGCATGTATGAACTAACTAGATTTAAAGATTATAAGCCATCAAAATATGCATGTTTACTACATGTGGTCACAATGTTAAAACTCCACCATTGAGAACTTCTTTTGGTAAATAATTTTTTTTTGGTAAATCACCATTGAGAACTTTTTTTGGTAAATCACCATTGAGAACTTTTCTCCCAATGAGGTTGTACTTATCATAAAGCACAAGAAATCTGGACATGAAGAAATCAAACCATGCACCATCAAAGGGAAAAAATCGTCCCTAAACTTGAAAGCTAGGCTCTTCAAATATGTAAAGCTAACATCAATCCTCAAAGAGATGAAAGTATTTAAAAAACTTTGCATATATACCCTTTTTCCAACTTAATATACTAGAGACTATTAACATTTGTGATAATGTTTAAATAGTCATCAAAATATTTAGTGGGTCTCTTATGGAGAAAACAATTTAAGCGAGTCAAATAAAACTAACATTTTGGTGATGCTTTGCCTATTGAAAATTGATAGGAGTAACCTTTTATATGTCCAAGACTAACACAACATTGTAATGATATTAACAATTTGAGGTAAAACATTTTTAAAGTTGATTTGTTATTGGGACTAATTTCAGAGGTTGGTGACTTATTTGAGGCATACACCAAAATGTTTTTTTCCTTTCTTTGAATCAATTTAAATGTTGATGACCTATTTAGACATGGCATGAAGCTCCAAATTTGAAAGATTAGCAAGTAACTTCATTTTCCACCTTTCTAAGTTTATAATGAAATAAAAAGAAGAAGAAGAAGAAGCATTCAGTAGAAAGATTCAGTTAGTTAGCATATGTGAATTGATCTAGAAGAAGAAAATCTGTATTCTTTTAAATAAAGAGGACATTTACTTCATGATTTTCACATTACACACCCTTAAATGAGGATTGTCTACATCCAAGATAATATTCTAGAGAGATATGATACAATCTAATTCTACTAAAATGTCTACACTAATTGGAACTCTATCCAAAACATTTACACATAAGATCAATCCCTCTCATGTTGGTTAACATGCGTCATTGCCAGCTTGGACACCAACTCTTGAGCTATTGACAACCTGTTATAGGATTGCAAGTTAGATGGAGAAGTTGGTTCATTTAAGGTTTTACTTGTCCTTCCTTGTTTCCCTATGGTAAATAAAGGAGTTTGGGTTTGTTAGAGAGAATCGAACAATCTCTTTCAACTTGGAAGTTCAAGAGTTTTTACAGAAAAGATAGGTCTGCCCCATTTCATTCATTTTTTTCCCATACAAGTATGAGCTCAATAGGTAATTACATGGATGATAACTGCTGACTTGTAATCCCTCACCCTTAATGCCACTACCCTAAAACACTACATCATGCATATGAAAATAACTACCCATTATTTATTAGACACACACTGACCCGACAACATGGAGACACATAAACAAATATAAACATGAAAACATTGTCCAGTAAATAAACAACAACAACTAGTTAGACACTTAGACAACTATCCTATCTATCTAACTTGTTTCCTTCATTAGCTACACAATTGAAAAAGGGTGGTAAGGCAACCCCTTTATTAACACATGTTGCCTTGCTGAGGAAATATAAAGAGTACCAATCAATCATGGATCTAGCTTTCTCTTTGATGAAGTGCTCATCTACCTCACTATGTATGGTCCTATCATGTTGGACTAGGTTATGGGTTATGCTTATAGCCGATTTCTTATAGCTTTGTCTATAACAACTCATAAAGCCCTTATGACATAGATCTAAGCTTGGGATCTACTAAAACATCCCATTTTTCACTTCACCAAGCGATTAAATTTCCTTCGAGATAAGTAAAATATCCTGACATCAATTGCCTATCTACCACAAACCTAGCATAGTTTTCATCAATATACACCACTACAATCAACTCATTCCCTTTTCTAAACATCAAACCCTCACCTTAACAATAGCAAGTTCATATAAATTAGATAGCAAAGTATAATACAATACACAATGGAATCACTGCCATACATAGACCTACATGGCTAACACTATCTATATCCACATGAAGAACCTTGAATAAATAATGAGATCTTGGAAAGTGGCCCCTTTGTCGTAAATACCAAATCAACAAAAACCCTAGAATTATTCTATAAAAATTAAAAAGGAAAAACATGAGAAGGTAAAATTAATGAATGGTGAGCAAGATAGACTAAATGAATGAGGACAAACGTACCAAATATTAGCAAGAAGCCTCGTATAGACAAGGTAAGGGATTGAGGAACAGGGGCGGGAAGGGAGCATAGGGGAGGTATAGTAGAAGAGGGCTTCAAAGGGAGCGAATAAAATTGTTTGATGGGTGTTCTATTTAGCCAATGGAGAGGGGCGATGGGTGGGTGTTCTGGGGGCGATGGAGTACTAGTGATGGGTGCTAATCTATCTAGGCAATGGGTGGTCTTCTGAAGGCAATGCGATAGAGAGAGGCTAAGAGCGATGGGTGGTGTTTAGGGGGAGATGGGAAAGAGAGAGAGTACTACCGATGGGTGGTGTTTAGGGAGACATGGGAGAGAGAGAGAGTATAAGGATAGGTGTTGTTTTCAGCTAATGTGAGAGAGAGAGAGTCCTTTTGCGTTGCTGCAGCTGCGAGGGACGAAATGACGCATGATTTAGAGTTTCAGTAGGCTATTGTGAGAAAAAAAAAAAGAAGAAAACTTTAGTGTGGGAATTGAATTGATTCTAAAGGGGAATGGCAGGTTTAATTAGCTAATTTTGGAGTAAATTAATTTTTTTTAATTTAAACATAATTTGATTTTTATAGAGTGAATAGAAAATAATTAATAGGATTAATTACAATTAATTTTCGAAAAATATTATAAATCAAATTACATGTATATGTTTTCTAAATTTATTTATAAACATTACTAATATTATATTTTTATGTAACATTTAATAAACGTTACTAAATTATAAACAAATCAATAACATTTGCAAAATTTGCAAATGTTACCAAATGTCAAAATTCTTGTAGTGATGAATGCATCACACAATATTATGTATATATATATATATATATATATATATATATATATATATATATATTCATGCGTAAAATTATATGTAAAATTCGCAAAAATTTAGTTGTATATAACATCGGAATGATTAAAAGATAGTACTAAAAGCTTTAAATATACTTCACATAAAATTATATTGAAAGAAATAATCATACGAAAAGCAAACCATGAAAAATTATTGAATAAACAATAAAATAAATTAAAATCATAGACTTACGATTGTCAAATGGAAATTTCGAGTAAATGTTTACACTTAAAATAGTTAATTTAGTTTAAGCATAAAGTTTCGTAATAAAATACTAAAATTTCAAAATCTATAAATACCATTGTGCGCGCGAAGATGCACTAGGAATTTCTAAACCATAACTATAATAAAATATGAATTAATAATAATAATAATAAAAATAATATTAAGACATATATATATATATATATATATATAGTGTATATATATATATATATGCATCAGCCATGTCGAGGAGGACCCACGGCCTCAAATAAGAAAACAAAAGAAAAAGCAAAAGAGAAAAGAGAGGAGATAGAGATGAGATTAGGATGAGCGAGGACCTACGAACGGAGAGAAAACGAAAGGAAAAGAAAAAGGGAAAACAAACAAAAAAATTCATATCTCGCACATACAACCTCCGATTGACAATTCGACATACCAGCGTATTCCTCGAGGTGAGTGTAACTCAACTAGACCAATTTTTCGTGAAATGAAGTTAGTTTCTAAAAGTTAAATACAAATATCAAATAAGCGTAAAAATTAATATTTACCCTAAAATTAGTTGTAATAGCTAGAAAAACACTAGATAGAGAGATTTAGACCATGAGTAGCATGTAATGATGTATTTTTTTCTAATTTTTTAGGTGAAGAAGATTTTAACTCGAAAATACTCGAAGATTGCTTCAATTAAATCCAAGGAAAATGAGACCCAGGTGAATAGGAAACCATAACGTGTTGTATTGTGTGTATATTGTTGATTACGTGTGCTTTATTAGGAATTTTGTATTATCTATATATAAAATATATATACGTATTGTGCGTGACTGTTGGCCCTCCATTATGTGCGTGGGTGTGTGGAAATCTCCTCATTGGTTGTAGTAAACAACTATATATATACGTTATATATATATAACATGTATTGGAGATTGCTAGACCTTCCCCAGTGTGCATGCATGTAGGAAGTTTTTTTTTCTTCTCTCCTTAAAGTTGCAATGGATAAACATATATGTATATAGGTGTGGATCACTTGTGCTTGTTGGATGTCTCCATGGACCACTGGAACGTCCCCTGCACAAGTGATGTGCTTCAATTGAATAATTCAACACAATTCAACTAGGAAGAACAAAGGACTCCACGTCAAAGCCAATTGCATGACCCTAAATTGTGATGAACCCTAATTTGTGTGAAATGTAAGAATTGAACAAAAGAAATCTAATTACATACTAGATATTACAAACTAGTGATAATTAGATAGGACTTAGGAATGATTGATGTTACTCACAAAAATCCCTAAGCCAAACTCGCCACAATCCTCTAGGTTAGAATTGATAAGAGTTGAGTGAAAGAAGAACCTCTCTCACAACAATGTATGGTTGTGTTTAATATGAAAAAAAGTTTCTTACAAAACCTAATTAGCAAGTATTTATATCCTACTCTAAATAAGGAAAATAACAACAGTGCCAAATAGTCAAAACCGATCCTATGAGCCACTTGAAGAATCAATTCTCCACATGAAAGAGAAGTGAAGATAGCCAATTTTGTCAAGTGAAATGCAAGTGAAATAAAGGCCGGTTCCTCTTGTCTTTATTGGTTTAAGTATAGCTTACACACTTGAGATTAGTGTGTTGGTTCGCCATCCTGTAAAATTGACAAATGTACCTACTGAAATGCAAAGCAATTATACAATGGAAAAGAAGACACTAAACAAATATCTTCGGGGTCTAATTGTTCACATAGGGCCCTCATCACTAAATTTTGTAATCCTTTGGCTCTTACCTTGGTGATGGGTCCTGAAGGTATATGATTCCTATCAACAAGTGTGTGAGAGACCTCCCTTGCTGCATATAATAATAACATACATATATGTATATATGTTTAGAGTATTGGTGCTGCTGGATGCCTCCATAATGCGTGTATGTATGGAAAATTTTTCTTTTATGTGGACTATAGTAAATGACCTTATATATACATATAGATATATATGCGTAGAATGTGGCATTATTTTCTTTTCTTCCTTTTGCTGGTTGTTGTATACATAAATATATATGTATATGCTAAGGATAATGCTAGGAAATGGAAGAAGAGAAGCCTCTAGAGTCTTGTGTGGGTTACAAATAGATATGTATATGCACATGATGGTTAGAGGTTGGAAACATTATGTGTATATCTTGTATGTTCACCTTATTGGATTAGAAGGCTAGTAAGGAATATTGTATATGTATATGTTTATATGTGGTAGGATGAAAGTGGAAATGGAAGCTCAACTTGAGAATGTGGGCTATAAGATGAAATGGAGGTGGTAGTTAGGAATTATATTGATGTTAGTTTTCTTATGTGCTTGTGTATTGGGGAATTGGAAGGAGGCTGGAAATCCATGAAGGAGGAAGCGAGAAAACATGTGTATGGATATGTATAGGCATATAGGTGTTGGGTCTCTTTTCCTTAGTGTGCATACATGGTTTTGCTAGTAGGAGTAAAGGGAGATGTCATGGTATGTGCATTGTTAACGATTATGGAGATTGATGAAGAGATTATAGAAACATGTTGACATGGAGAAGGTTGGAGGTGGAGGCTAAAAAGAAGGGAGTTTAAGGAGCTGATCTAAACTATAAGTATATGCATACATCACAAGTTAAAAAGGAGGAGTTAAGCCACCAATAATCTAAGTCCTTACCGTCAATAGCTATATATGTTAGGTGTAAGTGAGATAGAAGTATAGGATGTCGAATGGATATAAGCCATAGACATATAAGGTATATAGCTTTAGGGGAGAAAGGTACTCGTAGTTGACCATAAACTATAATCATAATCCTTACATCGCAATATGTAATGACAAGGGATGGATGGAAGTCTAACTTGAGCCTCATGCATCATATGTACATATGTATATATCTAAGGATAAGACATGTAACTATAATCATGAATAGAAGTCCATAGCTTGATAATCTCTTATTTGATTTTATAGATGTTGTTCTCTTATTGATGTTAGGGACGTGCCTTGTTTTGTGGAATAATTGAGTGCATTATGAATGGAATGTATGTTAGCATGATTGTCATTGCATATGTGCTTGACTTTGGATGATCACCCTAAAACCTTAACTAATCATTAAACTTAATTAAAACCTTGACATGCATTGCATGAACATTGCATTTTTCAAGGCCATCAGAGCTACAAAGCGCGCTGAAAGTAATCAAAGGATTACTGTTCCACCAAGTGTAAACTAAGTGACTAGGGGATTGTCGTGCCTTGACTGTTTCGAGTCGCTTGTCTCTTGAGGGTGTGTAAATGCTTGATGTATAAGGGATGCTTAAGCTTAGATCATTAAAGCTAAGACATAGTCATAATAAAGTGATAAGAGTAATTAAATTGGGTGTAAGACTCGAGCTCTAATGGTAGCTTCAAAATCCCTAACATAAAGACAAGGAAGGGCGTAAACCCTAAACTTCACATTGGTTACCGAAAGACCACATGAGATGCTACATTCATATGATTGTTCATACATAGCATTTGTTTTGACAACTTGTTGAAATTGTTTGTGTCTTTGTTGCAACACTGAGAGATTACACCCTATCTCACTAAGCTTTTAGCTTACCCTCCTATAGATTTTGTCTTGCAGGTTGAGACTACAAAATTTCCTTATAAATCAGCAAACTAAGGTGAGTACTTGTTGCATAACTAAGGGCAAGGTTCGTGGGAAGGATGCGAGGACTAGATTGATGTAGATATTGTTGGACTTGACTCTATAATAGTTGTAAATTCTTGTAAGTGATCTAAGAGGATCTTGGATGTACCTATGGTTATGTAATGGGACCCATTAGAGGCCTTATATAATATAATTGTTGATTGCTTCCGTTGAGCAGGGAATGTTATTATTGTGATTAATAGGCACAATGCTTGAGATGATGATGCTTCGCAGTTGCTTAACGGGGGTTAGGCAATCATGGCAGTTGTCACATGGAGTACCTAGAGTGGGGTGTGACATTATATACTACTAAGTTTATGATATTGAGAAAATAAAAAGGAAAAAAAAAAACTTGGTTGGTTGTAAATAGTTAAAACAATATGGCACATAAAAAATCAACCAACTACATGTTACACAAATGAAACAAACATTTCTATGATTTATCATATTCTACAACATAATTGTTACATATCTTAATCTCTCAAACATTTAATGGAAAAAAAAAAAGATAAAGAGAGAAAGAGTCATGTTAAATTAAGTGTATGATCAATCTAAATAGCAAGTGCCATTGTACTTCTCAAATTCTAATACCTTAAACTTTTTAGGATAGGTAACAGCATCAAAAACTGTTAAGTCGAAGATGTCGATTGGCTGTATCCATTAGCCCTTCCAGAGTTTTTATTTTGTTAGCAAACTATTGGTAACGTTTTCTCTCCATCTCTTTCTAGCCTTTCCTCCATTTACCTTTGTAGATTTTCAAGATGATATGAGATTCGAAACTCCTAATTTGGGTTCTACATCAAATGTTAGATTGATCATAGAGTTGATTTCCTCATTTTTAAGACATGGAATTTCAACACTTTTCCCTTTCTGCCCCCCTGAATGGCCTTTCTGATTCGATTAAGTAGATCACAAGAGAGTAAGACTTTCCACTAGAAACTTGACCTGATCATTGAGATTCTGTACTATTTGTTCCAATGAAATCATTCTTTGATCATCATCATTGTCACTGGTGTTGCTGTTGCTTGACATCTTAGCTCTAGAACCAGTGTTATATGGACCTTTTATTGGGTTCTATTATTTAGGCGTTATCTTGAAACCTATCGGATCAACACTATGTAGCTTTTGTTAATGTTCATTTTTTTTTTTTACGAAGATGAATGCATGCATGATTCAAGCAGATGCAAGTATGGCAATTGGTAAGTAATTGTTAAAGCGAAAAATCATTAAAATTTTATTAAATTGCAAATCTCAAAGTTTTGATTACATCGTGAAAAAAAAAAAAAAAAACTAATGTTTAATTTTTCCTAATTTGTTTTTTAGCATCCGGTTCTTGCAATGGCTTCCTTTTCTATCCCTTCACTTAACTAGTTGAGGTTTCTAACTCTTTGGTCTTTTGATGAGCTATCCTTAATTGGGCTTCTAAAGTTTTATTTTTTTTGTGGGACTCTTTGAATTTGTTCTTCCAAGCATCCACCTTAACCTCCACACAATCAAAGTGAACCTCCATTCGAGCTTGCACCTATTCCATATAGGTTTTCATCTCTGGGCATGGATTACTTGGTGTAGGATGTGTGATATCAGGAGCTCAGTAGATTCTCATTGCTAGTCTTATACAATTGATTGATGATAAAGTCCCTAGTGGCCGATTTTTTACAACTTTGCCTTCGAATTTGCCTAAATCAATATTAGGGCTTTCAATTTGGAGATTCCCACAAAGCCTTTATTCCCAACAACTTAGCTACCTTATCAGCAATTATCATGCTAGGTTTTGATACTCAAATGTAATTGACTATAGTGATAGTTTATGGACTATATCCTAAATAGTGCCAAATTGACGCACCATTGAATGTAGACGGTACTTACACCAATTGAGCCCGATTAATGGAATTGCTTGAAAATCATTGCACTTTAGGATGATTTTGTTGCAATTGTTCCATCTAACAGTTCATAAGATGTCATCCACAATAAAACTTTCAAGTATCTTAACCCAAGAGTAGCTAGGGATGTCATCAAGTAATTTCATCCTTTCTCCACAAGATTCAATGAGATTGATCTGATGGGCTAATGATCATCTAATCATGATTAGCCTAAAGCATTTGATGTGGCTTACAAACCAGATTAGGATAAGGTTAATGTTGCTTTTGAAGATGGCATGCCTTTTTCTCTTCACAAAGTTCAAGCTGCGAATTTGTTTAGCTAAGAGAGCTGAATGTAAGATTTCCCTTCAAGAAACTAGGCCACTAGCTCAGCTACCCTATAATGAATATAAAAGACCTTAATAGGCAAAATGGAGAGTTCCAAATGCTTATAGTACATAAGCACGAACTCTGTTTTATTTGTAATTTTTTTGGTCTCCACATAAGACGTCTTTTCGATCTTCAGCATCATATTAGGCTCTAAACCATGTTTGCAAGTTTGTTAGACAGATACAATGTCCATTACACTTTCCTAGTGCTTCATTAACTACTAATTTATGGATTCCCAACAGCTTGCTGAAAAATGCTAGCTGGCCCTGATTCTAGATTTGATACATATACTCCATTTGCCAACTAAGGGGCTTGGAGGAGTTGAGTATATTCCTCTATTGTTGGTATGATTTCATGTGGGCCTAGGAAAAATGCTACAAACTCTGATTTCCAGAAATGTACCACGGCCTGAAATTAGGGAAATGTTTGCCTCAATCTTCATAAGAGATAAAATTAGCCTACTCTTCTTATTGATATAAGCCTGTTCTTCAGGATGGTAAAGGGTGAAACTAGAAATCTAGTATAAGCTTTGAGTCTAGTGGTTTCTCGATGCTGGCCATCTAGAAGATTACAAGAGAAAATTACAAGTCAAAATCTTTTGTTACAAAAGTTCCTAATTTACAATTTTCTATTAAAAAATAAAAGATTACATCTCTAATTACAATATTACTTTTACAAGGAAAGTACTTCAAAACTTGTATTTGCAACTTTGTTTCACATCACTTTAGCGTTTACTTGCCAATTTATGACTGCATGTATGCACCAGGTAGGTTCTAAAAGTTCCCAAATTTTGTAACCTCTCACGTTTTTAAAGAAATGGATCATGGGCTACATCGAAGTTTGAGTAGGGTAGCCTATTTGGCCTTGAGCGTTAGTCATTCCACTGCACTTGAAACTTACATGATGGCTCCCTTCCTAAGGTCTTAAGACGGTCTGGGTTTGACCATATCTAACACACATTAAAAATAAATAAATCTTAGTCCTACATTAAAAAAAGTTAGTACAAAATATAATAAAGAATAATAATAAAAAAAAAAACTTCAATGAATAATTCTAAAAAAAATAAAATTTACTTTTGGAAGGTTTGAGTGGCTAGCCCACTTAGGCTCCCTAGTGGAGTTGCCATCCTATCAAGCCTAAATTTTTTCTTTCTTTTCTAATCGATTTACACTAAACCTTATGATCATTTAATGTAAACCTTGACTAAGATTAGAAAAAAAAAATTCACTTTTAAAAAAAAAAAAAGAGAGATTGCCACCCAATTATAATCGGAAAAAATATAAAGTTAGAATTAATAGAGCAATATTAATTCTAACTTGGCTATTGATAATTTTTTTTTATTATAGAAAAACTAGAGATTCTATACTCGGGGTTATCTTTTTTAAAACACTATGGTTACCACTTTAAACCTTTCAAGATTAAATTTTATTTCATTATTTTTTTTTATGTTTAACTAAAGAAAGTAATATATATATATATAATATAGAATAAAACAAAATTATTTTTTGAGGTCGCCCCATAGGTGCCTACGTACCCACTATTCAGGATTTAGACTAGTCATAGTTCATAAAAAAAATCATTTTATTTTATTTTATTTTTTTAGAGAACAAAATCTAAAAAAATAAATTGTATTAAAATATTATTATATATATTTTTAAAAAATAGCTTTAAAAAATATTATTATTATATATATATATATATATTAGAAAATTCTAAAGTGAAAAAAAATAGGAATTTTGTTTTAGGGAAGCTGTTTCTTTTTATAATAAAAATAAAGACTTTTTTATTTTTTTATAATAATAATAAATAATTTTTTTAGGGAAAATATATATATTTTTATAATAATGATAATAATAATAAAAAAAAAAAAATGAATGACAAACTTGTGTAGTTGCTGATCGGCGTCAGGGATGGCAGCTTTAGTCTCAACTGTGATGGCAACCTTCGGTGAAGCTTCCAATGATCGAGAATGGCGGAAGGGATGTTGTCAAGAGAAGAAGAAGAAAAAAAAACCGAGGATGTAGAGAGAGAAAGTAGAAAATTTTTCTTTTTGAAGTGAGAATTACTCTTTTTGGTGTCTCAATGCCTTCCTCGAGGTCTCTTTTATACTTCCAAGCTTGAATCAAGCATGGAAGGTCAATTCCCACAATGAATTTTTTATTTTCAAATTAATGGGTTTTGACTGATTAAGACTCAAATCCTATGGAATTTCAGTAAATCATTTATTGGGTTTGATTCCTTGTGCTTAAAATAGTATTTAGAAGCTTTAATTTGCATTAATCAAGTTCAATCCAGCAAATTTGCTTCATGGGAAAGATGATTTTTTTCCATCTTTGGACCCAATTTTGACCGCATAATGAATGGATCAAAACATGTTAAAGGGCTTTATCCGAAGTAGGCCAAGTGATCTACATGATTTCACATTATTTTGGTGAAATCATATGAATATCGTGGCCAAGAATGGCCAGATACTAAGTGTCTTAAAGAGGAAAATTGCATGAAACTGGTGAAAGAAGGAGAAGATGATCTACAGTACTTTCGATCGCCCAATGGGAGGTTGCCACGTGTCCAAGGGAGGGAGAAAATTTTTTTGAACATTTTCGCATTTGCCAAGGATCAAACTCTAAACGTGGGGCTTTCTCACGTGTGAGCTTTCCAACAAGCTATGGGCTTGTGCCTCAGTCTTGTTATGCAATCAAATTGCATTTGTTTCCATTTTTTTTCTTTAAAAGAAATGAAAGTAAATAAATAAATACATAATAATAATAATAATAAATAAATAAATAAATAGATAAATATATATGTATATAAAGGGAGCAAAAATTATGTGTCTACAATTATGACACCTATTGGATTAGCGGACTAAGAGTTTTAGAACATAGGTGTATAGTAGCATGAAGTAATAGAAGATGTTGCTCTTAACACTAGCTAATAACCAACTATGTTGGATAGAAAGAGTTTTAGTATCTGATGAGATTCTTGCTAAGCAGGAAAAAGAGACATAAGTGCATTATCAGGAAGATTAAAAATTGTGTGATTTGATCATCAAAGGCCTGATTAAGTTACATAAAAGACTCCACAAAGTAGAAATTATCTTAGAAGACAAATTTGCTTGGCAGATCCTCTATAAAGATGCATGCTAGTAAGACTAGGGTGTTTCTCGCTTTTAGACATCTAAACTTGGGGGTCCTCTTGATTTCATGGAATGACATGATAAATTTTGTAAATTCCCCCTAAAAGCATGAAAGGAAAAGAGCATAAATTCAAAGAATATACTAGATTATTAACTCCTTGGCCTAATGTGACTGCATATCCAGTTAATAAGACAAAGGATTCATTTGGAAACCTCTCATGGCATATATAATGACATCGATCCATGGAATATAATAGCATATCCATACCGATTTCAATATTTCACACTAGGATACTTTCAATCAAAGTAACTATAGAACACTTTCCTCAAAGGACATTAGCATTTGAATATAAAAGGCCTTTTTAGTCATTGCAATTTCTTTTCTTCAAAGAATTTATAGTTCACTTAGTTCAAGTAGTGAACAGTCAACAAACTGATCAAAATAAGAATGTATATTACTAAAGCAAGAGTAGGATAAAAAGACAATTATTAATTTGGAACATGAAGAGAATTAAAACCCTAACAAAACAAAGGCTATTGGGCTCATAAAAGAATTAAAACCAATAGGCAAAGTTACTAAGTTATCATCTAGAAAATAGTTTACAAGGACAAAATGTGGATTCTACCATAATATAAAATAGAGTAGTAGAGAGTAAAAATAAAGTACGCTTAATTCCTACCACTTTTCAAATACATGAAAAAAAAAAAGAAAAAAGAAGAAGATGAAAAAGAAATAAGAAGTAAGAGGGAGAGTATAGACATGAGCATGTCATGCTCGATGATAGCAATGATCATCTGCTCTCTCACATTTAGTTGCAACTAACTTGACATGAGAACATAAAGGAAAAGAAATGACCTTTGTCATTCATCAACTATGTTAGTTTATGTTTCAAATGAAAAGTTCCATCCAAACTTTCCAGTGTGTCACAGGTTATAGTATAAGAATGCAAAGTTAAGGGCAAAATATACCTTTCATCTTCCAAACATTTAGTTTTCTATTGTAAAACCCAGTCCACACCATTGGTTAAGCCCCGCTCTCACTGTCTGCTCCGGCTAATCCTACTAAAAGATTGTCTTAATTATATGTTTAGGCTAACAAATTTTGCATATATTAGTAAATGAGTTTGATTTCCAATAAATTTAGAGTTGGTTTTTCAAAAAAGTTGCCAATTACTCCTAAAGGACAATAGAAAGAATTGATTTCCAGCAACTGTTGTGTTGTTGGTGCTAACTTCAAGTCAAACTTGCTTCCTAAATTAATGGGTGCTAAATTAAGGATTTTAATGTATCCCAGCAACATATGTAAGTTTACGGGGACTTTTTGTTGCTTTCCTATTCTAATAGCTCTTGAGAAGAATTGTATTTTTATTTGGTACTTTGAGCTAAAGTTGTCCATCTTAAATTGAGCTAAAATTTTTGGTTTTGATAGAACAATAGATACTTGTAGTAGACTATCTTTTAAGTAGCAATCTTTATTTCTTTTCCTCCCAAACAAAAAAAAAAAAAATGAAGACGAAGTAGAAGGGCAAGAATTGTCATACCCATCTGGTGTAACCTTACAACCTTTAGATCTGCATGCTTCATTAAGTGCAATCCTGCACCACTCTACCTCATCCTCATAGTTGAATCCATGCTAGACAAATGCTTCAGCATATGGACCTATTTGATTCTGCACATCACTAGGATCCACATTGTAGAATATGGGCAGAACGATCAGATTCTCCATCTTGACATGCGCAACAACCTTTGTAACTTCATATAAGCACTGGCGAGAGTTTGCATAGTTCCGTTACTAAACACAGGATGGACATAACTACAACAAAATGAGATAACACACTACACACAAGGGAGACGGACTGAAATAGAAACTTACTATACATATGTACTAATTTTATTTTCGTCATTTTTGGAAACCCGATTTTGCATTTTTGTTAATAGGTACATGACGCAGCACGGAAAGCGTAAACAACATGAGACCAATTCTACGATTGGACTCACAAACAAACAAAGAATAATTCTGAGTTATTCCTTAAAAATCTCAATTGCGCACAATCGAGAAAGCAGTAAAAACTATTCTCTAAGAATGTATATCTGACAAAAGATTCAAAAGCTAACCCTAAAATGGCCTAAAGTCTATTTATAGTCCTTAGGAAAATAATTAACAAGGAAATAAATATGTACACGTGGGAATAAATATACATATACACGTCCGTCGTTTGGATTATACACAACCTTGTATAAGGCCGTGTAGGCTTTGTGGACACTCCTGATACAACACACGGCCGTGCCTTCTGGTCGTGTATCAGGCCGTGTAAGTTTCTGTGGATTTTCCTGACACAACACACGGTCGTGCCTCCTTGTCGTGTAAGTGGCTGTGTATGTTTCTGGGAATCATGCTGACACAACACACGGCCGTGCCTTCTGGCCGTGTATCAGGCCATGTATGTTTTTGGGAACTTCCAGACACATTACACAGTCGTGTCTTGTAAAAGACACACCCAATCAACCCGTGTCAGCGACGATGCCCGCATCATTCTCTCCCCCAATGAAGAACTCGACCCCGAGTTCGCTTCAGGATATAATGGTGTGTCATTGGGGTGGAAGAGAGATAAATCTACTACATTGAAAGTGCACGAAATGTTCAAATTTTCTGGGAGCTTGACGATATATCGCATTGTCATTGATCTTGCGCACTACTTCATATGGGTCATATTTCTTTGGTTGTAGTTTCCCATATCTACCTACGGGGAAACGTTCTTTTCGAAGATAAACCATCACCTAATTGCCCACTTCAAACATTTCTTTCGCCTATGTTTATCAGCAGCCCCCTTATACCTGGCATTAGCTTCTTCAATCTTCCGTTTGACTTCCGCTGTGGTGGCTTGGTATTGTTCAACCATATGCTTAGCAGCGACGTCACCTACCATACCTTGGTAACTTGATCAGGTCCAGCGCATGTTGTGGCGTTTTGGTGTACACTACTGAAAACGGTGATCTTCCAATAGTCCTATGAACAGAACTATTGTAGGCGAACTCAGCTTGAGCCAATGCTTGATCCCACTACCCTGGCTTCTCATGGCAAATGCTTCTAATTAGATTCCCGAGGGTCTAGTTGGTTACTTCTATCTGACCATCAGTTTGAGGGTGAGTTGTACTGCTGTAATTCAAGGATGAGTCAAACATGTACCAAAGAGTCCTCCAAAAATAGATGAGGAACTTGCTATCTCTATCAGAGGTGATGGACTTTGGAACACCATGTAGGCGCACCACTTCCTTAAAGAATAGCCGTGTGATGGCCCGTGCATCAGCGGTCTTCCTGTAGGGAATAAAGTGTGCCATCTTAGAGAACCTGTCAACTACAACAAAAACAAAGTCAGCACCTCGTTGGGTACGAGGCAAACCAAGTACAAAATCCATCGACAGATTCTCCCAAATGTTCGCAGGCACTGGTAGGGGAGTATATAGGCCAGTGTTTTGAGACTGTCCCTTCGACACTTGGCAGATATAACACCTTTCCACAATTCTATAAAATCCCTCCTTAGCTGAGGCCAAAAGTACCTCTCGACAACTGCAGTTAAGGTCTTGTCTCTGCCTAGATGTCCTGCCAATCCACCACCGTGCAGGTCTCGAATAAGTTTCTCCCGTAAGGAAGACTTAGGAATACAAAGCCGATTCCTTTTCATCAAGTATCCATTGTGAACATGGTAATCATCACAAGACTCCTTGTTGGCACATTTGCTCCGTGTCTCTTTAAAATCTCCATCCCCCTCGTATAACTCTTTTAACCTTTCAAAACCGACAATCTCTGCACTTAAAGTGAGTAGTACATCGATTCTTCTACTCAGGCTTCAGCCACTTTATTTTGCACACCAGACTTGCGCATCAATCTAAAAGGAAATCTTTGTAAGAACTCAATCCACCTCGCATGCATGTCTTTACTTATTCGAGTCTGGCTGCTCAGGTGTTTTAAAGCCCCACAATCCGAGTACAAGATGAACTCCTTTCCAACCAAGTAATGTTCCCACACTTTTAGAGCTCTTACCTACGGCATAGAACTCCTTATCATATGTAGACCAACTCCACCTGGCTTCACGCAATTTCTCGCTGTAGAACACTATTGGCCTTTTCTCCTGTGACAACACTGCACAACCCCTAACTCCACTGGAGTCACAATCCACCTCAAACAACCTGTTAAAATCAGGTAGCGCCAATACAAGGGCACTACATAATCGTCTTTTCAGTTCTATAAAACTCGCTTCAGCCTCTTCACCCCATCGAAATTTCCCTTTCTTTAAACATTCAGTTAAGGGGAGTAGCGACTGTACTGAAGTGTTTAATAAACCTCCTGTAAAAACTAGCCAAGCCCAGAAAACTTCTCAGCTCAGTGACGGCTTTTGGAGTAGGCCACTCTCTGATCACCTTCACTTTCTCATCATCCACCATCACCCATTCACTACTAACTATGAACCCAAGGAACAATAGTCGCCTCGACAAAAATGTGCATTTCTTTAAATTGGCATACAATTTATTCTCTTTCAACACAGAATAACACACCTCAAATGTTCAAGGTGTTCTTCCTCAGATTTACTAAACACTAGGATATCATCAAAATACACTACAATGAAGTGACCATTAAAGGATTTCAGTACCTGGTTCATCATACGCATGAAGGTACTTGGCGCGTTACTGAGACCAAACGGCATCACCAACCATTCATACAGCCCTCTCCTTGGTTTTGAACGCTATCTTCCATTCATCTCCAAGGCGGATTCGAATTTGATGGTATCCGCTCCTCAGATCTATCTTAGAGAAGATAATGGCTCCGCTCAACCTGTCCAACATGTCCTCCAAGCGTGGTATGGGAAATTTGTATCCTATAGTGATCTTGTTGATAGCCCTGCTATCAACACACATCCTCCAGCTTCCATCTTTCTTGGGAGTCAATAACGCCGGTACCGCGCATGAGCTTAGGCTGTCTCGGATAAATCCCTTGTCCAATAACTCTTGGACCTTCTCTTGGAGAATTTCGGTCTCCTTGGGGCTCATCCTATAGTGTGGTAAATTTGAGAGACTTGCCCCAGCACCAAGTCTATCTGATGCTGGATATCCCTCAAAGGTGGTAAACCCTCAGGTAGGTCATCAGGAGCCACCTCCTTATATTCTTCCAATAAACTCTTCACTGCTTCAGGTATCTCCACACTAACTTCATCTTCTCCAACCGACACATCTTTTACTATTAGGGCATGAACCACACGTGATTCCTTTAAATCTTCAACTAAGTCCTTCTCCGACTGGGTGACAGTTAAGAAAGAATGACTTTTTGCCCTCTTCTCCTTCGAGCGTCCCTCCTTCTTCAGCGGCAACAACATATACCTCACACCCCCTTTCTCCAGCCTATACACATTCTCCTTCCCCGCGTGTTGTGCGTTCACATCAAACTGCCATGGTCTGCCAAACAAGACATGACATGCATCTATATCCACAATGTCACAAAAGACCCCATCACGGAACTTCCCTATTGAGAATGGTACCTTACACCTTTCCTTCACCTCGATCCTCTCTGCCACTTTAATCCATCCTATGGTGTATAGATTTGGGTGTTTTTCGACAAGTAGCTGCAACTGCTTCACAACTTCACTTCCGATGATATTTTCACAACTTCCACTATCTACTATCAACTCAAACACCTTCCCACCAATGGTACATCTAGTGTGAAACAACTGGTGTCCTTGGGTAATCTCCTCCTGCTTCGATGTTAGCATCATTCACCTAATCACATAAGTCGGTTCTACCACTTCTTCCTCCTCCTTATAGTAATCATCCTCTCCATCAAGTTCACAGCGTACCTCATCTTCATCCCCTCTATCAGGAATGTTAATGCTTCTCCTAGCAAGGCACTCATTTGATTTATGGCCAGGTTGATTACAACGGAAACACTTACCCAAGATTGGCTTGGCATATGGGTTGTTCTGTCTCTGGGTCCCCCTAGGCTTGATAGGTCTCTTTCCCTCACTCTTTTCTTCCTTTCTTGGTATTTTCCTCGCTGGGCTTATATACAGCGCCTTTGCTCTTCTCAAGTCCCAACTTGCTACTACTGCCAACACATCACTGATATACCCCTTTCTTCTACCTCCGTACCTACTACTCTGCTCCTGCAACATCAATTTAGCTCGGAAGGCCAAGTTCTTCGCTTCAACCAAGTTCCTCACCATTGTGACCCCTATTTTATCCTTGATCTGGAGCTTCAGTCCTTCTACATATCGTGCTACTTACTGGCCTTCACTCTCCCTCAAGTCGTTCCGTTCGACCAATCTCATAAACTCTGCAGTATATTTGTGCACGGATCGCTGCCCCTGACGACACCACTGATATTGTTAGAACAATATCTGCTTATAGTCTGGAGGGAGGAAGTCGTGTTGCAACAACTGTTTCATGCAATACCACGTCCTCACCGGATGCCTACCTTCTCTCAGTCTCCTGCTCTGCAGCCTCTCCCACCATGCCGAAGCTCCACTCTTCAGCCTACATGCCACCAATCTAACCCTGACGGTCTTCAGGAATTTCCATGTAATCGAAAAACCGATCCACTTCAGCAATCCAATCCAGGAAACCTTCGATGTTAAGGCTTCCATCGAACCACGGGATGTCGACCTTCAGGCAGTACTCTCCCCATCTCCTTTATCATACCCTCCACGGTTCCTCCGATAACCACTATCCCTCTGGTTGTTCCCATACTGAATTGGGCGATAGCTACCACCGTTGCCACCGTACCCTCGCTGTGGTCTACCTCCATACGGCCCTCGATATTCATCGCCAAAGTCTTCATCCTCTACACGTCCCCACCTGTTCTCGACAACAGGTCGAACCAATTGTCCGCCGTAGACATTAGCTGCCTACGGCTAATTCCTATCGACACCCCAACCTTATTGGGGTCTACTACTATGGTGTCGAAACGCTCAATCAATTCATAAGGCACCGTTCCATACGCCCAACCTTCTGATGCATAGCGTCAAACTCTACCCTCGGAACCCATTGATGTGCTCCTTATGATCTCGCATCCTGAAACACCGCCAAGAACACGACCGCCATCATCGTCTTGATGAGTTGACATCTCCGTAGGAAATTTCCTTGCTCTGATACCAACTGATGCAGCGCGGAAAGCATAAACAACACGAGACAATTCTCGGATTGGACCTCACAAACAAACAAAGAATAATTTTGAGTTATTCCTTGAAAACCTCAATTGCGCACAATCAAGAAAGCAGTAAAAACTATTTTCTAAGAATGTATATCTGACAAAAGATTCAAAAGCTAACCCTAGAATGGCTTAAAGGCTATTTATAGTCCTTAGGGAAATAATTAACAAGGAAATAAATATGTACACGTGGGAATAAATATACATATACACGTCCGTCGTCTGGATTATACACGGCCGTGTAGGCTTCTGTAGACACTCCTAATACAACTTACACGCTCTTGGCCGTGTATCAGGTCGTGTAAGTTTCTGTGGATTTTCCTGACATAACACACGGCCGTGCCTCCTTGTCGTGTAAGTGGCCATGTATGTTTCTAGGAATCATGCTGACACAACACACGGTCGTGCCTTCTGGTCGTGTATCAGGCCGTGTATGTTTTTGGGAGCTTCCAGAAACATTACACAGTCGTGTATTGTAAAAGACATGCCCAATCAACCCGTGTCAGCGACGATGCCCGCATTAGTACATCAAAAGAGTTTATGGGAGCTTCTCAAAATGACACAAACAAGATATGAAGAGAAATTGATTTTTCAATCCATGTAACTCAATGTGCCTCTCAATGCTTCCAATTTTCTAAGCTTCACACCAATAACTGAATGAGTGTTCACATGACATTTATGACTTTTTGCTGTTTAATATTTCACAAGACAATAACAATCATAGTAATGATTTGGATTTCATAGAAGTGTTGAAATCAAATTTCTAGTCAATATTTCTTAACCTTTTAATATTTCAACATTCCCATTCTGCCTATTCATTTCTTAACATATTCAGTTGCAAGAATGGAGTAGTTGTAAATACTCAGGTAATATTTTATATATGTGTGTGTGTAATTAACAATGATAAAAATCTTCTAAGGATAGTATGGGAAATAAGATTTATGGTTGGGGACAAGATGGTCATTTTGCGATATAGGTATATAAGCTTCCTTTTACATAGAATTAATTCTTTTTCACACTTTTCAATTCAAAACTCTAATTACACACTAAAAGACCCTCTCAAACCCACGGTATAATCTAAAGGAAATCTAATTGAAGAACATTGGAGATAAGCCAATTACAATTTCTGATAAGAATTTAAGTCTATTATTACATGTATATAGTTGTAAAGGTATGAACTGAAGATTTTTTATTATGTATAATTAGGATTTAAGTCAAGAGCAGGGCAATCGATGCATTGGAATGGCCAATCTGAGAGGCTAGATTGCATTATATAACAAGTAAGTACCATAATTTTGATATAATAGAATTAGCAATTTCTATAGGAAAATAATGCATAATGAGATTAGGATCATTAGAATTAGGTTAGGGTTAGAAAGGTATAGGAGTTTCAAAATTTAGAAAGTGTACTTATAGTGAATAGAGAGATATACGACCTCTCAACATGACCATGTTGTGACTATGTTAAAAACCTAAAGTAGATAGAGAGATACATGGCCTCTTGAACACGACTGTGCTGTGTCCATGTTAAAAACCCAAAGTGAACCAAGAGATGCACAGCCTCGCAACACGATCGTGTTGTATCCATGTTAAAAACCTAATGTGACATGACCATGTCTTGCCCGATGTTGTGTTCAAAGAGTCACAGAAATGTACATAGCCTTTGGTACGACTGTGTATTACCCCGTGTTCACTAACATAACCTCCAACATGGTCGTTTTGAGTTGAAAAGTTTCCCTTCCCGTTTTACTTCATTAAAATACAATTATAAAAGCATGTAATTGGGACTGTGTATAGGTTTGGAGGATTTTATGGCTATAAGAAGTGTGAAGGATCAAGTATTATGATTCAAGTACGTGTATACTATGTTTGCCGCTTTTACTTGATAAACTAGATTTTTACGTGTGGGTTCAATAATATTGTAAACGAACCTGATTAAGTGTGCTTGTGATTGTGAATTGCTAGGTCTAAGAAATCAAGTGTGGGTAGGCGTTCTTAAGGTGGCACCCCGATGATTGGTATGTGATGTTATCCATAGTGGAGTTGTGTATCGAAATGATCAAGGTCATATGTGGAAGGTTATGATGTGGAATGTTATGATATGGAAGGTTATGATGTGTAATGTGGAAGGTTGATGTGTGAGGACTCGTGGACAGTGGGGAGTACCCACTATCATATATATATATATATATATATTTATTGTTATTATATATGGTAATAGACTCATAGATAAAGAGGAATACCTTTATCATATATGTATATGTATATATTGCTTGTAGATAGATTGTGAAAGGATGTTTGTGAATGTTATGTGTGAACATGTTTATGATGTGATTGTGTATTAGCTAAAGATTGTGAAAGATAAATAAAATTGTATATGAATATTATGTTGCATCTTGCATGTGTTATTACTTTTAGCGTGGCATGTGTGTGTGTGTGTAGATATGCACTGTAGTAGGTGTTAGCTCACCCCTCGTGGGAATTTTTTTTTTTAGTTATAGATACTACAAGAGAAATTGTAGGGTATGATTAAACCCTAGTAGAAACGAATCAAGATACAGAGGAGAATGTGGGTACATGTATTATAATGAGTAGGATCCCGATGAGGAGAAAGGAGAACATGGAATAATTTGTAATTGTGATTTAGATTATCCTGTTATTTAAATTGTTGAAAGCTTCCATCATATTTAAATTAAGGAAATTGAACAGGAATTATGTTTGGGAGGATATACATTTCTATAAGAAATTGTAGTATTATTGGAGTTTATGAATACTTCCGTTATAGTAATTTAAGGGTTTCATTTATTCCATTGAATAATTGAAAGATAATATTTGGAGAATTATAGCATTTGAGCCTTTACATGTCTTCTAGTATTGAGGACATGTGGCGGGCCGTAGTGTACTAGGATTTTGAAGCGTTACACTAGCAATGAAATCTTAATCTCAACTAGAATTTCTCTAATAGTGTTATGTAAATAAAGGAGACAAGTGGCAACATTTTCTCAATAGTATTTCCACGTACACTTAAACATAAATGATAGCTCCATGGTAATGGCGTTTCTTTGCTAAGTCAGTCAATGGGAAGGTTATTCACCCAATTATCAAACTGTTAAAGGATTGTACTTAGGAGTTCTTTAGATGTCAATTTAACCTTAATAATATAATTATAGCTCATCACCAACTCTAGCTTCTACATTCACTTGTAACTTCACCTTGACATTGAAGTTCAAGAAGCTGCATGTATCCTAACCTAGATTCCCTAACTAAACTATACAAGAATCATGGCCGATCATAGCTAATTATGTTGTTGCCTTTCCTATAGCCTTCTCTCTTATTTCTTCCTCTTTCTAAAACCAGGATTAATTTGATTTCCTTCACAAGTATGTTTAATAATATATATAATATACATATTTACATACATACATATATTATAATACATACATACATACATATATATATACATACATACATATATATATATATATATATATATATAAGGGTTTTATACTTGGATGAAGTCTATTTTAGCTTAATAGGTTTGCTTTAGCATTGAGATACTTATCAAATTGTAGAAAAAGTTATTTAAAAATGAAAAATGAAGGCTAAACATCTAGTGCAAAATGTCATTTCCCACTACACTAAGCATAAATTGACATCAAAATCTTAAGAGTGTTCCTACAAGCTGAATTCAACAAATGGAACCAAGTGATGACATTTGCTATTCAAACCAATGCTAAAATTAGCAAAGTTAATCTTAATTCTATTTCTCATCCAGGAACTATAATATGGAAAGAAGCATAACCTTAATTTCTTTGATCTCCTCCATTCATTTATTTGTTCATTTAATCTTCAATATTTAGTTCAAAATATTTTTGTCTTTTGTAAGGTAATAATAAGATAAAAACAATTGGAACAATTTTGCTAAGGATTGAACCAAAACTTCTAGTTCTATAGCTAGCACTAAATCCAGTAAGCAATAGACTCATGTGATGTCCATCCAAAATCTTTCTATATTGACAATAGAGCTAAATTATTAAGATGGTTAAAACACTGTAAACTACAAGTTGATTATTTTATACAAGTTTTGAAAAACTAGACGTCCGAATAAGTACTTGCAATTTAGGTCAAAAGGCTTGAAGAGGTCCTTTCGGTTTCTCAACACCTTGCTACTAGTGTTGGAAGGATAATTAAGGTCATGAGGATCACTTCGTATTCATGTTTTAAAATGCAAATAAGAGATAAATTCAAGTACCGTTCCTTAAAGCCTAGTTGGCAAAAACAAAATATGCACGTTCATGGTCCTGAGAGGAAAATCATAGCTATGAATCCACTTCATCATAGAATAATGTAGATTTTAATATGTGAAATGCAAATATTATAAAAATAAAGCAACCAAGAATCACCTTAGAAATGAGTGGAGGTTTCTTAGGCATGATTTCTCTATACTTTGGTTGCAAATACAACATATATGTATTAACCTAAGAGTCTTTTTTATTAAGACTCTTTAGTTTTTAGCAATAGACAAAGAGTCTTTAAAGACAAAAATGTTGGTAATTGCCTTTTTAGAATCCACTTGTGGTACAAGTACACCAACTTTGGGCCTTAATGCCCCCACATATCGAGTAACTTATGTAAGCAAAAAGCCAGAGTTAAAGGTGTCAGATTAACCATAGTAAGATATTCATAATATGTCAAATAAACTTGAAAGTTAGATTTTCAGCATCATAAATTTTACTGGTCCCCAAGGAGGTCAAGGAAAGGTTAAAAGAGAGACCTAGCTGTTCTCCACACATTAGTTTTTCATAATCTTATAACTAACCAATGCAAGCAGTGAAATTCCCCTCTTGTTTTAAACTCATGGATTTGTTCTTATAATCACAATATAATTTTTGAAGTATTGTTGCTTTTTTCTATGTTAACTTTAGTAAATAAAACTCCGAATATTTATAATAAAAAACATAAAAGGAAAATAATGTAACATCTTTTCCCAAATTTGATGATATTTCCAAAATGTGTAATATTAATAGCTTTAGTCACTAATTGCAGCTATTTTAAACTTGTCATCTCATGCCCATATAGAACCTAATGCTTTCGAGTGTAGCTTGATACCTTCTTCTACAACAAAGTAGTTGCTTATCTATTATGGCAAAAGTAGATAACTCTTCTTCTTTCTAATAATAACAAGATATTTATTAGGAGATAAAATTTTCATGTACCTATCTTTAAACCGGCTATGTAAAAATGGAAAGGTAAAAAATGAGGCAATTGTTGCCCATGGAGCTTAAATCAATCAAGTTGCAAAATGCATCTCAAACCTTAATACTGAACCTCATATTAAAAAAAAATCATATAAACATCTTACAAGCCCCGTAAAAACCATTAATTACTATGTTGCATCTTTGAAACCAATAGAACCAATTGTAGAAAGCACTATTACGAATTGAATTACATACACGGGGAAAACATGAATTGATAAGAACCTTAGAATTATTTGCAACATGAAAAGGTAAAATTAAGGAGTGCTAAGGCTCCAAATGGTACCTTTAAGTGATGTTTTGTTGGTAATCAAGGAATGGCGAGTAAGAGAGATCAAATAGGTGGTTTAACTGGGGGCGATGGGTGTTCCATTTAGTAGATGGAAAGGGCTAATGGGTGGGTGTTCTGGCAGTGATGGGTGTTCTACTCAAAGGATGGAGAGGGGTAATGGGTAGTATTTAGGGCGTGATGGGAAAGAGAGAGAGTACGAGCGGTGGTGGTGTTCTAGGGTGATGGGAGAGAGAGAGAGTATTTTTGCATGGAGCTTGCTAAAGACATAGATGGAAATGAATAATTTTGTGTGAAGCAATAGGCCATTGCTAGGAAAAAAAGAAAAAAATGTTGTTCGTGATTTGAATAATTTCTAAAAGGAGAATGGCGGCCTAAGAGTAAATTATAGATTTTTTTTCTTAATTTAAAGGTTATTTAATTTTTATATAGTAAGTAGAAAAAATTTAATAATAATAATTACTATTAATTTTAGAAAAATATTACAAATTAAATTACATATATATGTCTTCTAAATTTATTTATAAGCGTTACTAATATTATATTTTTTTATAACATTCAATAAATATTATTAAATTATATATAAATTAATAACGTTTGCAAAATTTACAAATATTATTAAATTTAAAAATTGTTGTTGTGCATAGTTACTTTTAAATGACTACTTTATAAAATTGTCCCTCATTATATATATTGGTTTTGGGACACATACCTTGCATCTTTAAAATTGTAAGGTTCCATGTGCTATGAATGCATGAGATTGATAAAACCCTGAACTATTGTTTAGTTTAACATACGTATCAGATTCCTCCGGAAGGGGATAGGCGATAAGTTACATGTGGCAAACGAATTTTTTGTTCTTTTTTCCTTTTCCTTTCTTCTTTCTTTTCTAATTATTAGAACTCTTCTCTTAAATATTTGATAATATCAACATCATAAGTAGTATTATACTCTAATGTTAGCTAATTATCCTTGATCCTATCCACTGTCTTTCCAATATTCAACATGTTTTCCTCCTTTCACGACGCTTTGAACACAAGTTTTAAGGACACAAATCCAGGACTCTGCTTCATAAAGATGTGTATATTTTTAAGCAAATGACAAGTAGAAGGACACAAGGATCACGACATATTGGTGAGTGCATTACTTAAGGCAGCACTTGACAGGTGCAACAGAAATCTTGCACTACTTTACAGTTGATGAGTGCTACGTGATGATGAAGTATTATTCTAGCCAAAAGGCTGTCGCATTAAACCTCAATTAAAGTTCTGATTAGTTTTTGAATTGGTTTCTTGATTTCTTAACGGCTTAGCCGTGCGGGAATCTAGGAAACTAGGACTTAGGATACTGTGGATTCACTTGCTTCTGGACGAAGTCAAACAGCCTGTCTCCTTTGTCCAATTCAACAAATATATGAAAAAAAAAGTATTTGGGCCTCGGTCTTGCTTTTTCCAATACTAATTATCTAATCAACTACCTAATGACATGTACTTCCACACAAGCCGATTTTAGATAAAATTTGGATAGAAGTTTTCATTGTCCAAATGGACTAAACTTGGTTCAAGCCCATAAATTCAACGTTCGCTAGGTTTTTATCCTTTTGTCTCCCGGAGGAGAAAGCCTCTTACCATGTAGCAGGGACCACTTTTGATAAAGTTGCAGGCCAATTTGATCTTAAGATCATTCCATCTCAACATTTATGCAAGATATTACGTATGAAAAAATATGGAACAAAAGATCTGCATGTGCCAATACTTTAAATTTTCGGCAATTCGGTGTTGGAACTTTAAAATTTTACATAATAGTGTTTTGGTACCCATCATTTTATGGCATTAAAATAGATAAAATCTTTAATCCTTTATTTGGTTTGCATAGTGAATAAATGAATAAAGTGTTTGGACAAAAAGGATTCAAGATATTGGATAAAACTAAAAAAAATTTCTTTTTCTTTTTTTGTTTATTATTATGTTTCTGCTAGATTTTTTTTTCTTTTCGTGAGTACTCATGTTGACGCAAAAAATGGATATAAACCCTTAAGTGGGGCAAGTAGTGATGTCCCTATAAGCCATCATTCAGCATGTGTACTCACCGCACAACAATTATCTTGTGGTTAAAATGCATGAGATTCTAACTAACAACACCTACGACTTGTTTATTTTCAAATAATAAACTTGTAGATAAGTATAATAGAAAATGTATGCTATTCATTATGAATAGCAAGTCCTCCTGGGATTGTAAAGAGCCAATATTCCATGCCAGACAATGAGATTAGGGAACCACTTAATTCATTGGATATTTCTGTCATTCAAGTAGATGAAAATTCAGTCTTACATACACATGTATGATTTACATGTCATTTCAACTAAATAATATTACATAGAATAGGCTCTATTGATAAGACTTGTGAAAGGGAATGAGGAGCACACTCTTTACACAAATCCTAGCCCATCCCACTTTCAAATAATTTGCAAGAGAAGTTATTAGGGAGTGAGCAAAACAATGGCTCAAGGAGTGTAACCCCTATATCATGCTTTCAAACATGGGTCAAGCAAGTTATAAACCATTATCATGTAATGCAAGTAACCATATGCAAATGCAACAGTACACGTGAACAACTAGAAATCACATAGGATTTAGATTTATGCCCTCTGTGATCCAAAGTTTAGGAAACAAATTCCTTCAATAGCCATTGGTTTTGAACTTTAAAACTCAATAACTCAATTTTATAGGCAAATCAAGGATATATCATGTAATATATCAAGCTAAAAAGACTTCTTTTTTCAACCATTTGGCCTGAAAGTTTCTAATTAGTATTGACATATTATTCACTACTTGATCTTATATACTACAACTCAACATCTTTCAAAATCTATATAAAACTCCGTTCATATAAGGCATCACAATTTATCCTCTTAAACACATGAGGTATCATAATTTCACCCATTTAAAAAGGCAAATTTCATCCCAAGACCTTACAATTGGGTCTAGATCTTTCCCTTTTTCGATTATCCCTAAATTGGACATCTACTAATAGGGGATCAGTTCTAATACCATTGATAATGCACCAAGCCAAAAGTAATCAATAATCAAGCCAACAAACACTAATAAGTCTTTTCTTTGAACCACTTGATCTAAAACCTTTTAGCTAGTGTTGACATGTTATTCACTATATAGCCTTATATATTACAACTTAACGTCTCTTATAATCTATGTGAGACTCCATTTATATGGGATATCACAATTTACCCCCTTTAAACACATGGGGTATCACATATCACCTCTATTATTATGCTTAAAACACTTGGGTCTATTGGTGAATTTGATAAGGCGCTACCCAAACATTTGACCATTCACGTACACGGTGGAGACCATAATCTCTCCATCCCTAAGCTAGATAGCTCGACTAAAAATCCAACCCTATCCTTACACAATAGTAACCTTTTATTAGGTGTCAGTCTCTAATTAAAGGATGGTGTCTCTCGGTGTGTGGTAGTTTCCAAAGGTTGGGGCAAGGTAACATCATGTGGTCAATCACCTCCAGATGGCCTTTTGGGTAATTGTAACCATTATCGGCCTTTTCACATGCTATACATAAGTTATTAAAATAGTCAAGTCATTAATTAGTCACTTTTATAGGTGATCAAGTAACTTCGCAAACACTCAACAATTTGACTATACTACTAGCACTCTAATCAAAACATCAAGCAACAATTTATCTTCTTTATTAATCAAAACCATAATCAAATCATCCATCCAAGCACAAGCACTCAACCCCTTAATTTCCCCATACATAATCTATTTTCAATATCATTTAAGATAACCGACTAAACTATCTTAACTAGCACAAACAACATGATAATCATAGAGTATTCACTCACTTGAGCTTGGTTACAGACAAGGTGACAATCCTCTAAATATGAATCAATGAGAGTATTGAAGTTCACTTAGGATATGATAAATAAAGTCAATAGTTAGAAGGCTAAAGGGGACTTACCTATGCTACATGATAGATTTCTTGATCTATCTCCTATAAGTGTTGGGTTATATTTATTGGCTTCTTTGCACTTTAGTTGGTGTAAATAGTTCATAGAAGTTTGCTTATTCTTTTTAATGCCACTTCATTTCATGAATTCTAAGTAATTTTTGTAAGGCTTTGTTGTCTTATAGTCATTTAAATTAGTTTAATCATCCTTATCCATTTTAAGCATTAAGCTTCTTGAGTTTATTTCTTATCTTTACTCTAATGAGTTACTTAATTAATTTATGGTTTAAGTTATGTGAATTAATTCTATATTTTGCTATAGGGTCGATGTTAGCTAAGGTAGTCATGGCTCTTATATGTACATACTAGTGTATACCCTCTACTAAAGGTATCATTAGTATGTTTCTTTATATTGGTTTTCTATTTAATATTCTATTTGTATAGATTATATACATAAATACATGCATACATACACACATATATATATATATGGAAAACTACATGTTTAGTCCTCAACGTTTGGCTCATTTTCTATTTGAATCTTAAATCCTCAAAATTTTTCATTTGAAATCTCATCTTTTGCAAAAATGTGTGAAAGAGGTCCTTCTAATTTTTCCATTAATTGTGACACATGTCAATTTCTAATTTTCAACTCAATTTATTAAATAAATAAAATAGAAAAATGTAAAAAAAATAGATAACACAATAAAAAATTAAGAAAAATTCAAAAAAATAGAAAAAAATATTGAAAAAAAATATGTGTGTATATATATATTTTATTATTTTGGATATATATATATACATATATTTAATTTAGTAAAATAAAAAATTAAAAATTAAAAAAATGGAAAAATAAAAGAATATATTATCTAGCTACTAGGCTAAGATAGGTTGCAATCCATTGACTAAAGTGAGTCAATTCAACCTACCAGCAGCTGTGGGTGGTTGCCTACTACTAAGAGGGTGGGACCCAAACCAAAAAAAGAAAAAAAGGGGAAGAAAAGTGATCGAGTTGAAGTTAACTTGCACAACTTAACTTCAACTCGATTGGTTTTTTTTTTTAGATTGGGTGACCATGGGTGGCCACTCCCCACTAAGGTAAGGGGTGGTCCCACTACCATAAGTGGATCCAATCAACTCAGTTTAATTAGTGGGTCACAACATACTTTGGTCTTGTGGCCCAATAGTTTTTTTTTTTTTCTTCTTCTTCTTTTTTCCTTTTTTTTCCTAAACATTCTTTTTTTTTTCTTTAATTAACTTATTTATCTTTTATCATACTTTTATTTTTCTAGCTTTTCTCTTATTTATTTAATTTTTCACATATTTTTATTATTTTACACAAATTCTTACACACACACACACATTTATATATATTTATGTATATATATTTTTCATTTTGAATTTTTTCTAAACTTTTTCTATTTTTCACCTTTTTCAAGAAATTTTTGATATTTTTTTATTTTTATTCAATTTCTATTATTTTATAATATTATTTATTATTAAATAAAATGTGGATGAATTTGAATGTGGCACTATCACTAGTGGACGAAAATGTTAATGGTGTTGATGGAAGGACTTATTTGTAATATTTTGAAATGCTAAGGATTGAAATAGAAAAAAAAAAACATTTAAGACTAGTTCAGAAAAGGTGCCACATATTAATGACTAAATATGTACTTTTCTCATATATATATACACACACACACAAGAAAAGAAAGGATCTTTGCTCAAAGGAAGCTTAAATAATCATATAGGTCTTATTGGCTAGAATTTAATCAATTTAAGCTAGAATTGCACTTGTAAGTAGGTGTTTCTAAGCTCTAAAGATCTAGTTTCTATTTTAACATGAATCATTAAAGTGGCACATTTGTACAAAACAATTTTGATGCACACTTGATTCAATCTTAAGTCATTTCCATTTCAATCTTTGTTATCTTCATTTGTATAATTGGGGTCACTTATTAACATGAAGAATTACAAGATAAATTATTTATATTAGCTCATGGTTTGCCATGAATAAAGAAGGTCATATTTTGGTTAAAAAGGCTATGCAAAAGTTCATTTTACTTTCCTACGAGTGCTCAAGTGCTCTATTCTGTAAATAGAATTGAAGTATTGTACTATAAACTACTTGAAATGAAATAGATTTTATTCCTAATTAATTGGACATTCAAGCTTAGGATCTTAGAAAACATTGAGATTTGATTTCACTGAATTTCGGGCTCCTATGTTAAAAATAGTGGCCAAAACAAGATTGGTGCACATGAAAAACAATCGGGGATCAAAATTGGGGCATCATATTTTAGGGGTTGGTTAGTGGCCTTATTTGTCAAACTTTAAGATGAAAATTTACTAGAAGAAACTTTCAAGTGTTATCGAAAATTGAGAAGCGGAAGATTCTCATTTTGAGGTCTATTTTGATCGCAGTTATTTTTGAGATTTTGGTTGATGGGATCTAATATTACATCTTAGTTTCTTATAACTCGATTAGTTCTAATCATTTGGATTTCTTTAGCTATTGATTAGGGATGAATAACATACATACAAGGGGTCTAATTATCCTTTACATTTTGATTCTTATGAGGTTTAGGGGTTAGTCTAAGTTCCATTTGATGTTTATGCACTAAATTGGTCAATAGTGTATATAGGGTATAGAAATGAGGTCATTCAAGGTTCATAACCTCTTACAGCTTTGATTAAGCTTTTTAACCTTATGTAAACTCTAATAACAGATTGATATCACAAAAATTGATTAGCTTCAAACTAATACTCAATACATGGGGTTCAATTCTTATAGATTTCTAAGGTAAAGTCTCTAGTTTTAATCTTAGCATTTATCACAATATTTATCGGAGTTAGAATTTTAAACAGTTCCATTGCCTTGTTGATATTAGGGAGTATAAACATATTCTAGAGATCTTATTCTAAGCCTTATCATCATCAAAAGAGGATTTTAAATATCAACAAGCTAGTCAGATTCATTAGGAGGGGGTATTTTAATATTTTCAACATTTGTAAATTGAAGGAATTGATATATAAGCTTTTCTAAGCTCTAGAGATGACCAATAACTCACAATTTACCAACATGCAAACATTATAGCACATAGTTTTTGGTGTGAACAGAAACTTTATGAGAAGGATCAACAAAAAAATCTCACAAAAACATGATATTAATCTAGTTTCCAACTATTAGTTGTAGGAATAGACTAGAGGCTATTTTTAGGCACATGCATCAATATTTACTAATAGGATCATTTAGGAATGAACCTGCATGTGGGTTTACATGGAACTTACTACATTGATGATGAATTTTTCCAAAACTTAGAGGATCCACAAATTGCATGTGCAAGGAAAACCCATTAATGAACCTAAATGGAAGATCTAAGAACATAGAAAAGTAGATTGCAAGCTTTTACCTTTGATTTGGGATTTTTAAGCTTACAATCTACCTCCTTCATCTTGTTTATGTTGTGCATGTCAAGGATACAAGCTAATACTTCTATTTTCTCTTAGTTTGATGACAAAATCAAGTGAAATGTCATGGAAATTGAAGGAAAATGAGGGAAGGGGGTGTATATGTGTCAGCTATGATGGAATGAGAGGGAGTGTTTTATTTTTTCTTGAGAGTGTGTTGTTGGAAATAATAAGAAGGAAAAGAAATGCAGATTTTGGACTTAGAAAATGGAAAAGTGTGGAGTGGTAAAGTGGATAAACTTTCATGGGAAAGGGAAAAGTGGAATATGCAAGAAAGCTCATTGGTTAGTGGTCACATGGATGGAATAATCATCATGATATGACATTTTCTTTTCTGAATTTAAATATATATATATATATATATATATATATATGTGGGGGCAGATTTGGGATTGTCTTAGGCATGATGCATAAGGGATTTCGGAGGGAATTTTTATCTTCTAGATGCTAGCTTAATTGATTAGTTTATATTACTAACATATAGTGTATATATATATATATATGTATGTATCGTATGGTTATTTTGGGTATTAACTAATTAGTTAGGCAATCTTATAATAATATTATTTCATCTTAGGAGTCTACCCCTTAAATATTGATTTAATATTCAAACATTATATACATATGTACATACATATGCTTCTACAATTGAGTTACTTTTGTTAACCTGAAGAAGAAATGTGAATGTCTAGCCCAAGTGATGGTTCAATGAGCACTTACATGAAAACTGTAGTATTATATGGTGGTTAATGGAAGAATAATGTTTTGATTTGTATAGTTTGATTGTAGTAGTTTTCTTTATTTTCTCGATTAACATGTCGAATTATTTTTTGATAACATTTTTGTATTTTTTTATAGATAAGAGAGATTGTTGATTACTTAATTAATTTTGTGTATACTTGCTTTAATAGTATAATTTTGTTTTCTCTTTTCCTTATACGTATACTTGCTTCATATATGGTCAATTAATCAATTCAATTGAAATGTAGGTTTCTATTATACTATTAGTAGTGGGGATACTACTTTAGAGTTTAGATCACTTTATTTATTTGATTGGATTCAATAGTTAAAATTCATAAAAAGATTACTTATAAAAATATGCATTCATATATATTATTGTTGATATAATCTTATGCCAAATAATTACTATTGTAAAGAATAAGTTATCTTTATTCTTTAGCTAATTGCATTGTTTACTAGTTCTCTATAGGAAAATGATTAAACCATCTAATTTTTAAAGTGTAATGAGTATTAACTCTTTCAAATTTTTTTCTTGTTAATAGGAAGGGAGCTTTCATTCAAGTTATATACTTCAATAGGAGTGGGAGAGAATACATTGTAATATAGTTATTTTCTTTAATTTATTTAAGAGTAGATCTAATAACAACAATACAATAATAACAAAGTTGGTAGAATATGGAGGCATATTGGGAGTAGAAGTCATTTACTTATAATATTTGGAAAAAAAAACAAAAAAAGGAGGAACGGTTTGAGATAATTGATTTTTAGATGCTTTGATGACCAAAGCATTACTTATAAAGGAAATTGAAGCAATTCTTTTCATGTATATGAGAATAAATAATTACTTTATTTAGCATTTGACATACACTTCATTGCCTAGTCTGTAATTTTTTTTATAATTGTCTCAATTAATTAAATTTACTATCGAAATGAATGGCGGCTAGAGTAGAGCATGAGATTTTATACAAACTTGAACATGTTCAAAACCATTGTGTAAGAGGCTTCTAAAGAGAGAGATCCACTTAACCTCCTCAAAGCCTATTTGAAAGACCCTATAGTTTGATTCATGCCGGTTTATAAGTTAGTCCTAAATTAATTTATTTTTCCTTTTTTCTTTTTCTTAAATTTCTTACGTTTTAAACTTAAAAACTTTGAGGCTAAAAATCATGTAAACCTAGTACATTTCTCTATTATGTTTAAAAAGATTTGCATTTCCAATTACACCTAACCTATACTATAATATTAGTAAAATATAACAAAAATTTAAAAAATTAAAAGACAAGTGTTATTCTCACATTGTTAATGAAGAAAAAAAAAAAAAACTCTTTAGATGAAAGCTTATATATACATTAATGGTATGTTTAATTCATATGCTATTAGTAACAATACATTACATTTTTATATTGCCAATAGCAACAGTAAATGTTGTGAAGAAGAATCTTGTTAATTCACGTGAAAATAATTTAAGATTTCACTATAACTTAATTTTATGCTTTTTTTTTAATTTTTTAATTTTACCCTTTATTTTATGAATTTTGTATTGGTGATTTGCCGCGAACCCAACTGCCATGTTTCTATGACACTAACTTACCACTGGCTCGCGAAACTGCAGTTTGGTTTTTGGAACCAACGAGGTCGGTTGATGGCTAGGCATAAGAGGGGCGAAAGTTAGAACATCTTATGCCCTTTTTTTATTAGTAACTATTTTTTCCATATATGATAATTTCTCGGAATTTAAAAAAAAAATATTATCAAGAATATACTAATTAAAAAAATATTTTCAAAACTATACTATTTAAAATCGATATTATTTTATTATTCACAGGTAAATCACTTTTATTTTTAATTATTTTTATTATATTTAAAATTAATACTTTAAATATCCACTTTAATTATAAATAATAAAATAATTACTTGAAGTGTGATTTCGAGTATTTGAAGTGGTATAGTTTTTGAGTTAGTTTCCTAATTATGGAATTTTAGGATTATGTTTAAAAATTATAATATTTTTTTCTTTTCCTAAAATTTCCCAACTTCTTTGAAGTAAATTTTTAAATATAATTATGAAATTTTAATTATTTTTAGTTAAAATTTTAATACCAATTGATTACAATTTAGAGAAAGGAAATTAACAATATATTATTGATTAATTGTTTCGAAGTACCTAGATGCATTGTTTAATCGTAATATATTTGTTATTTTAAAAACAAATTTATAACAATAATTTAAATTATTATCGGCATGTTACATCACTCTTACTGCTTTACGCAGGATACAACATGTTTGCTGGCGCCTCATATAGTTCTTCTTGTTCGGGAAACTCGATACTGTTGCTTTTCGTACCCAACGGAATCGGATCACTACTCACCAAGGTTACATGCTCTGTCTCTCTCTCTCTCTCTCTCTCTACACTGCAATTATGTAGACTCTAAAACTACGTCCGTATCTTTTCTTGGTAAACTGGTATTTTCTAACCCTAATTTTCGTATGTAAGATCAGTACTAATTAACCACTTTCAGTTCTAATTTCCGTGTCAGTGTTAGGGAGGTTGCAGATTATAGGGGCGAGCCCTGAGTCGGACAAGTGTTCTTAAATGTGAATGCTATCAAGTTTGTAATTTCTTAAATAGAAAGGTTTAATTTTTAAACTGCTGGTACCTCGGGATAACATTCAAGGAGAACAGCATACCGATACTTCGCAATCGCGTCCTACTCTTGTCTATGGGTGTGTTTGTTCTGGGGAAAATGATTTTTGGGACATTTTCCGGATATTTGTTGTAATCAAAATTTTACTTGGTAAATTATTGTTATAATAATCTAGAAAATTTGCAGATACTAGTGATTTTTAGTGTAAGTAGAGGGAAAAGACAATGACGGTGGTGGGCCTTCAGCGACAAAGGTTAACAGCCGCTAAAAATTTCCAATGGATAATGGTGGAAGATGTTTTATTGAGATTAGTAATAATCATAATATATTATCTTGAATTACAGTATATAAGATTCATTAGTAGTTTTATGAAAACTATAGATGGTATAATAAAAACTGTCAACAGTTTTATTTATACTATTAATAAGTTTTATATACTGTAATTTGGAATAATATTATATTATACACTAGAATTTTCCCATTTTATTTATTTATTTTTAAGAGGGAAATTATTTTTCTCATGCTCTATACACATTTTTCATGATGGTCAACTAAGTTGGTAATTTGCTGCCTTCACTTCTTGTCATAATTTGCTACTTAAAAGCTATTGGTAAAGGATTTGACATTTCTAAAGCTTTAAGATAATAAATGTTGAGAAAAATGCAGAAAGCATTCTCGGTGAAACAAACACACCCTAAATTTGATTTGGAAGTAAATTGAACCCAATACTAGTTCTTGAGGTGCAATTGCAGTGTTACTGTACCATTCACACTGGTTGCTTTGTCAAGGGTTATAATGCAAAAGATGAAGAAATGTTGCACCCTTGCACAAGATGGGTTGTAAGCTACAGGTTATCCTGTACTTTATATCCATGTCAAGAAGATTTCTCCTATTATGCATGTGAAGTGTATATTATGTATATGAACATTATAAATATCTTTTGACCATCCCAAGAGGAAAATTCTCTGATCTTATTGCTATATCGCTTTTCTCATGTCATTTGATAGAAGAGCTTTTCTATTTTGATCTAGAAACTGTATTCCCTTCTTGTATTGTTTTTCTATTGCTTCAGAACATAACATTCTTTATGTTTTGCAGGTCACTGGATTATCCTTTTCATCTCACAAGGATACAATTCAATATTCAGAATGGTTTACAAAATAGATGAGAGAAAGAGTAAGCATCTTGCTGGTGCTGCTATGACCCTTTAGTTACCCATGACAGCTGAAGATTTTAAACTGTATTTACTTTCATGATTTGTAAAGCTTTATCTGGTGCCTGTTTGAGTCTTGTTTGCCATGTTTTGCATCTGTATACCACATTTCTGTGGCCATAATCTTTTTGGTATAATTGATCAGTAATAGGATCATTGAAATGGCATAACCCCTTTAAATTTTGGAAATTTTTCTGTTAGAAGAGCTTAGAATTATTGTTTAGGGAGTTCATATTTATTATTTTTTCTTAAAATTATAATCTGTTTGGAAATTCTTGGATTTTTGCTCAGTGGAACTTGAGTTTTATATTATGTCTTCAGTCTCATGGTGAAGCTTTCTAGTTAATCCAGTGAGCGAATAAACATCATGTTTTGAAGTCTTAAACTCTAAATCCATGCATTGACCGAATTATTGAGAAGCTATGATATTTACAAACTCTATGCTTTCAGTTCTACCATATGTCTTTTTCATTCTCTCAAAAATCAATTTTACAGTATAGATGCTTATGACCTCCTCCTCTATACCCTGTGGTAATAGTTGATTTATCAACTAGAAAATTTAACCTCTGCAATATCAGGATGTACTATGAGGTATCAGGAAATCAAGGGCACATATTATTACTTTTCAAGTATCTGACGAGTCGTGCATGGCTATAGGATTTTGAGCATCTTGACCATTGAGCATATTTTTGGAAAAGGAATTTGCGTACTTTAAATGTAAGAAACTGTGAAAGGCAATTTGACTTTTTTTGGTTAACTGCCTGAGTTCTGATTGTTTGACATCTGATGGATAAGCTATCTTAGGTGGTATTGGTATCCTGTTCAAGGCTACATCATTTTTCTTATGCCAGTCATTATAACATTTAGATTTTTCAAGATCAATCATCACTTGGTTTACTGTATTATCATACCACTTAATATTTTCTGCGGAGAAGTCATGTCTGACTAAAATACACTTTCTCCAAGTGCACTTCATGGTTGTTTGAATCAATGTAAAATGGAAAATTATATTAATTTATGGAACTATAAATGGAGTTTGCAGAAATTGGGCTGGGACTCATTGGCTTTGGCTTCTTTTTCTCCTTTCTTGGCGTGATTCTTTTCTTTGATAGAGGGTTGCTAGCACTTGGAAATGTAAGGTCTTTAAATGCATCCAGTTTCCTTTAAGATATTGGAATTGGGAAACTAATGTAATCATTTTCTGCTGTTGTTCAGATCTTTTCATTGGCAGGAGTTGCCATTTTGCTTGGTTGGCATTCTACATTGAATATATTCATGAGTAGGGCAAACTATAAGGTAGTCAAAATTTTCAGTGTGCTTGAAGTTTTGGGTTTAGACTAATTTTCATTAAATTTTCTCATAGTGGTGAATATTTTAAGTCTGTAAAGTCATAGTAATGATTTGGTACTCTGAAGCTAAAGGTTTATAATTTACCGATCTGTAATATTTCTTTTGGGTAGTATTTGTCAGGCCATGCTTCAGTAACTTATGTTATTTAGAATGCAACAACCATAATTAATTGTCTTTTTCAGTCACCAAGGATGGGCTTGCCTTGTCTATCTTCTTGAAATGGAGTAATATATTTGAGAAAATACAATGATCGAAAGTTTCTTTTAGTGAAACAAAATAATCCATTATAAGTGAAAAGATGATTTGTTTCCCCAAGAAAGTGGAAATTATAATCCTGTATTCTTTGTCAACATTTAATATGTACATCAAATATGACCACCAGCCAACCCTGCCAATTCCCACTGGTATTGACCACCTGTTGTACCATCAGCAGCACTGCTCTTTATTACTTTAGAAATATCCTATCTTGGGAAAACTAGTGCACATAATATGAAAGGGAAAATATTTTTGGCAAATATCCATTTTGAGATTGCATCTTATAAAGTTTTCTGCTCATTGCCTTATATGAGAGGATGCTTCAGGTTTATAAAATCATCAATTGGTCTTGTTTATTTTTCTTTGATTCAGCACCTATTTTCTTTTATCAAAATGTTCACTTTTTATCCAATCATTTTTCCCTGGTCCTTAACTTCACAATGCTCCTACCCCACATTTTTTTTTTGGATAATTGAACTTTATTAAATCAAAATGTTATACAACTATCAAAGACAGGTAGATATTACATCAAGGGTGGGTCCCTAATTTACAATAGAGTAGAGTAAGCTTTAATTTGGTTCACAATAGAACCCACGGTCGGAAGACTGTCCTCTAAGCGCACTTTGTTGCGCACTCTACATATGTAGTAAACTAACGCAGCTAGGGCCGCCTTCTAAGTTTTGAATGTAGGAGATGAGGAGTTAGCTGTTGCCACCAATGAGGTTGTGGCATTGTGCCAGTTCCTAAACAATGATGGACATTGTAGGCTATCACAAACCAAGCTCCAAATCTGTGAGGTTTTGCTACAATTGAAAAATAGGTGGTTGTGATTTTTTGAACCTTGTCAATAGAGGAAACAGGTTGCAGAAGTTGAAATTCCCCAAGTGATCAGTTTGTCAAGTGTAGATAGTTTGCTCAATCAAGTTAGCCATAAGATAAAAAAATGCCTAGGTAATGAGGTATTGTTCCAAATGACTTTGTACCATGGCATTATAGTACCAACCGAGCTTAGGAAGGCATAACCACTCTTGATTGTGTACTTTTCCGAACTAAATGTATCCATTAGAGTTGGTCTTGGAGAGAAGATGGAATATGGATATTTATCCAAAAGGGGCCATCCAGAATACGCCATTCATTATCATCCATCTAGGAACAAAGCTTTATTGTAGGAGGGAATTCAGTGCTACCCATTTCCCAAGCACTATATAAGGCATCCAATGGGCCTATTGGAAGCCAATAATCTGCCCAGAGTGATATAGCTAGGCCATTATTAGGTTCCCATTGGAAGCTTATGGAGCTCCTAAGTTTTAATAGTTTCTTCTAAGACCATGAGCATTTGGTCACATGCATGATATTAAACTTTATCATGAGAATCTAGCCTCCTTGCTTGAAAATCTAACCTCTTTATGTGTGTACATGCATGATATTTACTCTTTATTATATAAATGCAGGTCTTTAGTTGGAGAAGCTGCCATGCTGACATTTCCTGTCTTTTTTCCCTGCAGGGTTCATTATGCTTTCTTCTTGGGCTCTTTTTCATTTTTGTTCGCTGGCCTATTTTGGGAATTCTCTTAGAAATATATGGTTGCATCGTTCTCTTTGGGTTTGTTATCACTATATCTGTGGCTACTTTATGATTAAAAAATGTCATGCTTGCTGAGTTCTCATTGAAGCTTTTTATGCAGTGGGTTTTGGCCATCAATAAAGGTTTTCCTGTATCAAATTCCAGTTGTTGGATGGATAATACAGTATCCTATCTCGGTAATGTCTTGTGCTATTTTTCTTTCACTTTTATGGTACTGGCTCCTTCATGTTTGCTTTAGGGCCTTTATTATATGTTATCTCATAAATGATAAATTCAGGCCTTATGTTGTAAACATGAATACATCTAAGTAAATTAATATGATAATAATTGTTCTGCATCGCTTTTTGGAGCTTCTTACTTCTTAAGCTATGATAACAAGTAGTGGGGCACTCAGTTATAGGTGGCAATTATTTCATAATCCTCTTGGTGGTTATCTTTCTAGGCTTACTACAATATGATTATCACCAGAAGGTTGACAAGCTTGACAAATAAACTGATTCTCATACTCAGCATGGTGACAGCATGATTTAGCTTTTATAATAGAACATGTGGCTTCTTTCTGTAGTTGCTTTTATTTGTTGAACTTCCATGTACATTTTCAAGGTTTAAGAAAGGTTGTCAATTGTCAATTCACCTCTATTGAAGTTTATTCCTAGGTGGATCCGCATAAGTAGTTTAAGTCTTGTCTTTCTTTATGTTATGTAGTGTCAGATTGTCCTTTTCACCTTTATTGTATCACAAAGAATGAGAGAATAAGATACTGTCACATTTTGAGCTTTAGTCAAGAAAAGATGCTTGTACACTGGTAGTTGATTTTTGCGTCCCAATACAGGTTTTTTGTATTGCCAGGCATAAATTTTGAAGCACAATATATTGGAAGTTGATAGGAATGGCTGTTTTGGTCAGGATAGGGATAGAAAATGAAGAGAAATCTCACTAAAATAATGTTTTTTTTTTTAAATAATCTCGAAATAGAGTACTCGACAAACTTGTTTCCAAAATAGGTTGCGAAAGTAGGACTCCGAACGTGCCTTGAGTTGAAGCAGAACTTTTTCAACTGAAAGCATGTTTTGGGTATGCGTCTTCAGTACAAATTGTACTAAAAGTGCATTTTGCCTTTGTATTGAAGGTGTATTCTGAGTATGTCTTTAGTATGTATCACAAAAATTTTTTTTAACAAATTTCAAATCAATTTTTATAATTTTTAAATTTAGAAAAAAAAATAATTTTTAATTTTTTTTATATTTCTTTTTACAAAATTTATTTATGATTTTTTACATGATTTTTCAAAAAAAAATTTAATGGTAAATTTTCTTAAATTAATTTTTTTATTTAAAAAAATTAAAAGCTTACACAAGAATAGCAAAGAGAATATTTTTCATAATTATAAAAATAGATTTAAAACTTAGAAAAAAAAATTCACGATACTGAAGGCGTGTACTCGAGTTGCACCTTCGGTACAAATTTGTACTAAAGGTATGCATTGAAGGTGCATCCTGAGTACGCATTTTTAGTACAAATTTTATTGAAAGCACAAACTTGCATTGAAGGCACATTCCGAGTACGTGTTTTTAGTACAAATTTTGCTGAATGTATTGATTGAGTTTGCGCTTTCAGTTGAGAAAATTTATCTTAATTGAAGATGTATTTCGAGTCCGCATTTTCGTTACTTATTTTTAAAATAATTTTTTTAGATACTTTATTTCACAATTATTTTTTAAAATTTACATTATTTTAGTGGATTTCTAGGCTTACCCGCCAAAAAAAAAAAAAAGAAAAGAAAGAAAATGAAAACCCTACTTTAATTAGGGTACATGCATCTGCAAAGAAAAATCAGAGACTGAAGTCTTCAAAATGCTCTGGAAATTTTTTAAATTCATGCAGCTTGATTCTGGTCTTAGTCACAACCTGTGTCTTTGTTACACGTCCAGTTATGCTTCTCTAATTTTGTTTGTTCTATGATTGGAATGAATTACTAGATATACTTTACATGTTGCAGTGATGTATCTGCCTAATACAGTTTCTTCACTGCAGCTTTTGAGCAGGGGCGCGGCTTGAACATCTGTCATAGGGAACATGTGGTATCAACATTCCCTGATACTCGCGACAACTGTAAGTGGCTATTGAGTTAATAGATGTGGAGTTGGGTTAAAATTTGAGTCTACACCACTACATATGCCACAAAGAATTATGTGTTGTGAGTTGCGGAATGTGAAGATTATTTGTACATTGAGATGAAAAAGGTTAATTTGGGTGTGAATTGATTCTCTTGAACAGTACTCGGTTGAATAGGAAAGAAGAAGGAAAATGTGGAGAGGCCAACTTCTTGTAAACTCTGTATAACCGAAACACAGTAACCAATGCTAATCTTTTAGAAGCTTAAAAGGTGTTGGTGTTAGCAGTTAGCATTGGACCATTGATTTCCCGTGTTTTTGTTCACTGAGGTGTTTTATGGTAGCGTATGATGATGGGGTTAAACCCTTGTGAAGCAGTACCTGCTATTTGCGTATTTAGCTAGCTGTTATCCTGTTTTTCTTGATTCACTGGTGATATTTTTTAGAGCTATGCGATCGAATTGTTTGTGAAGATGTGTTTGTTTCTCTCGGATCTTTTCTTGCTTTTATTATACTTGGAGCTTTACAGTTGTCCAATATTTTTTTACAATTATAATAGCTTGCGATACTAATTGCTATTAGCGGTAAATAGTAGCAAAGTGGTATTGGTTAATAGGGTATGAAACCCTGCACATATCCTATTCTATAGGTTTAGGTTATCAATTTTTGTGATTGGAGTTTGTCCTATAACATGTAGGAACCACCCTAGTATTTGTACCTTTCAGAATTCTACGTGGAGCCTACTTGACTATGAAAGGTATGGAACAACCTACCAATTCTTATCCACACATTTGTGACTATTAATCCATCAAGTTAACAATCTTTAACAATTTTATCATAGTACATCATGAACTTGATATTATAATTTCAAACAATTTATCATGGATTACTATAAGAGAACTGCAATATCTCATAAGGTTTAAGTCTACTTGTTTATAACAAACAAGAGCACCTAATTCATTCTAGTAATTTTATTAATGCAATAGTTTTAAGTGTGTTACTAAGTTGAAAATATTATACTTTGTTATGTTCAAGATTATTAGTGAAAAATTTCATAAGATAGGTAGACAATGCCTTAGAACCTCTACCTTGTATAATTTGGAGTATGTGTTTTGGAATGGGAATAAGGGTTGGAGATGATGTGTGAGAGCAAGCTTCAGAAAATTGTAACATATTAATTATTTTGGTACTTATTTGGAACCTACTTGACTATGAAAGGTATGGAAGATTTTAGGTTTCGATAGGGATAGTTACTCACTTTAGCGGTAATGATTGACCATTATTATTGGTGGTTGGCTTTGAAAACTGTGAATAAAAAAAAGGATATCAATTTGCTCATTTTAAATGAAAATATTTTTCTTTGACATTTTTTATGATAGTTAACTATTGCTACCACCTTCACCTCTTAGTATCACTTATGATTGAAGGTTACTAAAAACCACAACCTTTCAAGATTACTACAATTAGAATTCTACGTGGAACCTACTTGACTATGAAAGGTATGGAACAACCTACCAATTCTTATCCACGCATTTGTGACTATTAATCCATCAAGTTAACAATCTTTAACAATTTTATCATAGTACATCATGAACTTGATATTATAATTTCAAACAATTTATCATGGATTACTATAAGAGAATTGCAATGTGTCATAAGGTTTACATCTACTTGTTTATAACAAACAAGAGCACCTAATTCATTCTAGTAATTTTATTAATGCAACAATTTTAAGTATGTACTAATTGAAAATATTATACTTTGTTATGTTCAAGATTATTAGTGAAAATTTTCATAAGATAAGTAAATAATGCTTTAAAACCTCTATCTTGTATAATTTGGAGTATGTGTTTTAGAATGGGAATAAGGGTTGGAGATGATGTGTGAGAGCAAGCTTCAGAAAATTGTAACATATCCAATTATTTTCGGTACTTATTTGGAACCTACTTGACTATGGAAAGGTATGGAAGATTTTAGGTTTCAATAGGGGTAGCTACTCACCGTAGCGGTAATGATTGACCATTATTATTGGTGGTTGGCTTTGAAAACTATCGAGTCAAAGGATATCAATTTACTCATTTTAAATGAAAATGTTTTTCTTTGACATTTTTTATGATAGTTAACTATTGCTATCACCTTCACCTCTTAGTATCACTTATGATTGAAGGTTACTAATAACCACAACCTTTCAAGATTACTGCAATTAGAAGCGGATATATTCAATTCATCATGGTCAAGTTTACTTCTTTAAATCAAAACAAACCATGAACTACGTCAGTTCAAGAATTCTATGAATTTAAAAAAATTGATTTGGTTCATGAGTTAGAATTTAATAAGTTGTTTTATCGAATGTTCCAATTTGAGTTAGAATTGTGATTAAAAGAATGAAAAATAGATAGATTTTTGGTACTTATGTTTTTAATGAAAGACTGAGGGTTTGTAGATTATGTTTACTTATTAATATAATATGATGATAGAGCTTTATATATATATATATAGCTTTGTTTCGGTTGGATTAATCTTGCCCACCCAAGTGTAAATATTGGATTTCGTTCACTTGGTAACTTTTTCTATCCAGTTGTAGGGTTAAGGTTCAATTTTATTTGATTTAATATATGATTTGGTTCAATTTTATTTATACTCTTAACTAAAATTATAATTATAAAATTTTTATTATAATAAATATTAAACATAGCATGGAAAATGTTGCTTTTCTTGTGATATGCCATGTAAATTTGACCACTTCTCGATCGTCGAGTTGTAAATTACTATTAATTTTAGTTGGAGATTGGTGAGATCTAGGTATGGAAACAAAAGAAGTATGAACTATGAGGAGACATTTTTCTACTTGTTTTTCCTCTCCATCTATTTTTACTCATCATTAAATTGGTGAATATAAAATTTTCTTTTATTTCGTCCTGGCTTTCTTCCACTTTAAACTAGGTCCAAACTCAATGTTAAAGGTAAGTTTGAGAAAAGGGTCGATGATAAGACGTGATTCTGCCAGTTACAGAGAGAAGTTAACTACTCGAATTTTTAACTATTCAAATTTAGCTTATTTTTATAATTAATTATGTAAATTTTTTTATTTTTATAATTAACTAACTATTTCGAATATTCTAAATGATCTTGAAAATTTTATAAGTAGTAAATTAATAGTTTTAAATTTCAGGTAATTAATTATAAAAATAATAAAATTCAAATATAACATATAATATTTACCCTAAAATAAATTATAATATGTCCCATTCACTAATCTAGAAATTTCTCATTTGTTCTATGAGCCTAAGGTCCAAATTGCCTCCCTATTCTAAGCCCATAATCATTCCTATTTGTAAAAGAGCATAGGGTGTAAATGTACCAAATCAATTTGCAAACTACTTGACTTGAACCAGAGATTTACTTAATTTTCTTCTATCTATAATTTTGTCAAGTTTAAATAATTTCAGTAATTTATTGTGTTGAGTTTAGGTTTGAAACAATTTAGTACAATGACTTTGTAGCATAATTGAGTTTGAGTTGTGTAGGAGGGCAAATAGGTTTCAAGTTGGAGCTTGAACTATGACTATAATTTGATGGGATATAACTTCAACTCTAGGCAAGCTTAATTTGATCGAGTTAGAGGAGGTCAATTATCACTTTGAGTTATAGTCAATCTAAAAATCTAAGCTTTATTAAGCTCAAGTTGAGCTCAACTTTTGAAATGTTGTGTCATGCTCTAGCTTAAGCTCAAGCTCATCATTGGGTTACCAATGATGTAAGAAGATTGTGGTACTATTGATAAATGCAAACATAAAATCAATACAAGTTGTAGATATAGTTTCTCTCTCTCTGTCTCTCTCTTTTTAATTAGTTATACAATGGTGCAAATGAAGAAAGGAAACAATCATCAATGGTTGCGTCTAGCTACCACAAAATTGCTAAAAGAAATTATGAAAAATGATTTTCACTTTCTTAATGTAATTTTTCATGAAATTTCTCACATTCTATCATTTTTATTCCAATTAACTACTAACATAGGCTTCCAACTATTATTATCTCCGATCAACACCAAGTATAGAGTAGATTGTAACAACATTAAAAACTTTTAAGGAACTTTAGATCCTTATAGTATGTTTGGTTTAATTCATATGATAGCAATGAATGAACCATCCCTCTAACAAAGCAATTATTACTTTTGATTCTAAGAGGACCATTTCATGGATTGTTGTTCCTTTTGATGACCTAATGAATGACTATTCCTTAGTCATTCGATATACACTTCTACCTTTTACTTGTGGAACCATAGACTTCAACTTAGCCCATTAGCCATTTTTGGTCATTCCACTACATTTACACTCTTTACATATGGAGCCTCAATTAACCTCTACTCAGCCTACTAACCAATAATTGGACAAAACCCAATTGTTGGAACCACTGGCCCATCAAATCACCATGATCCATACAATTGAACTCGTGCCACTTAACAAATCAAACTACTCAACCATTAAACCACCTTGACCCACACGCTTAAACTACTGAACCGGTCAACTCACTAGACCTCCTTAACTTACGAGATTGCACCTACGTGACTCAACCGATCGAACCACCTGCCACTTGATTGGCACCTAAACATGCAACAGTTAGTCCCACAATGGCTAGACTCCGACCATGATAGAGTGCATGAATGGACCGGGGTTGTACTTGGGTTGCACGAGCCTCGGACTACCTTGGATTGCGTAAACTAAACTCATATGTCATATTGCAATACAAGCAGGAATATAGCTGGTGCAACCGAGGTGCATCACGGGTTTGGTTGTACGAGTTTAGTCAATTGCACGATTTAAGCATGGCCACAGCTTGTGTAACCCTTTCACGAGTTACATCTAGTCGTATAAATTTGGTTGATTGCGTCTAATTGCATGGTAGTGGGTGGCTGGTTTACGAGTCGTAGCTTGTGTTGGCAAAGGATATTTGAGTAGACCTATCACCGATTCGTTTCTTAGATAATTTTTACTTCAATCAAACGAAACAATAGTTATTATTTGCATTCATTATTTGAAATTTCAAGTGCAATATTAATTTCTGTTGTGTCGTCTTTTGATAGCATGATTCTATTCTAAAGAGCGTTGTTTACTATACAACAATATTTTCCCACTCCGACATTTATCCTCCTATTGCATCTTGAAACAGCTTTAAGTGGTTTTTTAGGTTGATAAGTAAACACGTAATGTTGTCGCGCGGGCAATTTTTATAAATCCTTCAACGACTTTTATTTGACAAAGTTGTTGAGAACCTTTTCCCCTATGTGGACAAAATTGACGATAAGTTCAACGTTTAGACAGTGAACATAAGAATATCTCGATGTCGGTGAAATGATTTCGATATTCCCACTGTATTATTGAAGGGCTATCTACGCAATTAGGTTAATCTATTAAAAATGTAACATAATCAGATAAATATAAAACACACAAAATTTATCAAGTTTAGACTTTTAAATTAGTTACTTGAGGAGTTAAAATTTATCGTCTGTATCAGAATAGGAAATTAAGAGCTTGAAATTTTGTATAGTTGTTTTATATCCAATTAATGAAATCGTCACTCCATATTCTCTAGGGAAAGTTTAGTTATGCAGCTAAACTCAATACGATATCAAAGCAAGTAGGCCAAGTTCTAAGCTTATGCCTCTATACACTCATTTCATATTGGCCCATAAGTGAGTATATATATGTATATTTGAACTTTTAGACTTGTGGATCTAAAATTGATACTGTAAAAAGAATCCTTAGGTAGTGTTTACTTTCTAGTACTTTTAGATTTATGGATCTAAAATTGATATTGTAAAAAGAATCCTTGGTAGTATTTCGCTTTTAGTATAGTATAGGAAAGAGAGAACAACATACCACAACATGAAGAGAATAATGGAATATACTTTTCTCAAACTATCTTTAGAGCGCTAAGTATAACACAAAGATTTTTTGTGTTGTATGTTGTTATATATAAATATTGCGCTAGAGGAGCAATTTTGAAAATTGTACTAATTGCATTTCCTATATTGATTCAACCATGTTTTCTCATTCCATCACCATCTCACAATTGATGCTACAACCATATTCACCACTACAATTATACCACTACTATCACTACCATCATCACCATCATTGCTAACTTCTCATTTACAACAAAGGACTGCAATGGTAATAACATGTATGGTCCATTAGTAGCAGTAATATTGATGATGGGATCATGGCTATATGAGGGCGATAGTAGTAATGATTGTGTACTATGGTAGAGGTGTTGGTAATGCAACAATTGTATAGGTGAAGTTATCATAGTAATAGTGGTGGTGTAGTATAATGGTAGTGTTGGAATATATTAGTATTAACTTAGGTGCTAATTTTGTAATGGTCATGGTGGTGTTCATGGTCATAGCATTGATGGTGGTGGCAATGGTGGGAGTAGTAGTAGTGATCGTGGTTGTCTTGGTGAGGTGGTGTTGGTGATGGTGGTGGTGGGCTTAGTAGTAAGGTGATGAATAAAAAGTAGTAGTTATTGTTAGGGTCAGTGCATAAAAATGAAGTAAAGTAAAAGAGGGAGAAATCGAAACATAAGATTTTATCCTAGTTTATCCTTAAATTAGGATTACGTCCGGTAGAGAATTCCATTATAATTAGCACATCATTTCTCTTATTACATTACTCAATTATAAGCGAAAAAGAGAATATATAGTAACGGCTATTCATGAATCTAACCCCAAACTGCTAATGAAAAAAATATAAACTTAAATCCTAAAAGTCTTCTAGTATCTGGGAAGCCCTACCCTTTTGAGATCCCTATCAGGGCAGCTCTCTCGGACCCCGCTTGCTCACGTGCTTTCCTATCGTATGGAATATGAGTCGCACCCTAATAATTATTTTAAATTTTGATTAATGGATTTTATATATCTTATCCTAAGATTTTTGTCTAATCAAATTGAAGGAATTAAAATCTTGAGAGTTGTACACGATTATTTTGTAAAACAAACATGGTGCAATGAGTTTTGTCTTGTTGTTTGCTGCCTAGAGAAATTGAAGCAAAACACTTTGTCTTATGCTGGACCATGAGTCAATTTGAAATTAAAAATAATCATTAGGTAAAATGGGGAAAAAAAAAAAAATGAAAGAGAAGGTAAGGATTGCGATTCACGAGGTGACCCATACTAGTAGATCTTTGAGACAGGTGTCATACCCCAAGATTGGCCAGGTCTATTGCGGTGGATGGTGAGTAATATCCTAGGCTCCTTTATTTTTCAACAATTGCTGTGATTTATGTGAATGCTAGTCAAGATTCTTTTTATTTTGGCCAATAGGAACTTCTCAATCGTATATTTATTCTATTGTTGGGAAGAAATTCTAATTTTCTGAATGATAGTAGATAAAATCAAGGTGAGGGTTAGCATATTGACGAAATTTACAAGGTCAAGCTAATACCTAAGCTTGAAGTCACGTAATATGATGGAAGGGAAATTTCATCCAACTTCCTGTTTGTTTCTTCTTTATTTTTCTTCATCAAAGTCCAACAGAGTCGGTCGTGTTTCATCTTTTAAAAGCCTACAAAGGGGTGGAATTATATACTTAATGCATTCAAAAGAATAAAAAATCTGACCCAGGGCATGGAAAGGGTTGGAAATCTGTCTTCTTCCATAGGAAACTTCCCAAAAGGACGAAGCACATAGAGTAAGACTACTGCCTAACACATTAAGATGTTCCAGAAGTGTAAGGGAACCCCGAGAAACATGAAATCATTTTTTGCTGACTTTAAGAATATTAGAAACATATGCACGTACACAAGTTGTATGGCAAGCAGAATTCTCCATGCTGTTTGACTAAGATTCATTGCCAATAAGGTTTAGGTAAGCTAAATGGTCCTGGGAGCTTGCTTTCCACACCAAAATTGGAAGAATCCACACTCTTTCTTTTATTATTATTATTTTATAAATGAGATGGGGATTGATGCCGCCCATGATCTCTGTCTGGTTGGGAGGCTTGCAATAAGGGTATCAAGTCCCTATAATATATAATTCATACTTAACAGAGCACTTCAGACGAAATTATAAATTTTTTGGACGTATGGGTGATCTCTTAGAATTCCTTCGTCAATTTATCCAATGGAAGGGTACAAGGGCCAATACTTTGTCAGCCAAGCCTGGTCAATTTGATCTTATCAAGAGAAAATTATGCTTACGTCTTTGATTCTTAAAGCTAATAGAATATCGATGCGTACAAAATTTGGAGAGAATGGGGGCAGAACAAGTATGATCTCTAATATAATATAAGCTAATAGAATACTAAATAAGCATTTAAATGTATGCACACAAAATTTGGAGAGGATCGGATAGGATAAATATGACTCTTTGTATAATACCTTGTATTTAATAGTGTCAGAATAGAATCATTTAGATTCATTTTAGTGAAAATTGTACTAGAAAGATTTAAGTTCTTCCTACGCTTTTTTTTTTTTTTTTTTGGACGTGTTTTCATATTGGAACATGAATTTTTAAGATGAGTTAAAAATGACATCCATCACTCTTCGTAACAAAGCAGCTCAGAATCTGAAATGGAGAGAAAAAATATATTCGTCCTAAAATGATGAGAAAAAAGTCGTAGAACCTAAAATGGAAAAAAGAAAAAAAAGGAAAATCATAGGTCATTCGATTGCATTTTCGTCACTTTTCAGTTTTTATTTCAGGAACCATCAAATATGAGTAACAAGACAGGACATTAGATTTAAAGAATTAAGGATTTGAAATGTAGACAAAAAGGATAGTTATATTGAGGGCTTTCTTCTAAAACAATATGATTTTTAGAAAAAAATTCGTGAAATAATATATTCGAAAAAATTATTCTAAAAATAGGTTTTGAAGTCGTGAATCCAGAACGCGCCTTTAGTTTTACCAATTTTGACAAAATTGAAGGTGTGGGCTAAGTCCGTATGCAGACCATGTCCGTGTCTTCAGTACATACCACCCCTTCCTGTATAACTAATCCTATTGTCGATTTTTTTTCATTAAAGATCCACTATCCACGTGTAGATTTATTTTAATAGAGTCATGGATGCTATAATATTTAAATTAATAATACAAATGTAGAAATAGAATACATTTATTTTTATTTTACCTTCTACAAACTCTATCTCTCTCTCTCTCTCTTTTTTTTTTCTCTCATTTGCAAGAAAAAGAAGTTCTTATGCAAATATGAAATGGTGGGATTTGAACGAGTTCGCTAAGATATACCATTTTCTTAACAAAAAAAATCAATTAATCTATATTTTAGTATGTATTTTGACAAAAAAAGTTGAATTTTTTTTTCCGGTAACTTTGTTAGTTTGCAATATTTGAGAAAATTGTTACAGTAATGTTATTTTTTTTAGAAAGTATTATTGCTTATTATAAGTTTGTAGTGTATTAGATATGATTTATGTAGATCTTGTAATATGTAACATGCGATAGTTAATTTTTCCATTAGTATGGGAATAAGATCAACACTGTGTTGACGAGAAATTTCATATTACTTTTAAATGTTAAATTTAGGTTTATTATTGTATTATTATAAAAAAATTATAATTGAATGATCCTAAAAAAAACTTTAATTTTTTTTTTGTAAAATAATGTTATTTAAATTTGCTAATTTTTGTTGCGAAATTTTGAAAAAAAAATTAAAATTAAAATTTGAATTCTTTTTTCTTTTTTCTTTTTGGGTTATCGAGCATGAAAAAGATCAATGTTATGCATTATAAATTTAAAAAACCGATATTATCTATTTTTGTAGAATAACTAATAATTTATATATATTATGGATATGATAATAATGGGTGAATACATGAAATTGATGATTTGTGTATTTGGAGATATTGTACTTAGTAACTGAGGGTTGGAATATGATAGGAATCTGATTAAGAAGTTGAAAATGGAGAAGAATGTAAATTACATCAAATTCTTGTATAGAATATGTTGAAGTATTGGAGTCGATCCAACTGAAGTGGGGATTGGGATAATTTACAAGTATCTTATTTTTTTATGGGGGTGGGTACATCTTATGCCTTAATGGTAATTAGAGATGATTATAATATTGAAAATCTGATTGAAATGGTTGAATCCTTTAGAGGTCATGGCATACAATAGTTGTATATTAGAATTTTTGAAGATTTGGGAGGTCGTTTCGAACTATAGACATTTCAAGAAAGTAGGCACCTACATTCCTCATCTAACATGGAACAAATGCCTCCTAAGCTATCGGCATTTGAAGCATATGTTGGAACCCTTATGGAAGAGGCAACATTGAATGATGAAAATGAAGTAGACAAAGCGGTTGCTCTGGTGTTACAACAACCGAACACATGTGATCCCTACATGGTGTATCTGGGTGCGGAAAGTGCAATGGACACCGATGTGGGAATGGGTATCGAGAAGGAAAGTTCCAATTATGAGGAGAGCTTTGAGAAGGAAGATGAGGAAAGTAAAAAAAAAAAAAAAATGGAGATGATATACTTGAAAAGGATAATTGTACCTATGTACTCGGCACATACATTATATCTGTTAGGGTAGGCTGAGCCACCTAGTATGGTAATTAGAGATCCTATTCCCTACTACAACGTTAGTGGTGATGACGGTTACATCTATTTTAAGTAGGAGCAAAATGTAATGTGCAATGTTTCGAGTAGTAGTGGCGAGTTCTATAAGGGCATGAGATTCAGGATAAAGGCAGATATGGTTCAAGTAATTAATGCTTACCGTGTGAAGAACCATTGTAACTTCACTGTTATGAAATCTAATTCATTACTTTAGTCTGTTTATTGCTCAAAAAGAGAAGAGGGTTGTAAGTGGAGGCTTCGAGCCTAAAAGAAGAAATTAGAGGGGCTACTTGTAGTTACCAGATTTGAGTGTTCACACACATACATCAACCTAATGATAAGTTAGGATCACTTATGGTTAAATTACAATTTTCTTACAAACTAGTTTGTAAATCTTGTTAGTGACATTCTTGATATAAAGGTTATGGAGCTCGCTTCAATTATCAAATAGGAATTTAGTTATAGGATAAGCAAGAGACGGGTTTATGAGGGCAAGAAATGGGTTATTAAGTATGTGTAAAGGAATTAGGAGAAGTGTTACAATGAACTTCTTAAACTTCTAAATGCCATAAACAAATACAAATCCCAGAGCACAAGTTGATTAGGGGTAGAGAAGACCGAATACCCCCGGGGTGTCCACTCTTAAGTAGTTTTTCTAGGTATTTAGGTTGTATATTATAGTATAGAGTTGCTTAAACCGGTTGTTACTATTGATGGAACTTTTTTGTATGGGACGTATATTCACAAGTTGTTGATTGCCTGTGGCGTTGATGGCAACAATCATATACTTTCGTTGGCATTTACTCTCATAGATGAGGAGATGGCTAAAACATGAGGTTAATTTTTGAGGAAATTGAAAAAAACATGTGGTTAGGGATCGTATAAGTTGTGAAACCATTTTCCTCATAACGAATAGACACTTAGGCATCAAGTCGGCAATTGAAGCTTGAGCCAATGGATGGTGCCTTCCATTCGTAATGTGGCGATTTCATTTATGACACATTGCAAGCAACTTTAACAAGGTAAACAAAAAATATGCAATACAAGAAGTTGGTTACATACACCATGTTACAAGCACAAGCTTAGGAACTGAACTATTTAATAGACTAGGTGAGGACTATTAAGCCTCATGCCCAGCATGGTTTGACAACGTGTCGATGGAGATATATACACTAGCATGTGATAGTTGCTATAGGTTTGAGTATATGACCTTTAACATTATAAAAAATTACAATTTCGTCTTGAAAGGATCTCGGAGGTTACTTGTGATTGCTTTGGTGAATAAGACTTTTTACAATTATGTGGGTTATTTTGTCAAGAAGCATTTGAAAGCACTTAAGAATATGTCGAAGGATAGAATCTTTACCAAATATGCCACTGAAAAGATAGACAGATGGAGTTCATGAGCTAGCAACCACAAAGTCATCAACTATAGTAGGCAAGAGAGAATTTTTGAAGTGCTCACCGGTAGTCATTGTGTAATGAGTGGGGTTGAGGGGAGGGGGTTGGACGCATACTGTTGACTTTGCTTGCAACACATGGACTTGCTAAAAGTGACCAATATACCAACTCCCATGCTCCTATGCCTATGTAGTTGCTGCTTCAATTAGGCTCGATATTTTGGCATTTATACTAAATTGGTACAAGTGGATGCATCAAGAGCTCTCATATGGGACCCGCTTCTTGCCCATACATGACGAGCTCAATTGGGAGCCGATATAGTTCCTATTACTCTATCCAAGAGCAAAGCTTGCATGGAAAAAGGTGAAACCAAACCGAAAAAGATACCACATGGAGATGGACATTAGAGAGCATTTAGATAAGATCACATGTGAACATTGTGGAGAGAAAGGTCATAATAGAAGAATGTGCCCACATCAACACGATAATGGTAAATGTTGGATAATCAAGTGATTGATTAATTGAATCTTAGCGTACCCTTGCACATTTATGATATTAAATCATTGCCTATATAATGCTAACATTTTTTGTTTTTATTATGCAAATTAGATGAAGCCTTGACCGTTTCATCCATCTGTTTGAATGTAGTAGGAGAGAGATTTTTCTTGGATCTTGGCGACTCATATACATTAATATTTCAAAATTTGTAATTTCTTAACATTTTCTAATAAATTATTTTTTCTATTTTCTTGTCCACGCTTTTATATTTTCTTTCACAATTATTTCTAACATTTTTAATAATCATCAAATTTGTTTTCAATTATAACTTTCCTCAATTTACCTTTTTTTTAATTTTTTTTTAAAAACGTTAAAATTTTACATAACAATAACAAAAAAATTAATTTCCATAAATTTTAAAATTATAATTTCAATTTTTCCAAAATTGGCAAAATTGAAGGTGTGTTGTGGGTTTGCGACTTCAAAGCCTATTTTTGAAATAATTTTTTTAGGTATACTATTTTGCAATTTAAAAAAAAAATCATATTATTTTAGTGAATTTCCCATTATAATAAGGAGAGATTATGTGTATGTGTTGCACTTATGAGTTTTTGCATTCAATTCTCATTAAAATTCATTTTACTTTATCAACTTGTATTTAATGTTTGTCGCACAATTTTCACTCCCTTTTTGTTTTTTTTTTCAAAATAAAAAATTAAATTAAATTTCTCATAAAAAATAATAACCAATTAATTGAATTCTTATCAAAGATTATTTATTTATTAACAGCAATATTATAAATAATAATAACATGCTTCGCTTTTATAAGAATGAATGGGTATTATGGAATAGTCAATTGCTTAATCATATATATATGCTAATGAAAAATTTTATAAAGCCATTATTAGAAAATTATAGAAAACTTACCTTTATTTTGTGTTATATTCTTTTTTTTTTCTACATGTAATTATTATTTAAATTTTATATTATAATTGTACTAGCAAGTGGAAATTTCTCTAAGAATAATTCTAATATTGACTAAAATAAGATAAGTTTGACCTCCTTAATCATATGGTTTTGCATCTGCATCTGCATATAGAGAATGTATATTTAATTATGACTATGAATAGTGGATAAATTTCACAGTGAATGGTAAAAACACAATATATATGTTTATGTCTAAGTGCAATTAGAGAATGAACATATAGTAGAGCTAGCAAAATTATAATAGAGAGTTGACTACAACTTTTATGTGCCACATGTTGTAATGTTAATTCTTAGTTTCTACCTTTTAAAATGTTCCTCCTTTAAACTAATTAAAGCCTAGAACATTAAATAGGTATTGGGGGCCCTTTAATAATTTTGGGCTGGGATGGTGTTTCAACATGTGTAAGGATTATTGGTCCTAATAAAAAAATTATCAAGGGGATAAAATTGATTGTTTTTAGAAAATTTTGAACTATTCAAATATTTTCCATTTTAATAATTTTATATAAGTAGTTAATATAATATATTGGAGTATGTAGAGAGAAAACAAAACAAACAAAAATGTGTGTAAATCAAGGAAGAGAGAATTTAGAAGGTTAGGTTTGATTTATAGATATTATTCCTTGTGAATTAGTCCATTCTTTTAACTCTATGTTAGGATGTAAGCATGCATATAGATTCTTCCACTATTTAATTGTAAAAATTACGTAGGCTTCTTGCTTATAGTCTTAATTCGGTTATGTATTATACTCTCACCCCAAGTAAGAACTAGAATGATTTATAGAATCGAAATGCTTCTCACTAATATTTTAACTCAAATTAAAACAATTGAGGGAATGAGTGAAAAATCCTCTAAACATTTATTGAGGTAGAACTAGAGTTCTAAATCTAATGTAGTGTAAGTAAGAACATATTAGACAAAGGGTGATCACTTGTTTTGTTTGTTTTTCATTGGTTCTTTCATGTCTTTTATTGTTATGAGAATATTTTTTTGTAATTTCTTTCTTCTAAACATTCAATTCTTACTATTCTTTGAAAAATCACAAATACATTCGCCATCTGGAATCTTTTAACTTGTTGCGATTGTAGCCAAGCTTATCTTAGAATTTGAATTTGATCTTTTAAAGATTTTGTATTTGTTGTAGATTTTCTTGCTAAAATTTCACTTGATACCTATCTACAAATTTTGAATGAAGTATCTCCTAAATTTTGCAAAATAATCAACATGATCTAAAGAAATATCTCTTAAAATTTTGTTGAAGTTTGAAATCAAACTCTCATGTTTTAGCTTCAACCTTATCTTCTTTTAGAATGCTATGCAATATCAAACTCATGGGGCTAGGTTTGGTCTTGAAAAAATGTTCTTGTAGCTTTTGAGAAAAAAAAAAAAAAAGTGAATCGAGGTTAGTAATGTTTCATGGAAATCTTGTTCATAAGCTATAAATTTTCTTAAAAATTCAAATGCATTTAAGTGTTCTTCTTGTATTTATATGAATATTCAAAGTGTTTTTGAATAGACACCATATTTGAACTTTCTAGAGGATTAAAAATAATCAAAATTATGTATTTTTCATAAAATTTTAGATAACATGATTGATAAAATTGAATCTTAAAAGATAATTCATGATCAACAAAATCACAAGATCATGAACAACAATCAAAATAGGTGAACTTAAAAATTTGAGTCAAACTCTTGGATTAAGTTGGCTTAATCTGCCAAGAGGTGTCAAAACCTATAGAATTATGCTTACGGTTGAAAATGGAAAAATCATAATATTATATTAAATAATAATAAATATGAAAATAATTTAATAAATAATAGTAACAAGAAATAGAAAAATGGAAAATAGAAAATACTCAACATTGGAGCACCCCCTCCTTTGGATTAAATCAATAAAAAATTGGTTTATGTTGAATAGTAATTGGTACCATCAAATCAAACTAGTTTGATGTGATAACCAAGTTTTGACCTTCTATTTAGGATTCAAATTGATGTTCTTCGATTTAGTTCGAACTTTACATATTGACCATAGACCATGGTTAGAGTGACTTTGCTAAAGTTCACTTCTTAAAAATAAAGTTTGATATACATGTAAGTTTAATGCTAGGCTTGGTTAATTATAGGAAACCTAGAGTTTAAGCTCTAATTAATATTTACCACCTAAAATTAACCAAATGAGCCTAAAAGTTGGTTACGAAGTACAATTTCATCTAAGGATAGAAGAGTTAGACCTAGTCGATGAATAGAGCCGGCCTTTACATAAGAATATAACAGCAATATTAATATGATTTATAGTATGTTAGCCATGAATTTAACAGGACAATTAAAGCTAATAGATTAATCGCCACCATAGTGATATGGGAATTGATTTTTTGCGAATCCATTAAAAGCATTCATAGGAGGATTTAGATTGAAGCATTGATATTATTATTGCACTTGAGTGTAGCTTATGGTGAATATGTGTTCTTGACCGGTGAAATTAAGTGTGAAGTTGGCAAAGCACCCTACTATAACTAGTGTGCAGATTAGGGAATGGGAAAAGTTAAATTTATATTCTTACTTTAGTTAAAAGAGTTTTGTTGTATGGCAATGATTTTGAGATAATGGGTTCTGGACTATGGCATTGAATTGCTTGCATGAAATTATATGTTGGTTGGTTAAGTTCTTGGTATACATGATTTGTGTATGTGGCATGGCATAAGTGGATCTAAAGGTCTCATTTGTTAAGTTAAGAAATGAATCTCATTTTTCACATATAGTTGCGTGAGTCTTTTGTGACTCTTTAGGACTTGAGTTTTTTGTAACTCTCTAAGTTATGCTTTGAGTCTTTTGTGACTCCTCAAGTTTTGAGCCTCTCGTGATTCTTTAGGTTAAAATTCCTTAAGTCTTTCACGACTCTCTAAGTTAAAATTCTTTGTCTGTTGTAACTCCCCAGGTTAAATTCATGAGTCTTTTGTAACTTTCTAGGGTTTAAGGAAACTACCTAGCACATTTTAGTTTCATATGCATTAGTAGGGCATTTATATGTAGTAATGACAACTAGGTCTATGTTTGGATTATGAAGATTAGACATATTCATGCTTGTAGTGGCACTCTGCCATAGTTGGTGTACTAGATATTTACACATGAATTGTTTTGGTGTATTTAAGTTACTTGATCTTTGTTATTTTTTCTTCTGTACTCACTTTGCTTTATAAGGAGATGAGAGGTTGGTGTTTGTTGACCTCAAGTACAAATGCAGAAGATTAAGACACTTGGTTGTTTTGAGGACTTTTGACAGTGTTAGCTTGGTAGGAAGAAAAATCATGTTCCTTTTTAACTTCCTTTTATTCTATTAAATTGACATGTTACATTGTAAATTGGTTTGATACTCCTATGTAAATGTAAAGTTAGTCAAACTATCATAGTTATGGTTTTGTAAATCATAATATAGGTGATATAAAAGCTAGCATCGCCATTGATATTCAATATGATAGGTTGTCATTCACTAGTTAAGCATGAAATTTTGGAATTCATACTATAAGATGATCACACTAAATTTGCTATTTACCGTAGATAACTTTAAAATCTATGCTAGTGTTAATTGTGAGAAGCAAGAACATGTTTTAAGTGAAATTGCCTTATCGCTACATTAGGGATGGCAAAAGGACACATCTTTATGATAGGAATCCAACCATTAGACTAATCACCCGAGCTAGGGAGAATGGACTTCAAAACTTGATGCAAAGAACCCTCTCCAACTAGCTGACTAAGGAAGAAGCCATCTACCTTCATAGGTTCCACTTCCATCATCCTCCGAGCTCTTATCAAATGCTCATTTCTCTCTAAGCCAAGGAAGAACAATTAAACAAGTTACAAAGCTCAAATAGCTCTAACTGACTTGTCCTACCCCTTATTGACCTTCCTGAAGCCTATTAGATCACCAACCAACCTGCTCCATGAAGACCTAACTCACATTAGCTCAAACATCACTTGGAAGCATTTTTTTTTTCTACTATGATTGCATCCAGTATTGCATGTCACCTATCCTTGACACCTAACACTTATACATGCCTCAAAGAATATTCGTTTTTGTCTCTTTATATTTTTATCCCTTTTTTTAGTACTAGGAATGTATTTTTCCCAAGTACTTAAAAAATTTTCCTTATTAGGCATGTGACCCTAGGAACTTACTATAAATAGTCTCTCTATATGTAAGTTGCAAAAACTACTTTTACACTAGTGAAAATACAGAGTTTTCTTCCAACTTTCTCTTGAGTCCATAAGCTCTTGAGTTGGCCACTACTCTTATTAGTCACTTTAGCAAGGATTATGGCAAGTACCCATGAGTGTTGTTACTTGGGAGTCATATTGAGAAGCAATCTTTAGGCCATCTATGCTTGTGGGTGCATCATTCCTTGCAAGTAGCTCATAAGTTTTTAGCTAGACCTATTTGTGTTCTTTCTTCTTTTCCTTTGACACAAGTTTTAGCACTTTAGTGATTACTAAGCTCCTAAGCATGTCATCTTTTCTTGTTATTAGAGCTAAGGTTTTGACGAAAGAGTGTGGTAGTCGTCATAGTGTTTATGTTGCTACTAGGTTTATTAAGTTGTGTAGTCGTTGTTGTTGTGTAGTGCAAATGTCGAATCCTAGTGTATAGGGTGGTAATAGAGATTTTGAAAATGATGCACATAGGAATGCTATCGGGTCGGCTTTGGGATGGGTTTTATAAAACTTGAACTTGACCCGCTATCTTATAAGGTTACCCATGATTTATTCCAAAACGCTATAAGGTTTTAATTCAATGTCTAAAACCTATCCCATCATGAGTACTATAAACTTGCAATCCGACTCGTTAACCCGCCATTATAATTTATGCAAATTACCTTCATGTAAAATAAAGAAATAAGATATTATCAAGATTCCTACAATTTGTTTTTATCATTCATAAAAACATATAGTAGGAGTAAAGTTATAACATATTATATAATAGTGTAAATTGTTTATAAGAGAATAACTGTATTAAATGTGACAACTTGTAATTTCAAATCTCATAAAATAATCTTGTAGAGGTATTATTAAATCACACTCAAAAACTTAAAGTTCAATGAATTAACTTTATTAAATTATATTTGAAAGCTGTTGAAATAGGTAGTTCAATATATTATATAAAAATTCATACAAATTCTAAATTAAATAAAGTTCAACTCATCAATCACATATTCCTACAAATTTATGACATAATTCATCAAATTAAAAAAAATTAACTAAAGTTCATCACATCCTCTTCCTAAACATGCATTAAAATTAACTAAAATTCAATTCATCATCTTCCTCAATTATATTTATACTTATAAAGAGGAAAAAGTTACATAAAATAGATTAGAAGGGATATGAGAAGAAGGGATGCAAATGTAGTTAGGAAGTGGGAATAGTAAGATTATACAATAGAGATGTGACTGAGGTTTCCTGAATTTTAACAAATAAAATGAAAAGATAGTTTATTTAGTGCAATGTGACAAGTTAGTAGATCACAATTCTTAACTTTTGAAATTTGAGTTTGAAAATATTATTACTTAACCTTTTTTAGAGGGTTGGGTTTTTCTATTGTTTTTTTTTTCTCTAAAACCTAGAACTTGACCCAAAACCATATAAGGTTTTGAAGTAACACTTAAGCCTATCCTAAAACCTTCTAGGGTAATTAGTATGTTGAGTGAGTTAGGTACCCTATAACAACTTGCTTGGTGGCATCCTTAGATGTACGTGGCTATGGAAGACGTGTGGCTCAAAATGCAAGATCTAATAATGGATAGATCCAAGAGTTGAGTAATATTGTTGTTAACTTAGCCATCATAGTGCAATGTTTGGTAGAAAACAAACTTGCTCGAGTTGATGTAGGTGTTGGGCGAGTTCAAAATGATAAAAAACTAGAAAACCCACCTCAAAATGCTTGAAATGGTGGAAGAGTAAGGAGATACTAAGGCGTGAGGAGGCTAGTTGATGTTGAGAATGAGTTAGAAAAAGGAGTTAGAGATAATTTTGATGATGATTATGTAGTACATGGCACATGAGCTCCTAGAGGTGTGGTGAATGTTAAGATGCAAATCCCTCCATTTTCTCGGAGTGGAGATGTCGATGATTATTTAGATTGTAAAGATAAAGTTAAAAAGTTGTTTAAGTGTCATGAGTGTGAAGAAATTGTAAATGTTAGGTTGGTCACTTTAGGATTTTCGGGATATATAGCATTTTGGTGGAAGTACTTGTTGGCCATGAGGAGACGAGATGGAGTACATGAGATAAGTTATGGATCGAGATGAAGAGGATACTAAGGTGGAGGTTTGTCCTAGATTATTATGTGTAAGAGTCTTTTAAGAAGTTACAAATCTTAAGGCAGGGAGGAATGTATGTCGATGATTATGTGAAGGAGTTTTAAATGTTAATGATTAGGTGTAGAGTAGAGGAACTAGAGGACCAAACTATAGCTCATTTATCATTGGACCGGAATACAAGATTGCTAGCATTGTAAAGCTATAATTTTTAAGCACACTAGATGATGCTATTTGCATAGCATAAAAAGTGGAGCATTAGAGACGTAATAACTTAAACCAAGGTACTATTGGTTGAGCTATGATGTCGACTCGACCCACTATGAATTCCACCTAACCAATACGGAATTAGCCGAGCTAAGGGGACAATAGGTCAAAAGGGTTCTAAAGGCTAGAAGAGAGGAGGCCCAACGGGAGAGGAAAGGTGGTGGATCATAATGAGATATCAAGAGAACAAAAAGAGTAGAGTTTGAGAAGGAGGATGAGCTAGATAAAATGCCTTAAATGCTTGGATTTTAGTCATGTTGTAAATCAATGTCTGAACCATCAAGCTATGATTTTGAAAGGCAAGGCACCTATACTAGAAGATGATAGTGTTGATGAGGAAAAGGAGGAGATTGAAGAAGTATTTCAAGATGAAGATGTGGACGTATATTCTAATCATGGTGAATTTTTGAATATTGTGTTGAGACGAGCTTTGAGTGTTACACCTTAAGTCTTTGATGAGTAAAGGGAAAATCTTTTTCATATAGCATGCAAGGTTGAAGGGTAGTAGTATGATGGGAATCAAACCTCTCGATCTAGCAGTGGGAAGCCAATTTGAAAAAATGAGTCCAGAAATCCACATGTTATCTTTATTTATCTCATAATAATTTGTCTTTACATTGTAGTAGTAGATATGTTTGTCGGTTTTACAAGACGACGAGTAAATTCACTAATGCTTAGTTGTGGGTCATTCATGGACCTACATAAATCAAAGAAGAACTGGTCCTACATTACTCCATGGAGGTACACGAAACTGACCACATATGAGGGTTCTATTTTCATTTTTGTCTTGATTAGAAATTGACCACATTATGTTATGTTTACTTGTATTTTCTTTTGTTAAATTTGCCTTATTTAGAGCAAGTATAAATACTTGCAAGGTAGGGTTTGTAAAGGACTTTTGAACATTAGAATATCTGATTTTTGTGCCGTGGGAGTCATCCTCTTCACGCCTCCACTCTTATCAATTTCATTTGAAATTGTGGCGAGTTTGACTTAAGGAATTATTGTGAGGCATATCAATATTTCTTGAGTTGCTTCCAATTATTACTAATGTGTCATATCTTCATATGTTCTTCCTTCACGCAATTAGGGTTCCTTCTTTAAGTTAGGTTCACGCTTAATTTGATTGGAATTTGGTTCTTCTTTGTGTCATCCTTCATATATATTACAATTACAAGTGATGCACATCACTGTGTGTGCTGATCATTGATAAAGGAAGTTGCACCAACATAGTTGTTGCATCTATGGTTAAATAACTAAAATTGTCAACCTTGAAACATCTGAAGTCATATAAATTACACTAGCTAGATGAGAAGGGGGATCTTCATGTCATGTAGAAGGTTTGAGTTCCCATATTTATGGGGTACAAGGACTAGGATGAGGTTATATGTAACATCCTACACATGAGTGCATCCTGTATATTACTTAGACAACCATGGTTATTCAACTAAAGAGTTATGTATGATGGATATAAGAATACATATGCTTTTCACAAGGATGGAAGAAAGGTCATCCTACAACTAATGACACTGAGCTAAGTGAAAGATACCTAAGCTTAGATGAGTCAAGCTTAATGGAGAGCCTTTATCGTATTACAAGGTGAGTTAGTATAGATGTTAGAATGGGATATGCTTGTGTTTTTGTTAGTCAAAAGGTTGCTAGAAATTTGAGACCAAACACCTTTATCTAAGGAGGTTGGAGCCATACTAGAAAATTTTAAAGACTTATTCCTTAAAGAGTTATCAAAAGGATTACCCCCTTTTTTAGGAATAGAGCAATGTATTGACTTATAGCCCTACATAACACTACCTAATAAGCTTGCTTGTTAGATAAACCCTAAGAAAGCTACTGAGTTGAAGTGGTAAGTGGATGAACTAGTAGAATAAAGTTATGTTAGAGGGAGCATGAGCCCCTATTAGGTACTTGCTCCGCTTGTTTCAAACAAAGATAGATCATGGTGCATGTGTATTGATAGTTGAGCTGATAATAAGATCGTTGTCAAATAATGGTATCCTATTCTAAGGTTGGATGACATGTTAGATAAACTCCATGGTGCTTGTATCTTCTCAAAAATTGATTTGAAGAGTGGATACCACCAGATACACATGAGGTGAGGGGATGAATGGAAGACAACTTTCAAAATGAAGCACAAACATGAATGGGTAGTCTTACCTTTTGGACTAACCAATGAACCCAGTACATTTATGTAGTTGATGAACTACGTACTAAGAGGCTTGATAAGAAGATGTGTCATAGTGTATATTGACGACATATTAGTGTATAGCCTTAACTTGAAGACTCATGTTGAGCACGTATGAGAGATCTTAAGTATACTTTGAGTTGAATAACTATTTAGCAATTTGAAGAAATGTTGTTTCTATTAAGATGAGGTCATTTTTTTAGGTTTTGTGGTGGGAGGTGGAGGATTAAGAGTTGATGAAGGGAAGGTCTAGGCCATTATTGAATGACCCATCCTAATGAACACCTCTAAGGTTAGAAGTTTTCATGAGCTAACATTATTTTATTGATGACTTATCTAGAATTTTGATACCATTGTAACCCCTTTAATTGAGCTAACCAAGAAGAATGTTAAGTTTTGATGGGGAAAGAAATCCCAAAAAGAGTTTCGATGAGATTAAGTGCAAACTAACTACCACTTTTGTACTAATCTTACTCAACTTTGGTAAAGTATTTAAACTGGAATATAATGCTTTAGGAGTTGGTATTATAGTAGTATTAATGCAGGAATAATGACTTATTGTGTATTTTAATGAGAAACTAAGGGGTATTACGTTAAATTACTTAACATATGACAAGAAGTTCTATTCTTTAGTTTGAGCCCTCATTGTTTGGCAACACTATTTTCTACCTAGAGAGTTTGTGATTTATACTTATCATGAGATGCTTAAGTACTTGAGAGGACAACAAAAGTTATCTTGATAACAAGCCAAGTCAATCAAGTTCTTAAGGACCTTTTTGTTTGTAATCAAATACAATGCTAGGAATTCAAATGCAGTAGCTGATGCCTTATCTAAGAGGCATGTCTTAATCACTACAATATAGGCACAGGTCTTAGGCTTTGGGTTAGTAATTAAGCAATACGTAAGAGATGACAACTTTAGAACCGTTATGGCTAAGTGTAAAGCTGGAATTAGTACTGATGGGTATTTGTATAAGAAAGGAAGACTACGTATACTGAATAGCTTGGTGATAGAACTACTCATAAGAGAAGTTCATGTCGGAAGATTAGTTGGTCACTTTAGTGAAAAAGAGAACTTATGAGTTGCTAAAGGAGCATTTTTGTTGGCCTGGTTTGATGAAAGATGTGCATGCGGTTGCTGGAGAGGTGTGCCACTTGCAAAAAGGCAAAGGGAAAGAAGGAACCCTATGGAGAATACTTACCACTACACATCCTTAACTAACTATAAACTGACCTAAGTATAGACTTTGCCCTTAGGTTACCTCAGACAGCTTGAAAATATGACTCTATCATGGTGGTTGTAGATTAGTTCAACAAGATGACACACTTTGTCTCATGCCACAAGACCAATGATGAACTTTATATTGCTAACCTATTTGTGCTAAAGATCATGTGGCTACATGGAGTGCCTTATAACATCATCTCAGTTAGAGACCTAAAGTTTCTAAGCTTCTCTTGGAGGATATTATGGAAGAGGTTAAGCATGAAGTTGATGTTCAACATATCTTGCCTCCTATAAATAGATGTCCAAATTGAGGTCGTTAACAGAACTTTAGGAGCCCTTCTTCAAGCTATAGTTGGTAACAATCTTACTGATTAAGACTTGTGTCTACCAATTGTTGAGTTTGCTTACAATAGATTGATACATAACTTCATCGGTAAGTACCCTTTCAAGGTTGTTTAGGGAAATAATCTATCCATACCTATGGGCATGATCCTTGCCCTAACCTTAAATGAAGAAAGCTTAAGTGCTATTGATCGAGCTAAAGAGATTGGGTAGTTACATTGCAACATATCTGAGTAGCTGACTCAAATTAAGGCTATTCATTAAATTGAATTGAATTGAACTAAAAATCAAACCAAACTAAATCGCACCGAACCACAAAATGTAGTTCTTTTACATTTTGGTTTTGTTTATGATTTGGTTTACCATGGTTCAAATGGTTTGCAATTTGATTTGAGAGGTCTAACTGAACCGAACCACAAAAACCCAAACCAAACTGTTTCTTATTAAAAATTGTAAGTTATGGGACATTTTTTAATTTAAAATTTATTAAAATGTTTGTCTAACCTTATTTACCCTTTTATTTTTGTTAACTCTAATTATACTTTTAATATCCACAGTCCATTGCTTTTCCATCATTTTTGTCTTTCATTTCGCAAATGGATAAATGTGTCTTTACTATTACTTAAAATTTAATATTATCATGATAAAATGTTATATAGCTTACATTTTTGCAAAATATTTTTCAATCTAAACATTAATATTTGGTTAAAAACTTCAATAGTTATTAATACTATCAATGACAATAAGGTGTTTTTAAAAGTGCTTTGAACCAAAGTAAACCAAATTGAACTGCATTTTAAGTGGCTAGGTTTAGAATCCTAAACCATTGAAAGTGGTTCGGTTTATCAAGGGTTTAAACCAAGCTATTTCAAATGTGGTTTGGTTCAATTTAAGGAATTGAAGCGAACCATGAACACCCTTAACTCAAATCGCAGCATGACAGTAGGACCTCAAAAACTGAGGAAGAAAGGTTATGAAGTTTAACTCTAGAGACTTGGTTTAGATCCACCTTAGCAAAGATAGGTTCTCTAGTCATAGAGCGAACAAATTATCTCCATGAGCTAATGGACCCTTTAAGATCTTATGATAGATCATTGATATTGCTTACAAGATGGACCTATTGAATGGATATGGAGTTTTGCTAGTCTTCAACATCAATGAACTAGCTCCTTACATTTGATAAGAGGACCCTACAAATGTGCATCCAAAATTGAGGGCAAATCCTCAACATCCTGGATGAGATGATAGGAATCCGATCATTAGGCCAATCACATGAGCTAGGGTGCACTAACTTTAGAACTTGATGCAAAGAATTCTCTCTAACTAACTGATCAGGGAAGAAGCCATCTATCTTCATAAGTTCTACTTCTATCATCTATTAGGCTCCCATCAAATGTTTATCTCTCTTTGAGCTAACCAAGTACAATTGAACAAGTTGTAAAGCTTAAATAGCTTTGGCCTTGTTGAAGTCAATTAGATCACCAACCGACTTGTTCCATGAAGACCATACTCTTGTTAGCTTAAACATTGCTTGGAAATGTTTGTTTTTTTCTACCAAGGATGGATCTAATAATGTAATAACACCTATCCCTGACACCTTACTATTGCATGCACTCCAAAGAATACTCTTTTTGTCTCTTTACATTTTTACCCCTTTTATTTAATCCTTTGAATGTATTTTTGCCATGTACTTAAAAAGAATTTTCTTTATTAGGTATGTAACCCTAGGGACTTAGTATAAATAATTGCTCTATATTTAAGTGATAAGTGCTTAATTAGATATACATTCCATGATTTTGGAATGTTTTTGAAGAATTTAAATTTTAATGGAGTAATATTTTGATTTTAGGGCTTTAATGGATAGTGGAATTGAAAAGAAAGAAAAGGAATCCAATTTTACTAAATTTGGAGTTAAATAGAAGAAGTTATGAAGTTTTGAAGCTAGACATTACCTAAACATGACCATGTTTAGAACATGTTGAATTTAAAGCTTCATAGAGATTTAAAGATGACCTCCAAACATGATCATATTCGTTGGTTGTGTATCCTTTTGAGATAATTGATTTCAATATGATGATGGGAAATTTTCTGGCACCTCCTATACCTTCAGAACTAGATTTGGCCGATGATCCAAATCGCTTATATTTTACTTCATATCTTTTTATCTAATAAATATTTGAGAAATAATCTTACAGGTACAATAATAATTCTCCATGGGATGCCAATATGTCCTACACTAGTTGATGGCCACGCATCTTCAGATTTACAATCAAAGACCCGCTGCGATTGTTTCCATTTCAAAGCATTGGCTCATGAAGATTTATGATATTTTGTACTTTGTAATTGTTCTATGGACTATTTTATGTTGTATTTTCTTTTGGGACACTTTCATTTTGATTTTAATTTCCATTTAGGACCGGCCACCTTAAAAGTGGTATAATTGTAATTTTGTACATTTTCTAACTCTAAAGGGAGCAAGTATAAATACTTGCTTATAATAGGGTTTGAGGAGGCCATTTTTCAGGATTAGAACTTCACTTTTACATGAGAGGGTTAGGGCTTATTCCTAATTCAATTGCTCTTATCAATTTCAAATCTCAATTTGAGGTTATGGCGAGTGGCTTCAAGGTTAATTTGTGAGTAATATCAAATTTACATTGTTGCAATTTCCTTTTCTCTATAGTGAGTAATATCTAGGGTTGAATTAGTTGTTTTATTGACCTAATTTGATTGCATTTATAATCAAAGTCTTGTTGCTTAATTGATTGGTTTTAGCCTTAGTTTTAACCTTAAATTTAACATCTTCTTGGAACCGTGGATCATTTTGTTGGGAAAGTGAATCACGGAATTGGATCTTATTGTTCTTATGTGTAATTCACGAGGAATTCTTGTGATTGTTGTTATATTGGAGAAGATTATCGTTGTTGGATTGTTAATTGCAACTTTGAGCATTCGGATTTCATTAAATCTCCATTAGGGTTTACGCAATCTTTGATTCCATTGAATTGGTTTGATCTTGTGAATTGAAGTTGTTTATTTGATTCATTTGCACGTGCTTAGACCTTGATTCAACAACCTCCTACGAGTAATGGTACCTATTATTTTCTAAATACATCTAACTTGGCTCTACTTGTGTATAGGATGGCATTTACACAAACTTAATTCAATAACATCTCATTCATGGCAAGCAAAAGGGTTTAGATAAATTCACACAATTTAAGCACCAAAATTTTCATGGTCGTCCACCTGACTAAAAAAAAGAGAAGTAAGTCAAGCTATTGACGCTAAAATAGGGGATTCACGCAATTAGAAACAACCATGTCTAAGGTCGTGTTTGTTGTGCCTTATTTAAATTTTTTTGAGAGATACATAGTCTTTAAACACGACCGTGTCTTGACCATGTTGACCATGAATCCCCTATTTTACTTATTAGACATGGATATGAGGAGATGAGGAGACTATGATCATGATTACAGTGACTAATTTCTTTCTTTTCTTTGATGTACTAATGAGACTTATATTGCTTGCTAAACTAGATTTTAATCATTTTTTGTTTCTTTTCTTTTAACTACTTTTTTAGATTTTTATTCATGCTTGCCTTTTTTGTAGCCTTTACATGTTTAGAGCATTCAAGATGAACCACTTTGCACATTGAACAAATTTTGCAATGGAACATATGCCATATTTAGGGGAGTACGAGTCCTTTGCCCCACTACCTTAATTTTTTTTTCTTTGATTCTTATTTTGCTAGTTTTTCTTTCTATTTGTATATTGACAATAATGTACAATTTGAAGTATAAGAAAGGGGTTTATAAATGTGTGATTATTTAAGAAATAATTTTTTTTTACTTAATCTATGAATCATTAAGTTAACTTGCAATATGGTGTAGAATAACTCTTTGGGTAGTATAGAACACTTGATCAATAAGTGCTTTAATGGCTACTTATTATTTAGTTTTGAACTTGAAGATTTAGAAATTCGAATAACAATAGTAGTTAAGAATTAGTCATGGATTTCTTTTAAACATACTTTGATATATATTTTTTCCCCTTTGATATTTTTAGAGCACCATAATCCTTGATAAGTAAATAGTTGATATTTATCCTTTGAAAATTTCTTAAAAAATCAATACAGTTAAAGATAAAATAAATAAATTGAATTAAAGCTTAGCTGTAGGCCTTGTTGACTTGACTAATTAAGCTTGTGGGTACCTCCTTTGTGTGGCATAACACCAATTAACTTGATTAAAGAAATCGGGATTATCAGTTGAAGGCTTGCTAAAAGGGTTAAGAAAAAAGTTCATGTTAAGGCTAAACATAAGTAAAAAGCTCTATTAAATAAAGGTAGTGGATGGTTTGAAGGGGTATCTTGAAACTTAGTAGCCTAAGATTGTTTGGCTTGAGAATTACTGACCGATGAAACTACTTGAAAGAAAATAAAAAAAAAACTAGAGGAATGATTAAGGGAAAAGTGGTATATTTATCTTGGATTATAGTATTTAGTAAAATTGAAGAAGGGGTGTATATATTTTAGTAAAGTTAGTAAAGTATCTATGACTTTTTCTTGATTAAGGAAATGATAATCCATGTTTCAAATCTTTTGTATGTTTAAAACAATTTGTTAAGTAAAAAGTATAAAGAGTTGCAGTTAATATTCTTTTGAAACTGTAAGTTAATTAAGAGTTTGTCTCTTAAGCTATTATAGGGTTAAATAAGAATTCTTTTGATTGATTTCTTGAATAATATTGAGTTGATTAAGTGTTTCTTATCCTACTACTTGATTCGGTTAATTTGCTTGAGGATAAGCAAATACTTAATTTTTCCTAATACTCTTCGAGTATTTTGATAAGTGTTCAATTAGATATATGTGTGTGTGTGTGTGTGTGTGTGTGTAATGTGAGATTTAATATGTTTTCTCATGATTTTGGCATGTTTTTGAAAAATTTAAATTTTAATTGAGTAATATTCTAATTTTAGGGTTTTGGTGGATAATGGAATTAAAAAGAAAGAAAAAGAATCCAATTTTATTGAATTCGGAGCTAAATGAAAGAAGTTATGAAGTTTAAAAGCTAGATACAGTCTAAACATGATCATACTTAGAACATGTTGAATTTAAAGCTTCATAGAGATTTAGACACAACCTTTAGAGACTATGTTCATTGGTTGTATATCTTTCTAAGATAACTAATTTAGACATGACCTATAGATACAGTCGTGTCTAGGCTGTGCATGCTGCAACGTCATGTTTTACATGATTTTGATTAATGAATTGGACATGACCCAAAGCACGACCATGTTGGACAACGTATTGGCCTTAAGTACAAATTTTTTTATGCTCATTATATATAGGAGAGGACTTAACATCAAAAGATAGACATGTTTTTCTATGTTATTCTAAGGTTTTAGAAAATGATAAGATAGCTACTTTTTTACACTTCAAGAAATTAGGGTTTTTCTTTGTTTAATTTGTTTCCTTAATGATGAATGTTTATACATCATTGAAAAATTCGATTTTTAATATGATTTGTGCTTAATTTTCCTTAGTATCTAAACTTGTAGAACTTACGTTTATTATGTGATTTGAATTTCTATCAATCAATGAATTCTTATATTTCTTGATTCATGCATAGGTTTTTGATTTTGATTAGATTAATATTTCTAAGGTATTAGTCCATCTATTTGATATTATACATTAAGATTGAGAAATTTGATGTATAATTAGATCTAGCATGTTTGAAGAGAATTGATGTAATCTTAGAGATAAGTTACATAGTTCTTTTGGATTTATTTAATTTAGTTATAGGAATTTATTATTTTTAATGTGGCCTTTGAATTATACTATTGTGAAAAGATTCAAATAGGTAATTTTAAGATTAGGGTTGATAAGCTTGAGAAAGTTATTGGTTTAAATTCGAAATTCTTATAGACAATTAAATTTAAGAAGGATTTGGATACTTTTTTTTTTTTTTAATGTCACATAAAAATTCTTAGGGAAAACAAAGTGTTACACCCCGAAAGGGCGCCTCAAAGTCTCCATTAAAACCATCATGGCACGTGTGCACCCGTTACATTATGATCGTCTTACGAGTCAGAGATCGTAAGACTCTAAATAAATAATTGCATTTACAATTAATCATATTGAATATAATTAGATAATAAAATATAACTATAGATCCTGTACCCTACGGTCAACCATGATCGCAGATAATCGGTATCTGCTACCAATCAGTAAAATAGATAAACCCTAGGTTTCTCAATTTCAAATTCTATTCACATGGGGGTCCTAACATTTCGTCTAAGTAAATCTATCCTTCACAATTCTTACTTTGTTGTTTTGGTCTTTCGAAACTCTCCACACTTCACATCTTATCCCATCCCGCGCTTTCGTAATCACAACCTACAAAAGAGACTGTATAGGGGTGAGCACACTATGGCTTAGTGAATGGGATGGTAACACTTTCAATGCTATATACACACAATCAATATTAAATTAAGTTATCAAAACATATGCTATGCATGAGCAACCATATGAATGCAGCATCTCACATGGTCTTTCCGGTAACCGATGTGAAGTCTAGGAACATATGCTATGCATGAGCAACCATATGAATGCAGCATCTTACATGGTCTTCCGATAACCGATGTGAAGTCTAGGATTTATGCCTCCCTTGACCTTAGGTTGGGGATTTCGAAGCCACCATCAGTGCTCAGGTCATTACCTAGTTTATTTGTCTTATCACTTTGTTAATTATGATCTCTTTTTAATTCAACAATGAATGCTCCCATGCCTCTCTACACGGGATGGAGCAAAACCCTCAAGGATAGGCTGGACTCGGAACTGTCAAAGCACGATAATCCCTTAATCACTTAGTTCGCACTTGGCAGAACAACGATCCTCTTGATCACTTCCGACGCATCCTGTAGCAGTGATGGCCTTCAATCTCATGTAATGTCTCATGAAAATGCATGTCTAGTTTTAATTAGGTCCACTTCCTTAATTAGTTGATTTAAGGTGATCAACAACATATATAATCACAATCAATTCTCATTCAAACAATGAAGTAACTATCAAGCATTTCATTCCACACTCATCACAACAAGCACATATCATGCCTTTCTTATCACACAAAACAGACACTGAACCTAGACCTCGTAGACATAGACCTATCCAGTTTTACCACAGGTTAAATTAACTCGACACCTCTCTGTGCCATTTCTCTTAAATGTCAAACCAACCACTCGAGGTTTATATATAATCATCATATCTGACACCTTTGTGTCATTTGTCTTAGATGTCAAACCAACCACTTGGGGTTGATTTACAATCATCATCTTTAACACCTCTATGTCATCGCACTTCTTAAGTGCTCTATCGTTTTCACTCCTAAGAGCTAACAAGGTCATCTCATATTCTCTTTTGATGTCCTCAAGACATTTGTATATGATATATATATATATATATATATACACATATTCGTGACACATCTTTACTTAAAGATAATTTACTAGACACTTTCTCTTACGGACCTAAGAGGGTAAGAAAACAGGATTGTTAGGTTGTAAAAACCAAGGTTGCACTCATGATTTATATGATTGGGTTCATGAGTGTATTTCGTAAATATAATAGGAAAATAAGTTTGTTTAAGTATATGTATACACATTCAGAAACCAACTCTGATATGTATACATAAAGATATTTATAGACCTTATTCAAATCAAGCATACCTACTCGGTAGCTTTAGAAGGAAAAGCTAAGTTTCTATGTTCTGGTTTGTTTTGGAAGGAAATAATTTTTAAAACATAGGTTAGGCTTATGGGAATAGCACTAGCAATATGGTGCTAGGTGTTATCATTAAGGTAATGACATCTATACCCTTGAACCATTCATTCCCCTACACTTTTCATAACTTCTTTCCTAACTCATTAATCCCCACTACATAACTCAACTCAACAACAAACACATCAATTGCAAATATAACAAGCTAACGATTTAACATGCATATCAATCAACATACAAGACAACAAGGTAGCATATCATTAAGTTTCTTACTCACCTGTTTAGGGTTGTCGTAGCCCTAGCTAGAGTTGAGCGATTGCAGTAGGTAATCTCTTGGCATTCCTCTTGAAATCAGTGTCCTTTTGCAATGCTTCCTCAACTAACCATAGAAGGTCGCATCTCTACCTAACTTTGGTAGTCTTCCAGCACCTGATTTGTGTACTCTGCTCATCTTGCGTTTGATGGTAAGGCATGAAGTTTCCTCTTTAAGGAACTTTGGGCGAACAAGATTCGAACACTGAACACTTCTTCAACGTGATTCTGATATAAGGTTCTGGAAGGAATGATCTTCCTTGACATCCTTAGAACACTCCATTATGAAATCCATTTCATTCCAAATATTCCCCAAGCCATCATCTTGGACATTGCTTGAATCATTCCCTTCACCATCTACACCATCATAGATGCTTCTCTTGTCCATGAAGCATCTTTGAACCTTGCATTTATCCAATTGTCTCTAATATCTTCCAACAATTTACTTGTAGGATAACCCGTAGGATTTAGCAATCCTTAAAGGTTTTATATCATCTTCTTTGTTGACATTTCCACCTACAGGTTCCTTATACTTTCTACTAGTTTTCATCCTCACTCATGCTTCCATTACCATACATACATTGACCTTTCCCACACATCACATGCATACCAACATATTCTTATCCATATACATACACACTTCACACACCATGTACGCACCTATACATACATACGTACCAGTAGCGCATACATACATACTCCTTTCACTTCCCACACCACTAACACACACATACACACATGCCCAACATATACTTCACATCACCTATACATACTTGCACACATACTCTACACACATTACACACCTCCCATATCCATACTCACATACCCACATCACATACCCTTTCTTACATACACATATGTACCCACACCACCTGTCATCTTATGCACTTGCACATATACTTCATATACACCTTACACCACCAATACACATACACTCACATACTTTGCACTCACCACATTCACCTTCCATACCTACACATACATGTTCACACCCCACACATCATTTCATACTCATACATACATATCCCACATACATCATCTTTGACTTCCATACTTACACACACACACATGTCCATACACCATATACTATTTTGCACACGTACATATATATCCACACATACCACTCCTTCCTTATACATATGCACTTATCCACAAACTACACATCTTCCATACATATTCACACATGCTACATACTCCACACGCCCCACACCTTCTATATATATACATACACACCCTTACACGCTACATGGCATCCATACACATACACACACAAACCGTATCTACCACACATCATCCATATGCATACACTCTCTTTACACATGCCACATATCATGTCATACACATACACTTCACATATACCACATACATATACTGCACATACTCACAAGCATTACACACACACATGGTTCTTCCTTTACACATACACACACCCTCACACACCACACACTATCTCATACACATACGCATACCCTTACACATGCCACAAATCATCACTAACACATACACACATCCTCACACACAGTTTGCACTATCACTCACATTTACACATATCTCTATATACATCACACCCACCTTCACCTACACCATCCTCACATACACCACACACACACATATACACATCCTTATGCACACACCATACACCACCATCTATACATACATACATTCGTACACACACCTCACACCATCACATACACATATGTACATCCTCACATACACTACGCACCTGCCTCCTCCTTTCCCACACATACACACACATTCCTACACACACACCACCCATCGTCACATACCCACATCTTCACATATGCTACACACCTTCGTTCACACACACATACATACACGTCCTTCATTCATACACACTCATATACACATCCTCATTTACGTATGATGTGCCTAAATCCACTTGGAAGCACAATCAAAAGACTCAAGAAAACACAAACTCAAGTAAACAACAAACCGGTTTCAAAAGGGCAAAAATAGCGTGAACCAAATGAAGATGCAATGAAATCTAAATACTCAATGTTGCATTTGTGATACCACAATAATAATCTCTTCTAACATCACACTAATCACATATAATCCCACGTGAATAATCCACAAATTCAAAAGAAAACTTCAATTCTAAGAACTCCTTTCCACAAGTGATAATGACGTTTCAAGAGGTATTCTTCAAGGATGAACTGAATTCAAATGCAAAGGATCTTAATTAAACACAAGAATTTGAAAATAATAAGAAGCAAATCTGTCTAAGAACTATCTCAATTCACCCCTAGATATGACACACTAGAAAAGAAAAGAAATCACAACAAAATGAAATTGATACTACTCACAATTTCAAGGTGTTGCATTCGCCACAATTTCAACTCTTGGGATTGAAATTGATAAGAGTCTAATGAAAATTAGGAACCCTAATTCTCACGTGAATATGAACTCTCAATTATGTAAAATATGGCCTACTCAAACCCTCTCTTAAGCAAGTATTTATACTTGCTACTCCTAGGGTTAAAAAGTGGTCAAAATTACAAGTTTGCCACTTTTAAGGTAGCTAGCCCTAAATGAAAATTACAAGGAAATAAAAGTGTCCCAAAACCAAATACAACCAAAATAGTTCATAAAAGAAGAAATATATAAAAGAAATGGTCTTCAAGATGCCGGTCTTCTATAGGATCCATCGGCCTAGCTCATCGCTAGTTCAGGTCGGTCCATGGATAACCCGCAAGCTGAGTCTGAGGGAGTTTATCCATTGCCCTATAAAATATGATAAGTGTGCCTGTTGGAAAACACAATACAAGAATAATAGAAATGAGGTTAATATATAAATAATTCCGAGGTCGATCTACTCAAAATGGGCCCTCATCGCCAAAATTCGAATTCCTTTTGTTTTTGCCCTAATGATAAGTCTTGTCGGATTTTGATTCCTATCAACGTACACACACATACACATCTCCATTCACGCACATAAGCATACACATCTTCATTCCCGCATATACCCATACACCTCCTCATTCACGCACACACACATACACATCTCCATTCACGCACTCACACATACACATCTTCATCCATGCACACTCACATACACCTCCTCATCCATGCACACAGCTACACACACTCACACACATACATGTCCTTCACCTGCACACATACATCCTCACATACACCACACTATCCTTCACCACACACACACATCTTCTTCCTTCACTTGCTTTCATGGTTGCTATCATTTTCACAGTTGATGTTGCTGTCCATACCGTCGTTGCTGTTAGACTCTTCTCTTCTCGTGAATATGGCTAGCCGAAAATAGGGAAGGACGAGTAAGAATGAATCAGGTGCAGTTAAAGGAAGGACAAGGGCAAGTGGAGATGTTGCTGTTGTGGATGTTGCCGTTGTTATGTGGTTATCGGTCATTGTCCTTTGGCTGGATGCTGCTGTTGTTGAAGGTTGTGGCTGTTGTCATTGTGGTTATCGCGGATGCCGGCGTGATTACTATTGTTGTGGTCACTGCTGTTGCCACGATTAGAGTCGCCGTCACCACTATCGTCGTGTCGCTATTGCTATCCTCGCTACTGCATCGTTGTCATTGCTACCTTTGTTGTTGTTGTCGCTATTGCTGCTGTTCTCCCTTGCACACCGCCATCGACATCACTTCCCCCTCTTCTTCGCCTTATCGCTCGTCGTTGGTCGATGTTGCTGCCTAGACGCTACTGGTTTACGTTCTAGCGAGTCTTTGTAACAGAGGTGGGGTTGGCTTCAAGCTATTCGAGCTCATTGCCAAGGAGAATCTCGTCGGTTGTTTGCACCTAATCACTGCCGCCATGGTTGTATTTGTCATCTTCATCGTCACCATCAACCGCATTTTCATCCGAAGAGAAGGAAGGGAGATTCGAGGGAAAACGAGAGGGAAGAAGAAGAAAGGAAGGGAAATGGAAGGCAAGGACGTAGATAGAGACAATGAGGGCCATGGGACAACAAGAGGAAGAAGGTCAGAACGAAAGGTAATGTGGTGTAGGGGACATGGGCTGCACGGGTTGATCGGAAGAAGAAGAAGAAGAAGAAGAAAAGAAAAAGAAAAGGAAGAGTGAAAAGGTGAGGGATGGGACGGCTGGGGACGATGTGACCAGCGCCGACCTACTGCTGCAGTCACCTGTTTGACATGACGAGTGGATAGAATGACGATAGAAAATTTTATTTTATTTATTTAAGTTATAAATATATATTATATTATATTTTGATTATATTTTATATTCTAAATGCCTTTATTTTATTATTTTTCTTGCGTATAAAAATATCTTTAAATTTTATATTTTTAGCATTTTATTACGAATGCTTACGTTTAGCTAATATAATTATCCTGAATATAAATATTCACTTAAATTTTCATTTAAAATTCTTAGATCTATAATTTAAATTAATTTCGTTATTTAACCAAATATCTTTTGAAAATTACTTTTTGGAGATTTTATTATTTTGTTTATTTTCTTTAATCGTTTATATAACTTTTCGAAATTTTTAGGGCTTTAGACAAAGTTTAAATACTAATTTTAGCATTTTTAAGTTAATTATAAATTTCTTTGCTTTTTTGTCTTTTAATAAAGTCTTAGTTCTTTAGTTAATATTTTGTTATAGTTTTTAGATAAATTAATCTTTGTAATTTACTAGTTAGATAATAGAGTGTAGGTTATTATTAGTATTTGTAATTCCTATGGAACGATATCCGTATTTAATATACTATATTACAAAATTTGATAGGTACAATTGCCTCACATCAGTAAGCTATAAAAACTACTTTACACACTAGTGAAAATATAGAGATTTCTTTTGACTTTCTCTTGAGTCCATAAGCACTTGAGTTGGTCACTACTCTTATCAATCCCTTTAGTAAAGATTGTAGTGAGTAGCTAAGTGTTGTTGCTTGTGAATTATATTAAGTAGCAATCTTAGGCCATGTGTGCTTGTAGGTGCATCATATCTTGCAAGTAGCTTGCAGGTTTTTAGCTAGACCTATTCGTGTTCTTTCTTTTTTCTTTTTCCTTCGATATGGTTTTTAGTACCCTAGTGATTAGTAAACCTTAGGTGCATCGCTTTAGTTACTAGATTTAGAATAGATGTAGTGGTTAGGCAAGTAAAGCAAACACCTTGAAGACTAGTTGTTATGTTTGATTCCCTTTGAATTGATTAAGATTGAAATTAATAGTTAAATAATTAAATAATCTAAGTTAGGCTAGAGTAATGTTGAAATTAGTTTAAGCCTATATAGTTCTAGATTGGAATATTAAATAAAATGTATGATTCACTAAATTAACTATTTAGTTTTCTTTCAACTAGTTAATATTAAGTACAAATATTAAAGTATAGTAGTATGTTTCAAGTTTTTATAACTTAAGTGATTATTTAACAATGAGTTACTTCTTGTTGCATCTAATATTGAAAATTGCTTTTGGAATTTGGCTTTTCAACTTAGTCCTAATAGTGATGATTTTCCATGCATGTGGTAATCATTACATGATAAGTGTGGCTATTACACAAACTCAGCTAATTAAAGTGTGTAGATTGCTTATACATGGTTGCTTTAGGGTAGTGAGTAGTGCTTGGGTTTATATATGCTTTCCTTCTTTTGAGATGGTATAATAGTTAGGTGCCCAAGCTATGATATGGCTCAATAGGTAATTGATAAGAAAGATTAGTGGTTGGTATGGTGATGTGCCTAAAAAGGGGTTAAGCACATGTAATTGGATCAATTGCAATCCTCAAATGACTAGTCCAATTTTGGTTCAAAAGTTACAAGAATTGCATGAACGTTAATGGTGTAAGATAATTCGAATTCTATAGTTTTCAAGGAAAAAAAACCACAGTGATGAAATCCTCAATTGAAATACTAAACACACTTGAAATCCCACGTGATTAATACACAAAATAGCAAAAACCAATCCGTGATCTACTTTCCCAACAAAGTCAATCCATGGTTCAAATTTAGTAAAATTGATGGTTAGAACTAATGTCAAAACCAAGCAATTGTAGCAACAAGAAATTGATTACAAATGCAATCAAATTCAGTCAATAATATATCCAAATCAACCCTAGATACTACTTACGAGAGAAGAAAGGAAATTGCAACAAGGTAAATTTGATATTACTCACAAATTAGCCTTGGAGCTACTCGCTACAATCTTAAATTGGGATTTAAAATTGATAAGAGCAATTTGAATTAGGAAAAACCTTAAACCTCTCACATAAAAGTGATGTTCTTTTTCTGAAAATTTGGCTACCTCCTCAAAACCCTACTTAAGCAAGTATTTATACTTGCTACTTTTAGGGTTAAAAAGTCCACAAAATTACAACTATGCCACTTTTAGGGTGGCCAATCCTAAAAGACAATTACAAGAAAATGAAAGTGTCTCAAAAGAAAGATTACAACATAAATAGTCCAAAGAAACAATTACAAATGCAAAAATAATAAGAATCCTCAAAGAGCCAATGCATCGAGGCGATGTCAATCTCAGCGGGTCATTGGATGAGAATCTGATGATGTCCCTTTGGGATCAACAAATGATAGTTATTTGGCATCTCGTGGAGAAATATTATTATATGTGTAAGATTATTACTCAAATATTTATTAAATAAAAGAAATAAGGGTAAAATATGAGCGATTTGGATCATCATCCAAATCGAGTTATGTAACCATCTAGATTGCTGGAAAAATTCCCATCATCTCCTCAACCCTCTAAAAGATTTGCCCTTAAATCTAGAAGGTCATTTTTTGAACTAAACCCGGATATCTTTGTTGGCCTGTTCTCTCGGTTACTAGATGTAATGGAAGTAGTTCTGTTCTGCTCCTGGAATTTGTGCACCTCAGATGAAGTCATTGGCAATAGTACTATTCGAGACCCTCCCATACTGAACATATAGGTGTTTTTGAAACCATCATGCAACACCTTTCGATCAAATATCCAGGGCCTACCTAATAGCAAGTAGAATGCACACATAGGGAAATCACGTCACATAGAATCTCATCGTGATACTTCTGCCCAATACTCATAGGCATCTTTGCCCTTAGCATAACATGCATACTGCCCTAATTATCTAACCAATGTAAGTTATAAGGGCTAGGATGTAGACTAGTAGATAATTGTAATTTGTCTACTAGTGCAACAGATATAACATTCGTGCAACTATCACTATCAATGATGAGTACACAAAGGTTACCTCTGATCCTGTAAGAAGTGTGGAATATGTTCTCCCTCTATATGTTCCTAGCATCAGGAGATAAGGTAAGAGTCCTGCGTAACACATTAATGGGTAAATATTGTTCACCTATACCCTCATCATGTGTTCCTACAGTCTGATCATCATAGTACTCCTGTAATGCTACAGACAGATTTGTAGGTTCAGTCTGTTCCTTCTCATCCTCAATATCCTCTCCAGCACCCTCCATAATGGTCATAACCCTCTTGTTTGGACACTATGCTGCCATATGCCCAAATTCCCTACATTTGAAGCATTTGATTTGGTGTATCTTTCCACTAGTAGATCCTAGAACAACTTGCCTCATGTTTGGTGTTATTACCTCTTTACCCTTCCTAGAGGGTATATTTTCCCTATCAATGCCGGGGGTAGCTCTAACCACTGCCCTCACTATCTCACCTACCACCTTTGTCCCTCTTAATCGACCATCAATTTCCACGGGCCTGGTAGTAGTATTGGGCCTGTTACTCGGAACCCTGAATAAGTTGGATTGCTTTTGCCTCTCCACTTTCAAGGCCAACTGAATAGCCTCATCAAGTGTATTGTATCGCTACAGCTCGACAACATACACTATCTCATATTTCAGCCTTGAGACAAAGCATGCTAGGGTTTGTTCTAGAGGCTCGATTGACACACATCTAATCACGAGGGTTTCAATTCCTGAACATAATCATCAACCATCATGCCTCCTTGCCTAAATGTTTGCAGGCGCATGAATAGTTCCTGTCTATAGTGCTCAGGAATAAATCTTTTTCTCAAAACCCTCTTTATGTCCGTCCATGTCTGTATCTCAGCCTCCCTATCCCTACGCCTACTGATAATCATATTTTTCCACCATAAGGTAGCATATCCTATAAACTTAACAGCAGCCAATCGGATTCGGGTGTTATCATCGATCTCATAGCATTCAAAGAGACCTTCAACCTTATCCTCCCAATCTAGATAATCATCAACTAAACCTCAGCCATAAAAAAAGGCATTTGCAGCTTCACATATTCCAGTCTTCGGGGTGGCTTGAAATCCCTATTCGGGTAAGGATAAGCCCTAAAGTTGTCATCTCTCTCTTCTCTATAGGGGTGATGATCTCCCTCCATCCTTCTACCTAGATTTTCTTCTCCCACTACCCTTTCTCTTTGGAGGTTTTATGGATCTACCCAAGGTGGTGCTTGAGGGTTCACCATTGGTGGTTGTGGCAATGTCATCCTGTCAATCCTAGTTACCAAAGTAACAACAATAGTAGTAAGGTCCTGGAGCTATTCTTCCAAAGTTCTCCTACCTATAGTATTATGACCCTGACCTCCATTGACCTGGCTATTGGCCTCATTGCCAATTCCTCCATTCACACTTTTGTTAGATATGTTGTGATTTGAAGAAGTAATCCCACAATTTACAGCACTCCTTCAACAACACTAACCTACACGTTTAACAACTACAATAATACAATAGCTCAAGTCTCAAAAAGCTTCAAAGGCATAAGGAAATAATTTAATACTCCAAGTAAAGTTCAATAAATGAAGTACACACATAACTGCTTTCAAGTAGATAGGATTAAATTCAACTACAGTGTTTAAGTAATTAGTTTAATTACTTTCACACTTTAATGACTTGTTTGAATTTTAAATTCTACTACTCAACTTTCTTTATTCTTGCCTTGACTTCTTACCATTTAAATACACAATGGGAAACAAGGAAAATGCACACACTACACACAATCTACCACAACAAAAGTCCCCTTATGCTCACGGTGCAAGATGCTTTACACCACTACTAACAATGTCCTTGACAACACATACAATAACCAAGATTAAATCTACACAACCTCTCCTAATTTAATAAGAATAACTCCAATTACACTCCTCAAGCCACGGCATAATTCCACTTCCACAACTATAACTAAACCACAACTTTTAAGCAAGATAAGGTAGCTCACTTTCAAATTCAAATGGAGTTCAATAAGTGCACAAGTCCACAAATGGTAAGAGGCTTTTTCAAATTCAAATAGCACACAATTAACTATGATTTAATGTGTGTTTTGAAATTTCAAATTGACTTCTTAATGTACACTTTCAATTCTGATTTTAAATCTGAAAATTACAATTGTAACTCCTCCACCTTTTCCGAAAATATACATTACACAATTCCACTTCACAATTGAAACACTACTCTTCCCTTTCACGGTTTGCTATTCATGCAATACACATTTACAGCCACGAGCAAGGATTTCAAGAGTGTCCAATTCTCCAAGTGATCATCCACTAATCAATAAGACAACAAAATTCAACAATTACAACAACAAGATGCAAGTTTACGCCAACAACTTGTTTGGTTCAAAATGTTACACAAGTAACCCTAACTTCTGAATTCAAATTGCATCCAACCCCTTCTCATAACCTCAAGCTTTGATGCCAAATATGATGTGTCTAAAAAGGGGTTAAGCACATGTAATTGGATCAATGCAATCCACAAATGACTAGTCCAATTTCAGTTCAAAAGTTACAAGAATTGCATGAGCCCTAATGGTGTAAGATGATCTGAATTCTATAGTTTTCAAGGAAACAAAACCACAATGATGAAATCCTCAATTGCAATACTAAACACACTTGAAATCCCACGTGATTAACACACAAAATAGCATGAACCGATCTGTGATCCACTTTCCCATCAAAGCCAATCCACGGTTCAAATGTACTAAAATTGATGGTTAGAACTAATGTCAAAACCAAGCAATTGTAGCAACAAGAAATTGATTACAATGCAATCAAATTCGGTTAATAATGCATCTAAATCAACCTTAGATACTACTTACTAGAGAAGAAAGGAAATTGCAACAAGGTAAATTTGATATTACTCACAAATTAGCCTTGGAGCCACTCGCTGCAATCTTAAATTGGGATTTGAAATTGATAAGAGCAATTTGAATTAGGAAAAACCCTAACCCTCTCACGTAAAAGTGATGTTCTTTTTTTGAAAATTTGGCTACCTCCTCAAAACCCTACTTAAGCAAGTATTTATACTTGTTCTCGTTAGGGTTAAAAGGTCTACAAAATTATAACTATCCCACTTTTAGGGTGCTCGGTCCTAAAAGACAATTACAAGCAAATGAAAGTATCCTAAAAGAAGGATTAAAACATAAATAGTCCAAAGAAACAATTACAAAAACAAAAATAATAAGAATCCTCAAAGAGCCAATGCATCGAGGCGATGTCCCTTTGGGATCAACAAATGAAAGTCATTTGGCATCTCGTGGAAAAATATTATTATACATGTAAGATTATTACTCAAATATTTATTAAATAAAAGAAATAAGGGTAAAATATGAGTGATTTGGATCATCATCTAAATCGAGTTCTCTAACCATCTAGGTTGCTGGAAAAATTCCCATCATATGGTTGATGAATGAAGTTATAACTAGCATTATTCGAGGATTATGGGACTTTAGATAATAAATTATAGATGGGTAGATGATAGGAATCAAAATCCGACAAGACCTATCATTAGGGCAAGAACCAAAGGAATTCGAATTTTGGCGATGAGGGCCCATTTTGAGCAGATCGACCCCAGAATTATTTATATATTAACCTCTTTTCTATTATTCTTGTATTGTGTTTTCCAACAGGCATACTTATCATATTTTATAGGGCAATGGACAAACTTCCTCAGACTCAGCTTGTGGGTTATCCATGGACCGACCTAAACCGGCGATGAGTTGGGCCGATGAATCCTATAGAAGACCGGCATCTTGAAGACCAATTTCTTTTATATATTTTTCATTTGCATGGACTATTTATGTTGTAATCATTTTGGGACACTTTTATTTCCTTGTAATTTTCATTTAGGATTAGCTACGTTAAAAGTGGCAAACTTGTAATTTTGACCACTTTCTAACTCTAGGAGTAGTAAGTATAAATACTTGTTTAGAAGAGGGTTTGAGGAGGCCATATTTTGCAGAAATAACCTAGCACTTTCACGTGTGGAATTAGGATTCATCCTTAGTTCAAACCTCTTATCAATTTCAACCAAAGAATTGGAATTATGGCGAGTGTGACAAAGGAGAATTGTGAGTCATATCGATTCATCTTTGTTGTATGTTCATTTCTTCTCTAGTGAGTCATATCTAGGGATGATTTGAATCTTTCTTGGACATATTGGTGATTGTAATTCATGGATAATCATCTTGTAAGGTTGATTGTTCATTGAGATTGAATGGCTCTTTAGTGATTGGTGTGAATTGGCATGGTTGGAAGGGTTTGAGTTCACGGTTTTTTTGCTTGTCTTTTCATCCATTTCGCGTGTAATTCTCTTGTTCTTATTTTTGATTAGTGAAATTGACCATTAGTGGGAGTTCATTGAATCTTTGAACCATTGGATTTCATTAAAGTTCCATTAGGGTCACGTAATTTCTTAGCCTTTTGAACCGGTTTGTATGAGACTTGAGAATTGTTTTTCTTGAGTCATTTGATTGTGCTTGAAAGTGGTTTTGAGCACATCATCTTTTGGTATCAGAGCACAAGTTGAGAGAAGGGATTGATTGTTGTTTGATTTCGTGATTATCATCTTCAATTAGGGTTGTTCAATTTTGAACCGCAATTGTGTTGTTGTAGTTTGTGAGTTGCGAAAATTACCTTGATTGGAATTTTGATTTGATGCTTGTTGGAGTTGGATTGGGAAGGTTGTTGTATCTTCTTGTGATTAATTATTTTCATGGGAGGAAAGAAGAATAGAAGTGTTGTTAATTCAACAATTTTGTGAACTTGAAAGATTACTTTTGTTCTTGCCGTGACTAGCTTGTGGCGTGAGGAAGGTTGTGAGGCTTGTTGTTGTGATTCCATTGTGTAATTCTGAATTAGGGAAGTGCATTTTGCAGATTTGCATTGAGTTGAGTAGTAAGGAATATTTTTGAATTCAAACACATTCCATTAAGATGTGGGAGTTAATTAGTGTTATTTGAATTTGAAGTTCATTACTTACCAATTGAGGAAGGCTTGCAATTAGTGAGGAGGTTGAAATTCAAATTGGAGTTGCTGCCTATTGTAAATTTCGGATTACATTTGTGACAAGTGGTATATTTGTTGTATCGATATCTTTGCCGTGGAAGTGGAAGTAAATTTGTTGTTGTTGCCAATTATTATTGTTGCCGTGGAAGTGGAAGCATACTTGTTGTTATTGCCACTTGTATTGTTGCAATGTGGTGAATTGGTGTTGTGGTGAAGTGGGTGCACCGTGATTGTGTGTAGGTGTGGTGGTGTAAATTTGTGGAGTTGTGTGTAGTGTAAGGTGCTGCACATTAAGACTCATTGTGGGTGTAAAACTTTAGCAAGGATAAGGAAAGTTGAGTAGTAGAATTTAAAATTCAAACAAGTCATTAAAGTGTGAAAGTAATTGAACTAATTACTTAAACACTAGTAGTTGAATTTAATTCTATCTACTTGAAAGTAGTTGTGTGTGTACTTTATTTATTTAACTTTACTTGAAGTACTAAGAATTATTTCATTATGCTTCAATTATTTCACTTGACTTTACAAGAAGTAACAATAAGCATTTCTTGTATTGGTTGATTGTGAGCACCGTGGATGTGTAGGGGTGTGTAAGGGTGTGTTGCCGTGGTGTGGTGAAGTGTATTGAGGTTGTTGAAATTAGTAAGCAAAAATGTCAAGTGAGTTGTGTTTGTCTACTAACATATTGCATCGAGACTTGACTTCCTTTCAAACCATTGATGAGGGACAAAGAGAAAACTTATTCCATACTTCTTGTAGGGTACAAGGAAACTTGTGCACAATTATTATTGATGGTGGTAGTTGTACTAATGTTGTAGCTACGTCATTAGTATCGAAGTTGAAACTTGAAACTATCCCACATCCCAAACCCTATACATTACATTAGTTGAATGATCAGGATGGTCTTTGTGTAACCCAAAGTTTTAAGGTACCCTTCAGTATAGGGGACAAGTACTATGATGAGCTTGAATGTGATATTCTTCCTCTTTGTGCATCCAATATATTACTTGGTAGACCATGGTTGTATGACAGGATGGTATTACATGATGGGTATAGAAATACTTATATGTTCAAAAAAGATGGAAAACGTATAGTATTGAACCCTATGTCGCCATCAGAGGTCCAGGAGATGCAAAGACAGATAAAACAACCATTATAGAATCTTGAGGATCATAGCCACATGATCAAACCTTCAGAGGACCAAACTGTGCAGACGTAGGTATGCTAACCTTCAAAGGTTCTTGAGGGCTCTAGTGACATGAGCCAACCTTTAGAGCACAAAATTTGTCAGACACAGATGTGCCAACCTTTAGAGGATCTTGATGATCATAGTCAGATGAGCAGACTACCAGAGGACTAAATTGTTCAGGGTCAGTTATGTTCTCCTTCAGAGATATTAGTGGTTCACGAGAAGTTGAGTAAACCATTGGAGTATTCTGAGGATCAGAGTCAGATGAGTCTATCATTAGAGGGCCAGAATGTTCAGAGACAGTTATGTTCACCTTTAGAGGTTTCAGAGGGTAATGAGCAGTTAGGCCAACCATTAGAAGACCATGAGGATCAGCAACATATAGATGAGTTAGAAAAGGAGGAAACGGTTTCAGTAGAACAAGTTGATACGGGGGTGACTTTATTGGATAATGGAGCATTATTTGTGTTGCAGATGAGATACATCCTAGAAATGGAGGAGAGAAAACAATCACCACCCGTGGTATTTCAAATTTTGGGATTCTGCAGTGATATTTCTTCAAGTGGCTTGCTAGGAGGAAACAAAGTCTCTACTGCATTTGATCTACTGGATTTGAGGACAAATATTTTTGAGGCCCAAGGAGATGATAGGAATTAAAATCCAACAAGACCTATCATTAGGGCAAGAACCAAAGGAATTCGAATTTTGGTGATGAAGGCCCATTTTGAGCAGATCGACCCCGAAATTATTTATATATTAACCTCTTTTCTATTATTCTTGTATTGTGTTTTCCAATAGGCATACTTATCATATTTTATAGGGCAATGGACAAACTCTCTCAGATTCAGCTTTTGGGTTATTCATGGACCAACCTGAACCAGCGATGAGCTAGGCCGATGAATCCTATAAAAGACCGGCATCTTGAAGACCAATTTCTTTTATATATTTTTCATTTGCATGGACTATTTATGTTGTAATCATTTTGGGACACTTTTATTTCCTTGTAATTTTCATTTAGGACTAGCCACCTTAAAAGTGGTAAACTTGTAATTTTGACCACTTTCTAACCCTAGGAGTAGCAAGTATAAATACTTGCTTAGAAGAGGGTTTGAGGAGGCCATATTTTTCAGAAATAACCTAGAACTTTCTTGTGTGGAATTAGGATTCATTCTTAGTTCTAACCTCTTATCAATTTCAATCCAAGAATTGGAATTGTGGCGAGTGCGATAAAGGAGAATTGTGAGTCATATCAATTCATCTTTGTTGTATGTCCATTTCTTCTCTAGTGAGTCATATCTAGGGTAGATTTGAATCTTTCTTAAACATATTGGTGATTGTAATTCGTGGATAATCATCTTGTAAGGTTGATTGTTCATTGAGATTGAATTGCTCTTTAGTGATTGGCGTGAATTGGCATGGTTGGAAGGGTTTGAGTTCACGGGTTTTGTGCTTGTCTTTTCATCCATTTCACGTGTAATTCTCTTGTTCTTATTGTTGATTAGTGAAATTGACCATTAGTGGGAGTTCATTGAATCTTGGAACCATTGGATTTCATCAAAGTTCCATTAGGGTCACGCAATTTCCTAGCCCTTTGAACCGGTTTGTATGAGACTTGAGAATTGTTTTTCTTAAGTCATTTGATTGTGCTTGAAAGTGGTTTTGAGCACATCGGTAGAGTTCATTAATGGTGGATTTGATGGTGTATCTTTATATGAGATTACTATATTTTTTTTTTCAGATGTGGCGATATATCACTCCTTGTCAACTCCCACTCACTCTATTGTAGTGAGTGTAGTCCCCTTCATTCTTAGTTGTACGCTTGAAGTCTTGAGCTACTCCAATTTTTGGGAGATGAAAATGTGCTACTTATACTTATATAATTATTTCAATGAACTTTAGATGTTGCATTAGAGTCAAGCATGTGTATGAGTAACATAGTTGTGGTTGTATGATTGCAATGTTATTCGATTTTGTGACTTAAGCATTTTAGCTTTAATACTTTTAGGTGACAATCTCTATATCAATGATACTTATGATGTGTTAGGCTATGATCTGTGCACAAAGGATAGGTTTGGTGACTTTAAAAGTGTTGATGATGTATAGAGACTTATGCTATGTTACTTGTTGGTTAGATGTAGTTTTAATGATGGACTCTATGGACTTTACTCTTGCAACTTACTATTTTACCAGCTTGTATTTAGACTTTTACGAACTCTATCATGTGAGCCCCACACCTTGCTTTAGAGACTTCCATATTATAAAACTTGAGTATATTTTTTAATCAATTGATTAGATTAAACTTAAAATTAAATAATTTTCCAAATACTAAAACTAGTAAAGATCAACCATCTAATTTTTACAAAATCTAATGAATGATTTCAAAATTAAAAGTGTAATGGTTAATTAATAATTAATAAGTCTTATCATATTCTACATAAGTGGGATAAGTGGTAGACTGTCGTTCCTTTGAGGTTTTGGGGTGTGACATTTAGGGAATCAATCTATACCTCCAAGGGTGTATTTTCAATTTGCCATTTTCATTTTTTTTTCAACTTTACTAAGCATAACTTAAGACATTAGTTGGGTTGTTTGAACTCCTATCACAGGTGGATTAACGACGCATTAGAGGGCTATTATGGTGGCTACCTCCCTTTCCTCTTTCTACATTAAGTACCTAATTGGTTATTGTGCAATTCCCACCATTATAATGTGTTGACTTAGCCATCTGTAGTTTGCTACCACCAGCACCACGATGGTTTTAGATTACCCATCTAGGTTGTTTTTCCTTTCCCTTTTTTTTTTTTTAAATACCCAATTAAAACCCATAGTCTTTTAAGTTCCCATGCATGGAACTTCTATTAGATGTTTTATGAATTTTAGAGTAAAATAAAGAACATCTTGAGTAGTTTTATGAAATGGTAGTAATTTAATAAATTAATGTGAATTTACAAGTTTTGATGAGATATTATAAACTATTTCTTTTTTTTTAATTTTTAATGTAAAATAGCTTGAAGTTTGTGAATAGTGAACATTGGTCAAGCATTTGAGTGGCATCCCATTTTTCGATTATTATTATGAACTTAATGGAAATGATAAATAGGAATGAGTGGATATAGGGTGAGTACGGTAAGAGATCCCACTTAAAACCTAGGTACCGGTTCCTAAACTTTAGAATCAAAACCTACCTTGTAATATCCTAGTCTAGAGCCATCTCAAAACTTGTGTCTGTAGAATTTATAAGGTATTTAGTAAAACCTATAAATTTATCCACTTTTCTTAAAAATTATAAATTTATGGGATGTTAAAATAGTAGTCTACCTGTAATATTACAAGTCTTCCATGTGTGAAACCAATGAAACCTATAGCTAAATTTGTGATATCAAAAAAGTAATTTTTTCTATTTTTGTGATTTCAAATTTATGTGTTATTAAATAAAACTTATGGAACCTGTAACAAATTGGAATGAAAATTATTTAATAAATTACATAAAGAGGATATGATGTACTTGGAACCTATATCTTGTATATCTTAAAATATAGGTTTTAGAGTGGGTACATGGTATGAAAATGTCATATTTATATCCTACCTTGTGAAATGGATTTAAAAAATTACTACCTGAAATCTACCATGTGACCGTTAGTGTCTAATTGGAACCTACTTGGTCAATTAGGCTAAGAGCAAGCACCCTATATAGTAAGGTTACCCATTTATCCTTAAGTTGATAAAGTTTGAAATGGTTTTACTAATAGTAAATCGAAATCAATTTTTTACTAGTGAAAGGATAAGTTACAAAAAATGTGATGTATGGTTTTGGTTATTTACAAAGAGGTTACTTGTACTTTATTTTTTAATAAAGAGGTGACTTTGTTTTTTAGTTTTGCATCAATAATAAATAATGATACCTGTCAATGTTTTACTGGCAAACAACTGTTGACAACTTTTTTCTTTTTTTTTTTCCCATTTTATTTTCTCTATTTTTTATTTTTTATTAAATTATATAGTTTATTAATATAATTTTATTTAATTAATTATTTATTGAACAATAGAAAATTGATATGTACCATTGTTTATTATTAATACAAAATAAAAAAAATATGAATCACCTCTTTATTGAAAAACAAAACATAGGTAATTTTTTTATAAATAACCAAAAATACTTGTCACCTTTTTATAATTTACCCTTAGTGAAATTACAAATTGAAGAGTTCTTGCAACAAGTATTTAAATTTTAAGGGAAAAAAAAAATTCTTAAGTGAATTTACAAAGTGGGATAAATTATGAAGTTTTGATGTGAAGCTGAGAAATATTAAGCAATTCTAAGAATACAAAATCTAGTAACAAACCTATGTGGAGTTACTAACGAGAAAGAAAAATTCAAAATTCTTTATTAGTTTAGTTGTATTTTTGAAAATTTTAATATATATATATTATATATAGGATAGTTTTACAAATTAGTAATTAAACATACAATTTTTAAAGAAAGTTTACTAAATTTTATGATAAAATTATGAACATTTAGTATTAATAAATAGCTTTAAATTTGCACTAAATAAAAAAGGAAAAATTAGCCAAAATAAGAAAAATGAAGGGAAAAGTTTATTTTAGGCCATCTAGGCTTAGGGTGGCTAAAAATTGGACTAGAACTAGGTAGGTTATGTCCCGCTCCTATTGGTGGGTCATGCAACCTAAAAATGAAGGAAAAAGTTTATTTTAGGCCATCTAGGCTTAGGGTGGCTAAAAATTGGACTAAAACTTGATTGGTTATGTCCTCCTATTGGTGGGTCATGCAACCGCGTTAGGATGGTAAGGAATGCTATCGATCTAACTACGTTTTCAATCATTTCTCTCTCTCTCTCTATCTTTCTTTTTTTCCCTCATTGGTAGGTGGAGTGCAGGATAATTGCCCACCACCACATGACCCACCAATAAGAGTTGATTATGATACAACTACTTCTAGCCAATTTTCCTCAAATCTTGAAATGGTTAGAAATACTTCTTTTTCCCCTTCGTTTCTCTTATTTTAGTTAATTTTTTCTCTCTTTGTTTTTTTTTTTTAATTTTCTGTTTTCTGAAATTAATATTTTGCTAAAAGAAAATGTTACTGTAGTATGGAAGTTGGGTGTACAGAATGTTAAAAATTTTCAAAATCCATACAGCGTATCCATTGATTTGGTGGTTCCCGGTTGTACGAAAGTTAGGATTTGATTGTGGAAAAAAGAAGATTTTAAAAGTGAAAATGCATGGTTCTTGTAAATAAAGAGCACGAACCTGGCTTGTCATTGACACTTACATTGTATCTTGACTCTTTTCGCCCTTTCACGTGATGTACATGTATATAGAGAGATAATCATTGTTCTTTTCTAGTCAATGTACTAGGTCATAAAGATAAATCTTTTTTTTTTTTTTTTCTTTTGGTACAACACAACAAAGCAATATAATTGTTTCCAGATTCATCCGCATGGACAAACTGAAGCCCGCGTTCAGGTACCACTGCATGCTTTTATTTACCATGGTTTGGAGGACAGGATTATAAAATGCCAAATATGATAGAGTATATCAAATAAAGATTGATTTAAGTTTTCTATATCTTCCCATCTATGAGGACATAAATGCTATTTGATTTATGTTATGTTTGACTTTTTTTTCTGCCCACCAAAAAGCATATACTTGTGAGTGCACTTTACCTCCCTGAATTATTTTCATATCAGTGCACTTACCCATTTTACCCCTAAAAAGATTGGATTTACACACCTAAACGCTGCTAAAGGCTCTAATTTTGGGCTTTTTATAAGCGGTTCGAAAAGATAAATTCTCTTCTAAGGAGAGTTATAACTTATAAGGTCTAAGTTTACTTTTTAAGATCTAAGGATAGGGGACTATATTTAAATAATATAATTTTTTTTAAATATTCATGAAATAACATACTTAAAAAATTATTCTAAAAATAGGTTTTGAAGTAGTGGAATAGAAATGTGCCTTTAGTGCTTTTTTCTTTTAATTATTGAATTTTTTTTTATGAAAAATCTTGTAAAGAAAAATAAAATTTCTCAAATTATTTTTTTAAAATTTGAAATCAATGTTTATAATTTTTGAAATTATGACTTTTTTTCTATTCGTTTGTGAAGCTTCAATTTATTTATATATAAAAATTGAATTTGAGAAAAGTTATCATTGGAAAAAAATTTAATGAAAAATCATGCAAAAAAATCATAAATAAACTTTGTGAAAATAACTATAAATCGATATTAAAATGAGGAAAAAACAATTTATTAGACAATGTTAATAAATTTATCTATTTCAAAGGTTAATTTACATCATTAAAAAATTTTGATTAAAGATTTACATATGAAATAAATAATAAAAAATAGAATCTTATCTCCTATTATTCCTTCTTCTATTGAATTGTTTTACCAGTTGAGTAGATGTGTTTGCCGGCTCTCTTGATAGCCTTGAATGTGAAGCAAAAGGAGCCTATCATCGAAATCTCGAGGAGGCATTGGGGTCAAGCTATCGTACATCACACCGGAATCCGTGGGAACTATTGGTCTTGCATTGGATATTCATGTGTCTTAGCTTGGTTTTGATGTCGTTGATGTCTTGTAGTCTTATGGCACATAGGAATTGGTTGTTGTTGTCACATGTTGTAGGTTGTGCCTTAATGTCAACCTTGTGCCTTAATGTCAACCTTCGTGCCATACTGCTGGTGAGCTTGTAGATACAATATAAAGACCTAAAAATTTAGGAAAATTATATTAAAATAAGTGAAATAACAACTACTTCTAGGCTAATGTGGTAAAGACATCATTTTCATAATTCTAAAATTTTGATAAAATACTAATAGTGAGAATAATAATATATATATATATCAATTTATATATATATGCATATGTAAACAATAACAAGTACAAAATATAACCAAAATAGTGTAAAGTAAAATAAAGATTTTTCAAAAAAAAAAAATCAATCAAATCAGCTACTCTTTTGTTCTCTTTTGTTTTCCCTCCATTGTCCACGTCAAGAGCAACCCGCAAAGGTCACCATCCCATTAGCCGCTCATTGTCATGTCATCCATCTCTACTGTCCCTATCCCTTGTTTCTTCATTTCTTTCCTTCCTTCCTTCTTCTTCTTACTATCGCATTATCATCCCTCTTGTCCCTCCCCAAATTTCCCCTCCTTCTCTTTGGATCCTTGCCATCCCCTCTAAACCTTCCACCTTAAAACATACCCAAGACACAAACCCTACAACCATACGCTAGGAAACCCTAATTTTGAACACGAAAAGAAACCCTTGCTATCTATACCAGCGATATCTTCCTTGGCAGCGAGCTTGAATAGCTTGAAGCCTAACCTCATCTCCACTATGAAGACTTGCTAAACCGTGAACTAATAACATTTAGGCATCTAGGTGACTGACAACGAGCAGTAAGGAGAAGAAGAGGGGGAAGTGGAGTCGGTGGCTATGTGCGAAGCTTGTAGTACTCTATCTTAGGGTTTGAGAACATGGGCCTTGCTCCGGTTGGGTTATGGCGGCTACTCTATCCAGGTGGTTGGCGTTTTATGTTGAAGGAATATACTGCCTCATTTTATTCCTCAAAATGAGGGAGGTCTAGCATGAAAGGATGTCTTTCCTGGATTTCAACACATCTTATTTGAGGAGAAGAAAGATGGATGGTAGCAACATCCAACGAGCAACGTCTGGGGAGAAATCTATGAGTGTAGTTGCTATGCTTAGTCTCCTGCTTCGGTGCGAGCTTGAAAGTGACGTGTATGTGTGGAGTAATGTTTCGGTGGGAGAGAGACGCTTTTAATGCTTCTGATGTTTGTGTGTAAGTGCGTGAGGTAAAGGAGCCACCCTGTTGTAACCGTATGTGTGTGTGTGTGTGTGAGGGAGGAGAAAGTTGTGTGGTATAGCTATGTGTGCATGTAGGCTAGAGGAGAAGAGAGAGCTGAGCACTAGCACTTTATGTGTATGCATGAAGGAGGTTACTCGTAATAAGAACTTGTTGCTTAAACTTCTAGTGAGAACCATATGAGAAGTTGACCTAGATATGTGCTGCAATAGGCTAGATGGAGCATATTTGAATTAGCTATGGTAGTATTGATAATAATCCTTGTTGATGCATATGAGAATTTCGCTATAAATTGACATAATAACAATTGGAGATGTTAACTAGATGAGTTGGTTGGAACCTTAGAAAATTTGAACGTTTGATGTATGTTGTTGATTTTATTGGGAGTCATAAATCTTTAAAGAAGATCCTTGCAATTGGTTTGGACTTGCTTGCACCTATTATTTATTTATTTATTCTCCTTCAAGAGTGGTGCTTGGAGATATGGCTAGGAAGGAGTAGAGTGTGGGTGGATGTGGGCCTATGAAAGGGGTTTGGTTAAGAAATGTGGTGGGTAGTAGGGAAGATGGAAAGAGGATTAGTGATATGGTCATGTAAAGAGGAAGGGTTGTGACGGTAGGTGAGGATGGTTAATTAGTTGTATTTGTGTTAGAGTGATTAGCAATGTTTGAAAAGTGGAAGATTTTATTTGCAGAAAGGGAGAGTACTTCAAGGGCATCAATTAGTTTTGGTGATATTGGTGCCTCACGAGGAGCAAAGTCCAATCTAATTTGATCGAATGGTTCTCTCCTGCATCGCTTACTCTAGCAAGTTGTCAAATTTTGGGTTCATTCTGGGTTCTAGCCTTTTGCAACCTTAATGATAATGAGGTTGATAAACTTGCACCTCTTGATCTTGTTTTAACTGTTATTCACTCCTCTCTTCAATTCCCATTGGAACTCTATTTCCATAATTTCTATCTAAACTCCGACGAGATATGAACATCCTATTTTAATTATAGGATTATAAAGCACTAATGCAAAATAAAGAAACTATAATTAAATACTAAGTTAGGTATAATCAGAAAATAAAAGGATCTTGCTTAGTATCTTTAGTTAATTTAAGGCTTAGCTTAGACTCTAGACATTTAGCCAATTTTATTTTATTTTATCGCTAAGTAAAGGGATTAGCCATCGGAATCACTAGATGACGGTTGGAACTATAACGACCATAAACATGTGAGTGGGAAGCTCTATGATATGCTACAATGTCATGTTTAATGGTGATATATATTGTATTTAGTTATGATATGTTATGTATACGTATATTTCCTCACTTAGTTGCTGTTGTACTTGTTGGGGACATTATTAACTTAGAGTTAAAAGTGTGTGAAATGTGAAGTTATGCTGTGGTGTGCGTGTAACGTGAGTTGTGGTGTGTGTTATTGTTGTCGTTGCTGTTATTACCACTATTATTGCTGTTATGGCTGTTGTCGCTGTTACTGTTGCATCTATTATTGTTATTGTTGCATTTGCTGCTACCAATGCGTGGAGGGCTTTATAAGTGTTTTTGTGTGTGTGTGTGTGTGTGAAGGTGTTTGCAGCAGAGTGGAGGTGTTATGGGGCGAAAGGTTTGTTGGAATTGTATATCTTGTGTTTGTATGATTTAACCTGTGTGTGTGGATATGTTTGTGTCATTGTGAGTTGTTCTAACTGTATATGTACATAAGTGTGTGTACAGTTGGAGAGTGTGTGTGTGTGCATGATGGTGAGTGAGTATTAGGAGAATGGAGAAATTTAGAGAAAACTAGGTAAACATATTTTTCAACTTAACTTCTAACTAAACTAAAAACTACTTGCACAAATAGATAAGTAAATAGGGTTAGATAATATAAATTTATATATATTTTTAAATATTATATTTGTTGATGTAGGTGAAAAAGACTTGTGATTTTACATTTTTATAAATTTTAAGATTTTGATAATTGAGGATGTTGGAAGAATACATCCTCAGCTACCTTGTTTAACTTTTGGGCATGTAAAATTGAGCACTTGAGAGGTGCGATGACATGGGGGTGCCAAAGAATGAGAATTGTAAATCAATCCCAAGTGATTTATTGATAGTAAGTAAAATGACACAGAGGTGTCAAGGGATGAGAACCATAAATCGAACTCGAATGGTTGATTTAACGATCGATGAGATTAAGCTGTATTATGCTATTATTGATTTGGTCTCATATGACGACTCATTTTAAAATTTATTTAATTACGATTTTGCGTTTGACTTGACTAATTCCACTTAGTCAATTTGATCTTTCTTATCATATCCAGGACATGTAATGTTTGATGTTTCTTATTATGATGAATGTGAATGTAAGGTGTAATTGTTTTGCTTGTGGGATTGACTTGGTTCCTATTGGTTATTCAGGGACTTATATGTTTTAAATGTTTAATAATTACTTTATCATTTTGAATGTGGATTGATTTGTGATTATACATTGTTTGATCACCTCGAATCAATTAATTGAAAGATTGGACTTAATTTAAAACTGGACATGCATTTACACGAGACATTGCATGAAATTGAAGGCCATCACTACTACAAGGCTTGCTAGAAGTAAAAAGAGGATTACTGTTTTGCCAAGGGTGAACTTAGTGACCAGGGGATTGTCGCACCTTGATGGTTTCGAGTTTGGCCGGTCTTTAAGGGTGTTGCTCATTGAATGAGGCATGGGAGCACTCAGTTTATGAGAACACTCAAGCTTATAATATAAAAGTTAAAAAATATTTTAATTATCAAAGAGATAAGAATAATTGAATTGGTTGTGAGACCCGAGCACTGATGGTGGCTCCGGAATCCCTAACCCAAGGTTAAGGGGGGTGTAAACCCTAGACTTCATGTCGATTACCGAAAGATCACGTGAGATGCTACATTCATATGGTTGTTCATGCATAGCATATGATTTGATAAATTGATCTAAAATTGCTTGTGCGTGTGTAGTATTGAGAGTATTGCACTCTCATTCACTGAGTTGTAGTGTGCTCACCCCTCCATAGACTATTTTGCAGGTAAAAATCTTAAAAGCTTAGGATGGGATAAGATGTGAAGTGTCGAGAGTTTTTGGAAGCCAAGAACGATAAAGTAAGAATTGTGAATGGTAGACTATTTAGATAAAATGTTATTTTAGGGCCTTGATGTAAAATTTGAATTTGTGAGACTTAGGGTTTTATTCCATTTATTGATTGGTAAGGGATTCCAACTCTCTATGATCTTGGTAGATCGTAGGGCGTGTAATCCATAGTTATAATCTCATTGTATGATTTATGAAATATGAATAGCTATAATTGTTTAATTTAATACTTAAAGTCTTACGATCTCTGACTCATAAGATGGTTATCATGTAATGGGTACACACATGATATGATAATTTTTAGCAGAAACTTACTGGCCCCCTTTGGGGTGTGACATAAAACGGTATAAGAGCTCTAGGTTGTCAGAGATAGGACCAACCTAACGAACAATGAGATGGGTTAGAACCTGGGTAAATTTTTAGAAATAAAATAATAAAAAACTTAGACGTTAGTCTATACATGTAAATATACATATTTATCATTATAGGATTCCCTTTTAGCCATAAACTACTCAAAACGTAGTTACACCTAAAACTTTATATCCCCATTCGAGACCACGAAGGAGGAGTTAAAAAGCAAAGTTAAAAGATAAGACAAAATATGACGACTAATAATTGAAAAGCATCGAGTTTCGAAATGATACTACCTTTGAGAGTGTCTACGCTTAAAGAATAAATATTACCAGTGTGGGCTCATAACCCATAAGTCCCAAGATCGAATTTATATAGCATGGGAGGGACGCATGATTGTCAAACCTGGAAGTACAACCTACTCTCCGAGAAAAAAAAAATCCAAATGGGACCCTATATTATCTTAAAAGATAGTATCTTATATAGTATGAGATACATAAAATTGCAATATAAACTTAAATTCCTCATAACAAATATGACAAAAATAATAGCATTTATACTTGAAGATTTAAAACCACCTTAATACAAAGTCCTAATATTCCTTCTATGAATGATAACTAAATATAAGAAATTCCCAATATGAAAGAATAATAAATCTAAAATTGTATTCACAATTCTTTATAAACCCAATGTAGATGATTACAAAAATCACGAGCCCAAGATATCAAACTATAATATAACCTACCAACTAAAATGACACCAGTTTAAGATATAATACTTGTTATTAGTAAAATATAAGTTATATGATATGTAATTTATTTACAAATCTATTCTTAATATGATGTTTTCAAAAGGTTATGTATTGTAATACCTATACATACATATGTATTTATTTGTAGTTAATATATATATTTACATGTTCCTCATATGTAACTTATAACTTCATAATAATATAATTTTTTTAGAAAATTTCACACTTTAGGATGGATATACATAGTATTCGTTATTTGATAAACACATTAATTCCTTTTTCTTAAAAATATATAATAGTAGAAATATACAAGATATACGCATAAGATACTCTATTCAATGGGCATCACTAATATGTTCTAAAAATGGGTAAAACATATTTAATATCAACTCTTTAACTTATGCTAATCAAAACCTTAAAGCTTAGGATCCCTACCATTTTAAGCTAAATCTGAGAAGAATCAAATACTCATTAAAGTAGGTAGATTAGTAAAAGTAAGAAATAAAAGAGTTAGATCATTAGGTATATAAATATATACCGCTGATTAAATAGTATGATCATTTAATCAATAAAACTAAATTACACAAGTATACAAACTCCAAAATTCAGCAACCTTGTTTATGTATATGAGGTTGTGGACAAAATGATAACCTTGAGTTCAAAACATGAAAATTAAAGAATCTAATAAAAAGTACAAAAGTAGAAGAGACAACCATGGTGAATTTTTTGGGACGAAACTTCTCGAAGGGGAGAAGAATGTAACAACCTAAAAATTTAGGAAAATTATATTGAAATAAGTAAAATAACAACTACTTCTAGGCTAAGGTAGTAAAGACATTATTTTCACAATTCTAAAATTTGATAAAATACTAATAGTAAGAATAATAGTATATATATATATCTATTTATATATATATGCATATGTAAATAATAATAAGTGCAAAATATAACTAAAATAGAGTAAAGTAAAACAAAGATTTGTCAAAAAAAAAAAATCAATCAAAGCGGCTGCTCTTTTGTTCTGTTTTGTTTTCCCTCCATTGTCCATGTGAAGAGCAGCTGGCATAGGAAAGCCACCATCTCATCAGCCGCTCATTGTCATGTCGTCCATCTCTGCTGTCCCCATCCCCTGCTTCTTTATTTCTTTCCTTTCTTCCTTCTTGTTCTTACTATCGCATTATCTTCCCTGTTGTCCCTCCCCAAATTTCCCTTCCTTCTCTTTGGATCCTTGCCTTCCCCTCTAAACCTTCCACCCTAAACTAAACCCAAGACACAAACCCTATAACCATACCCTAAAAACCTTAATTTCCAACTTAAAAAAAAACCTTTGCTGTCTACACCAGCGAGATCTTCTTTGGTAATGAGCTTGAATAGCTTGAAGCCAACCTCATCTCCATTACGAAAACCTGCTAGATCGTGAACTAGTAACGTCCAGGCATTTAGGTGATTGACGACGAGTGGCAAGGAGAAGAAGAGGGGGAAGTGGGGTTGGTGGCTGTGTGCGAGGTTCGTAGTACTCTGTCTTAGGGTTCGAGAACATAGGAATTGCTTCGGTTGGGTCATGGTGGCTACTTTGTCTAGGTGGTTGGCGTTTTGCGTTGAAGGAATATGCTACCTTGTTTTTGTTCCTCAAAACAAGGAGGTCCAGCATGAAAGGAAGTCTTCCCTAGATTTCAACATTTCCTATGCGAGGAGAAGAAAGATGGATGGTAGCAACCTCTAGTGAGCAATGATCGGGGAGAAATCTTTGAGTGGTAGTTGCTATGCTTAGTCTCTTGCTTTAGTGCGAGTGTGAAAGTGATGTGTATGTGTGGAGTAATGTTTCAGTGAGAGAGAGACGCATTTAGTGCTTTCGATGTGTGTGTATAAGTGCATGAGGTAGAGGAGTTGCCCTATTGCAACCATGTGTGTATGTGTGTGTGAGGGAGGAGAAAACCGTGTGGTATAGTTGTGTGTGCATGTAGGCTAGAGGAGAAGAGAGAGCTATGTGATGCCACTGTGTGTATGTGTATGAGGGAGGTTGCTAGTAGCAAGATCTTGTTGCTTAAACTTATAGTGAGAACCATATGAGAAGTTGGCCTAGATATGTCTTGCAATGGGCTCGATGGAGCATATTTGAATTGGCTAGGGCAATATTGATAATAATCCTTGTTGATGCATATGAGAATTTTGCTATAAGTTGACATAATAGCAACTGGAGATGTTAACTAGATGAGTTGGTTGGAACCTTAGAAAATTTGAACATTTGATGTATGTTGCTGATTTTATTGGGAGTGATAAATCTTTAAAGAAGATCCTTGCAATTGGTTTGGACTTGCCTGCACCTTATTTATTTATTCTCTAAGAGAGGTTCTTGGAGATATGGTTAGGAAGGAGTAGAGTGTGGGTGGATGTGGGTCTATGAAAGGGGTTAGGTTAAGAAATGTGGTAGGTAGTAGGGAAGATGGAAAGAGGATTAGTGATATGGTTATGCAAAGAGGAAAGGTTATGATGGTAGGTGAGGATGGTTGATTAGTCGTATTTGAGTTAGAGTTATTAACAAAGTTTGAAAAGTGGAAGATTCTATTTGTAGAAGGGGAGAGTAATTCAAGGGCATCAATTAGTTCTTGTGATATTGGTGCCTCATGAGGAGTAAAGTCCATCTACTTTGACCGAATGGTTCTCTCCTGCATTGCTTACACTAGCAAGTCATCAATTTTTGGGTTCATTCTAGGTTCTAGCCTTCTGCAACCTCAGTGATAATGAAGGTGATAAACTTGTACCTCTTGATCCTGTTTCGACCGTTATTCACTCTTCGCTTTAATTCCCATTGCAACTCTATTTCCATAATTTCTATCCAAACTCCAACGAGATATGAATATCCTATTGTAATTATGGGATTATGAAGCACTAATGCAAAATGAAGAAACTACAATTAAATACTAAATTAGGTATAATAAGAAAATAAAAGGATCCTACTTAGCACCTTTAGTTAATTTGAGGCTTGGCTTAGACTCTAAACATTTATCCTATTTTATTTTATTGTTAGGTAAAGGGATTACCTCGTCAGAATCACTTAATGACGGTTAGAACTATGACGACCATAAATAGGTGAGTGAGAAGCTCTATGATATGCTATAGTGTCGTGTTTGATTGGATATATATTGCATTTAGTTATGATATGTTATGTATATGTATATTTTCTTACTTAGTTACTACTGTACTTGTTGGGGTCGTTATTATCTTGGAGTTAAAAGTGTGTGAAATGTGAAGTTGTGCTATGGTGTGTGTGTAACGTATGCTATAGTGTGCGTTATTGCTATCACTGCTACTATTATGGCTGTGTCGTCTATTGTTATTATTGCTGCCGTTATTGTTACATTTGCTGCTACCGCTGCTGTTGCTGCTGCATGGAGGGCTATTGTGAGCATTTGTGTGTGTGTGTGAAGGTGTTTCTAGCAAAGTGGAGATGTTATGGGGTGAAAGGTGTGCTGGAATTGTGTATCTTGTGTTTATATAATTTGGCCTGTGTGTGTAGATATGTTTGTGTCATTGCAAGCTATTCTAACCATATATATACGTGAGTGTGTGTACGGTTGGAGAGTGTGTGTATGTGCATGATGGTGAGTGAGTATTAGGAGAATGGAGAAATTTCGAGAAAACTAGGAAAACATATTTTTCAACTTAACCTCTAACTAAACTAAAACTACTTGCACATATAGATAAGTAAATAGGGTTAGATAATATAAAGTTATATATATATTTTAAATATTATATATGTTGATGCAGGTGAAAAAGACTTATGACTTTACATTTTTATAAATTATAAGATTTTGACAATTGAGGATGTTGGAAGAATACATCCTTAGCTACCTTGTTTAACTCTTGGGCATATAAAATTGAGCACTTGAGAGGTGCGATGACATAGGGGTGTTAAAGAATGAGAATTGTAAATCAATCCCAAGTGATTGATTTGATAGTAAGTAAAATGACACAGAGGTGTCAAGGGATGAGAACCATAAATTGAACCTGAGTGATTGATTTAACGGTCGATGAGATTGAGTTGTATTACGTTATTATTGATTTGGTCTCATATGACAACTCATTTTTAAATTTATTTAATTATGATTTTGTGTTTGACTTGACTGATTCCACTTGGTTGGTCTAATCTTTCTTATCATATCTAAGACATATAATGTTTGATGTTTCATGTTGTGATGAATGTAAATGTAAGGTGTAATTGTTTTGCTTACAGGATTGACTTGGTTCTTATTGGTTATTCATGGACTTGTATGTCTTAAAAGGTTGATAGTTAATTTATCATTATGAATGTGGATTGATTTGTGATTATATATTGTTTGATCACCCCGAATCAATTAATTGAAGGATTGGACTTAATTTAAAACTAAACATGCATTTACATGAGACATTGCATGAAATTGAAGGCCATCACTGCTACAGGGCTCATTGGAAGTAATAAGAGGATTATTGTTCCGCCAAGTGCAAACTAAGTGACTAGGGGATTGTCGCGCCTTGACGGTTTCGAGTCCAATTGGTCCTTAAGGGTGTTACTTAGTGCATGAGGCACATGAGCACTTAGTGTATGAGAACACTCGAGCTTATAATATCAAAGTTAAAAAATATTTTAATTATCAAAGAGATAAGAATAATTGAATTCGTTGTGAGACTTGGGCATTGATGATGGCTTTGGAATTCCTAACCCAAGGTCGAGGGGGGCATAACCCTAGACTTCACGTCAGTTACCAAAAGACCGAGTGAGATGTTACATTTATATGGTTGTTCATGCATAGCATATGATTTGATAACTTGATTTGAAATTACTTGTGCATGTGTAGCATTGAGAGTATTGCACTCTCATTCACTGAGTTGTAGTGTGCTCACCCCTCCACAGGCTATTTTGTAGGTAAAAATCTTAAAAGCTTAGGATGGGATAAGATGTGAAGTGTCGAGAGTTTTTGGAAGCCAAGAATGATAAAGTAAGAATTGTGAATGGTAGACTATTTAGATAAAATGTTATTTTAGGGCCTTGATGTAACATTTGAATTTGTGAGACTTAGGGTTTTATTCCATTTATTATTAGTAGGGGATTCCAACTCTTTGTGATCTTGGTAGATCATAGGGCATATAATCCATAGTTATAATCTCATTGTATGATTTATGAATTATGAATAGCTCTAATTGTTTAATTTAATACTTAGAGTCTTACGATCTCTGACTCGTAAGACGATTATCTTGTAACAGGTGCACACGTGACATGATAACTTTTAGCGAAAACTTCTAAGCCCCCTTTGGGGAGTGACATATGACGTTACCCTCCTATGGTCATGTATGAATTCAAGACTCTGATCAACTAGACTAACAACCATGTCATGATCTAAGGATAGGTGGATTTGTCTTAATGTATCAACCTACATGTTAGAATGGATCATAAATTGAATAAGCAATGGATATGCAACGAATCACCCAGCTAGTGTTGATATTGTGCTTATCGGATATCTAAGAACTGCTCTTGTGCATCCTATAAATCGATGGTTGATAGATCTATAACACTTCATGTATTCCAAATGCATGCCATGAGGGTCCTCTATGTATACCAATTGGTCCATATGCTCTTCTCATAAGGATATGTATGTTGTATGCTACACCTTTCAATCCACATCAATCTTCCTACGTAGGCCAAATTGATGGAGCTCTAGCTACATGTTTACATCATGTGAAATATATTGAAACTCCTCAAATCACTTTGCAACACGTTCGGGGTAATGCCACTCAGCTATGTGGAAACATAAGAGTGGCAACTAAGTGACCCAAATGTGCATGCCACTTCTATAGAAAGGTGGTAGGATGTGAATCGGATTCTTAGAATATAACTCCCACTCAACTTAAAAGGTAGTAAGTAAGATTCATTGTTAACGATGTATATGATGAAATGAAAAACAAAAAAGGGTTATCGAAATACCTACTCATTGTTCTACTTATTGAGTGGATTTCAATATGTGTTAACTACATGGGTTGGATGATGTTGAGTGTCCTTCCATGTCTTCTAGCTTATGGACAAAGGAGTTCCAGCCTCTATAATTAGTCCATATCGACTAAGAGGCACTATGTGTCGAAATCCATCCCATACCCAAACTTGTAAGAGTATTGGAGAAGAGTATTGGAGCCCCTCCAATCTCATGAGCTAATAGGGATGATGCAATATAAAGTTGGTGATACAACCAGGCCAAACATGTGGACTCTTAGCTGTATATCCTTACAATATTGAAATGCTTTAGCAAAGGCAAAAACAATGTGTGGATGAGGGAACTAGATTTATCGGCAGATATAAATCTCCCCAATAATTGCAATATATATAAACATGTATGGTGCTAAACTTGCTCTCCATCGGTGTGGGTTGGAAGGACCCAGTATTATCATGAAGCCATATCATGTTAATGCAGCCCCCTTACTGCTAGACCTCGGCCTTGTCCCTAGCAATCTCTCACATATTGTACCCTAATCTAGGCAATTACTCCTTGTAATTGCCCGACTATCTATTGGGAGGCCTAGTTGGACCTCAACATCCAACAGGTATGATAGTGAACTCTCTAGTCAGCATGTAAAATGCGTACATTTCTAGCCTCCACTGCTCGACTAGGTTAGTTATCATGTGCCAATCTAATTATATGAATGGCAAGTGGCTTGTACTTTGTAATCCTGCCAACTATAGGAATGGCTCCATTCGAGGGTCGATCGGGATGATAATCTCATTGTGGTGAAATGATGATTCATGCCATTGAACTATGAGCCATGATTGATTCTAAAATTTAACAAGTTAAATGTTGTACTATTGGCAAAGGATCATAAAGCAATCAACAAGTTAAATATGGTTTACCTCTCCATCCCAAAATGGCCTATGATCGATATCCTTCATGTTGTGTCAAAATTGAAGGAGTGAAGAGTCCAGACTCCAACTATTATGCAAAAAAAAAAATAAAAATGTTAGCGTTAACATCAAAATAATTTTACGATAGTAATAATAATTAACTAAGATATTATATTTACAACTAATACAAAATTTTTATTAATTAACTTTTAACGATTAATTAATGAAATTCGACTAATTAATGACAAATTAACGATTAATTAATAACAAAATTACATTTACAAAAAATTTTTCAACAACAAAGCAAGACATTTCATTTAGAATCAATATGAATGTTTTTACTAATTATTTTTTTGACAATTAATTAATGACATATTAGTAACTAATTAATGATTAATTAAAAAAAATAAATTTATCAATTTTCACAACAAAAAAACCAAGATATTTCATTTACAATTAATACAAAATTTTTCACTAATTAATTTTCTAACGATTAATTAATAACATATTAGTGACTAAGTAATGACAAATTAATGATTAATTAACAACAAAATAACATTTACAACAATTTCACGACATCAAACTAAGATATTTCATTTCTAATCAATATAAAAAATTTTACTAAATAATTCCCTAATGATTAATTAATGACATATTACCAACAAATTAACAACAAAATTACATTTATGAAAATTTTCACAACAAAAGCCTAAGACATTTCATTTACAATCAATAAGAAATTTTTTACTAATTAATTTTCTAACGATTAGTTAATGATATATTAGCCACTAATTAATGATAAATTAATGATTAATTAACAACAATTTTCACGACATCAAACTAAGACATATCATTTCCAATCAATATGAAAATTTTTACAATTTTACTAATTAATTTTCTAATGATTAATTAATGACATATTAGCAACAAATTAACAAAAAAATTACATTTATGAAAATTTTCACAACGAAAGCCCAAGACATTTCATTTACAATCAATAAGAATTTTTTACTAATTAATTTTCTAACGATTGGTTAATGATATATTAGCAACTAATTAATGATAAATTAATGATTAACTAACAACAAAATTACATTTACAACAATTTTTACAACAACAAACCAAAACATTTCATTTACAACCAATATGAAATTTTTTACTAATTAATTTTCTAATGATTAATTAATGATATATTAGCAACTAATTAATAACAAATTAATGATTAATTAACAAAAAAAATTACATTTACAAAAATTTTCACAATAGAAAACCAAGACATTTCATTTACAATCAATACAAAATTTTTCACTAATTAATTTTCTAATAATTAATTAGTGACATATTAGTGATTAATTAATGACAAATTAAAAGTTAGTTAACAAGAAAATTACATTCGTGACAATTTTCACAGCAATAAACCAAGACATTTCATTTACAATAAATACGAAATTTTTTACTAATTAATTTTCTAATGATTAATTGATGAGATATTAGTGACTAATTAATAACAAATTAACGATTAATTAACAACTTAATTTTATGACAATTTTCACAACAACAAACCAAGACATTGCATTTACAATCAATACAAATTCTTTTACTTATTAATTTTCTAACAATTAATTAATAACATATAGCGACTATTGAATGATAAATTAATAATTAATTAATAACAACTACTACTATTTTAATATAAACAGTAGACTACGAAGAATTGCATTTAATTTTATGTGGATTAATGAAAACTAACATAATAGGAAAAAAATTATCTTTTTTATGGGAAAAAACATACCAAAATATAACCTAATTAAGCTTTTTCACTAAAAAATTTGGGAAGATCTCCTATTGATATTCCTAAATTTGTAGATTTACATGCTAAACTTGCATAAAAAATAAATTAAAAAAATAGAAAATGTAAACTACAGAGGAAAAAGAAGAATGGAAGAAGAAATAGAAATATTTAAATAATAAATCAAGAAACTGAGGAATTGTATTCATAATATAAGTTGTCGGTGTAAAAATTTTTTTTCTACACATTCAAGTTCACCTATTATGATACTATGTAAATTTGCAGTGTCACTTTGTAATAATGTTTATAGATTTGCAGTATAAAATGAAATTATTAGATAGTAGGGGATGATGCCAAAAACATTTGTTGAAGTAATTTACTGAAGGCATAGATTGTGTCTATGTCTTCAAGCCATTTTTGTCAAAATATAAGGCATAGACATGGTCCATGCTTTTAATTTTGAAAAATTTGGCAAAACTAAAGGCGTGTTCTGAGTTCGTGACTTCAAAACATATTTTAGAATAATTATTTCGAGTACGCTATTTCACAAATTAAAAATATATATATATATATATTAGTTTAGTTTATTGCCCATTAAAGGTAAGTAATTGTAGATGTAAGGATCTACTATACAAATTATGGTATGTGTAGCATGTGTCCACATTATTCATGTGATTAAATTAAGGTTATTATCACATTAAAATAAAATACAAGGATGATTTAGATATGATTTAAAGAGGTAAGATAAATGATATTAGCAAATTCACGTATTTGTGACAAATGAAATAATGGGGGGATTAGGTTAAAAGCCTTCTCTTCTAGGCCATCTTAACAAGTAGAAATATTTATAACTAGTGGAGTAATGGAGGGGGCTAAGTTAAAAGCTTTCTTTCGTCCTTATAGGTAATTTGATAAGGTATGTGTTGAGATTTAAGGTGAAGTATGACCATCTGATGTTGCCACAATCAATGAACAAGATCAAATTAGAGCTTATGAACCCCAATGAATTTAATAAATAGGAAAGTAGCTTAAGATTCCATCATAAATTTAGATCTATACTCAAACCTACTAAAAATGAATAAAGCAAATATTAGGCAATTATGTCAAACTATATTTTAAGCCTATGAATTTAAAATTTTCTAAATCATCCTAAAAAGTAACTTTATCTTTTTGGATTCTACCACAATCTAAAGAATTAACCTAAACATAATTACTTATTGGGCTTGACTTAAGAATTAATTTTTTAAGTTAATCCCTTTACATATTACCCTTGATAAGTGATATTATGGATGGAGTCAATGAATTATGTGGTATTTATTAAAGCATGCAGAATAAGTTGAAATAAGAGATCTTTTGGATGGAGTTAAAGAATTATGTGGAATCTATTAAAGCATGTGTAATGAGTGGAATTATAATATTTTTGGAGCCTAGATTGTTACCTAAGATGTATTTTGTACACTATCTAGCACCTAGATTGTTACATGGTACCTCTATATAGCTTAAGAATAACTAAAGATTGCATTAGTTTTCTCATCATATTGCATCATTGGTAGATACAAGATGATTTATTTTCAATTTAGAAAGTACAAATTTTTAGGACATGTCACTATAGTTCATTGAGGAGATTTTTCTTTTCCTTACATATATGAAAAACTCATTATGTTCCAAACCTTCTCATAAAAAGGTGCAAGTTGTCATTCTTGTAGTTAATTGTCATTGAGAAAAATAAATATTGCATAACATAATTTTTAATTGCAACTATACCTAGAGTGGCTTTTTGGAGAAGCTAGCTTTAGTAGGTGCTTTACAAAAATTAATGTTGGAAAGAGCTAGCGATATACATAATGAGCCTTTATTAGTGGAACAAGATATAACTAATTGATCTTTACATATAATGAGCAAAATGCGCATTATATCAAACAAATGTCATAAAGTATCTCAACTTAGTTGTATTTTTTGAGATAATTTTTAATACTTGAAGATAAAATTAACATAACTTTTATGCCAAGGAGATATTGAGATAAACATCATGTGCTATTAATGCTTTCGAGATAATTTTTATGCCTTTATGGTAGATACACTATAGTATGCCTTTGTGGTGAGAATACTTTAATGGGCCTATGTGGTGTATAATGCAATACCTACTATTATCATAAAGGACTTATGACAAAGACTTTAGATGGGGGCATTTGGATGGAAATAGTGCGTGGAAGTGAGTGAAAGATAAAGAGTTTCTTAATTCAGTGTTCAGGGTGAACTTCTTAAGTTCATTGCATTTACTTTTGCATTCGCATGGTATTATAGTGTGTATAGGTGATATTGAGTGCCTTTTGTTTGCTAACATGCTATTATGTACCATTGGTTTTGGTTTATTCTTTTGTGCTCACATAGCTTGAATACAAGCTAAGAGGTTAGATTTTCTACTGATCTCATGCACAAGTGTAAATGGCTAAACTGGCAACTTGGGCTTTTGGGGGATTTTGAGAGTGCTAGATTAACTTGGAGAAAATCAAGCTTTTTTATTCATTTTGCTAGGAAATCTCTAAGTTCTATAGTTTTGGTTTGTAAATTTTGATGTAGGTAAATCCAAGTTAATGTACTAAAGGGTTAAATCGGGTAAGCATGATGAATTATTCCTTTGAATCAAGACATGTATTATATCCAAAGTTTGAATATGATTGGTGATGACTAGCTAGATGAGTTAAGATGCAAATTGTGCACTTGGTATGCATAGTTATATAAGTGCATTTAAATAACATTTTGTATTGCCAATTGAGATACATAGGTTCAATTCACATGTTATAGGTAATATTGGTTAAGGTGAGATGTAATTGTTGATAACTCCGGCTATGCTGAAAGGTATAGTATTATGTGGAGTTTGGTGTAGGAAATGTTATATAGTAGTTATTGATAGGTATATGAAGGAAGAAATGCTTATGGGTATAGGTCCAAAACCAATTAATAGGTTGAAGTATTGGTGGTTAAACGTTTGAGATCGATTTGTTTATGTTGAGAACATTTATCCTAGGTTGAAAATTTAAGTAAGCCTTATCTTTACTTTAGGCTAATGTCTTGTCTTGTAAATACCGAAATTAGGATAATACAGGTTAATAAGCAAGCTAAGGAAACACCTAAAAGATGGGGTGTTATAAGAAGAAACCAATTAGATGATAAAATGCAAGATAGCATATACTAAATAGCTAGTAGACTAGGTTAGATTTCTACTCATTTAAGTATTAGTCACATGAAACTAGCTAATACTTTTTAAGCTTCCAATAAAGTTTCCATAACTGTACTAATGACCATTAAAATTATGCTCAAAATGTCTCAAAAGCATGTCAAGGTTAGGGATGTAAATGAGCTAAGTCAAGACAAAGCAGTATTAAGCTTGAGCTCAACTTGAAATTTCAAAGCTCAAACTTGACTCAAACTCTATTAAGCCTAGAATTTTAAGCTTAAGTTTGAGTTTAATTCAAAATTTTAAAACTCAAACTCGACTTAATTAAATTTATTTATGTTTGATTTATATACAAACATTTGTTTCCTTTAATTATAATAATATTAATATATAAATTTGGCTCAAATTCAATTAGTATCTATACTCATCTCGAGCTCAATTAGGCTTTAAGCTTGACCCAATTGTTTTCGAGTTGATTTAGAGTAAATATTGAGTCAAACTTGAGTAACTCGTGAATAGTTTGACTCATTTACACACTTAGTAAAGATAAATTATGTCATGCACAAACCAAATATAAATGACACTAATGACTAGTATGTACATGTCGATAGGACCTCATCCATAGAAATTGCGTATGTTTAACCATAATCCTTTCCTTTTTACGTAATTTAATTATGATTAATTGATTTGTGATTAGAAGTTATGAAAGAAGATTATAGCCTTACTAATATTCCCATAAGATCATAAAAACTTATAGATGCCTTTAGATTATTTTAAGATTCACTATGGAGACAAATGAAGATGTTAGGGACATATTTTATGAAATCTCACGTTGGCTAAACTAAAGCACAGAGAATGTGATTCGTAAAATACTTATAGTCAACCTTACAACTTTGAAAATATGAATTAGGTAAATTTTACATAAACTATGCTTTAGTTGACTGGAGATGGAGTGTTTTTACTTATTTTCATATCTGTTTGATTGGTACTGATTAATACTATGTAACAATTGGGAATAATATGAGTTTTCATTCTCTAGAAAGTTGAAACTAATCCTATAATTTTTCATTTCATGACTTGTTCTAGTTTACCATGAAATTCGCAGTGATTATTGTAACGACCTAAAAATTTAGGAAAATTTTATTAAAATAAGTAACAATTACTTCTAGGCTAGGTAATAAGGATATCATTTCCTTAATTCTAAAATATTGATAAGATACTAATAGTGAGAATAATAATAACAAATAAAAGTAAATATATATCCATATATATATAATGCATATGTAAAAAAAAAAAACACTTGCCACATTGTCCTATTTCAGCCCCTTCCCTCCCACGGTAAATCAGAGCAATGCATCAGCAAAATCAAATCAGGCCTGCCTCCATCACATCAGCCGCTCTCGCTCACATCTTCCTTCCCTTATGGATTTCCCTGTTCCTTGCTTCTTCATTTCTTTCCTTCCTTCCTTTCTTCTTCTTGTTATCACGTTATACTCCCGTATCGTCTCCTAGTCATGGCCCTACTTCTCCATTTCCCTTCTTCTTCTTTTCCCTTCCTCCTTTCTTCTTCTTTTCCTCTTGTCTTCCCTAAACCACAACATAACTCTCTCTTTCTCTCTCTCTCTCTCTCAACCCTTGTAAATTGACTTTTTCTAAACTTTACATTTGTTTTCTTTCCCTTTCCTCATGATTGCCATTTCTACATTGGTATGATAGTCTATAGACACAGACAAAGACACAAACAAAAGCTCCACTTTACTTTAGTCCCTACTACTGTGCACTCTCTCTCATGTAGCATAAAACACTAAAACTTTCTCTAACTATTCCAATCCATTCTCCTTCTCTTCCTCCTTCTTCCATGTGATGATGACTTGATAAGAATAGTATTGATATTAGTGTTGGTAGTAAGAGTAAATTTGTAGTGGAAGAAGAAGAAGAAGAAGAAGAGGAAGAGGAGAAACATAACTTAAGATAACATAGTGAAACAATGATAGAGCCAATGTTTTTTAGCGTTCAACTATCAAAAAGAACATTAATTTTTGGTCTACGTTTATGGGTATTACTGGGAATTTGTGTAAGAACAGCCATCGTACTGGTTCCTTTCCTAGTATCACTTTACTTCACTTCAAAATGCAACACCAAGAACACCAAAAACAAGCCCACTTCACAAAACATCCCAATCATCTCTAAGGAAATCATGTAGATCCAAGTTGACCACCAAAACCCAGACACTAACTTAGATTCTGGCCTATTACCCTTGGTTATAGTCACAAAGGAGGAATTATCCTAGAGAATTCACATTGAAATTAGTAAGGATCATAGGATTGAGTATCCAGATGGATCCGAGTCAGGCTTGAAGTCAAGTGATCATATGGATGGGATGGTGGTTATGCTAAAGGTTTTATATTTGGGTTGGGGGCATTGGTATACTTTGAGAGAGTTTGAGGTGGTTACTAATGATTTTGGTGATGAGAATGTGATTGGTGAAGGTGGGTATAAGATTGTTTATAGGGGTGTTTTGGAGGATAATATTAGAGTTGTTGTTAAGAATTTGCTTAATAATAGGGGACAGGCTGAGAAGGAATTTAAGGTTAAAGTTGAGACCAATGGACGAGTTCAACACAAAAAATTGGTGAGATTGTTGGGTTATTGTGTTGAAGGAGCGCATCAGATGCTTGTTTGCCAGTATGTTGATAATGGGAATTTAGAGTAGTAGCTTCATGGAGATGAGGAAGCTCACAATGCACTTACATGGGATATTCGAATGAATATAATACTTAGGACAGCAAAAGGGTTAACTTATCTACATGAGGGGCTTGAGTCGAAGGTTGTCCACAAGGATATAAAATCAAGTAATATATTGCTGGATAAGTAGTGGAATGCGAAGGTATTTGATTTTGGCCTTGCAAAATTGTAATATATGAATTGTTTTTACTATTTATTTAATTATGTAATAAAAATATTATTATAAAGAGCAAAGGACAAGGATGGAAATTATAAAAGTTGAAAGGGCAATTTAAACATGTTATGATGGGGAACATTTATTCTCAAATGAGCTAACGTTCCTCCATTTTCCTCCTCACAATAACATAATAGACAAAAGCACTCTCTGAACAAAACCTAAGATGACAAAAGGAGACGGCGTGACCTAATTCCGAGAACTCGAGGTAAGGATTGTTATACGAATTTCAATTGTAGGTTTATGGAATTTGTAACTACAATCATCATTTGTTCATATAGAAAACGAGGTGTGTGAAGGGACGTAAGAGAACGAAGAATCGATGATCCGGAATTTACAACTTGTTGAAATTGAAGTAAGTATGAAAATCTATGTAATTTAAATACAATTGTGAATTTTAGAAACCTAGTTAAGCTTAGGAATAAAGGGAATCATGTGTAAGGAGAAATTGGAGTAGAAGAAATAGGGTTTGTAGAGATTATTGAGGGTAGCATGGCCTACCAACACGGTCATTTTTCGACCGTGTTGAAATGGAAAGGTACACCAAGAGATACACAGCCTTCTAATACGGTCATGTTTAGACTATTAGAAGTGGTGTAAGATGGGTTGGGAATGTAATTTTGTAAGGAGATTAGAAGTTGGACAATACCGATGAATACCATTTTTTGGACAACACAAAAATATTGTCATAATGGTAGGGGAAACAAAAGGGTTTAAACATTTAGATGTTACCATTTCGATAGTAGCACTTAGCACCATTGCACTAATATTATCAACACTAACTTGATGCCACGAATTCAACCTTATTTTCTTCAAACTAAATTAATATATAAACCTAACCTTTCCCTTGTATAAATTAATGCATATGTATGCATATTATGAGACAAACTATATCATTTTACATACAAATGGGAACCTAATTATGAAGGTATATATACATACATACATATATATATATATGATGATTGAATAAAACTATTTTCACCTCATATGTACACTTACATTTATACATATAATTATATATTGTCACAAGTATAAATTTCCATCTTTTCAAGCCAATAGATAATTTCTTCCACCCTTTGCACAATTATAAGGGAACATGTTTTGCAAACTTATCCCTTTAGCTAAATTAAAAATATAGGTATATATAAATAGGGTTAGATAATAAATACATATATTTTCACGTATATATATTTACGATTGTGAAATTATTATTTATATATTGTTGACTGTTATAAATTAATAATTGTAGAGAAACTATTAGATTAAGACAATGAAGTCATGAATGAGAGAGTGGATTGTAACGATGTGGGATTAGTATCTATGGTTGGTAATTATGTGATGTATATTGGTGGTCTTATTTTTACAAATTTTGAAGGTTGAGGATTGAGTAATGGAATGATTCGATTGTTGCTAGAGAATAAGAACGGTATATCAATCTTAGTTAATTAGATTGCAATGAATTGAGAATTTCTCGAAGTGGAATAATAATTAATTGTTTCCGTTTTGTTACGGAAATAGAAACTAGATGTCTGATAGTCTGAGTGGCGGCATGATTGATAACATTGGATTGTAATATGCTACTATTGAGCTGGTTTTTGCATGTTGCTTTATTGTGAAATTTTATTTCCTTGTAAGTGGTTTACTTTATCTAATTTGTTTTATTTGATTGATCTCTTAGATCCAAATCGACAAAATGACATTTAGTTAATAAAAATTCGACATGCATTGCACGAGACACTACATGAAATTGAAGGCCATCATTGCTACAGGGCTTGCCGAAAGTAATAAGAGGATTACTATTTTGCTAAGTGTGAACTAAGTGACTAAGGGATTGTCGCGCCTTGACGGTTCTGAGTCCAATCAGTCCTTGAGGGTGTTGCTTAATGCATGAGGCACAAGAGCGCTCAGTGTATGAGAATACTCAAGCTTATAATATCAAAGTTAAAAGATATTTTAATTATCAAAGACATAAGAATAAGTGAGTTGGTTATGAGACTCGAGAACTAATGGTGGCTTCGGAATCCCTAACCCAAGGTCAAGGGGAGGCATAAACCCTAGACTTCATGTTGGTTAAAGAAAAATTATGTGTGATGTTGCATTTATATGGTTGCCCATGCATAACATATGTAAAATCCAAAGAATTTTGAAATGACTATAGAAAAATTAAAGAAAATAAGCAGAATAATAAATACTTCTAGGTCGGGGTAGCGAGAAGGAAAATTTTGTAATATTAAAATAGACACAAAATTTCGTAATAAAATGCTAAAAATATAAAATTTAAAGATATTTTTGTACACAAACAAAATATTTAAATAGGGCCAAAATCTAGAAACATCTGCCATTGTCCCATCTGTCCATCACGTTAGGCGCAATAGGCGGTAGCAACACAACAGCAAGCGGCGTCCTGTTTTGCCCCCCTCACTGTCCTTTCCTTTTCTTTTCTTTCCTTTCTTCTTCTTCTTCTTCTTCCTCTCTTCTTCTTCTTCTCCTTTCAGGCCACGTCTTCTTCCCCTGCCCTTCCCCTACCCTTCCCCTATCCTTGTTTACCTTCCTTTCGTCTTCCCCACAACAAAACTATCTCTTTCTTTCTCTCTCGCTTATGCTCCAAATATATTTGTCTCTTAGATGCTTGATGCAATAAGCTGCAAAAGAGTGGCCTCCGGTTCGTTATACACTCCAGATCTGAAAAGGGATCCCCGATGATGACGTCCTTTGCCTCAGCTCTTCTTCTTAAGATGCCTTTGCTTTCTCATCCCCAAATTGCACGATGACTTATTTGGGAAACCACCTAAGAAGTAGAGGAATGGGGAGAGAGAGAGAGATTAGGGGTTTGATTAATTCGAAGAAGAGTGATTTATATTCCAGAGGGCTTGTTTGGAAGCTTATAAAGCACCACTACCAATAAAGCCAATGCTAAGAAACATCTCCATCGCATCTAGGAAAATTGATTCATATTTGAACGTGATGTAGGTGTGTGTCCGAGGGAGAATGGCAGCGATGACGACAACCACGACCCCAATAGTAGTAGCAATAGTGATAGCTATACAACAATGACCACAGCGATAGCTACGATATAGTAACGATAGCAACGATGGTGGAAGTGATGACATAGCAATGATGGCAATGATGGTGGCAACGACGACACAACAATGACGACAACGACGGTGGCAACGATGACACAACAATGACAGCAATGACGGTGTCGGCATCTTCCAAACCGTGTTTGTCTTGTCTTCTCCCTGATGACGAAGGTAACAGCAGCAACAACAATCGTGATGATGTGGCTGCAGTCGCTCCGATTGGTGAGTGCTAAAGGTGGTGCTCGATGTGTGGCCGGAGAGGGGAACAACAACTACAACGGCTGTAATGACAACTGCAACGACACTACGACGACAACAACGGCAACCACAATGGACAGCAACCAGGACGGCTACACAATGATGGCAGCCATGATGACAACCACAGTTGTAACAACAACAACAGTGGAAACAACAAACAGCAGCAATGGCGATCGTGATGACCATTGTAGTGGTGTAAGAAGGGGGAAAGGGGAAGGAAGAGCTAAGTGTGTGGTGTGTGCAGTATGTGTGTGTGTGTATGGATGGTGTGTAGTGTGTGAGGTGTGTGTGTACGTGTATGGAAGGTGTGTGATGCGTAGAGAATATGTATAGGTGTATGGATGGTGTGTAGTGTGTAAGGTGTGTGTGTACGTGTATGGAGGTGTGTGATGCGTAGAGAATATGTATAGGTGTATGGAAGGTGTGTGATGTGTGGAGTATATGTATATGTGTATGGAAGGTGTGTGGTGTGTGAGGGTATGTGTGTATGTGTATGGATGGTGTGTAGTGTGTATGAGTATGTGTGAATGTGTATGGAAGGTGTGTAGTGTGTGCGGGTATGTGTGTATGTGTATGTGATGGTGTGTGGTGTGTAAAGGTATGTGTGTATGCGTATGGAAGGTGTAGTGTATGTGGGTATGTGTGTATGTGTATGGAAGGTGTGTGTAGTGTGTGCAAAGTATGTGGGTATGTACATATTGGTGGTGTGAGGTGTATACGGAGTTTATGTGTATGTGCATGTCGGTAGTGTGAGATGTGTGTGGAGTATGTGTGTATGTATGCACTAGTGGTGTGTGTGTGGGTGCGTATGGACTTGAGGAGAAAAGAGGATTGCAAAGTGCAATTGTGTATGCATGTAAATAGGTGTATAGTATGATTGTGTGGGAATGTGCTGGTGTATGTGCGTGGTGTGGTGTAAGGTGTGTAAGTGGGGTTTGGCGAGTAGGAGATATAAAGTAGAAAAGGAAGAAGAAAAGAAAAAAGGAAGAGGAAAAGTTAGAAGAAGGGAAAGTGAGAATTGAAGACGAAAAAGGGAGAGGAAAAGAGAAGAAGAGACGGAAGATGAAGTCAAGAGGGTATTGATCCTACGTATGTATATAGGTGAAACTTGGTGTGTGTGTGTGTAAAGGATGGCTCGTATGTATGTAGTGATGGAAGTGTGAGTGAGGATGAAAACTAGTAGAAAGGATGGGAAACCCTATAGGTGGAGACTTCATGCCTTGCCATTAAATGCAAGATGAGTAGAGTACACATATTAGGTGCTAGGAAACTACCAAAGTCAAGTAGAGATGCTACTTTCTATGATTGGGTTGAGGAAGCATTGTAGAAGGACACTGATGTCAAGAGAAAGGTAAAGGACTTACCTACCGGAATCGCTCAACTCCGTTTAGGACTATGATAACCCTAAACTGCTGAGTGGAAAACTTAATGATATGCTACAATGTTGTGTTGTGTGTTGATATGCTATGTATGTGAATTCATTTACTTTGTTGTAGTTGCAATTGAATGTAATTATTGTTAATTCTGAGTTGTATAGTGGGGTTAAATGAGTTTAGGAAAGAGGTTATAAAGAAATTGATAGTTAGATAGGTTATAGATGAATATTATTTAAAGAATGTAGAGGATAAAATGGGCTGAAGGTTTAGATATCATTACCTTAATGATAGCACTTCGCACCATTTTGCCAGTGCTATTAATATAGGCCTAACCTACGATTTGAAATAGTTTTCTTCAAACTAAACTAAAATACATAAACCTAACTTTTCCTCTATAGCTACTGAGTAGGTATACTTAGCTGGAATAAGATATATAAATATCATTATGTATACATATCAAAGTTTACTTTTGAATATGAAAATATGCTTAGGCAAATTATTTTCCTATTATATCTATAGAATACACTCATGAAAATAGCTATATAAATCATGAGTGTAACTTTGATTTTTCAACTTAACAATTCTATTTTCTTGCCTTCTTAAGTATGTAAGGGAAGGTGTCTAGTAAATTATTCTTCAATTAAAGATTTGTTACGAACCTATATATATGTGTATATATATATATATATATATATACATATTATACATAGGTATATTGAGGACTTAGAAGGAATATACGAGACGACCTTGTTAGCTCTTGGAAGTGTGTATAATTGAGCACTTAAGAAGTGTGATGACACAGAGGTGTCACGAATGATGATCGTAAATCAATCCTGAGTGGTTGATTTGACGTTTAAGACAAATGGCATAGAGGTGTCAAATTAACTAAAACTTGATGTATAGCTAGATAGTTTACATCCACTTGGTTTGGTTTCCTTGCATGATCTTTGTTTGTTGTGGTATGTGTGAAAATGAAATGTAGTGATTTTGTCTATGGGACTTCACTAGGTCCCTATGGATTGCTCTTAGTAGCTTACTTCATTTCCTTGAATGGGAATTGGTTGCAACTATATATATTGTTTGGTCATCTCAAATCAATTAATTAAAGAAGCGGATTCAATTAAAACTTAACATGCATTTCCATGAGACATCGCATGAGATTGAAGGCCATCACTGCTACAGGACGTACTAGATGTGATCAGAAGCTTGTTGTTTCGCTACGTGCAAACTAAGTGATTAGGGGATAGTTACGCCTTGATGGTTCCGAGTCCGGCCTGTCTTTTGAGGGTGTAATGCTTAGTGTATTGAGGCACCCGAGCCTAAAACATTAAAGCTAAGACACAGTATAAATAAGTGATAAGAGTAATGAAGATGTGTGTAAGACCTAGGCACTGATGGTGGCTTCGGAATCCCTAACCTAAGGTTGGGGAGGTGGGGGGGGGGGGGGGGAGGTGTATACCCTAGACTTCATGTCGGTTACCAGAAGACTACGTGAGATGTTGCATTTTTATGGTTGTTCATGCATAACATATGATTTGATAACTTGATTTGATTTTTTTTTGTGTTTATATAGCATTGAAAGTGTTACCATCCCATTCATTAAGCCATAGTGTGCTCACCCCTCCATAGACCCCCTTTTTGTAGGTAGCGATTACGAAGTTCGGGATGGGATAAGATGTGAAGTCTCGAGAGTTTTAGAAGACTAAAAGGACAAAGTAAGAATTGTGAAGGATAGATTATTTAGATGAAATATTAGGACCTCTATGTAAATAAGATTTGAAGTTGTGAAACCTATGATTTATCCTATTTTACTAGTTGGTAGGGGATACCGATTCTCTGCGATCATGATTGACCATAGGATACGAGATCCATAGTTATACTTTATTATCTAATTATATGATCTATGATTAGTAGTAAATGTAATTATTTACTTAGAGTCTTACGATCTCTAGCTTGTAAGACGATTATCATGTAACGGGTGCACACGTGCTATGATGATTTTAGTGGAAACTTCTAGGCCCCATTTCGGGGTGTGACAGCATATGATTTCAAAACTTGTTTACAATTGCCTGTGCGTGTGTAGTATTGAGAGTATTGCACTCCTGTCTCACTAAGCCGTAGTGTGCTCACCCCTCTATAGATTGTCTTGCAGGAAACAACACAAAAGCTTGGGATGGGATAAGATATGATATGACAAAAACTTTGGGAATCAAGAACGATAGAGTAAGATTTGTGATTGATAGATTATTTAGATGTAATATTATTATTAGGAACTTGATGTGGAAATTGCAATTATGAAACTCAAAGTTATTTTTTTATTTTACTGTTTTGGTGGGGGATTCCGATTTTCTGCGATCTTGGTTGATCATGGGATATGAAATCCATAGTTATATTTTTATTATATGATTATATGTAATATGATTAGTTATAAATGTAATTGAATATTTAGAGTCTTACGATTTTTAACTCGTAAAACGGTTATCATATAACGAATACACACGTGACATGATAGATTTCAGCGGAAACTTTTAGGCCTCCTTTGGGACGTGACAATTACTACTGAAAAGCTACTATTGTGCAAATGAATTTTGAATAATACAATTTAGTGTGTAGTGAACCACAAAAATAGTGATCACATCATTGTGCGAATATATATATATATATATATATAAGTATAATTTATATGGAAAATTGTGTTACATCTCACGCTAATGCAAACTATATTTGAAAGAAAAAAAGAAAAGAAAAGAAAAATGCAAGGTTTATGCAAGTGCATGACAAAAATGAAAGGCAAATGGTAACAGATAACTTGGAAGATCCATAAAATAGTTTAAAATTCCGTTAACGAATCGTTGAATTGAAAATTTAGGTTGACAAAGCTTGAAATTTGTCAACTTAGATTACGAGCATTAGTTTCATGAGATCCTTTGGACACGCCTTTTAATTTTAAGAAATCCACAGTAATCAACCAAAATCATATTTTATAATAAGAAATTTTCATTTCTGAAGATGATTCTAAGAAATAAAGCATGTCACCAATGCAGCTGTTGCATGCGAATTTTAATTTGCTCCGATGGAAGAACTTGCTGCATGTGAAATATGACAAAAATGTGATCGAAAACAAAAAATTTACCTTGCAGATAAGAAATAAACTTATCATTTATGTGTTTAATATTTTCGACCACCATGCTACTGTCAATTAAGAAATCCACACAATTTCATATTAAGGGATACCACAATATGGTGAAGTGAGATAAAAAATGTAAATCAATATAGGAATTGGCAGAGCTTACAATGATTCGTTGCCAGTGAAGGGAATCTCATTGTTGGCCCTTAGGTTGAGCAGTAGCACCCATTTGGTCTAACACTTCATCCATCTTGTTCTTTTTGGTCATATGTATAACTCGGTTTAGCATGCCCGATTATAAATGTCATAGCGATTTATTATCTCTTTCTTCCAATTTCAGACTCATGAAATTGAATTCCACTTCCTAACCATGATATATGCATTTATATATATATATATATATATTTTATATTATATGCCTCATAAAAAACATGGAAAGAATTACATAGGAAAAAAATTAGAAATTTAAATCACGTTCAACCTCCTAAAAGGGAAAATGAATAACATTCTTGTTTGCTTGCATAAAGACTGAGGAATTTCAATTGTAAGTTCCTTGTGTCTTCTTTTTTCAAATCAATCAAATTTATTTATGCACCACCTTAGTATATTGAACTCTTGTTTGTTTCGATACTAACAAAATCTAAATTGTTGTATATCATATATTGATAATTAAACAAAGTCAATAGATGCTTTGAAAGGAGGAAAAAAAGAAAAGATAATGTATATGAGCATAGTCCCTTTTATGTATGAGCAACTGTATTAAAAGACAATGGTTTTAAACCTTAAAATCTTGTTGGAAATCATTCCGATCAATAATAATATTTATTTTCTGGCTTCTATCAAACAAACAAAAGGTTATTTAATTTTCATGAATAAGCAATGATTGTTGATACACTAATAAAAGATATTGAAGTTATACAACCAATATATTGCACATAGAAAAGATCACCTAAACTTAAAATTTAAATTTGTCTTTTGTTCTCAAAGAAAACTAATGTGGAGTAGCATGTTTCATGTGCCAAAGCCAGTAGTATAAGAAACCAAAGCCATTGGTTTTGAAACTTAGGCTGCCGGCCTTCTTTCCCCCAAGTTGCCAAATTACTTCCTTAACCCACTAGCTTACACACCAGCCTTTATTCCACACGATATTATATTGTATTTCTTTTTTTCCCAAGACTAATTATATGGTTTTTTTTCATGCTTTTTTTTTTTTTTTCGGGGGGGGGGGGGGGGTGGTGGTGGGGAGAGAACTTATCACATACTTTGAAACTTAATTTTGAGGTTAATCTCCTTGAAAGTTGTAGCCATTTTGCATCTTTGTGTTTATGAAATCAATCGGTGAATTGGTTTCTATTATTTACGCTTTCACGTTGCAATAGATTGGTATTAGAGCAAGGTAAACTCTTGTGATGATGTTGATGGCAATCGTGTTACTGATGGTGATCAAAATGCAGGAGTCTAAGGGGCTAAATAGTTGGTTCCTAAGGTGGTAATAGATGCCATGGATCAAAGAATCCTACAAGTAGAATAGCGTCTTGAGGAATTGATCAAGTGTTTTGACATGATGGCAGTTAATGCCAATAGATATAGGAATATTGGTGGGAGGCAACCAAGGGCAAGAGGTGCTTACGGTGATCCAATCAATTGACCTATAGCTGCAAATTGATGGGAACAAGTATTAGATGAAGACTTCACTAAGGAGGATGAATTCTTGTATGAAGAGAGCCAACCGCAAAGATAAGGCGGTGAAGTTAGAGATAGGTACCAAAGGAATTACTATGGGTATGACTAGGGTGATAGTGGTGATTTTCACCTAAAGGTAGATATTCCTTGCTTTAGTGGCAGTCTTAATATTGAGGAATTTTTAGATTGGTTGGCCGAAGTAGATAGATTCTTTGATTCTATGGAGATCTCGAAGGAATGCAGGTTGAGGTTAGTGGCATATAGGTTGAAGGGAGGAGCCTCTACTTAGTGGGAGAGGTTATAGAATAGAAGGTAGATAACCTGTATGGACGTGGTTCTATATGAAACAACTACTAAAAAGGGATTTCTTGCCACCTAATTATGAATAGATCCTTTTTAGCAATATCAGTAGTGCCGCTAGGGGTAGAGGACTATTCATGAATACACTATAGAATTTATGTGATTGGCAGAGAGGATTGACTTAAGGGAAAGTGAAGTCCAATAGGATGTGAGATATGTGGATGGTCTGAAGTTGCAGATTAGGGATAAGATTAAGGTTACAGTGTTGAGAAATTTGAATGAAGCAAAAAATATGTCTCTAACAGTTGAATTAATGTTACAAGAGCATAATAATAGATTCATACGTGGTAGAAAAGGGTATGGTGTTGAGGCTACTACTAGTAGTAGAGTGGTAGTTGAGAAAACCAAAGGTGTTGTAGGGAAACCTAGAGAGGATAGTGAGAAGAAGAGTGATAAGGTATATGGCAAAAGACCTTTTGAGTCTAAAGGAACTTCGAGGTAGAGCAATCCATATGCCAAACCTATCCTGAGTAAGTGCTATCGTTGTAATCAACTAAGGCACAAGTCTAATGAATGTCCTAATAAGAAGAGTGTGAACATGATAGAAAGGGATGGGGAGGAAGAGGTTTGTTGTGAACCTGATGGAGATGATGAATATTAAGAAGAGGGTGATGAGGAAGTTGAGTAGACTTATGTTAATAGAAGATTGATGTTAATGCCCAAGGAAGAAGAGAACACCCAATGAAACTGGTTGTTTTGTACTAGTTGTACTATTAGGGGAAAAACATATGATTTAATTGTTGATAGTGGGAGCTATGAGAACATTATTAGGTGTTAGGTTGTTAACTAGTTGCAGTTGCCTATAGAGAAGCATCCAAATCCTTACACTATTAGATAGATCAAAGATGTTGAGCGGATAGAAGAGAAGGAGAGGCGTAGAGTGCCATTTTCCATAGGCAAGTATTGAGATGATATCTATAGTGACATTGTAGATATAGATACATGTCACTTGTTTTTTGGGAGACCTTGCCAGTATGATGTGAATGCTCAACATGCAGGGAAGGAGAATTTATATAGGTTGGAGAAAGGGGGTGTGAAATATACCTTATTACCTTTTAAGGTTAAGAATTGCTCTAAAGCCTGCAAGGTAAAGGGGTGCTCTTTCCTAACAATCACTCAATCTGAGAAAGAGTTGGTAGAAGATTTGAAGGAGTCTAGAGTGATACATGGTCTTATAGTGAAGAATGTTGTGGATGAGGAAAGCAATGGTGATGTCCTAGATGAGGTGAAAGAGGTGCTAGAGGAGTTTACGGAGGTGATGCCAGATGATTTACTAGAGGGAACTTATTACATACATTGAACCTTAATTTTGAGATTAATCTCTCTGAAAGTTGCAACCTTTTTGCATCTTTGTGTTTGTGAAATTAATCAGTGAATTAGCTTTTGTTCTTTATGCTTTCATGCTACGTAAAAAACAAACCATTTTCATCAAGCTTTAGGAACACCAATATGTATATATGGGAGCCATACCATTGGGAATTAAGAGAGATAAAAAATAAGGAAGATATTCCTTATTCAATTTATTTCTCTTAAAATCCCTTTTACTTTTGCCTTTCCATGCACGTCTATTTAGTTATTCCTTTTTTTTTAATTATTATTTTTTTTTAGTGTCTAGCACTCCATAATTTCTATTTGGGTCGTTAATCTTGCAACTTGCAAGACATATCAACAATTTTTATTTTCTTTTCTTTTTCCTATCCTTTGTTTTGTTTAATCATACGCTTTTCATTCAAAGTTTAGCCGTGGGTTTGACCTTTAACATATTGGCTTGAATACTCGGTTTGGGGGTGGGTGGAGCGTTTTGTTTTTGTGGCGCAATGGCTTTAATACTCTACACAACTAATTTTTAAGCAGTAGACAATCCAAATGTACGTAAATGATTTTTAAAACTATCCATTATTGTAAAATTGCGTAACTGTGGTGTTGATGTTTAATGGATCGGTCTCCAATAAGTTGCTGGATGCTAATTTTAGATGAATAAAACTTCATGTACAGGCTATCCAATGGAGACCTTATTGCACGCAAATCACTATCGTTCTCTATCGGAATCGCCTTAGGGCTCATTGTAGATTTTTTGGTGCGTGTAGCATGTGCCCACAGGCTTCACGAGACTAAATCAGGGTTAGTATCATGATATAACAAAGTAAAAGGATGATTTGGATAAGGGTTAGAAAAGCAAAATAGAAGATTTGAAAATTGAAACAATGGAGGTGATAAGGTGAAAAGCCTTCCCTCCTCCCGCATATGCAATATCAAAAGGAATTTATAGAGGATAGTGGTTAATTGTGACCATGTAATGTTCCCACAATTATAAATAGGATTTAATCAAGGGGTAACACTCCTGAATTTAAGGTATCACAATCCGACATATGTACTCACGCTGCAAGAATTTTGACGTTTCATGACGTTTAATAAATGTCACTCAAAATTAAGTAAACGTTACAAAAAATATTTAATAACATTTATTAAACGTTACTAAAAGTTTGTTACGGAAAGTATTTAGTGATGTTTAAAAGGTAAACGTCATCAATGCTATAAACGTCACCAATAAATTGATAATAGTAATATTTAAACGTCACAAACAAGTAACATTTAGTGACGTTTGAATGTTACTAAAAGTAAATAATTTGGCGCCAAAATTGTTTGCCAAAGTTCATTTTTTTAGTGACGTTTAAACGTCACAAAAAAAAAAAGTTTAAACGATACTAATAAAATGTTTTTGTAACATTTAAACGCTGCAAATAACTAATATTTAGTGATGTTTAAATGTCACAAAAAATGATTAGTATAATGATATGATAAGTCTATTTAAAAATGTAATAACTTAAACCTGTAATAAAATAGTATGCAATAAAATAATAAAGGTGAAAAAAGTGGACATTTGCATATATGCTTATAATTGTCCACTTACATCATCAACTACACTTTACAAAAGTAGACATTAACATATCCCAAACAATATTATTCAAACTTTACAGAACTTAGTAGTTAAATGAACTCTCTATTGATAAGCTACTCTTACTCAAATTGATAATCAACTTCCAAAAAGTGATCATACAATAAACTGTAATTCATAAACTAGCTATTTTATTACTTAGTCTGATTATCATATGATAATCTACTCTTGTACAATTAAATAATAATAAATATCATAAAAGTGGACATTTGCATATAAGCTTATAATTGTGTACTTACATCATTAACTACAAGCTTTACAAAAGTTATAAAAGAGGACATTGACATATCCTAAATAATGTTGCCCAAACTTTACAGAATTAGTAGTTAAATAAACTCTATTCGTAACCTACTCTTGTATAGTCCTTCCTTCGCTTCTTTGTCCAACCTTTCGTCTTTCAGCAATTGCAATCCTACAATTGAATATTAAGATTATTAATTAAGTAGTTATGTAAATAAAAACATGACACAAAGAAGAAATGAACAATTCAAATGATTCCTATGGATAAAAATAAGATAAAGTAAAATCAAGACTAAAAAGGATAAAGTAACATTGTATTTAACTTAATTATGTTTTTTAGCCAAGATCTGGTAGTATGGTGATGACATAGATATCATTGGAGCAGCATCTAATTAACATTAATATAATTAAAAAACTCACAATCCTCATCACTATTATTTTAATCCATAAGTGTTTCATTCACTTCATCATCTTCATCTTCATAATAATCGAAATCATCAACATGTAAACCTTGGATTGAACCTTAGGTAAAAGAGTCATAGGTCTGAATCTCCTTATAAAGGTAGGATTAGTTGAACTTTTATTTTCAAACATAAGCAGCTCATCTTACAAGAGAAAAACCTGTTGCTTTAGAGACTAGCTAGCTCATCTTTAAACAAAGAAACTACAAGTACAATCGAAATAAGTAATTTAAGTTTTAGTTGGAAATATGTAAGTTCTACTCAATTATTCATTAATAAATGTGATAAATTTTTTTCCAACGTCCTTTTTTTTTGTTGTTTTTTTGGATAATAGGTTACTAGTAAGCAAACATAAGTAGATATTTTAAAAAAATCCATGTAAACTAATAATTCACAAAGAATAAACCTAAAAGAAGAAAAAAGAAAAAAAAAAGAGTACATTTCTTATATGGATTCAAAATGCATTAAATTGAATGAAATAGCCAACCATAACAACACTTCAATTTCACCAGAAAGATGGGGTAAAGAGAAGACTATGATTGTATGTGAAATAGAAATTGAGACACCATATCATTATAGTTTCAACTATCAATTATTTACCAATTAACTGGATATAACAATCTTACTCGAATCTCTATTGTTGGAAAGGAAGCTCTGTTTCTAAAGCATATATGACCAAATTTCTTCAATAGCTTTATCAAGCTTAAACCTACACTAGGTAGTTTTAAAGATTTCAGACTATAATGATAACATCCTGGCAACATTTTAAATAGTACAAACCTTTGATTTTACCTAGGAAGCTTTCATAGTGTGCAACCCTATCCTTAGTTCCAACCTTCTCAATCAATCTAACGTAACAGCGGATTATATAAGGTATTCCTTGTTTACTCGATGTTATTCATCTCATGATGATGAAAATAGCAACATAAATGCTCAATGAAGTCTCATCCCTCTTAATTGGTGGGCTGTAGTAACCTTTAATGACATCATGTGTGTTACAGTATGTGGTAGTACATTCTATCACTTGTTCTTAACAAGTTTATAGTTGTTTGCCACATTGATTTTGTATACTCATTTTTGTAATAGTTTGAATAGCTACGTAAAACTTTTCATCTTTTAACAGTCTTATATTCTTTCCCTTTTTATGAAAACTTTATTTATCTAAAAAAAGTTTGGCCCTCTAGCTCTCTTAATTGATCAATAACGAAAATATTTCCAAATTTCAAAGTTTCTTTGTGCAGTAACAAGTTTGACTAGATACTTAAACTCCTTGCTATAGAGCTAGCACGGATGTAGTAAAAGAAATTTTGAAGAGATTTGGTGTAGATGAAGTGTTCACTGAGAACTAACTAGAAGTGAATAATGTCAAGTCTCTCGTGGTAAAATCTATTTGACTTAGCATAGATGATAGGTGAATTGGTAAAGTACATATGTAAAGCACATACAGATACTACTAAGAACTATCAAGAAAAACATTAACTATAAGGTTGCTCAAAGCACATTGAATACAAGTTAATGCTTTCTCCTCGTTTTTTATTTCTTACCTTATAGTCATAAATTGGTTTTCTGTAATATCATTTTTACTTGAAAAGTCCTTCATGGTTCTATTGGTCACATGTGAACTGTTTTATGATGAATTTTTTCAAACCTGTCCAGGCCATCCTCAACTTTCATTTATTTAACCTTTTTCAAATAACTAGTACATCTCTTAATTAAACTCTGATTTATGATTCCACACCCCCCCCCCCCCCCCCAATACAATAGGAAAATAAAAGGGGCACCTGTATGTATTCCATTAAAATTGGAGTTAGATAATGCAATGCTTACATATGGACCATTGATTAATGCGTTTCTACAACATAATCCATAATTTATTGGTGTATTAATGTCTTTACAAAGTTGAGGGCTAAGCTTCTATAAGACTCAATTTTGCATGACACCTTTTTATGCAATACGGTTATGATCTTGAATAGAGTCACTATTAACATATTAATGGCGCAATGTAAATAGCATAGTGTGACGAAGATGAACCAATGGTAAACTCAATTACTAGTTATCCACTTATTTAATGTCCATAGGTATCCTGTTTTGACATCATATCAAAATGAAACCACAAATAGACATTATGCATCAAAAATTCATTATGAATGAAATCTCTTATACCAATACTATATGATAACACACAACTTTTAATTGAATGGAACACTAGGAGTCATGAATATCCAGATAAATCATCTCATCCCAATAGAGGGTGATTATGTAGAAACTATTTCCCTAAACTTGTATTGTATAGAACAGGAAAAACTAGTTTATGCCTAATAAACTAGTTTTATCTCCCTAAAGTATCATTTCTAAACAAAGACTAAATGCATGTTCAAAGACAAAGCTTCTTTTCTTCTATTCAGATCCCACTAATCACATACTAAACTCTATTTACTCAGAGGGAAAAACAGAGTATCACACTTAGAGTAAACTTAATAGGCTTACTACACATATGTTATAGAATAAACTAGGGAGTGGCATAACTATGGAAAAAAAAAAAATTACACATTAAGAAACAAGGGAAGAGAAAAGACTTATCTTTTCGTATAGCCTATTTGAAGCGAAGAAAAACATCTAGCGTCCTTTGATTTACTCTAAATTACTGATTTAAAGCCTAAATCCTCTAGGAAGATGAAGACCATAGCTTAGATGAACTAGAAAAAAATTAAGGTTTGAGATGGGGAAAGAAGAGGAGATGATGTGTCAGGCGTCCTTCGGTTCACTTTGGGAAAGAACAGGGAAAAATGTCTAGTGTCTTTTGCTTCACTCTAAATTATTGATTTGAAGCCTAAATCCTCTAGGAAGATGAAGATTGTGGCTTAGATGAGTAGGGAAAAATTAAGGTTGGAGATGGGGAAAGAAGAGGAGATAATGTGTCAGATTGGGATGACAGAGAGGAAATGATGGGAGGGAAAAAGAGAGGGCAGTTGGCAAAAAGAGTAAATTAGGGAAGATGAAGACCATGGCTTAGAGGAGAAGGAAAAATTGGGGTTTGAGATAGGGAAAGAATAGGAGATCGGGAGGAGGGTGAGGAACGATGGGAAGGAAAAGAGAGGGGAGTAGGGATAAGGAATGGACAGGGAGTGAAAGTGTACTAGACAAATTTTTATTTTTTTTCATCAAGAATTTAATTTTTGATCAAAGGATTTTATTTTTTAAGAACATTTTTGTCATGGAACAAGATCAAGTAAAATATATATTTTAAATTTTATCATACCAGATGCTTAATCTCACAATTAAAAAATTTCATGATTAGGGTTTTTTTAAAAAAAAAATTGTATAGATAATTTTTTAGAGGGTAGGTGAATTTTTAAGAGCTTATTTTCTTGTGATATTTCTTTGTAAGAAATATTATATATTGAATTGCAACTTTGCATCTTTTTCACTTTAGATATAAACGTCACTTATAATATATTTTTTGTAACGTTTAGTAGACGTTACTAGATTATATAGGAATTAGTAATGTTTGCAAAATCTGCAAACATCATAGAATGTCAAAATTCTTGCAGTGTCACTAAGTGAAGATATGCAAAGGTTTAATATCTACTAAACTCCACAATTCATATCAAGTCACCATGACATCATAAAGGAAATCTTTACATATATTAGCGAGTGGCCTCATAAAGTCTCACTTAGTATTTACATATGAAACTAAAACTATAGAGAACAAATTAACCACAAGGATTCAGCTAGAGTCTAAATCCTATAATTAATAACTACGTAACCATAATAAAACTTGAACACAACTAAAATCATAAGTGTAATACTCTAAACACAATATTATAATAATAATCATTTTTCTAACCTTCCTATCACTTTTTATAGTACATATATTCTACATCAACTCCCAAGTCTTGATTTGTGTCCACTAATGTCTCATCATATCCAACTATTTCATTAGAGGAACATACAACTGAAAAAAGGTTCCCACAAGGAGTGAGCTAAAGCCTAGTACAATGTACACCAACACCTACACATGCATGCCATGTCAAAGTACAAACATAAACATGATGCAAACAGGATATTCAAGCATCAAATTGTTATCCTTTATATCAATCATTCAAGCATACAACTTTGGATAACATAAGAGCTAGATATACATTGCTATACTTATAACACATGTATATATATACGATAATGGGTACTCTACAATATCTATGTGTCTATGAGTCTATGAGTTTTTATAATACATATATACATATACGATATTGAGTACTCCCTAATATCCGCAAGTTCATGAGTCCATGAATCCAAACATCTTAAATCGATCCGGATCATCTCAGTATACGACTCCACTAGGGATAACGTTACATACTAATCATTGGAGTGCCACACTGCAATCACCGACATTCTTGGTTCCTCGGGCCTAGCTAATCACAATCGCACAATTAATCAGTTAGAATTTAACTTATGTTGGTTTGCATTTCTAACATAACACACATAATCAACAAACAAATTATACATGTACTTGATAAGAAATGAACTTCACAACTCTACAATCTCTTAAATCTCAAACCTATTCAAATCAATATACATATAAGCTTAGAGATCCTATAACAACTACTTTAATCTACTTTTAGGTATATTAATAGGTTAGAAGAAGTTAGGAATCGAAATTAGGTAGAAAAACTTGTTTTTGGAAAACATAGGTTTGATACGTCCATGTATACGTGTAAAATCCACAAAAAAATTAGTTGCATATAACATCAGAATGATTAAAAGATTGTACTTAAAAGCTTTAAACATACCCCACATAAAATTATATTAAAAGAAATAATCACACGAAAAGCAAACCATGAAAAATTATTGAATAAATGATAAAATAAATTAAAATCCTAGACTTAGGATTGTCGAATGAAAATTCTGAGTAAATAATTATGCTCGAAATAGTCAAATTAGTTTAAACGTAAAGTTTCGTAATAAAATACTAAAAATTCAAAATCTACTAATACTATCATGCATGTAACGATGTGCTAGAAATTTCTAAACCCTAACCGTAATAAAATATGAATTAATAACATGCTAGAGAAGATGAAATGAAAAGAAAGAAAAAAAGAAAAAAGAATAAAAAAATTTATATCTCACACATACGACCTCTGATCAACGATTTGAGACTACCAGTGTGTTTCTTGAGGTAATTGCAACTCAATTAGACTAATTTTTTGCGAAACGGAGTTAGTTTCTAAAAGTTAGATACAAATATCAAATAGGTGTAAAAATTAGTATTTAGCCTAAAATTTGTTGTAATAGCTAGAAAAAAACTACATAGGACGATCTGGACCATGAATAGTATGTAATGATGTATTTTTTCCTTATTTTCTAGGAGAAGAAAATTTTAACTTGGAAATACCCAAAAACTATTTTAACTAAAAACGAGGAAAATGAGATCCAAGTGAGTAGGACTTTGTGACCTGTTATATTGTGTATATATTTGCTGCTTACGTGTACCTTGTTGTGAATTTGTGTTGTCGTATAACTATATATATATATATATATATATATGTAATAGGTTCTGGAATGTGCTATGTAGTCCTCTTACCTTTATGCGTATGATGTTTTCCATTGTTGTTTTGCCATGAGTGTGAATATATATATATATATATATATATATTGTAATATACATTTTTTTTTATCTTTAATCTTATATAAATATATATAGATATATAAACATAATAAATAGCAATGTTGTAAATAGGATAATGGGACAAGGGCAATTTGTCTTTTCCTAGTCGAACTATAAAAACAAAATAACCTAGGGTCTTTGTTCTTTTTTCGCACTTGGACACTTTATCGTCGTATAACAAGAGAGAAGGAGAAGGAACCTTATAAAGGAACCTAAGGAGAAAGGATACCGTAGAGGTCTAATTCTAAAGCACTCGAGGTAAGGATGATGTAAGAAATTTAAATTAGGATTATGGGATTTGGAATTTATGTGGATAACTTACTCATGTAAAACACGAAGTTTAAATAAGGATGATAGGAGAACGAGAATGAACGAATCCAAGATTTGCAATTTGTGGAATTGAAGTGAGTAATCTAATATGTATAATTTATTTATAATTATGAATTTTAGAGACATAATTAAGCTTAGGAATACAAAGGATTAGGTTTAGGAGGCGTTAAAGTAAGAGAATGAGAGTTTGTGGAGATCGCTGAAGGTAACACGGCCTCTTAACACGGTCGTGTTTTGACCGTGTTGAAGTGGAAAGGTGTTCCGAGAGATACACGGCCACGACCATGTTAAGTTAAGGATAACACAACCTCCTAACACGGTCATGTTTTGACCGTGTTGAAATGGAAAAGTGCACCAAAAGATACACGACCACCCAACAAGGTCATGTTTTAACTGTGATAAGCAAGGGCAACATGACTTCGCAACATGGTCATGTTTAGACCATGTTAAAACTAAGTTTTTCTTCGAGAGATACACGACCCCTAACATAGTCATGCTTTAGCCTGTGTTGAGCAACACAGTCCCCAACATTACCTTGTTGAATAAAGTATAACATAATTATATGTTTATTTAACTTCGATTTAAACTAATTTTCAGGCAACCTACATAACTAGTAATGCCTTAGAGAAATTAAATGAATAAGATTAAGGAGATTAAGAATGATATTGATCTTAGACTGAATATTAAGAAGAGCATGTTAATGTGTATAGATTTCCAATTGGGTTAAGTTTAAGACCGGGAAGTGCTTAAGGTTAGGATCCAATGTACATGTAACTTGTGTGCTGTTTTATGTTTGATTATGTTAGTACATGTTTTTGAAATTGATTAAGTGGACGATTCAGTTTAAGTGTTTAAATGATATGTTGTATGCGCTTGGCTTTGTATAGGGGCCTATAGTGGCAGATCCCTAAGGAGCACCCTAATGATCTTTGTGTGATGTTCTCCTTAATGGAGTCATGCTTGGAAATGGTCTGGCTTAGATGTTGTTCAAGTGTTTAAGTATACATGGGTGTGGGGCCCATAGTGGCAGTTCCCATCACTAAGTTCAAGTGGTTAAGTGTACATGGATGTGGGGCCTGTAGTGGTAGTTCCCATCACCAAGTTTAAGTGTTTAAGTGGACATAAGTGTAGGGCCTGTAATGGTAGTTCCCATTACCAGCTTTAAGTGTATATGGGTGTGGGGCCCTAGTGGCAATTCCCATCACCAAGTTTAAGGATTAAGGGATCATGGGTGTGGGGTTCGTAGTGGTAGTTCCCATCACCAAGACATGCTTTAATGTGTTAAGTGTGATAAGGGGGTCATGAGTACCCTATTGTTTGCTTGTGGACTAAAATCATATTATGAAATGATTGTCTATGTTTAAGTTTTGCATGATGTGTGATACTCGTTTGTCATGTGTATGTGTTTATGTTATATGTACTAGGCATTAGCTCATCCTTCGAGGAATCATTTTTAGATGCAAGTGTTGAGAGAGATGAGAACCTAGAAGATGACTTAGGTTTAGCTAACCACAGAGAGAGGGTACCATTATTATTATGGTGATTAAGTTTTAGGAAGAATGATGATGTTTAACTGTAATAGACAACATTTGTTGAGAATTATTGTTTTTGGTGTTTAAAGACTTCCACTACGTTAGAAGTTTGATAGGATTTAAGTTATTATTTGAAACTTTGGAGATATTTGAAACACTTTTATTATAAGAGCTACAGGTTAAAATGTATTGCATTTGTTTTAGAAACTTGACATGTTCTCGTGAGATAAGGACATGTAGTGGGCAGTAGCACGGCCCGGGTCTCGGGGCATTATAGCTTAAGTGGTATTAAAGCTCTAGGTTTTATGATCTTTAAAGATTTAAGTTTGAATCTATAGAGAATAAGTTCATGATCTTTATGAATTAAGTTTTGATCTATAGAGCATAGGTTGTTGATCTTGGAGTAGTACTAAGCGATGGTTAATTGACATAAGTTTTGAACAATAGAGTCTAAGATATGATCTTTAGAAGGATTAAGCATTGTATCTATGAGATAGTGAGACATGAAGAGTGTGGGTAAAATATGGGACGTTTACTTAATTATGTAATTATTTTCTCGTATTATTATTTTACTTGTACTCGTCTAACTGCTAAGCATTATATATGAATAGACCCCTTGTGTATGGTATATGTGTATATACTTACATACTATGAAACTGATCGTAACTAATACTAACATAAGTAGGTCCGGTTGTCTCTTCTTAAATAGAATGCCTCCAAAAAGAATTATCGGATTTAGAGCTGGAAGGGGTGCTAGATGTGATAACCCTAATGAGGATGAAGCTTAATACCTACAATAATAAGGGTAGAGAGGTTAAATGGCTGAAGAGACAGTTCATCTATTGCATACTGTGAACCACTTGGTGGGACTACTGGCATAACAACACCAAGCACCTAATGTCCTACAGAACAGGAATGCTAAGGAACCCATTGGCTTTTATAGGTTCATAAGAGTGGCTAAGGAGTTTAACCCTAGCATAGATGACCTAATTGAGGCTAAAGAATGGGTACAAGAAATTGAGAAGACTTTTGTTGCCTTCCAGATACCAGAAGATAGGAAGGTGAATTATGCTACATTCATGCTGAAGGGAACTTTAGCAAAATGGTGGGCTTCGGTCTGTAGACTTGTAGGGGAGTGCATGAACTAGGCAGTATTTAAGGAATTGTTTTATTAGAGACACTTCCCCAACAGTTGCAAAGACAGAATGAAGAACGATTACTACAACTATAAACAGGGGAACATAACAATTGAAGAGTATGAGGTAGAGCTGAATCACCTCATTTAGTTCCTTCTCGAGAATGTATGCAATGATGATAGGTCATGAGCCAGAAGGTTTGTAAGAGGATTGGAATTGGACCTATAACTTGTAGTAGGGGCCTTTCAGTTGAATACATATGTTGAAATGGTAGACAAAGTGAAGTGCTTGGAATAAAATAAGATCATAAAAGAATAGAGGAGCCGCAAAGCAACAATAGCTCTAGGAAAAAGACTTGCCTCTAGTGGAACGGGGCAAGATAAGGGTAAAAGACATCATTTACAGCATAGGAGAACACCCAGAGCTGTAGTCCCTCCTCTTCAGATCAAGCAAGTGCCTTTAGCATTCACCAAAGCAGATATAAATGCTAAATGTCCCAAATGTTATAGACCCCATGAGTTAAAAGAGTGCAGATGGCCAAATGAGGCATGTTTCTCTTGTGGGAAGATAGGGCACATTAGTAAACATTGCACTGAAAGGTCAGTTTCCTTAATCTTTTGTCATGTATGCAACTAGAGAGGACATAAGGCAGTCAACTGTCTTTAGGGGCAGATTAGAAACCTAGTATGGCTATTTCAATAGGTAGCTAGACCTCTAGTGAGAGGATAAGGAGGTAGGCCACAGGTAAGAGATCCTAGATAAAGAGTTCCCACTAGGGTGTTTGCCCTTCATCTGCAGCGGCACTAGGATATCCTAAATGTGGACAACATTGTAGGTATGCTTCTAGTACACTCCTGTAATGCATATGTACGATTCGATACTGGTGTATCTGTGTCGTGTATGTCTAAAAACTTTGTTTGTGTATGTGCTTTGGATGTTGAAAATATGGATGACTGCTTGGCTATTATTACTCCTTTAGGAGTAGGAGGAAGAATAAGTAGGATATACAAAGAAGTGAGTATAGAAATATATGGTAGGGCGATGCCAGTAAACCTTCTAGTATTAGAGATGATAGAGTTTGACATTATTTTTTATGTTAACTGGCTATCAAAATATCATGCCACCATTGATTGCCACAATATGGTGGTACAATTTAATATACCCGAAGATGGATATTTTGAATAAAAGCTAGAAGTGAAGATACTTGCTAGATTACTTACCTATGAGATGTGGGGAAAAAGTATATTGGCAACTATATCTATTAAAGCCAGTGAAGAAGTTAAGATGGAAGAAGCACTGATAGTGAGGGAATTTCTTGATGTGTTTCTAGAAAATCTTCCTGGTTTACCCTCAGCCAGGGAAATAGAATTCAATATAGACTTAGTACAGGATGTGGTACCTATATCAAAACCGGTCTATAAATTAGCACTAGTAGAATTGGAAGAATTAAGGAAACAATTATAGGAGTTACAAAATAATGGCTTTATAAGACCCAATGTCTCTCCTTAGGGTACACCAGTCCTGTTTGTGAAGAAAAAGGATGGAAGATGACCCAATATCCACTTCCTAAGATAGATGACCTGTTTGACCTGTTGTAGGGAGCTTAGGTGTTCTCCAAAATAGACCTAAGATCAGGTTATCATCAACTTAGAATTAGAGAAGAGGACATCCAAAAAATAGCATTTAGGACTAGATATGGGTACTATGAATTTCTGGTGATGCCCTTTGGATTAATGAATGCACTAGTTACATTCATGCATTTAATGAATAGAGTATTCAGAGATTTCCTGGATAAGTTTGTAATCGTCTTTATAAATGACATGATGTGCCTAAATGTTCAAATTCAAGCACATGAAACCAATTGAAGAACCACTTCAATAAATCCTAAAAATGGCATGAAGAACAATTTCCAAATGAACAACTAGCTCTGATACCAAAGTATGATGTGCTCAATAGGATCAAGCACATAACACATGAACAAATGGAATAAACTAATCACCAAGACAACTAAAATGGCGTGAATCCCTTAAGCAAAAGGCTTCCACGTAAATGAAAAATTCCAATAGCAATTGAATAATCACAATAACAACACAATTTAGGATTTAATTCCACAAATTACAACTATCCACTAGCCCACATCCTAGTCCTTATAACTTGCATTGGCTGGATAATTGGGGTAGTATGCACGTTACACAAAGGGCAAAGGTGTTGGTAAGTGTTGGAAAGAAATATCATGATGAGATCCTATGTGATGTGATCCCCATGTATGCTTTTCATTTATTATTGGGTAAACCCTAGATATTTGATAGAAAGGTGTTACATGATGGATTCAGAAACACATACATGTTTCGAAAGGGAGGGTCTCGAATAGCATTGACACCTATGTCTCCATCAAAGGTGAACGATTTCCAAGAGCAGGTCAGGACTACTTCCGTTTCTTCTAATAATCACGAAAATATGGCGATAAAGGCATCCGGGTTCAGTCCAAGAAGTGACCCTCTAGATTTGAGGGTAAATCTTTCCGAGGCTTAAGGAGATAATGGGAATCTACCCTACGATCTCAATGGTTAGGGAACTTGATTTGGATGATGATCCAAATCACTTGCATGTATACATTTTTCTTTATCTAATAAAGTTTGAATGGTAATTTAGCAGGTACAATGATCAGCCTTCACAGGATGCCACATGACCTACACTATTGATCAAATTAGGGGCATCATCGGATTCACATCCAATGGCCCGCCTTAATCAACATTAACTCAACGAACCGGCTCTTTGAAGATTATTATCTTTTGTACTTGTAATTTATTTTTGAACCATTTATTCTGTAAGCTTTAGGGACATTTTATTTGGTTGTAATTGTGGGTTTAGGACCGGCCACCTTTAGTAGCATAGATGTAATTATTTAGTCATTTTAACCCTAAATGGAGCAAGTATAAATACTTGCAAAAGTAGGGTTTATGAGTTAGTTGTGAGATAAAACAAATTGCTGCCTCTTTCCATGAGAATTAAGGTTTATACTCCAAATTTTCATAAGACTGTTATCAATTCTTCAAGGATTGTGGCGAGTGGCAAGTTAAGGATTTGTGAGTTATATCAAATTCTTTAGTTGATTCCATTTTATGCTAATGTGTCATATCTAGTTGTGATTTGAATTGTCTTATTTTGTTCTTGATTATCACGACATTTTAGGTTCATTTTCTATCCTTGGATTGCTTGCAATTTAGTGGAATTAGATCCTAAATTGTAACGTCATTGTGAATTATTCAATTCTAGTGAATTTTCTAATTTTACGTGGAAGCCTTTGCTTAAGGGATTCATGCCGTTTTAGTAGTCTTGATCATTGGATTTCCATTTGATCTTTTATTGTGTGCTTGAACCTATTGAGCACATCATCATTTGGTATTAAGGTTATTTAATTTACAAATTGGATTCATAAAGGATTTAGGGTTTACCCTACTTGTGGAGTTGGTGTTGACCGGAATCGCTTCATTTATTATGCGTATATGCTTTTATCAATTGAGCATATCATCATTTGGTATCAGAGCTCAAGTTAAGAGAAGGGATTACTATTATTTAATTTGTGATCTTCATTATTAATTAGGGTTTTTCATTTTTGATCCGAAATTTTGATATGCTTAATTGACAAAAGCATATGCACACAACAAATGAATCAATTTCAATCAACACAAGCTCTACAAGTGGTGTAAAACTTAAATCCCTTATGAATCCAATTTGTAAATCAAATAACCTTAATACCAAATGATGATGTGCCCAATAGGATCAAACACACAATGCAAGATCAAATGGAAATCCAATGATCAAGACTACTAAAGTGACATGAATCCCTTAAGCAAAGGTTTCCATCCAAAATTAGCAAATTCAACTAGAATTGAATAATTCACAATAACATTACAATTTGGGATCTAATTCCACTAAATTGCAAACAATCCAAGGGTAGAATATGACCCTAAAATGATGTGATAATCAAGAACAAAATAAGACACAATCCAAATCATAACTAGATATGAAACACTAGCATGAAATGGAATCAACTAAAGAATTTGATATAACTCACAAATCTTTAAGTTGCCACTCGCCTTAATCCTTGAAGAATTGATAAAAGTCTGGTAAACACTCCATTTTTGCCCTAAGAATGAATAATAATCAATTTTTATTTTTTTCCAAATTTTTCCAATTTTTCTAATTTTCCCTAATTTAGCATAAATAATTAAAAATATTCAAATAAATAAAAATAAATAGGAAAAAACATCAATTCTGAAAAATGATTTCAAAAATGGCAATAATAAATAATAAATAATTTTTACAAATTTTTGAAATTTCAAAAAATACAAAAAAATAAAAAAATCGCATTGCATATATGCAATTTGCGAAATAAACAAAATCAGGAAAATGAGCTAGCTCAGTTGGTCCGAGCCATGGCTAAGCGGGTGCGTATGGGTACGAGGTCGCGGGTTCAAAACGCGGGGGAAGTAGTTTCCGCGTTTTGCGATTTTTTCGTTTACCCAGGACACGTGGCAGCATCTGATTGGTTGGAGGGAACGCATGCACCGGGCGCGTGATCGTCTTCTACCTCGAGTCCGAGATAACCGGCGGAAGAGAAAATTCGAATTTTGGCCGTTTCGATTCGATTTTTTTTTGCACAAATCTAACAGATCTTCAACAGAAATAAGATAAACATTATCTAATTGGAATCAAATCGCAACAAATCAAAGGATTTACACAAATCGGAGTTGGTTTTTTTAACCAAAAATCCGATTAGCTTCGATCGGAGGAAATCCAAGCTTATCCAACTCGGTTTCAAGTGCCTATAAATAGGAATTGAAGGGAGGAAGCCAACACATGAATCAAAATTGAGAGAAAGTGAGAAAAGAGTGCAAATCCGAGGAGACCCAAAATCGCGATTGCCGACCGGAGTTGAACCACCACCAGGAGACGATTTGGGAGCAAACCACCACCACCATTGGACTCAGCACCCTCAAGAAGCTAGGATTCGACACCTCACCCGCGACGAAAGACCGCTAGAACGCCGTGAACGAGCATCCTCCGCCGCCGCATCCAACCGATCCGACCCGGTTTTTATGATAAAAACATAAATCAAAAGAGGTTTCAAAATTAAAATTCACAAACAAACTTAAAGTTTTCAGAAAAGCGAACTACAGCTTGTTTGATCCTAACTAGCAGGTACGTAGGCACCCATTCGAGTCAACCCATGAAATGAAATAAAAAACTATTTTCTTGAAATAATTCAGAAACATAATAAAAAGTAACAGAAACAGAATAAAACACATTTCTAAATAGGAACAATTTGAGGAGATTAGGTGGTAACCGTAAGGTTTTAATAGGTTAGCCTCCGGACTTAGAAAATCTATTTTTTCCTTTTCCTCTTTTCAAAAACGAGAAGAGGAAATAATGACGACTAGTGGTCCAAATTAAGACTAATCCGATCCTTTAGTCTTAATTCAATATTTCTCAACAATAGTTGGGTGGCGACTCCACAATTAAACGAAATTCCTAACTCAAATCGAGGATCTACATTAGATGAGCATAGGGTCTAGTCTAGATCGGATTAGGAATGGGAATTCAAAAAATTAGACTTGATAGGATGGCGACTCCACTGGGGACCTATGCCAGTAGGCTAAGCCACCTAAATCTTCGAATGGTTCTCTTTAAATGTGCTTCAATTATTATTCTGTTACTAACTTTTTAGGAATTAGTTAGATTCTAGTTTCTTTGCTATGGGGGGGGGGGGGGGGGTTTGCATGCATATGTCTGTGTGAGTACATGCGGTCAAACCCGGACTGTCCTAGAAACCTAAGACGGGGAGCCATTATTTAGGTTTCAAGCGAAGTGAGTTGATTCACCGTTTGGGGCCGATTAGGCTACCCCACCCTATGCTTCGATATGGCCTGAGATCCATTTCTTCGAGAATGCGGGAGGCCATAGAGCTCGGGAACTAGTTAGAACAACCTACTTTCATACATAACATCATAAGGGGTTGACAATTGATGACGATGTAATGGTTTGTTGTTTTGTCATGGAGTTCGAATTTATTTCCCTGTAATGTTTTCATAGTTCTCTTTGTAATTAGGCAATTTCTTATTGTAAATAGATGGCTAGCACCGCAGTCGACCGTCTCCTCCGTAAAGAAATTCGGGTGTACAAACCCTTGGACCCAAAATTGGTACTGGACCATTGGTTTACCTTGTACAACCCAGAGGAGTAGGTCTTCATCCAGCAAAAGATCGCCCCCGTCCTCTCACTGACAAAGATAGAGGTGAATTTGCCTTTTGTCCGAGCCATGCTCCAATTATGGGAAATCGAGCCCGCTGCTTTCTTTATCGGGCCGCATGAGATCACCCCTACCCTGGAGGAGTACACCCAGTTGCTACAGGCTCCAGCACTGACTGACCAAATCTATGCACCAGACCTTGAGGTCGGGCCAGCCGGTACCTTCAGCAGACTACTAGGTATCCGCAAAACAGCAGTCAACAAGGCCCTAGCAGACTGTAATGGATATTGCATATGGATGGATGATTTAGAAGCTTGATTCATTGCCCGAGAAGACAATGGGGATAAAAAGGACATACTGTGTGGGGACCCCAAGACTTACAGACAGAGAAGGGTGAACGCTTTTATCTTGACAGCTTTCGCCACCATATTGTTCCCCACCGGGACCTTCTATATTCACTACCGGGTTGCAGAGCTGGTGACCTAATTCCTGGAGGGAAGATCTTACATCCCGGCTCTATTAGCTGAACAGATTCGGAACTTGAACTTCCTCAAGAAGAAAGGCCATGGGATCCTTCGCTCAAGCCTCAACCTGATGCTAATATGGTTCGTATGCCACCTTAAGTGCTTCGGGCTGAACATGGTTCGGAAAACCTTAGCCTAGCAGGTGGACCATGTGGATTCATGCATAGAAAAGATAAAGCTACCCGATGACCTTACCAGCCACAGTTGGGTAGAAGTGCTTAGGAGCTTCAGTGTCGAGGATATTCTGTGGATAGCCAGGTAGAGTTGCTGTAACAAAATCATCTTAACCTGCAGAAAGTTCCAAGCAGTACCTTTAATCAGAATCAGCGGATGTATTGGATATCACCCCAACTCAGTGGTCCGTCAGTTTGGTACCATCCAAGATATAGTTTATCGGCCCTCGCTAGGAGCAGTCACCTTTGAGTATCAAGATTCGAACCTGTTGGTAGCCGAGAAGTTTGCTAAGCTGGCAGGGGTCAAGGCACTTTGGGAAGCCAAAATTGAAAGCCCGAATGTGGACCTCGGGGAGTTAGATGGCGAAGTGGGAAAACACCGAGCCACCAGAGAGTTTGTAATTCGCCAACTATACCAGACAGGGGAAAGAGCATATCGGGTTCCAGACGTCACCCAACCAAGACCAGACAAGATCAACCCAGAGATAGAAATCTACCTGGAGCAAGTTAAGGCCCGCATGGAAGTATATTTTGAAGCTGCAGATCATAAGAAAGACATCTGGAAGGGACGTTTCAAAGAATCCAACCAAAGGAACAAGGCCTTGGAAGCACAATTGGAGAAGACCCAAGCCAAAGTCAAAGAATTAGAAGCTGTCATCAATGAGAAGTCTGAGCCTCCACAACAGAAGACTAAAAGAGCTAGGAAATAGATCATTATTTGTAATCTTTTATTTTGATTATCGAACTCCAAAATTTTCAATATGAATAAAAGTAAAGTTTCAATATTACATTGTCAATTAGTTGTCAACCCTTTTATTTTTAGCATTCGCGTGACACATGCATATCATTTTGCATACATTACACTAAAACAAAAAAACAAAATGCACGTCCAAGTATCAAAATAACTTCCAAGCAACCAAACCCTCCTAGAAGTCCAGTTCTCATGCGCTCAAGAACAAGAATGGCCAACAGTAGTGACAACCGCAACAACGCTAATGCTGAAGCTGCCTCGAACTCTAGGATCATGTCCTTAGAACAAATAGTCCAACAACTGGCTGCCCAGGTTCACCTATTAATTGAAAGCATCGGCCTCCTACGCAACACTCAGCCAACCCAGGAAGAGTATTCAAGGGCTAGAAAGGGAAAAGTAGTGGAGGGACAGCCTCCGGAATATGAAGAGATCAATTCCCACCTTAACCCGACCTTTGAGTTTGAGACAAAGGTCAACCAGGTGCCAACCTCCAACGACCTGAAAAGGGAAATGGAAGAAAGGTAGAAGGAGATGGAGAAGTGACTCTTCCAGCAGCTCCATGATAAGATGAAAACCATTGAAGGCCATGATGGTTTTGAACAGACCAGAATCACCAATCTGCCAACATACAGGGAAGAGGTATACCCTGAGAAGTTCAAGACCCCAGAGTTCGAAAAGTATGATGGGACCGGCTGCCCCAAAATGCATACCGGGCTATATGCCCGGAAAATGAGCAAGTATGCTCAATACGACCAACTCATGCTCCAGACATTCCAAGACAACTTCACAGGCCCTGCACTAGTCTGGTATGCCCACCTGGACTTCAACATTGTTAACACCTGGGAGAAGTTAGCCCGGGCATTTTATGAACAATATAAGTTCAATATTGAAGTCGCCCCATCCGTAATCGACCTGAGGAGTCTCTGGAAGAGACATGCTGAGCCGTTCAAGGAGTATGCTCAGCGCTGGAGAGCCTAGGCCACTAGGGTAGCAACCCCGATATCTGAAAAGGAATTGACATCCATATTTGTCAATACCCTGGACAAGACCTACTTTTCACACCTGGTAGGCCAGACCTCATCCAGTTTTGCAGAGGTAGTGGCTGCGGGATGCAGGATTGAGAATGCCATCACCACCGGTAGACTCCAAACAATGGAGCCTCCTAGGGTCACACCGACACAAAGGCCTTTAGGAGGAAACAGAGCTAAAGAGTCCACTGTCATCACAGTCCACTTCGGTAAGGCAGAAAAATCTGGGACTCGTATGACATTCCAGACCACGAATATCCCAGCCCAACAACCTACGACAGGTCACGCCCAGGCCGCCAAGGCCCCAAGGCTGTTCACTCCAATCCCTGTACCGCTCAGTCAAGTCTTCGCTCGCTTGAGGGCAGACAACTTAATCAGTTTTGAGCTCCCCAATGACCGATACAGGCCCAAGAACTTCGACTCAAACCTCAAATGTGACTACCACATGGGTAGGAGGGGCATTATACAAATAGGTGCTGTAGGCTCCGGCATAAGATCCAAGACTTAATTGATGCAGGCATCATCCAGCTGGATTTCGTGAATGCCCCAGCACCTAATGTTAACACCAACCCACTGCCTAATCACAAGCCCACCATTAATATGATCACATCTGAGGAGTCGACTCCCAAAGAAGCCCCTAAGCAGAATCCGACGGAGCAACAGAAGAAGCAATCCCACCAAGCTCCAGAAGGAACACCAAAAGCACACATTAAAAGAAGGTGGTTAGCCGGAGACCCAACGGTCGGCACTTTGGGAGAATCACATGGGAGATTTCAGTATTTGGTAAAATATTCTTATATCCCGACCGAGTAGAGGCCGCTTAGTGGATAGGGGTCGGAATTTGAGGAAGAAGACAACCCGTCAAAGGAATAGGGGAAGACTATCAACATGATCAATTCTCATCCAAAGCCCAAGGTTATACAGTGCTACGAGGGACAATCAGCTAAGGTATAAATCCCAAGAAAAAGATATGTATTCAATGTCCCGATACCGGTAGAGAATTACAAGGTTGCACCGTTCAACTATCAGGCCCTCGAACAAGAGCAACCTCCTATAGTGGGAGGCATCACCCGTTCTGGGAGATTATACGATCCGAAGTATAAAAGCCCGACTGAAGAACCCAATGTGGAGAAAGGAGAAGAAGAGGAAGGGGGACTTGCTGCATTTACAAAGACGGTCAAGGCCAGTGAATACAAGATCATGGAAAAATTAAATAAAGTTCCAGCACAAATATCACTCATGGGCCTTCTCACAACATCCGAGCCCCACAGGGAAGCACTCTTTAAAGTGCTGAAAAAGATTCAGGTCCCGGAAGGTATCGCTACAGACAAGATAGGTCACGTGGCGGACTCCATCTTCCCAATGGACCAGATAGCCTTCTCTCCGAAAGAACTAGGAGAAGAGGGAGACCAACATACTAAACCACTGTTCATAGTGGTCAGGTGCAACGACACCATTGTCTCCCGGGTACTCATTGACAACGGATCATCCCTCAATGTTTGCCCATTGGCAACACTCGATTTATTGGGGTTCGATCCGAGTAACATAAAACCTAGCTCTACGGTGGTCAGAGCCTTCGACGGGTCAAAGAGAGACATAGTGGGGGAAGTGAACCTACCAGTAGAAATTGGTCCACGAGTATCCCACATCTCCTTCCAGATCCTCGACATCCCAAGGTCCTTTAACTTGCTTTTGGGACGACCCTGGATACATGCTGCTAGAGCCATCCCCTCTAGTCTTCACCAAAGGGTCAAGTTCATTGCAAGCGGGCAGATAGTCATGGTACTGGGCGAACAGGATTACGCAATATATAGAGAGACTGCCATACCTTATATTGGGGAAGAGGGTTCAGAAGACCTGGGGTTGCAGATTTTCAATGAAGTGAACATGGTAACCAGTAAGGTGGGCCATCAGTTTAAAGAGGGGCAGCAGGGGACGTTTAGACTGGGGTACATTCCTACGGCCGCAGAAGAAGCGCAAACAAAAGGTGTCAAAGGCAGAATAAGGGGGAAGCTGATCGACACCCAAATGTGCATCCCACCTCTCCAACAATCTTTCCGCAAGGCAAACATCATTCAGGAGCCTCGGATAAACGAAGAGGACGACAGCTAAGGGAAATCAACCCCCCGCACGTCCAACCAGCATCCGTCTCTGAACAATTGGTTTTGTTATCCTATCAGTAGCGCTAGGTTAGCTCAAAAATAGAGAAAAATTATTAAACAAATTTTATTGAGACTCTTTGTTAAATTCAATTGCAGTTTGTTTTCTTCTTATATATATGCTTTCATTTTTATGTTACTCAGATCTCCTACCATCAAACGTCAGGGATATTTCGCGCAGGTAGAAAGTAAAAACACTGATATCGTTTCCAACGCTACTGGGTCAGTTGTTGAAGGCGATATCTTAGATCACGAAATAATACAAGAAAATTGGCAAAAACATGAACAAAGCGAAATCTTGATCGACGAGCCTGTGGAGACAGTAAATCTAGGAAGCATGGAAAACCCTAAGAACCTTAGAATCAGGACCAGTTTGAGTGCCGAGCAAAAATGTGAGATAACCGGGCTATTAACGGAATATACGGATGTGTTTGCCTGGTCATATGGTGACATGCCATGGCTAGACCAATCGATAGTGGTTCATAGGCTTCCCATAAGGGAAGATGTCAAACCTAAAAAACAAAAACTGAGAAGATTTAGGCTGGACATCTTACTAAAAATCAAAGAAGAAGTCAAGAAACTGTTAGAAGTAGGGTTCATTGAAGTATCCGACTACCCAGAATGGGTAGCAAATATAGTCCCCATCATGAAAAAGAACGGAAAAGTACGCGTATGTATAGACTTTCGGGACTTAAACCAAGCTACGCTAAAGGATAACTTTCCCCTACCTCACATTGATGTTCTAGTAGACAACACTGCGGGAAACCATCTCTTCTCATTCATGGACGGTTTCTCAGGATATAATCAAATAAAAATGGCTGAAGAAGATAAAACCAAAACAACTTTCATCACAACATAGGGAACTTTCTGTTACAAAGTCATGCCCTTCGGTTTGAAAAACGTCGGGGTACGTATCAGAGTTTTTTTGGTCGCAATACTTCACGACATGATGCATCGAGAGGTTGAAGTATATGTCGACGACATGATAGCCAAATCCAAAGAAGGAGAAAGCCATATAGATATCCTGAGGAAATTGTTTAAACGACTGAGAAAATTCCAGCTCAAGTTAAACCCAGAAAAATGCACTTTCAGGGTCACAACGGGAAAATTGTTAGGGTTTGTCATAAGCCAGGAAGGCATTAAAATTGACCCTGACAAGGTAAAGTCTATATTAGAGTTACCTTCCCCACGCTCCGTTAAAGAAGTGAGAAGCTTGCTGGGAAGATTAAATTATATAGCTCGTTTTATCTCACAGCTCACCGACAAATGCCGGCCATTATTCCATCTGTCGAAGAAGAACGCCACAATAGAATGGGACGATGAATGCAAAGAGGCATTCAAGACAATCAAAGACTATCTTACAAAACCTTCGGTCTTGATAGTCCCGAAGCAAGGAAAGCCCTTGTTCTTTTACCTTACTATACTCCCTGAATCCATGGGATGTGTGTTGGGGTAGAAAGATGAAGAAGGAAGAGAGCGTTCCATATATTATCTGAGCAAGAAGTTCACAGATGGGGAACAGAGGTACTCAGAGGTGGAGAAGATGTGCTATGCTTTAATCTGGGTCATGCATCGACTAAGGCAATACACCCTTTACTACCATATTGAGCTGCTAACAAAGCATGATCCTCTGAAATACTTGGCCGAGAAACCGGCTTTGATAGGTAGAATCTCTAAGTGGCAAATTCTCCTATCCGAGTTCGACATCACATACATAAATCAGAACTCGATGAAAGGGCAAGCCTTAGCCAACCAATTGGAGGAACACCCTGTCGAGACAGATTCCCAAGAACTACAGGCCCAATTTCCGGATGAGAATATATTGACAGTGGAAAATATGCCAGTAGAAGACTTTGGGATAGAGCAGAATGCGAAATGGAATTTTTTTTTTTTATGGAGCCGCCAACGTATTCGGTTGTGGGGTTGGGGCAGTATTGATTTCCCTAGATGGCACTCAATTCCCTGCAGCAACGAGACTTACATTTTCCTATACCAATAATATCGCAGAATATGAAGCATGTATTCTTGGCCTTAAAATGGCCTGTCAAATGGAAATCCGCGAATTAGAAGTATATGGAGATTCGTCGCTCATCATACTACAAATAAGAGGGGAATACAAGATTAAAGACCCCAAACTAGTACCATATCATCAACACTTGACAGAGCTAATTGAAGAATTCAAGGCAATCACTTTCACATACATCCCGAGAACTCAGAATCAATTCGCAGATGCACTAGCCACACTAGCATCTATGATCCAGATAACAGGGGTAGCCGAAGTTCAACCGATGAAAATAGACATCGAAAGTCGGCCCGCCTACTGTTTAACAATTGAAAAAATACAAGATGACAAGCCCTGGTATCACGACATCAAGACCTTTCTCCAAGAAGGTAAATACCCCGAAATGGCTAGCAAGAATGACCAAAGAACACTCAGAAGGTTAGCAAGCCATTTCCTATTAAGTGGGTCCATACTTTACAAGAGATCATTTGATACCACCTTGTTGAGATGTGTGGACAAAAATGAAGCATGCGAACTGATGAAAGAGGTACATGAAGGAGTATGTGGACCTCATATGAATGGCTACATGTTGGCCCGAAAAATCATGAGGTTAGGATATTATTGGTTGACCATGAAATCAGATTGCATAAAATATGTCAAGCACTGTCATCTGTGTCAGGTCTATGCAAACCGGATAAATGCTCCGCCCAACGAGCTACACTTGTTATCAGCACCATAGCCATTCTCCATGTGGGGAATCGACATAATAGGACCTATCACTCCAACAGCATCTAACGACCACATATTCATACTAGTAGCAATTGATTACTTTACCAAATGGGTTGAAGCTTCATCATATACCAATATCACAAAAGGGGTAATAGTCCGCTTCTTGAAAAGGGACATAATAGCCCGATATGGAGTTCCTGAGTCCATCATCACCGACAATGGTACCAATCTTAACAACAAATCGATGACAGGTTTATGTCAACAATTCCATATAAACCACAAAAATTCAACTCCCTACCGACCTCAAAAGAACGGGGCAGTAGAAGCAGCTAATAAAAATATCAAAAAGATCATCGAGAAAATGACAACAACTTACAAAGATTGGCAAGAAATGTTACCGTTTGCTCTTATAGCTTATAGGACTTCAATAAGAACATCTACAGGAGCTACCCCTTACTCATTAGTATATGGTACAGAAGCAGTGCTACCAGTTGAAGTTGAGATACCACTTGTCGGAAAATCAGTTAACCGAATCGACTGGGTAAAGAAGAGGCTTGATCAGCTGAATCTGATTAATGAAAGAAGGCTTACCGCACTATGTCATGGCCAGTGTTACCAACAAAGAATGGCCCGAGCATTTAACAAGAAGATGAGACCTCGATACTTCAAGGAGGGGGATCTGGTACTAAAGAAGGTTCTCCCGAATGCCCAAGACTCTAGAGGGAAATTTACCCCAAATTATGAAGGCCCTTATGTGGTGAAAAAGGTTCTGTCAGGAGGTGCTTTGATACTAACTCAAATGGATCGTCCAGAATTGAGAGACCCCATTAACACAGATGCTGTAAGGATGTACTATCCTTAGGCAAGGGAATCGAAATTTTACCAATGTTTATGAAAGCCAACATTCGCTACAAATTTCGTTGAGTCGAGTTTTTTACTTTTTTCAAGCAAAGTTAATATCCCTGAATGGTCAATAATCCGAATCAATTCCCATCATAACAAATATTCCTAAACACATCACCCATCACTTCGCCTATAAAAGATAAACACTAAAATGATAATGAATGTTAATATAGTTTGTGATATAATTCTATTTACTTTTGAGCATTAAAACTTAGCGCATTAGTAGGATAACACTACCGGCAAAAGAGCCATGTGCATAAAGAAAGGAAGAACATCAAGATTTTCAACCCCGAGTCAAGAAAAGAAGAAGAGAAGCAGAAGCAAACCAGCCCGAGGGTTCGGTTGTTTGGTGGCTGTCTACGATAAACTGACAAGCATATTAAAATAAATAAGTATCATCATATCATGAAAGGCATCACATCATTTAGCTCAGTCAGTAGAAAGCATATTCAGAAGCATAAGATGAGTCAGCCCATAGTTAGGCATTTGTCTAAACATTCTTTTTAATAGGGTAGTCAGCCCCAAAAGGGGCACTTCCCTAGATCTTTTCTAAGGTCAGCCTATAAAGGCACCTTTTTGAGATATCATTTTTATCTTAGGTTAGTCAGCCTAAGATGGGCACTTTCCTAAACGTCCTCTCTAAGGTTAGCTCATAGGGGGCACCTTTTTGAGATATCATTTTTATCTTAGGTCAGTCAGCCCAAGATGGGCACTTTCCTAAAAAGTTGTTCTCAAGGTCAGCTCATAAGGGCACTTTTTGAGACAGTTCAATCAATTCTATCCTAGGTTAGTCAGCCCAAGATGGGCACTTTCCTAAAAATCTGTTCTTAAGGTCAGCTCATAAGGGTACTTTTTGAGACAGTTCAATCAATTCTATCCTAGGTTCGTCAGCCCAAGATGGGCACTTTCCTAAAAATCTGTTCTCAAGGTCAGCTCATAAGGGCACTTTTTGAGACAGTTCAATCAATTTTATCATAGGTTAATCAGCCCAAGATGGGCACTTTCCTAAAAATCTGTTCTCAAGGTCAGCTCATAAGGGCACTTTTTGAGACAGTTCAATCAATTTTATCGTAGGTTAGTCAGCCCAAGATAGGCACTTTCCTAAAAAAATCCGTTCTCAAGGTTAGCTCATAAGGGCACTTTTTGAGACACTCTACCATAGGTTAGTCAGCTCAAGAGGGGCACTTTCCTAGATTCTCCCGATTAGTCAGCTCTTGGGGCACTTTTCGGAAATATTCTTCCAAACAGTTGCTAGTCTAACAAGATGCTTCTGTTGACAGGTAGCCAGCTCATAAGGGCGCTTCCTAAGTAAATTTTCTTTCCAAGGTTGCTAATCTGATAAGACGCTTCCTATCATCATTTCTTCCACACAATGCTTGAGGTGTTTCCTATCGCCAATTAGTCAGCCCATAAAGCACTTTTTGGGGAGGGAACATGACTCTAAATTGTTAGGACCGTGTTATCTATTCAAGAGGCCAAAAATGGCGTCTTTCTTGTCTTTGTAGTTAAGTTTTTCAAACTTTACTACAAAGAGGGGCAGCTGTAAACACCCCATTTTTTCCCTAAGAATGAATAATAATCAATTTTCAAATTTTTCCAATTTTTTCCAATTTTTCCCTAATTTAGCATAAATAATTAAAAATATTCAAAAAAATAAAAATAAATAGGAAAAAACATCAATTCTGAAAAATGATTTCAGAAATGGCAATAATAAATAATAAATAATTTTTACAAATTTTTGAAATTTCAAAAAATACAAAAAAATAAAAAAATCGCATTGCATATATGCAATTTGCGAAATAAACAAAATCAGGAAAATGGGCTAGCTCAGTTGGTCCGAGCCGTGGCTAAGCGGGTGCGTACGGGTGCGAGGTTGCAGGTTCGAAATGCGGGGGAAGCAGTTTCTGCGTTTTGCGATTTTTTCATTTACCTAGGACACGTGGTAGCATCTGATTGGCTAGAGGGAACACACGCGCCGGGCGCGTGATCGTCTTCTACCTCGGGTCTGAGATGGCCGGCGGAAGAGAAAATTCGAATTTCGGCCGTTTCGATTCGATTTTTTTGCACAAATCCAATAGATCTTCAACAGAAATAAGATAAATATTATCTAATTGGAATCAAATCGAAACAAATCAAAGGATTTACGTAAATTGGAGTTGATATTTTTAACCGAAAATCCGATTAGCTTCGATCGGAGGAAATCAGAGCTTATCCAGCTCGGTTTCAAGTGCCTATAAATAGGAATCGAAGGGAGGAAGCCAACACACGAATCAGAATTGAGAGAAAGTGAGAAAAGAGTGCAAATCGGAGGAGACCCAAAATCGCGACTGCCGACCGGAGTTGAACCACCACCAGGAGACGATTTGGGAGCAAACCACCACCACCATTGGACTCAGCACCCTCAAGAAGCTAGGATTCGACACCTCACCCGCGACGAAAGACCGCTGGAATGCCGTGAATGAGCATCCTCCACCGCCACATCTGACTGATCCGACCCGGTTCAACCCGATTCAACCCGACCGATTCGACCCGCGACCCGACCTGGATCCAGGTAAGCCGGATTTTCCAGATTTTTTTTATTTTTTATTTTTAATTAATTAATTAATTTTATTTATTTATTTATTTCAAATTGATTTATTATTTATTATTTGTTAGTTATTTATTTATTCATTGGTTTAGGTTTTATTTTCCATAAGTAGGAAAATGTAGAAATTAGATTTTTAGATTTTAATAATATAGAAAAAAATGAAAAAAATAATAATAAAAAATATAGAAAAATAATAAAAATATTAGGAAAATAATTAATAAATTTTAGATCTCAAAATAGGATAGATAATAGCTTAGGATAATTTTTTTCACAAAAATCATAAAAATTATAAAAATCATAAAAAATGATAAAAATTATAAAAAATTATAAAAAAATCATAAAAATCATGAAGATTCATAGAAATTAATAAAAATTCAAAAAAAAAATGAGTTTTGGCACTTAGAAAAATCATTTTCTTCAAATTAATCAAAAATTGATGTCTTCCCTAAAAATCATTTTCAAAAATTAGATTAAAACTTAAAACTTAGATTTTTTAGAAAAAATCCCAAAAATGATAAAAACATAAATCAAAAGAGGTTTCAAAATTAAAATTCACAAACAAACTTAAAGTTTTCAGAAAAGCGAACTACGACTTGTTTGATCCTAACTAGCAGGTACGTAGGCACCCATTCGGGTCAACCCATAAAAGGAAATAAAAAACCATTTTTTTGAAATAATTCAAAAACATAATAAAAAGTAATAGAAACAGAATAAAACACATTTCTAAATAGGAACAATTTTAGGAGATTAGGTGGTAACCGTAAGGTTTTAATAGGTTAGCCTCCGGACTTAGAAACTTTGGTTTTCCCTTTTCCTCTTTTCAAAAACGAGAAGAGGAAATAACGACGACTAGTGGTCCAAATTAAGACTAATCCGCTCCTTTAGTCTTAATTCAATAGTTCCCAACAATAGTTGAGTGGCGATTCCAAAATTAAACGAAATTCCTAACTCAAGTCGTGGATCTACATTAGATGAGCATAGGGTCTAGTCTAGATCGGATTAGGAATGGGAATTCAAAAAATTAGACTCGACAAGTCTTATGAAAATTTGGAGTATGAACCCTAATTCTCACAAAAAGTGGTAGCAATTTGTTTTGTCTCTCAACTAACTCATAAACCCTACTTTAGCAAGTATTTATACTTGCTCCAATTAGGGTTAAAATGAAAAAATCATTACATCTATGCCACTTAAGTGGCCAATCCTAAATCCACAAATACAACCAAATAAAATGTCTCAAAAGCTTGCAAAATAAATGGTTCAAGGAAAATAAAAAATATAAAAATAGTCTTCAATAAGCCAGTTCTTTAAGGTCATTAGATGTGAGTCTTGATGATGTTCCCATTTCGCTCAATAGTGTAGGTAAGTTGGTACCCTGTAAAACCAATAAGTGTACCTATCAGAATGCACAACAATTATAGGGTATAAAAGTGGAAATCAAGTTAGCTTCCTCAGGATTTGGTTATTCATGAAGGATTCTCATAACTAGGTTTCGTAAGCCCTTAGCTCGGGCTCTAGTGATTGGTTCTGTGGGAATCTAATTTGTATCATCTCCTTTGGCCTCAGGAAGATTTACCCTCAAATTTGATTGGTCTTCATGCACGTCGTTTGGTAAATATGGTGACAAATCTACAACATTAAAGGTTGTTGATACACCATACTCTCTTGGTAGCTCTATCTGGTAGGCATTGTTGTTGATGCTCTTGATAACTCTAAATGGTTCGTTAGATCTAGGAGATAGCTTCAGTGACTTCTTATGTGGAAACCTGTCCCTATTAAGTCACCTGGATTATAAATGCTAGTTTTCCCATGCCTGTTTCCTTGAATTTTCTGCTGCTTTTGAGTCATCTGAAGGCGTTTAACTATTTTGTCATGAATCTGTTGGATCTTCCTAGCTCGTTTCACTCCAATAAGACTCTCTTCCTTTGATACTGGTCCTGCTATAAAATCTAATGGAATAATAGGATTATAGCTATACACAACTTTAAAGGGAGACTTACTGGTTGAACTATGAGTAGACCTATTATAAGCGAACTCAATAATAGGAAGACACAATAAGATTCTTGCTAACCGTTGCTTTGAGTAAGTTGCTAAGAGTACGGTTGACAACCTCTATTTGGCCATCAGTCTGTGGATGGCAGGAGGTACTATACATAAGTTTAGTACCCAATCTTCTCCATAGCGTCTTCCAAAAGAAACTAAGAAAGTTAGTGTCTCTATCTAACACTATACTATGTGGAATACCATGCGATTTGACAATTTCCTGCATAAAAATGTTAGCAATAAAAAGGGCATCTGTTTTGTGATAGGGCATAGAATGGGATATTTTGCTGAATCTGTCAACAACCACCATGATAGAATCTTTTCCCCTCTGCGTCCTAAGTAGCCCCAACACAAAATCCATACTGATATCAATCTAGGGTTTGGTAGATATAGGTAAAGGCATATATTTACCATTTATGCCTTTCTTTCCTTTAGCCCTCTTGCAAACTCCACTTCTTTCTAACACCCTATGAACATCCTTTATCATACCCTTCCAATAAAAATTCTCTTTTAACATAGCTAGGGTTCTCTTTTCACCAAAATGCCTAGATAATCCACCTGCATGTGCTTCCCTCACAGATCCAGAAGGTATATATAACATCCTAGCTTTATATAAAAACCCCTCAATCATGTAATACCCCTCATACATCTTGCCCCTAGAACATTTCTCCATAACTGCTCTAAACTCATCATCATGCACATATTGTTCCTTTAATAATTCAAAACCCAGTAGTTTTGATTGAAGAGAAGTGATAAGTACATACCTGCGTGACAAAGTGTTAGTGACCATATTCCGATTACCCTTCTTGTACTTTATCACATATGCAAAACTTTCTAAAAACTCTAATCACTTAGCTTACCGCTTAGACAGATTCTATTGACCCCTGAAATGCTTTAGTAACTCATGATCTGTATAGATAATAAATTCTCTTGAGAGAAGATAATGCTGCCTTGTCATTAGAGCCCTCACTAAGAAATAAAATTCTTTATCATAAATAGAATAGTTCAAAGTTGTATTACTCAACTTTTCACAAAAATATGCTATAGGCCTCTTTTCTTACATTAATACAGCACTAATCTCTATCATAGAAGCATCATATTCTAACTAAAAAACCATGTCAAAATTAGGTAAAGCCAATAATGGAGCATAAGTAAGTTTTTCTTTTACCTCTTCAAAAATCTTTTGAGCCTTTTCATTATAGACAAAAGGAACATTTTTCTTAGTTAGTTTTGTTAGAGGACTAACAATGCTATTAAAATTATGGACAAAGCGCCTATAAAAGGATGCTAGTCCATGGAAACTCCTTACCTCCGTCACTAAGGTGGGTGTTGGCCATTCTTTAATTGCCCTCACTTTCTCCTCATCCACTATAACACCTGAGCCATATTTACCTCATTTTTGTAAAAGGAACACTTCTAGAGATTTGCAAATAGCTGCTATGCCCTCAACACCAAAAACACTACCTGAAGATGCTCCACATGATGTTCTAGGCTTTTTTTGTATATCAAAATATCATCAAAATAAATAATAACAAATTTACCTAAAAACTCCTTCATTACATGATTCATCAATCTCATAAATGTACTATGAGCATTACTCAAGCCAAATGGCATAACCATCCATTCATACACTCCATGGCGTGTTTTAAAAGAAGTTTTCCATTTGTCTCCCTCTCTCATCCAAATTTGGTGATACCCGCTTTTAAGATCTACCTTGGAGAAAACTTGTGCACCATACAACTTATCCAACATATCATCAAGTCTAAGAAAAGGATACCTATATTTGATGGTAATTTTGTTAATGGCTTTGCTATCAATACACAGTCTCTAAGTACTATCCTTCTTAGGAACAAGAAGGGCTGGAACAGCATAAGGACTAAAACTCTCTCTAACAAATCCTCGCCCAACCAATTCATCCACCTGACATTTTAATTCTTTAGCTTCCTTAGGATTCATACGATATGCTAGTCGATTTGGTAATACTGATCCTGGCACAAGGTTGATGGCATGCTCTATTCCTCTCAAAGGCAGTAAACCTGCTGGCAAATCATCAGTAAAAAGATCATTGTACTCATTTAATACCCGAGATGCTGTAGAGGGTAGATGTTGATGTTCCTGCATCCCTAGGGCATATCTCAACTGTAGCAGGTATACTGGAGTCTCTTCTGTCATAACTCTCTCCAACTGACCCTGTCCCATTAACAATACCTTCTTTTCCCCACATTTATTGGCCTGCACGGAACCCCCGTTTACCTTTGGTGGCCTACTGATATGTTGCTGAACCTTTTAAACCTCAGAAGGTTACATCGGATTCAAAATGATGCATTTTCCCTCTTTCTAGAATACATATGTATTCCTGAAGCCATCATGTAAGACCTTCCTATCAAATAACCATGGCTTGCTAAGCAATATATGGGATGCACATATAGGAAGAATGTCACATTCAATCTCAACACAGTCTTTATCCCATATACTGAAAGGTACCTAAGCTTTTTGGGTCACATCTAAACTTCCCTAATCACTTATCCAATGTAATTTAGAAGACTTAGGATATGGGGTAGTGGTAAGTTTCATTTTCGATACTAACAATGCTACTACCACATTTTTACAACTACCACCATCAACTATAATGACACATAGGTTACCTTGTACCTTACAAGAAGTATAGAACAAATTTTCCCTTTGCTCATCATCCTTAGTAGTAAAAGTAGTCAATATCTGGAGTAATACATTAGTAGAAAGAAACATTTCACTTGACATGATTGTGTTTAATTCCAAAAACACAAAAATATAACCCTATACTCTATGGTTTAAGCAAGCAACCAAGTTAATAAATGAGTCTTGCCACTTCAAGTAAAGTCAAGTAAATGAAGCACAAATAAATACTTCCAAGTAGTTAAGATATTAAATTCAACTAGCAAGTGTTTAAGTAATGAGTCTCAATAACCTTCAAACTTAAATGCTTATTTTTTAATTCAAATTTCACTACTCTGACCTTCCTTTCTTGCCACGGTTTCACACCACAATGTGTAGCACCTTATACTACAACTCACTCCTTTCACACACGGTGCAAGCACTCACCACCACTACATACACCATGTTTCAATCCCCTTCACTCAACACATAAACACAATGCCACACACACATACCCATCACTTAACAAACAAGCACAACGCCACACACACACTCCCTTCACTCATGATGCAGCATACACACACTCCATGTTGCACTTCTTCCACTTCAAATATAATTGCAAATTGCAACTTATACAAAAAGGCAGCTCAATTCAAATTCAAATTGTTTCACATATTTCAACATTTCCTCAATTGGTAAGAAGCGACTTTCAAATTCAAATGACCACACAATAACTCCTACCACTTAATGTGTGTTTTGAAAATCAAATAGCTTCCATATACTCCACACAATTCAATTTTGAAAAAGCACAATTGTACTACTTATGTCTGAAAACAAACAAACAATAGATTACACTTCCACTTTCTTCACAAATGAGGTAATTTCTAAGTCTAAATTTTGAATAAAAGAAATGTACTTTTACTCATTCCCTTCACGGAAATTCTCAACAATAAGAAGCTACAACAAAACCTCCAATTTGACTTCAACAAACAACAATTTCAACTTCTCAACAATGCAATCAAGCAACTCAATCCTCAACATACACAATTTTGGATCAAAAATGAAAAACCCTAATTGATAAAGAAGATCACAAATGAACCAACACTAAATCCCTTCTCTTAACTTATGCTCTGATACAAAATGATGATATGCTTAATTGACAAAAGCATATACACATAACAAATGAATCAATTTTGATTAACATAAACTCCACAAGTGGTGTGAACCCTAAATCCCTAAATCAAATAACCTTAATACCAAATGATGATGTGCTCAATAGGACCAAGCACACAATACAAGATCAAATGGAAATCCAAAGATCAAGACTACTAAAACAACATGAATCCCTTAAGCAAAGGCTTCCACGCAAAATTGGCAAATTCCAATAGAATTGAATAATTCACAATGACATTACAATTTAGGATCTAATTCCACTAAATTGCAAGCAATCCAATGATAGAAAATGATCCTAAAATGATGTGATAATCAAGAACAAAATAAGACACACTCCAAATCACAACTAGATATGACACACTCGCATGAAATGGAATCAGCTAAAGAAATTGATTTGGCTCACAAATCCTTAAGTTGCCACTCGCCACAATCCTTGAAGAATTGATAAGAGTCTTATGAAAATTTGGAGTATGAACCCTAATTCTCATGAAAAGAGGTAGCAATTTGTTTTATCTCTCAACTAACTCACAAACCCTACTTTAGTAAGTATTTATACTTGCTCTACTTAGGTTTAAAATGACAAAATAATTACATCTATGCCACTTAAGTGGCCGGTCCTAAATCCACAAATACAACAAAATAAAATGTCCTAAATACTTACAAATAAATGGTTTAAGGAAAATAACAGATACAAAAATAGTCTTCAATAAGCTGGTTCTTCAAGGTCATTAGAAGTGAGTCCTAATGATGTTCCCAATTCGCTCAATAGTGTAGGTGAGTTGGTACCTTGTAGAACCGATAAGTATACCTATTGGAATGCATAACAATTATATGGTACAAAAGTAGAAATCAAGTTAGCTTCCTTAAGATTTGGTTGTTCATGAAGAATTCTCATAACTAGGTTTTGTAAGCCCTTAGCTCGGGCTCTAGTGATTGGTCTTATGGGAATCTGATTCCTATCACCAAATGATGATATGCTTAATTGACAAAAGCATATACACACAACAAATGAATCAATTCTGATCAACACAAACTCCACAAGTAGCGTGAACCCTAAATCCCTTATGAATCCAATTTTTAAATCAAATAACCTTAATACCAAATGATGATGTGCTCAATAGGATCAAGCATACAATACAAGATCAAATGGAAATCCAATGATCAAGATAACTAAAACGGCATGAATCCCTTAAGCAAAGGCTTCTAGGAATAATTAGAAAATTCCACTAGAATTGAATAATTCACAATAACATTACAATTTAGGATCTAATTCCTCTAAATTGCAAGCAATCCAAGGATAGAAAATGACCCTAAAATGACGTGATAATCAAGAACAAAATAAGAGACAATCTAAATCAAAACTAGATATGGCACACTATCATGAAATGGAATCAACTAAAGAATTTGATATAACTCACAAATCCTTAACTTGCCACTGACCACAATCTTTGAAGAATTGATAAGTGTCTTATGCAAAATTTGGAGTATGGACCCTAATTCTCAAGTAGCAATTTGTTTTATCTCTCAACTAACTCACAAACCTTACTTTAGCAATTTATACTTGCTCCATTTAAGGTTAAAATGACTAAACAATTACATCTATACCATGAAAGGTGGCTGGTCCTAAACCCACAATTACAACCAAATAAAATGTCCCAAAAGCTTACAAAATAAATGGTTCAAAAATAAATTACAAGTATAAAAAATAATAATCTTCAAAAAGTTGGTTCGTCGAGTTAATGTTGATCGAGGTAAGCCATTAGATGTGAATCCGATGATGTCCCTAATTTGATCAATAGTGTAGGTCATGTGGCATCCTATGAAGACTAATCATTGTACCTGCTAAATTACCATTCAAACTTTATTAGATAAAGAAAAATGTATACATGCAAGTGATTTGGATCATCATTTAAATCAAGTTCCCTGACCATCGAGATTGCAGGGTAGATACGCATCATGTCCTTGGGCCTCTGAAAGATTTTCCCTCAAATCTAGAGGGTCACTTCTTGGACTGAACCCGGATGCCTTTGTTGCCTTGTTTTCCCGATTATTAGAAGAAACAAAAGTAGTCCTGACCTGCTTTTGGAAATTGTGCACCTTTGTTGAAGACATAGGTGTCAATACTATTCGAGATCCTCCCTTTCAAAACATGTAGCTGTTTTTTAATCTATCATGTAACACCTTTCTATCAAACATCCAAGGTTTAGCCAATAGTAAATCAAAGGCACACATGGGGATCACATCACACAGGATCTCATCATGATATTTCTTTTCAACACTCATTGGCACCTTTGCCCTTTATGTAACATGCATACTACCCTGATTGTCCAGCCAATGCAAGTTATAAGGACTAAGATGTGGACTAGTGGATAGTTGTAATTTTTCTACCAATGCAGCAGATATGACATTAATGCAACTACTACTATCAATGATCAGTACACAAAGGTTAACTCTGATCCTGTAAGAAGTGCAGAATATGTTCTCCCTCTATTTGTCCTTAGCATCAAGAGAAAAAGTCAGAACTCTGCACAACATATTAGTTAGTAAATACTGTTCACATGTTCCCTCCTCATGTGTCTCAGCAATCTAATCATCATAGTATTCCTACAATGCTATAGATAGGTCTGTAGGCTCGACTGGTTCTTTCTCATCCTCATCCTCTTCTCCAACACCCTCTATAACTGTCATGACTCTCTTATTAGGACATGATGCCGCCATATGCCCAAATCCCATGTATTTACAACATTTAATTTGGCGCAATTTCCTACTAGTGGTTCCTGGTATAGTCTGCCTAACATCAGGTATTACCTCTTTGCCCTTCCCAAAGGTCATTTTCTCCTTATTTGTGCTGGGGATAGCTCTATCCACTACCCTGACTGACTCACCTACTACCTTTGGTCCTCCTGATTGACCATCAACTCCCATGGGCCTGGTAATAGCACTAGGCCTGCTACTAGTAACCTTGAATGGGTTGGATCACCTTTACCTCTCCACTTTCAAGGCTAGTTGTATAGCCTCGTCAAGTGTACTGTATCTATGTAGCTCAACTACACATGTGATCTCATATTTCAGCCCTAATACAAAGCGTGCTAGGGTTTACTCTAGAGGCTCTACTGACCTACATCTAATCATCAGGGTTTCAAATTCCTATGCATAGTCATCGACTATTTTGCCTACCTGCCTCAAAGTTTAAAGACGTATAAACAGTTCTTACCTATAGTGTTCAGGAATGAACCTCTTCCTAAAGACGCTCTCCATATCCCTCAATGTATGAATTTCAGCCTCTCCATCCCTATACCTACTGATCACTAAATTCTTCCACCACAAGGCAACATACCTTATGAACTCAACAGCAGCAAGTCGAACTCGGGTATTGTCATTGATTTCATAGCACTCAAAAAGGCCTTCCATCTTATCTTCCCAGTTTAGATAATCATCTGTTGAACCCCTGCCATCAAAGGAAGGCATCTGCAGCTTCACATACTCTAGACCCTTGGGTAGCCTGAAATCCCTATTTAGGTAAGGATTAATCTCAAAATTATCATCCCTCTTCACCCTATAGGGATGATGATCTCCCTCCATTCTTCTTCCCAAGTTTCCTCCTCCCACTACTCCTTCTCTTTAGATGTTTTGTGGAGCTACTCGAGGTGGTGCTTGAGAATTTACGATTGGTGGTTGCGGCATTCTCATCCTATCAATCTTTATTGCTAATATAGCAACAATAGTAGTAAGTTCCTGAAGTTGATCTTCCAAGGTTCTTCTACTTGCAGTTTGATGACCCTATCCTCCAATAACCTAGATATAGGCCTCATTGCCAATTCCCCCATTTACACTGTCATTTGACAAGATTGTGATTTGTTGAAGTACAATCCCATAATTTACAGCACATTCTTTCAACAACACCAAATCACAATAATATGTTTAAACAACCACACCAATACACAATGATATCTACATTGTAAGAGGTCAAGACACAATGAAATATTTCTTAGTACTTTAGGTAAAGTCAAATAAATGAAGCACAAACAATCACTTCTAAGTAGTTAAGTTATTAAATTCAACTAACAAGTGTTTAAGTAATGAGTTACATTTACTTTCACACTTTTAATGTTGGTTTTTGAATTCAAACTTCACTACTTCAACCTTCCTTTCTTACCACGGTTTCACACCACAATTAATCACAATGTGCAACACCTTACACTACACACAAATGCAAAATTCACACCACCACTTACTCCTCTCACTCATGGTGCAAGCACTCACCACCACTACATCTACTACGTTTCAATCCCCTTCACTTGACACAAAAACACAATGCCACATACACATACCCTTCACTCAACATACAAACACAACGCCATACACATACTACCTTCACTCACGGTGCAGTACACACACACACACATCATGTTGCACTTCTCCTACTTTAAATACAATTGAAAATCTCAACTTATACAAAAAAGGCAACTCAATTCAAATTCAAATTGTTTCACTTATTGCAACCGATCCACAATTGGTAAGAAGCAACTTTCAAATTCAAATGACCATACAATAACTCCTACCACTTAATGTGTGTTTTGAAAATCAAATAGCTTCCATATACTCCACGTAATTCAATTCTGAAAATGCACAATTGTACTCCTCATGTCCAAAAACAAACAAGTAATGGATTACACTTCCACTTTCTTCACAAATGAGGTAATTTCTAAGTCTGAATTTTGAATCAAGAAAATGTACTTCTACTCCTTCCCTTCACGGAAATTCTCAACAACAAGAAGCTACAACAAAACCTCCAATTCGACTTCAACAAACAACAATTTCAACTTCTCAACAATACAATCAAGCAACTGAATCCTTAAATAGACAATTTCAGATCAAAAAATGAAAAACCCTAATTGACAATGAAGATCACGAATTAACCAAAACTAATCCCTTCTCTTAACTTGAGCTTTGATACCAAATGATGATATGCTTAATTGACAAAAGCATATACACACAAGAAATGAATAATTCTGATCAACACAAACTCTACAAGTGGCGTGAACCCTAAATCCATTATGAATCCAATTTGTAAATCAAATAACCTTAATACCAAATGATGATGTGCTCAATAGGATCAAGCACACAATACAAGATCAAATGGAAATCCAATGGCCAAGACTACTAAAACGGCATGAATCCCTTAAGCAAAGGCTTCCACGTAAAATTAGCAAATTCCACTAGAATTGAATAATTCACAATGACATTAGAATTTAGGATCTATTTCCACTAAATTGCAAGCAATCCAAGGATAGAAAATGACCCTAAAATGACGTGATAATCAAGAACAAAATAAGACACAATCCAAATCACAACTAGATATGACACACTAGTAGGAAATGGAATCAACTAAAGAATTTGATATAAGTCAGAAATCCTTAAGTTGCCACTCACCACAATCTTTAAAGAATTGATAAGAGTCTTATGAAAATTTGGAGTATGAACCCTAATTCTCACGAAAGGAGGCAACAATTTGTTTTATCTCTCAACTTTCTCACAAACCCTACTTTAGCAAGTATTTATACTTGCTCTATTTAGGGTTAAAATGACTAAGCAATTACATCTGTGCCATTAAAGGTGGCCGGTCCTAAACCCACAATTACAACCAAATAAAATGTCCCAAAAGCTTACAAAATAAATGGTTTAAAAATAAATTACAAGTACAAAAAATAATAATCTTCAAAGAGTCGATTTGTCGAGTTAATGTTGATCGAGGTAGGCCATTAGAAGTGAATCCGATGATATCCTTAATTTGATCAACAATGTAGGTCATGTGGCATCCTATGAAGACTGAACATTGTACCTGCTAAATTACCATTCAAACTTTATTAGATAAAGAAAAATGCATACATGCAAGTGATTTAGATCATCATCCAAATCAAGTTCCCTGACCATCAAGATCGCAAAGTAGATTCCCATCATCAATAAATGGTTCAAGGAAAATAAAAAATACAAAAATAGTCTTCAACAAGCCAGTTCTTTAAGGTCATTAGATGTAAGTCCTGATGATGTTCCCAATTCGCTCAATAGTGTAGGTGAGTTGGCACCCTATAGAATCAACAAGTGTACCTATCGGAATGCACTATAATTATATGGTACAAAAGTAGAAATCAAGTTAGCTTCCTTAAGATTCATACGATATGCTGGTCGATTTGGTAATACTGATCCTGGCATGAGGTCGATGGCATGCTCTATCCCTCTCAGAGTTAGTAAAGTTATTAGCAAATCATCAGTAAACGAATCATTGTACTCATTTAATACTTGAGATACTACAGAGGGTAGATGCTGATGGTCCTGCATCCCTAGGGCATATCTCAACTGTAGCAGGTATATTGGAATCTCTTATGTCATAACTCTCTCCAACTCACTTCAACAAATGAGGTAATTTCTAAGTCTGAATTTTGAATCAAGAAAATGTACTTCTACTCCTTCCCTTCACGGAAATTCTCAACAACAAGAAGCTACAACAAAACCTCCAATTTGACTTCAACAAACAACAATTTCAACTTCTCAATAATATAATCAAGCAACTCAATCCTTAACATACACAATTTTGGATCAAAAATAAAAAACCCTAATTGACAATGAAGATCACAAATTAACCAACACTAATCCCTTCTCTTAACTTGAGCTCTGATACCAAATGATGATATGCTTAATTGACAAAAGCTTATACACATAATAAATGAATTAATTCCGATCAACACAAACTCCACAAGTGGCGTGAACCCTAAATCCCTTATGAATCCAATTTGTAAATCAAATAATCTTAATACCAAATAATGATGTGCTTAATAGGATCAAGCACACAATACAAGATCAAATGGAAATCCAATGATCAAGACTACGATGATAGGAATCAAAATCCTACAAGACTTATTATTAAGGCAAGAGCCAAAGGATTTCAAATCTTGGCGATGAGGGTCCTCTTTAAACAAACCAAACTCGGAATTATTTGTATACTAACCTCTTTTCTATTACTTATGTGTTGTGTATTCCAGCAAGCATACTTGTTGGGTTTTATAGGGTGATGGACAAACTCACTAAGACTCAGCTTGTGAGTTATTCATGGATTGACCTAAACCGAAGATGAGTTGGGTTAATGAATTCAATTGAAGAATTAGCTCATTAAAGACTATTTTTGTACTTTTATTTTTAACTTTGAACCGGTTATTTTGTAATCATTTTGGAACATTTGATTTAGTTATATTTGTTGGATTTAGGACCCACCACACTAGTGGCATAGATGTAATTATCTTGCCATTTTTACCCTAAGTGGTGCAAGTATAAATACTTGCTTAAGTAGGATTTGTAGAGAATAGTTGAGTGATAAAAAAATTGCTGCCTCTTTCATGTGAGAATTAGGTTTCCATGCTCTAAATTTCATAAGACTCTTATCAATTCTTCAAGGATTGTGGTGAGTGGCAACTTAAGGATTTGTGAGTAACATCAAGTCCCCAAGTTGATTCCAATTCACACTAGTGTCTCATATCTAGTTGTAATTAGATTGTTCTTATTTGTTCTTGTTATCACGCCATTTTAGGATTCTTTTCTATTATTGGATTTCATGCAATCTTAGTGGAATTAAATCCTAAATTGTGTTGTTATTGTGATTATTCAATTGCTATTGGAATTTCTCATTTGTGTGGAAGCCTTTTGCTTAAAGGATTCACACCATTTTAGTAGTCTTGGTGATTGGTTTATTCCATTTGTTCTTGTGTTATGTGTTTGATCCTATTGAGCACATCATAATTTGGTATCTGAGCTAGTTGTTCATATAATTTGGGTTCATTTGGAAATTGTTCTTCATGCCATTGTGTATACCTCATTATGTGTTGAGTGAGAGGAGTAAGTGGCGGTGTAAATTGTGCATTTGTGTGTAGTGTAAGGTGCTGCACATTATGGTTAATTGTGGTGTGAAACCGTGGTAAGAAAGGAAGGTTGGAGTAGTGAAATTTGAATTAAAAAACAAGCATTTAAATGTGAAGGTTAATGGGACTCATTACTTAAACACTTGCTAGTTGAATTTAATATCTTAACTACTTGGAAGTATTTATTTGTGCTTCATTTACTTGACTTTACTTGAAGTAGCAAGACTCATTTGTTGACTTGGTTGCTTGCTTGAACTATGGAGTATAGTTTTACATTTTTGTGTTTTTGGAATTAAACACAATCATGTCAAGTGAAATGTTTCTTTCTACTAATGTATTGCACCGGACATTGACTACTTTTACTACTAAGGATGATGAGCAAAACAATTTGTTCCATACTTCTTGTAGGGTATAAGATAACCTATGTGTCATTATAGTTAATGGCGGTAGTTGTACAAATGTGGTAACAACATCGTTAGTATCGAAATTGAAACTTACCACTACCCCACTTCCTAAGCCTTATAAATTGCATTAGCTAAGTGATTAGAGAAGTTTAGAAGTGACCCAAAGAGCTAGGGTAACTTTCAGTATAGGGGATAAATACTATGATGAGATTGAATGTGGCATTCTTCCTATGTGTGCATCCCATAGATTGCTTGGCAGGCCATGGTTATATGACAAGAGGGTCTTACATGATGGCTTCAAGAATACATATGTATTATAGGAAGAGGGAAAATGCATCATTCGGAATTCGATGTCACCTTCTGAGGTTCAAAAGGTTCAATAACATATCAATAGGCTACCAGAGGTTAAAAAGGGTTCCATGCAGGCTAATAAATGTGGGGAAAAGAAGGTATTGTTGATGGGACAGGGTGAGTTGGAGAGAGTTATGACAGAAGAGACTCCAGTATACTTGCTACAGTTAAGATATGCCCTAGGGATGTAGGAACATCAACATATACCCTCTACAGTATCTCTGGTATCAAATGAGCACAATGATCTTTTTACTGATGATTTACCAGTAGGTTTACTACCTTTAAGAGGAATAGAGCATGCCATCGACCTCGTGCTAGGATCAGTATTACCAAATCAACCAGCATATCATATAAATCTTGAGGAGGTTAAATTATTGAAACGTCAGGTGGATGAATTGGTTAAGTAGGGATTTTTTAAAGAGAGTCTTAGTCTTTATGCTGTTCCAGCCCTTTTTGTTCCTAAGAAGGATTGTACTTAGAGAATGTGTATTAGCAGAGCCATTAACAAAATTACCATCAAATATAGGTATCCTATTCCTAGACTTGATGATATGTTGGATGAGTTGTATGGTGCACAGGTTTTCTCCAAGGTAGATCTTAAAAGCGAGTATCACCAAATTCGGATAAGAGAGGGAGACGAATGGAAAACCGCTTTTAAAACACGCCATGGACTGTATGAATAGATGGTTATGCCGGTTTGAGTAATGCTCCTAGTACATTTATGAGATTGATGAATCATGTAATGAAGGGGTTTCTAGGAAAATTTGTTGCTGTTTATTTTGATGATATTCTGATATACAATAAAAGCCTAAAATATCATGTGGAGCATCTTCAGGCAGGGTTTTTGGTGTTGAGGGTGCAGTAGCCGCTTGCAAATCTGTAGAAGTGTTCCTTTTACCAAAATGAGGTAACATTTTTAGGTTTTATTGTATCTGGCTCAAGTGCTAGAGTGGATGAGGAGAAAGTGAGGGCAAATAGAGAATAGCCAATACCCACCTCAGATATGGAGGTAAGGAGTTTCCATGGACTAACATCCTTTTATAGGCGCTTTATCCATAATTTTAGTAGCACTGTCAATCCTCTAACATAACTGACTAAGAAAAATGTTCCTTTCATTTGGAATGAAAAGGCCCAAAAGAGTTTTGAAGAGGTAAAAGAAAAATTTACTTATGCTCCATTATTGGCTTTACCTAATTTTGACAAGGTTTTTAAGTTAGAATGTGATGCTTCTAAGATAGGGATTGGTGCTATATTGATGCAAGAAAAGAGGCTTATAGCATATTCTAGTGAAAAGTTGAGTGGTGCAACTTTGAACTATTTGATTTATGATAAGGAATTTTATTCCTTAGTGAGGGCTCTAATGACATGGCAACATTATCTTCTCCTAAGAGAATTTATCATCTATATAGATCATGAGTCACTGAAGCATTTTAGGGGTCAGCAGAATCTATCTAAGCGACAAGCCAAGTGAATAAAGTTTTTGGAAAGTTTTACATATGTGATAAAGTACAAGAAGGGTAATCAGAATATGGTCGCTGATGCTTTGTCACGCAAGTATGTACTTATCACTTCTCTTCAGTCGAAACTACTGGGTTTTGAATTATTAAAGGAACAATATGTGCATGATGCTGAGTTTAGAGTAGTTATGGAGAAATGTTCTGGGGACAAGATATATGATGGGTATTGCATGATTGAGGGGTTTTCATATAAAGCTGGGAAGTTATGTATACCTTTTGGATCTGTGAGGGAATTATTAGTGGGGGAAACACATGTAGGTGGATTGTTTAGGTATTTTGGCGAAAAGAGAACCTTAGATATGTTAAAAGAGAATTTTTATTAGAAGGGTAAGATAAAGGATGTTCATAGAGTGTTAGGAAGGTGTGAAGTTTGCAAGAGGGCTAAAGGAAAGAAAGGCATACAGGGTGAATATATGCATTTACCTATACTTGCCAAACCCTGGACTGATGTCAGTATGGATTTTGTGTTGGGGTTGCCTAGAACGCAAGGGGGAAAAGATTCTATCATGGTGGTTGCTGACAGATTTAGCAAAATGTCCCATTTTGTCCCCTGTTAGAAAATAGATGACACCCTTTTTATTGCTAACATTTTTATGTAGGAAATTATCAAATCGCATGGTGTTTCACTTAATATAGTGTCAGACAAAGACACTAAATTTCTTATTTTCTTTTGGAAGACGTTATGGAGAAGACTGGGTACTAAACTTATGTAAAGTACCTCCTACCATCCATAGACCAATGGCTAGATAGAGGTTGTCAACCATACTCCTAGCAACTTACTCAAAGTAACGGTTGGCTAGAATCTTACTGATTAGGACTTGTGTCTTCCTACTGTTGAGTTCACTTACAATAGGTTTACTCATAGTTCAACTAGTAAGTCACCCTTTGAAGTTATATATGAATATAATCCTACTGTTCCATTGGATTTTATAATAGGACTAGCAACTAAGAAAGAAAGTCTTAGTGGAGTGGAACAAGCCAGGAAGATCTAGTAGATTTATGACAAAATAGCTAAACGCCTTCAGAAGACTCAAGAGCAGCAGAAAATTTAGGGATATAGGCACGGGAAAACCAGTATTTATAATCCAGGTGACTTAGTTTGGATTAACCTTAGTAGGGAGAAGTTTCCACATAAGAAGTCAGAGAAACTATTTCCCAAATGACAGACCGTTCAGAGTTGTCAAGCGCATTAACAACAATGCCTATTGGATAAAGCTACCAAGAGAGTATGGTGTATCAACAACCTTTAATGTTGTAGATTTGTCACCATATTTGCTAAATGACGTGCATAAAGACCTACCAGATTTAAAGGCAAATCATTCTGAGGTCCGAGGAGATGATAGGAATTAGATTCCCATAAGACTAATCACTAAAGCCCAAGCTAAGGGCTTATAAAACCTAGTATATGAGAATCCTTCATGAATAACCAAATCTTGAGGAAGCTAACTTGATTTCTACTTTTGTACCATAGAATTGTTGTGCATTCCAATAGGTACACTCATCTGTTCTACAGGGTACCAACTCACCTATACTATTAAGCGAATTGGGAACATCATCAGGACTCACATCCATTGACCTTGAAGAACTGGCTTATTGAAGACTATTTTTGTATTTTTTATTTTCCTTAAACCATTTATTTTGTAAGCTTTTAGGACATTTTATTTGGTTATATTTATGGATTTAGGACCGAACACTTAAGTGACTTAGATGTAATTATTTTGTCATTTTAACCCTAAGTGGAGCAAGTATAAATACTTGCTAAAGTACGGTTTGTGAGTTAGTGGAGAGATAAAACAAATTGCTGCCTCTTTTCGTGAGAATTAGGGTTCATACTCCAAATTTTCATCAGACTCTTATCAATTCTTCAAGGATTGTGACGAGTGGCAACTTAAGGATTTGTGAATTATATCAAATTCTTTAGTTGATTCCATTTCATGCTAGTGTGTCATATCTAGCTGTGATTTGGATCATGTCTTATTTGTTTCTTGATTTTCACGTCATTTTAGGGTCATTTTCTATCCTTGGATTGCTTGCAATTTAGTGGAATTAGATCCTAAATTGTAATGTCATTGTGAATTATTCAATTCTAGTGGAATTTGCTAATTTTATGTGGAAGCCTTTGCTTAAGGGATTCATGTCGCTTTAGTAATCTTGATCATTAGATTTCCATTTGATCTTGTATTGTGTGGTTGATCCTATTGAGCACATCATCATTTGGTATTAAGGTCATTTGATTTACAAATTGGATTCATAAGGGATTTAGGGTTCACGCCACTTGTGGAGTTGGTGTTGATCGGAATCGCTTCATTTATTGTGTGTATATGCTTTTGTCAATTGAGCATATCATCATTGACCAAATGATGATATGCTCAATTGACAAAAGCATATACACACAAGCACACTCCCTTCACTCACGGTGTAGCACATACACACACACTTCATGTTGCACTTCTTCCACTTCAAATACAATTGCAAACTGCAACTTATACAAAAATGGTAGCTCAATTCAAATTCAAATTGTTTCACTTATTGCAACATTTCCACAATTGGTAAGAAGCAACTTTCAAATTCAAATGACTACACAATAACTCCTACCACTTAATGTGTGTTTGGAAAATCAAATAGCTTCCATATACTCCACGCAATTCAATTCTAAAAATGCACAATTGTACTCCTTATGTTTGAAAACAAACAAACAATGGATTACACTTCCACTTTCTTCATAAATGAGGTAATTTCTAAGTCTGAATTTTGAATCAAGGAAATGTACTTCTACTCCTTCCCTTTACAAAAATTCTCAACAACAAGAAGCTATAATAAAACCTCTAATTCGACTTCAACAAACAACAATTTCAACTTCTCAACAATACAATCAAGCAACTCAATCCTCAACATACACAATTTCGGATCCAAAATGAAAACCTTAATTGATAATGAAGATCATGAATTAACCAACACTAATCCCTTCTCTTAACTTGAGCTTTAATACCAAATGATGATATGCTCAATTGACGAAAGCATATACATACAACAAATGAAGCGATTCCAATCAACACCAACTCCACAAAGTGGCTTGAACCCTAAATCCCTTATGAATCCAATTTGTAAATCAAATAACCTTAATACCAAATGATGATGTGCTCAGTAGGATCAAGCACACAATACAAGATCAAATGGAAATCCAATGATCAAGACTACTAAAACTGCATGAATCCCTTAAGCAAAGGCTTCTACGAAAAATTAACAAATTCCACTAGAATTGAATAATTCACAATGACATTACAATTTAGGTTCTAATTCCACTAAATTGCAAGCAATCCAAGTATAGAAAATGATCCTAAAATGACATGATAGTCAAGAGCAAAATAAGACAATCCAAATCACAACTAGATATGACACATTGGCATGAAATGGAATCAACTAAAGAACTTGATATAACTCACAAATCCTTAAGTGCCACTCGCGACAATCCTTGAAGAATTGATAAGAGCCTTATGAAAAATTGGTGTATAAACCCTAATTCTCTTAAAAAGAGGAAGCAATTTGTTTTTTCTCTCCACTAAGTCACAAACATTACTTTAGCAAGTATTTATACTTGCTCCACTTAGGGTTAAAATGACAAAATAAATACATCTATGCTACTTAAGTGGTCAGTCCTAAATCCACAAATACAACCAAATAAAATGTCCCAAAAGCTTACAAAATAAATAGTTCAACGAAAATAACAAATACAAAAATAGTCTTCAACAATTGGATATGAGTCCTGTTGATGTTTCCAATCCGCTCAATAGTGAAGGTGAGTTGGTACTATGTAGAGCTGATAAGTGTACCTATCGGAATGGACAACAATTATGTGGTAAAAAAGTAGAAATCAAGTTAGCTTCCTCAAGATTTGGTTGTTCATGAAGGATTCTCATAACTAGGTTTTGTAAGCCCTTAGCTTGGGCTTTAATGATTGGTCCAATGGGAATTTTATTCCTATCATCAATAAATGGTTCAAAAATAAATTACAAGTACAAAAAATAATACTCTTCAAAGAGCCAGTTCATTGAGTTAATGTTGATCGAGGTTGGCCATTAGATGTGAATCCGGTGATGTCCCTAATTTGATTAACAATGTTGGTTAGGTGGCATCCTATGAAGACTGATCATTGTACCTATTGAATTACCATTTAAACTTTATTAGATAAAGAAAAAGGTATACATGCAAATCTCATCGCCAATATTTGAAATCCTTTAGCTCTTGCTCTAATGATAGGTCTTGTAGAATTTTGATTCCTATCATCTCCTCGGACCTAGAAAAGATTTATCCTCAAATCTGACAGATCAAATGCAGTAAAGACTCTATATCCCCCTCGCTTGTTATCTAAAGAAGTATCATTGTAGATTCCTAATATCTGAAATACCGCAGGGGGTGATTGCTTTCACTCATCCATTTCTAGGATATACCTCCTTTACAACACATATAATGGTCTGTTATCCAATAAGACCTCTCCTGTCTCAACCCATTCCACTAGTATTGTTGCCTCCTTTCTGATTCACCCATATATCTTTGACCCTCTTAACCCTCTAATGGTTTACTCAACTGCTCATGAACCTTTGGAACCTCTGAAGGTGGACACAACTACCTCTGAACAGTTTGGTCCTTTAGGGGTTGACTCATCTAACTATGACTCTTAGGAACCTCTGAAGGTTGGCACATCTGTGTCTAACAAGTTTTGTCCTATGTAGGTTGGCTCATGTAACTAAGAACCTTTGAAGGTTGGTATATCTGTTACCGCGCAGTCTGGTCTTTTGAAGGTTAGTTCATGTGGTTATGATCCTCAGGAATCTCTTATGTACTACGGATCTGTTGCTGAACCTTTTAAACCTTTGAAGGTGACATCAGATTTAGAATGATGTGTTTACCCTCCTTCTGGAATACATATGTAATCTTAAAACCATCATGTAAGACCCTCATGTCATATAACTATGGTCTGCCAAGCAATATATGGGATGTACATATAGGAAGAATATTACATCCAATCTCATCATAGTATTTATCTCCTATACTGAATGGTACCCTAGCCCTTTGGATCACATAAAGACTCCCTTGATCATTTAACCAATGTAATGTGTAGTGCTTAGGATGCGGGGTAGTTACAAGTTTCAATTTCTGTACTAATGATGCAGCTACAACATAAGTACAACTACCACCGTCAACAATAATGACACACAAATTTCCTTGTACCCTACAAGGAGTATGGAACAAAATTTCTCTTTATCCATCATCAATAGTTGGAGAAGAAGTCAATACTTGATGTACTAAATTTGTAGAAGTATACACATCATTTGACATGGCTGCTAACTAACTTCAACAAGTTAACAACACACTTCACTATACGCACCACAATAACACACACTCACTCACCCACATTGCAACAAACAACCAATCCAATAAATACTTCCTGTCACTTTAAGTATAGTAAAATAATTGAAGCGCAAATAAATACTTCTAAGTAGTTAAGAACTTAAATTCAACTATCAAGTGATGTGCCTAAATCCAAGATTAAGCACATACAAAAACCAATTTGAATGACAAACAAACAATGTCAATCAAACTAGTCTCATTCACATGAACAATGGTGTCAATTTCCAATAAATGTAACCAATTCTTCAATTATGATGTGTTTAAATCTTAAATCGAAATATGATATAGCTCTGACACCAAAAAGATGATGTGCCTAATCACACTTTAAAGCACATCCAAAAGACTTAAGATCAACTATCTCAAGTCTAGGCAAAATCGGATCCAAAAATGGCACTTTTCAAATGAACCCTAATGTTGAAATGATGAAATTCAATCAACCAATAATATAATCAGAATACCCCAAAGAAAATGCCTTCTAACAAAACTCTAATTTCATATAATCCACGCAAATGAAGCCTCAATTTGACAAAGAAAACCATAAAGTAAGATCCCTTTCCCAATGGTAAAAATCACGTTTTCAAGGAAAACCTTAAAGATGAATGAAATCAATTTGATAATTTCCTTCAAATAATCACAAGAATTCGTGAATAATAACATGTAAATCTGACCAAGAACTATCTCAAATCAACCCTAGATACAACACACTAGAGAAGAAAAGAAATCACAACAAAATGAAATTGATATAACTCACAATTTCAAGATGTTGCACTCGCCACAATTTCAAGTCTTGGAATTGAAATTGATAAGAGTTGGAACCAAGGTATGAACCCTAATTCACACGTGAAAAGAGGTGTATGTTCTGCAAAAATAAGCTCCCCTAAACCCTCTCTTAAGCAAGTATTTATACTTGCTACTTCTAGGGTTAAAAAGTGCTCAAAATTACAAGTTTGCCACTTTTAAGGTGGTTAGCCCTAAATGAAAATTACATGGAAATAAAAGTGTCCCAAAATCAAAATACAACCAAAATAGTTCATAAAAGAATAAATATATAAAAGAAATGGTCTTCAAGATGCCGGTCTTCTATAGGATCCATCGGCCTAGCTCATCGCCGGTTCAAGTCGGTCCATGGATAACCCACAAGCTGAGTCTGAGGGAGTTTGTCCATTGCCCTATAGAATATGATAAGTGTGCCTGTTGGAATACACAATACAACAATAATAGAAAAGAGGTTAATATATAAATAATTCCGGGGTCAATCTGCTCAAAATGGGCCCTCAACGCCATGATTTGAAATCCTCCAGTTCTTGCCCTAATGATAGGTCTTGTCGGATTTTTATTCCTATCAAAATATGATGTGCTTAATTCCACTTAAGCATAATCAAAAGAATCAAGGAAAAACACCTTAATTCACATAACACAAACCGGTTCAATTGAGGGTGATTTCACGTGAAGATTTGATGGAAAAATGATGATCAAATGATATAATTGTAATCTCTAATGATAATTTAACCAAATAACCACAATAAGGCTTGAGAATCATGTGGAAATCAAATCAAAATGAAGCAACACAAACTGTGAATTCCACTTCCCCTTTCAATACCAAATTAACGTCACAATGCACTAAAAATGATAGTGAATTCAATAACTAAAAGAACAATCAATCTTACAAGATTGATGTCCACGAATTAAAATTACCAAGAAGTCCAAGAAAGACTCAAATCTACCCTAGATATGAATCACTAGAGAAGAAATGAACAACAACAAAGATGAATCGATATTACTCACGATTTTTCCTTGTTGCACTCGCCACAATTCCAACTTCTTGGGATTGAAATTGATAAGAGAATTTTGGAATTAGGAAACCCTAAGCCCTCTCACGAAAATGTGAAGTGTTTTTCTGCAAAATTAAGCCTCCTCAAACCCTCTCTTAAGCAAGTATTTGCACTTGCTACTCCTAGGGTTAAAAAATGCTCAAAATTACAAGTTTGCCACTTTTAAGGTGGCTAACCCTAAATGAAAGTTATAAAGAAATAAAAGTGTCCCAAAACCAAAATACAACTAAAATAGTTCATAAAATGAAAAATACATAAAAGAAATGCTCTTCATGATGCCGGTCTTCTATAGGATCCATCGACCCAACTCATCGCCGGTTCAGGTCGGTCCATGGATAACCCACAATCTGAGTCTGAGGGAGTTTGTCCATTGCCCTATAGAATATGATAAGTGTGCCTGTTGGAAAACACAATACAAGAATAATAGAAAAGTGGTTAATATATAAATAATTCCAAGGTCGATCTGCTCAAAATGGGCCCTCAACGCCAAGATTTGAATTCCTTTAGTTCTTGCCCTAATGATAGGTCTTGTCGGATTTTTAATCCTATCATCTCCTCGGGCCTCAAAAAGATTTGTTCTCAAATCTAGTAGATCAAATGCAGTAGAGACTTTGTTTCCTCCTAGCAAGTCACTAAAAAGATGATGTGCCTAAACACACTTAAAAGCACATCCAAAGGACTTAAGAAAAACTATCTCAAGTTAAGGCAAAATCGGATCCAAAAATGGCACTTTTCAAATGAACCCTAATGATGAAAGGATGAAATTCAAACAACCAATGATATAATCAGAATACTTCAATGAAAATGCCTTCTAACAACACTCTAATTTCATGTAATCCACACAATTGAAGCCTCAATTTGACAAAGAAAAACCGTAACAAAACAATCCCTTTCCAATGGTGAAAATCATGTTATCAAGGAAATCCTTAAAGATGAATTGGATCAATATGATAATTCCTTCAAATAATCACAAGAATTCGTGAATAACAACAAGGATATCTGACCAAGAAATATCTCAATTCAACCCTAGATATGACACACTAGAGAAGAAAAGAAATCACAACAAAATGAAATTGATATAACTCACAATTTCAAGATGTTGCACTCGCCATAATTTCAACTTCTTTGGATTGAAATTGATAAGAGAATTTGGAATTAGGAAAACCCTAAGCCCTCTCACGAAATGTGAAGTGTTTGTTCTGCAAAATAAGCCTCCTATCATATAACTAAGGCCTGCCAAGCAATATATCGGATGTACACATAGGCACAATATCACACTCAATCTCATCAAAGTATTTATCCCCTACACTGAATGGTACCCTAACTCTTTGGGTTACATGCAAACACCCCTGATCATTAAGCTAATGCAATGTATACGGTTCAGGATGTGGAGTAATAGCAAGTTTTAGTTTCGATACCATCGATGCTGCTACCACATTGGTACAACTACCACCATCAACTATAAGGACACATAAATTTCCTTGTACCCTACAAGAAGTATGGAACAAGTTTTCCCTTTGTTCGTCATCCTTAGTAGTAAATGTAGTCAATGTCCGACGCAATACATTGGCATAATGAAACATTTCACTAGACATGATTGTGTTCAAACCCAACAACACAATAATTATCTTCACACTTCCACGGTTCAAGCACACAACCAAGCTACAAGTGAAGTACACTCAACTACTTTCAAGTAAATAGAATTAAATTCAACTACAAGTGTTTAAGTAACTAGTTTAATTACTTTCACACTTTAATGACTTATTTGAATTTTAAATTCTACTACGCACTTTCCTTATTCTTGCCTTGATTTCTCACCACTTAAATATACAATGGGCAGCAAGGAAAATACTCACACAACACACCATCCACCGCCACAAAAGTCCCCTTATGCTCACGGTTCAAGATGCTTTATGCCACTACTAACAAAGTCCTTGACAACACATACAATAACCAATGTCAAATGTACACAACCTCTACTAAATTAACAAAAATTTAACTCCAACTACACTCCTCTAGCCGTGGCATAATTCACTTCCACAAAATACAACCAAAACCGCAACTTCAACATAAGATAAGGCAACTTGTTCAATAAGTGCACAACTCCACAAATGGTAAGAGGCTTTTCAAATTTAAATGATACACAATTAATTATGACTTAATGTGTATTTGAGATTTCAAATTGACCTCTTAATGTACACTTTCAATTCTGATTTCAAATATGAAAATAATAATTATGATTCCTCCAATGTCCAAAAATGCACACACTACACAATTTTACTTCACAATTGAAACACCACTCTTCCCCTTCACAGTTTGTTAACCTTGTAATACACTCTCACACTTTAGCCTCAATGTGCAGAACCTTACTCCACCACCATAAACCAAAGCAATGACAGCAACAAAATTCAATTTGAAATCACTCCACTAAATGCAACCTTCTCCACAAATGGTAAAAAACAATTCAAATTCAAATAACACTTATTCAATGCTACTCAATGAATTTCTTTCAAACTTAAAGAAGGTATTTGAATTTCAAATGAATGCTTATCCTCCCACACACTTCAAATCTGGAAATTGCAAATGCTCCAACTCCGAATTGCACAAAGATTCACACAACAATAAGCTTCACAACCTCCTCCATGCAACAAGCTAGTCACGGCAAGAAAAGGCAATTTTTTTTTTTAATTTCACAAAATGTTGAATTAACAACACTTCTATTCTTCTTCCTTTCCACGAAAATAATTATTCTCAAGAAGATACAACAATCCCTCCAATCCAACTTCATAAAGCAACAAATTAGATTCTCAATCAAGACAATTTTGCAACTCAAATCCACAACACACAATTTCGGTTCAAATATGAAGAACCCTAATCACGAAATTAACCAACACTTAATCCCTTCTCTCAACTTGTGCTCTGATACCAAAATATGATGTGCCTAATTCCACTTAAGCACAATCAAAAGAATAAAGGAAAAACACCTTAATTCACATAACACAAACCGGTTCAATTGAGGGTGATTTCACGAGAAGATTTGATGGAAAAATGATGATCAAATGATATAATTGTAATCTCTAATGATAATTTAACCAAATGACCACAATAAGGCTTGAGAATCACGTGGAAATCAGATCAAAATGAAGCAACACAAACCGTGAATTCCACTTCCCCTTTCAATACCAAATTAACGTCACAATGCACTAAAAATGATAGTGAATTCAATAACTAAAAGAACAATCAATCTTACAAGATTGATGTCCACGAATTACAATAACCAATAAGTCCAAGAAAGACTCAAATCTACCCTAGATATGACTCACTAGAGAAGAAATGAACAACAACAAGGAGAAATCGTGAGTAATATCGATTCATCTTTGTTGTTGTTCATTTCTTCTCTAGTGAGTCATATCTAGGGTAGATTTGAGTCTTTCTTGGACTTATTGGTTATTGTAATTCGTGGACATCAATCTTGTAAGATTGATTGTTCTTTTAGTTATTGAATTCACTATCATTTTTAGTGCATTGTGACGTTAATTTGGTATTGAAAGGGGAAGTGGAATTCACGGTTTGTGTTGCTTCATTTTGATCTGATTTCCACGTGATTCCCAAGCCTTATTGTGGTTATTTGGTTAAATTATCATTAGAGATTACAATTATATCATTTGATCATCATTTTTCCATCAAATCTTCACGTGAAATCACCTTCAATTGAACCGGTTTGTGTTATGTGAATTAAGGTGTTTTTCCTTTATTCTTTTGATTATGCTTAAGTGGAATTAGGCACATCATTTTATCAAGTGTTTAAGTAATGAATTCAATTACTTTCACACTTTAATGTTTGTTTTTGAATTCAAATTTCACTACTTCAACTTTCCTTTCTTGCCACAATTTCACACCCATAATTGATCTTAATGTGAAGCACCTTACACTACACATAAATCCACAAATTCACAAGTGGCAATTCCTTCACTACACATTCACACTACCGCTCATACACAACACACATACAACTTCTCACTTCACGGTGCACTCAATTCAACCCTCAACACCAATACTTTAAGTGTAGCAATTTCTTACCTCAACACACACAACACTATACGTTGCAATTCTCCAATTCAAGACAACTTCACACCGCCACATACACCTCTCAATCATAGTGCAACCAACTCACCACCACTACATACACCACATTGCAATCAGTTTACTCAACACATACACACAACGCTACACACACACACCCTTCACTCATGATGTAGCACACACACACACTTCCAAATATACAATCTTTCACCACTACAAAACACAATGCAAATCGTAACTCACACATAAAAAGGTAGCGAACATTCAAATTCAAATTGCTTCACTTATTGCAACATTTCCACAATTGGTAAGAAGTAATTTTCAAATTCAAATGACCACACAATAACTTTTTCAACTTAATGTTGTTTTGAAAATCAAATAATTTCCAAATACTCCATGCAATTCAGTTCTAGAAATGATCAATTGTACTCCTTATGTTTGAAACAAACAAGCAAGGATTACACTTCCCCTTTCTTCACAAATTGAGGTACTTCCCAATTCTGAATTTTGAATCTAGAAATGCACTTCTTACTCCCTTCCCTTCACAGAAAATTCTACAACAAAGCAACCACAACAAGACCTCTAATTCCACTTCAACAAACAACAATTTCAACTTCTCAACAATACAATTAAGCAACTCAATCTTCAAACACACAATTTCTAATCAAAAGTGAAGAACCCTAATTGACAAATGAAGATCACAAAATCAACCAACACCAAATCCCTTCTCTTAACTTGAGCTTTAATACCAAATTATGATGTGCCTTGTCGAGTTTAATTTTAAAATTTTTCATTATCTCCTTAATCTGATTCATATTAGATCCTATGCTCATCTAATATAAATTCTCGACTCAAACTAGGAAGTTTTTACTTATTTGGAGTTGCCACCCAACTGGAATTGGGAAAAATTATTGAATTAGAACTAATTGAGTGGATTAGTTCTAATTTGGACAACTAGTCGATGAAATCTCCTCTTTTTATTTTTATAAATGAAAAAGAAGAAAGGAAAACCAGAGATTCTTGTCTCAGGGGCTATCCTATTAAAACCTTAAAGTTGGCATCTTATTCTTCTAAAATCTAGATCATGTTCTAGCATCTCTTTATTATTATTTTATAAGACAAGAGCATATTTAAAAATGATAGAATAATTATGCTGATAATGATTTGGAAAATGATTTTTTTTTTATTTCTTTTTAGAGTTTCCCCATAAAGGTGCCTATGTACCCGCTATTCAGGATCAAACAAGCCGTAGTTCACTTTTTATGAAAAAGCTTTAATGGATTAGTTTAAGTTTTAATTGTGAAAACATGCCTGGTTTACGTTCATTACCATTTTCAAGATTTTGAAAACAATTTAAGCCTAAGCTTTATTATTTTATTTTCTAAAAAATTTTAATTTAAGGAAAACCAATTTTGGATTTATTTAAAGAAAAAGGATTTTTTTAAGTGAAAAAACAATTCATTATTAGTTTATATTATTAATTTAACTAATTGTAATTTAATAACTTAATTTAAATTTTATCATTATTTTTTATTATTTATTATTATTATATTTTATATATTAAACTAAACATATCCATTTATTAAAATCCTAAAAAAACAAATTAAAATTCTAACATTTTTTTTTTATTCTCGGATTATAAATTTATAATAAAATAAATATCTAAACAAAATAAAAAATCGACTTACTTGGATGCAGGTCAAATTTGGTTAGGTTGTGTCAGTCGGATGGTCCTCATCGGCGGCATTTTGACCATTTTTTAGGGCGTTTGAATGCGGCTTCTAAGCTTTTCGAGGGTAGGTAATCCAAATGTGGTGGTACATTTCTTCAAAAATGCCTCCAGGTAGTGGTTCGAAGCTTAACCGGCGGTTGCAGTTAGGAAATCTCCGGCGAGCTTCAACACCTCATGTTTTCTCTTTTTCTCTCTTTTCTCTCTTCTAATGTATGCTTTAGCTTCCCCACACTGTGCTCTATTTATAGCCACCAGCAATCGAGCTGGATAAGCTCAGATTTCCTTCGATTAGCATGAATCAAATCTTTGGTTGAAACCTATCTCCGATTTGCTTTAATTTGTGTAAATCTTTGATTTTGTTGCGATTTGATTTAAATTGGATGATGTTTATCTTATTTCAATTAAAGATTCATTGCATTTGTGCAAAAAATTGTATCAAAACAGTTGCATTTTGATTTTCCACAATTGACGAATATTTCAGACGAAGGTTGAAGACGACCATGCGCCTGGTGCATGCACTCTTTACGTCTAATGGGATGCTGCCACGTGTCATGAGTAAATGAAAAAATTGCAAAATGTGAATTTGCTTCTCCTATGTTTCAAACCCTCGACCGAGCCCTCCCTGCACGTGTTCAAGCCATGGTTTGGACTAGCTAAGCTAGCTCAATTCTCGGTTTTATTTTACGCGAATATTATACATAAGCATGCCATTTTTTATTTATTTTATATTATTTTAATATTATAATATTTTATAAAAATTATTTAACTCCTTTTATTATTATTTCTACTATTATTTTCCAAAATTAAGACATTTTTCCTATTTATTTTATTTTTTTCTTTTATTTTCCCTTTATTTTTACTAAAGTAGAAAAAAAATGAAAAATGAAAACAATTTCTAAATTGAACATTATTAATGAATAGAGGCAAAACTGGGGTGTTTACAGTTGCTCCTCTTTGTAGTAAAGTTTGGAAAACTCAACTACGAAGACAAGAAAGACGCCATTTTGGCCGACAGTGATACGAACCATGCCAACCCGTGACGAAACCCAATATTAATACTGATGAGATCCATGATGAGAGCCAAGCCGGAAGAAGAAATGTGGATCCTCTTGAAGTGCCGCCTGGACCGATCACAAGAAATCGAGCAAAACGATTCAAGGAAGCACTTAATGGGTTGATAAAGGTTGTCCATGAAGCCGGAAAGGATTGGAGCAATCATGAAGTTAAAACGGATTGGAACAACCATGGAAAGACCCTTGCTTTTGTACAAGTTATACTGGACACGGGATGAAGAGGGCGTGTACTTTCAAAGCACGGCCGTGTATGGAGTCAAGTAAATCCACAGAAAGATACACGGCCAAAGTACACGGGCGTGTATGTTGCCAGAAGTTGTACAGAAAGATACACGGCCAAAGTACATGGGCATGTATGTTGCCAGAAGTTGCACAGAAAGGTACACGGCTAAAGTACACGGGCGTGTACACGACCGTATATCCCCTGCCGGCCAGCTTGTTCTGTTTTCGCTTTTTTACGCCACTTATCTAAACTACGTCATTTTGGACTTGTTTTACACGAATTGTAACCCTAGTATAAAAGCTTCTAGGGTTTAGAACAATGAACAATATACATCTTTGAACATTAAACACTTTCTAGAGGCACCACCCTTGGTTCTTCAAGAACTAAATCGAACTTATCGGATTGATTTCTGTGGCGTTCATCCCGACTTATCAATCGGTCTTTCATCCCGATTGTGGCGTTTTCGTTTTTATACCAAGGTTCTTGTCTCGCTTATAGACAACGGGTCGCGGTTTCCACTTTAGGTGTTTGGGCGTCTTAGGCAACAAATTTTCGAACGTATTGGTATTGGGTTTCGTCACGGGTTGGCGTGGTTCATATTAGTTTGGTATCAGAGCTTAGGTTTGTCAAAACATCAAGTTCGGTTGAGGAAGGTAATATCAAAAACCCTAACTCCAATCGTTCATATCAATTATCGTATTTAATTTCGTAGTATTGATTGTCTTTTGATAGTGTAATATTGCCTAGGAGATTGTTAAAAAAAAAAAGAGTAAAAATCACGACAAAAAAAAAGAAGAGAAAAGAAAAGAAAAAAAAAAGAAAACGTGATCAAAAAAAAATCAGACAAAAAAATGGTAAAAAAAAATAAGAGGAAAATTTACGAACCCTAGAGTTGTTTTGAATTCTACGGAAGGAAATTGGTGTAGTTTGGGTTAGTTCCAAGAGAATTGAGAGGAGGAAATTGGCGAGTTGATATCATCATTATTTGTGAGAATACACGAGTGACTGTGTGATATCGTCATTTGAGCGAAACACGTAAGGGAGTGTATCATGAGGTTTAATTATATATATAGATTTGTGTTAGTACTAATCTTTTCTGCAGGGACTATGTCGAGACAACATTCTCCTGAAGGTGAGAGGGGAAGGTTTGATGCTAGGTTAGTAATTGAGGCGTTGAGGGGAGAAATGAAGAGGATGTTCCAAGAAGGAATGGAACAAATTCATGAGACGGTGGAGCAAAGACTAGAGCAATCTACAAACGTATTCCAAGGGCGTAAGCGGGAGAGTCGTTCTAGGAGAGTACCGAGGGGTGGAGATGAAATGTCGGATGATGATTTTGATGAGCCTTCTATCGGGAGTTATAGAGGATATAGTGGTCGGAATAGAGGAACTAGGGATTGGGAAGATAGAGGAGATAGGAATAGAGAGGATGATGAATTGAGTAGCATAAAGATGAAGATTCCTCCTTTCCAAGGGAAGAATGATCCCGAGGCGTACTTAGAGTGGGAGAAGAAGGTAGAGATGGTATTTGATTGTCACAACTATAGTGGGAGAAAGAAGGTAAAACTTGCTGCCATTGAATTTTCGGATTATGCTATAGTGTGGTGGGATCAACTAATGTTGAATAGGAGAAGGAATGGCGAGCCACCTATTGAGTCTTGGGAAGAGATGAAAAGAGTGATGAAGAAGCGGTTTGTGCCTGCGTATTACTATCGTGAATTGCACAACAAGTTGCAAACTCTGAGGCAGGAAAGCCAAAGTGTAGATGAGTATTTCAAGGAGATGGAAGTCACTATGATTAGGGCGAATGTAGAGGAGGATAGAGAGGCTACAATGGTTAGGTTTCTTGCGGGGTTGAATAGAGAAATCCAAAATGTGGTTGAATTGCAGCATTATGTAGAATTGGAGGATATGGTTCACATAGCTATAAAGGTTGAGAACCAGCACAAGAGGAGAGGTAGTAGTAATGCACGGTTTCAACAGGGTAATGGTTCATCTACTTGGAAGACTAATCAATGGAAGAAGGAAGAAAAGCCTTTACCCAACAAACCAAAAGGGGAGCTGAGGCAAGCGGGTTCTACTCTTGGTAACCAAGGTAACCTTGATTCTTCTACTTCTAGAAATCGTGACATTAGATGTTTTAAATGTCAAGGCAGAGGCCATATTGCTAGTCAATGTCCAAATAGGCGTGTGATGATTTTGCGTGATGATGGTGAGTATGAAACTGAGGGGGATAGTGAAGAAGATGATATGCATTCATTAGAGGATGCTAGTGATGATGAGGAGCCTGTAATGGGAAGGCTAGTGGCAGTAGTGAAGCGAGCGTTGAGTGTGCAGGTGAAGGCAGAAGAAGAGGTGCAAAGAGAAAATATATTTCATACTAGGTGTTATCTAGGAGATCATATTTGTAGTTTGATAATTGATGGAGGGAGTTGCACCAATGTAGTGAGCAATTTTAATGTTGGGAGGCTAGGGCTCGAAACTGTTAGACACCCTAGTCCATATAAATTGCAGTGGTTGAATGATAGTGGTGAGACTAAGGTTAGTAAGCAAGCATTGATTGGTTTTCACATTGGTAGGTATGAGGATGAGGTGTTATGTGATGTAGTGCCAATGCAAGCATGTCATGTGCTGTTGGGGAGGCCGTGGCAATTTGATAAGAAGGTTGTGCATGATGGCTTTTCTAACAAGTATACGCTTGTTCACCAAGGGAAGAGCTTTAATCTTAAACCGTTAAAACCTAAGCAGGTGTATGAGGACCAGTTGCAGCTACAACAGTCGTTTGCAAAACATAAGGTGAGTGAAAAGCAGAGTGAGAGTGAGAGAGCAAAAGACAATGAGAAGAAAAAGGAATATAAAAGTCAAGATCAAAAGGAAAAGGAGAGGAAGGCTGGAAAGAGTGTGAGAGGCCAAGTTGAAGGGGAATCAACTTTGGTGGTGAGTGAAAAGGAGAGGGCAGCCTTGCAACAGGAGAGTTGTGTGGCAAGAGCGAGTGTAGTGAGGAGAGCATTAGTGATGAAGCAACCTATGTTGTTGCTGGTTTTTAAGGAAACATGTTTGACTACTAACGACTTATCTAACTCTTTGCCTAGTTTGGTTGTGTCTCTTGTGTAGGACTTTGAAGATGTCTTCCCTGAAGAGATTCCAAAGGGATTACCACCTATTCGTGGTATTGAGCATCGGATTAACCTTGTACCCGGAGCATCGATTCCAAACAAGCCAGCTTATAGGAGCAATCCGGAGGAGACAAAGGAACTCCAAAGCCAGGTCAATGAATTAATGGAGAAGGGGTACGTGAGAGAAAGCATGAGTCCATGTGCAGTGCCTGTGATTTTGGTGCCTAAGAAGGATGGGACATGGAGAATGTGTGTTGACTGACGCGCCATCAACAACCTTACGGTAAAGTATCGTCATCCTATTCCTTGTTTAGATGACTTCTTAGATTGGTTATATGAGTATAGTGTCATTCCTCGTGAGCCATGGATAAACATTTCCATAGATTTTGTGTTAGGATTATCTAGGCCTAGGCATGGTCGAGATTCTAGTTTTGTGATTGTGGATAGGATTTTTAAAACGATTCATTTCATTCCTTGTCATAAAACTGATGATGTTATACACATTGTTGATTTGTTCTTTAGAAAGGTAATACGTCTGCATGGTATACCTAGAAGCATTGTTAGTGATCGAGATGAGAAATTGTTTAGTCGTTTTTGGAGAGTATTGTGGGAAAAATTGGGAACTAAACAGATGTTTTCAACTATCTGTCACCCACAAATTGATGGGCAAATTGATGTGGTTAACAGGACTTTAATTCAATTGTTAAGGGCAATCATAGAGAAGAACATTAGGACTTGGAAGGATTGCCTACCATTTGTGGAGTTTACATGTAATAGGGCTTTAAATAGCATTATTCATTGTTCACCATTTGAGATTGTGTGTGGTTTTAACCCACTAGATCCTATTTATATCTTGCCATTGCAACCTGACAAGTTTGTGAGTTTTGAAGCTGATTCTAAGGCAGATTTCTTGAGAAGGCTAAACATTGAATGAAGAACTGAGCAGTATGTGAAATAAGCCAACAAGGGTTGTCGACAAGCTGTTTTTGAACCTGGAGATTGGATTTGGGTTCACATGCATAAAGAGCGGATTCTCGTACAGTGTAGATCTAAAATACATCCTAGAGGTGATGGACCAATTCAAAGTCTTGAGCGCATCAATGATAATGCATACAAGAAAGATCTACCAGGTGAGTATCCAGTAAGTGTCATGTGTTAATGTTACTTATCTAAGTCCATTTAATGCAGGCAATGATTTGAGGACAAATCCTTTTCAAGATCAGGGGAATGATGAGATCCATGATGAGAGCCAAGCCGGAAGAAGAAATGTGGATCCTCTTGAAGTGCCGCTTGGACCGATCACAAGAAATCGAGCAAAACGATTCAAGGAAGCACTTAATGGGTTGATAAAGGTTGTCCATGAAGCCGGAAAGGATTGGAGCAAACATGAAGTTGAAACGGATTGGAACAACCATGGGAAGACCCTTGCTTTTGTACAAGTTATACTGGACACGGGATGAAGAGGGCGTGTACTTTCAAAGCACGGCCGTGTATGGAGTCAAGCAAATCCACAGAAAGATACACGGCCAAAGTACACGGGCGTGTATGTTGCCAGAAGTTGTACAGAAAGATACACGGCCAAAGTACACGGGCGTGTATGTTGCCAAAAGTTGCACAGAAAGGTACACGGCTAAAGTACACGGGCGTGTACATGGCCGTGTATCCCCTGCCGGCCAGCTTGTTCTGTTTTCGCGTTTTTACGACACTTATCTAAACTACGTCGTTTTGGACTTGTTTTACACGAATTGTAACCCTAGTATAAAAGCTCCGAGGGTTTAGAACAATGAACAATATACATCTTTGAACATTAAACACTTTTGAGAGGCACCTCTCTTGGTTCATCAAGAACTAAATCGAACTTATCGGATTGATTTCTGTGGCGTTCATCCCGACTTATCAATCGGTCTTTCATCCCGATTGTGGCGTCTTCATTTTTATACCAAGGTTCTTGTCTCGCTTATAGACAACGGGTCGCGGTTTCCACTTTAGGTGTTTGGGCGTCTTAGGCAACGAATTTCCGAACATATTAGTATTGGGTTTCATCACGGGTTGGCGTGGCTCGTATCAAATACGTTCGGAAATTCATTACCTAAGACGCCCAAACGCCTAAAGTGGAAACCGTGACCCGTTGTCTATCAGCGAGACAAGAACCTTGGTATAATGTGAAGACGCCACAATTGGGATGAAAGACCGATTGATAAGTCGGGATGAACGCCATGGAAATCAATCCGATAAGTTCAAATTAGTTCTTGAAGAACCAAGAGAGGAGCTCTCAAAGATGTTTAATGTTCTAAGATGTATGTTCTCCTTTATTCTAAACCCTAGGAGCTTTATACTAAGGTTACAATTTGTAAAAATATAAGTCCAAAACGACGTCACTTCAATAAGTGCGTAAAATAACAAAACAACACAAAAGGCCGGCGTCGGGGAGATACACAGCCGTGTACACGACCGTGTACTTTGGCCGTGTACTTTTCTATGCAAATTCTGACAATATACACGACCATATACTTCTTGTCATGTATCTTTCTGTGGATTTGCTTGACTCCATACACGGCCATGCCTTTGGCCGTGTATATGACCGTGTATGATTCTGTGTAACCTTGAGATTCTTACACGGTCGTGCCTTGTAAATACTCGCCCTCTTCACCCCGTATCCGGTATAACTTGTACAAGAGTAAGGGTCTTCCCATGGTTTTTCCAATCCGTTCCAACTTCATGATTGCTCCAATCCTTTCCGGCTTCATGGACATCCTTTATCAACCCGTTAAGTGCTTCTTTGAGTCTTTTCGCTCGACTTCTTGTGATTGGTCCATGCGGCACTTCAAGAGGATCCACATTCCTTCTTCTGACTCGACTCTCATCAAGGATCTCATCAGACAGACTGAATGGATAATGCCCTAGTTGGCTTGTTATCTGAACTTGGCTCTAGTAGAAAAAATGCTCCATGAGCTAATAATCCCACAAATGCTTTGTGGTAATCAATATTGCTTGGGGAGTGATCTTAAACAATCTAACAACCTGGAGTAAGGTATCATCTAGAAAAGTGCTTTATAGGCTAACTAATTGATGATAGGAAATATCTCAGGGATTGTTTAGGAATGTGTTATTGTAAGTGAACTAATTGATAATAGGAAGCGTCCTGTAGGACTAGTGACCGTAAAGAGGAGATTGTTTATGGAAGTGCTCTTATGAGCAGGCTACCTGATAATAGAAAGCGTTTGGCTAGACTAGCGACTGTTGGAGAAGAAATGTTCCAAATGAGTGCTCTCATGAGCTAACTAATCAACGTTAGGAAGTGTCATATAAGACTAACAACCTTGGAGAAGGAAATTTCTGGAAAGGTGCCCTTACGAGCTGACTAATCGGTGATAGGAAGTGTCTCATGGGACTAACAACCTTAAAAGGGATGATCTAGAAAAGTGCTCTTATGAGCTAACTAATCGATGATAGTGTTGCGTCTCATTTAGACTTGCAACCATAAGGATTATCTAGAAAAGTACTCTGATGAGTTGACTAATCGATAAATTATCTAGAAAAGTTCTCCTATGAGCTAATTAATCAACAATTTTGAAGCATCTCTTTAGACTTGTAACCCTAAGAGAGGATATCTAGGAGAGTGCCCCATTGTGGGCTAACTTTAAGAAAGTATAACCAAGAAAGTGCTTCATTGTGGCCTGACCTTCGATTATTGTATCTGGGGAAGTGCCTCATTGTAGGCTGACTTACCAGTAGTGATCGTGGGGTAAATCTTATTAACCTAGCATTTCTGAAAATGTTTCCGATGAACTATTCAAATGATTGATAAGAGGTGTCTTTTAGACTGCCTAATTAGAAGATGTGATTCATGATTCATGATGATTATTTACCTTACATGTTTATCGGTTTATCACGAATAGCAACTAAACAACCAAACCTTCATGCTGGTTTGCTCCGTTTTTTGCTTATTCTTGCTTCAAAACAGGGCTGAGGGCCTTAATGCATTTTCTTTCTTGTGAGCATGGCTCTTTTGATTGTGGTGTTATCTTATTAATGCACCAGGTTTAATGCTAAAAAATAGGTGGAATTATATGACAAAATCTATCGAGATTTATTATCATTTCAATGTTCATTATTCATTGTGAGGCAATAGGAAATGTGTGTTTATGAAAGTTTGTTTGATGACAATTAGTCAAGATAAATGATCATTCAACGGCATTAACTTTGCTTGTAGAAGGAATGAAAACTCAACGAAATTTATACTGAATATTGGTACTCATGAACCTTAGCAAAACTTCAATTTTCTTGCCTAAGGATAGTATGTCTTAATAGCATCTATATTAAAGGGGTCTCTCAATTCTGGACCATCCATCTGAGTTAATATTAAAGCTCTTGACAACACCTTTTTTACAACATATGGACCCTCATAGTTTGGATTAACTTACCCCTTGAATCTTGAGCATTTAAGAGAACTTTCTTTAGCATTAGATCTCCTTCTTTAAAACATCGGGGTCTCATTTTCTTGTTAAATGCACAGGCCATTCTTTGTTGGCAGCACTAGTTGTCACATAACACAACAAGTCTTTTTTCTTCGATTAAATTCAACTGATCAAGCCTCTTCTTTACTTAGTCTGACTCATCTAACTACGCTTCTGATAGGGTAATGAAGGATGGTATTTTGACTTCAACTGGAAAAACTGCCTCAATTCCATATACCAGAGAATACAAGGTAACTCTAGTAGATGTTCGAATTAAGTTTCTGTAAGCCATAAGGGTGAATGGTAGCATCTTATGCCTATCTTTGTAAGTGATTGTCATCTTCTCAATAATTCTTTTGATGTTCTTGTTAGCCACTTCCATTGCCCGATTCATCTGAGGTCGGTAAGGAGTCGAATTTCTGTGGTTTATATAGAACTGTTGACCAGGATCTGTCATCAACTTGTTGTTGTGATTGGTGCCATTGTCGGTGATAATTGATTCAAGAACTCCATAGCGGGCTATTATGTCCCTCTTCAGGAATCGAACTATTACCCCTTTGGTGATGCTGGCATATGATGAAGCTTCTACCCATTTGGTGAAATAATCAATGGCTACTAGTATGAATCTGTGACCATTGGATGCCTTTGGAGTGATTGGCCCGATGATTTCAATTCCCTACATGGAGAAAGGCCATGGTCTAGACAATAAATGAAGTTCTTTAGGTGGGGCATTTATTCAGTTCGCATAGACTTGACACAAGTGATAGTACTTAACATATTTGATGCAGTCTGATTCCATTGTTAACCAATAGTAGCTTATTCTCATGATTTTTCGAGCCAGCATGTATCCATTCATGTGAGGTCCACATACTCCTTGATGCACTTCTTTCATCAGTTCACCTGCCTCTTTTGTGTCTACGCATCTTAGTAATGTTGTGTCAGGTGATCTTCTATAAACCACAGGCCCATTTAATAAGAAATGACTTGCTAACCTTCTACATGTTCTTTGGTCATTTTTGCTAGCCATTTGAGGGTATCTGCTTTCTTGGAGGAAAGTTTTGATTTCATAATACCAGGGCTTATCATCTTACGCTTTCTCGATTACCAAACAGTAGGCAGGTCAATTTTCAATTTCTATTTTCAATGGTTGGACTTTGGCTCCCCCTATTATCTGAATCATAGATGCTAGTGTAGTGAGGGCATTTGCAAATTGATTTTAAGTCCTTAGGATGCATGTGAAGGTGACTGCTTTGAATTCGTCAATCAACTCTATCAAATGTTGATGGTATGGTACCGATTTGGGGTCTTTAGTTTTGTATTCCCCTTGTGTTTGTAATATGATGAGTGAAGAATCTTCGTATACTTCTAATTCACGGATTTCCATGTGGCAAGCTATTTTTGAGGCCAAAGATGCATGCCTCATATTCTGTGATATTATTAGTATACAGAAATGCAAGTCTTGTTGCTGCAGGGAATTGTGTTCTTTTGGTGATAATAGTACTGCCCCAATCCCACAACCGAATACATTGGCAGCTCCATCAAAGAACATCTTCCATTTAGGCTTTGTTCTGTCCCGTAGTCTTCTATTGGTTCACCCTCCGCTGTTAATATATTTTCATCAGGGAATTAGGCTTGTGATTCTAGGAGATCTCCTTCAATTAGGTGTTCTACCAACTGGTTTTCTAGCGATTGCCCTTTTATTGAATTTTGATTTATATATGTGATATCAAATTCTAATAAGAGCATTTTCCATTTGGAGATTCTCTATAACAAAACGGGCTTCTCTACTAAGTACTTTAGGGGATCATGTCTTGTCAGCAACTCAGTGGGATAGTAAAGGGTGTACTGCCTCAACTGGTACATGACCCAAATCAAAGCACAACAAGTCCTTTCTATTTCTAAATACCTCTGTTCTCCATCCGAGAACTTCTTACTTAAATAGTATATGGAACGTTCCCTACCCTCTTTGTCTTTTTTCCTCAACACGCACCCCATGGATTTAGGGAGTATCATGAGGTATAAGAATAAGGGTTTTCCTTGTTTTAAGACTATTAAGACTAGGGGATTTGTGAAATAGTCTTTGATCGTTCTGAATGCTCTTTCGCATTCATCGCCCCATTCTACCGTTGCATTCTTTTTTAGTAGACGAAATAGTGGACAACACTTATACGTGAGTTATGAGATGACAAACCCTAACAGCTTGCCTGATGTGACCCCAAAAGTACACTTTTCAGGGTTTAATTTGAGTTGGAACTTTCTCAGTCGCGTGAACAATTTCCTTAAGATAATCGCATGGCTTTCTTCTCCCTTAAAATTGGCTATCATATCGTTGACCATGTCTCTCTGATAAGTTACTCCAATGTTCTTTAAACCAAAGGGCATAACTTTATAATAGAAAGTTCCATATGTTGTGATAAATTTTGTTTTAGTGTTATCCTCTTCAGCTATTTTTATCTGATTATATACTAAGAAACCATCTATAAATGAGAAGAGATGGTTCATTACGGTATTATCTACTAGGACGTCGATGTGAGGTAGAGGGAAATTATCTTTAGGCGTAGCTTGATTTAAGTCTCAGAAGTCTACATACACTCGCACTTTCCAATTCTTCTTTAGAACGGGGACTATATTTTCTACCCATTCCGAGTAGTCTAACACTTCAATGAACCCTACTTCCAGCAATTTCTTGACTTCCTCTTTAATCTTTAGTAAGTGTCAGGCTTAAATCTTCTCAACTTTTTTTCTTTTAGGTTTGACATCTTCTCTAGTGGGAAACCTGTGAACTGCTATTGACTGGTCAAGTCTTAGCATGTCGCCATACGACCAGGAAAATAAATCCACATATTCAGTTAACAACTTAGTTATTTCATGCTTTTGCTCATCACTCAAGTTAGCCCTAATTTTGAGGTTTTTGGGTCCTTCTATGCTTTCTAGATTAACCGTCTCCATTAGCTCGTCGATTGAGATTTTACATGGTTCATATTTTTGCCAACTTTCTTGTATTATTTCTTGGTCAAGGATGTCACTTCCAACGGTTGACCCAGCAATGTCGGAAACAATATCGATGTTTTCATTACTTACTTACACGAAATGTCTCTAACGTTCGATAGTGGGGAAAGTGAAGTGAGAACATATATATATATATAAGAGAAAGAAATAAAATGCAATTTATTGAATTTGAAGAATAATAATCACAATGAAAATCTGTTTAATAATTGGTCCCTATCCTTGAGCTGATCTAGTGCTATTAACAGGATAACAGAACCAATTGTTAAGAGCTGGATGCCGATTGGCTTATTCCTAACTCTTGTACGGTAGTTGCTCACATGAATGATGGTTGGAGGGGTGGAAAATGCATCTAGGTATCACTCAGCTTCTTTTGCCTTCTGCTTTTGATACCTCTTGCTTGTGCCTCTTCTTGGGATGTAGGAATGTAGCCTAATCCAAACGTCCTTTGCTGTCCCTCCTTAAACCGATGCCCTTCCTTGCTCATGATCATACTCACTTCATTGAACATTTGGAGCCCCAAGTCTTTAGGACTATCTTCCCTAATGTAGGGTATAGCGGTTTCTTTATAGATAGCATAGTCCTATTCTCCTAGTACGGTGATGATCTGTCCATTTGCTATGAACTTAACCTTCTGATGGAAGCTTGAGGGTATGGCTTCGGCAGTGTGTATCCATGGCTTTCCTAACAGTAGATTAAAAGACCTTAGAATGTCGAGGACTTGGAAGGAGATGTGGAACATTTGTGGAGCAATCTCCAATGGCAATCTGACTTCCCCTACTATTTCCCTCTTAGATCCATCGAAGGCCCTAACCATTGTCGAGCTTGGCTTGATGTTGCTTACATCGACTCCCAATAGGTCAAGGGTGGCTAAAGGGCACATGTTGAGAGAAGATCCATTGTCTATGAGTACTCTAAAAAGGATCGTGTCATTGCATTTTACCACTATAAATAGTGGTTTCGCGTGTTGGTCTCCATCTTCTCTCAGCTCTTTGGGAGAGAACGATATTTGATCCATGGTGAGATTAAATCTACCACATAACTCAATTTCTCTATTGTAATGCCTTTTGGTACCCTGATCTATTTGAGTACTCTAAAGAGTGCTTCCCAGTGAGGCTCAAATGTTGTGAGGAGGCCCATAAGTGATATTTAAGTTAGAACTTTATTAAGTTGTTCCATGATTTTGTATTCACTTGCCTTGATCATTTTTGTGAATGTAGGGAGCCCTTCTTCTTCTTCTTTCTCTAACACGATGCTAGGTTCTTTAGTTGAGGTCTTGTACTTCGGGTCATAAATTCTCCTAGAACAGGTGATTCCTCCTATGATGGGGGACTTTTCCTGATCGAGGGCCTGATAGTCAAATGGTGTCGCCTTATACCTTTTTGAGGGTATTGAGACATTGAATACATATTTCTTCTTCGGGATTTTCACCTTAGTAACTTATCCCTCATAACACTTTATGACTATCGACTTTGGGTCCGATTTGATCGTGTTTATAGCCTCATCTTTTTCCTTTGGTGGGTTGTCTTCTTTTTCAATTTGGGTCCCTATCCACTAGGCGGCCCATACTCGGTTGGGGTGTAGGAGTAATTTACTAGGTACTAAAACTTCCCATGTGATTCGCCTAAGGTACCGACTGTTGGGTCTCTGGTTAACTACCTCTTCTTGATTTGTGATTTAGGAGTTTTATCTAAGACTTAGCGCAGGCGACTTTCTTACTGCGCTGTTATCTTTGCCTATTTTGGGGACTCCTTTGATTTGGAGTCTAGCTCTTCAGATGTAATCATGTTAATGATAGGCTTGTTGTTGGGTAGTGGGATAGTGTTGACATTGGGTGTCAGTACATTGACAAAATCTAACTACACTATCCCTGCGTCAATCAGATCTTAGATTTTGTTTTAAAGCCTCCAACATTTATCTGTGGAATGCCCCTCTTATCCCATATGGTAATCACATTTGAGGTTCGGGTCAAAGTTTCTTAGCTTGTATTGATCATTGGGGATCTCAAAGCTGATCAAATTGTTCGCTTGTAATTGAGCAAAGACTTGGGGATCTCAAAGCTGAGCGGGATCAGTATTGGAGTGAATTGTCTTGTAACCCTAGTAGTCTAGGTTTGATTCATTGGTGACTACTAGGTTGAGGCATTCGCGGTCTGGAATGTCACACGGGACCCAACCCTGTTAACCTTACTGGAATTAACTGTGCTAACGGTAGATTCCTTGGCTTTATTACCTCCCACGGGCCTTGGAGATGATGCAACTCAAAGATGATCAATTGTTTGGAGTCTCCCTAATGTAATGGCATTCTCGATTCGGCACCCTGTTGCCACTACCTCTACAAAACTAGATGACGTCTAGCCCACCAAATGTGTGAAATAAGTTTTCTCTAGAGTGTTGACAAAGATGAATGTTAATTCTTTTTCTGAAATCGGGGTTGTTACCCTCGCAGCTTGAGCCCTCCAGTGCTGAGTGTACTCTTTGAAGGACTCGTTGTGTTTCTTTCGGAGACTTCCCAAATCCATTACCGAAGGGGCAACTTCAATGTTGAATTTGTATTGCTCGTAGAATGCCCAAGTGAATCTTTCCCAAGTGTTGACTTGACCGAAGTCCAAATGTGCATACTAAATGAGGGTGGGGCCGTAAGGCTATCTTGGAAGGTTTGGACCATGAGTTGGTTATATTAGGCATATTTACTTATCTTCCGCACATACAGCCTCATATGCATCTTAGGGCATCCAATGCCATCATATTTTTTAAACTCTGGGGTTTTGAACTTCTTTGCATAAATCTCTTCCCCATATACTGGTAGACTGGTGATTCCTACCTGCTCAAAGCTGTTAAGTCCTTCTAACATCTTCATCTTGTTAGTTAATTGTTGGAAAAGCTTTCTCTCCATCTCCTTTTACTTGTCATCCATTTCTGTTTTTAAGTCAACCGAGTTTGGGCCGAGGTTGACTCTTGGTTCTTACTCGAATGCTGGAATGAGGTGGGAGTTGATCTCCTCATACTCTAGAGGCTGATTCTCTACTACCTTTCCTTTTCTGGCTTCTGAATGTTCTACATGAGTTGGTTAGGTGGTGCAAAGGAGGCCAATGCTCTCAGTTAGGAGGTGGACATATGTAGCCAGTTGTTAGACCGTTTGTTCTAGGGATACAATCTTTGGGTCCAAGGCAGTATCAGCCATGGGGTTGTTGCGATTGTCACTGTTGTTGCCACTGTTTGCCATTTTGGTCTTGGAGCAGGTGTAGATTAGACTCCTTAGAGGGTTTAGTTGTTTGGGAGATATCTTTGATACCTGGATTCACATTTTTTAGTTTAATGTATGTATGTAAATATGATGCATGTATCACACAGATGCTTGAAAGAAAAAGGGGCCAACAATTGATTAATGATATAATACTAAAACTTTAATTTTATTGATATTGCAAATTTGGAGTTCGTTACTTTAAAAAACATAAAAAAGAAATGATACAATATTGGTCTATTTCCAAGTTTCTAGTCTTCTTCTTCTTTGGTTACGTAGGTGCAGGCTCTCCGCCAATGATGGCTTCCAACTCTCTGATTCTAGCTTGGGTCTTCTTTAGCTAAGCTTCCAAGGCTTTGTTCCTTTGGTCGGACTCTTTGAACCTACTTTTCTAGACATCCTTTTTGTAGTATGTAGCTTCAAAGTAGAATTCCATCTGGGCCCTAACTTGTTCCGTGTAGGCTTTTAGTTCTGGACCTACATCGTCTGGCACAGGTTGAGTGATATACGGGACTCGATACACCTTTTTTCTGGTTTGGTACAATTGGTAGATTACGAAGTCTCTTGTGGCTTGATGTTTGCCCACTTTACCATCTAGGTCTATATTGGGGCTCTCAATCTAGGCTTCCCATAAGGCTTTGACTTCCGCTAGCTTAGCAGTCTTCTCAACTACTAGCAGACTTGGATCTTGGTATTCAAATGTGATTCCCTCCAACGATGGCTTGTAAACTATGTCTTGAATAGTACTAAACTGGTAGATCACCGAGTTCAGATGATAACTTGTGCACCCACTGATACCGATCAATGGAACAACTTGAAAGTTCTTGCACGTTAGTGTAATCTTATCGTAGCAGCTCCATCTAGCAATCTAGAGGATGTCATTGGCATTGAAACCTTTAAGCACTTCTACCCAATAGTAGCTGGTAAGATCATCGGGTAGCTTCATCCTCTCTATGTAGGAATCCACGGGGTTTACCTACTGGGCTAAAGATTTTCAAACCATGTTCAAACCGAAACATTTGAGATGGCTCACAAACCATATCAGGATGAGGTTAATATTTTAGCGGAAAATTCCATGGCCTTTCTTCTTGACGAAATTTAGGTTCCGAATCTATTCAGCCAATAGAGCTAGGATATAGGACTTCCTTTCCAATAATTGAGCCACCAGCTCTGTAACTCTATAGTGGATATGAAAGATCCAAATGGGGAAGAGTATGGTTACAAATGCCGTTAAGATGAAAGTATAAACCCTTCTCTATTTATAACTATTGGGATCCCCGTATAAAATACCCTTCCTATTCCCATCATCATTCCTATCCATGAACTAGGCTTCCAACTAGTCCATTCGGAGGCAATATCCATTGCTGTTTCCTAGTGCCTGGTTGATCACTCTCTTGCGAACGCCTAGGAGTCTACTAAAAATGCTGGCTAGCCCAGCGTCTAGATCTAGCACATAAACCCCGTTGGCAAGTGATGGGGCTTGTAGAAGTTAGGTATATTCTTCTAGAGTTAGTGTAATCTCATGTGGGCCAATAAAGAAAGTCACAGGCTCGACTTCCCAAAGTTGTAAGATAGCCCAAATTAAAGGTAGGTTTATTTCCATCTTCATTATCTTTTCTTGAATGAAGACCTGTTCCTCAGGGTCATATAAAGTAAACCAATGTGGTCTAGTACCAATTTTGGATCCAAAGGATTACAAACCCGTATTTCCTTACGGAGGAGATGGTCGATTGTGGACTGGCTATTTATCATGATTACAATAGAAATTTCTAATTACAAATGAAATCTTTTACAAAGCATCATTGATTCTGTTACAGGTAAATGTATCTAAACTCCAAAAAATGAACAAAGGAATTATATCATTAATCATTTGCCAACCCATGACTTCATGTATGCCGATAGGTGGGTTCTAACAGGTCCCCAAGCTCTATAGCCTCCTGCATTCTCGAAGAAATGGATCTCAGGCTATATCGAAGCATTGGGTAGGGTAGCTTAATCAGCCTTAACCAGTGATCATATCACTTTGCTTGGAACTTACACAATGGTCCCTTGTCCTAGGGTCCTAAGACAGGCTAGGTCTGATCATATCTACTCACATGATTACATGCATGCAGACTCAACACTAGTAAAAATAAATAAACTGTAAACTTCATTAGATCCGTGAAAGGTTAGTATCAGTGATATCTCATAGTATAATAATTAAAAGACAATTGGAAATGGTGATTTCAGAAGGTTGAGGTAGTTAGCCAACTCACTCTCTCCAGTGGAGTCACCATTCTGTTGAGTCTAATTTTTTAAATTTTCATTATCTCCAGAATCCAATTCATATTAGATCCTATGCTCATCTAATATAAATCCTCGACTTAAACTAGGAAGTTTTTATTTGTTTGGAATCGCCACCCAATTGAAGTTGGGAAAAATTATTGAATTAGAACTAATTGAGTGGATTAGTTCTAATTTAGACAACTAGTCAATGAAATCTCCTCTTTTTATTTTTATAAATGAAAAAGAAGAAAGGAAAACCGAAGATTCTCGACTCGGGGGTTACCCTATTAAAACCCTAAAGTTACCACCTTATTCTTTTGAAATCTAGATCATGTTCTAACATCTCTTCATTATTATTTTATAAGACAAGAGCATATTTAAAAATGATAGAATAATTATACTGATAATGATTTGGAAAATGATTTTTTTTTATTTCTTTTTACATTTGCCCCATAAGGGTATCTACGTACCCGCTATTCAGGATCAAACAAGTTGTAGTTCGTTTTTTATGAAAAAGCTTTAATGGATTAGTTTAAGTTTTAATTGTGAAAACATACCTAGTTTACGTTCATTATCATTTTCAAGATTTTGAAAATAATCTAAGCCTAAGCTTTCTTGTTTTATTTTCTAAAACAATTTAATTTAAGGAAAACCAATTTTGGATTTATTTTTTAAAAAAGGATTTTTCTAAGTGATAAAACAATTCATTATTAGTTCATATTATTAATTTAACTAATTCTAATTTAATAACTTAATTGAATTTTTTTATTATTTATATATTAAACTACACATATCCATTTATTAAAATCCTAAAAAAAAACTAATTAAAATTCCAACATTTTTTTCATTCTTGGATTATAAATTTCTAATAAAATAACTATCTAAACAAAATTAAAAAAAAAATCAGAAAATCGACTTACTTGAATGTGGGTTGGATCGGGTCGGGTCGCATTGGTCGGAGGGTCCTCGTCAGCAACTTTTCGGTGGTTTTTGAGGGCGTTTGAAGGCGGCTTTCGAGCTTTTCGAGGGTGGATAATATAAATGTGGTGGTAGATTTCTTCATAAACACCTCCAGTTGGTAGTTCGAAGCTTGATCGGCTATTGCGACTAAGAAATCTCTGGCGAGCTTCAGCACCTCGTGTTTTCTATCTTTTTTTCTCTTCTAATGTGTGGTTTAGCTTCCCCACATCGTGCTTTATTTATAGCCACCATCAATCAAGTTGGATAAGCTCGGATTTCCTCTGATTAGCATGAATCAAATCTTCGGTTGAAATCTATCTCAGATTTGCTTTGATTTGTGTAAATATTTGATTTTGTTATGATTTGATTCAAATTAGATGATGTTTATCTTATTTCAATTAAAGATTCGTTGGATTTGTGTAAAAAATTGTATCAAAATGGCTGGATTTCGATTTTTCGGGGCCGACGAGCATTTCAAATGGTGGTTGAAGACGACCATGCGCTCGACGCGTACACTCCCTTCGTCCAATCAGATCCTAAGTAAATGAAAAAAATTGCACAACACAGATTTGCTTCCCCTGCGTTTTGAACCCTCGACTAAGCCCTCCCCACGTGCATTCAGGCCATGGTTCAGACCAGCTAGGCTAACCCAATTCTCGGTTTTTTTTAGGTGAATATTACACATAAGCGTGCCATTTTTTATTTATTTTATATTATTTTGAAATTCTAGAATTTTTAAAAAATATTTAACTCCTTTTATTATTATTTCTACTATTATTTTCCAAAATTGGGACATTTTTCCTATTTTTTTTATTTTTTTCTTTTATTTTCCCTTTATTTCTACTCAAGTAGAAAAAAATTGAAAAATGAAAAAAATTGTAAATTGAGCATTATGAATGATTAAGGGCAAAAATGGGGTGTTTACATGCCTAAATGTTTAAATTAAAGCACATGAAACCAATTGAAGAACCACTTCAACAAATCCCAAAAATGGCGTGAAGAATAATTTCCAAATGAACCTAAATTATATGAACAACTAGCTCTAATATCAAATTATGATGTGCTCAATAGAATTAAGCACATAACACTAGAACAAATGGAATAAACCAATCACAAAGACTACTAAAATGGCATGAATCCCTTCAGTAAAAGGCTTCCACACAAATGAAAAATTCCAATAGCAATTGAATAATCACAATAACAACAAAATTTAGGATTTAATTCCACTAAGATTGAATGAAATCCAATAATAGAAAAGAATCCTAAAATGGCATGATAACAAGAACAAATAAGAACAATCTAATCACAACTAGATATGACATACTAGTGTGAATTGGAATTAACTTAGGGAATTGATATTTCTCACAAATCCTTATGTTGCCACTTGCCACAATCCTTAAAGAATTGATAAGAGTCTTATGAAATTTAAAGCATGGAACCTTAATTCTTACGTGAAAGAGGCAGCAATTTTTTTGTCACTCAACTATCCTCTACAAACCCTACTTAAGCAGGTATTTATACTTACTCCACTTAGGGTAAAAATGGAAAAATAATTACGTCTATGCCACTAGTGTGGCCGATCCTAAATCTAACAAATACAACCAAATAAAATGTCCCAAAATGATTACTAAGTATCCAGTTCAAAGATAAAAATAACAAGTACAAAAATACTCTTCAACGAGCCAATTCTTCAATTGAATTCATTAGTCTAGCTCATCTTCGATTTAGGTCGGTCCATGAATAACCCACAAGCTGAGTCTTAGTGAGTTTGCCCATCACCCGATAAAACCCAACAAATATGCTTGTTGGAATACACAACACATAAGTAATAGAAAAGAGGATAATATACAAATAATTCCAAGGTCGGTTTGTTTAAAGAGGTCCCTCATCGCTAAGATTTGAAATCCTTTGGCTCTTGCCCTAATGATAGGTCTTGTAGGATTTTGATTCCTATCACGACATCCTGATATACTCTAAAAGTACTGAGGCACACGAAGAGCACTTAAGACTAGTATTAAGTAGGCTACAAGATGAGAAGTTGTATGCCAAATTTAGTAAATGTGAATTTTGGCTAGAACAAATAGTTTTCTTGGGTCATGTGATTAATAGGGATGGTATAATGTAGACCCATAAAAGGTGAGAGCAATAGTAGACTGGCAAAGACTAAAGATAGTTACAAAGGTAAGAAGCTTCCTAGGTCTAGCAGGCTACTACAAGAGATTTGTAGAAGGGTTTTCCAAATTAGCAACTGCTCTCACCAGACTGACAAAGAAGAATGTGAAATTTGAATCGGATGACAGATGTGAAGTCAATTTTCAGGTGGTCAAAGAAAAACTGGTGTTAGGACCAGTTTTGACCTTACCCAAGAGTGGAGAAGAGTTTACAATGTATAGCGATGCCTCGGTTCAAGGGTTGGGGTATATATTAATGCAAGGTAGGTAGGTAATAGCCTATGCATCTCAACAATTGAAGCCATATGAAAAGAACTACCCAACTCACGGCTTGGAATTGGCAACTGTAGTGTTAGCTTTGAAACTATGGAGACACTACTTATATGGAGAAAAGTGCAAAATCTTCACTAACCATAGAAGCTTAAAGTACATATTTATGTAGAAAAAGTTGAACATGAGACTGAGGAGATGGCTAGAGTTAATCATAGATTACGATTTGGAAATACAATACCATCTAGAAAAAGCCAATGTGGTGGTAGATGCCTTTAGTAGAAAGAAACAGGGTAATATAGCCACTCTCATCACTTCATAGAAAGAGTTATTAGAAGACATACGCAAAATGGAGCCAAAAGTCTTAACATAAGTGGGAGCTACTTTAAGGATTCAACCAACCATTGTGGACTGAATTAAATCGGGTTAGATGGAAGATAAAGACATTCAAGAGCTCAAGAGGAGAATGGAACAAGCTAAGGCACCGGAATTCAACTTTGATGTTAAAGGGACCTTGAGGTACAAAACGAAACTATGTGTGCTGAAGGATGTAAAATTGAAGAGAGAGATAGTGAAAGAGGCACATCATTCTGCTTACACAATACATCCTAGGAGTACCAAAATGTACAAAGATGTGAAGAGCTGTTATTGGTGGAGAAACGTGAAAAGAGAAATAGTAGAATATGTAGCCAAATACCTAACATGCCAGTAGATCAGAATAGAACATAGGAGACCAGTGGGAGAATTACAACCTCTTCCAACACCGGAGTAAAAATGGGAGCATGTGACAATGGATTTTGTTATAGCCCTCCTAAATACTAGAGAGAAGCAGGATTTAGTTTGTGTCATAGTGGATATGATGAAAGCCATCATGGGAGTCAAGCTAGAAGGTGGAATGTGGATCCTCTTGAAGTGCCACCTGGACCGATCATAAGAACTCGAGTGAAACGATTCAAGGAAGCACTTAACGGGCTGATAAAGGATATCCAACAAGCCGGAAAAGATTGGAGCAACCATGAGAATGAACTTGCATTTGTACAAGTCATTCAAGGATATCAAAGCATAGCAGGTTAAAGCTACTAGCCTTGACAACGCTGGCTTAAATGCTACCGGCCTTAAACCGGCGTTGCAATTAGAGCGTGACAAAGGGACTATGCCGTCCACTACGCCGCCAACATATATACCCGGCGTACATCCTACGCTGCCTACTATGCCACCGGTGTACATTGCCTGTTTGTTATTTTTCCGCAACTTTATTATGTTATATCATTTTGAGCTTTTTCCTTGAGCTATAAACCCTATTAATAGCTGCTAGAGTTGGAAAACAGAACATAGAACTTACATACAACATTGATTAATACAATTTGAGAGTATTCCTCTCTTGGTTCTCTAAAGAACTTCTCTTGAACTTATCGGATCTCTTCCGTGGTGTTCAAATCCGACTTATCAATCAGTCTTTCAGCCCGATTATGGCGTCAATAGAATATACCAAGGTTCTTACCTCATCTATAGGCAATGAGTCGCAGTTTCCACTTTGATTATTTGGCATCTTGGGTTGCAATTCCAAACGTATTGGTATAGGGTTTCGTTACACGTGGGCGTAGTTCGTATCAGTTTGGTATTAGAGCCTAGGTTTGTTAAACATCAATTCGGTTTGAGAAAGGTAACATCAAAACTCTAACTCCAATCGTTTATATCAATCATTCATATCAAGTTTCGTATTACCATCGCTTCATACTTAAGTCCATAGTGTCAATTGTCTCTTGAGTAGTGTAGTTTCATTCTATCAATCTTGTTAAAAAAAAAAAAAAGAGAGAGAGAAGAACGAAAACAAAAACAAAAAAAAAAGAAAGAAAAAGGAAAATTCAAGCCCAGAAAGTTTGTTCTTGAATTCTACGGAAGAATTTGGTGTAGTTTGGATTAGTTCCAAGAGAATTGAGGAGAGGGATTGGTGAGTTGATATCATATCTGTTTGTGAGAATACACGAGTGATTGTAGGATATCCTTCTTGAGTGAAACACCTGAGGGAGCGAATTGTGAGGTTTAATTCTATATATTTGTGTTAGTACTAACCTGTTATTATAGGAACTATGTCGAGGAAAAATTCTCCTGAAGGTGAGAGGGGGAGGTTTGATGCTAGGTTAGTGATTGAGGCGTTGGGGAGTGACATGAAGAGAATGTTTCAGGAAGGAATGGAACAAATTCATGAAACGGTGGAGCAGAAACTAGAGCAATCTAAAAACGTTTTTCAAGGGCATAAGAGGGAGAGTTGTTCTAAAAGAGGACAAAGGGGTGGAGATGAAAATTCTGATAATGAGTTTGATGAACCTTCTATCGGGAGTTATAGAGGTTATGGTGGTAGGAATAGAGGAACTAGGGATTGGGAAGATAGAGGAGATAGGAATAGAGATGATAATCAATTGAGTAGTATAAAGATGAAGATTCCTCCTTTCCAAGGGAAGAATGATCTCGAGGTATACTTAGAATGGGAGAAGACAGTAGAGATGGTGTTTGATTGTCACAATTATAGTGGGAGAAAGAAAGTGAAGCTTGTTGCCATTGAATTTTCAGATTATGCCATAGTGTGGTGAGATCAACTGATGTTGAATAGGAGAACGAATGGCGAACCACCCATTGAGTCTTGGGAAGAGATGAAGAGGGTGATGAAGAAGCGGTTTGTTCCTACTTATTACTATTGTGAATTGCACAACAAATTGCAAACTCTTAAGCAGGGAAGCCGAAGTGTGGATGAGTATTTCAAGGAGATGGAGGTTACTATGATTAGAGCAAATGTTGAGGAGGATAGAGAGGCTACCATGGCTAGGTTTCTTGCTGGGTTAAATAGAGATTCAAAATGTAGTAGAATTACAGCATTATGTGGAATTGGAAGATATGGTTCACATGGCTATAAAGGTTGAGAACCAACATAGGAGGAAAGGTAGTAGTACTGTACGGTTTCAATAGGGTGCTGGTTCATCTACTTGGAAGACTAACCATTGGAGGAAGGAAGAAAAGTCTTTACCCACCAAGCCAAAAGGAGAGCAGAAGCAAGGGGGGTCTACTCTTGGTAATCAAGGTAAACCTGATTCTTCTACTCCTAGAAATCATGACATTAAATGTTTTAAATGCTAAGGCAGAGGCCATATTGCTAGTCAATGTCCGAATAGGCACGTTATGATTTTACGCGATGATGGTAAGTATGAGACTAAGGGGGATAGTGAAGATGATGATATGCCTCCATTGGAGGATGTTAGTGATAACGAGGAGCCTACAGCAGGGAAGTTTGTGGCAGTAGTGAAGCGGGCTTTGAATGTGCAGGTGAAGAAAGAAGAGGAGATGCAACGAGAGAATATCTTTCATACTAGATGTTATCTAGGTGACCATATTTGTAGTTTGATCATTGATGGGGGGAGTTGCACTAATGTAGTGAGTACTTTCATTGTTGAGAGGTTGGGGCTCAAGACCACTAAACACCTTAGCCTATATAAATTGCAGTGGTTGAATGATAGTGGCGAGTCTAAGGTGAGTAAGCAAGCCTTAATTGCTTTTTGCATCGGTAGGTATGACGATGAGGTGTTATGCGATGTAGTGCCGATGCAAGCTTGCCATGTGTTGTTAGGGATGCCATGGTAGTTTGATAGGAAGGTTGTTTATGATGGCTTTTCTAACAAGTATGCACTTGTTCACCATGGCAAAAGCTATAATCTTAAACCCTTAACACCTAAACAGGTGTATGAGGATCAGTTGTAGCTACAGCAATCTTTTGCAAAATATAAGGTAAGTGAAAAGCAGAGGGAGATTAAGAGAGCAAAAGACATAGAAAAAGAAAAGGAACACAAAAGTCAATATCAAAAGGAAAAAGAGAGGAAGGCTGGAAAGAGTGTGAGAGGCTAAGTTGAGGGGGGATCAACTTTGGTGGTGAGTGAAAAAGAGAGTGCAGCCTTGCAAAAGGAAAGTTATGTGGCAAAAGCGAGTGTAGTGAGGAGAGCGCTAGTAATGAAGCAACCCATGTTGTTGCTGGTTTTTAAAGAAACTTATTTGAATACTAACGAACTTCTTAACTTTTTGCCTAGTGTGGTTGTGTCTATTATGCTGGACTTTGAAGATGTCTTTCCTAAGGAGATTCCAAAAGGGTTACCACCTATTTGTGGTATTGAGCACTAGATTGACCTTGTACCTGGAGCATCCATTCCAAACAAGCCAGCTTATAGGAGTAATCCAGAGGAGACAAAGGAACTTCAAAAGTAGGTTAATGACTTGATGGAGAAGGGGTACGTGAGAGAAAGCATGAGCCCATGTGCAGTGCTTGTGATTTTAGTGCCTAAGAAGGATGGGTCATGGAGAATGTGTGTTGATTGCTGAGCCATCAACAACATCATGGTAAAGTATTGTCATCCCATTCCTCACTTAGATGATATGTTAGATGAGTTACATGGGTCTAGTGTCTTTTCCAAAATTGATTTGAAAAGTGGATATCACCAAATTAGAATGAAAGAAGGTGATGAATGGAAAACCGCATTTAAGAGAAAATATAGATTATATGAGTGGTTAATAATGCCTTTCGGTTTAACTAACGCACCTAGTACTTTCATGAGACTTATGAACCATGTTTTGAGGACTTTTATTGGCAAATTTGTGGTAGTTTATTTTGATGATATCCTCATTTACAGCAAGAGTTTGGAAGACCATATCATTCATTTGAGGGCTGTTTTGGAAGTGCTTCGAAATGAGCAATTATATGCTAACCTCAAAAAGTGTACTTTTTGCACAGACAAACTTGTGTTTCTTAGTTTTATTGTTAGTGCACAGGGAATACAGGTTGATGAAGAGAAGATTCGTGCAATTCAAGAATGGCCTAGTCCAACTAATGTAAGTAATGTTTAGAGTTTCCATGGACTAGCGAGCTTTTATAGGAGGTTTGTGAAGGATTTCAGCACTATTGCAGCACCACTTACTAAGGTAATCAAGAAGAACGTGGGGTTCAGTTGGGGAGAGCAACAAGAGAAGGCCTTTCAGATGCTTAAAAATAAGTTGACTCATGCGCCACTACTTGCTTTTCCTGATTTATGTAAAACTTTTGAGATTGAGTGTGATGCTTCAAGAATAGGTATTGGAGCAGTTCTCATGCAAGAGAGGAGACCAATTGCATTCTTTAGTGAGAAGCTAAGTGGGGCAACCTTGAACTACCCTACTTATGACAAGGAGTTATATGCATTGGTTCGAGCTTTGGAGACTTGGCAACACTATCTTTGGCCAAAAGAGTTTGTGATCCACATTGATCATGAATCCTTGAAGTATTTGAAGGGACAACATAAGTTGAACAAAAGGCATGCTCGTTAGGTGGAGTTTATCGAAACATTTCCCTATGTCATCCACTACAAGCAAGGTAAAGAAAATGTTGTTGCTGACGCACTTTCTAGAAGGTGTGCTCTTATCTCTACTCTTAGTTCTAGACTGCTTGTTTTGAGCATATTAAAGAATTGTATGCTGCTAACCGAGAATTTTGTGAAGAGTATGTTCGCTGTGAGAAGAGTGGTTATGGTAAATTTTATAAGCATGAGGGATTCTTGTTTAGGGAGAATAAACTTCGCATTCCCAATTGTTCTTTAAGAGAGTTATTAATGAGGGAGTCTCATGGAGGAGGATTAATGGGGCATTTTCGAGTAGCTAAAACCTTAGGGGTTTTGCAGGAACACTTTTATTGGCCTCACATGAAATGAGATGTTGAGAGGATTTGTGAGCGATGTGTCACTTGTAAGCAAGAAAAATCTAGGGTCCAACCTCATGGACTTTATACCCCACTTCCAATTCCTCATGAGCCTTGGGTAGACATTTCAATGGATTTTGTGTTAGGATTACCCAGGTCTAAGTATGGTAGGGACTCTATTTTGTAGTCGTAGATAGGTTTTCTAAGATAGCACATTTCATTCCTTGCCACAAAACAGACGATGCTTGCCATATTGCTAATTTGTTCTTTAGGGAAGTTCTGAGATTGCATGGTATGCCTAAAGCAATCGTATCGGATCGGGATGCTAAGTTCTTGAGCTACTTTCAAAAGACCCAATGGGCTAAGTTAGGAACTAAGTTATTGTTCTCTACTACTTGTCATCCACAGACTGATGGTCAAACTAAGGTAGTAAATTAAACTTTATCTACTTTGTTAAGGGCCGTCATTAAAAGAACAATAAAAGTTAGGAAGATTGTTTGCCGCATGTTGAATTTGCTTATAATCGCACAATGCATTCTGCTACTAAGTTTACTCCTTTTGAAATTGTATATGGTTTTAATCCACTAACTCCTTTGGATTTATCACCTCTTCCTATTTCTGAGTATGTTAATCTAGATGGTCAGAAGAAAGCGGAATTTGTTAAACAGCTCTGTGAGAAGGCAAGGCTCAACATTGAGCGGAGGACAGAACAGTATGTGAAACAAGCCAACAAGGGTCGTCGACAAGCTGTCTTTGAACCTGGAGACTGGGTTTGGGTTCACATGCGCAAAGAGTGGTTTCCTGCGCAGCGTCGATCTAAATTACTTCCTAAAGGCAATGGACCATTTCAAATTCTTGAGCGCATCAACGATAATGCCTAAAAGTTAGATTTTCCAGGTGGGTATTAAGTAAGTGCTACTTTTAACGTTACCGATCTGAGTCCTTTTGATGTAGGCGATGATTTGAGGACAAATCCTTTTCAAGAGGAGGGGAATGATGAAAGCCATGATGGGAGTCAAGCTAGAAGGTGGAATGTGGATCCTCTTGAAGTGTCACCTAGACCGATCACAAGAACTCGAGCGAAACGATTCAAGGAAGCACTTAACGGGCTGATAAAGGATATCCAAGAAGCCGGAAAAGATTGGAGCAACCATGAGAATAAACTTGCATTTGTACAAGTCATTCAAGGAGGTCAAAGTTGCTAGCCTTGATAACGCTGGCTTAAACGCTGCCGGCCTTGAACCGGCGTTGCAATTAGAGCATGACAGAGGGACTACGCCATCCACTACGCCGCCGGTGTATATACCCGGCGTTCATCCTACTCCAGCTACTACGCCGCCTACTATACCGCCGGCGTACATTGTCTGTTTGTTATTTTTCCGCAACTTTATTATGTTATGTCATTTTGGGCTTTTTCCTTACGAGCTGTAAACCTTATTAATAGCTGCTAGGGTTGGAAAACAGAACATAGAACTTACATACAACATTGATTAATACAATTTGAGAGTAGTCCTCTCTTGGTTCTCCAAAGAACTTCTCTTGAACTTATCGGATCTCTTTCGTGGCGTTCAAATCTGACTTATCAATCGGTCTTTCATCCTGATTGTAGCGTCAACAGAATATACCAAGGTTCTTGCCTCATCTATAAGCAACGGGTCACGGTTTCCACTTCGATTAGTTGGCATCTTGGGTTGCAATTCCAAACGTATTGGTATAGGGCTTCGTCACACGTGGGCTTAGTTCGTATCAGGATAGATTGACTAAGTCTGCTCATTTTATACCAATTAGAGTAGGATATAAATTGGGGAAACTGGCTTGGATATATATATAAGAGATAGTCAGATTACATGGAGTGCCAATGATAATCACTTCTAATAAGACACTAGGTTTATGAGTAGATTTTGGAGCAGCCTTCACAAAGCATTGGGCACCAAGCTGCAATTTAGTATAACAATCCACCTACAAATAGATGGTCAGTTTGAAAGGACTATATAAATACTGGAAGATTTACTCAAAGCGTGCACACTGGATTTTGGAGGAAATTGGAATGAGCATATACCTCTAGTAGAGTTTGCCTATAATAATAGTTACGAGGTAACTATTCAAATGGCACCATATGAAGCTCTTTATGGGAGAAGGTGTAGATCTCCACTACATTGGGATGAAGTGGGAGAAAGATAGATGATGGGGCCAGAGTTAGTGCAAGAAGCAGTTGACAAGGTAAAATTATTCAGACAGATAATACAGATAGCCTAGTCTCGGTAAAAGAGCTATGTAGACAAGAGAAGGCATCCTTTAGAATTCCAAGTGGAAGATAAGGTATTATTTAGGATTTCTCCAACAAAAGGAGTGATCAGATTCAGGTTGAGGGGAAAGCTAAATTCGAGGTATATAGGCCCATTTGAGATGGTGGAGAGAATAGGCACAGTGGTTTACAGATTAGCCCTTCCATAGAATTTAGCCGAGATACATGATGTATTCCACGTATCCATGTTGAGGAAATACATATCTAACCCGGATCGGATAGTGGCCATAGAACCATTGAATGTGTAGCCAAATCTGACATCTTTGGAAAGGCTAATCAAGATTTTGGACACTAAAGAATGGGTGCTAAGATAAAAAAACAATTCCTTATGTTAAAGTGCAATGGACAAACCAAACAAAAAGGGAAGCGACATGGGAGTTAGAAGAAGAAAGGAAGAGAAAGCATCCAGAACTCTTTCCTAATACAGGTAACTTCCAAGGACGAAAGTTTTAATAAGGGGAGGAGAATGTAATATACATTTTTTTTTATCTTTGATCTTATATAAATATATATAGATATATAAACATAATAAATGGCAATATTGTAAATAGGACAATGGGATAAGGGTAAATTCAACTTTTCCTGGTCGAACTATAAAAACAAAATAACCTAGGGTGTTTCTTCTTTTTTTGCACTTGGACACTTTATAGCCATATAATGAGAGAGAAGGAGAAGAAACCCTACAAAGGAACTTAAGGCGAGAGGACACCGGAGAGGTCTAATTCCAAAGAAATCGAGGTAAGGATGTTGTAAGAAATTTAAATTAGGATTATGGGATTTAGAATTTATGCGGATAGCTTACTTATGCAAAATACAAAGTTTACACAAGGACGATAGGAGAATGAGAATCGACGAATCCGAGATTTGCAATTTGTGAAATTGAAGTGAGTAATCTAATATGTATAATTTATTTATAATTATGAATTTTAGAGATATTATTAAGCTTAGGAATGGAAAGGATTAGGCTTAGGAGGAATTGGAGTAAGAGAATGAGGGTTGGTGGAGATCGTCGAGGGTAACACGACCTCTTAACACGGTCGTGTTTCGACTATGTTGAAATAGAAGGGTATACTAAGAGATACACAGCCTCCTAACACGTTCGTGTTTCGACTGTATTAAATTGGAAAAGTGCACCGAGAGATACGCGACCACCCAACATGGTCGTGTTTTGACCGTGATAAGCAAAGGAAACATGACTTCGCAATACGGTCATGTTTAGACCGTGTTTAAACTTAGTTTTTCATTGAGAAATACACGACCCCTAACATAGTCGTGCTTTAGCCTATGTTGAGCAACACGGTACCCAACATAACCATGTTAAATAAAGTATAAGATAATTATATGTTCTTTTAACTTTGATTTAAACTAATTTCCACGTAACCTAGATAACTAATAAGGCCTTAGAGAAATTAAATGAATAGGATTAAGGAGATTAAGAATGATATTGATTTTAAATTGAATACGAAGAAGAGCATGTTAATGTGTACAGATTTCTAATTTAGTTAAGTCTAAGACCGGGAAGTGCTTAAGGTTAGGATCCAAGGTACGTGTAACTTGTGTATTGTTCTATGTTTGATTACGTTAGTACATGTTTTTGAAATTGATTAAGTGAACGATTTGGTTTAAGTGCTTAAGTGATATGTTATATGTGCTTGGCTCTGCTTAGGGGCCCGTAGTGGAAGATCCATAGGGAGCAACCCAATGGTCCTTGTGTGACGTTGTCCCTAGTGGAGTCATGCTTGGAAATGATTTGGGCTGGATGTTGTTCAACTGTTTAAGTGTACATTAGTGTGGAGCCTATAGTGGCAATTTCCATCACCAAGTTCAAGTGGTTAAGTGTACATAGGTGTGAGGCCCATAGTAGCAGTTCCCATCACAAAGTTTAAGTGTTTAAGTAGACATGGGTGTGGGGCAAATTGAACCAAGAAATGATTCAATTTGTTAAGTATGTTAAGGGGGTCATCAGTACCCTATTGTTTGCTTGTGGACTAAAATCATATTATGAAATGATTGTCTATGTTTAAGTTATGTATGATGTGTATGATACTCGTTTATGTTTGTCATGTGTATGTGTTTTTATTATACATACTGGGCATTAGCTCACCCTTCAAGGAATCATTTTTAGATGCAGGTGTTGACAAAGATGAGAACCTACAAGATGACTTGGGTTTAGCTGAACCATAGAAAGAAGAAGATGAAGAGTACCATTATTATTATGGTGATTAAGTTTTAGGAAAAATGATGATCTTTAACTATAATAGACAGTATCTATTGAGAATTGTTGTTTTTGGTGTTTAAAGACTTCCACTGCATTAGATATTTGATAGGGTTTAAGTTATTATTTGAAATTAAGAGATATTTGAAATGTTTTTATTATAGGAGTTACAGGTTAAAATGTATCGGATTTGTTTCAGAGCCTTAACGTGTTCTCATCAGATAAAGACATGTGACAGGCAGTAGCACGGCTCGGGTTTTGAGACATTAGATATATACAAAACGTTGTTGGCTACCGGTCCCTTTCTCCCATTGTGTGTGCGTGTGGGAAGTTTTTTTTTTTTTTTCTCTCCTTAAAGCTACAGTGGATAAGCATATATATGTATATATATAAATAGTACTTGTGATTGTAGGTTCTCTTTTTCTTCTCCTATGACCATGCGTGTGTGAAACCTCCCTTGCTGCCTATAGTAATAAGATACATATATGTATATATGTTTGGATCACTTGTGCTTGCTGGATGCCTCCGTAGACTGCTGGAACGTCCCCCTGCGCAAATGTGTGTGAAACCTCCCTTGTTGCCTACAATAACAAGATACATATATGTATATATGTTTGGAGTACTTGTGTTGCTGGATGCCTCTGTGGTGCATGTGTGTATGGAAAAATTTTCTTTTGTGCTGACTATAGCAAATGACCTTATATATATACATATACATATATATATGCGTGGAATGTGGCATTGTTTTCTTTCCTTCCATTTTGTTAGCTATTGTATACATAAATATATATGTATATGCTAAGGATATTGCTGGAAAATGGGAAGAAGGGAAGCCTCTTGTGTCTTGTGTAGGTTACAAATAGATATGTATATGTACATGATATTTGGAGGTTAGAAACATTATGTGTACATGTTGTATGTGCACTTTGTTAGATTGGAAGGCTAGTAGGGAATGTTGTATATGTATATGTTTATATGTGGTATGATGAAAGTGGAAATGGAAGTCTAACTTGAGAATGTGGGCTATAAGATGAAATGGAGTTGGGAGTTGGGATTATATTGATGTTAGTTTTCTTGTGAGCTCTTGTGTTGGGGAATTGGAAGGAGGGTGGAAATCCATGAATGAGGATGCGAGAAAGGAATATATCATGGCATGTGTGTTGTTGCGGGTTGTGGAGGATGATGTGGAGAACATAGACCTATGACGACATGGAAAAAAGGCTCGAAGTGAAGGCTAGAAAAGGAGAAATCCAATAAGCCGATCCAAATCATATATATAAATGTACATTACAAATTGTGGGGGAGGAATTAAGTCTCCAATAACGTAAGTCCTTACACATGTATATACATATGTCATATGTAAGTGAGAGGGAAGAATAAGATGTTGCAAATGATATAAGCCATAGTTATATAGGTTATATAAGGGTAAGGGAGGAAGGTATTCTTACATGACCATAAACAATACATACATATACATATGTCACATATATAGCTAAAATAGATATGGGAATTTAACTCGACCTCCATAGACTATAGGTATATATGTAAATATCCAAGGATAGGACATATAATTATAACTATGAATGCAAGTTATATAAATGAGAGAGGAAAGGGATTTGTAATGAATGTAGTTGAAGTAGAACTCCATTGCTTAATGATTTCTTGCTTTAATCATATGGATGTCGTTCCCTCATAGATGTTATGAATGTGCCTTGCTTCTTGAAATGATTGAGTGCGTTATGAATAGGATGTTGCAATTGATGCTTGCATATGTGCTTAACCTTGGATGATCACCCTAAGACCTTAACTAATTATTAGACCTAATTAAGAACCTGGCATGCATTGCACGAACATTGCACCGTTCAAGGCCATCGCAGCTACAGGACACACCAGAAGTAATCAAATGATTATTGTTCTGCTAAGTGCAAACTAAGTGACTAGGAGATTGTCGCGCCTTGACAATTCCGACTACGGCTTGTCTCTTAAGGATGTGTAAATTCTCGGTGTATAAGGGACACCTGAGCTTAGATCACTAAAGTTAAGACATAGTCATAATAAAGTCATAAGAGTAATTAAATTGGGTGCACGACCCAGGCTCTGATGGTGGCTTCGAAATCCCTAACCTAAGGTTAAGGGGGTATAAAACCTAGACTTCATGTCGGTTATTGGAAGACCACGTGAGATGCTACATTCATATGATTGTTCATGCATAGCATTTGTTTTGATAACTTGTTTGAAATTGTTTGTATTTGTTACAACACTGAAACATTACACCCTATCTCACTAAGCTTTTAGCTTACCTTCCTATAGATTTTGCCTTGCGGGTCGAGACTACGAAAATTTCCTTATGAAGCGGCAAACTAAGGTAAGTACTTGTGGCATAACTAAGGGTAAGCTTCATGGGAAGGAATTGCGAGGACTAGATTGGTGTAGATATTGCTAGACTTGACTTCATAATAGCTGTAAATGCCTGTAGGTGATCTAAGAGGATCATGGGTGTACCTGTGGTTGTGTAATGGGACCTATTAGAGAGTTTGTGACAATATAATTATTGATTGCTTTTGTTGAGCAGGGAATATTATTATTGTGATTAACAGGCACGATGCTTGAGATGAGACACTTCGTAGTTGCTTAACTAGGGTTAGACGATTGTGCCAGGTTGTCACGTGGAGTACCTAGAGTGGGGTGCGACAACATGGGCGTATTTTTGTCTGGATACTGAGTGTGTTTTTGAAGTGGAGGGACATGGGCATATATATAGTTGTGTCTCATACTTGTGTACCTTACTACTCGATTTGTAATTTCTAACATGGTAGTGTAATTCTTAATTATGACCCAAATTTCTTTTACTTGGGGGAAAAAGAATTGAGTACAAACATTGTGGCATAATTAATAAAGAGAAAAAGGAAGTTTGCATTACAGCAATTATATTTGTATAATACCTAACAAAGATAAAAGATATTGAGCATTTTTTCCTTTTTTTTTTTTCTGTGGTGATTGTTAGTATTAGGCATTAGAATATGACAGAAAAGTTGGAGCGCCATTCGATTATCTGGCTTGATTTTGGCGGGGGGGAAAGATGCGCCGTAGCCTTACTGCTATTGCTTTCGTTACTTTTGACAAGAGTGGATCATATTATTTTGTATGACAACCCCAACGTGACCGTGGTGAACTCTCGTACCATTCACATAAGCCTGACGAGCTCCGTTTTTCCCCCACCAACCATCCAGCTATATCCATCTGGCTGTATCAACGTCATGCAACCAAAAAAAAAAAAAAAATGAAAATCCAGTAAAATCTCGTCATCAAGCAGGAAAAAAATGGAACTACCTTGCAAGTCAATCGGCGTGAATTCCCCTGTCATGAAAATCTCAATACCTATTTATGAGTTTATGACGTTTATTTTTTGTCTTTCGGCTGACGATAAAACAAGATTTGACTCTTTGAGAATCTTTCTTCCGATGGTTTTTATTGTATTCGATATGAAATCGACCAATCCATGTACATTAATAGCGTTCCCATCACCCGGTAAAGAGACACCGCCATATTTTGTACAGGACATTGTCGAGGAAGCTATAGGTAGTGTAAAGCACAAAATATACGAAGGGAAAGCAAAGTAATAGATACTTGCTGTTTTTCCCATGAAAGTTTGGATACAACCATGAACAAAATGAAAGCCCAAGCTAAAGAGGTGATAGACGAGATCTAAATATATCGCTTCGCCTTTGGACACTGCTTATTGCGATGAGTGGTGATTAGTGGAGCAAATAAAAAAATATTTAAACGTAATATTTTCGTTCACAATTTCTTTATAGTGCCTTATAAACCCTTTGTAATGAATTGCTATGTGTTCATTTTTCAAGTTAGATTATCATCTCATCAAACCTAAAATTGCAAAATCCACTGTTGTTTTTTCTTTTTCTTTTCAATATGAGGGCAACTAGGGTATTGTTAGAAGAATTTACAATAAAGTGACATTCACATTTTAAAATTGAGTACACATAGGACAGAAAAGCAAATACATACAAAATGTGAAGAAATTATTTTATAAACTCAAATTAGCTGCTTCCACGTATTGTGTAATTGTTTAGATAATGAATACGATAGATCGATAATTCTATCAATTGCGAGTGAATTTGGATTCTTTCCAATAAAAAAGTAACTATGCCATGGAGAGTGGAGCTTTCAGGGCTAGACTACACTATTACGATAGGGTTTAGAATCAGGACAAACTGTGATGTAACTTTGTTGGAAAGATAGAGATCTTACATAAATTACATATGTTTCATAGGCCTTTACCTTGTGTCCTGAATTGGAAAGTGATATCTTACATAAACAACACATGTTTCGTAGGTCTGTACCTTGCATTTTGACTAGGAAAGAGATATCTTACATAAATAACATATTTTTCATAGGTCCGTACCTTGTGTGCTGAATTGATAAGAGATATTTTACATGAATGGTATATGTTTCATAGGCTTGTACCTTAAAAATTTCAAAAAGTTATATAAACAATTAAAGAAAATAAATAGAATAATAAATTTTCCAAAAAATAATTTTTAAATAATTTTTAGTTAAATAATGAAATTAATTTGAATTATAGATTTAGGAACATCAAATGGAAATTTGGAGTGAACATTTATATTTGGTATAATCAAATTAGCTTAAACGTAAGCTTTCACAATAAAACGCTAAAAATATAAAATTTAAAGATATTCTTGCACGTGAGCGGAATAATAAAATAGGGACATTATTATAAAATGGCAGCGACGATAACGACACGACAACAACAATGACTGTAGCATCTAGCCGAAGGACAGTGGCAACGACAACCATGATGACAGCAATGACGACCACGATGGCGGTCCTAACAACAACAAAACAACCATGACAACAACTGTAGCAACAATTACAATGGCGACCATGGCGACGGCAACGACGGTGATCACAACGAACCGCACCTAATAACAGTGACGATGGACGACACCTAAGCGAGGTTCACTGACTAAAAACAGTGACAACATGGCTCCGGATGCTCCAGTTGGTAGGCGCTAAAGGAGGCACGGTGGATGGTTGAGTGTGTGCATGTGTGTGAGAGAGGAGGATCGCGGTGACAACAACAACAGTAACCACGCCAACGTCCACGATAACCATGACGACAACAGCCACGTCCCTCAACAGCGGCAGCAACTGTGATGATGACAGTAGTATCCAACCAAAGGATAATGACCGATAGCCACTCAACGATAGCAGCAGTGATGACAACCACGACCGTAACAACCATGACAGTGGCAACAATGGTGATCTCCACAACGACTATAACGACGAGCCCAACGACAACAGCAATGATGATAACGACAACAACCACAGCAGCAATGACAACCACGTGATGATTGTTGTAGTGACATAAGAAGGGGGAAAGGGGAGAAGGAGCAAGGTGTATGGTATGTGTGGGGGTGAAGAATGGTGTGTGGGGATGTGTGTGTGCGGGTGAAGGTGTCGTGTGTGTTAGGAAAGGAGAACAGCAACTACCAGCGATCGCAACAATAGCAACCGCAACAGCTGTGTTTTGAAGGAGAAAAGAAGAGGGGAAATGAGAGGAAGAGAAAAACATATATATGTATGTATACGAATGTATGTTGGGCAGCAACGAAGAAGAGGAAATAAGTAGGTGAATCCAAGGGAGAAGAGAGAATTGCGTGAAGGATGGTGAACATGTGTGCGAGTGTGTATGTGTGTATGTTAGTGTGTGTGGTGGTATGCGAAATGTACGGGGATATATGTGTGTATGTGTGTGAATGGAGATGTGTATGTGTGTGTGCGTGAATGAAGAGGTGTATGGGAGTGTGTGCATGAATGAAGATGCATATGTGTGTGCATAGAGGAAGATGTGTGTGTAAGTGTGCTTAAATGAGGATGTGTATGTAAGTGTGAGAATGAAGGTATGTAGTGTATATAAAGATGTAGATATGAGACGATGGGTGGTGTGTGTGTAGGAATGTGTGTGTATGTGCGGGAAAAGAGGAGGCAAGTGCATAGTGTATGTGAAGATGTGCGTATGTGCATGACGTGATATAAGGTGTGCAGTATGTGTATGTGGTGTATGCAAAGTGTATGTGTATGGGATGATATGCAGTGTGTGCAAGAAGAGTGTATGCATATGGATGGTGGATGGTAGGTACAGTTTGTGTGTGTGTATGTATGGATGCTATGTAGTGCGTGAGGGTATGTATGTGTATGGAAGGTGTGGGATGTGTGGAGTATGTTTATGGGTGTATGAAAGGTGTAGGGTGTGTGGTACTAGTGTATATATGGATGGTGTGTATAGAATATGTAGCATGTATATATGTATAAAGAATGAGTGGTATGTGTAGGTATATATGTATGTGTGCGAAATAGTATGTGGTGTATGGACATGTATGTGTGTGTAAGTACGAAAGTTGAGGATGATGTATGTGAGATATGTACATATGAGTATGAGATGATGTGTGAAGTGTGAATATGTATGTATGGGTATGGAAGGTGAATGTGGTGTGTGCAATGTATGTGGGTGTAATTTGGTGTATGATATGGTTGTGCGTATGTATGTATAGGTGTGTGCGTGGCGCGCAGAGTATGTATGTATATGGATAAGAATATATTGGTGCGCATGTGATGTGTGGGAAAGGTTGGTGTATGTATGATGTAAGTGTAAGTGAGGATGAAAACTAGTAGAAAATATGAGAAACTTGTAGGCAAAAATGTCAACAAAGAAGAGAAGAAAGAAAATGATACAAAACATTTAAGGACCACTAAATCATGAGGGTTATCCTACAAGTAGTTTGTTGGAAGATATAGAGATCAATTGATAAGCGAAAGGTTCAAAGATGCTTCATAGATAAGAGAAGTGTCTATGATGGTGTAGATGGTAAAGGGAATGATTCAAGCAACATCCAAGATGATGGCTTAGGGAATATTTGGAATGAAATGGATTTTACAATGGAATGTTCAAAGGATGTTAAGGAAGATCATTCTTAGCTAAATACCCTAAGGCAAGATCTTTAGTTGTCCTTTCCAAAGGTATCTTGCATATAGGGAAGAAGGAATTCCAAATTTGGCAGGTCAAAGACATTCCATTGCTCGACTTCTACACAAAGAAAGTAGACAGTCGATCACAGCAACTTGGGGTATTGGAAGCACAAATTCGTAGGAAGTTCAACATTCGAATCTTATTCGCCCAAAGTTCCTTAAGGAGGAAACTTCATGCCTTACCATCAAACATAAGATGAGCATAGTATACATATCAGGTGCTAGAAGATTACTAAAGTCAAGTGGATATGTGACCTTCTATGGTTGGCTAAGAAAGCATCGTAGAAGGACACTGATTTCAAGAGGAATGTAAAGGAGTTACCCGCTGGAATCACTCAACTCCGGCTAGAACTACGATAACCCTAAACATGTGAGTGGGAAACTTAATGATATGCTACCATATTATGTTGTTTGTTGATTGTTATACATGTGAAATTGTTATTTGTTATGTTTTCAATTGATATGATTGTTGTTGAGGTGAGTTATGTTGTGGGGAACAATGAGTTAGGAAATAAGTCATGAAAAGTGTAGAGGAATGAATGGTCCAAGGGTATAGGTGTCATTACCTTAATGATAGCACCTAGCTCCAGATCGCTAGTGCTATAACCATAAGCCTAACTCATGTTTTACAAATTGTTTTGTTCTAAATCAAACCAAAATATAAAAACTTAGCTTTTTTTTCTATAGCTACTGAGTAGGTATGCTTAGTTGGAATAGGGTGTATAGGTATCATTATGTATACATGTCAGAGTTGGTTCCTAAATGTCTATACATATACTTAAACAAACTTATTTCCATATTATATTTACAAAATACACTCATGAACTCAATCATATAAATCATGAGTGTAACCTTGGTTTTTATAACTTAACGGTTCTGTTTTCTTACCTTCTTAAGTACGTAAGGGAAAGTGTTTAGTAAATTGTCCTTAATTAACGATGTGTCAGGAACATATATATATATATGTTATATACAAATGTGTTGAGGACATAAAAAAGAAAATACGAGATGACCTTAGTAGCTCTCGAAAGTGAAAATGATAGAGCACTTGAGAAGTGCAATGGCACAGAGGTGTCAGAAATGATGATTGTAAATCAACCCCAAGTGGTTGGTTTAACATGTAAGATAAATGACACAGAAGTATCAGATATGATGATTGTAAATTAACCCGAGTAGTTGACATTTAAAAGGAAATGGCACAGAGAGGTGTCGAGATAATTTAACTGTTTATAAGACTAGATAAGTCTACATCAATAGGGTTTGGGTTCGGTGTCAGTTTGTGTGATAACAAATGCCTGATCCTTGCTTGATTGTAATGAGTGTGAAATGGAATGTTTGATGTTTACCTCTGTGATATGATTGAGAATTGATTTCGATTATATATGTTGTTTGATCACTTTAAATTAATCAATTAAAGTAGGAAGTGGACGAGATTAAAACTTGGCATGCATTTCCACGAGACATGTGCATGAGATTGAAGGTCATCACTGCTACAGGATGCATCGGAAGCGATCAAGAGGATCGCTATTCCGCCAAGTGCGAACTAAGTGATTAGGGAATTGTCGTGCCTTGACGGTTTCGAGTCCGGCCTGTCCTTGAGGGTTTTGCTCCATCTGATGCAGAGAGGCATGGGAGCGTTCACCATTGAGTTAAGAAAATATCATAATTAATAAAGTGATAAGATAAATAAATTGGGTAATGACCTGGGCATTGATGGTGGCTTCGGAATCCCCAACCCAAAGTCAAGGGGGCGTAAACCCTAGACTTCACATCGGTTACCGGAAGACCACGTGAGATGCTGCATTCATATAGTTGCTCATGCATAGCATATGTTTGATAACTTGATTTGAAATTTGCTTGTGTATGCGTAGCATTGAAAGTATTACCATCACATTCATTGAGCTATAGTATGCTCACCACCTCACATACTTTTTTACAAGTAGCGAATACAAAAGCGTGGGATAGGATAAGATGTGAAGTGTTGAGAGTTTTGGAAGACCAAAACAACAAAGTAAGAATTGTGAAGAATAGATTTACTTAGATGAAATGTTAGGACTCCCATGTGAATAGAATTGGAAATTGAGAAATCTAGTGTTTATCCTATTTTGCTGATTGATAGGGGACACCGATTTTCTGCGATCATAGTTGACCGTAGGGTACAAGATCCATAATTGTATTTTATTATCCAATTATATGTACTATAATTAGTTGTAAATGCAATTATTTATTTAGAGTCTTATGATCTCTGACATGTAAGACGATCATCATGTAACGGGTGCACACATGCCATGATGGTTTTAGTGAAGACTTCTAGGCCCCCTTCTGGGGTGTGACATTATATCCTAAATTGAAAAAATTTACCTTATATCTTGTCTTGGTCTTGAGATAGCTAATTAATTAAAAAAAATTTTTGCTTCACTTCAACTTATAATTACTTATTAAACCATCTAAAAAAGAAAATTAGTTTTAGATATATATATATATATTAAACTAATGTTTCTTTTTTAGTATATTAGCTTCTAGAATTTCTAAATTACTGCAGGTTTAATGTCAATTATAATGAGTGTGGTTTGCTAGGACAATTGAAAAGGGGGTGAAAGGAGTCCTAGCTCGGATTATGAATCACATTACATTTTGCTATTGAAGGCTTGGTAGCCACTTCGAAAAAAAAAAAAAAACCCAGAGATTTCTTGAAAGAAACACTGCAACTAAGAGAATGCGCTCGAGGCCCAACATTGGTTAGGTATGGGAAAAACCAATGGAACTTAAGGAACTAGGTGATAGGAATCAAAATCCGACAAGACCTATCATTAGGGCAAAAACTAAAGGAATTTGAATTTTGGCGATGAGGGCCCATTTTGAGCAAATCAACCCTAGAATTATTTATATATTAACCTCTTTTCTATTATTCTTGTATTGTGTTTTCCAACAGGCACACTTATCATATTTTATAGGGCAATGGACAAACTCCCTCAGACTCAGCTTGTGAGTTATCCATGGACCGACCTGAACTGATGATGAGCTGGGCCGATGGATCCTATAGAAGACCGACATGTTGAAGACCAATTTCTTTTATATATTTTTCATTTGCATGGACTATTTATGTTGTAATCATTTTGGGAAACTTTTATTTCCTTGTAATTTTCATTTAGGGTTAGCCACCTTAAAAGTGGCAAACTTGTAATTTTGAGCACTTTTTAACCTTAGGAGTAGCAAGTATAAATACTTGCTTAAGAGAGGGTTTGAGGAGGCTTATTTTTGTAGATCAAACACTTCTTCTACACATGAGAATTAGGGTTCCTAATTGTCATTTAGACTCTTATCAATTTCAATCCCAAGAGTTGAAATTGTGGCGAGTGCAACACCTTAAAATTGTAAGTTGTATCAATTTCATTTTGTTGTGATTTCTTTTCTTCTCTAGTGTGTCATATCTAAGGTTGAATTGAGATAGTTCTTGGTCAGAAATACATCTTATTGTTCACGAATTATTGTGTTTATTTGAAGTACTTTGCAATTGAATTTGAATCTTCATTGAAGAATTCCCTTGAAAACGTGTACTTCACTATTGGAATGGAGTTCTTGGAATTGAGGTTTTCTTTGTCATTTGTGGAATATCTTTGTAGATTGTATGAGATTAGGGTGTTATTAGAAGAGATTATCATTGTGGTATTACAATTGTAACATTGAGCATTTGGAAGTCATTACATCTTCACTAGGGTTCACGTGAATTTTGCCCCTTGTGGAGCCGGTTTGTTGTTGACTTGAGATTGCTTTTTCTTGAGTCTTTTAATTGTGCTTCTGTGTGGAATTAGGAACATCATCTTTTTGGTATCAGAGCACATGTTGAGTGAAGGGAATTGGTTTTATTTGATTTCGTGGAATTAATCATCAATTAGGGTGATATAGTGAAAACCGCAATTGTGTTGATTGTTGTGGTTTTGAGCTTGCGAAATTACCTTGACTTGGAATTTAATTTGCTGTTTGTTGGAGTTGGATTGGGAATGTTGTTGTATCATTTTGTGATTAATAATTTTCGTGGAAGGAAGGAAGGATTGAAGTGTTGTTAATTCAACAATTGTATGAGCTTGAAAAATTACCTTGTTCTTGCCGTGACTAGTTGTGGCGTGAAGGAAGATGTGTAGGTTGTTGTTGTGACTTCCATTGTGTAATTCTGAATTGGAGAAGTGCAATTTGCAGATTTGCATTGAGTTTGATTAGTAAGGAATCTATTTGAATTCAAACACATTCCATTAAGTTGTGGGAGTTAATGAGTGCTATTTGAATTTGAATTCATTACTTACCAATTGAAGAAGGCTTGTAATTAGTGAAGTGGTTTGAAATTAAAATTTGAGTTGCTGCCTATTTTGTTGTAAAGTTGCGGTTAGAACTTGTGGAAAGTGAAGTATATTTTGTTATTATTGCTGTGGAAGTAGAGTATATTTGTTGTTGTTGTCGTGGAGGTGGAGTGCAATTTGTTGTTGTTGCTGTAGGAGTTATTGGTGAAGTGAGTGCACCGTGATTGAGGTGTGTGTGGTGGCGTAAATTTGTGGAGTTGTGTGAAGTAAGGTGCTACACATTAAGATAAAGTGTGAGTGTGAACCGTGGCTAATTAAGGAAGTTAAGTAGTGAAGTTTGAAATTCAAATATAAGCATTTAAGTGTGAAAGTTATTGAGTATTGTTACTTAAACACTTGCTTAGTTGAATTCAATATCTTAACTACTTAGAAGTATTTATTTGTGCTTCACTTATTCTAATATACTTAAAGTGATAAGAAGTACTTGTTGCATTGGTGACTTGTTGCACCGTGGGTGTACAAGTGTGTGTGTTGTTATCTAAACTTGTTATTGTGACATGGTGAAGTGAAGGGAGTGTGCTACAAATTATTTGAGATTACATTTGTACTTCAGATAAATCGCATCCACAAACATGTCATATGATAGTGTGAATGGGGACATTAGCAATGAGGGCAATAGCCAAGTGGGTGGCAGACTAGGTCGTCGAAATACAAGTGGAAGAACTCTTGATGAGCAACTTCAGGACCTTACCACAATTGTTGCTACATTGGCAACAAGAATTGATAGGATGACATTACCACCACCACCTGTGGTAAACCTTCAAGCACAACCTAGAGTAGAAGGAGATTATCATGCTCTTAGGGAAGGTAGAGATGATAATTTTGGGGTTAATCCATACCCGGACAGGGAATTTAGACCACCTCGAGGACTAGAGTGTGCGAAGCTACAGATGCCTTCATTTGATGGTAGGGGTTCTGCTGATGACTACCTAGACTGGGAAGACCAAGTTGAGGGTCTTTCCAAGTGTTATGGGATTGATGAAGACTCCAGGGTACGCCTTGCAGCCGTAGAGTTCATAGGGTATGCCGCTTTGTGGTGGAGAAATATGGTGATCAGTAGGCGAATGGATGGAGAGACCGAAATACACACTTGGAGAGACATGAAACGAGTTTTGAGGAATAGGTTTGTACCGAAACACTACAAGCATGAGTTATTTATGCGTCTCTAGACACTGAGACAGGGGGGGTAAAACAGTGGATGACTATGTACAAGAGTTTGAGACACTAATGATCAGATGTGGATCAGTTGAACCTCCTGAACAAACCCTAGCACGTTTTGTATGTAGGTTGAAGTATGAGATAGCTTATGTAGTTGAGCTTTAGAGATATAGTACACTTGATGAGGCTATACAGTTAGCCTTGAAAGTGGAAAGACAGAGGCAATCCTATTCATTCCAGGTTACTAGGAGCAGACTACCAGGGAACCAAACTGTTTAGGGTCAGTTATGTTCTCCTTCAAAGACACTAGAGGTTCACGAGCAGTTGAGTAAACCATTGGAGTATTCTGAGGATCAGAGTCAGATGAGTCTATCCTTAGAAGGCCAGAATGTTCAGAGACATTTGTGTTCACCTTTAGAGGTCTCAAAGGGCAATGAGCAGTTGGGCCAACCACTAGAAGACCATCAGGATCAGCAACATACAGATGAGTTAGAAAAGGAGGATACAATATAAGTGAAATTGGTTGAGATAGGGGACACCTCAATGGATAATGGGTCGTTATTTGTGTTGCAGATGAGATACATCCTGGAAATAGAGAAGAGAAGACAATTACCACCTGTAGTATTTCAAATATTGGGATTCTGTAGAGATATTTCTTCAGGTGGCTTACTAAGAGGAAACAAAGTCTCTATTGCATTTGATCTATCAGATTTGAGGACAAATCTTTTTGAGGCCCGAGGAGATGATAGGAATCAAAATCCGACAAGACCTATCATTAGGGCAAAAACTAAAGGAATTCGAATTTTGGCGACGATGGCCCATTTTGAGCAGATCGACCCCAGAATTATTTATATATTAACCTCTTTTCTATTATTCTTGTATTGTGTTTTCCAACGGGCACACTTATCATATTTTATAGGGCAATGGACAAACTCCCTCAGACTCAGCTTGTGGGTTATCCATAGACCGACCTAAACTAACGATGAGCTAGGCCGATGGATCCTATAGAAGACTGGCATGTTGAAGACCAATTTATTTTATATATTTTTCATTTGCATGGACTATTTATGTTGTAATCATTTTGGGACACTTTTATTTCCTTGTAATTTTCATTTAGGGTTAGCTACCTTAAAAGTGACAAACTTGTAATTTTGAGCACTTTTTAACCCTAGGAGTAGCAAGTATAAATACTTGCTTAAGAGAGGGTTTGAGGAGGCCATATTTTGCAGAATTGAGAGTTCATATTCACGTGAGAATTAGGGTTCCTAATTGTCATTAAACTCTTATCAATTTCAATCCCAAGAGTTGGAATTGTGGCGAGTACAATACCTTGAAATTGTGAGTAGTATCAATTTCATTTTGTTGTGGTTTCTTTTCTTCTCTAGTGTGTTATATCTAGGAGTGAATTGAGATAGTTCTTGGACAGATTTGCTTCTTATTATTTTCGAATTCTTATGTTTAATTAAGATCCTTTGCATTTGAATTCGATTCATCCTTGAAGAATTCCTCTTGAAACGTGATTATCACTTGTGGAAATGAGTTCTTAGAATTGAAGTTTTCTTTTGAATTTGTGGATTATTCTCGTGGGATTATATGTGATTAGTGTGTTGTTAGAAGAGATTATCATTGAGGTATCACAATTGCAACATTGAACATTTGGATTTCATTGCATCTTCACTAGGGTTCACGCAATTTTGCCCTTTTGGAGCTGGTTTGTTATTGACTTGAGTTTGTTTTTTCTTGAGTCTTTTAATTTTGCTTCTAAGTGGATTTAGGCACATCACTAGGGAAGGGGAAGGAAGAGAAAATTCCTCTGGAATATCAAAATTTGTCATCCCCTTCAATAATATTGTGCCTTATTCAATACCCCTTAAAAGTCATAAATCTTTTTGTATATTAGAGACTTTCTTTTAAGTTTCAGTTATATGTTTAGTAAAAGTTCTTTAATTTTTAATATAAGATTTTAAAAGTTGATAAAAAAGTTAACTCATTTTTTAAATAAAAATATTCAAAGGTTGATAAATTATTGATACACAACATATTCGAATACCATCTTTCATTACCGCCCTAAGAGCAAAGTACTGGGTGAAGAGTTCTATACGTGTCACTTAGATGATTAATTTTGAAAAATTCTATTGTTTTAACCCAATCTCCAATGTCAAGACCATGGGTCATGTCGATGTCATTGGCTGATTTCTAAAGCCATGACAATGTGGTGATGTTGCCCGATTTGCTCACGCTTTTTCATCTTAATAAAATAATTTTGATCCTTCTTCCTGAGCTTGGCTTTTTGGATATGGTACACTCCAAACACCATTTATCTAAACCCCATGCAAATTACATAGCAGCAATTCTCAATCAAAGTGTACTTGCATCTATGATTTTCTTATTTATCAGAATTATTAAATTGATCATTGTATTAGGCTTCCACTAATGCTTGGCCTCATATGCTAATCCTCTTCGAAGACCGACTTGGTGGCATCACGAATATTCTGCCTTGTTCGATAACCCTTAAAGTCATAACCGCCTCCAAGGCTATAATTGGAGCAAAGTACTAGGAGAAGAGACGTGCCACTTAGACGATTAATTTTCAAAAAATTTTAGAGTGCTATCCGATTTCCATTTGTCAAGAGATCACGAGCGATATCGTTAGCTGAATGATCTCCTCCAAGATTTTTGAAACCTTGACAAAATCGTGATGTTGCCCAATTTACTCGCACTTTTATTTATATCGACTTTTCCACCAGACTTAAGAGTGGCGACAATGGATGGAAACTAGCTCATTTTCTAGAAGCTTTAGAACCTAACACCATGGATATCCTCTTCATTTAAACTCCTAATAATTTTATTTTTATTTTTCCTCATGAACTCGGTTTTTTTAGATATAGTGCACACCAAACACCATGCAAATTACATAGCAGAAATTCTCAATTGAAATCTCCACTTACATCTATGACTTTCGTATTTATCCAATTGAAGAATCTACCATTATGAAAAGTAGTAATTAGGCATTCAAGAAAGAACTACGATTGATCCTAGTGAAATGAACTTGGGTTTTTTTCTTTGTTGCCTTTTTCTTGGACCCATGATTACAATGCCACAAAATCAATAAAATTGAGAGAATGGGAAAGCAAATGTGATTAGGATATGATTAAGCATAAAAGCCGTCAAAAGTATCAAAGACGTTCAATTGTCATCATTAAGTCGGCATATCAAAGTATCCAATGAGTTTAAATATTGTGAGTTTTGGATACTACAAGCCAAGATTAATATGGGACATAGAAACAAACATGAATATAATATCAAAACAATTAATAAACTAGCAATCATTTCTCTAAGCAATTGTTACTTTCATTTTTACCACCCTAATTTTTTTTTTCTAATTTAGTGGTTATACAAACAGGAATTGTTTTTTAATTTGTTATGTCCATTCCAAAACATAATAACATATCGTTAGTGTATTTTGATTGATTCATGAAAAGTGCATTTTCCACTTGTTTTTGTGTAAAAATTATCAAACATAACACCATCATACTCATTTTAACTTATTTTTCCATGTCTTCAACAAAAGTACCATTCCCATGTTCATAATTTGCTCCAAATATTATACAGTAAACATATATTAGTACTGTACTGTTAAAAGATACGATTTTTCAGTTTTGATAAATGTGGTTACATCAATTTTGCTCCTTAAAAAGCCTCTATTTAAGAAATGACTTAATCTGTACAAGGTGCTCCAAATATTCTATGTGAAGATATATCAATATTATCATGGTTGTCAAAATCGTGTTTCAACTCATACGATTCCACGTTTTTACGAGTTTACATATACAATCCCAGTTAACTCGCATACAAAATCGAAAAGGATCAAAATCGGAGTAAAATCGCGATTTTGAATAGTAAAATCATTCAAAATCGCGATTTTGCACATTTCTACCGATTCCACACAATTATCCAATTGCAGGCTTAAATCCATTCGGATCGGATCCAAGCCCAACCCAGCCCAGCCCAATCGGCAACCCAGCACATCCTTTGCAATTTCTGGCTTGCTGCTGCTGCTGTTCCTGTACGTTGAAGAGAGAGAGAGACAGTGAGAGACAGACCAGATAGTGAAAAGCGACGACGACGAGAGAGGAGAAGCAAGCCAGCGATCCTTCGTTCCACATCCACTTCCACACTAAGCAGTGAGCTAATTTTATACTTGATACTATCAGAACAAAGAACACCGAGCAGCGAGCTAGCGATCGTTCTTGCAGCAGGCCACCCGCCACCGAGTTGAGATCCATCTTCATAGACGCAAGTTTTGTGTTAGGTATGACTTGTATGACTATACTTGTACTTGTACAGTTGTAATGTAGTGTATTATGGGAATTTTTATGCTTGTGAGTTGTGATTGTGAATGGGTATTTGAATGGGTTAATGGCTTTCAAGGCCGTGCCTTCAACCATGTACTCAACCGTGTGTACTTCTGTTCTATGTATTTTCCAAGCTCAACACACAGCCGTGCCTTCAACCGTGTGTACTTCTATTTATTTTCCAAGCTCAACACACGGTCGTGCCTTCAACCGTGTCTTAAACCGTGTGTGCTTCTGTGGGCATGTTTCCTTAACACATGGTTGTGCTCTTCCCCTGTTCCTTCCAAAAAGCATTTTTCTTCGTGTTTTTTTATCTTATCCGATCTCAATCCAAGTTGATATCCCATCCAAATGTATTATGTGCTTAAATATCAATGAAGCCAATTCCAGAGAAACTTAATCCTTCATACAAGTTGCATTTGGAGGGTTGAGGTTGAGCTTGAGCATTTGGTGTGCTAAGTTATATTGTTATAATTTGGAAATGGGATTATATTACTTAGTTATAAATTTATAATATACTCATTTTTCTAGCTTTATGGAATGTAAAGCTTGTTACCCCTTATGTTTTGCTTTCCTTTTCTTGATGATGATTTAAAGAAAACCTTTATAGTTATTTTTCTTGCTATCTCTTCTAGTTGTAAATTATAATTAGTAATTACTTGTTACATCTTACGTGAGCATGAGCATGAGCAATTTACTTTATATATGTAATTTGTGAATATGTAATAGTACTTTATAGTTTATAGTTTCTAGTTTTCTACTTTCTACCATAGCTCTCTTTACTCCTTTTTTCTTTTTTTTTTTTCTTATAGGATTTTAAGTATCGATTGAGTTAAAATGTCATCTTCCAAATCATCTAAAGAGAGTTCGAAAAGAAAGAATTCACTTGGAAGTAGATCTGATGTAGGTTGGGGGCATAGAATTGTTGTAGACAACAATGGGAAAAAAAGTTAAATGTAAGTATTGTAATAAAGTTGTTAGTGGAGGCATTTACAAATTCAAGAATCACTTGGGGTGTACGCGTAATGATGTAGAGCCATGCATCAGTGTCCCGGATGATGTAAAAAATGAAATGTTAACAATGTTGCTAAAAGCAGCAAAATTATCAGAAATGAAGAGAAAGCAAATTCATGGCATTGAAGATTCTGATGATGCTGATGATGAGGTGGAGCAAATAGGGATAAACAAAAAAGAAAGGAATTGCATGGACTTCTTTCTGAAACAAAAAAAAAAAAAAAAATTGTGAAAGTGGAACACGAGCAATGCAAGGTACAATTAACCAATTCATGAAGAAAGATTTGAGAGAAGAATGTAGCCAACAAATTGCTCGTTTTTTCTATACTAGTGCAATTCCATTTAATTGTGTCAAAAATCCAGAGTTTGTGAAGTTGCTTCAAGTGGTTGGTTGATATGGATGCGGGCTTAAACCTCCTTCTTATCATGAGCTAAGGGTGACTTGTTTGAAGAAAGAAGTAGCTCGAACAATGGAATTACTTAATGACTATAAAGCTAAATGGAAAAAAACAGGTTGCTCTATTATGTCTGATGCATGGACTAATAGAAAGAGGCGTTCCATATGTAATTTCTTGGTTAATAGCCCTAAAGGAGCGGTCTTCTTATCATCTATAGATGCTTCTGATGTATCCAAGACAACCGAGAAAGTTTTGGCAATGTTAGATGATATTGTGGAGAAGGTTGGAGAGGAAAATGTTGTACAAGTTATTACAGATAATGCTGCAAATTATAAAGCAGCAGGAGAAAAATTGATGGAGAAGAGAAAATGCTTATATTGGACACCTTGTGCTGCACATTGCATCGATTTGATCTTAGAAGACTTTGAGAAGAATTTGAAGATCCATCAGGGGATAATTGCAAAAGGAAGGCGAATTACTACATATATTTATTCCAGGACTATACTTATCTCAATTTTAAGAAGATACACTAAAGGGAGGGACTTGATTAGACCTGGTGCAACTCGTTTTGCCACTTCGTATTTGACATTAGGTTGCCTTTGTGAGTTGAAAACTGTATTGATGATGATGTTCACTTCTAGTCATTGGAAATCATGTAAGTATTCGACCACAAGTGATGGAAAGCGGATTCAACAAGTGGTTTTGGAAGAATGTTATTGTTTGCCTTAAAGCTGCATTTCCCTTGATTAAAGTGCTTAGATTAGTGGATTCTGATGATCAACCAGTTATGGGTTTCATTTATCCAGAAATGGATCGTGCTAAGCAGAAAATTAAAGCAAACTTCAACAATGTGAAGAAAAGGTAATATCATAACTTGTTAGCTATATATATATTTTCTTTAGTGCTAATTTTAAAGTTTCATTTCTAAATTGAAATCATATTTATTTAATATAGTTATGAACCTATCTTCAAGATTATTGATAAGAGATGGGAGCTTCAACTTCATAGACCATTGCATACTGCAGCTTATTATTTGAATCCCCATTATCATTATAGTAATGATTTTAAAGTTGATGCCGATGTTAAGATTGGATTATATGGTTGCATAGAGCGTATGGTTTCTAATCCAACAGAAAGATGTAAGATTGATATGCAGCTTGAAAGATTTAAGGATGCTAAGGGACTATTTGGCATTGAAGCTGCAAGGTTAGCAAGAAACAAAAAAGCTCCAACTAAATGGTGGGATTCATATGGAGATGAATGCCCAAAACTACAAAAGTTTGCTATTCGTGTTTTAAGTTTGACTTATAGTTCTTTAGGTTGTGAACGAAATTGGAGTGCATTTGAAATGGTACGATACAAATAGTTCTTTTATTCAATTTTATATATTATTACTTATTAAGATTATGAATCTTATAAAGTTATGTATAACCTTTTTCATTTTCAGGTCCATACCAAAAGGAGGAATAGGCTGCATCAACAAAAGATGAATGATTTAGTCTTTGTAATGCATAACTTGAAATTAAGAAATAGGAAAGAAAGATGCATTGCTGATACTGACACTTCTACTTTCACTGTTGAAGATCTCTCATTTGATGATGAATGGATAGTTGAAGAAGAAAATGTGTTTGACTCATCAAATGAGAATGAAGGTCAAGGTATGTTGCATATCTTTCCAAGTCTAGGGGATGAAGATAAAGATGATGCGAAGGAGGACGAAATTGGTGCTTATGTTAATTTGGAGGGTCTTGTCAGTAATTCCCTAATCCCAAATGATTTGGACCTTCATGACATTGATAATGTTGAAGTTGAAATGCAAATAGGAACTTCAAAAATTTTGGAATTAGAGGATATGGAAATCATTGGTAGCAGTACACCTCATGATGATGTTGACATTGATGAAGAAGAAGATGATGAAGATGCAAATGATGATGATGATATGGATGAGAGAGATGGTGGAAATTGTGATGATTTATTTTAGTTCTTGTTTTGTAATATGATTTATGATTTCATAACTTTTATTGAGACTTTTAGTTGATTATTTTTATGGTTGATTATTTATATTATACAACTTATGCTTGATTGTCTATATTATGACTTTTATTGTGATTTATGATCTAATTCTATGCTGAAATTTTTAATTTATATTATCTATTATATTTTTTAATAACTACTATAAGTAAATTTTTAATATTTAAAGGTTATTTTATAAAGGTTGTAAAAACTTACGTTTTTACGTTCCGTTTCTACGTTCCGATTCTACGGACCCCCTGACGATTCTACGTAAAATCACGATTTTGACAACCTTGCTTAGGTTCATTCGAAGCTATAGCTTAAACATATTTTTTTTCCGTAGCCTATTCGATAAAGTTTCGATTAAATGAAATTTTAGGGAGTTATATATACCATGTTTGTTGCTTGTAATTGCTAAGTTAGAAATGTGTGTGGACTAAATAATGTTGAATAATGAATGAGATTGGTTGTGTGTGTGATTGTACTTGGCTAGATTTGAGAAACCGAGTGAGGATTGGTGTTCTTGAGGTGGCACCCTGATTGTCGATATGTGACATTGTTCCTAATGGAGTCATATACCAAAATGATTTAGGTAGAATGTGGAAGGATGTTTGTGTGTGAATGTGGAAGGATGTTGTGTATATTATGGAAGGATGTTATTATGAAAGGACTTATGGACTCATGGACAGTGGAAAGTATCTACTATCATATATGTATATTAGTATTATGTATGGCATAGACTAATGGACAAAGAAGAGTAGCATTTATCGTACACATATTTATATATATGTTATTGTGGATGGATTGTATAATGTTTAGAATTATAAGATTGTGTGTTGGTTTAAGTGATTGTGCAAGAAAATAAATTTTTTATGAACAATATGTTGCATTATGTATGCAAGGATGTTTCTAACATGGCATGCATATGTGTGTGTAGGTATAAATTGTACTGGGCTTTAGCTCACCTCTCGTGGGACCTATTTTTTGTTGCAGGTACCATAGGGGAAGTCCTAGGATTTGATGAGACCATGCATTGTGGAGACAGACCAAAATACTAAGGAGAACATATAATATGTTTGCTATGATGAATAGTATGTTTACTATGATGAATAGTATGTTGATGAGGAGAAAGGACAAATATTAGATATTTCTATTAAATTGATTTTAGACTGCTATTGTATTTAAGATGTTAAATGCTTTCGTTGTAATTATTTGAGGAGATTATTTATGATGTATGTTTAAGGATAGATACTCTACCTAACTTCTTGTATATAGCAAATGATTTTATTTATCATTATGAAGAAATGAATGTAAAAGTTGGAGATTTGTAATGCTTGAGCCATTCCGTATCTTCACCTAATGGGGACACATGGTAGGTTATACTCATCTTGGGTTCCAGGCCATTACAGCTTAGGAAGTATCAAAGTATAGGTTGATTGATTTATAGATTAACTAAGAATGAGATCCTTAAGACAATGATACGTGATGAGAGGATAGTAAATAAGACTAACCTTGCTAATAAATGAATCCCTTCAATAATATTTAAAATGTCATTTTAAATATTCCATACTCTGAGGAATGTATATATTCTTATGTCTTTCCTCCCTATTGTAATGTATTTTGTAAAATTACTAAGAGAATCTTGGAACCGTGATCAACGTCAAGAGCTAGAGGTGATGCTTCTAATAACAAAATGCCACCCAGACCTCCACAACATGGATAGGGAGGAAATGAGGCTAATGCTTCTTAGATGCTAGAGACCATTAATACTCTAGTAGGAGTGGTGGTACAATAGTAACAACAAATACAAAAGCTATAATTACTAAATGTTAGATGAGCTCAAATGATGGGGGAAATTGGAGAGAGGCTTACTAGGCAAGTAAGTTTGGACCATTTTATTATAATGGTCAAGGAGTTCAAGCCTAAGGTTAACGATCCACTAGATGCTGAGCAATAGGTTAATGAGCTAGAGAATACTTTCAAAGCACTAGGCATTTCCAAAGATAAGAAGGTGAAGTATGTTGTATATATGTTAAGAGGCTCAACTTCTAAATGTTGGTCGAGTGTTTCCAAACTTAACCTAGGAGTAATCATATGGGAAAGGTTCAAGGAGTTGTTGTATGAGCAGTATTTCCTATGTAGCATAGGGGACAAGATGTAGGCAACATACTACAGTTGCCATCAAGGGAAGAAGTTAGTAGATAAATATGAGGCGGAACTCAATCGCTTGATAAAATTTATTTAACCTACTTTTAAAATTGATGAGAAGTTTAGGGCTCATCGGTTTGTATTAGGATTAGAACCTACCCTATAACATGAAGTGGTTGCATTTCAACTAAACACCTACTTTCAAGTAGTAAACAAAGCCAAACTCTTGGAGTAGAGTTACAAGAGGACTAAAGATATGAGGATACTGGGTACTAGAATGGTATTTCGAAAGAGATCTATTTAGAGTGCTATGATTCAAGAGAAGGGCAAGAGACTCCATATGATGCAAGCCAGATCAATGGTCATTGCAGCGCCCTCCTCTCAAGCAAGAACCTCATCCATGGGTCAAGGAAACCAGTGTGTAAGATGATATGGGCTACACGCATTAAATGAATGCAAATGGCTAAACGGTGTTTGTTTTTCATGTGGAAAGATAAGGCACAACAGCAAAACCTATTTGGAGAAATCAATACCTCTAACATTCTATTTCTCTTGCAAACAATAGGGTCATAAAATAGTTGATTACCCAAACACTGTAGGGCAAAATATCCAACCACACTAGTAAGAAGAAATTAGGCTAAGATCAATGGTAGTAAACCTCAACATGTAGAGCTACGACAAGGTGCACTAACATAAGTGTTCACACTTTAGAGACAAGATACTCTTGATAAAGATACATTGGTAAACATGCTATTAGTACATTCTACTAAAGCATATGTTCTATTCGATATTGGTGCATCACATTTATATGTATCTGATGCATTTAGAAGTGGGCATAATATATGTACTAAGGTGTTGAATGTTGTGTTGAATTTAAGTACATTGATGAGTGTAGGTAGAGGATTAAATAAATATATATAGAAGGTTCAGTATAGAAATATAGGGTAAAATATTGGTTATAGATCTCCTGATGTTAGAAAAGATAGATTTTGATGTAATACTAGGGATGGATTAGTTAATCAGACATCATGCAACAATTTATTGTCATGACATGACCATTCATTTCAATACACCAAATGGAGAAAAATTTAGTTTCCAATTAGAAGCACATAGGCTAATAAGGTTGCCAACATATGAATTGTGGGGTAAGAGTATGATGGCTTTAATGATAGTTAGAGCTAAAGATATGATGAAGATTAATTGAGTAAGGGTAGTGAAGGAGTTTATTGAAGTATTTCTAGATGACGTACTAGGTTTACCCTCAGCATAAGAGATTGAATTTAGCATAGATGTAGTGTTAGGTATGCCTATATCCAAAGCCCCATACCATATGGCACCTACATAAATGAAAGAATTGAAGGATCAAATACAAGAATTGTTGGACAAGAAGTTTAGCAAACCAAGTGTCTCACCATAACATGCATCGGTATTGTTTGTCAAGAAGAAAGATAATAGTATGCAATTATGCATAGATTACCAAGAGTTAAATAGAGTCCATAAGTACCCTCTCTCAAAGATCTATGACCTATTTGATTAGTTATAAGGGCTCAAGTTTTCTTAAAAATAAATTTGAGATCCAAATAACATCAATTGAGAATCAAGGAGGAAGACATTCAAAAGTCCATATTCAGAATTAGATATAGGCATTATGAGTTCTAAGTAATGCCATTTGAACTCATAAATGCAGCAGTAGCTTTCATGGACCAAATGAATCGGGTATTTAGGGAGTATTTTGATAAATTGGTCACCGAGTTTATAGATGACATTTTGATATACTCTAGGAGTGAAGAAGACCATGAACATCATCTAAAGATGGTGTTGAGCAAACTATAGACAAAGAAGGCATATGCCAAATTTAAGAAGTGTGAATTCTAGTTGAAGTAGGTAACATTTTGGGATATGTGATCAGTAAGGGTAGGTTAGTTATAGATCCTAATAAGATAAGGGCTATGAGTGAATAGCCTATACCAAAGACTGTAATAGAAATCAGAAACTTCTTGGGGTTAGCAAGATACTATAGAAGATTCATTGAAGGATTCTCTAGATTAACAACCCCTCTAACCAGATTAACTAAAAAAGGGGCAAAGTTTGTATGGGATGACAGATGTAAAGTAAGCTTCATAGCACTAAAGGAGAGGTTGATTTATATATCGGTGGTTGCTTTACCTATTAGTGGTGAAGAATTTATGGTATATAGTGATGGGTCTATCTAAGGGCTCGTGTGTGTGTTGATGCAGAATGAAAGGTTGATAGCATATGAATCCAGACAATTGAAGCCTTATGAGAAGAACTACTTGATGCATGATTTAGAGTTAGTAGCCATAAGTTTTGCACTTAAATTATGGAGGCATTATCTATATGGGGGGAAGTGCAAAATGTTTACCAATCACAAGAGTCTTAAGTACCTCTTTACCTAGAAGGAGTAAAACATGAGGCAGAGATGATGGCTAGAGCTAATAAAAGATTATGACATAAAGATTCAGTATCATCCAGGAAAGGCGAATGTGGTTGCTAATGCACTTAATAAAAAGAGACAAGGTAATTTGGTGATTTTGATTACAACTAAGAGGAAAATATTGGATGACATGCAGAAATTAGATTTAGAGATTATGACTTAGGAGATTGGAGTTAAACTTGCTAGCTTATGTATATGGCTTACATTAATAGACAGAATAAAAGTTGCACAAGCTAATGAAGTGAGGGTGCAGGAGATTGAGTGTGAAGTCCGAAAAATTAAAAAATAAAATAAAATTCTGCTGCCATCCCATCCACCTATCACGCTAGACAGGCAACGGCAGTAGCAAGTCGATGCCGATCACATTGCCCCTAGCTATCCCATCCCTCATGCTTCTCTTTCTTCCTTTTCTTTTCTTTTCATCTTTTTCTTTTCTTTTCTTCTTCTTCTTCCGGCCGTTTTTTCTTCCCTTCCTTTTCTTTTTCTTTTCTTCTTCTTCTCTGTTTTTTCTTCTCCTTTACCCTCCGAGTTGCATCTTCTTCAACAACTTCTAACAACCGACAGCCGAGCGACCAACGGCGAGCGGCAAGGCGAAGAAGAGGGGGAAGCAGGGTCAATGGTTATGTGCGAGGGAAGACCGTGGCAACGGCAACAATCATGACCCCAATCGTGGCAATAGTTGTAACAACAACAACGGCAGCAACGACAATGATGCAGCAATGGAGATAGCAACAACGACATGACGACAGCAACGACGGCAACCCTAACGATGATAGTAACAGTGACAGCGGCTATGACCTTCAACAGTAACAGCAACAGCAGCAACAAAGACGACCCTCAACAGTAACAGCAATGGCAGTGGATGGCATGTGCGTGAGGGAGTGCTGGTGTTTGTATGTGAGTGGGCGTAAGGACGTGTGCATGGCAGTGGCAACAGCAACGGCACAACAATGACGGTGACAGTAGCATCTAGCTGAAGGACAGCGACGGTGGCAACCACGACGACAGCAACCGTGATGACCTCGACCCCAGCAACAACGGCCTAACAATGACAACAATGATAACCACGACCTTCAATAGCAACAACAACGGCGGTGGCATCGACGGTAAGTTAATGGGCAATGGCTTGGTGTCGTGTCAGTCTTGTCTTCTTTCCCAAAGATGGAGGCAACGGCTGTAGCAACCATGACAACAACTATGGCTGCAACAACAGCTGCGACAGCAAATGACAACCATGATGGTAGCTACACCCCGCGAGCAACACCCGAGAGGAATCTATGAGGATGGTTGCTAAGCTTAGTCCCTTGCGTCGATGCGAGCATGAAGATGTATGTGTGTGCGTGAGGGAGGGGGGAAGCTGCATGATATAGTGGTGTGTAAAGGAAGATGGCAGCAATGCCGACAATGATGTAACAGTGGCAGCAGGCAGTTGTAGTGGGAAAGGAGAGAAAGGAAAGGGAAAGGGAAAGAAAAGAAGAGGGAAAAGAGGAAGAGATAAGAATGTATGTGTGCATGAATGGGAGTATGTGGTGTATGTGGCGATGGATGGTGTGTGAAAAGAATGTATGTATGTATGTGTAGTGGTGTGTGGAATGTAGGAGGATATAGATGTGTGTATGTGCGGTGATGTGTGATGTGCGTAAGGATGTGTACGTATGTGTGGGAAAGGAAGAGGCGAGTGTGTAGTGTATGTATGTATGTATGCATATTAAGATGGTATATATGTGGGTGTATGCGGATATGGAAGGTGGGTGCGATGTATTTGAAGATGTGTGTGTATGTGTATGAGGAGAAGTAGGGTGAACGGGAGGTGTGTGTGTAAATGAAGGAGGTAAATGTGTGTGTGGGGGAATGAAAGTGTGTAGTGTATGTGAAGATGGTGTATGTGATAGTAGGTGTGATGCATATGAAGATACGTGTATGTGTGGGTGATAGTGCAAGATGTGTGTAGGGGTGTGTGTAAGTGTAGGCGATGGTGAGTAGTATATGTAAGGATGTGTGAATGTGTGGTTGAAGGTGTGCGGTGTGTAAGGATGTGTGTATGTGTTGGTGATGATATGTGGTGTGTGCGAGAGGGTATATAGGTGTATTGAAGGTGTGGGATGTATGGAGTGTGTGTAGGAGTATGGAAGGTGTGGAGTATACAGCATGTGTGTGTATATGGGTGGCGTGTTGTGTGCGGCATGTGTGTGTGGGATGATATGTGGTGTGTGTGAAAGGGGGGTATATGCATATGAACAGTATGTGGTAGGTGCGGTTTGTGTGTGTATGTATGGAAGACATGTGGTGTATAGGTATGTATATACGTATAAGGAAGGAGTAGTGTGTGTAGGTATGTATGTGTGTGTGTGAAATAGTGTATGGCGTAGAGACATGTGTGTGTGTAAGTATGGAAGCTGAGGATGATGTATGTGGGATGTGTATGTATGAATATGAGATGATGTGTAGAGTGTGAACATGTATGTGTGGGTATGTGAATATGTATATGGGAGGTATGTAATGTGTGTAGAGTATGTAGGCAAGTATGTATTGGCGGTGTGAGGTGTAAATGGAGTATGAGTGTACGCGTATGTCGGTGGTGTGAAACGTGTGTGGAGTATGTGTGTATGTATGCACTAGTGGAGTGTGTGTGCATGTGGACTTGAGGAGAAAAGAGGATAATGACATGCAGTTGTCGGTGTGTGCAATTTGGTGTATGATATGGTTATGTGTATGTATGTATAAGTGCGTGTGTGGTGTACGGGGTGTGTATGTATATGGATAAGAATATGTTGGTGCGCATGTGATGTTTGGGAAAGGTTGGTGAATGTATGATGGAAGTGTGAGTGAGGATGGAAACCGGTAGAAAGTATGAGGAAACCATAGGTGGAAATATCAACAAAGAAGAGAAGAAAGAAGATGAAACAAAACCTTTAAGGACTGCTAAATCCTGCGGGTTATCCTACAAGTAGTTCGTTGGAAGATATTAGAGACAATTGGATAAATGCAAGGTTCAAAGATGCTCATGGACAAGAGAAGCATCTATGATGGTGTAGATGGTGAAGGGAATGATTCAAGCAACATCCAAGATGATGGCCTGGGGAATATTTGGAATGAAATGGATTTCACAATGGAATGTTCAAAGGATGTTGAGAAATATTATTCTTGGCTAAATACCCTAATGCAAGATCTCTTGTTGTCCTTTCCAAGGGTATCTTGCATGTGCAGAAGAAGGAATTCCAAATTTGGCAAGTCGAAGACATTCCATTGCTCGACTTCTATACAAGGAAAGCAAGCAGTCGATCAGAGCAACTTGGGGCATTAGAAGCATAGATTCGTAGGGAGTTCAACATTCAAATCTTGATCGCCCAAAGTTCCTTATGGAGGGAACTTAACGCCTTGCCATTAACCGCAAGATGAGCAGAGTACACATATCGGGAGCTAGAAGGCTACCAAAGTCAAGTGGAGATGCGACTTTCTATGATTGGGTTGAGGAAGCATCACAGAAGGATACTGACATCAAGAGGAATGCAAAGGAGTTACTTGCTAGAATTGCTCGACACCGGCTAAGACTATGACAACCTTAAACAAGTGAGTGAGAAACTTAATGATATGCTACTATGTTGTGTTGAATGTTGAATGTTATGCATGTGAATTTGCTATTTGTCATGCTACTATTTGATATGATTGTTGTTGAGTTGAGTTATGTAGTGGGGAATAATGAGTTAGGAAAGAAGACGTGAAGAGTATAGATGAATGAATGGTCCGAGGGTATAGGTGTCATTACCTTAATGATAGCACCTAGTGCCATATCACGAATGCTATAACCATAAGCCTAACTCATGTTTTACAAATTGTTCTCTTCCAAATCAAACTAAATTATAGAAACTTAGCTTTTCCTTCTATAGCTACCGAGTAGGTATGCTTAGTTGGAATAGGGTGTATAGATATCATTATGTATACATGTCAGAGTTAGTTCCTGAATGTGTATACATAAACTTAAACAAACTTATTTTCCTATTATATTTAAAGAATACACTCATGAACCCAATCATACAAATCATGAGTGCAACCTTGGTTTTTACAACCTAACGATCCTATTTTCTTATCTTCTTAAGTTCGTAAAGGAAAGTGTCTAGTAAATTATCCTTAAGTAAAGATGTGTCATGAATATGTATATATACATATATATAAATATGTATATCATATACAAATGTCTTGAGGACATCGAAAGAGAAAATGAGATGACCTTGTTGGCTCTTGGAAGTAAAAATGATAGAGCACTTAAGAAGTACAATGACATAGAGGTGTCAAAGATGATGATTGTAAATTAACCCCGAGCGATTGGTTTGACATGTAAGATAAATGACACAGAGGTGTTAGATATGATGATTGTAAATCAACTCGAGCGGTTGACATTTAAAAGAAATGGCATAGAGAGGTGCCGAGATAATTTAATCTATTATAAGACTAGATAAGTTTATGTCCACTGGGTCTGGGTTTAATGTCTGTCTTGAGTGATAAGAAAGACATGATTTGTGCTCATTGTGATGAGTGTGAAATGGAATGTTTGATGTTTACCTCTGTGGTATGATTGAGAATTGATTTTAATTATATATGTTATTTGATCACTTTAAATTAATCAATTAAAGTACTAAGTGGATGAGATTAAAACTTAACATGCATTTTCACGAGACATGTGCATGAGATTAAAGGCCATCATTGCTACAAGATGCGTCAGAAGTGATTAAGAGGATCGCTGTTTCGCCAAGTGCTAACTAAGTGATTTGGGGATTGTCACACCTTGGCGGTTTTGAGTCTGGCCTATCCTTGAGGGTTTTGCTCCGTCTGGTGCAAAGAGGCATGGGAGCGTTCATTGTTGAGTTAAGAAAATATCATAATTAGCAAAGTGATAAGATAAATAAACCGGGTAATGACCTAGGCACTAATGGTGGCTTTAGAATCCCCAACCTAAGGTCAAGGGGAGCGTAAACCCTAGACTTCACATCAGTTACCGGAAGACCACATGAGATGCTGCATTCATATAGTTGCTCATGCATGGCATATGTTTGATAACTTGAATTGTAATTTGCTTGTGTGTATGTAGCATTGAAAGTGTTACCATCCCATTCATTGAGACATAGTGTACTCACCCCCTCATAGATTCTTTTGCAGGTAGTGATTACAAAAGCATGGGATGAGATAAGATGTGACGTGTTGAGAGTTTTGGAAGACCAAAACAACAAAGTAAGATTGGTGGAGAATAGATTTACTTAGATAAAATGTTTGGACCCCCATGCGAATAGAATATGAAATTGAGAAACCTAGGGTTTATCCTATTTTACTAATTGGTAGGGGATACCGATTCTCTGTAATCATGGTTGACCATGGGGCATGAGATCCATAGTTGTATTTTATTATCCAATTATATGTACTATGATTAGTTGTAAATGAATTATTTATTTAGAGTTTTACGATCTCTGACACATAAGATGATCATCATGTAACGGGTGCACACGTGCCATGATGGTTTTAGTGGAGACTTCTAGGCCTACTTCCAGGGCATGACATTGAGAAATGATTGGAGGATGGAAAGGCAATAGAATTTAATGAAGATGAAGGAGTGTTGAGGCATGGTCACAAACTATGTGTGCTAAGTAGAGATAATATAAAGGAAGTACACTATTCTAAGTACTCTGTTCATCCTAAAAGTACCAAAATGTGTAAGGATTTAAAGTTTTATTACTGGTGGAGAAATATGAAAAGAGATATTGTAAATTATTATCGAAGTGCTTGACATGTCAACAGATAAAAATAGAACATCAAAGACCCGTTGGCATGTTACAACCTTTACTAATACCGGAGTGGAAATGGGAGTGTGTGACTATGGACTTTGTCATAGCGTTGCCTAGATTTGTGACCAAGTTACACACTATATGTGTGATTATAGATCGATTCACAAAATCTACTTATTTTATACCTATAGATATTAGGTATAAGCTTGAGATGTTGGCTTAAATATATATTAAAGAAATTGTAAGGTTGTATGGACTGCCGGTCTCCATAGTATCAGATAAGGATTCTAGATTTGTAGCGTGATTTTGGAATAGTTTGTACAGGGCACTACGAACTAAGTTACAATTCAGTACAACTTTTCACCTACAATTAGATGGCTAGTCAGAGTGAACTATTTATATATTGGAGGATATGTTGAGGGCATGTGCACTGGATCTTGGTGGAAACTAAGATGAATACCTACCCTTAATAGAGTTCGCCTACAACAATAGTTATTAAGCTACCATCTACATGACACCATATGAATCATTATAAGGCAGAAATTGCAAGCCACCTTTACATTGGGATGAAGTGGGTGAGAAACAAGTATTAGGACCTAATCTAGTACAAGATGTAGTGGATAAAGTCAAATTGATTAGGTAGAGGATGTAGTTTGCTCAAAGCCGTTAGAAGTTCTATGTAGATAAGAGAAGATGCCCATTGGAGTTCCAAAACCATATTTTGCTAAAGGTCTCATGAACAAAAGAAGTGGTAAGATTTGGACTAAGAGGGAAATTGAACCCTAGATATGTGGGACCCTTTAAAGTCCTGAAAAGAAATGGACCAATGTTATATAGACTGACATTACCACCAAATCCGGCTAGGGTACATGATGTATTTCACATCTCCATGCTAAGAAAGTATGTACCTAACCCAGATCAAATCACTACACTAAAACCTCTACAAGTGTAGCCAAACCTCACAATAGTGGAGAAACCTGTCAAGATCGTGGATACTAAGGAGTATATTTTGAGAAGATGGGTTATTAAATATGTCAAGGTGCAGTGGAACAATCAAATAGAGAGAGAGGTAACTTAGGAGTTGGAAGAAGAAATGAAAAAGATATATCATGAACTCTTCCATGATTTAGGTAATTTTTTAGGACACAAATTCATGTAAAGGGGGGAGAAAGTAAATACATGAGTATTTATATATAATTAACATTAGTGAAATTCTACCAAGGCTAATGTAGTAAATAACCTAGGAAAATAGGAGCAATTTAGTAATTTAACCATGAGCTATAAATAGTCCAATATACCACAATTTAATCCTTTTCCCTCATTTGCACTATAGAGCCCTAAACACCACACTAGAAAAACTCTCTTAGAGACTATAGAGCAACGTGAAAGGAAAATTATAGGAACCGAATCCATTCTGCCAGGTAAGAGTCTTAATCATTCAAGTAGATAGTGGGGATTGTAGATTAATCTGAGACCATTTGTTAACATGTGATTATAATTTGGAGCAAGAAGTAAGATGAAACATGAATAGGAATTGACGATCTGAGAATCTAAATTTGCAATATAAAATGAGTAAGTACAAAAGCCCTTATAATGTGTTAAGAATAGCTCAATTTTTTTTATCAATTAGAAATATTTCTTTAGAATTTAGGTTAGAGTAGAATTTACAAATTGGAAGAAGAGGATTTTGTAATGAACAATGGCCTACACAACTAGGTATACGCCTATGTACCTACCCAAGCTGAGATACGAGAGTGTATAGGAAGGTACACAGCATCGACATGCATGTGTACTTGGGCGTGTCTAATTGCAAAAATTTACAAAAAGATATATGGTCATATAATGCCCTATGTTCTTCTATACGACCTCCTAAATGTTCGTGTTGATTTGAAACACTTCCCATTTCTCTTTACTTCATTTTAAATGCAATCATAAGGATATGTAATTGTGAATATGTATAGGTTTATAGGATTAGTGAGACTGTAAGTGTGAGGAGAACGATTGTTAGATATCAAGTATGTGTATACCATGTTTGTTGCTTGTAATTACTAAGTTAGAAATGCATGTGGACTAAATAATCTTGAATAATGAATGAGATTGGTTACATGTGTGATTGTACTTAGCTAGGTTCGAGAAACCAAGTGAAGGTTAGTGTTCTCGAGGTGGTACCTCGATAATCGATACGTGACGTTATCCCTAGTGGAGTAATGTACCAAAATAATCTAGGTAAAATGTGGAAGGATGTTTGTGCATAATTGTGGAAGAATGGCATGTGTATTGTGGAAGGATGTTGTTGTGAAAGGACTTATAGACTCATGGACAGCGGGGAGTACCCACTGTCATATATATATACTATTATGTATGGAATAAACTCATGGACAAAGGGGAGTATCATTTGTTGTATGTATATTTATATTTATATGATTGTGGAAGGATTGTATAATCTTTAGAATTAGATTTTGTATGTTGGTTTAAGTGATTGTGCAAGAAAATAAATTGTATCTGTACAATATGCTGCATTATGTATGTGACAATGTTTTTAGCATGGCATGCGTATGTGTGTGTAGGTACATATTGTGCTGAGCATTAGCTCACCTCATGTGGGACCCATTTTTAGTTACAAGGACCACAAAGAGAGTGGTAAGATATGATGAGACCATTGTAGTGGCCGACTAAAATATTGAGGAGAATGTAGAATATATTTACTATGATGAATAGTATGTTGATGAGGAGAAAGGATAAATATGGGATATTTTTGTTAAGTTAATTTTAGACTGTTATTGTATTTAAGTTGTTAAACGCTTTTACTATAATTATTTGAGGAGATTGTTTATGATATATGTCTAAAGATAGATATTGTGTCTAACTTCTTGTATTTACCAAATGATTTTATTTATCATTATGAAGATATGGGTGTTAAAGTTAGAGATTTGTAGTGTTTGAGTCTTTGCATGTTTTCACCTAGTGGGGACACATGGTAGGTTGTATTCATCTCGAGTTTCGGGGTGTTACAAGCTTAGTAGACACTTGGAAAATCATAAAACATACTACAAATTTATTGAAAGAAACACTATTGGAAAGAGAATACATTTGAGTCTCAAGATTGCTCAGTATGGGAAGAGTCATTAGAACTCTTGGAACTAGGGGAGGGAGAGAAAATTCTAGTGGATTATCAAATTGGTCATTGTGTTAGGCTTTTACAAATGCTTCACTTAGCCTTAAATACTAACCCTCATCAAAGACAAGCTTGGCATCACTAATCTCATGCCCTGTTTAATATCCCTTAAAGTCATAAATCTTCCCATGTAATATTTGCTTGATTACCATCCTCAAGAATATAATTAGAGCAAAGTGATATGAATGAGTTAAGATGTTGAGTTACGGAGCAATAAAATCATTAGAAATATTGGGAGTAGAAAAATCTAAAAAAAAATCAGAAACATCATAAGAGATAGAGAAAATTAGAAGTTGAATGATAAAAGTCATTTGAAAATAGTGTTAGCCAAGTCTCGAAGGGAGTAAAGAGTTGTCAACATTCATTAGAAAGAGTCCAAAGCATTTGGTTCAATTGAAGGATCCTTAGTTTTGGAAGTTTAATTTTGAAGTCTTATAGCTTTTTACTTATATAGAGTTACGAAGAATATAATATACCAATAAAGATAGATTTAAGTTTACTTTAAACTAGTGATGCCTGTTTTTGATATCAAATTCATACATTTTCATTATGTGTCAACTCATCAAACAATCTTTATCTAGATTAAGAAAGTGTATTTCAACCGATTTAGTTTCTTAATTTCCTTTTTATTTAGTTTTCTTGATAATTCAAGGGTTTTGAGTTTGTAAATATGTTGTAGGTAATGAAATAGATAGGTTATTATCAATAATACAAATTATCTTCTGCTTGTATATTTTATATTGCTTCATGCTATGTCTTAAAATACTAAGCGAATAGTTCTATAGGTGTCACTTAAATGATTAATTTTCAAAATTATAGAGTGCTAAGCTAATTTCTAATGTCAAGACGATGAGTCTTATCATTATCATTAGCTGGTTCATCTACTCCTTCAAGATTTTTGAAACCTTGACAACATAGTGATGTTGTTCAATTTACTCAAAATTTTATCTATAACAAAATTTCCACTACACACCTAACCCTATGTTTGGAATAAGTGAAAGGGGAAGGAGGAAAAGGGGGAAGAAAGGGAAAATAGGGGGAATTGTTTTCTTGAACCCACATTATTTCACCACCCCTGAATTGGAGGGGAAGAGGAAGAAAAGGGAGAAAATATTTTAAATGACTCATTTGCCATTTATTTTACTTTTTCCCTACCTTCTTAATGGATATTTTGATAATTGTACATTATATCTTATTTTGTTCTATATAATGATTAAGATTCTTTTCATTTTTATCCCTCCATTATCCAAACAAATCTAAAGTAATCAATTGTTCTCATAATTCTTTCAATCTTCATTCTTTTCTCTTATATTCTTTCCTTCTTAATTCCTTTCCTCATGCCAAACAAAGTGTAAAAGTGGAGAGAATGGATGGAAACTAGCTTATTTTCTAGAAGCCTTAGAACATAAAACCATAAATATCCTCTTCTTTCGAACTTCTAATAAAATAATTTTGATCCTTTTTCATAAACTTGGTTGTTTAGATATAGTACCCTCCAAACACCATTCATCTAAACTCCATGTAAATAGCAACAATTCTGTAAATACCAAAATTTTTATTTTATATGGATATATGTCATAAAATATGACCAAGGTCAAAAGAGGGATTTTATAAAACTAGAGGGGCAAATGGGTCATTTTACACACAAAGTATAAGTACTTTATTATAACCTAGGGTTCATTTTGTTTCACCTCCTCATAGTAACAAACAAGAAAACCTTAGAGACGCTCTCAAGAGAAAAACCCTAAAACAATTAAGAAGAATTTGTCAACATACTATTCTATTAAACAAAGATAAGGTTTTGCTATGAAATTGTTAATTAGAACACTGAATTGAAAATTTACCTAGTTACCTTGTCTTACTCATCCAGAATTCGAATCAAGGACAGGATAAGACAAACACGAAACCCATCAAATCAAAAAGTTAACTCGTAGAAACTTACATGTAAGTATTCTAATTCATGTAATTTAATTAGAAAATATATGCTTTAGGAATAAATTAAACCTAGGAACAAAAAGAATTGAAATTAGGATGAATTGGTAGAGAGGAATTAGGGTTCGTAAGATGTACCAAGAGATACATAGCCTCCCAAACACGACCGAGTTTCAATTGTGTTAACCCTAGATTGCATAGGGAGATACACAATCTCCCAACACGGCCATATTATGCCTATGTTGAACCTAAACCTTACAGAAAGATATATGGCCTCCCAACACAGCCGTGTTAAACCCAGACATACCGAGAGATATACGACCTCCTAACACAATCATGTCATGCTCATGTTGCACCCAAACCTTACAAAAAGGAACATAGCCTCCCAACACAGCATTGTCTTGCCTTATGTAAAAATTATAACCTATATCGAAAGGTACACAACTTTGACATGACCATGTACCACCTCTAATTAAGTGACATGGCCTCCAACATAGTCGTGTTGAGTGAAACTTAACTAATTGTATGCCTATTTAATTTCTAATTAAACTAATTTCCATGCAACTGAGATAATTAGTAAGACCTTAAATAATCTAATAGATGAAGATAATTAAGGGATTATACTATTCTTAGATTGGTATTAAGAAGGGCTTATTGATGTTGTACAAATTTTAGCTTAGATTAAGTTTAAGACCAGACATGCTTAAGGCTAGGATTCAAGTGACATGCAACTTGCATTTTTCTTGTGTTTGCTTAGGTTAGAATTTATTGTTGTAATGAATTAAGCAAATGAACAATTAAGTATTTAAGTGTATGTTGTCTATGCTTGGCTCAACTTGAGGGCCTATAAAAGAAGATCCCTATAAAGCACCCTAATGACCCTTATGTGACATTATCCCTAGTGGAGTCGTACTTGAAAATGATCTAGGTTGGTTTAAGGTTTAAGTGTTTAAGTGATCATGAGTGTGAGGCTTGTAGTAGCAATTCCCATCACCAACTTTAAGTGATTTAAGAGATCATGGGTAGGGCCCATAATGGTAGTTTTTATCACCAAATTTAAGGATTAAGAGGTCATGGGTGTGTAGCCTATAGTGGCAGTTTCCATACCAATTTATGCTCCAATTATTTAAGTATGTTAAGGGAGTCACGAGTACCCTATTGTTGATTAAGGATTTATGTTAGATTGGCTTCAAGGTTTAAAAGGTGAGTTGGAGTGTTTTTATATAAAGTTAGAAATACTAGAGACATTTAAATGTTGATGTACAGAAACTATAGGATTAATTGGCATCAAAGTAGAATAAAGCCTTAATGTGTTCTTGTATGATAAGAATATGTGGCAAGTAATAGCACGATTTCTAGGTTTTGGGATGTTACAAATTCTTAATCAAAATATCTATTTGCATCCATGAATTTCATATTTATGCTACTGGAGAATATGCTCTAACGAAAAATAGTAACCGAATAATCACTATAGAGCTAAGATTGATTATAGTGAAATGACCCTGCTTTTTTCCTTTCCTACTTGTGGTTGGGTGGCTAAGCACACGTGTGCTCGGACTAGGGCGCACAGTCCTTTTATTAGACCTAACTATCTTCATTTCTCACCACAAATTATGATCTATTGATGTCATTCTATAGTATCATCGCTTACGATGACCTTCCCATCGCCAAGAACTAAAAATTTTGGGAAAGGTTCTTCTAGAATCCAATTGACTGTAAAATAATTTGGGAGTAAAAAATGTCATAACAAATCAAAGAAATAAATGCCGAACTCTTTGTTTAAATTTTAGTGGGATTTGATTTTCCTAGTCCGTCGAAGATGAGTCTGAAAGTTTAGTCAAATGATAATCTGATTTTCATCTATGTTCAACTGAATTTGGCACTAGATCTTAAAGATGATCAGCCCGCCATAGATATTTAATTCTCCCATCGTGGACCCATTTTTCTGTTCCTATAATGGTCTAATCTTGCAGCCAATCTTGCCCTAGTTGCCAAAAAAAAAAAAACAATGTTGAGAAAGCATGGATGTCTTCCACGGATGTTTATCTATAATTTATGGTGTTTGCCTGGAAGTTCTTATATTTTGCCAAAAATTAATTGATTGCATACGGTGATGTTTCACTAATGTAGCTTTTGTCATTTGGTTGGGAATTCAGATTTGTACTTGACTACATCCATATACTTTCCTAGGCTTCAAAGTTAGGGGAGCACGCAGGGCCGCCCCCAGTCTTTACTACAAAAGATGTTAATACTTTCGTGATAAGAGCACTATGCTTGCATGTTGCTTTTGGAACATCATGCCTTAAGTTAATGTCAGTATTCAAAAGTCGAGTATTAAGGAAATTTTGTCCAGTTTCCATTTGCCATCTATCTTCCATGAGTAAGGAAACGTCATAAATTAATTTGAACCAGGAAAATTGTTAAAAGAAAAAAAAATACGACGAGATTGTGAAAATTGAATCATTTTGCCATACAAAATAGAAAACATATGGGTAGTCCGAAACTTTAAATGCTTTTATATATATATATGTATAATTATTTAGTCTTCTAAACATTCTAATATGACATTTAGATTATAAACTAATTTTCTTGGCCAATTTGACTCTATATTTCGAGTGGCACAACACAGAAAGGACTAAAAAATTCCATTTCAATTTTCATAATTTAGAATTAAATTGCTACTTCTACTAAATGGTTGAGGAGTACTCCATATGAAAACATAAATGGAGACTTCGCACTTCGAATGCATATCTTTCTAATCACGTATTGTTAGAAAGTTTCTGATTCGTTATATAATAAAAATCACGGTGCAAGTTTGGTTTTAGAATTTCAAATTTTGCTATATTATACCATAAGGTATGGGATAGGATATTTTCCCACCCTTTAGACTATGTGAGACATGTGCGCATTCCATAATACCAATATTTAGTATTATGTACATGATAATCTATAGAAATATTTGAAAATATCAATGAATAAATATAATTAGATTTGACAAATTATAATAAATAGCCAACCAAGTTTATCTAACTTGCAAAATTAATTTTATATCCATATTCAATTAGTCTAAAGCTTAATCAACAGTCTCACATCCTAGCTCAAGTTAGCATTCTTCTTTTAAGTTTGTTACATTTTTATCATTGTTTATGGTTTATAATAAAATCTGTTTGTAACATGGGTATTGTAAGGCTTTAGAAAAAATATTACATTAAAAAATTATCACATGCCCACTATTCTTTCTAATTAAATAATTCTGAAAATTCATAGATTCCTTAAAATACTCTATAATCTGTACATACACCCCATTGAATACAAATTTCAGAGTATTTCCAGCAGGCTACAATACACTTTTCGAGTTTATTGTATGTACTCCTTCTATACCCACCGGCCTACCCTAGCTAGAATGGGTCAATGTGATGTGCTAACACAACAAACACTTTCCAATTCCCAGTTTTATTTTATATAACACATACATGACCTTTTAATGTTTGGGATCTAAAAGAAGAAAAATATTTTAATGTGTCGTGCAATACAAAAGAAATATATGGAGGGAGTGAGAATCGCGTATGGCGGTGGACGTACTTCAATGGTTGTAAGAAACTTAATAATGGGTTTGATAAGTACGCCAAAGAAAGTTCTTAATTTTGTAATAAAGTGCGCAGACCCTAAAGATGTCCAGCCAGTCAGATTTGCCGTGAATACAGTGGAAAGAAAATAAATAAATAAAAGATAATAAACTTTAACATTAAACCGAGAATGATATTAAAATGGAATGCTGAGTCTTCTTCCTATTAAAAGATATGCATAATTAGATCTTATTCCATAATCGCAATGCACTTTGTAATTTCTCCATGCACCACAATCGAACCATCTAGTTGTATAATTTGTTAATCCAAGTTTCGGCTACAGTTGGACGAGCACGCTACCCATATGAGACAAGCCCCCAAAACAATAAGGTGATAAACAACAGAAAAGATCAACAAATGCACTAGCACTATATCTAGTATCATGAATATAGTGACTCCCAATCCCACGAAACAATGCATTGCTGTAATTTATGCATAATATGTCAAAGACACCTTTTATGTATTTATGAAAATTATTAATAAAAGTTAAGTATTTATTATACTTATACATTTTTCTATATGCATATATTTTACAAAAAGTCTCATAAATAATTGGAATATATTTGAAATAATAATAAAGATATATTATTAATAGAATTCCATAGCATATTATTGTCTAAAAGTTGTTATTGATTGGATAAATATCTAGAGGGGGCATAAATATTTATTTTAACATGTTATATGACTAGGTCATTCTCATTAGACTGATGAAAAGATATCCAAGTTATGTAAGTGGGTGCCCAAAGTTAAATGGGTACAATAGACACGACCTGCTAATTGAAGATACGACATGTTTAATGTCATTGGTTTTTCCTCTGAATAAAAAAATATGAATAAATCATAGACTTGAGACCTTCATATATCCCGTTTATGAATGCCATACTTTAATGCCATTAAACACAATTTTGTTATTAGATTGTAAATAATATGGTTATTGAGAGTGATATGAAATATAGAGAGGATAGTGATAAGTCAAAATAAAATTCATCACTTTTATAGATTAGGAAGTCGATATCTTTGGCCACTTGGTTGACATAAGAGTGACTCATAAGCCTATGGCCATACAAAGTTCTTTTTAGTTTAATTTATTTTAGAAACTAAGTAAAATAATTAAATATTGATGACATGCAACACAATGATTTAATCAAGTTATCTTTGATAAGAGATTTAATTATACAATAATTGGTTTATAATGGTCTAAGTTCACAATCTTTTCTATTATGTTCAATGCCTAATAATTGTTGTTAAATAGTTATCTTGGCTTGTATTTAGATAGATACTACGTCTATATACAGATACTTGAAGGTTGCAGATAATAATACGATTAATATAAAGAAAATAATTGACAAAAAAATTTAATGGATACTAAAATATGTCAACTTTGTTTGGGGATTAGAATTAATTATTTTGACAAAAGTTAAAGTGGTATCGAAAATCGGTTAGCGAATAAAAGGCAAGTGAAGTTGATGGTTATTGGCAATAGGAACTTAGTCTTTGACAGAATGAAAATGTTTGTTGGAAATTTTTCTTCATTAGATAATATTCAATGATTGTTTCCATTACATGTCTAATGATGATACTATCGTCTGTCTTTTCACTGGTGAATGAGAATTCTTTTATTTGGTACGTTTTCTTTAAAAAAGTTGATATATCCTTTCGTCAACATATATGCACTGTGAGAATGAAAGAGGATTATTAACTTTTTATAGAACCATTCCTACAGAAACAATTTAATTTCTAATTCAAGCTATCTAGCACAATAAGGATTAGATTTTTTTTTTCTGTAATTGTGTGTAAATACCACTAAAGGAACTACATTAGAAAGTTCTTGTGGTAAACATAATTTTACAAATGGTAAAAGGAATCATGGGTTGCACTTAAAACTCTATCCCCAAGAAGAGAAGGATGTTTTAATATAATGAACAGGTAATATTTCCCATAAAACTAATGAACTTAATTGTTTCATTTTATTTTACATCCAAGGTATAAATGTATTACCACTATGGAAAATAGGTTGTCATGAATTATCTCAACTCCCACTTCAGTTAGATTGACTCCAATACTCTAATAGATTCTATATAAGAATTTTGTGTAATTCACATTCTTCTTCATTTTCAACTTCTTAATTAAATCCATATCACATTCTGGCTTGTAGTTACCACCCACAATATTTCCAAATGTGTAGATCATCAATTTAACATAGTCATCCATTGTTATCTTATCAACAATATCAATAAATTATCAGCTATTCAACAAAAAACAACTATTATCAGTTTTTTGAAATTTAGCAATGCACAACATTGATCTTTTTCTTGCCATGCAACAAAAAAAAAAATACGTTTTAATTTTAATTTTTATTTCAATTTTTTTTTTGAAAATTTGGCAATTTTACATAAGACCACAATAAAGATTATTTTATAAAGAACTTTTTAAAGGCTCTTTTTTTTTTTAGGATTATTCAATTACAAATATTTTTTTTCTGACAATATAAATAATAAACCTAAATTTGACATTTAAAATTAATATGAAAATTTTCATTAGCACAATGTTGTTCTTGTTCTCATACTAACGAAAAAATTAACCACTATATATTATGTATTATAAGATCTATATAAATCATATCTAACACATTACAAACTAACAATAAATACTAATATTTTTTAAAAACCATAACATTACAAAGAATCATGGCAAGAGTTTTGTCCAATGATAAAAACTAATAAAGTAACAAAAAAAAAACCTTTAACTTTTTTGTCAAAATACATACCAGAATATAGACTAGTTGAGTTTTTTCATTATGGAAATGGTAGATCTCAACTGGCTTGTTTAAATCCTACCATTTTGTAGCTATAGAAGAACTTCTTCTTCCTATGAAAGAGAGAAAAATAAAGGAACAAATGGTGTTTGCGAAAGGAAAAATAAAAATGAATGTGTTATGTTTTAGCATTTGTATTATTAATTTGAAATACTACTACGTCCGTGACTATCAAAATAGGCTTGCAAGCATTTTTTTTTTTAAGGTTTGCAAGTTGTAAGCTTATAGTGGACATATAGACGGTGGATAATTAATGAACTCTTTTCAACAATGAGATTAATTGTATAGGGAAGTGTGGCATGTACTAAAGGCACAAACGTAGTCTGTGCCTTCAAGCAAGTGCATTCTAAGTCCACGATTTGAAAACCTATTTTTGGAATAATTTTTTTTAGTGTGCTATTTCACAAATTCTTTCAAAAATAGTATTATTTTGGTGGATTCCCCATGATTTTGACATGCTTTTGAAGTCAATTTTGGCTTTTGATTGCTTCCTTAAATGTTTTTTTCTCTTCCGGTAGCAATCAAGTCGTTGATATTATGGAATATAGTATTTTAATGACTTTCAATAACCTTTCCAATACTTGTGGTTGAGATCATCACAATCCCATGTTGGGTGATTTAAATATATGTTTACAATGAGAGGTAACTTTAATTAAGGCATTGGAACTTGACAAGTTCTTGTTATATTCATTGAATAAAATTAGATAAATTCAATATAAAGATTTTTTCCAAATGGTCGAAGTTAATGGAAATCTAGTTTTTGTTTCTTAAAATTATAAGGACTTTCACATACTAAAATTTTCATTACTACAATGCTTCAATTTTTTTGGATAGGAAAATTTTCATAAATCAAATGGTATGATTAGTTATGAAAATTTAGTCTTTCTAATCCTAAGTTTATATCAAGATTATAACAATTATTATTGATTTAATCTATTTATATTATTTATACTCGTTATATGCCAATACTAGCTTAGGGCCCAAGGTCCATTTTACTTTAGCTTAGCCTCATAATAGGAAAGTGCCTAAAGTTGGTTGGGATAAAAAAGGAAAATAATTTAAACCCTTTGAAGAATTTGCTCGACGTAAGTATATCCTATCACCATTAAGGCATCTTTAGGAAATATTTATTTACCTAAAATAGAGCTTCCTTAATATGATAAAAGGAGGTTTCTTCATTCAAGTAAGATCATTTGATACCTCACACATATTTTGATTACCTTACCCTTATGTTACTTCTTTGACTTGAGCGTCAGAGTCTAAGTGTTGAAGACACTTTTCATGGTTCGATAGCTTACATTTACCTACCTTTTAGGTTCAATTTCACTAAGTTTGAAAGTGTGATTCAGCTTAAGACTACATCTAGGCATTAAGAGCAATCAACAATTGGCACCCATTGTGTCAAGGCCAACTACAACAATGGCTACCATAAGATTAGGAAGAAATTCAAGCAAGAATGTCCCTAAGGAATATAATCCAGCAACTATTACAAACAACCACCTTACTATGCCTCCAGTCTCACCTCTTACACTACATTGCAATGAAGATAGGATTATAAGATTTAAGAGATAACTTGTAGATTTGTTAGCTAAAACCATCACTTGAAAGACCTAATCAATGAAATCAATGACTACTCCTAGCAAAACTTTCAATCATGAAGTGAGCAGAATGGTGATGGTATTTCACAATACCATGAGAATGAGCAACTAAATCCATGTTGAACCCCAAACCCAAGGGTTGACCAAAACAATAATCGCATTGATAATTGTAAAGGACAAGCTATAAGATCTTTAGCTGATTAGTCTATAGATATATGGACAATATGATCAAAAGCTTCAACAAGTTAAAAGATGCAAAGAAAACCGACACATGGGACATGTTTACCATTGGTAACTCCTCTTTTATCTAGGAAATCCAAGTTAAATAGCTTCACACACATGTGAGAATTCCGCAGCTTAAATTTTACGACACCATGACTGACTTGACTGAGCATGTTAGCTATTATACTACTTAGATTAGCCTCTTCGATGTCTCTGGCACAATTGTTTGCAAAGCTTTTCAAAGAACTTTAAAGAAGGTAGCAAGAACAAGGTTCTGAGGCTTGAAGCCAAATTTAATGTTAATTTTTATAACCTAGCCATGCAATTCTACCAACACTTCTTGATGAGTAAGATGCCTAAATAAGATTCCTTAACTCTTAACCTCATTTGATAAAAGCAAGACAAGACATCGAGAGACTATATCTCCAAGTTCAATAAAGAAATGTTTGAAATCCCTAATGTTGACATGAGTATAATTCTCAATGCAATAATTAATGCAATAAAGGATCAATCTCAGTTCTTCTACTCTCTTACATTACATAAGTTGAAGAACTTCAAAGAGTTTAAAAAAGGAGTAGCAGATTATATTGCAAAAGAAAATGTTATAGTAGCATAAAGATAGGCTAAGCAAGAAAAATGAAAAAGAATGAACCTCCGTAAAGGATAGACTCAATCTCACCTCAGAAGGTAATGGGCTTGCTCAAAATGGTAACAACAACAAGAAATGTACCATCCCTTTCTACAAGTAGCACATCCTACTCAATAAACTTCGTGCTAACATTTCATGTAAATATGAGATTGAGGCATTATCACTTGGTTGAACAAAATGAGGAGCAACTAACTAGAAGAAATTTTGATGAATACTATGACTTTCATAGGATTAGAAGCCACACTATAGAGAATTGCGCACAACTTAAGAATACCCTTAAGGACCTCATTAGATGAGGTTACTTGTAGGAATTTATTATAAAAGGTGATAGGCCCCTTATGAAACCAAGAAGGGAGGAAAGGGAAGACATGGAGTAGGAACAGAAAGATTGCCCCATCTGGGGCACCATTAATACCATTGTTCCAACAGCTGTAAGGAGATGCTCCATCTCGCAGTTCAAGGCGTATGCTTACTTAGGAAACTATCAGAATGTCCTCAACACTAAGGAAAAGGACCTTAAAGTTGTCACCATGATCACCTTTTCTAACAATGACCTTCAGGGCATAATGTTCCCTTACGACAATGCCCTAGTATTCCAAGCTTGAATTGCAAATTTTGACACTAAAAAAATCTTTGTTAATAAAGGTAACTTCGTAGGCATCATATATAAGAAAGCTTTTAACCAAATGAAGGAACAGATTGAGGCAAAGCTAAAACCTTATGATAATGAGTTCTTTAGTTTCAATAACCAATCACTAAAACCAAAGGGCATTGTCACTCTCCCTATAGAACTGGGAGATAGACCACACAAAACATAAATCCTAGCTAATTTCCTTATCATTAATGCATGGTCCCCTTACAATGTTACCCTTAAGCGTCTATTGCAAATTGTTGTATGAATGATAGCCTCAATAAAACACCTAAAGACTAAATTCGTAACAACAATAGGTGTTAGCGTCTACAATAGTGACCAATTGAACTCTAGGAATTTTATCATGAAGCCCTCTCCCAAAGATAAGTCTTTATAGTGGAATCCACCATAGAGGAAAAACTAAGATCAAGAGGAGAACCTGTTAAAGCAATAGAAGATATCTAAATCGGTAGCTCGCTTAAACAAACAACGAAAATTGGTACAACAGTCTCAATTGAGCTATACCAATTTCCTTCGAGCTAATGTGGTTGTCTTTACATGGTCACCATCAAGCATTCTTTGGATCCCCACCAAGGTGATCTCTCATAAGATGAGCATCAACCCTACTATGAAGGTGGTTAAGTAAGAAAAGAGGCACTTTACCTTAGTCCAATAGGCAACCATTGAAGAAAAGGCATAGAAACTTCTAAAGGTTAGATTTGTTTCAGAGAAGCCATATCCTACATGGTTAGTTAATTGTGTATTGGTAAAGAAGTGTAGTGGGAACTGGCAAATGTGCATTAACTATACCAATCTTAATAAAGCATGCCTAAAGGACTACTTCCCACTACTATACATTGATCAATTAGTTGATTCTACCTCAAGTCATACCCTACTGAGCTTTATGGATGCCTTTTCATGCTATAATCAAATCAAGATGCGTGAACCTAACTAGGTATACATGTCTTTTCTCACTAACTTTGGAACATACTATTATAAGGTAATGCCTTTTAGAATTAAGAATGTTGGAGCAATGTAATAGAGATTAGTGACAAAAATGTCCATTCATCAAATCAAGCAAAATGTTGAGGTTTATGTTGATGACATGATAGTGAAGAGTAAGAAGCCTTACCGGAACCTTACTAACTTAGATGGGACGTTCCAAATATTGCAGTGATGTAATATAAATCTGAACCCTTAGAAGTGTATTTTCAAGGTGGCATCTAACATATTCCTTAGCTTTATGGTCACCTTGTGAAGAATCGAAGCCAATTCTAAGAAGATTAGCACTATCCTAAACATGTAGCCTTTAAAGACAGTCAAGAAGGTCTAAGGTTAATAGGTCGCATTGACACTTTAAGCAGGTTTGTCTCTAAGTCTATAGATAAATATACCCTATTCTTTAAAATCATGAAGAACCCTGCCGATTTTTAGTGGGCTAATGAGTGTCAAGAGGCATTTAATGCACTAAAGAGCTTCTTATGATGGTATTAGTCATGTCTACACTAATTACTAGGGAAAAATTATCTTCACTTAGCTGTATCCAGCCAAACTCTATCTCATGTAATAGTATAAGTAAATAGAGATGAACACTGTCCACTATACTATATGAGCCGCATCCTACATGGCCTTAAGAGCAGGTATTCAAAGTTGGAGAAATTTTCCCTAGCATGGGTCACAACACGGTTTAAGGGTATATCCTAACCAAGCAGACTTAACATCTAAGCAGCTAAGATATACTACTTAAAAGAGTTATACTAAATATTCCAATTGGTTACATTTTGGTCTACAAAATTTGCATTAAAATGATTTGTACTAAATATTCTAACCAATTCCACTTTAATTTATGGAATTTTCATTAAAACACATAACCAAGAATGAATTAAAATCAATAGAGTCTAAATGATAAAGAATAAAGGCAATATGAGATGAGCATATATGAAAAATACTTTCATTCATTGTTTCCATGTATAAGGGTTTTGGTTAGCATTTCAACTACTATATAAAAATTACAAAATTGAAAAAAGAAAGAAAGGAAAAACATTAAAAATAACTATTCTGCAAGGTCTTCCATTGTAGTTGGAGATAGTATAAGCATAGGTAAAGGAGGAACTTCTTCAACAAAAGGAGGCAGAGGGATTTCTTCCTTTAGAGGATAAGGGTGAGTCTCTCCCACTTCATCAATAGGAGGGGCATCTTCAATAGACATCACCTTTAGCAATTGAGACAAGTCTTCACCTAGCACTTGCTTCTCATCCTCAATCGTGGCCCTATCCAACTCCTCATCTCCTATGGAAAGGTATTAGACTCTCGCATTTTTTCCCTGTACTTAAAGAGATCAAATGCTAGGTCTTTATCATAGATCTAGCACTTCATGATCCTCTAGCTCTCCTCTATTACTCAAACCAACTCATTAGCATACTTATCAGAGGATTGAATCTTCTCATAGTACCTATCCCCAACCATCCTCTCCTTTTCCTCCAATTCATGAGTCCTTATATCTCGATTGGCTACGAGCTTCTCCAGATCTTAGACCTACACCTTTAGTTTAACCTCCTCTGCATTACTTTATTTGACACATTGTTGAGCTATATCGAGGTCTTGTTTAAAATCCACAGTAATGGCCTTTTCACGTTGTACCTTTAACTTAAGGTAGAACTACCACTTCTATAAAGTCACAACCTTCACCTTTAAAGAGTTAATCTAGCTAGTTGCATCTTTGAGCTCTTGCTGGGGCATTGCAAAGCTAAAGATGCTCATTTATGCTCTCTCCTTAGCCTTAGCAACTCTATAGCGATAGTCTTCCCTCATCGCTTTGAGCACATCATGAACTTCTTTCAATTCAACCTCTACTTCTCCTCACTTCTAAAATTGGAAGTCATATTGGTCATACTAGCATGGGAATAGCTCAAAGTAATTATTACACGTGCCTATTTGTTCACATATCTACTATTCTCCCTTAACACATGTAAAGAGAACCCCACATGTGGCTTTTATGGTCTACATAAAAAAACTAATAATAAAGACAAGCATGATAGAAAAAGAAAGCAAGCTTGAAAGAAGAAAACTTTTAGACTTATACCTCAATACGACACATAATGAAGAAGGATTGAAGATCTAAAGCTAACATCCCGATTGCTAAGACTTCCACCTCACCTTTCTCTTGAAGGCTCAAGATCCCCTTTAATAAGTCTTGTCAACTTCCTCTCCCTTCTAAGCTTCATGCCACAATAGGTAGTAGGACACTAGAGTTCCATGGCTATCCTCTCGCGATGGTTAGATGTCATGGTAACATTTTTACCAATGCTTCATAGCTATGTCTACACTCTCGCCAAAGGTGATGGACCAAGTTTCTACAGCATCTAGGATGGAGATCACTTCCCCCCGATTGTGCATCGGAGATGCCACCTTCCACTACTTTAGGGCCCACTGTGATTGCCTTAAGTCACTTGTTAGGGACCATCTCTTCCCCTCAATTGTAGTTGTGGCTAAGTTAGTTTAGTGAGAAACCTCAATGCCTTGGATCATAATCCCTCTCTTAAAGGTCTCTTGGTAATAAGGACTACGACCCTAGCCCTCCTCTCCTCTTAAGGCTTAGGTTTATTGCGCCTCGTTTGGCAGGCATCAAGGTTAAATAGATGAATTCTCTTAAATGGAGCCATTGCTGCAAAGGAAAAACACATGGTCAACAAAACAAAAAACCAAATTAAAACATACCATATAAATATTATGAAGAATAAGCCTCTAAGTTGCAGTCCATGAGTTCACACTCAAGTTAACCTTACCCAAGTTTTTAACCCTTACCTTCACCTTAATCTTCTCTAGTGTTCTTACTGGCGTTACCTCTAACATTTGAGCCTTTGGATGTTTTTGTACCTATGCCCTAGAATGCTGAGCATCAAGTTGGGAGCATTAAATGGCCTCCTATTCTCCTTAAGAGCTCAAAGGTCCTTAGATCATTCTTTATTAAATAACATCAACTTGATAAGCTTGGTGCATATAGAATTCACCTAATGAACAAAAAAATCTAATGCCTTAGGAATTTCAAAAAAAAAAAAAAAAATTCTCCTTCCAATCATACATTGAGGACACCGATCCATCCATTAGCTTCACCCTAGGTTGATTAGATAGGTAAAACCACTCTTGAGACAACCTGAGTCTCTTCACTTCATAGAAAAACTAGAACAACTATGGAGTAAGTTAGATGTCGCATGACCTGCAAAGGCTCTTGAATGCCACCAATAGAGTATAAGCATTAGGTATGAGTTGGCAAGGGCTAACATGATTGTAGTTGAAAAACTCTTTCTAAAAGTCACTGAAAGGCAACCACAACCTGAACTGGAGAAATCTCTAGTAGATGCAAAAACAGTTACCCAACATTAAAGCGACATACTCTTCCTTTTGTGTAGCTTCGGACAACCTAATCTTCTAAAAGCAGCTTGCAATATGAGGCAACTGCATCTACATCAATCTCATTAGCGTGACTCCTCACTCTTACAAGTCCCACCCTTAATGACAATGGTTAATTATAGTAGGTAGATCAGTTTTCAGTCCTCCCCATCATTAGCATAAATATCGAAGGATAACTCTTCGTCATGAACTTCTTCATTGAATTCCTCTTTAAATAACTTAAGGATCGCACTATTTAGCTCCTCCTCCATTACTATTGTCACATAGGGTCAGCTTGAGGGCCCTGCCTTATGACTTGTTGTATTGGAGATGATCTTCTTAATGACACTAGAAAGTGTGTAAGAAGATGAACTTAATATATCGAATGCATGGATGAATGTGAAGAAATCAAAGAAGGATATTAAGGTTACATTTATGTTATAGTACTGAATAGTACAAAGAGAACTAGACAACATAGAATAAGAAAAACATGATAGTATAACTTTTTTATAACACATTTGGTATGTGTAGTACTGGACAAAGATTTTTGTATTGTTCACTATTTGGATATATAACTTACTATACTAAACATAATATACAGAGTATTGAATAATGATTTTTGTGTTTTGGTCTAGTGAATTTAACTTTTGTACCATATTTTAGATAGTACAAAAAATAAGTATTTTTTCTAGTACTTTAGGATCATTTTTGTTCAGTAACTAAAAAATATATAAAAACCAAATAAAGGACAAATTTTTTTGTCCAGTCTAGTACAAAAAAATTTTTACAACCAAATGTTACCTAAGAGAGATCAAGTAAACATAAAAATGTTGAAAGTTGCAAGAATGTGAAAAAGTGAAAGGTATGAGAATGGTCGTACCTTATATAGGTAGTTACAAAGCACATGCACATTTTCCCATATAGTCTAAGATTGCACCATGTGTCACCTCACGAAATTAATGGCTGAAATTATTTCACCCCTACAAGTACCTCAAACCCCATCACGCCACGTGGCTTGCTGCATTAAATGCATAGGTTTTCGCGGGCAAACATAATCTAAAAATGAAAATAAAAGGATGGAATCACCCATAGCAAGCCTTTTCACCTCCTTTGAAGCTCGGGCTAACTTTTAGAGTAAGAAGATTATCCTCCACAATTCAGCTAATAATATCCAACTTTGTGCTATTGTCATGGTGTGGATATCCTACTTCTCATCTCTAAGGGCCCATACGAGACATCTTGTGACTTGGTGGATGTCATGACTTTAGCTTCAAAATGTTGAGGTTGGCCAATCCCTTCTTCAGGTTGAATAGGTCCCCAATAGCCCAGTATAAACCCAATCAACACATCTATGCCTTCAACTTAGCAAATGAATAAAGCCTAACCTCTACTCTCGTTTATTTTACGACACCAATGAGAGTGGGAGGAACAAGTGTTATATGCCTATATTGGCTTAGGGCTTAAAGCCCATTTTACTTTATCCTAGCCATATAATGGGAAAGTACCTAATGTAGGTTAGGATAAAATAGGAAAGTAATGCAAACTCTCCAAAGAACATGCTTGAAGTATTTCGTATTATAATTAAGGTTTCTTTAGGAAAGATTTACTTACCTAAAATATAGCTTCCCTAACATTATAAAAGGAGATTCCTCCATTTAGGTAAGATTATTTGATACCCCTTGATGAGATCCTTGATGAGAGTCAAGTCGGAAGAAGGAATGTGGATCCTCTTGAAGTGCCGCTTGGACCGATCACAAGAAGTCGAGCGAAATGACTCAAGGAAGCACTTAACGGGTTGATAAAGGATGTCCATGAAGCCGGAAAGGATTGGAGCAATCATGAAGTTGGAACGGATTGGAACAACCATGGGAAGACCCTTGCTCTTATACAAGTTACACCGGACACGAGTTGAAGAGGGCGTGTACTTTCAAGGCACGGCCGTGTAAGAATCTCAAGATTGCACAGAATCATACACAGCCAGACATACGGCTAAAAGGTACGGCCGTGTATGGAGTCAAGCAAATGCACAGAAAGGTATACGGTCAAAGTACACGGTTGTGTACACGGCCGTGTATGTTGCCAGGAATGTGCACAGAAAAGTACACGGCTAAAGTACACGGTCGTGTATCCCCTGCCGGCCAGCTTTTTCCTGTTTTGTGTTTTTACGCAACTTATCTAAGCTACGTCGTTTTAGACTTGTTTTTCACGAATTGTAATCCTAGTATAAAAGCTCCTAGGTTTTAGAACAACATAGAATTTACATGTTTGAACATTAAACACTTTTGAAAGGCACCTCTCTTGGTTTTTCAAGAACTAACTAGAACTTATCGGATTAATTTCCGTGGCATTCATCCCGACTTATCAATCGGTCTTTCATCCCGATTGTGGCATCTTCATTTTTATACCAAGGTTCTTGTCTCATTTTTAGACAATGGGTCGCGGTTTCCACTTTAGGTGTTTGGGCGTCTTAGGCAACGAATTTCCAAACATATTGGTATTGGGTTTCGTCACGGGTTGGCGTGGCTCGTATCAGTTTGGTATCAGAGCTTAGGTTTATCAAGACATCAAGTTTGGTTGAGGAAGGTAATATCAAAAACCCTAACTCCAATCATTCATATCAATTATCGTATTCAATTTCGTAGTATTGATTGTCTTTTGATAGTGTAATATCGACTAGGTGATTGTTAAAAAAAAAAAGAGTAAAAATCACGACAAAAAAAAAAGAAGAGAAAAGAAAAGAAAAGAAAAATGTGATCATGAGCAACAACCAAGACAAAAAAAAAATTCGGATAGAAAAATAGAGGAAAATTTACGAACCCTAGAGTTGCTTTGAATTCTACGGAAGAAAATTGGTGTAGTTCGGGTTAGTTCCAAGAGAATTGAGAAGAGGAAATTGGCGAGTTGATATCATCATTATTTGTGAGAATACACGAGTGACTGTGTGATATCATCATTTGAGCGAAACACGTAAGGGAGTGTATCATGAGGTTTAATTATATATATATTTGTGTTAATACTAATCTTTTCTACAGGGACAATGTCGAGACAACATTCTCCTGAAGGTGAGAGGGGAAGGTTTGATGCTAGGTTAGTAATTGAGGCATTGAGAGGTGAAATGAAGAGGATGTTCCAAGAGGGAATGGAACAAATTCATGAGACGGTAGAGCAAAGACTAGAGCAATCCACAAATGTATTCCAAGGGCGTAAGAGGGAGAGTCATTCTAGGAGAGTACCGAGGGGTGGAGATGAAATGACGGATGATAACTTTGATGAGCCTTCTGTTGGGAGTTGTAGAGGTTATAGTGGTCAGAATAGAGGAACTAGAGATTGGGAAGATAGAGGAGATAGGAATAGAGAGGATGATCAATTGAGTAGCATAAAGATGAAGATTCCTCATTTCCAAAGGAAGAATGATCTCGAGGTGTATTTAGAGTGGGAGAAGAAGGTAGAGATGGTGTTTGATTGTCACAACTATAGTGGGAGAAAGAAAGTAAAACTTACTGCCATTGAGTTTTCGGATTATGCTATAGTGTGGTGGGATCAACTAATGTTGAATAGGAGAAGGAGTGGTGAGCCACCTATTGAGTCTTGGGAAGAGATGAAAAGAGTGATGAAGAAGCGGTTTGTGCCTGCATATTACTATCGTGAATTGCACAACAAGTTGCAAACTCTGAGGCAGGGAAGCCAAAGTGTAGATGAGTATTTCAAAGAGATGGAAGTCACTATGATTAGGGCGAATGTAGAAGAGGATAGAGAGGCTACAATGGCTAGGTTTCTTACTGGGTTGAATAGAGAAATCCAAAATGTGGTTGAATTGCAGCATTATGTAGAATTAGAGGATATGGTTCACATGGCTATAAAGATTGAGAACCAGCACAAGAGGAAAGGTAGTAGTAATGCACGGTTTCCACAGGGTCATGGTTCATCCACTTGGAAGACTAACCAATGGAAGAAAGAAGAAAAGCCTTTACCTACCAAACCAAAAGGGGAGCTGAGGCAAGCGGGTTCTACTCCTAGTAATCAAGGTAACCCTGAATCTTCTACTTCTAGAAATCTTGACATTAGATGTTTTAAATGCCAAGGTAGAGGCCATATTGCTAGTCAATGTCCAAATAGGTGTGTGATGATTTTGTGTGATGATGGAGAGTATGAGACTGAGGGGGATAGTGAAGAAGATAATATGCCTCCGTTAGAGGACGCTAGTGATGATGAGGAGCCTGCAATGGGAAGGCTAGTGGCAGTAGTGAAGCGAGCTTTGAATGTGCAGGTGAAGGAAGAAGAGGAGGTGCAAAGAGAGAATATATTTCATACTAGATGTTATCTAGGAGATCACATTTGTAGTTTGATCATTGATGGAGGGAGTTGCACCAAGTAGTGAGTAATTTTATTGTTGAGAGGCTGGGGATCAAAATTGTTAGACACCCTAGTCCATATAAATTGCAGTGGTTGAATGATAGTGGTGAGACTAAGGTGAGTAAGCAAGCCTTGATTGGTTTTCGCATTGGTAGATATGAGGATGAGGTATTATGCGATGTAGTGCCAATGCAAGCATGTCATGTGTTGTTGGGGAGGCCATGGCAATTTGATAGGAAGGTTGTTCATGATGGCTTTTCTAACAAGTATACGCTTGTTCACCAAGGGAAAAGCTTTAATCTTAAACCGTTAACACCTAAACAAGTGTATGAGGATCAGTTGCAGCTACAACAGTCGTTTGCAAAACACAAGGTGAGTGAAAAGCAGAGTGAGAGTGAGAGAGCAAAAGACAATGAGAAGAAAAAGGAATATAAAAGTCAAGATCAAAAGGAAAAAGAGAGGAAGGCTGGAAAGAGTGTGAGAGGCCAAGTTGAAGGGGGATCAACTTTGGTGGTGAGTGAAAAGGAGAGGGCAGCCTTGCAAAAGGAGAGTTGTGTGGCAAGAGCGAGTGTAGTAAGGAGAGCGTTAGTGATGAGGCAACCTATGTTGTTGCTGGTTTTTAAAGAAACATGTTTGACTACTAACGAATTATCTAATGCTTTGCCTAGTGTGGTTGTGTCTCTTGTGCAGGACTTTGAAGATGTCTTCCCTGAAGAGATTCCAAAGGGATTACCACCTATTCGTGGTATTGAGCACCAGATTGACCTTGTACCCGGAGCATCGATTCCAAACAAACCAGCTTATCGGAGCAATCCGGAGGAGACAAAGGAACTCCAAAGGCAGGTCGATGAACTAATGGAGAAGGGGTACGTGAGAGAGAGCATGAGTCCATGTGCAGTGCCTGTGATTTTGGTGCCTAAGAAGGATGGGACATGGAGAATGTGTGTTGACTGTCGCGCCATCAACAACATTACGATAAAGTATCGTCATCCCATTCCTCGCTTAGATGACATGTTAGATGAGTTACATGGGTCTAGTGTCTTTTCTAAAATTGATCTGAAAAGTGGATATCACCAAATTAGAATGAAAGAGGGTGATGAATGGAAAACTGCATTTAAGAAAAAATATGGATTGTATGAGTGGTTAGTAATGCCTTTCAGGTTAACTAATGCACCTAGTACTTTTATGAGACTTATGAACCATGTTTTGAGGACATTTATTGGAAAATTTGTGGTTGTCTATTTTGATGACATTCTTATTTATAGCAAAAGTTTGGAAGATCATATGTCACACTTGAGGGATGTTTTAGAAGTGCTTCGAAAGGAACAATTATATGCTAACCTCAAGAAGTGCACTTTTTGCACAGACAAACTTGTGTTTCTTGGTTTTGTTGTTAGTGCACAGGGAATACAGGTTGACGAAGAAAAGGTTCGTGAGATCCAAGAATGGCCTAGTCCAACCAATGTAAGTAATGTGCGGAGTTTCCATGGACTAGCGAGTTTTTATAGGAGATTTGTGAAGGATTTCAACACCACTTACTGAGGTAATTAAGAAGAACGTGGGGTTCAGCTGGGGAGAGCAACAAGAGAAGGCCTTTCAGACACTTAAAAATAAGTTGACTTAGGCGCCGTTACTTGCTTTACCTAATTTTGCTAAAACGTTTGAAATTGAGTGTGATGCTTCAGGATTAGGTATTGGAGCAATGCTTATGCAGGAGAGAAGACCGATTGCATTCTTTAGTGAGAACCTAAGTGGGGCAACCTTGAATTACCCTACTTACGACAAGGAGCTATATGCATTGGTTCGAGCCTTGAAGACGTGGCAACACTACCTTTGGCCAAAAGAGTTCGTGATCCACACTGATCATGAATCTTTGAAGTATTTGAAGGGGCAACACAAGCTGAACAAAAGGCATGCTCGTTGGGTGGAGTTCATCGAAACATTTCCATATGTCATCCACTACAAGCAAGGTAAAGAGAATGTAGTTGCTGATGCACTTTCTAGAAGGTATACTCTTATCTCTACTCTTAGTTCTAGACTTATTGGTTTTGAGCACATTAAGGAGTTATATGCTGCTGATCGAGATTTTTGTGAGGAGTATGTGCAATGTGAGAAGAGTGGGCATGGGAAATTTTATAAACATGATGGATTCTTGTTTAGGGAGAGTAAACTGTGCATTCCAATTTGTTCTCTAAGAGAATTACTTGTGAGGGAGTCTCATGGAGGCGGTTTAATGGGACACTTTGGAGTAGCTAAAACATTAGGGGTATTGTAGGAACACTTCTATTAGCCTCACATGAAATGAGATGTTGAGAGGATTTGTGAGCGATGTGTCACATGTAAGCAAGCGAAATCTAGAGTCCAACCTCAAGGGCTTTACACCCCACTTCCCATTCCTCATGAGCCTTAGGTAGATATTTCTATGGATTTTGTGTTCGGATTACCTAGGTCTAGACATGGTCGGGATTCTGTTTTTGTAGTTGTTGATAGGTTTTCTAAAATGGCACATTTCATTCCTTGTCACAAAACGGATGATGCTTGTAATATTGCTAATTTATTCTTTAGGGAAGTTGTGCGATTGCATGGTATGCCTAGAACAATTGTATCAGATAGGGATGCTAAGTTCTTAAGCTACTTTTGGAAGACCTTGTGGGCTAAGTTAGGAACTAAGTTATTGTTTTCTACTACTTGTCATCCACAGACTGACGGTCAAACTGAGGTAGTGAATCGAACTTTATCTACTTTGTTGCGGGCTGTAATTAAAAAGAATATTAAGAGTTGGGAGGATTGTTTGCCGCATGTTGAATTTGCTTATAACTGTACAGTGCATTCTGCTACTAAATTTTCTCCTTTTGAAATTGTGTATGGTTTTAATCCACTAACTCCTTTGGATTTATCACCTTTGCCTATTTCTGAGTATGTTAACTTAGATGGCAAGAAGAAGGTCGAATTTGTTCAACAGATCCATGAGAAGGCAAGGCTGAACATTGAACAACGAACAGAGCAGTATGTGAAACAAGCCAACAAGGGTCGTCGACAAGCTGTTTTTGAACCTGGAGATTGGGTTTGGGTTCACATGCGCAAAGAACGGTTTCCCGTGCAACATTGATCTAAACTACTTCCTAGAGGTGATGGACCATTTCAAGTTCTTGAGCGCATCAACGACAATGCATACAAGATAGATTTGCCTGGTGAGTATCAAGTAAGTGCCACATTTAATGTTACTGATCTTAGTCCTTTTGATGTAGGTGACGATTTGAGGACAAATCCTTTTCAAGAGGAGGGGAATGATGAGATCCTTGATGAGAGTCAAGCCGGAAGAAGGAATGTGGATCCTCTTGAAGTGCCGCCTGGACCGATCACAAGAAGTCGAGCGAAACGACTCAAGGAAGCACTTAATGGGTTGATAAAGGATGTCCATGAAGCCGAAAAGGATTGGAGCAATCATGAAGTTGGAATGGATTGGAACAACCATGGGAAGACCCTTGCTCTTATACAAGTCATACCGGACACGAGTTAAAGAGGGCGTGTACTTTCAAGGCACGGCCGTGTAAGAATCTCAAGATTACACAGAATCATACACGGCCAGACACATGGATAAAAGGCACAGCCGTGTATGGAGTCAAGCAAATGCATAGAAAGGTACACGGTCAAAGTACACGGTTGTGTACACGGCCGTATATCCCCTACCGGCCAGCTTTTTCCTGTTTCGTGTTTTTACGCAACTTATCTAAGCTACGTCGTTTTGGACTTGTTTTTCACGAATTATTACCCTAGTATAAAAGCTCCTAGGGTTTATAACAACATAGAATTTACATCTTTGAACATTAAACACTTTTGAGAGGCACCTCTCTTGGTTCTTCAAGAACTAACTAAAACTTATCGGATTAATTTCCGTGGCGTTCATCTCGACTTATCAATCGATCTTTCATCCCGATTGTGGCGTCTTCATTTTTATACCAAGGTTCTTGTCTCGCTTTTAGACAATGGGTCGCGGTTTCCACTTTAGGTGTTTGGGTGTCTTAGGCAACGAATTTCCAAACATATTGGTATTGGGTTTCATCACGGGTTGGCGTGGTTCGTATCACCCCCTACAAACTTTGATTGCTTTACCCTTAAGCTGCTTCTCTAACTTAAGCATTGGAGTCTAAGTGTCGAAGGCACCTCCAATGGTTCAATAGCTCATGTGTTGCCCATCTTGCATGATGAATTTCGCTAAGCCTAAAAGTGTAATTTAGCCTAAGACGATGTCCATGCAGTAAGAGCAATCAACAATAAATTTAATTTTTTTTTCAGGGGCATGAACATGGGCTTAGGATTGAAAAGACTTTGTGTGAATGATTATTGCTTTTGTTAAATAGGGCTTATGTGTTATTCACATGCATTGAGCCTAAAAACAATTGTAATTTATGAGCTTGCAAGCTCAAACTAAACTCTGTTTGCATTTTAATTTTTTATTTTCTAAATAGGTGTTTTAGAAAGTTAGAAATTCTAATACTAAAAATGGAAGATTGAAAGCCCTTTGCTATTATTCATAACGCAAAAAAGCTCGAAAGATCCAAAAAAGCTATAATTAAGTTATTGGATATTTGGTCCTATGAATCTGAAGTATGGGCTTAGGCCTGGCCTAGGCCAATGCTCTTTTAGATGGCCTATGATCATTGCATAGTTGTTTAGTTATTTTTGTTATTCATTTATTTTTGTATGTAAGTATTATTGATTTTAATTGATGTAGTATACATGTTGGTGAGACATAACTTCAAATACCTTAATTATATTAAGTTAAATGCCCTCTAGTTATAAATTATAAAATAGTTAGAATTTCTCCTGAGTCGGTATATCTCAATTATGGGCTTACAATAGATTACTATAATTTTTATAATTTGTCACTAGGTTGACTTAAATTAAATTATTAATTGTTTAGGTTAGTTAAGGTTGAAAATTTAATGGTAAGTGTTGGGTTTTTAAATTATGAATTTATTTTTAAAGTAATTAACTTAATAGGAAATCCAAAAGTTGTATACATTTATGATTGGCAAGTTAATTAAAGCTTACCTAAAGTATTATAATATGTAAGTATGGCTCATTTTTATGCATATTAATTTTATTTAGGATTTTGGATCCAACTAGAGAACCTTCTAACATGGCTCTCTAAATCTTATTTAGAGGAGGCTATTAGATTTGAATAAAATAGTGGGAGTTTTCATAAAGAACTTTTATTAATAAATATTAAAACTCTAGATTTACTTTATGTAGATCTCAAATGGCAAACAAGAAAAATTTGTCATGTGATCTATACTTGATAAAGATAATCTCCTTATTAGACTAAATTTTCTTGAATAGCTATGGAAATAGTACATCCTAGAAGCAGAAAAACCAGACAAGGATGCCACCATAGCATAATATGTGCAATATTAGTACCTGGAGGATTTTATTGATGTCCATTGTCTCATGCTATCTACAATGTCATTTGAATTGCAAAAATAACATGAGAATATATCTGCAAGAGAGATATATGCTCACTTGCAAGAACTATTCTAGGATAATGCTAGGGTTGAGCGGTATAATTCATGCTATGACCTATTTAACTATAAGATGGCTGAAGGGAGACAATTTGAGCCTCATGTACTCAAGATGATAATGTAAATAGAGAGGCTCGAGAGCTTAGGATCCAAGCTAGAGGACAAATTGGCCATTGATCTAATTTTGTCATGTCGACCAAATTCCTTCTCCTTGTTTATCATGAATTTTAATATGAACACTATGGTAAGGTCTCTGATAGATTTGCTTACTATGTTGAGGACAATAGAAAGGGACATGATGTTTAACACAAATGCACCTTAGCAAGTTCTAATGATAGTGAAATGATAATTCCAAGACTAAGCTAAGAAAGATAAGTAGGTAGTCCATGCTAAAGAAGGGGCAACAAAAGGCCAATTCGAATGAGAAGGATGCAATCTATTTTCATTATGGTAAGAAAGGCTACTTGAAGAGAAATTGTATTTAGCTTAAGAGGAAGATTTCAAATGAAGGTAACACCTCAATTATCTTTATGATTGAATGCAATTTTTGTTTCTTCTACATGGGTTAAAGATACAGGATATGGCTCTCATATTTGAGTTAACTTGTAGTGTCTAAATGATAGTAGGAATTTTACTAAGGGAAAAGTGGATCTACGAGTAGCTAACAAAGCTAGAGTTACTACTTTAGTTGTAGGAACTTATACCATTTATTTACCTAGTGGACTTATATTAGAATTGGAAAATCGTTACTATGTTTCTAGTTTCACCAAGAATATAATTTTAGTATTATGTTTAGATACTAAGGGATTTGTTTTTGGGTTCAAAAACAAAAGTTGTTCATTTTATTTGAATAACATGTTTTATGGTGGTGAAATATTGGTTAACAATCTTTATATTCTTAATACTAGTGATCTTGTTCATTGCATTGAGGCTAAAAAAACAAATGCTTGATTTAAATTTAACTTACCTTTGATTGAAATACCTTTTACTAAAAAGGTAAAAGGGCAAAAGAGTTATTAGAACTCATATAAAGTGATGTGTGTAGGCTACCATCAACTTAAGCTAAAGGTGTATTTTCTTACCTTGTGACTTTTACTAATGATTTGTGTCAGCATAGATGTATCTACTTAATGAGGCATAAGCTAGAAAGTTTTGAAAAATTCAAAGAATTTAAAAGTGGAGTAGAAAATCAACTTGGTAAGAAGATGAAAACACTTTAAAGTGATGGAGGTGGTGAATATCTTAACCACGAGTTCATTAACTACCCATAAGAGTGAAATAGTTTCACAATCAACACCTCATGAAATACCAAACTAGAATGGTGTTTCTAAGAGGAGAAACTACACCCTAATGGATATGGTTAGGTCAATGATGAGTCACATAAGTCTTGCTTTAACCTTTTGGGGTTATGTTCCAACTAAGGTTGTAGTTAAGACACCATATGAACTATGGTTTGGAAAGAAACCTAGCTTGTCTTATCTTAAGGTTTGGTGTTGCATTGGTTATGTGAAGAGTGGATTACTTTTAGTATGGTCCATTAAATGGACATTCGTTAGGTACCCTAAAGCAACTAAGGGATTCTACTTTTATCTCTTAAGCAAGCATAAAATTTTTGTTGCTCGATATGCTACATTCTTAGAAAAATAATTTATTTCCAAAGAAAGTAGTGGGAGTAAAGTAGATCTTGAGAAAATTCAAGATTCCACAAATGATTTGGAACATGAGCAATTTGATATGGAACAAACATCACAAGTACCTGTGGTGCCACAACCAGAGACTGCTCCTAAAATGCACGAACTACATAGGTCAACAAAAGTATGTTGAGAACTTGAAAGATTAAATCTTCTCATGACACATCAAGAAGATGTGCTACACATTAAGAATGATGAGCTATTAACATAAAATGAAGTAATTGCTTCACTAGACTATGAGAAATGGTATGAGGCCATGAGATTTAAGATGGAATTCATGTATACTAACCAAGTATGGGATTTAAAGGGTACACTAGTTGGGGTAAAACCTATAAGGTGCAAGTGAGCTTAAAAAAAAGATTGATATAGATGGGAATATAAGTACTTGTAAGATTAAGCTAGCTGTGGGAGGTTTTACAAAGCATCATAGAATTGACTACGATGAAATCTTTTCACCAATAGCAATATTTAAGTCTATCTAAATCTTACTAGCAATAGCAACTTATAGCAATTATGTGATTTGACAATTGGTTATTAAGATAGCTTTTTTGTGAAGAAAGTTAAAAGAGGAAGTGTACATGGTATAACCTCTTGGTTTTGTAACACCTAAGAATGCCAATAAAATCTATAATCTCAAGAAGTCCATTTCTGGATTAAAGTAAGCTCTTTAAAGCTAGAACCTGCAATTCGATGAACTGGTCAAAGAATTTGGCTATCTTTAAAATCTAAAACCTTGCATTTACAAAAGGGTGAGTAGGAGTGGAATTGTGGTCCTAATTTTATATGTTGATGATATCCTTCCTTTTGGAAATGACATACTTTCCCTAAAGTCTACTGAAGCTTAGTTGAGTAAATGTTTCTCCTTGAAAAACTTAGGAGAAACAACCTATATCTTACAAGTTAAGATATATCAAGATAGCTTTAAAAGATTCTTAGGTTGACTCAAAGAATATACATCAACTAGGAATTGAGAAAATTGAATATGAAAAATTCTAAGAGAGAATTTTTGCCTATGTCACATAGTATACATCTATCTATGGCAATGTGTCCTAAAACATAAGTAGAGGAGAATAAAATGAACAAAGTAACATATGCTTCAACAATTGAATCCATAATATATGTTATGATATGTATGCAGCCAAACATCTCTTATGCAATCAATATGCTAAGTAGATATCAAGTCATCCTAAATGAGAGTCACTAGGCTACAGTTAAGACCATTCTCAAGTATCTGAGAAAACGAAGGATTTTGGTTTATGGAGGAGACAAGGTGTAATGCATGGAAACCCAGGCTACACTACTACCCACCACGTGTCCATATCTCACAATAACACATTAAGGCTCTAAAAAAACTATGATACAGTTTAACCTGTAACTCCTATAATAAAACATTTTGATAGGAATCAGATTCCTACAAGACCTATCACCAAGGCCCGAGCTAAGGGTCTCCATAATTTAGTTTTAAGGATCTTGCATGAGAAACCTAATCTTGAGGAAGCTAATCTATTTTCTACATTTCTACATTATAATTATAGTGCATTTCAACAGGCTCACTTATTAGTCCTACAGGATACCAAATCACCTATACTCTTGAGTGAGTCGAGATTCTCATCGGGGCTTAATTCAAAAGTACCTTGAAGACCGGCATCATGAAGACTCATTTCTTTTATATATTTCTCCTTTGTATAGACTATTTTATGTTTTATTTTCTTTTGGGACACTTCCATTTTGATCGTAATTTCCATTTAGGACCGACCACCTTAAAAGTGGCATAGTTGTAATTTTGTGCATTTTCTAACCCTAAAGGGAGTAAGTATAAATACTTGCTTATAGTAGGGTTTGAGAAGGCCATTTTTTAGAATTAGAACATCACATTTTCATGAGAGAGCTTAAGGTTTCCTAAGTTCAATTTCCTCTTATCAATTTCAAATCCCAATTTAAGGTTGTGGCGAGTGGCTTCAAGGTTAATTTGTAAGTAATATCAAATTTACCTTGTTGCAATTTCCTTTTCTCTCTAGTGAGTCATATCTAGGGTTGAATTGGTTGTTTTATTGACCGAATTTGATTGCATTTGTAATCAAATTCTTATTGCTTAATTGATTGGTTTTAGCTTTAGTTTTAACCTTTAATTTAGCATCATTTTGAACCGTGGATCATTTTGTTGGGAAAGTGAATCACGGAATTGGATCTTATTGTTCTTGTGTGTAATTCACATGGAATTACTTGTGATTATTGTTTATTGGAGAAGATTATCATTGTTGGATTGTTAATTGCAACTTTGAGCATTCGAATTTCATTAAATCTCCATTAGGGTTCACGCAATTCTTGATTCCATTGGACCGGTTTTTAATTGTGAATTGAAGTTGTTTCTTTTATTCATTTGCATGTGCTAATCTTAGTTTTGAGCACATCACATTTTATGCATCCTCAAAATTCCAATGATAACTTAAACCCTATCAATTATCTAAAGCAGCGTAAGTCTTTGAACACAAAAAATAATAATTTCAAAAGATACTGTCTATTACAGTTAAACATCATAATTTCCTAAAACTTATTCACCATAATAATAATGGTAATTTTCTTCTTCCTCTCTGTATGGTTCACCCAAACCTAAGTTATCTTTTGGTTCTCATCTCTCTCGACACTTGCATCTAAAAATGATTCCTCGAAGGGTGAGCTAATGCCTAGTACGTATAATACAAACACTTACGCATGAACAAACATAAACAAATGTCACACATATCATGCAAACATAAGCAACCATTTCTTAATATAATTTATGTCCACAAGCAAACAACAAGGTACTCATGACCCCCTTAACACACTAAAGCATGACTTGGTGATGGGAACTACCACTATAGACATACACCCATGTACACTTAAACCTTAAACCTGGTGATGGGAACTACCACTACGGGCCCCATACACTTGTCCACTCAAACTTGGTGATGGGAACTGCCACTATAGGCCCCACACCCATGTCCACTTAACCACTTAAACTTAGTGATGGGAACTGCCACTATGGGCCCCACACCCATGTACACTTAACCACTTAATCACATTCAACCCATATCATTTCCAAAAATGACTCCACTAGGGACAACGTCACACAAGGATCATTAGGGTGCTCCTTAAGGATTTACCACTATAAGCCCCTAGGTCGAGCCAAGCACATATAGCATATCACTTAACCACTTAGGCCAATTCATCAATTAACACAAGCTGCATACGTAAACTAACTTAAACAAACATAATCAACACGTAAGTTACATGTACCTTAGATCTTAGCCTTAAGCACTTCCTGGTCATAGACTTAATATAATTGAAAATTTGTACACATTAACATGCTCTTCTTAATATTCAATCTAAGATCAATATCATTCTCAATTTTCTCAATCCTATTCATTTAATTTCTCTAAGGCGTTACTAGTTATCTAGGTTGCATGAAAACTAGTTTAATTCAAGGTTAAATAAATAGATAATTACTTTATACTTTATTCAACACGATCATGTTGGGGATCGTGTTGCTTAACATGGGTTAAAGCACAACCGTCTTAAGGGTCATGTATCTTTCAGTGAAAAACTTAGTTTGAACATCATCTAAACACGACTATGTTGCGAGGTTATGTTACCCTCTCTTAACACAGTCGAAACATGACCATCTTGGGTGGCCATATATCTCTTGGTGCACTTTTCCATTACAACACGATCGTGTTAGGAGGCTGTGTTGCCCTTAACTTAACACGATCGAAATGCGACTGTGTTAAGAGGCCATTGTATCTCTCGGTGTACTTTTTCATTTCAACACGTTCGAAACACGATCGTGTTAGTAGGTCGTGTTACCCTCGGAAATCCCTACGAACCCTATTTCTCTTACTTCAGTTTCTCCAAAATCTAATCCTTCCTACTCCTAAGCTTAACTAAGTTCCTATCACTCTTAATTATATTTAATTTACAAAAAATTGCATACTTACTTCAATTTCAACAAGTCACAAATCCTAGATCGTCAATTCCCCGTTCTCTTATGTCCTTTCATGCACCCCGTGTTCTGTATGAACAAACGATGCTCATAACTACAAATTCCATAAATCGTAATTTGAAATTCATATAATGTCCTTACCTCAAGTTCTTAGAATCGGTTCGCTCCTTTTTCTTATCATCGTCTTAGGTTTCTTGTATGGAGCATTTGTTCTCTATGGCTCTATTCACTACTCAGAATGACAAAAAAGATGCTCTCTAGGTCAACTTGTAGTATTTATATGCTCTATGTGAAATGACCAAATTGCCCTTCGAATTTTTATAAAATTCCATCCTCGTCCTTAACTCTTTATGATAATACCTGTATTATATAAATGAATAAATAATTAAAATATTCATGTATTACACAAGGAATTAGTTGTTAAAGGATACATTGATGAGATTTTGCAAATAGATCAAGATGATCAGAAATTGCAAGCGTATGTGTTTTGCTTAAATGATAAAGTTACTTGTTGGAGGAATTCCAAACAAGAGACAGTGATAGATTCCATAGCATAGTCTAAGTGCCTCATAGCTTCAGAAGTAGCTAAAGAAGCTATTTGGACAAAAAAAAAAATTATCTCTAAGTTAGGAGTTGTTCCAAGTATTGTTGATCTAGTTACATTGTATTTTGATAACAATGTAGCTATAGCTTAGGCTAAAGAACCAAGGTCTCACTAGTAATCCAAATATGTACTCCATAAGTTTCGTATCCTTAGAGAGATAGTATAGAGGAGTGATGTATTGGTTTACAAAGTAGCAGTAGATGAAAATGTTGCTAATCCACCTACAAAAGCCTTACCTCAATAGAAACATGAGACCCATTTGAGAAGCCTAGGACTTAGAGATTGTAGTGCTTAGCAATAGTGCAAGGGAGAGTGTTGTAATTTGTGCACAAAGGGAAAGACACATTGTATGTATTCATGAAAATTATTAATAGAAGGCAAGTATTTATTATACCTTGTATAGCTTTTTGCTCATATATTTTACAATACATTTTCATAAGTAATTACAGTATGTCTAGAATAATAATAATGGTAAATTATTAGTGGGATTCCATGACATTTTACTATCTAAAAGTTGTCCTTGGTAAGATAAATATCTAGAAGGGATATAGATATTTAGACCAACACGTTATATGACTAAGGTCATTCTCACTAGATAAAGGGAAAGATGTCCAAGTTATACAAATGGGTGCCCAAAGCTAAATGGGTGCACTTGACACGACCCACTAGTAGAGGACACCACATGTTTAATGTTATTGGTTTGAAACCTTCATATATGCTATATATAAAATACCATGCTTTAATGTCATTAAGCACAATCTTGACATTAGATTGTAAATAATACGGTAATTGAATACAATAGGAAATATAGGGAAGATAGTGATGAGTTAAGATAGAATTCATCACTTTCTTAGATTAAAAAGTTAATATCTAGGGCCACTTGGTTAAAATAAGAGAGACTCATATGCCCATGGTTATGGAAAGTTTTATTGAGTCAATATATTTTGACAACTAAATCAAATGATTAAACATTGATGACATTATATGCAATAGTTTAATTATGATATCCTTAATGAAGAAATTTAATTATGAAGTAATCAATTCATAATGGTTTATGGTTCACAACCTTTTCTATTATGTTAGATGGCTAATAATTGTTGATAAATATTTCCCTTGACTTGTATCTAGATAGGTATTACCTTTGCGAATAGAAACCTCGAGGATCGCACACAATAACATAGTTAACATAAACAAAAAGATTGACTAGAAATTTTAATAGATACTAATATTTCAATTTAGTTTGGGAATTAGAATTAATTATTCCTAAAGAAGTTAAAGTGGTATCAAAAGTCAGTTACCGAATAAAAGGCAAGTAAAGTTAATAACTATTGACAATTAGACCTTATCCTTTAAAGAAATGAAAATATTTATTGGAAGTTTTTATTCATTATTCAATGATTGAGCTTATTATATAAATTTCTTATTTCTATTATATGTCTAATGATGATAGCATTGTTTGTCCTTTCACTTGTTAATGAGAAATCTTTTATTCGATATGTCTTTTTTTTAAAAAAAAAAAAAGAGGAAAAGTTAGTATATCCTTTTGTCAACATATATATGTATAGATCTTTTCATTTAAAGGAATGAAAATATTTATTGGAAGTTATTCTTCATTAGCTAATATTCAATGATTGAGCTTATTATATTAATTTCTTATTTCCATTACATGTCTAATGATGATCACATTTTCACTTGTCAATGAATATTCTTTTACTTGATACATCTTTTGTTTTTTAAAAAACAGTTAATATATCATTTTGTCAATATATATATATATATATGAGAATAAAAGAGGATTATTAGCTCTTCCTAAACGAATTCTTATAAAAACAACTTGATTTTTAATTTGAGTTATCTAGCAATATGAGGACGAGAGATTTGTTTTTGTAACCACATCTATGGATACTACTTGATGTAAAGTAGATTGCGTGTCGATTTATGGATAAATTAGATAAATCCAAAAATCCTAAGATGAAATAAAGTGTCTAACAATAAAAGAGCAACCATGTAAGACAACATAAGCATAAACACGCCCACACCGGTAAGCATGTCAAAGGAAAAATTACATAAAATGGAATAGGGGTGTCTACATGCCCTTACTCTAGCCGTGCTAGATCGTGTCGCCATGTTAGTGGGGAGGCTTAGGGTTTTTTGTTAGTGACGATATATAATCATCCTCTTTTTATTACAAAACACTTTTTTAACTCATAATAATATTCAGACTTCCTTGAGCAAAGTTTTTTTTTTTTAAATTTCATTTTGACTTCTAAGATAAATCATTTATTGATATTGTCTTTTATGCTACTAGCTATGTTAGTTGGTATCAAAGCGGGAGTTTCTTGCAATGATGTCAGGAGATGGTAGTTTAGGAGGCAATAATTTTTTGGACATTTCTTGGAATGTGGAGGCCTTAGGAACTAAAGTACAGGCTCCGCGATAAAACTAATGTTGCAAGAGAAAAGTAGTCAATTTGATGGTGGTAGTAGGAGACTCGAGGCCAAAAGTTTGAGTAATATGTAGTTAGAAGAGTAAGACCACCTCAAGGATGCAACAAGGAGTTAATGACAAAAAGGAAGATAAAGCAATGGGCAAGAAATTAATTGAGATGAAGGACACACAAAAATAGAACAATCCCTATGTGAAGCTAGTTTTAGGGAAGTGTTATCATTGTAATCAAGTAGGCTATCGGTCTAATGAGTGCCCCAATAGAAAAGTAATTAATATAGTAGAGAGAGATGAAGAGGGTGAAATTCATTGTGAACTTGATGAGGGTGATGAGTACTATGAGGATGAAGATGAAGATAAGATGCAGGCATACATAATTAGGAAGTTGATGCTAGCACCTAAGTGGGAGGAAAAGACTCAACAACAACAGTTGTTCTACACTAGATGTACAATTAGTGGATAAATCTTTGAGTTGATAGTAGATAGCGGTAGTTGTGAGAACATCATAGGCAGGGAATTTGTGCAAATGTTGTAATTACCAATAGAGAAGCATCCTAATCAATATACCATTGGGTGGATTAAGAAAGTGGAGAAGAATAAGGTTAAAGAACAATGCAATGTACCCTTCTCCATTAGCAAATATTAGGATGAGATGTAATATGATGTATTGGATATGGATGCCTGTCATTTGTTATTCAGTAGGCCTTAGTAGTACGATGTCAATGCCCAAGATGTTGGTAGGGAGAATGTGTACAGATTGGAAAAAGATGGATTGAAGTTTACTCTCTTACCTTTGAAGTTAGTAAATCATTCTAAACCTTATAAGGTAGAGGGATGTTCCTCACTCACAATTATGCAATCAAAAAAGGAGAAGGAGGATACTATAAGGGAGTCCAAAACTGTATATACATTGATTGTGAAACAAGTACTAACAATTGATAAGGTGAAGAAGATTGAAGAGGTTCTAGATAATATCAAAAGGTTGTTAGATGAATTTAGTGAAATGTTACTCAAAACCTTACTAGAGGGTTTACCTCCTATGAGGGACATACAACACCATATTGACTTAATTCCTAATGCGAGTTTGTTAAATCTTCCACATTATAGAATGAGCTCGAAGGAGATGAAAGTGTTATAGGAGAAAGTACAAGAGTTGCTCTAGAAGGGATTCATTAGAAAGAGCATGAGTCCATGTGCTATACCTGCATTATTAACTCTAAAGAAAGATAGGAGCTGGCGAATGTGTGTGGATAGTAGGGCCATTAACAAAAATTACCATTAGGTATAAGTCCCTAATTCCTACACTAGAGGATACGCTAGATCGATTGAGTGGAGCTGTGGTATTTTCAAAGATTAATCTAAGCAATAGCTATCACCAAATTAGAATTAGATTGAGGAACAAGTGGAAGATGGCCTTCAAGACCAAAGAAGGCCTTTATGAGTGGCTAGTCATGCCTTTTGGCTTAAGCAATGCACTAAGCACTTTCATGCGTGTCATGAACTGGGTATTGAAACCTTTTATTAGTTGTTTTGTTGCAGTTTACTTTAATGATATCTTAGTATACAATAAATTTGAGGATGAGCATGTTGTACATTTGAGGGTAGTGCTAATAGTTCTGAAAGAGAGTAAGCTTTATGTGAATATGAAGAAGTGCATCTTCCTATCTAGCAAAGTACTGTTTCTGGGCTTTATAGCTAATAGTGATGGGATTTAGGTGGATGGTGAAGGCAATTAAAGAATGGCCTATTCCATGAGCCATCATTGAGTTACGGAGTTTCCTTAGGTTGGCTAGCTTTTACAGGAGATTCATTAGACACTTTAGCACTAGTACAACTCCTTTGACCAAGTGCTTGAAGAAAGGGAAGTTTTAATGGAATGATCAACTTTACTATTCGAAAAGAAAATTTATGTAGTGCACTCATCTTAGCATTACTTGACTTCGACAAGTTGTTTGAAGTGGACTATGATTTAAGTGGAGTTAGTATAGGACCTATCTTGTATCAAGAAAAGAAGCTAATAGCATTCTTTAGTGAGAAATTATGTGATTCTAGGAGGAGTTGGCTAACATATGACAAGGAGTTATATTCATTTGTGCATGTCTTAAAGACTTAGGAGCATTATCTAGTGGGCAAAGAGTTCATGTTAAACTTAGATTATGATGCACTTAAGCATTTGAATAACCAAACCAGGATTAGCAAAGACATGTATTTGAGGTGGATCCAGTTTTGCAAAAGTTTCCTTTCAAGTTGAAACACAAGTTAGGGGTGCAAAACAAAGTAGCCAATGCTTTGAGTGAGAAGGCTAATCTTTTGGTGACTTTGAATGCTGAGGTTGTAGGGTTCAAGCACTTGAAAGAATTATATGAGGTTACACTAATTTCAAAGAGACTTAGGCGAGGTGTGTGACTAAGTAGCCATGTGGCAATTATCATATCCATGATGGATATTTGATGAGGGGAAATCAACTTTATATGCTTAAGTATTCCTTAAGAGAGATGTTGATTAATGACCAGCATGGTAGTGGATTAGCTAGTCATCTAGGGAGAGATAAAATAATTGCTATGGTTAGTGATAGATTCTACTAGCCTCATTTGAGGAAGGATGTTAGCAGGATAGAGTAGCATTGTTATGTGTGCTAAACAGTTAAGGGGCAATCCCAAAACACTAGCTTGTACATACCATACCATTGCCTATCCTTAAGAATATATAGAAAGACTTATCAATGGACTTTGCACTTGGATTGCCTTGTGCTCAGTAGGGTATGGATTCTGTTTTTGTTGTAGTTGATAGGTTTTTCAAGATGACACATTTCATCTCGTGTAGAAAAGTAGTAGATGCACAGGCCATTGTAAAGTTATTTTTTAGAGTGGTTACTCACCTCTATGGAGTACCTAAGTCCATCACATAGAATAGTAGATGCACAGGCCATTATAAAGTTATTTTTTAGAGTGGTTACTCACCTCTATGGAGTACCTAAGTCCATCACATTAAATAGAGACAGCAAGTTCTTAAGCCATTTCTAGAGAACTTTGTAGCAAATGTTTGACTTATCCTTGAACCACAGCCATGGTTGTCAAAATCGCAATTTTACGTAGAATCGCTAAGGGGTCCGTAGAATCGGAACGTAGAAACGGAACGTAGAAACGTAAGTTTCTACAACCTATGTAAAATAACTTTCAAATATTATAAATTTACTTACAATAGTCATTAAAAAATATAATGAATAATAGAAATAAGGAAATTAAGTATTTATTTCAACCATAAATTGCAAATTTGCAATAAAAGTCATAATATAGATAATCGAGCATAAGTTATATAATATAGATATTTTATTTCCAAAATAATAAATCATGTATAAAACAAGTTTCACCTAGTTCTATATACAAAAGCTAAAAGATAATAGATAAAATTTAAAAATCAATTGTGACTTTAAGAAATTACTAATAAATAAAAATTGATAATGAAGATGTACCATTAGAAAGGAGTAATATTAAAAAATGACCAAAAGTACATAATAAAGAAGATACTATAATAAGAAAAACCTTCACAATTACATATTACTAGGTAAATTTTTATACTATTCGTGATTATTAATTCAAAATATATTTACTTAACAATATCTCACATTTAGTTAACTATGAGAATGATATATTGAAAAAATAGAAATATAAATACATTTATACCTTTCCTATAAAATTAAAAATCTAAAAAATTCTTATAAAATTAAAGTTATCTACCATTTATTTTATTTACTATCACAAAAATATTATTTAAAATAAGGAAAGTTGCAACAATCAAACATGACACGAGTGCTTTAATACGAACATGATCACAAATAGAAACAAGAAAACTAACAATTGACGAACACAAACACAAAGACTTCAATACAATGTAACATACTAACAAGAGAGGAGTGATGACCGATGAACATGTTGGGATATGACTCATACTCCCTTACGACAGGAAAGCACGTGGGTCCTAGTTGTTTATTACAAGTTTGGGCTTGGATAAGAAAACATGAAGAAAAATGCTTTTTGGAAGGAACAGGGGAAGAGCACGGCCGGGTAATTAAATTGCACGATCGTATGTCAAGGAAACATGCCCACAGAAGCACACATGGTTGAAGGCACGGCCATGTTTTGAGCTTGGAAAATCCATAGAAGCACACACGGTTGAGTACACGGTCTGATACATGGCCGTATGTTATTTGCATGGAAGCCTGTAGTTGTAAATATTTGTGGAATCGGTTGAAACGGATAGAATCGCGATTTTGAACGATTTTACTATTCAAAATCGCGATTTTGCTTCTCTCCGATTTTGTGTGCGAGTTAACTAGAAATACATATACAAATTCGTAAAATCATTTAATCGTATGAGTTAAATCGCGATTTTGACAACAATGACCACATCAATACAACTCACCTTCAAATGGATGAGCAAATTGAAGCTACAAACAAGACACTTGGTAATCTAATCAAGTGCATTTATCGAGAGAAGCTGAAGCAGTGGGACGTTACGCTAGCTTAAGCAGAATTTGCTTACAACAATGCAGTTCATAAGACAATAAGGAAATCTTCATTCTCTATGGTATGCACTAAGATTCCCTAACATGCTTTAGATTTGATTAAGTTTCCTAAGAATTTTGAGTTTAGTATTGTAGTAAAGAATTTAGCAAAGAATTGGTAGAATGTGATAGTAAAGATGCGGGGGGAAGATAGAGCAAGCTAATGCCAAGTACAAAGCAGCAATAGATAAACATCGTAGGAAGAAATTGTTCTTAATATGTGATTAGGTGATAATGTTACTATGAAGAGGAGGCTTTTAATTGGAAAGTACAACAAGCTGTAGCTCAAGAAATAAGATTGTACCAAAATTTTTAGAAGATTAATGATAACGCTGGTTGGACTGCCTAATAGTATGGGTATTTCAAAGATGTTCAATATGGTTGATATATTCCCTTTTTACCCAGATGATGCACCTTTGTATCCAAAAGAGAACTCAAGGTCGAATTCTTCTTAAGTGAGAGAAAAATGATGCAGATTATATTGAAGGTTAGATTCTAGATAAACTGGACAAATCCAAAAAGCCTAAAGAGAAATAAAGTGTCCAACAATCAAAGAGAAATTGTGCAAGAAAGCATGGGCACAAACATGCCTATGTTGGTGGGGTATGTAAGATGGCACAAACACAAACACACCCATGCCAATGGGTGTGTCAAAGGAAAAATTGCATAGAAAGGAACATAGACGTCTACATGCCCACGCCGTGGCCATGCTAAACCATGCCACCAAGCTAGTGGGAAGGCTTAGGTTTTTTCTTTTTTTTTAAAAAAAAGATGATATATAATCATCCTCTTCTTGTTAAGGAGTATTTTTTTTAACACATAATAATATTCAGACTTCCTTGAGTGGAGGTTTTTTTTTTTAATTTCATTTTGATTCATCTTTTATGCTACTCATTACATCACTATTAGAAGGACTACAGTTGAAGTTCTTATGGTGGACACAGTTTTACAAAAGATGAAATAAGTCATGGATCACACTTAAACTCATCCCTTAGAGGAAAAGGACATTTTATTATAAAGAGCAAGTAATCTTTCCTATAAAACTAATGAATAATTATTTTATTTTATTTTACACATCACACATGGATTCGCTGATAAATTTTATAGAAAATTTTAATTATATTAGATTTCTTATACTATAAAACCTAACATGCTCTATTGTCAAATCCTTTTGGATTCATCCAGTTACCTTATTCTTAAAAATAACAGCACACACAAAGTTATAAGAAACATACAAACCGTACTCATTGTTTGTCATTTTGGTAACATACGTAAAAGGACAATTTGACAAGTTACCAAACTTATAGATGCAAAGCCTAGTCAACTAGGACCCACACTAGTGAATTATAAATACTAGGTAATTGACTATGAACTTATTATGGTTGTCTAACTATGTTGTTTTCACACTCCACCCTTACCTTTTGTTACATATTTACTTATCTCTATATTCTCATATCTCATGCAAATTCAAGTCTTCCATAACATATGGAGTATGAATCAAACTACAAAATGCAAATAAATTTAGCCCCTCAAACCATTTAAAACAATTTAATTTGATGCCCTAAATGGAATGAATTGTTATGAAATTAGAACCTAAAGGAATCACATTGCTTAAGGAAAAAAAAAAAAAAGAATTACAGTTTCCTTTCACTAAGCCAAATCATATTAAGGCAATTCGTTTCACTCACCGAACTTCTTATTGCAATTTAGCTCCAATTCAGCTCCGGAACACATTGAATCACATTTTGCTTACTCTTAATACTAAAGACATTCAATATATATATATATATATATTTTCTTTTCTTTTCTTTGGGGTAAAATAGCCAGAGGACCATTCAAAAATGATTGGACAATTACTGACAAAAACGGCGATTCATGAACTGATAATGACTGGAGAAATTGTGAGGTATATGGTCCATACTTTTCTTGTGCGCGGGGCATTGGTGGCTTCATGCTATTGGCCCAAAGCAACCCACCGAATCCTGCATAATCTCTACCAGTATATGCGACCACCGACCTATACATCATTTTGAGAACACGAGATACACAAAACCTTAACTACACTCGTGGCAGAGGGGTACGATGAAAACATACTAAAAACCAAATACGTCAATTATTTACTGCTGCAATGGCTTACAAGGCTCCCATCGAAAACAGGTGAAACCAGTACAATATTGGTCGGTCGGTCCCCTTGATATAGTTGTCACTTTTACCTACTACACACGGTTATTTACATGACACAGTACCGACACGTGATACGGTAATATTTTGAAATATTGGGATATGACATGTTTTTATTATTCGAGACAAGAATATACGTTATATATATATATATAAACATGTCTATAAATATTTTTTAAATAATTACATATAGCAGTTAAAATATTAGATGCTTTAAAATATTATTTAAAGATAATAAGGAGATTAAGTGTTACTATAGATAAAGGCATCTTCTTAAATTTATTTTATATAAATTTGTAACTTTTTTTTTTCCAAATCAAAACTAACAATTAAAAATTTAAATTAAAGATTTTGTAAAATGAAGAAAAATCACTTATCTAGCCATTGGATGTATGGATCATTTCATTATTGAACAAATTCAACCTCTATTTAGAGAGAAGATGAAGATCATAACGAAGCAATGGAGATTAGTATCTAAGAATAATATTGCATCATACAAAGTTGAGTATTGCTAGCAAAAAGTGTTCTTTGAGAGATTGAAATCTTGTGAGATATTTTAGTAGTAGATAGCTTAGGGAATTTTCATCTATTGTGTTTCTCTTTTCAAAAGAAATGTCTTGTGTGGAGATGATTTTTTAGTAAGTGTTTTGTTGTAACCATCAATTTAGATTTAGAGGCTTAGTGTGAGAAGTGAAGCCTATTAGAGTTAGGATTGATAGAGAGTAAGGTGAACTCAGGAGAACTGCAACATAGTGATGATAGCTTCTATTAGGTATTGTTGGAGTAGTTAAAGTTACAAAACTCATTTAACACTCCTTAACGCTCTTTATAGTGCATCTAACAAAGATGTTGCTTTTTTTCTTTCTTTCTTTCTTTTGGGAATTGAAGTGTAGTGCATCATAGGCTTGTACTATGATTGAAATAGAATATTAAATATTAGAAGTTAGACCAATGGAAATCATTTAATTATTTTCTCAACCATGTCATATATAAATTATGTTAAAATATCTATAAAGTACGAGTTTAATTAATCACACCAATTGTAAATGAAATTATTAGAATTAGTAGAATTATGAGTTTATGACTAATTCTAATAATTGTACATTTTTTCTTGATTTAGGTCTACTAGCCTATAAAAACTAAGAAAAACAATCGGGATTCATGACATTGATGTTGTGGAAGATGAATTGTGAATGGGAATTTCAAAAGATTAAAAGTAAAAGACATGGATATCATTAGTAGCAGTATTAATAACAATGTTTATAATAATAATGATGATAACAATGATGATGATGATGGTGATAAGAGAGTTGGTAGTAACTTCAGTGATGACAAGGCTATAGATAATTATTAATGAATTATTTTAGTTTTGTATTTTATCATACTAATTTATGTTGTGATGTAACTTATATTGGTACTATTTTATACATTAGCATAATAATTTGTACTTAACTTTGTGACTAAAATTTATGCTAAATCATTATGTATATAAAGTTTCTTATGACTACTAGCATAATAATTTGTACTTAACTTTGTGACTAAAATTTATGCTAAATCATTATGTATATAAAGTTTCTTATGACTACTATGACCATATTTACACTTTTAAAAGCTAATTTACATAAGTTGTAGAATCTTATGTTTATATGTTCTAATTGTACAAATCCTCTAGCGATTTTAGATAGAATCACGAGCTTAATAATTTTACTTGTAATATATAAGATGAAGAATAAAACTAAAACGATAAGAGTTCTTAAGGTAGCTAAGCTGTAAGGTATGCCTATCACATAGACATTGTCAATGATCTTTTTTAGGACTTTATAAGGACCATATTTTCTTTGGTTTTAATCTGCAATTAGGTCTATATAGATGATGCTACTTGTGTAGCAACACTATAACATTATCTACAATAGTGAACAAATATCGAACATATGGTACTAATCTTTTGGAGATTGGTACTTTGCAAGCTTCAATCATTGTTTGGGTTCTTCCTCCAAATGCTCCATATGTTCAAATGATCTATCAACACATTATTTACATATTGGTGATATGCCTCATACTTCTACTCTTTATGGTAGTTCCCAAGAAAATGCTTGTTGTCCAAGAACTGTAACTTATTATGCAAGATTAACCTTCAAATTTCAATGAATTTCATATTGCAATCTTAAAAGGTGCCTTCATAATTAAGAACCCATTTATTTCTCATTTTAGAGATCATTAGAATTCTTAGATTGATTGGGATGAGGGGCGAAGCGAACTATTTTATTCATACATATATTATATATACATTATATTTAACTTCTCGTTTTAGGGTGTTTCATCCTTCTTCCCTAAAAAAATTTTTGGCCCTTCAAAAATTAATAACTTAAGCTATTTAAGACAAATAGGAACATGAGAACTATGTAAGTTGATTAGTTGAAGCACCCCTATAGAAAAGATTTATTCCTAGCTATATTATCGCAAAACTAAATTATGGCTATTGCTACCTATTTGCACTAGGTAGGAATGAAAATATGAAAAACAATAATGGATTGATGAAGTTCTAAGGAATAAACATCAGCTGATGAGTATAAGCAACAATGCACCAATAATCTCTTAATCTACAAAAGCACACTAAATCATGATAGAAGGGATTAAAGCTTATAATACCAAAACTACTTAGTCCTAGAATTTGAATATTCGTTTGAGTACAAACCAATAGTCCTTAAGGAAAAATAATACCATTGACTTAAGAAAAATGAAATTGCGAAGGGAAACCATCAACAAGTAATGTTAGGAAGTGGAAGGAAGAATACCTTCTACTACATCTAGCTTGTCATATCATGCTTGAAATCCTAAAAATGTATATGCAAGGTTAAACTCTAAAGGCTTTTGATATGAACTACTCATGGTAGATGTGCCCACATACAGTTAGCTCAAACTATCTAGCAAAATACTCAGCATGTGCTTTGGACATATCATTTAGTGGTGGAGTATGGCTCACTCAGTAATCTAATAAATGTAACCTATTAACTAACCTAGTTGCTTAAGTATCCTTACTAGCTCTCAATTCCTCTACAACTTTAGTAACAATGACACCTTGAGTCCCTACTGTAACCCAAAGTCTACTCCATACTTTCTTTCCAAGCCATTGTCTTATCTAATCTTTATATTATCTAACTTTCTTTAAAGAAACCTTGTCTATCTATTACTATAAGGTAGGTCATAAACTATCTTGATGAATCTTCACTCCTTTCAATTTTAAGAAGTATATGATCAATGGCTCTTACCTCAAGAGTTTAATTTTGTTCTTTCTAGTTGCTGCCCTAAACAACATCTTAAGAATACACTAGTAGACATCCAATTTAATATCCCCTTGTACTATTGGCAATATCAATAGGTCCTCTATAGTTATAGTTGAAAAATGCCTACCCCTAGGCATCGAAACATCCTTTACGATAAAACATTACATCTAATTTTTTATTAGGATTACTTTTGCAATCTCACCCTCTAATACCCTAGAAGCACCCTATGTCTCGCTTAATCCTATCTCATATATATCAATACAATACATTTCCTTATTTAAAATCATTTTCCTATTATTATTATTATCTATATTCATTATTTTCATTAAATCATATCTGGACAATGTGATTAGCTTCCCATACATATAAGAGTATGACACCTCCAACTACTTCACAACTTCTCCTATTTCCACCTCATCCCTTTCTTCAAAATAACTACTGGTCAATTTTAAATATAACAATATAATGACTTCTTCACAAGTCTCCTAAGGTAAATTAAATAATACCAATAATCTATTTGACAATACTCTTAGTTTTTTTGACATTGTGCTTTTAAACAATAAAATTTTGAAAATCTATTATTTTATCTATTCTACTTCTCTATTGGGCGAAAGGGGGGAGTGGGTTGGGGTGAGCATGTAGGTGAGGATGGTGGGGGGTAGAAATGGGCATGTTTGAATTGATTCTTTCTAAAATCTTAAATTTAAACTTTACTTTGCAAAAAACTATTTTAGAAAACAATCCCACTTCTTAAAGTTTAGGATTATCAAACTCACAAAACTTGTAATTGATTCTTATGGAGTAGAACCTACAATTTCATATTAAGATTTGCATGCAAAAGCTTAAGCATAGGTTTTAATCTAATTTTTTAAATGCTTTTTAAAGTTAGAATGTGCTTTTGATTATGACTTGCTTTTAATAACAATTAAGTTATGATATGAGATGATTAAGTTATGTTAGAAACAATATGTTATTAAAAATATGTAGTAAAGTGAATCATGATAACGTAAAAGTGTAAGTACAATACATGAAAATTTTAATTATTTTAATATATATATTATAACATAAAGCCAAGGCTAAGGATATAAAAAATTATTTACATGATGGGCGAATGGGTCATGTCACATGAAGAATATAAAAACCCTCAATTAACCTAGACACCCTCCTTTATCATTTTGCGCAGTAAAATTATAAAGAAAAAGGAGAGACACTCTCTATAGGAACCCTAAGGCAACTAAAGGGAATTCACCGCCATTCAATCCGGTAGTACTAGGTAAGGAATTCTATGATTTACTAGATAGTCACGAGCAAAGAATTGCAGTTAAATTAAGTTATTGCTACATCATGTCATCAAAATTGGAGTGAAGAGTGAACATGAAGAATAAGGAATTCATGGATTAAGAACTCGATTTGTGGAAAGTCTAATGTAAGTATTCTACATTATGTTAACTAACGAGATAATACATATGCTAGGGATTTAGTTAAGCATAAGAATAAAGAGAATCAAGTTTAGGAGAATTTGGAGTAAAGGAATTAGGGTTCGTGGAATTGGCCGAGGGTAACACGACCTACCAACACGGTCATGTTTTGACCATGTTAAATTCGAAAGTTACATTGAGAGATATATAACCTCCCAACACAGTCATGTTTTGACAGTGTCGAGTTAAGGGTAACACGACCTCCTAAAATGGTCATGTTTAAACCGTGTTGAGTGTGAAAGTTGCACCAAGAGATACACGACCTCTTAACATAGTCGTGTTTCGACCGTGTTGAGTTAAGGGTAACACGACCTCCTAAAATGGTTATGTTTCAACCATATTGAAACCAAATTTTACATCGACAGATATACAACCCTTAACATGGTAGTACTCCAACCATGTTGAGCAACACGGTCCCCAATATGGTCGTGTTAAATAAAGTATAACATAATTTTATATTCATTTAACTAATTTCCATGCAACTTAGATAGCTAGTAAAGCCTTAGAGAAATTAAATGAATAGGATTAAGAAAGTTAAGAATTGATATTAATTTCATATTAAATACTAAGAAGAGCTTGTTGATGATGTATAGATTTCAATTTAGCTTAAGTCCAAAACCGAAAGTGCTTAAGGCTAGGGTTCATGGTACGTGAAACTTGTGTGTTGAGTTGTGCTTGTTTAAGTTAGCCATGCTTTGAAATTGATTAAGTTAAATGATCTGAGTTAAGTGTTTAAGTTTTTTAAGTTGTATGTTGCATGTGCTTGGCTTGGCCTAAGGCCTCATAGTGGCAAATCCCTAGGAAACACCCCAATGATCCTTATGTGACGATGTCCCTAGTGGAGTCATGCTTGGAAATGATTTAGGCTGAATGTTGGATAAAAGGTTTAAGTGGACATGGGTGTAGGGCCCGTAGTGGCAATTCCCATAACCAGGATTGCATGGTTTAAGTATACATGGATGTAGGGCCTATAGTAGTAGTTCGCATCACCAAATCATGTTCCAGTGTGTTAAGGGGGTCATGAGTACCTTGTTACTGCTTGTGGACATAATTCTCATATAAAATGGTTGTCCATGTTTAAGTACTGCATAACGTGTGTGACACTTGTTTATGTTTGTTCATGCATATGTGTTTGTGTTATACATACTAGATATTAGCTCACCCTTTGGGGAATCATTTTTAGATGCAAGTGTTAAGAGAGATGAGAACTCAGAAGATAACTTGGGTTTGGGTGAGCCACAAAGAGAGGAAGACAAATAATTATATTATTATTATGGTGATTATGTTTTGGGAGAATTATGTTATTTACTGTAATAAACAATATCTTTCGAGAATATTATTTTAGTGTTTAAAGACTTTCATTGCGTTATATATTTGATATAGTTTTTGAGATTATTTGAATTTTGGGGATGTATGAAATGTTTTTATATAAGAGTTACAAGTTAAAATGTATTAGAGTTGATTCAAAGCCTTAACATGTTCTTGTATGATAAGGACTCGTGAAGGGCAGTAGCGCAGCTCAAGTTTTGAGGTGTCACATAAGGTTGAGAAAACCAGGTAAAGATTTATAAGGATTCCTTTTTATGAGTCAATCATCTCTTCTATTACTGAGTGCTAGGGAACTAGTTAAATCAAATCCAATGGATCCACTATTTGAGAATATAATCCAATTAAGGTATATAGTTCTTTAGATTTTGCTTTGTCTCTTAGTCTATAGAATTACATAGTTACTATAACGTCTCCCTCACACCTCTCAAACAGTACTTAAATCTATATAGAGTAAGAAACTCTCTAAGGGAAGATTACAATGCACTCCTTTATACTTTCACTCGATTTCCCAATGATAAAATTTATCAAAATATACTTTAGTACTTTTAGACGCTTGTATTGATTTGTTTTCATTATTGTTCACTCCCTTGTTCTTGCTTGATATTAATCCCTTTATATAGTATTGAATCTTAAAGTTTAAAAGGTTATAATTTTGGAAATAGTCATCACATGGTTAGATGCACCTTGAATCTTGATTAATTATTCTTTTCTTATCTTCATGTTATGCTTAGCTGTTAAACTTGAAGTTTTGTTGTGTATCAAATTTATTTTTTTAAATATTTTCTAGAATTTTTCTTGGCAAAAAATGACCTTAAATTAACCATTAAAGCATGTTGGTTCCCATTTGAAATAATGTAATGAATATAATTAGATGTATTACTTACATATATCCAATCTACATGCTTGGTCTTCAAATTTGTAATCACTTGAAATCTATTTCATTTCTGATTCTAAACTCATATTTCATATTTGAACTTTAATATACCCTTGAACTAGTTTTTTACTTCTAATTAATCTTCAAATTCTAATTCATTAAATATCTTATGACTTTTTATTTTGTTTCTAATTTCTCTCAATTGTATCACCCTTTGTTCTTTGTCTCTTGATTATACCTTTGCTCCTTAAACATATCCTTTATCTGATCTTTTACTAAGGTTTTTATCATAGCATTCCATAGTCTTTACACTTGCTCCATGGTTTTGCCTTTTATCTTAACTCAATGCATTTAGTCACTTTATCTTTAAAACATAAAAGTGGTTTGTTATCATCAAAATAATTTTGGAAGACCCCAACAATCTCCCCATTTTTAATGATAGGAATCAAATTCCTATAGGACCGATCATAAGAGTAAGAGCTAGGGGGTTACAAAATTATGCGATGAGGGTCCTCTTTGAACAATCAAACCCCAAGAATATTGTTTAGTATCTTCTTTTCTATTACATATTTTTTGTTCATTCCAGCAAGTACACTTGTTGGTTTTCATAAGACGGTGGATAAACTTGCTAAAGCTCAGTTTGTGGGTTATTCATGGACCTATATAAATCAAAGAAGAACCAGTCCACAATGTGTTCTATTGAAGTGAAGAACTAGCCATTTGAAGACTTATTTCTACTTGTCTTTTTCTTATTCAAAACGGGTCACTTATTGGTTTTATTTGTAATTTTGTTTCATTGACTTTACCCTAATTAGAGCAAGTACAAATACTTGCTAAATAGCTTTTTAGAGGGGACTTTTGAACTTATCATTTTGGAGATATTGAAATTGTGAGGGACACTTCCTTTCATGCATTTTCTCTTATCAAATTCTCTTAGAATTTGTGGCAAGTGGATTTTGATTGTGTTGTGCATAATATCAACAACATCAAAATCAAACCTAATTCTAACTAGTGTATAATATCTGGTAAGGAATTAGTTCTTTTCTTTTCTATCCTTTTCACGCCATTTTTTTTAGGTTCCATTTTCAATTAACGTTCATGCCATTTTGATCATGTATCATTCAATCGAATCCTAAATTGCATTGTGTGCTTGTAATTGGATAAAGTGATACAATTCCAAGAGCTAAGATACGAGCGCCAAAGAAAATAAAGTCAATTCGAGCTCTAGGTAGCGGTATGGGGTCTAAAAAAGGAGGACATAGGCATTAGGAGGACCCAAGGCGAAGTTCAACCAGCCTTAAGCCGACCTTGAATAAAGGCCGGCCGAGTTAACTTCAAGGCCGGTAGCCTTGGAGCTAGCCTAAATGTAGGCCACTGGCCTTGGTGCCAGCCTATGTATTTAGGCCGCCGGCCTTGAATGGCTTCGCACAATTTGTTTTAGACATGATATAAATAGTGTTCTTTAGGGTTTTTACGAGGATAGATGATATTTTGGTTGTAAGCAAACTCTTTAAGCTGTGTGTGAATCCTCTTTTGGGATTCTTGAATATTGAGAATTGATTTTCACTTTATTCGTATTGTTCTCATCAAATTCTTGGTTCCTATAGAATTTGTGGCGAGCATCGTTATTGAATTCTTATAATTCTTTAACCTTAGTGATTGATTTATAGAACGTGGTCTTTATCGTTATATGATTTGATAGCGAATTAGTTTAATTTTATCAATCTTGGCATCTATAGATTGGTAATTTTATCCATATCCTTTTATTTTACTTTGTTAGTACCAAATACAGAAAACCCTAAAATTGTTATTGACAATTTGATTTGTGTGAAAGGGATTCAATTTCCAATTTTGTAACATTTGGTATCAGAGCATATCAAATTCATGTCATTTGGTATCAGAGTAAGGGTTGGATTCATAAGGATTTAGAGCAAAGGATTCGATCAGAACGCGGGTTAAATTGGTAAGGCTGTTGAATCTCAACTCAATTGTAGTTTTAATTCAATACTACCGTTGGTTGGAAATTTGGGAATTTATTTTGATAAGTATTGTTGTGAATTCGATTGTTGGGTGTTGAATTGGTGTTTGGGCTGTTGTTGAGAATTGGGGTTTTGTGAATATCTTTGTTGAATTTAGTTGTTGGGTATTGAATTGCTGTAAATTGGTGTTTGGGGTTGTTGTTGAGAATTAGGTTTTTGTGAATATCTTTGTTGAAATTTTGATTAGTAGGGATGTCGTCACATGGAAGTGTTCATAACAACAATAATGGGAATGATGCTGATAATGGGGGTGAGGTTGTGACTAGGGCAGAGTTCAATCAAATCCAAGAAAATATTAGATTGATTATGGAGAGATTGGAGGTTAGGGATAGAAGAAGCCATAGTGGTGTAGGAATTAGGAGGAGACATTCTAGTGATGATTTTGATGCTCGTAGTGAAAGGAGTAGGAGAGGAAACAATGATGATAGGTGTAAGGGAATTGAAAACATAAAGCTGAAAATTCCACCTTTCATTAGTAGTAGTAAACCAGAGGAATTCTTAGACTGGGTGCCATGGGTTAAGAAGGTGTTTGGCTACTATGAGTGAGATGAGCACATGAAGGTGAAAATGGCATCTCTAGCATTTTCTGAATATGCTAGTATGTGGTTGGATAAACTATAAACTGAGACGTAGGGCGGATGAGGAGAAAGTGCATTCATGGGCTTTGATGAAAAGGTTGATGAGACAGAGATTTGTGCCAGATTACTATAAACAAAAGATGCTGATGGAGTTGCAATCCTTGAGGCAGGGTAAGAAAAGCATAGAAGAGTATGTGAAGGAGTTTGAGACACTAATCGCAAGGTGTGATATTAGGGAATCATTAGATGAATCCATAGTTCGTTTCATCAATGGGTTAAAGATGGACATTGCCAATGTAGTGGAACTCCAACATTATCAGACTCTTGAAAAGGTGATTAAATTAGCCAGTCGGGTTGAGCGGCATCAGTGCGGGCCGGATCAGAAATGGCGAGATCAGAAATCATATCACCACCATAAGTCAGATGATGGTGAGAGGGAGAAGGAAAGGAAGGAAAAAGGAAAGGCAGTCGCTATTGAGGCTGTTGACCAAACACAACAGAAGAAAAGAAAGGATATAAAATGTTTTAAGTGTTTAGGACTTGGCCATATTGCTTCTCAATGTCCTAATAAAAGGGTTATGGTCATAAAGGGGGACAAAGTTGAGAGTGAGGAAGAAGAACAGAAGAATACTGAGGTAGAAGAGGAAGATGAAGACATTATAGTGAATCTAGTATAGGGAGACTTGCTAATGGTTAAGCAGGATGAAGCTGTTCCTAATCAGAGATCCAATTTATTTCATATCTAAGGCATGGTGCAGGGGAAGACTTGTTTGATTATGGTTGACACAGGTAGTTGCACTAATGTTGCTTCAGCAAGCTGGGTTACTAAGTTGGGTTTACAGGTGGAGCAGCATCCAAGACCTTATGCACTTCATTGGTTGAGTCCACAGGGAGCTGTTCATGTACATAAACAGGTTCATGTTCCATTACTTATTGGTGATTATACTGACGAGATTGTTTGTCATGTTGTTCCCATGGAAGCTACACATTTGATCCTTGGAAGACCTTGGAAGTATGACCTTAGAGCTAAGTATAATGATTACACCAATGGGTATACCATTCAGCAACAGGACAAAACATACAAGCTTCTTCCTATGAGTCCAATTGAGGTACAACAAACAAGGCTTATTTGCCTTAAGAATCCTAAGGGAAAGAGGAGTCTGTTTATGTGGTCTAGCAAGATGGACGATATAGATTCGAGGTCAAATCTTTTTCAACATGGATTCCAAGAGCTAAGATACGAGCGCCAAAGAAAACAAAGTCAATCCGAACTCTAGGTGGCAGTACAAGGTCCAAAAAAGGAGGACATAGGCATCAAGAGGATCTAAGGTGAAGTTCGGCCAACCTTAAGCCGGCCTTGCATAAAGGCCGGCTGAGTTAACTTCAAGGCCGCCAGCCTTTGGTGCTGGCCTATGTATTTAGGCCGCCGACCTTTGGCCAGCCTTGAATGGCTTCGCACAATTTGTTTTAGACATGATATAAATAGTATTCTTTAGGGTTTTTACGAGGACAAATGATATTTTGGTTATAAGAAAACTCTTTGAGTGTGTGTGGGAATCCTCTTTTGGGATTCTTGAATATTGAGAATTGATTTTCACTTTATTCGTATTGTTCTTATCAAATTTTTGGTTCCTATAGAATTTGTGGCGAGCATCATTATTGAATTCTTAGAATTCTTTAACCTTAGTGATTGATTTATAGAATGTGGTCTCTATCGTTCTATGATTTGATTGCGGATTAGTTTAATTTTATCAATCTTAGCATCTATAGATTGGTAATTTTATCCATATCCTTTGATTTTACTTTGTTAGTACCAAATACAGAAAACCCTAAAATTGTTATTGACGATTTGATTTGTATGAAAGGGATTCAATTTCCAATTTTGGAACATTTGGTATTAGTGCATATCAAATTCGCGTCACAAAGGCTCATTATAATTTGGTATCAGAGCATAGGTTTTTTAGAAGGAAATTTCGTGTATCACAAATTGGGATTTAGGGTTCTTTTTCCTTCATTCCAAAAATTGAATTTGTGAGAAGTGGAATTGAGTTCTCGTGTTAAATAATTCTTTAATTCCATAGTATTTGTGAATTGAAACTCGAAGGGGATTAAATTAAGGTTCCTTTGCCATGGATGAATTAGAAAAATCATTGTAATTGGTTTCCCGTTATAATTGAAATTGAATTGATTATGTCGTGCTCTACATTGGTAAATTCGGAATTGAAAGTGTAAAAGTATCACGGCAAGATGACTTCCACACAAGGAAAAATTTCTGAAATTTTTCCTTGTGTAGAAGTCATCTTGCCATGATACTTTTGCCATGAAGATTGGGAAGATATTTTTCAAATTGATTCCATATTTATCTTGTGTAGTAAATTGTGTATTAATTCCTTTGAATGCACTTTAACTAAGCATGGAATCATTTGTATTGAACCTTGATTAATTGTGATTGTGGAATTGTTCTTGTGGGTGTTGCACTATAAGTGTAGGTGAGGTGTGAAGTGTGTGCATACTGTAGGTGTAGACGTATTGTTGTGAAGGTGTTTGTTGCCTTTGGTTATATGTTGAAGTATCGCGTGTGTGTACCATAGGTGTAGAGGGTGTTGTTATTGTGCCAAAATTGTGTGTTGTGGTGTAAAATAAAATGAATCGTGGGAGAGTGTATGTTGCGTGATTGTGGGAGTGTGTATGTGAAGCCGTTGAGGGTATGTGTTGCATTAGTTGTTTGTTACACCGTGGGTGTGTGAGTATGTGTTGCCATGGTGTGTGTAGTGAAGTGTGTTGTTAGCTTGTTGAAGTTAGTAAGCAACCATGTCAAATGATTAGTATTTATCTATTAATGTACTATGCCGAGCTATGACTTCTTTTCCTTCTAACGATGATAAGCAGAGAAAAAATTTGTTCCACATATCTTGTAGGGTACAAGGTAATTTATGTGCTTTTATTATTGATGACCGTAATTGTACTAATGTTGTGGTTGCCTCATTAGTATCGAAATTATAACTTGTAACTACCCCACATCTAAAACCCTATAAATTACATTAGCCAAGCAAGGGAGTCTCCATGTTACCTAGAGGGCTAGGGTACCTTTCAGTATTGTGAAGTTTGAAAAATTTCAAAAAGTTATATGAACAATTACAGAAAATAAATAGAATAATAAATATTATTTTCTTATAAATTTGTGATAATAATAGGTTTTAAAAATTTAAACAATTAAAAAGAACGACTTTCATAAGGAAGATAAGATGATGAACGTAATAAATTGAATTTTATTAAATATGTTACCTAATAAATTTAAGAAGCAGCGTACTTGAAAATATCTGAATATAGAAATATAAACGAATAAATGAAAATAATTGTAAAATTTAACTTTAGTTCAGGTAAATTAAATTAAAAGAATAAATCAACCGAAACATAATTTTTAAACAATATTAGGTTAAATAACAAAATTAATTTAAATTATAGATTTAGGAATATCAAATTAAAATTTAGAGTAAATATTTATATTCAGAATAATTAGATTAGCTAGATGTAAGCTTTCGTAGTAAATTGCTAAAAATATAAAATTTAAAAATATTCTCGCACATGAGCAAAATAATAAAATAGAGATATTTATAATATAAAATATGATCAAAATATAATATAATATAATATATATTCTTAACTCTTAAAAAAATATTTTGGAAACACTGGCCGTCGTCCCATCCGTCTATCACGTCAGGGATGGCAGCAACAGGCGATAGCATAGGCAGACTAGCTACAGTAGTCTCCTACGTCATGTCGTCGATGCCGGTCGCATCATCTGCCCCCACCGTTCCCTTATCCCTCACTTCTTCCTTCTTCCTTTTCTTTTTTTTTTCTTTTCTACCTTTCTCTTCTTCTTCCTTTGATCGCACTTCCTTCCCCATTTGCTGATGCAAGCCTTCTTCTTCTCGTCTCTTGCATCGATCGCATTCCTCAGCTTTCTTCTTCCCATGTTCTTCCATCTCCTTTTCTTTCGCTTCCTTGTTTCAATGAGGTAATCTCTCAAGGCTTCAGGTGAGTTCCAGCAGCATCTTGGTTCCGACAAACAGAGAGGAGAAGAACAACAATAGTGGCAACGTCCACAAGAACAACATCTACAATAATCGCAACAACAGCAGCAAGGAAAACAACAATAGCTACCCAACGACGATCACGATGGCAACCCCACCAGCAACTACAACGGCCTTCATCAGCAATGACAGAGGCAATGATCGTAGCAACCGCAGCGACAATGGTGGCCACGACGATGAGCCCGATGACAACAACAGCTGCGACGATGATCACCACGGTAGTGACTCCAACGACAACAGCAGCAACAACAAATGGTGGCCGTGGCGATGAACAGCAGCGGCAACCTCACTCCACCGGCCGCAAAGACCGACAGCAACTTTGGCGGCAACAGCAACAATAACCACAACCATTACGACAGCGGCAACAACAACCATGCCTGCAGCTGCGACGACCGCCACAATAGCGGCGGCACAGTGATGACGATGACAACAGTGGCAGTAGCTTCCAAGTTGTGTCCATCTCATATTTTTCTTTGATGACGGAGGCGATAACAGCAACAATGTGTAGAGGAGGAAAAGAAAATGAGGAAGGAAGAGAAGGAGTCGAGGTGCGTGGTGTGTACGGGGGGGAGAACAGCCACAATAATGGCGACGGTCCAACAACGGCAGCAAGCAGTTGTAGTGGGAAAGGGAAGAAAAGAAGAGAGAAAAGAGGAAGAAGGAAGGCTAGCATAGAAGGGAAGAGAAAAGGAGGAAAAAGAAAGAGGAAAGAGGAGTCGAGTGTGTAGTGTGTGTCTGTACATATGTGTATTGAAAGTGTGTGCGGTGAAGGGTAGCGAAATGTATGTGAAGATGTGTTTGTGCATGTGAAGGAAGTGGGGGTGTGTGAGAGTGTGTGGGTATGTACGAATGGAGGCTTGTAAGGGTGTGTTTGTAAGTGTGTGTGTGGTGGTGTGCGGAATATAAGAGAATATATGTGTGTGTATGTGCGGTGATGTGTGATGTGCGTAAGAATGTGTATGTATGAGGATGTATATGGTGTGTATGTCGGAATGTGTAAAAGAGGAGGTGATGTAGTGTATATAGAATGTGATGTGTGTGAATGAAGTGTGTATATGTGTATGTGTTAGTAACGATATGTGATGTGTGTAAGGGTGTGCAGTATGTGTATGTAGGTATGTGGCATGTGTGTGTAAGGGTATGGTGTATGCGAAATGTATGTGTAGAATGATATGTGGTGTGTGCGAGAAGGGTGTATGCATATGGATGGTGTGGGATGTGTGAAGTGTGTGTATATGTATAGGGCTGATATCAGATAAACATTGCCAGGGTCAACAAGTGGAAAGATGCATTAAATCAAATGCTTCAAATGCATGGGTTTTGGACACATGGTTGCTTAGTGTCCCAACAAAAGGGTGATGATTGCTATAAAGGTGGAAAATTTGGAGGAAAAAGAAGAAATACTAGAGCTTAATGATTTGTCAATAGTGTTACTAGAGTATTATGATGATCCTGAGGCTGAGGCACATAAAGACAAGGGAAATGATAAATATCTGTCTATTAACGTACTGTGCAGGGTAATGACTATATCTCCAAATGTTGGGGACATATAGAGGGAAAACCTGTTCCATACTCCCTGTCAGGTTCTAGGTAATTTATGTGTTATTTTCATTGATGGTGGTAGTTGCACTAATGTCATAGTTGTTGCAATAGTAAATAGAGTGCAACTAGTCACTAGTCTACATCCTCATCCCTATAAATTACATTAGTTGAGTGTACAAGATAGTTTATCTGTCACTTAAAGGGCTAAGGTTCCAATCAGCATAAGGGAAAAATACCATGATGATATTATTTGTGATGTTCTTCCTATGTGCACATTTCATATACTATTGGGTTAACCTTGGCTGTTTGACAAGAGAGTGGTGCATAGTGGGTTTAGAAACACCTATGTGTTTTGCAAGGATGGTGAATGTATTATCTTGACTCCTATGTCACCAATTGAGGTACATGAGTTCCAAGAACAAATCAACAAAACTACTAGGCAATCAAGACTTCAAGGCGAAAAGCACATGTAAACTAAAGTTTTCAATCCAAGAAAAGACCCATTAGATTTGAGGGCAAATCTTCTACAGGCCCGAGGGGATGATGGGAATCAAACCTCTTGACCTAGCATTATGAAACCTTCTCAAACAAGGGGAACCAAGACATTTACATACTATCTTTATTTATTTTATGTAATTTGTTTTGCATTTTTTTTAAGTAGGTACAATTTTCGGTATTACAAGTTGATGACCAAACACAATAACAATTGGTTTGTGAATGGGTCATGGTCCATAATGAACCGAATTGAACTAAGGGAGAACCAGTCTTGTGTTTCCTCTTTGTGACTATGATTGAAGCTTGAAGGGATTGACCATGTGTACTAGTTACATTGTTGTATTTCCCTTATTTAGAATAGATATAAATACTTGTTGTTTAGGTTTTCTTTGAACACTTTTTCATATTAAACACAACATTACATTGTCGTTAGGGAGGTTGTTCCTTTCACACAACTCTTATCAATTCTAACTTAGAGGATTGTGGCAAGTTTGGCTAAGGGATTTTTGAGAGTAACATCAATCATTCTTAAGTCCTTTCCAATTATCACTAGTGTGTAATATCTAGTTTGTAATTGGATTTCATTTGTTCATCTTTACATTTCACACAAATTAAGGATTCATCACAATTTAGGGTCACGCAATTAGCTTGGAATCGAAATCTATTATTCTTCTTACTCAAATTGTGTTGAATTATTCAATTGGAGCACATCATATCATTTTAGATCATTGGTTCACTCTCTACAAAACCTAAAGAGCAAGCTTACATCAATGATAAGATTTGGCACATCCTATCTCTCATGAAGATTAACACCAACGCTCCTCCAATTCAAACTATAGTACACTTTTAGAAGCCTAAACTTGTGGCCTTTTTCTAGGCCCACATGAGATTACCCCAATCATTGAAGAATACACACAACTCCTTAAAGCTCCTCCACTTGCCAATAGTGTATATGTGCTAGATTTGGAAGCAAGACCCAATATTTTCAGTAACCTATCAAGGATCCGTAGCTCATTGGTTAACAAAACACTTGGAAATTGCAAATGGCATTACATCTAATTGGATATTCTATAAACATTGTTTAGAGCATAATATGATGTTGAAGATAAGAAAGACATCATATGTTGAGACCTCAAAAACTATGAAGAAAAACCGAGTTCGTGCTTTCATCATAATGACATTTGTTGCTCTTCTTTTCTCTACTAGGCTCTTCCACATCCATTATGGAATAGTAAAGTTGGTGACTCAATATTTGGAAGGAAAGTCCTACATTCTAGATCTCCTAGCTAAGTAAATCTAAAACTTGAACTTTGTGAAGATAAAGAGTATTGCAATCCTTTAATCCATTATCAACCTCATCCTAATCTGGCTTATGAAACATCTCAAGTGTTTTGGGCTAAATATAGTTAAATGATTGCTTACACAACAAGTTAATCTCACTAAGTCTTGTGTAGAAAGGATGAAATTACTAAATGATGTTCTTAGCTATACATGGGTCAAGATAGTCAAAAGTTTCAATGCTGACAATATCCTATGGACCATTAAATGGAACCATTACAACAAGGTCATTTTGAGGTGTAGGAACTTGTAGGTAGTCCCATTAATCGGACTCAATTTATACATGGGCTACTATCCACATTCAATAGTCCATCGATTCAGCACGATCTATGAAATAGTTCACATGCATTCACTAAAGTTAGCTACATTTGAATATTAACACCCAAATATGTTAGTAGTTAACATGATAGCTAAGTTGCTAGAGAAAAGGGCTTTATGGGACTCTAAAATTGAAACCTTAATATCAATTTGGATGAATTTGATGAGGAAGTTGGGAAATACTAAGCTACTATAGACTTTACAATCAATTAGTTATATAAGACTAGCAAAAGGATGATACGAACCACGCCAACCCGTGACGAAACCCAATACCAATACGTTCGGAATTCGTTGCCTAAGATGCCCAAACACCTAAAGTGGAAACTGCAACCCGTTGTCTATAAGCGAGACAAGAACCTTGGTATAATGTGAAGACGCCACAATCGGGATGAAAGACCGATTGATAAGTCGGGATGAACGCCACGGAAATCAATCCGATAAGTTCAAATTAGTTCTTGAAGAACCAAGAGAGGTACCTCTCAAAAGTGTTTAATGTTCAAAGATGTAAATTCTATATTGTTCTAAACCCTAGGAGCTTTTATACTAGGGTTACAATTTGTAAAAAACAAGTCCAAAACGACGTAGCTTAGATAAGTTGCGTAAAAACACGAAACAAAAAAAGTTGGCCGGCAGGGGATACACAGCCGTGTACACGACCGTGTACTTGGGCCGTGTACTTTTCTATACAACTTCTGGCAACATGCATGGCCGTGTACATGACCGTGTACTTTGACCGTGTACCTTTCTGTATATTTGCTTGACTCCATACACGGCCGTGCCTTTTAGCCGTGTGTCTGGCCATGTATGATTTTGTGTAATCTTGAGATTCTTACACGGTCGTGCCTTGAAAGTACATGCCCTCTTCAACCCGTGTCCAGTGTGACTTGTATAAGAGCAAGGGTCTTCCCATGGTTGTTCCAATCCATTCCAACTTCATGATTGCTCCAATCCTTTCTGGCTTCATGGACATCCTTTATCAACCCATTAAGTGCTTCCTTGAGTTGTTTCGCTCGACTTCTTGTGATCGGTCCAGGCGGCACTTCAAGAGGATCCACATTCCTTCTTCCGGCTTGACTCTCATCAAGGATCTCATCATTCCCCTCCTCTTGAAAAGGATTTGTCCTCAAATCGTCACCTACATCAAAAGGACTAAGATCAGTAACATTAAATGTGGCACTTACTTGATACACACCAGGAAAATCTATCTTGTATACATTGTCGTTGATGCGCTCAAGAACTTGAAATGGTCCATCGCCTCTAGGAAGTAGTTTAGATCGACGCTGCACGGGAAACCGCTCTTTGCGCATGTGAACCCAAACCCAATCTCCAGGTTCAAAAATAGCTTGTCGACGACCCTTGTTGGCTTGTTTCACATACTGCTCTGTTCGTCGTTCAATGTTCAACCTTACCTTCTCATGGATCTGTTGAACAAATTCGGCCTTCTTCTTGCCATCTAAATTAACATACTCAGAAATGGGCAAAGGTGATAAATCCAAAGGAGTTAGTGGATTAAAACCATACATAATTTCAAAAGGAGAAAATTTAGTAGCAGAATGCTCTGTACGGTTATAGGCAAATTCAACATGCGGCAAACAATCCTCCCAACTTTTAATATTCTTTTTAATTACAGCCCTCAACAAAGTAGATAAAGTTCGATTCACTACCTCAGTTTAACCATCAGTGTGTGGATGACAAGTAGTAGAAAACAATAACTTAGTTCCTAACTTAGCCCACAAAGTCTTCCAAAAGTAGCTTAAGAACTTAGCATCCCTATCTGATACAATTGTTCCAGGCATACCATGCAATCGCATAACTTCCCTAAAGAATAAATTAGCAATATTACAAGCATCATCCGTTTTGTGACAAGGAATGAAATGTACCATTTTAGAAAACCTATCAACAACTACAAAAGCAGAATCCCGACCATGTCTAGACCTGGGTAATCCTAACATAAAATCCATAGAAATATCTACCCAAGGCTCATGAGGAATGGGAAGTGGGGTGTAAAGCTCTTGAGGTTAGACTCTAGATTTCGCTTGCTTATAGGTGACACATCGCTCACAAATCCTCTCAACATCTCGTTTCATGTGAGGCCAATAGAAGTGTTCCTGCAATACCCCTAATGTTTTAGCTACTCCAAAGTGTCCCATTAAACCTCCTCCATGAGACTCCCTCACAAGTAATTCTCTTAGAGAACAAATTGGAATGCACAGTTTACTCTCCTTAAACAAGAATCCGTCATGTTTATAAAATTTTCCATGCCCACTCTTCTCACATTACACATACTCCTCAAAAAAATCTCGATCAGCAGCATATAACTCCTTAATGTGCTCAAAACCAAGCAGTCTAGAACTAAGAGTATACCTTCTAGAAAGTGCATCAGCAACTACATTCTCTTTACCTTGCTTGTAGTGGATGACATATGGAAATGTTTCGATGAACTCCACCCAACGAGCATGCCTTTTGTTCAACTTGTGTTGCCCCTTCAAATGCTTCAAAGATACATGATCAGTGTGGATTGCGAACTCTTTTGGCCAAAGGTAGTGTTGCCACATCTCCAGGGCTCGAACCAATGCATATAGCTCCTTGTCGTAAGTAAGGTAATTCAAAGTTGCCCCACTTAGCTTCTCGCTAAAGAATGCAATCGGTCTTCTCTCCTGCATAAGCACTACTCCAATACCTAATCCTGAAGCATCACACTCAATTTCAAACGTTTTAGCAAAGTTAGGTAAAGCAAGTAACGCGCTTGAGTCAACTTAATTTTAAGCGTCTGAAAGGCCTTCTCTTGTTACTCTCCCCAGCTGAACCCCACGTTCTTTTTAATTACCTCAGTAAGTGGTGCTGCAATGGTGCTGAAATCCTTCACAAATCTCCTGTAAAAGCTCGCTAGTCCATGGAAACTCTGCACATTACTTACATTGGTTGGACTAGGCCATTCTTGGATCCTACGAACCTTTTCTTCATCAACCTGTATTCCCTACGCACTAACAACAAAACCAAGAAACACAAGTTTGTCTGTGCAAAAAGTGCACTTCTTGAGGTTAGCATATAATTGTTCCTTTCGAAGCACTTCTAAAACATCCCTCAAGTGTGACATATGATCTTCCAAACTTTTGCTGTAAATAAGAATGTCATCAAAATAGACAACCACAAATTTTCCAATAAATGTCCTCAAAACATAGTTCATAAGTCTCATAAAAGTACTAGGTGCATTAGTTAACCCAAAAGGTATTACTAACCACTTATACAATCCATATTTTGTCTTAAATGCAGTTTTCCATTCATCACCTTCTTTCATTCTAATTTGGTGATATCCACTTTTTAAATCAATTTTAGAAAAGACATTAGACCCATGTAACTCATCTAACATGTCATCTAACTGAGGAATGGGATGACGATACTTTACCGTAATGTTGTTGATGGCGCGGCAATCAACACACATCCTCCATGTCCCATCTTTCTTAGGCACCAAAATCACAGGCACTGCACATGGACTCATGCTCTCTCTCACGTACCCCTTCTCCATTAATTCATCGACCTGCTTTTGGAGTTCCTTTGTCTCCTCCGGATTGCTCCTGTAAGCTGGCTTGTTTGGAATCGATGCTCCGGGTACAAGATCAATCTGGTGCTCAATACCACGAAAAGGTGGTAATCCCTTTGAATCTCCTCAGGAAAGACATCTTCAAAGTCCTGCACAAGAGACATAACCACACTAGGCAAAGAGTTAGATAATTCGTTAGTAATCAAACATGTTTCCTTAAAAACCAACAACAACATAGGTTGCCTCATCACTAACGCTCTCCTTACTACACTCGCTCTTGCCACACAACTCTCCTTTTGCAAGGCTGCCCTCTCCTTTTCACTCACCACCAAAGTTGATCCCCCTTCAACTTGGCCTCTCACACTCTTTCCAGCCTTCCTCTCCTTTTCCTTTTGATCTTGACTTTTACATTCCTTTTTCTTCTCATTGTCTTTTGCCCTCTCACTCTCACTCTGCTTTTCACTCACCTTATGTTTTGCAAAAGACTGTTGTAGCTGCAACGGGTCCTCATACACTTGTTTGGGTGTTAACGGTTTAAGATTAAAACTTTTCCCTTGGTGAACAAGCGTATACTTGTTAGAAAAGCCATCATGAACAACCTTCCTATCAAATTGCCATGGCCTCCCCAACAACACATGACATGCTTGCATTGGCACTACATCACATAACACCTCATCTTCATACCTACCAATGTGAAACCCAATCAAGGCTTGCTTACTCACCTTAGTCTCTCCACTATCATTCAACCACTGCAATTTATATGGATTAGGGTGTCTAACAGTTTTGAGCCCTAGCCTCTCAACAATAAAGTTACTCACTACATTGGTGCAACTCCCTCCATCAATGATCAAACTACAAATGTGATCTCCTAGATAACATCTAGTATGAAATATATTCTCTCTTTGCACCTCTTCTTCTTCCTTCACCTACACATTCAACGTTCGCTTCACTACTGCCACTAGCCTTCCCATTGCAGGCTCCTCATCATCACTAGCATCCTCTAATGGAGGCATATCATCTTCTTCACTATCCCCCTCAGTCTCATACTCTCCATCATTACGCAAAATCATCACATGCCTATTTGGACATTGACTAGCAATATGGCCTCTACCTTGGCATTTAAAGCATCTAATGTCACGATTTCTAGAAGTAAAAGAATCAGGGTTACCTTGGTTACCGGGAGTAGAACCCGCTTGCTTTAGCTCCCCTTTTGGTTTGGTGGGTAAAGGCTTTTCTTCCTTCTTCCATTGATTAGTCTTCTAAGTGGATGAACCATTACCCTATTGAAACCGTGCATTACTACTACCTCTCCTCTTGTGCTGGTTCTCAACCTTTATAGCCATGTGAACCATATCCTCCAATTCTACATAATGCTGCAATTCAACCACATTTTGGATTTCTCTATTCATCCCAGCAAGAAGCCTAACCATTGTAGCCTCTCTATCCTCCTCTACATTCGCCCTAATCATAGTGACTTCCATCTCCTTGAAATACTCATCTACACTTCGGCTTCCCTGCCTCAAAGTTTGCAACTTGTTGTGCAATTCGCGATAGTAATACGTAGGCACAAACCGCTTCCTCATCGCACTTTTCATCTATTCCCAAGACTCAATAGGTGGCTCGCCACTCCTTCTCCTATTCAACATTAGTTGATCCCACCACACTATAGCATAATCCAAAAATTCAATGGCAGCAAGTTTTACCTTCTTTCTCCCACTATAGTTGTGACAATCAAATACCATCTCTACCTTTTTCTCCCACTCTAAGTACGCCTCGGGATCATTCTTCCCTTGGAAAGGAGGAATCTTCATCTTTATGCTACTTAATTGATCATCCACTCTATTCCTATCTCCTCTATCTTCCCAATCCCTAGTTCCTCTATTCCGACCACTATATCCTCTATAACTCCTGACAGAAGGCTCATCAAAATCATCATCCGACATTTCATCTCCACCCCTCGGTACTCTCCTTGAACGACTCTCCCTTTTACGCCTTTAGAATACGTTTGTGGATTGCTCTAGTCTTTGCTCTACCGTCTCATGAATTTGTTCCATTCCCTCTTGGAACATCCTCTTCATCTCACCCCTCAACGCCTCAATTACTAACCTAGCATCAAACCTTCCCCTCTCACCGTCAGGGGAATGTTGTCTCGACATAGTCCCTGCAGAAAAGATTAGTACTAACACAAATATATATATATATAATTAAACCTCACGATACACTCCCTTACGTGTTTCGCTCAAATGATGATATCACACAGTCACTCGTGTATTCTCACAAATATTGATGATATCAACTCGCCAATTTCCTCTTCTCAATTCTCTTAGAACTAACCCGAACTACACTAATTTCCTTCCGTAGAATTCAAAACAACTCTAGGGTTCGTAAATTTTCCTCTATTTTTCTATCCGATTTTTTTTTTTTGTCTTGGTTGTTGCTCTTGATCACGTTTTTCTTTTCTCTTCTTTTTTTTTGTCGTGATTTTTACTCTTTTTTTTTTAACAATCGCCTAGTCGATATTGCACTATCAAAAGACAATCAATACTGCGAAACTGAATACGATAATTGATATGAATGATTGGAGTTAGGGTTTTTTATATTACCTTCCTCAACCGAACTTGATGTTTTGGCAAACCTAAGCTCTGATACCAAACCGATACGAACCACGCCAACCCGTGACAAAACCCAATACTAATACGTTCGGAATTCGTTGCCTAAGACGCCTAAACACCTAAAGTGGAAACCACAACCCGTTGTCTATAAGCGAGACAAGAACCTTGGTATAATGTGAAGACGCCACAATCGGGATGAACGCCACGGAAATCAATCCAATAAGTTCAAATTAGTTCTTGAAGAACCAAGAGAGGTGCCTCTCAAAAGTGTTTAATGTTCAAAGATGTAAATTCTATATTGTTCTAAACCCTAGGAGCTTTTATACTAGGGTTACAATTCGTAAAAAATAAGTCCAAAACGATGTAGCTTAGATAAGTTGCGTAAAAACACGAAACAGAAAAAGCTGGCCGGTAGGGGATACACGGCCGTGTACACGACCGTGTACTTTAGCCGTGTACTTTTCTGTACAACTTCTGGCAACATGCATGGTCGTGTACACGACCGTATACCTTTTCTGTGCATTTGCTTGACTCCATACACGACTGTGCCTTTTAGCCGTGTGTCTGGCCGTGTATGATTCAGTGCAATCTTGAGATTCTTACACGGTTGTGCCTTGAAAGTACACGCCCTCTTCAACTCGTGTTCGGTGTGACTTATATAAGAGCAAGGGTCTTCCCATGGTTGTTCCAATCCGTTCCAACTTCATGATTGCTCCAATCCTTTCCGACTTCATGGACATCCTTTATCAACCCGTTAAGTGCTTCCTTGTGTCGTTTTGCTCGACTCCTTATGATCGGTCCAAGCGGCACTTCAAGAGGATCCATATTCCTTCTTCTGGCTTGACTCTCATCAAAGGATATACTAGGCTCCTGAGTTATTCACCCACACCACTTAACCTAAGTCTAAAAATGAAAACTTACATGGAACAGGTATAGGCTTTGATGAAGGTTCACTTTGAATATATGGAGGACAAAGTAGATGCTTAGAAAGACAAATACAAGGAATCCAACCAAAAGAATAAGGCATTAGAAGCTCAATTAATGGATTCTTAGGATAGGATTAGGGAATTAAAAGACCTTATAGGTTAAGGAAAGGGGAAAAAGAAGGAACTAGCACCAAACCATCAAAGAAAAAGAAAGTTAGAAATTCCTGTAAAGGCTAATTAGCTAGAAAGAAGAAGAAAGATTTAAATTATGGGATTTTTATTTTTTTATTTTTTTTACTTTCTTTAATGTAATTAAAACTCTAAAGTTTGCAACATTAATAATATTTCAATTATTGCCACATTAATAATTACTTACCGATTCCCAAGTCTATATCCATACGATACATACATGCATGTATCCATTTTCCCTTTATTTTCATTTTACTTTAAAGGAAAAAAAAGGAAAAAAAGAAGAAAATAAAAAATAAAAATAGACTAAAAAGAAAAGAAAAATAGTATTTCACTAACAAAGTTCAAGTGTTGATCTTGCTAAGTTCCAAAGATAACACCTAAACACTTGAACCTCTTAAGAGGTCCATAAAACATTTGATCTAAAGCCAAAATGTCAAGCAACAACAACAACAGTAACAATGGTAACAATAACCTTTTTTAGTAGAGAATGAATTCCTTGGAACAAAATTTGCAAAGTTTAATTGATCAGGTTAAATTCCTTATGGAATTTATTCCGCTCAAATTGCTCAAGAGGGTCATTTAAGAGCTCGAAGAGGAAACACATTGGAATTCTCACCTCTCAAGTATGAGGAAATCAACTCTAAGCTCAACTTGCATTCAATATTGAGCCTAAGTTGAGAGTTTAACCATCAATCAATTTAGGTCTTAATCCTTGAAGACCTTAAGAAGCAACTAGAAGATAAATAGAAAGAAATAAAAAGGAAGCTTTTCTTGCAATTTGCTACCAAAATGAAAGCCCGTAAAGGACCATCACAAACTTAATGGTTCTTCATTCAAGTGTTTATCCTAAGTTGTTTAAGGTGTTGGAATTTCAAAAACACAATGGCATCAATTGTCCTAAAATGTAAACTAGGTTATATGCTAGGAAGTTGGATAAGCATGTACACTTTGATCAATTGATGGTGCAAACCTTCTAGGGTAGCCTCACAGGTCTTACCTTAACCTATTATATACAATTGGACCTTAATCAAATCAACACTTGGGACATGTTAGCCTCAACATTTTTTTAGCAATATAAGTTCAATATTAAGGTCACTCCTTTAGTGTAGGATTTAGGAAGTCTTTGCAAAAGGAATAACAAGTCCTTCAAAGTATACACTTAGTGTTGGAGGGCTAAAGATGCAAGGGTTACTATGATTTTGGAGAAAGAATTGACTTCCATTTTCATCAACAGGTTGAAGAAGCCTTGCTTCACACACCCGATTAAGCAAACTTCCCCAAGTTTTGCTAATGTGGTGGCAATAAGGTGTAAGATAGAGAATGCCAATATTTCTAGAAAGCTGATGACAAAAAATACCTCTAAAATATCATCCAAATCCATAAATAGCAACAAAGGAAATGAAGTCACACTCAATGTGATTAATTCAAGTGGAAATTGTAGATTAAGTCCTTACATTTCCTTCCAAACAACAACTTTGATGATATACACTCCAATCCAGCAACAATTAAGTAATCAACCTCAGTCCAACTAACCTCCTAAACAATTCACTCAAATTCCATTCCCCCTTAGCCAAGTTTTTGCCAGCCTCAAAGTAGATAATCTAATTAGTTTTGAGATCCTCAATGATCAATACATGCCAATAGCCTATAACCTCAACCTAAAATGTGACTACCGCATGAGACAAGTAGGTCATTCTATTGATAAGTGCTAAAGACTCAAAAATAAAATCTAAGACTTAATTGATGCTGGAGTAGTGCAGCTAGACTTCATCAATGCACTAATTCCTAATGTTAACAACAACCTACTTCCTAACCACAGTCTTGTCATGAACATGATTACTTTGAGGGATCTAGAATTTGAAATTGACTTAGATAAACTACAAATCTCCATAGAGCAAGAAACATGAAACTTGCAATGAGCTTGCTTCTTACCATTGATCAATTTAAGTGCTAGGAATCAGACAAAACTAGCCATTAATCAATTTTTGCAAGGAGGTAAGATCAAGGTGGCAAACGTCTAAGAAATGTTAGTCCTCAAACCTTACAAGATATCAACTCAGCAAGAGTTAGAGAAAAATATGGTATGCAAGTGACCTTATAGTCAATTATTGGGGCAACCTTTTAGAAAATATGATTACTTTGTTGTTTATTCCTTCTAACTAGCAATTCATGCAAAGCTTACCTCAAGTAGTCAAGGTTCAGATTTTCAGGGAAAAGATAACCCCTAGAGAAAAAGGACATTAATCATACCACCAACATGATGGGACCCAACTTCAAGCAATGATGTTAAATGTTATAAGGATCCTATGCAGGAGTAGAAAGTCCCTCTTGCATCGCATTGATCTAATTATTATCTTTAAGTGCTTCCTCCATAGTACTAGGTTTTATTTCAAAAACTAAGGCAAAATGATTTTCAATATTCCTTAAGCTGGATCTTGTTCTATTGTCTAAGTCAACATTATCACTAACTACTTCCAGTAGATGAGATGATTTATATCTCCAAGTCCTTGAAGTATTTTCTTAAGTCCTTTAGCTTAAAGAAGGTATTTTAGCAATTCCTTCTATTTTAGATTCTAATGAACCTTCATTAATTAGTTTTGTTGAATTTGTCTTAGATTTTGATAATTTTTTGTCCTTGGAATCTAAATACATTTTATATCCTTCCTTTATTGAACTTTTAGACAATCTCTCCTGATTAAAAATTCGTGGAGTCTCATCATTTGATTCATCAATCCTTGTTTCTTCTACAAAATTAATGTTGATTGATTCTTCTACTACTTTTTTTGTTTTGTTATATACTCTATAAGCTCCACTATTCAAAGAATATCCAAGAAAAGTAGCTTCATCAACTCTTTGATCAAACTTGCTAAGATTAGATTGATTCCATTTTACAAAACATTTTGTTCCAAAAACATGACAATATGAAACCATAGGCTTTCTTTCTCTAAAAAGACTGTAAAATGTTTTATTATTAAAAAGCTTGAGATAAACTCTAGTAATGATATAACAAGCTGTTGAGGCTACTTGGACCTAAAAATAGTTCACCACACCACTAGAATTTAACAAAGTATAGGTCATTTCCTGAACTATTTTTTTTTTTCCATTTAACAACTCCATTCTACTAAGGAGTGTGTGGTATAGAAAAATCATGAGTAATGCCATTTTCTTTGCTAAAGTTTGTAAACTCATGATTTTCATGCTCTTTTCCATGATCATTTCTTAAATTGATTATAGAAGTACCTTTTTCATTTTGAATTCTTTTTGCAAAACTTTCAAAAGATTTAAAAGTATCACTCTTGTGATGTAAAAATAGAATTCATGTGTATCTTGAAATATCATCAACTATAGTTCAAGTATACCTTATAAATGTTTCCTTTCCTAAATCCTTCAAAAAGTTTTGATAAACCATTTTTATCAAACTAATGCATTTATCCTTTTCAAAAGTTATTTTAAAACCTTTATCATATAATTGACTTTTACTTAATAAATGATGCTTTAAACCTTTAATGACATAAACATTTTCAATAGTGTAAGGAGTTAGACCTATAGTACTATGTCCAATGATTTTTCCTTCACTATTTCCTTCAAAGGTTACATATCCTTTATCTTGCATTATCAAAGCTATGAACAGCGAAACATCTCTAGTCATGTGTCACGAGCATCTACTATCTAGAGAGTATCTACTATATAGATACCACATTCCTTTAACTTTTGCTTCAAGTTCCTATAACCATTAACAACCATTACCTTTCCTTAAGAACCTAAACTAGCTTTTAGACCCATTGAAGTTCAAACACATATTCCTAACTTTGTTAACTTGGTGAGCACTAAGCTTATACCTCTTGTAGAAATCATATTTTTCAATGTGACCAATTGTTTTACAAAAATAGCAAGCATAGGGGGTAAGATTTTGATACTTGTTCCATGTCCTTATTTTATGAAATCTCTTATTATTTCTAAGATTGTATCTTCTTTTTTAATCATTTAACATTTCATTTACAACAAATTTCCCCTTATCTTCACTTGTATATACTCTAGCATTTGTTTGTTCTTCTTCTTTATTTTTGACTAATACTATCTTATTAACTATACTTGAATACTCACCTTTTTCATATCTTAGTCCATGTTTAGACAATCCAATTCGTTGACTAGCTAACAACATTTGTAGCTTTTTGTCACATTCTTCAAACTTATTAAATGTTTCTGTTAGTGTCTATAACAAATATTTAACTCGATTCTTTAGATTTTTCATTTTTTTTCTTTAAGAACCAGATTTTCGTTAGCACATGCTTCATTATCTGCTCATAATATTTTATTGTCAATTTTTAAATTGTTCACCTCTTCAAATAGTTTCTACTTATCTTTTATTAGGTTCTTTTTTTTTTTTACTCTAGAGTTGCAATTTTAGCTTTTAATTTTAACAAAGCATCTAACATTTCAATATATATATATATATATCTTTGGAAATAGATTTGAAAGCTAAGTTAGATTTTACCTCAAAGTTTACCATTAGATGGAGATTGGCTTCTTCTTCTTCCTCTTCTGATTCCTCTATTTCAATTTATGATTCTTTGAGATCATTCCACATAGCCATGAATGATTGCTTTTTCTTCATTTTGCATTTCTCCATTCTTTTTGTGAGAGTTGGGCATTTATACTTGATATGTCCAAACTTCTTATATTCATAACATAGGAGGTCCTTCTTTTTCTTTTTCTTTTCTTCACTACTACTTTTACCTACATTTTTTTTTAGTTTTCTAATGGTTAATAGGTTTTTTACCTTTTTCCCTAAGCAATCTATTTAATCTTTAGGCTAACATTATCACTTCTTTATCCCCACAAGTTGATTCATCATCAAAATCTTCTTTTAGTTCTTTCACTTTGAATGTAATTGTCTTGCTCTTGTTTTCATTATTTTCTAATTTGAGTACTTCTTTATCATAGGCCATTAATTTGTTTTCGAGTTAACTAAGTGTGAGTGTAGTCAAATCACAAACTTCCACAATTGCTATTTTCTTTAGATTTCATGCTTTTGGTAAAATCCTTTGAACTTTCTAAACTTGATCTTGATTTGTGATTTTCTTATTCAAGGATGCTAATTCATTTGTGATTGTTATGAGCCTTCCGAAGGTATCTTTGATCTCTTCTCCTTGTAGATTCTTCTATTCTTGATAGTATCAATTCCTTCATGTGTTTCACATAATGCATCCCAAATTTATTTGATTGCCTTGCATGATGAGATCACATAGAATTCAAAAAAAGAAATAGTCATGAGTAAGGGATTTTTTACTTTCAAATTTGGCTTTGCCTTCTTTTCATCATCTGGATTGTTGACATCTCCTACTATTGCTTTATCTCTTGTGGTGATTATGCCCCATGTCTCATAGTCTAAATATTTAATAAAAGTTTCCATCCTATATTTCCAATAAGCAAAATTAAATCCATCAAAATAAGGTGCCATACTCGTTTGAACTGTAAATTCTCTACCATTGATCTTTAGTCTCAATTAACATTGAGCTAGGCTTTTATACCAAATATTAGTCCCAATAAGTAATCAAAAGGGAGTTGGGGGGGTTTGTAGGTTGATTCTAGTGTATGGAGGTGTAAATTGATTATGTTTTAAAACTTTTTCGACTAAACAACTTTCTCTAATTACTTGTTAGTGGATATTTGATTAAGCTTAAACTTTGTTGGCAGTGGAATTTGTAAACTTAAAATAGTAAATGAATTGCAAATACTAATATATAAATAGATAAATAAATAGAGAGTAAAGAATAAGAAAATTAGGCAATGATTTATAGAAGTCCTATCTTAAGCATCATTCTACTCTTCTAAACTTCACCCGCTAAGGTCTTAGTTATCTTTACCAGTTTATTCTACTATATCAAAGAAAAATTCAAAGAGTGTTACAGCAGTCAATCACTCCTACAGTCATTTTGATATAGTTTGCAATCATTTACTCTACTGTATATCACTTAGCCTCTACAATCAAGCTAAATCATAGAAATTACAAGGAAACAAATATAATCAAACTTCAAAATGAAGTTTTCAGTCTATGAGGATTTGACAAGTATTATCCTAAAAAATTTAGCAAAAAACTCAAATAATCATAATATAAACTAACATATTTGAACACTTCTCTCAAAATGTTGTTCTAGATATTATAGTTTTGTGTCTTACCATGCCCTTCTTACTTTGTATTTATAGATGATGTGCTAACATTCATAGCTTGATTTTCTTTTTTATCATAGCTTTCCTCACAATCTTGTCTTAAATTTCTTCAATTTAAGTTCGTTGTGCTATAGATCCATATGATAATCTATATTGAATGTTATTAATCTCCTATTAATGCTAAAAAGGGCATTCCTTTTTAGTCTTTGAATCAATAAATGATTTTCCATGTATAACATTCCTTTTGATACATAAAACATTATCCCATGATATTTTTATTCGACTTTAGTGAATTAGGTGAAATATATTACTTAAATATATTTAATCAATGGAGGTGGTTCTTGACCTATAAAAAAAAATGTTCACTTTATTTATTTCTTTAACTTTATAAATTTTTAATTTTCTTTTCTATCTTCTTTTTCTTTCTTTAAAATCTACTTGTTTCTCATTTATTCTTTAGAATGAGCACCCTAATATTGTAAATCCTATTATTTCAAAACTTGTTCCATTTCTTTTTCAAAATTATACTACCATTCAATATCTCCATTCATTGTCCTTTTGAATCCATCTTTTATTGAATCATATAAATTTGTTCCAAGTAGAAACTCCTATTCTAATTATCTAAACTTTGCACACTTAACAAATAATCAATATTGTACAATGAATTCTTACCTTTTATTAGGCTTTTAGCATTGAATATTTTTTTAAAACTTGTTTATACCTTTGTTAGCATTAAAATGTATGCTTGTATTTCTTACACAATTATACAATAGCTAACTAAGAAAGATCCTCAAGTTCTATTATTGGAGGAATCACTCAATCAAGTAGGATTTATAAACCTAAAGAAGATCTTAAGAAGAAGTCTGAAATTAGGAAATCAAGTAACAAAGATGTAGAATTGATGATAGGAGAGGAGAAAGGGCTATTGGCTTTTTAAAAAATGATCAAGTATCTAGGGTCTTGACCTAAGGCTAGCAATTCATGACATAACTTGTGAGCCTAGACACACTATAACACAATTATAAATAGGTTTGCGTATAGAAAAAAAATTGACACGAGATATAAATGGGTTAAACCCATTTAAACATAGTAATATTTATGTCTAGCTTCGAGTTTAACCTGTAAATCTGTTTAAAACCCCATTTATTACACAAATTCCATAAATAAGCCTCAAGTTTGACTTGTAAACCTATTTAACAACAAAATAACTAATAGTATATAATATATATATAACATAAATATAGATATAAATAAATTATATCATGCATTAATATTTATATATGTATGTATTTATACAGGTTATTCTTAAATCTATGTTATAATTATAGTGCATATAATATATATATATATATATATTATAATGCATGTGCCTATACATATAATATATGTATTTAAAATATATATTTACTATATATACATATATTATGCTTTACTTAAATAAAATTATAAAAATATATAATATATATAGAGAGAGAACACATATAATAAATATATAACATATACATATGTATATAGATTATGTAGCTATAAGACATATATATGTACATAGGTATATAGATATTTAAATATATAATATATATACTATGTTATAGATTATATAATTTTATTTTATTAAACTCTTATTGTATTATAATTTTATATTTAGTATTAAGATTATATTATTTTTATTTGTAAATGTTAATTTTATGATTGCCCATTTTCTTATGTATTTATATCTATTTTCAAAATTTATATATAATTTTTTAATTAATAAATAGGTTAAGCCTAGACATAAAACATGATTATTAAATAAGTCGAGTAACGGGTTTAAATTTTCATACGTGATTAATAAATGAGTTAGGTTATGGGCTATGGTTTTCAAGGAAAGAACTCGTTTCGAGAAGGACATGAGACATGATAGGTTGACATAAATTGCTAGCCTTACCCCAACCTAAATATCCCTTATAGGTATCCTCCTCTCCTTAAAATCCCAATAACAAGCTCTATCTAAAACTTTAAGGGAAGTTCAAGGGCCATAGGGAATATCAACCGAGAAATTGGGACATATTGTCAACTTTATCTTCAGAATAGATCAAATCTCCTTTTCATCAAAAGAATTAGGGGAAAAAGGAAGTCAACACATCAAACCACTTTTCATAATGGTAAAATGCAGCAACATGATTATTTCCTAAGTCCTTATCGATAATGGATCCTCCCTCAATGTATACCCTCTAGCTACCTTAGATTTGTTGCGTATTAATATAGCTATCATCAAGCCAAGCTCTACAAGGATAAGGGCTTTTGATAGTTCCAATAGGGAAATATTAGGGGAAATTGTCCTACTGGTGAAGATCGACCCATAATTATTCAATATACCCTTCCAAGTATTGGACATAACAAGGTCTTTTAACATATTCCTTAGAAGTCCATGGATTCATTTAGCAAGGGCCTTACCTTCCACCCTCCATTAAGAGGTTAGATTCATTTCCAATGGTTAGTGATAAGTACAAATTAACACTTGTATTTCTGATGAATTCTAGTGGTGTTTGTAATAAATTGATGTTATTTTGAAGATTTTTTATACTAAAAAAAATGTATATATATATATATATTAGTTTTAGGACTGAGGACCACTATTTTGAGAGAAGATATCAACTTGGATTGAGATCGGATAAGAAAACATGAAGAAAAATGCTTTTTGGAAGAAACAAGGGGAAGAGCACAACCGTGTAATTAAATTGCACGGTCATGTGTCAAGGAAACACACCCATAGAAGCAAATACATTTGAACACACGGTTGAAGGCACGGCCGTGTGTTGAGCTTGAAAAATCCATAGAAGCACACACAGTTGAGTACACGGTCTAAGACATGGCCGTGTGTTATTTGCGTGGGTTTTACTAACACTATTCAAAGGCACAGCCATGTATAAGTCGTGTGTCGAGACCATGTGCTTGAAAAAAAGTCAGTCATTTTAGGAGATTTTTGGGCTTCCATGCATATATATATTCTCATTTTTTCCAGAGAGTGGGACACTAGAGGGAGATAGAAAAAAATTCGAAGGAAGACAAAATGCTTGGGAAGAATTCTGAGAGGAAAGCAACATCAACGGATTCATCTTCATCTTTCGAAGGGTTCATGCACAGGGATTTTTTTTTTATTTTATTGAGTTGTAACTTGAAAACCATGAGTGGCTAGTTTATTTCATACCTGAACCTTACGAACTCTAATTGTCACGTAACGTTGGATTGATTTTATAGTTAATGAATAGTGGAAATCTCTGAGTTTATTCATGTTATTCGTTGTGTTTTGTTAATTTGATGTATAGCCAACATTGAATTTGCATTGATTTGTTAGAAGATGATTGGAAACTCTCTTATTTGAATAGATCTTACATGAATAATCTACGGATAGAGAACATGAATTTTTCGTATTAGATTAAATTAGATAATTCGATCTAATTGAGGGTTCAAGAGTGTTAATGCAATTCTAATCGATTTTTGATAAAAGAGGAATCTTTATCAATGCAATTAGGGTTAGGAGCTAATGAATTTGGGAAGAACATTGGCTTAGTGTTAGATACTCTGCGGTTCAGAGATAACCACTGTTTGTTAATTAATTTATAAAAGGGGTAAAGTTACATGATAATTAGAGGAGTAGTAAGGGTAGGGTATGTTTTTAAGTATTAAATTTAGTGATTTTAATTTATCGTGTTAGTTTTAATTGCTTTAGATTTTGTGAAGTGTTTTTAATTTAAGCTGAATCTCTCGAATTTGTGCGGTTAGATAGTCGATTTAGAGTTATTATTGGTACTTGTTGATCCTTGAGGAAACGATACCTAAACACAATTCTATACTATTACAATCGATAGGTGCACTTGCCTTATTGATCGTAACAGAGAATCATAGAAAAGGATTTTTTAATTTGTGTAATTACGGTCAACACTAAGTTTTTGGCGCCGTTGCCGGGGATCGACGATATTAAGAAAGCTCAACACTGACTACTTTAACCATTTATTCTTTAGTATTTGTTGTGTTACATTCACTCTTTTGGAGGTAACTAATTTTCCCTTGATTTTCTTTATAGTTTATGACAAGGAGCTCTTCGTCCAAACTTCTTGCTTTTGACCTAGAGATTGAGTGGATATCCAGAAGAAGGTTGAGGAGTGCCTTTGAACAAGCTGCAAGAAATCCAGTTTTTGAAATTTAGCAATTAAGTGAAGAGGAATTGCAGTTTAGTGAGGGTGAGAATTCAGTTGCAGCAATGGTAGATCAACGTCGAATGATGGTTGATTATGCCAGACCTACATTGGATAGCACGGGATCTTGTATAGTCGGACCTGCAATAGACGCCAACAATTTTGAAGTCAAAGCCTCTATAATGAACATGATCCATAATCAATGCCAGTTCGATGGTTTAGCTTATGAAGATCCCCATGCTTACATCCAGATGTTTCTAAACATCTGTGAAACAGTTAAACAGAATGGAGTGACGGATGAAGCTTTGAAGTTGCATCTTTTTCCTTTCACATTGAGGGGAAAAGCAAGGTAGTGGTTTAGTTCTTTAGATCGGAATTCCATCACGACCTGGGCCCAGTTTGCGGAAACATTCTTGGACTACTACTTCCCGCCTTCCAAAACTACCAAATTGAGAAATGATATCACGTCATTTACTTAGATGGATAATGAACCTCTTCATGAATCATGGCTAAGGTTTAAGGACTTACTCAAGCAATGCCCACATCATTAGATGCCCAATTGGTTGCAGGTATCTACCTTCTATAACGGGCTTAATTACCCGACTCAACAAACTATTGATGCTACTACCGGTGGTACACTTAATGTGAAGACTCCTGAGGAATCGCTACAATTGTTTGAAAATATGGCGAAAAATAACCATCGGTAGGGTAATGGCAGGATAAGGCAAAGAGCAACAGGGATCTATGAAGTTGAAATGATGACCACCCTTGTAGCAAAGGTTGATGCTCTAGCCAAAAAGGTTGATGGGATGGCAATATCTAAGTCACCCCAATATTTTCCAACTGATCAATCAATCGCGTTAGTGGTTCATGATTATATGGAGCAAGTTGATTATGTTAGCAATCCTGTGCGATCTCAGAATAACCCTTACAATAACACATATAATCCAGGTTAGCGCAATCACCGTAATTTTTCATGGAGTAATCCACCAATTCCTCGGGGTAATGCACCTACACCTGGATTCCAAAGTCCTCCTCCACCACCTTTTACTGAAAAGAAGTCCAACCTGGAGGATATGATTTCCAAGTTCATTCAAACCTCAGAGCAGCGCCAGCAAGCAACAGGTGCTGCTTTAAGAAATCATGAAGCTTCCATCTATAATTTGGAAAACCAGGTGGGTCAGATTGCAAAAATGTTATCAGAGAGACCACAAAGGTCCTTACCTGGGAACACGGAACCTAATCCGAGGGAGCAGGTGAAGGCGGTGGCCCTTAAGGGTGGAAAGGAATTGCATTCTGACACTATGGGAGTGCTAGAGGTTGTCTAAGAAAAATGGGTTGAGGTCAGAGAAGACAAGGATGCTAAAAAGGACCAAGCCACTACATAGGGTAAGGACAAGGAGCTTGATAAGGAAGAAGATCTAGGAAAGGCCAAGACATCGACAGTTCAGCCTTACAAGCCTCCAATTCCATATTTGAGCCGCTTAAAAAAAGACAAAGAGCAAGAACACATCGGTAAGTTTTTAGATTTGTTTAAGCAGTTGCATATTAATATACCGTTTGTGGAAGCTCTTACGCAGATGCCCAAGCATGCAAAGTTTTTGAAGGATTTGCTCTCAAACAAGAAATGGCTAGAAGAGGTTTCTACTGCAGTTATTGGAGCAGAGTGTTCGGCTATTTTAAAGAATAAGTTACCTAAAAAACTTAAGGATCCAGGCAGTTTTACTATTCCATGCTTAATAGGTGAATTACCTGTGGAGAGAGCCTTGGCAGACCTTGGGGCAAGTATAAACTTGATGCCCTATTCATTGTTTAGGAAGCTTAAGCTTAGTGAGCCAAAGCCTACAAGGATGAGTTTGTAGTTAGCTGATCGCTCGGTCAAATTCCTTAGAGGAATCATAGAAGACGTCCTGGTAAAGGTTGAAAAGTTCATTTTTCCTATTGACTTTGTTATCTTGGACATGGATGCAGATGTTGAGGTCTCGCTAATCTTGGGACGACCATTTCTTTCTACTGCACGAGCGTTGATAGATGTTGGTGATGGAAAACTAGTTTTAAGAGTGGGTGCAGATGAGTTGACTGTGACAATCCCATCAGCATTAAAACAATCATTAAGAGCTGATGATTCTTGCTATGCTATTGATTGTGTTGATATGACTGTGATGAGTTCTATGTGGGAATTGTTATGCGGTGATCTTTTGGAGTTTAGTTTGGCCGCAATTAGAGGAGAAGAGTGTGAGAATTTGGATGTTCAAAATGTGATGGCTCAACTGAATGCTTGTCAGGAGGTGGTATGTAAAAGGGGGTTTAAGAAGATAGTATTTATTAAGGAAGGATGGCTGAAACCATCAGTTGAGGAACCCCCAGAACTCGAGTTGAAGCAACTTCTAGGATATCTGGAATATGCATTTTTAGAGGCTGAATCTAAACTCCCCGTCATTATTTCTACTGGTTTGACAAGGGAGCAAAAGGATAGCCTATTGGAGGTCTTGAGGGAGCACAAGCGTGCTCTTGCTTGGAAGATTTCGAATATTTGAGGTATTAATCCTTCGTTTTGCACCCATAAGATTTTGCTTGAGAATGAATTCAAACCAAAGGTGCAACCTCAGAGAAGGTTAAACCCCAATATATGGGAGGTTGTGAAGAAAGAGGTGATCAAACTCATGGATGTAGGGTTAATATATCCTATCTCTGACAATTCTTGGGTCAGCCCTGTACAAGTTATACTAAAGAAGGGAGGAATGACTGTGGTGCCCAATGAAAGAAATGAACTCATACCCATGAAGACTGTAATGGGATGGCAAGTGTGCATAGACTATAGAAGATTGAATGAGGCAACTCGCAAGGATCATTTCCGTCTTCCTTTTATGGACCAAATGCTGGAGCAGTTGGTAGGACATCTATATTACTATTTTTTAGATGCAATGTCAGGGTACTTCCAAATTCCAATCGCTCTTGAGGATCAGGAAAAGACCACGTTCACTTGTCCTTATGGTACTTTCGCGTATAGGCGCATGCCTTTTGGGTTATGCAATGCACCAGCGACTTTCCAACGGTGTATGCTAGGGATTTTTGAGGACTTAGTGGAAGACATCATGGAGGTCTTTATGGACGATTTCTCCGTATTTGGTGATTCTTTTGATGATTGTCTCATTAACTTGGAAAGAGTTTTGATTCGATGTGAAGAGGTAAATCTGGTTTTAAGTTGTGAGAAAGGTCACTTCATGGTGAAGGAGGGCATTGTTCTAGGGCATAAAATCTCTCATAGAGGAATCAAAGTGGATAGTGCAAAGGTAGACACAATTGTAAAACTTCCACCACCGTCTTCGGTAATAGCCATTCGGAGTTTTCTTGAGCATGCCGGTTTCTATAGAAGGTTCATTAAATATTTCTCTAAAATAGCTCGGCCTCTGACACGGCTATTAGAAAAGAACATGCCTTATGAATTCACCAATGAATGTCTTCAAGCGTTCAATACGCTTAAGGAAAAGTTGACCCAAGCACCTATCATGGTGGCTCCTGATTGGGATCTCCCTTTCGAATTAATGTGTGATGTAAGTGATTTTGCTGTTGGAGCAGTTTTGGGACAAAGGATGGATAAATATTTTCAGCCTATTTATTATGCTTGTAAGACCCTTACAAGTGCTCAAGAGAACTACACCACGACCAAAAAGGAACTTCTTGCTGTAATTTTTTCTTTTAACAAGTTTCGGTCTTACTTAATTTTGTCTAAGGTAATTGTTTACACTGACCATTAAGCTCTCAGGTACTTATTATCTAAGACAGATGCAAAATCGCGACTCATTCGGTAGATCTTACTTCTACAAGAATATGATTTAGAGATTTGAGATAAAAAGGGGGCGGAGAATTTAGCTACTGATCATCTTTCTCGATTGGAGAACCCGCATTTGGAAAAATTGAATGAAGAAGAGATTGATGATACTTTTCCAGAGGAGGGGCTCTATCGAATTAACAAGGTAAGTAATACTTTTGAACCTTGGTTTGCTGATTTTGCTAATTACCTTATTTGCAAAGCACTTCCTAATGACAAAACGTGTCAGCAAAAGAAGAGGTTCTTTACTGAGTTAAAGCACTACTTTTGGGAGGAACCATTCTTGTTTCGTGTTTGTGTGGATCAAGTGATTAGGCGATGTGTAACCAAGCAAGAAGGACAGGAGATTTTAAAACACTGTCACACCGGGCTAACTGGCAGTCATTATAGTGTGAATCGAATAGCCTACAAGATTTTGGAACCCAAATTTTATTAGTCAACTATATTCAAAGATTCCTTCAATTTTGTGAAGACTTGTGACAGGTGCCAACATGTGGGGAATACATCCAAACGTGATGAGATGCCCTAGAATTTCATATTGGAGTGTGAGATCTTCGACGTGTGAGGAATTGATTTCATGGGACCCTTCCTCAATTCTTTCAGGAATAAGTATATACTCGTGGTGGTGGATTATGTGTCTAAATGGGTAGAAGCCCAAGTTTGCCCACCAATGACGCCATAGTAGTGGTGAAGTTCTTGAAGAAACTTTTCTCTAGGTTTGGAGCACCACGGGCTTTAATTAGTGATAGGGGAACACATTTCTATAATGTGCAATTGGAGAAAGTACTAAAGTGATATGGTGTCACCCATAGATTAGCAACCCCCTATCACCCTCAAACGAGTGGTCAAGTAGAAGTTTCAAACCATGAATTGAAAAGGATTCTAGAAAAGACAGTGGAGCATCACCGAAGGGATTGGTTAGAAAAATTGGATGATGCATTCTGGGCCTATAGGATAGCCTTCAAAACTCCCTTAGGCACCACTCCATACTGACTAGTTTTTGGGAAAGCTTGCCACCTACCAGTGGAGCTAGAACATAGAGCTTTTTGGGCTTTGCGTACTCTTAACATGGATTTAGAGGCCGCTGGTAGGAAGAGGAAGTTTTAGCTGAACGAACTTGATGAATGGCGTGTAATAGCTTACGACAACATGCGAGTTTATAAGGAGAAGATGAAGAGGTATCATGATATGTGAATTCATCATCTGAAACAATTCCATGAGGGAGATCATGTTCTCTTATTTAATTCGCGACTGAAACTTTTCCTGGGCAAGTTGAGATCGAAGTGGTCTGGGCTGTTTAAAGTGGTAAAAGTCTCTCCTCATGGAGCGGTGGAATTGGAACATTCGAATGGACATACCTTCAAGGTAAATGGGCAACGATTGAAGTTGTACTTTGAGACTCAAGGGGAAAAAGAGGGCCAAGAGGAGTTTAGACTCCACCCTCTTGTGAATTGATCAGATGTAATCTCAGTTTGTCAAGCAAACGACGTTAACCAAAAGTTCTTGATGGGAGGCAACCCATGCATTTCTTTAGGTAATTTTTTCTTTCTTTAATCCATTCAATTATTCTCTATTATTTTTAGCATTAACTTGGTAGGAAATTCCGTCTTTTGCGGATCTAATGCATGAAGGCAGAGTGAGGCATGCAAAAAGGAGAAAAGTTGAACATTTTACAAGTTTCATGAGAATACACGGCTGTGTATATGGCCGTGTGTCAAACCGTGCCTTTCTAGCACGACCGGTTCTTTTATTTCGAAACCCTCCGATTTTTATTTTCATTTTTAACTATCTTCTCCATATCAATTCACTCCTTCTCCATCCTCTGTTTCATGCATTCTAGGATCCATTTCAGGCAGTAAAGGTAAGATTTCTCCCTCGATTCTTCTTCAATATGCAATTTTTCCTCCATTCATTTAAGTTTTTCGGATTACATAGCACTTCATGCATGATTTCGAGGGTAATTCGAGTTTTCTGAAGGGGCTTTTGCATCTTTCGGTCGATTCTTTCCTAGTATTGATCTTTTCTCATGTTTTTACTTATTTATACTAGGATTCAAGACATATTTTGCACAATTTCCATGTTTACCTTAAAACCTAGGTTTTGTATTCTCGTTTTGCGAATTTTTGTGGAACCTAAGTTGTTATTAGGTTACATGGTGGGTGGTTATTAGCTTATTATCGATGATTTTGTACAAAATGGGTTTTACATGGCCTTTTCCTTAGGTGTGTAGTTTTGAACAGTAGAGGGAAGCGTTTTTGCGAAAGACACACCCGTGCATGTCACAATACACAAGCGTATGTTTAATTATTGGATTCTTTTTGCTCTTCTTCCTCTGATTTTAGTCTGTATTCCCTCATGCATGGCCATTCCTCATCATTATTACAACTTAATACATGACTTTGTTTCATGAGAAGGTTGGGGATGCTACATGTTTGGTGTACTTTTCAAGGAATCATGGTCGGTGTGCATGAATGTTAATGATTTGAGTCACTTCTTAAAAGTGGATGCTGGAAGTGCAATTCTGATTTTGATCCAGGGGAATCCTGTTGTCTTTCACCTTTATTTCTATTTTCCTTCCTTGTTGTATAGTTCAATGTAGACATTGGGGACAATGTCTAACTCTAAGTGTGGGGGAGGGATCTGAGTAAAGGAAGTTATATGAAATATAAGTGTTAATGAATCAAATTTAAAAGTTTCCTCACTTAAGATGTATTTAATGAATTACTAATAATCAAGAATTACTAAGATTTAGTTATATGATTTACTGAGATGAAAAGTCTTGGGAATTTTGAAAATTTTTACTCTCTTATCTTGTTTTATAACTACTTTGCTAGAATTACGAGTTGAAATCCAAGGGAAGAGAATTACTTGTTGTTTAAGCATTTATTTCAAGAATTGGGAGTAAATTAAGGTCACTAGTAAGTTTAGTATGCTTTTTCTTTTGCTATTAATGTGAGTTTTGTAATTCTGAGTAAAGGAGTAGATGATACTTGTAGCTTAGTGATCCCATTTCACAATTATTGGAACTGAGAACTTTGGGAGTAATGAATAAAAAAAAAAAGTTCAGAAGTAGGCCTCATAAACTCGAGTAATTAAGCTTAAAGGGTGCCCTTTTGAGGGAATAACATCTATTGACTTGGGTAACAAACTCGAGATCAATGGCTGAAAGCTCACTACAAAGGTCATGAGAAAAGTCTAAGAAAACTGAACTTAATTAAGTTGAATTGGAAATTAATGGAAAATTAATTTAATTGAGATGGTAGAGGTTCGAAGAGGTATCTTAAAACCTAATAGCCTAAGATTGTCTAGTCTTGGACTTACTGACCGAGGAAACCATTTTAGTTGAAAAAAAATAGATATTTGATTTGACTCGAACAAGTAAATCCGAGGGACACCCTCTACGCTGAGGGGATAACGTCAATTAACTTGAGTGATGAGCTCGGGATTATCGATTGAAAGTTCGCTACATGAGTCGGTTAACTAAGTAAAGTACTTAATGGAAAATCTCCCAATCTTGTTTAAAAGGATTAAAGAAAAGGGAAATCCAGGAGATAAGTAGATACAATGTGCCTTTACTCTTTATTGCATTACTTATAGGAGTGGTTAAGAGGGAAGTATACTCTACTTTACTAGTATTGATCTTTGTTTAGTTTCACTTTTGGGAATTTATGTTTAAATGATGAGAGTACTAGTTTAAGTCACTTGGATTAGTCTTGAGAATTCTGGTATTTGTATTTTGTAAACAACTAATGGTAGGATTGAGTGGAGATTGCATAGTATGGAGGTAGATCATGAGAATCAATGATGCAATAAGAAGTTCCTGATCGTTGAGTTAATGAAAATCTTGTCCTTGGTTTTTCTTTGGCTTTATTCTATTTGAGGACAAGCAAATGCTTAAGTGTGGGGGAGTTTGATAAGTACAAATTAACACTTGTATTCCTGATGAATTCTAGTAGTGTATGTAATAAATTGATGTTATTTTGAAGAGTTTTGATACTAAATATATATATATATATATTAGTTTCAAGACTGAGGACCACTATTTTGAGAGAAGATATCAACTTGGATTGAGATTGGATAAGAAAACACGAAGAAAAATGCCTTTTGGAAGGAACAAGGGAAGAGCACGGCCGTGTAATTAAATTGCACGGCCGTATGTCAAGGAAACACGCCCACAGAAGCACACACGGTTGAACACATGGTTGAAGGCATGGCCATGTGTTGAGCTTGGAAAATCCACAAAAGCACACACAGTTGAGTACACGGTCTGAGACACGGCCGTGTGTTATTTGCATAGGTTTTACTAACACTATTCAAAGGCACGGCCGTGTATAAGCCATGTGTCGAGACCGTGTGCTTGAAAAAAAGTAAGTCATTTCAGGAGATTTTTGGGCTTCCATGCATATATATATTCTCATTTTTTCTAGAGAGTGGGATACCGGAGGGAGATAGAAAAACATTTGAAGGAAGACAAAACGCTTGGGAAGAATTCCGAGAGGAAAGCAACATCAATGGATTCATCTTCATCTTCCAAAAGGTTCATGCACAAGGATTATTTTTTTTATTTTATTGAGTTGTAACTTGAAAACCATGAGTTGCTAGCTTATTTCATACCCAAACCTTACAAACTCTAATTGTCACATAATGTTGGACTGATTTTATAGTTAATTAATAGTGGAAATCTCTGAGTTTATTCATGTTATTCGTTGTGTTTTGTTTAATTTGATGTATGGCCAACATTGAATTTGCATTGATTTCTTAGAAGATGATTGGAAAATCTCTTGTTTGAAGAGATCTTACATGAATAAAGGAATTCGTATGTAATATAGGGATAGAGAACATGAATTTTCCATATTAGATTAAATTAGATAATTCGATCTAATTGAGGGTTCAAAAGTGTTAATGCAATTCTAATCGATTTTTGATAAAAGAGGAATCTTTATCAATGCGATTAGGGTTAGGAGCTAATGAATCTGGGAAGAACATTGGCTCAGTGTTAGATACTCTACGGTTCAGAGATAACCACTGTTTGCTAATTGATTTATAAAAAGGGTAAAGTTACATGATAATTAGAAGAGTAGTAAGGGTAGGGTATGTTTTTAAGTATTAAATTTAGTGATTTTAATTTATCATGTTAGTTTTAATTGCTTTAGATTTTGTTAAGTGTTTTTAATTTAAGCTAAATCTCTCGAATTTGTGCGGTTAGATAGTCGGTTTAGAGTTATTATTGGTACTTGCTGATCCTTGAGGAAACGATACTTGAACACAATTCTATACTATTACAATTGATAGGTGCACTTACCTTATTGATCGTAACAGAGAATCGTAGAAAAGGATTTTTAAGTTTGTGTGATTATGGTCAACACTAGTTAGATCATCACTATTCTAGGTAAGCAAAGTTGCACCACATATAAATAAATGGCCATACCTTATAAAGGAGAGGAAGGCTTAGAGGATTTCAGGTTTCAAATATTTGTTGAAGTATGTATGATTACAAGCTCTAAGGTAGGGGGATCCAAGGAAGTGCACATATCATGTCCCAATGACTTTTCCACCCATTCTAGTAACATTCACACATTTGACTAGTGTCCAAGTGCTAGAATTTGTAAAGGAAGATAGCCTTAGCAAGTTCACAACCAGCAAACAACATAAATCAACAGGAATATCCCATGGCTCCTAACCTCTCCAAAGTTTGAACAATTGGTTCTCCTTTCCTTTGAATAGCAATATGTCTGCTTTAGAGTAAGGGTAAAACACAATTTAGTATTTTATGAGTTTTTATGTATTTTTCATCATCATTCAATACGTGTAATTCACCCAAATGAAATCAACAAAGTTGCAATTTGCTTTCTCTCAATTTCATCTCATCTATCTTCTCTTACTTATACACTTTCTATTACACATTTATCTAAATCCAATGCTCTTGATGAAAATTAGGGATATCTCTCATAAATAGAAGATGAAAATATTGATGTTACCCTTGACCCTACTAAGTTAGTCATTAGGGATGATATGGGGAACTACAGAAGGATATAAGAAAGCTAGTAAAGATTTAAATGGTGTAGGATCACTATGATGAGCCAACTAAGACCATTAACTTAAGAACAAAAGATAACCTTAAGAATCTCAAGATAAGGGGTAATCTAGAGAAGGAACAAAAAGAAAGGTAAACATAGTTATCATTTGAATACCTCAATGTACTTATGTCATCATATAAAACTTACCAAGACTTAATCTATTGATCATGGTTCATAAGTTACTGAGGCAAGAAGACATTAAGCCTAAAAAAACAAAAATTAAGGCGATTTCAACCTAATATTTTATTAAAATTCAAGTAAAGAAATTGCTTGAATATAGGTTTATCAAGGTATCATATTACATTAAAAGGGTGCCAACATCATCCCAAATTGAAAGAAAATGGAGAAGTTTGAGTATGAGTAGATTTCTAAGACCTAAATCAAGCAACACCGAATGATAATTTCCCCTACCCTACATAGAAGCCTTGGTGGATAATACAGCGAAAAACAACCCTTTTTCATTTATAGATGGTTTTTTAGGATACAATTAGGTCAAAATGTTTGAAGAAGATAAAACCAAGATAACTTTCATCACAACTTAGGGCACATTTTGCTAAAAAGTAATGCCATTCGATCTTAAAAATATTGGGGTAACATATCAAAGAGTGATGTTCACACTATTTCATGACATAATGCACTAAGAAATTGAGGTGCATGCTGACAACATGGTCGCTAAATCAAAAAAAAAAAGGGAAAAACCATGTGGGTACCCTAAGAAAGCTATATAAGCTATTAAGAAAATTCCAACTAAGACTAAACTCAGAAAAAAATGTAATTTTCGAGTTACTTTAAAAAATTACTAGGCTTTATGGTTAGTCAGAAAGGCATTGATGTGGACCTAGACAAGATTAACATAATAATGGAGGTTCCATACACTTAAAGAAATTAGAGGATTATTGGGACATTTGAACTATATTGCTCTATTTATTTCGAAACTTACAGGTAATAGCTACCCCCTATTCAAACTGCTAAAGAAAAATGCATCATAGAGTGGGTCAAGGAGTGCAAGGAGGCCTTCACAAAAACCAAAGAGTATCTTATGAATCCTTTAATTATAGTAACCCCAAAGCCTGGGAAACCTCTATCCGTATACCTAACAATACTCCTAGAATCTATAGGGCATATGCTAAGCCTGAAAGATGAAAGAGAAAGAGAACAAGCTACTTACTATATAAGTAAGAAATTTTTTGAAGGGAAACAAAGATATTTAGAAGACATGATCCCTTAAAGTATTTGATAAATAAACAAGAATTGATTGGTAGGGTTTCTAAATGGTAAGTGTTATTATCAAGGTTTGACTTCTCCTACGTGAACCAAAGTTCAATTAAGGGCAAGTTGTGGTGGGGATAGTATCAATATTACCTAAATGTACGCAATTCCTTATAGCAATAAAACTCATGTTATACTAATAACATTGTAAAATACAAGGCATGCATCCTAAGCTTCAAAATAGTTTTGGATATGAGAATATAGGAATTAGAAGTATATGGAGACTCCTTGCTCATCATTTTCCAAACTTGAGAAGAACACTAAACAATAGATCCCAAATTGATACCTTACCACCGGCACTTGTTTGGATAGATGGGGAAGTTCGAAGAGATCATGTTTACATACATACTAAGAACTTAGAATCAACTTGTCGATGCGCTAGCCACATTAACATCATTGATCCAAGTATTAGGATGGGCAAAAATCTAACCTTTTAGAATTGAAAATGAAGAAAAGCCCACTTTTTGCTTAATTTTTGAAGGAGCACAGGATGAAAGACCTTGGTATCATATGATATCAAGACTCTTCTCCCAAAGGGCAAGTATCTAGAAAAGGCCAATAAAAAAAATCAGAAAATGCTTAGAAGATTGGTAAGTCATTTCTTATTAAGTGAATCCACGCTATACAAATGATCATTTACTAATACATTGCTGAGACACATGGACAAGAAAGAAGTAAACACTCTTATGGAAGAGGTTTATGAGGGAGTATATAGTCCTCATATGAATGGCTACATGATGGGAAATTTTCCGACACTGTATATGCTTTCAGAACTAGATTTGGATGATGATCCAAATCGCTCATATTTTACTTATTTCTTTTTATCTAATAAGTATTTGAGAAATAATCTTACAAGTACAATAATAATTCTCCGTGGGATGCCAACATGTCCTATATTAGTTCATAGCTACGGGACATCATCAGATTTGCATTCAAAGGCTCGCTGCGATTGTTTCCATTTCGAAGCATTGGCTCATGAAGATTTATAATATTTTGTACTTTGTAATTTTTCTATGGACTATTTTATGTTGTATTTTCTTTTGGGACACTTTCATTTTGATTGTAATTTTCATTTAGGATCGACTACCCTAAAAGTGGCATAGTTGTAATTTTGTGTATTTTTTAACCCTAAAGGGAGCAATTATAAATACTTACTTAAAGTAAGGTTTAAGGGAGGCCATTTTTCAGATTTAGACATACACTTTACATGTGAGAATTAAGGTTCTTCCTTAGTTTAATTTCTCTTATCAATTTCAATCCCAAGAGTTGAGATTGTGGCGAGTGCAACACTTGAAATTGTGAGTCATATCAGTTTCATTTTGTTGTGATTTCTTTTCTTCTCTAGTGTGTAATATCTATGGTTGAATTAGAAGCTTCTTGGTCAAATTTGATTGCATTTGTAATCAAATTATTATTACTTAATTGATTGGTTCTTAGCATTTGTTATCACCATCAAATTGTCATTACACTTCTAGCATGGAATTCTCTTGGTTATGAGTTAGGGTCACGGCTTTAATTTGTGTATTATTGATTGAAATTCTCTTGGAACTTAAGTTGGTTATTTGATTCAATTGAGAGTTATCATCTTTGTGGATTTCATCTCTTGATTTTATCATTTGGTTCATCTTCCATCAATTAAGGTTCATGCAATTTGTCTTACCTTTGAACCGAATTTGTTCTTGTCTTTTGAAGTGTATATTTGGGTTGTTTTGAGTGTGCTTAATTCCCTTTTAGGCACATCATCTTTTGGTATTAGAGCATCATCATACTTGGATTCATTCTTGATCACGTCTTTGTTGTGGGAATTGGTTCATAAATATTGAGGAATTGTGCAATTGTTGAACTAGTTTGATTGACATTGTCTAATTGTCTTTCAAATTAGTTTTTCATGTGCTTAATCTTGGTTTTAGGCACATCACTACATACTTACTAGGAAGACCATGAGCTTAAGTTATTGCTGGTTGACCATGGAATTTGACCGCATCAAGCACATGAGGCATTATCACTTATGCCAAATTTATGCTAACAAGATACATGCCCCTCCATATGTACTTCACACTCTATCTTTACCATGACCATTCTCTATGTGGGGAATAGATATAATTGGATTGATTATTCCAAAAGCATTTCATGGGCATCAATTTATACTGGTAGCAATAGATTACTTCACCAAATGGCTTGAAGCTTCAACATATGCCAACATTACTAAGGGGGTTGTGGTTAAATTCATCAAGGACATTATTACTTAATATGGGACTCTTGAATCAATTATTAAAACTATAGGTCTAGAGTGGCAACCACAAGGGGGTTAATGGGGGAGAGAATTAGTTGTTTAGTAAATTAAATATCAAATTTATTATCCCCTTAATTAACTTAATATGTCAAAGCTTTTATATTAGATCAGAGTTTAGCACGTTTGCTTACTTCTACCATAAATGAATAAGCTTGAATTTACAAGTTACAACTTAAAATAAACAAGCAAATATAAAGCAAATAAGTGTAAAAGAGAGAGAGAGATAGAGAGAAAAATACCTTTAGATGTGTAGAGGCTTAGCTTTATGCCTACATCCTCTCTTCTAGCACTACTAGTTCAAGCATTGGGAATCCACTATAAACTCCAATCAATAGTATAAGAAGATTCTAAGATTATTAATAACATCACCAAAGCATAAGAAGCTATCACTGCTATGAAAACATAGCCTTCTTGAGTTCCCTTAGCTCTCACTAACCTAACCTTTAACAGTCAACTCATTCACACAATGCCTTTACTTCTCTACAGCCAAGTTTGTGATAATACTCACAATTACAATAGATTATTACCCTCAATGCTTTATTTCAAACAATAGATGTATTCCTAACTGCTAGCTTACTTAAAAAAAGAGTACAACAATCTCAAAAGAAAAAATTCTCATAGACACTTCTTACTAGTAATACTTAATGACATATGTAATGTATGTCTCTTATCCATAGCTTTATGGTCTTCTCCTTATATAAGGTTGAGCTCCCTTAATTCATTTAGAAAATATTCTAGGCATTACAATACTATGCAAGTTAATATTTACATATTTTAAATCTTTAATAGCTAAATAAATTATAGAAAACATGAGTTGGTACAAAAATACGTTTGTAAAGTATCACAATTGTTGGTAGATTATATATATATAAGATTTGTGTCTATACAAGAGATATTTTCATGAAAATTGCTTTGAAACTTTTCTTTATAAAATTTAAGATGCTAGCTCAAAGAATAAAATAATTTTTAAAAAAAATTCTTTGATAAGACATATCTTTTCATCTAAAAAAGAAAATTTACCAAACTTATGCTACTTATTAGAATCCTCACAGAATTATATTTATGAAAAAAAATTATTATTATTTAAAACATTTTACCAATGAACTTACCAAGAAATATTTACTTTTAATTTCTTTATCCTAAGTTTATTACCCAAATACACTTAGTTGGTAATTGCTAAGTCTTGTAATCCACTTTAGCTGGATTCTTCTATTATCTTTTTTGCTAGATGTTGCAACAACTTAAAAACTCATAGTAATAGATATATTTATGCATGCTTTATCAAAAATTAGGTCAACCCAAACATGCGGGACCCAAGAGGAAATTTTGCTCCTAGTTATAAAGGTCTATATTTTGTAAAGAGAGTATTATTAGGAGGGGCATTTGTCACATATGGATGGCTTAGGTTTAAAGGACCTTGTAAACTCTGATGTAGTCAAAATGTAGTATCCTTGATAAATTAATGGAATTTTACCCGAGTTCAGCAAATATGCTAGCAATCTTTGATTTCTGTATCATCCAAATTTTATCATCTACAAGCTAAGTTGATATCCATGGTAGTCATTGACATCGGATTAGTCATCTCTCACCCCATCAATATGTTTCTTTTCCTTGATTCAAGTTTTAATTTATGCACTCAAACATGAGGAAAGTAGTGAGGAATGAACAATGATGAATGATGAAAACTCTTTAAATACTCTATTATGATTTCACCCTTCTTGAAGAGGAGATTTATTTTCTATTTCAAGTTACAGTCCTAAAACACAAGAGCCAAAATGGAAGTAATCAAAGTATGATTGAAGAGTTGAAACTATAGAGATTATCTTAATTTCACACAAGCATGGTTCATTTGAAAAAAAGAAATGAGGAGAAAGAAAGTTTTGATCCAAAATGAGGGCAAAGGTGGTCAACACTAGTGCACCTTATCTTAGCCAAAAGGTAAAGGAAAGGGTATGCTAGACTTCTAAAAGAAGGTTAATCAGCTAAGAGGTAAAGGAAAGGATGTGTTGGACTTCTAAAAGAAGGTTCATCATTTAGGTGTTATCCATAAAGCTCGATAAGGTTCTTTACCATTAAAGAGCTATTTTCTCTCTCATAATAAAGTAAAGGGAATAAAAACACAAAGATATAAGCTCCATCCTTTAGGTAAATTGCTCAATCTCATGATCTCATTTTGAGAATCCCAATTGGGTTAATATGCTTTTTTCTATAGGTTAGTCAACCTAAAGGAGCACTTTCCTAGAAATTTCCTTTTGGAGTTACTAGTCTATAGTAATGCTTTCTATTGTAGGTTAGTCAACCCATAGGGGCACTAACCCAGTAATATCCTTTTTAGGGTAGCTAGTCTATGGTGTTGCTTTTCACTTTAGGTAAGTCAACCTATAAGGGCACTTTCCCAAAAAAATCCCTATAGGGTAGCTAGTTTGTAATGATGGCTCCTACTATAGGTTAGTTGACCTCTAAGGGCACTCTCCTGAAAGTAGCCTTTTTAGTGTAGCTAGTTTATAGTGACACTTTACATTGTAGGTTAGTTAGCCTAAATGAGCACTTTCTTAGGAATGTCCTTTCAAGGTAACTCATCTGTAGTGATGCTTCCTACAATAGGCTAGTTAACCCATGAGGGAACTTTCTTAGAAATATCCTTTTAGGTTGCTAATCTGTAGTGATGCTTCCCATTGTAAATTATTCAACCCACAAAGGCACTGACCTAGTAATATCCTTTTAGGGTTACTAGTCTACAGTGAATTAGTGACACTTCCTATTGTAGGTTAATCATTCCACATAGGTAGCTAGTTTGTAGTGACACTTCTTACTATATGTTAGTTAGCTAATAAGGGCACTTTCCTAAAAATATCCTTTTTAGGTAACTAATATATAGTGACACTTCTTACTGTAAGTTAGTTAACCCATATGGTTACTTTTCTAGAATTAGCCTTTATAGGGTAGCTAGTTTGTAGTGACTCTTCTTGTTGTTGGTTGGCCAGTCTATAAAGGCACTTTCTTAAAGATACCTTTCTAGGTTTGTTAGTTTGTAGTGGTACTTCCTGTAATAGGTTAATCAATAGGTACACTTTTCTAGGAATATCCTTTTATGATAGCTAAATTGTAAGTGATGCTTCCCATTATGAGGTATTCAGGCCCATAAGAGCACTAACTTAGAAATCTCCTTTTAGGGTTACTCATTCTAAAGGATGCTTCCTACTGTTCGCTAGTAAGCTCATAGGGCACTATCTCTTTTCACATATTCTTTCCCTCATCATATTAGCAAAAGAATTATAGGTTTCGCATATCCCTAATGGATGGAAACTCAAACAACTAGCTGATTTTAATGCTATCCAGTAGATTATTAAGGTAAAAATGGCATCCCTTTTGTCGTTACAATAAGCAACTGTATACCCCATTTTTGTTCATTCTAATATTAAGGTTATAATTTTAAGATTATGAAAAAAAAATGTAAATAAAAACTATATACATAAATAAGTTTATCATAAATATATAAACTTAAGGTGTTTTTTAATTGATTATAACCATGGTTAATGGGCTTGGTTTAGGTTTTAAGTATAAATAAGCCCAATCTAACTACATAGCTTAAATAAATTCTAGTGCACTTTAACCTCTAGAGTCACTAGCACCCTAGTGGTAAGACACATGCATACACTCCTTGTAGACACAACTTCAATTACTACAATGCACAAATGCACGTTTCTTTTTCTGTTGACCTGACATGTGTCACTCTACCACTAGACCACATAATGACTCAAGTTACATCCTCACAAGTCTATGTAGCCACGTAACATCTCCCCCCCTTGATTTGTAACACATGTTGTCATCTAATTGGGCCACGTAGCACCACAACACATCATCATCTTCTTATTTCTTTTTCTCATTTCTCTTCTTTCTTCTCTAGCCCACGTCTAGCTTCTCCACCCCACATCTATGTATATATATTTCCAATATTTTTCTTTTGACCTTTCTTCTTTTTCTAATTTACTAACATATCTTCACTAGTCAATCCATCGCCTGGTGGATATGTAAAACCTCCTTTGAGTCACTTAACAATGCAAAGAAAGGCATGTCGTCCTTCTCATTCTTATTGTCCTCTTTTTTAGATTTAAAAACAAAACTTGTCTCTTACTTCCATGTTTGGAACTATTGAACTTCAAACCCATTTTCTTACTTAACTCATGCATAATAGCTCTATGAAAATTAGATAGGCTTACATCAAGTGTACACTTGTTCACTGGATTGAAGAGACCCCTCTAGAATTGAAGATACCTCATTCCATGTACCTTCAACCATTGCTCTCTTAATCTCTTTCTCCCTTTTCTTGTCCTCTTTCTTTTTTTGCTTTTGCTATTGCTGTTGTAGTTGTTGTTCATGGTTTTGTTGCTACTATTGCTGTTGCTCTTGTAGATGTTGCCACTGTTGTTGTTCTCCTCCTCATTTTCTTTCGTTTGTTAGCTCTCCCGACCTCAAACATTTCCTCCTCTATTGGCTATGTCTGCTCTCCCTTCTTATATGCATTTTTGAAATGGGGGCTGGTAGGTTTATGCTAAATCTTGTGCACTCACCTTAGCATCAAACATAAACTGATTTAAGCCCTTCTAATTATCCAAGTCATAAGTCGTAAAATGCTTACAACAAGTAGAAGCTTGTAGCTATCCATGGAGGCGTTTACTCCCTTTTCCATCAAGTTGTCTCCTTGAATGCCTCACACGTATGACACTGCGTATTTGCCAACGACCAATAGGTCTCCGCCAGGTGTCTATTGCCCTCGATCGGTAGGGATGTAGAATCCAAATCCCCCGAAGCCATTTTTAGCCTTGATGTATTCTTAAACTGCACTAGGAACAAGGGATCCTTTTGCCTTTTTATCACTCCCTCGACTTGATGGTCTCAACTATTTTAAGCTTTCACGAATCGCATTTAACGACAACGACTCACTTGAATTAAGTGGGGACTCAGGGTTTGCATTCTAGTTCAAATTTGATTCATTGTTCTTCGTCATCATGTTCCTTTAAATCAGAGAGAACTTCGTACGCATTTGGAAGGTTTTTAGCACCTCAGAACTTCCCCCCTCTTCTTCTCCTTGCCACTCGTCGTCGGTCACCTAGATGCCTAAACGTTATTGGTTCATAGTCTAGCGAGTCTTCATAGTGGAGTTGAGGTTAGGCTTCAAGCTTTTCAAGCTCGCTACTGAGGGAGATCTTGCTGGTGTAGACAACAAGGGTTTGAGGGGTTTTTTGAATTAGTGAAGAGGAAGATGAAGAAGAAGGTGAAGTAGAAGGTGGTTCATTGCATATGTTCTTCAATGCATTTACTCGATTAGGCTTCGATTGGAACATTCACCTGGAACACCACTAGTACCCTTGTTTGGAACGTTAGATGATCGCCTCACTGGATAAGGAAAAGTGAGAAAAGAAGATGGAAGAACATGGGAAAGACTTCACGAGGAGAATAAAGGCTGGGAATGAGAGGGTTCGAGATGGTGAGGTCATGTAGAGGGAAAGGGAATCCAACCAGTGTCTAAAAAGAAGACGAGAAGAAGAAGGTTGAAAGGAGGAAGGAATGATGAAGAAGGGAAGAAAAAGTAGAGTTGTGTCAAGGGGCGGTGAGGAGGGACAATGCAACAGCCAGAAGAAGAAAGAAGGAAGGAAGAGAAGCCAGGACGGGGGATAACATGAACAAGCAACATGACTCAAAGTAGTCGATGTGATGGAGGACGACCTGATTTGATTTGCTGATGCCATTGCTCTAATATGCCTAGGAGGGGAGGGAACGAAACAGGACATGCGAGTGAGTTTTTTTTTTTTGCATTTATTATAATTTACATATGCATATTTATATATATATATATTATATATATATATAGATATACATATATATATTGTTATTATTATTCCCACTATTAGTATTTTATCAAATTTTTAGAATTACAGAAATGATGTCTTTACTACCTTAGCCTAGAAGTAGTTGTTATTTTACTTATTTAATTTGATTTCCTAAATTTTTAGGTCGTTACAAAACCTAGTGAAGAGAAATTTGAGGAACAACTTCCACCTACTCCTACTAAGATTGGGGATGGTTCTTTGAAGACACCTATTTAAGAAGGTCAGCAAGATCTTAATGAAGAGGCTAGAGATATTGTTCTAGTGCATGAACAGAACTTACAAACTCTATAGACATGGCAAGGGATTCATTAAAGTGGCAAGATAAAGATCTTAGATGATACTGAGCAAGAAGCTACTAAAATCAATCTTGAAGTTTATCTTACTCATGAAGCTGCTCAAGAACATGATCCTTAACCTGGTTCTGAACTTCACCAAACTACACAAAATGAACCCCCCTACTAATCAAACATCTCCTCTTACTGAACCAATTAAACCTCAAACAGCTCTAACTCTAGTTTTAACCAAAACCAATCTTAATCTTATTATAAAGGAATCTAAAGAAATTCCAAAGAAACTAAGGAAAAGAGTCAAAACAACTACTAAGAAGGTTGCCAAGCCACCAATGAAGAAGAAGAATTGATTTATTTTTTGTTTAAAGACCATTGCTAATCATTGTTAACTGTTTGTTAATTGTTTTACTTTCAAGACTCATGCTGATTGTATTTTTCTAATTACTGAACGATGCTTATTTTCTAATGCTTGATTACTAAATTATACTTAAGATTTATATCATATGTTAAGGGGGAGCATTATATCTTATTTGTCTGATAACAAAAAGAGGGAAAAGAAATAAGTAGTTAGTGATAAATATGTTTTACAAGTATTTTATATAATATAAGAAGTTTTATCACTGGAAATAGGTTTTGTTATCATCAAAAAGTGGAAGAATGTTGAGTTCTCTAAATTTTGAAATAAGTTTTAATGATAACAAAAAGGATACTACTGTATAGAATATGTTTTAAGTGCGAAGAATAAAAGCATTCATTTTTACAAACACTAAATTAGATAGTAATTTACAGACACTTAGTTAGACACCAAATTACAAACACTTAACCAGACAATCTATTAGACATTTCACTAGACATTTAAGCAGACACTAGACTTTTAAATAGACAATCTGATACTTTGGTTTGAAGAATGTATGCGTCTATATGTTCTTATACAAGTTTAAATTTACAAGCTTGAATTATTTATCACTCTAGTTTGCAAAGCTTTTTATAATGAATCAAGTTAAGATTTTTTTTTAACCGAAGAAGAATAAGATAAGAACAAGAACAACCAATATGGTTATCAATTGAAAACCATCCGAATAAAGAGGGATCTTTTGTTTACAACTAAGACTTATCCATCCGATGTTGTTGAAGAGCTAGATGAAGATAAACATCGAAAAAATCCAAGTTAAATCTATTACATGATCAATCAATTTGAATTTGAGTTATAGATAAAATTTTTCAAATTTCCGAAAATGCAAGGATATGAATGTTAGAAGACTCAATGAATGTTGAAAGCCTTCTATCTATAGAAAAAGCAACTATATCAACAAAACAATTCAAGTTGAGGAAAAAAATAGAAGATATGAGTTGAGAGACAAAAATTCATAACAAAGCTAAAACTAATATTCATTTGAGCTTAAACTAGAGAAATTATATTCTTCTCATCTTTGTAAATTTTTTTATTATTTCATGTAAAGTTTAGTCTAAAAATGTGATGTTACTAAGTCATATAGTTTGTGCTTAGCTGAAGAAATAGCTAGAAAGATAAAGCAAGAACTATTGGTGTTTATAACAAATTCATAACAATTGAATTAGTGGAACAATCGGTGTAGAAAACTGGATCCCCAGTAACAAAGTTGGATGAGAAGACATACTCATTAGGAGGAACTTATATATATTGTAACCTTCTTTAATTTTACTACCTTTTATATTTGTTTATTTTATTAGTGCTCATTACACATAATCTCCATCAAGCTAAAAAGTTAAAAAGTAATTGATTAATTAAAATTAATAATTTTTTTTTTCTAACAATTCACCCTCCTCTTCTTTACCATGTCGGGACTTACACCTATTGCTGAATAACCACCACCGCAACACTCATCAGACCCCAAAAGCCTTTGCCAATGTCCTTGTTCACTCCGACAACTGTTACACCAAGCTACGTTTAGACAAGAAGCTTCTACTGTCCTTTCTTTTCAACCTAGCCCAAACCTAAATTAGAACCGAAGTTCCACCTAAGAACCAAGTTCAAACTTGATTTGAAGCTTAGTCAATTTTTTTTTCTTTATTTTTTATTTTTTATTTATTTTTCTTCAATGAAACATGTAGTAAATATATAAATAATCTTATATTTGATTTTTTTCTAAAAGTAAAAATAAGTAAATAAATAAATAAATAACACTTTTTATTATTTAGACAAGGTTTTTTCAAAGAAAACATAAATAATTAGTTAAATAAAATAAATATGAAAAAAAAAATGACTTAGTTCTTATGATTGAAGAAAAAACCAAGATGATTGGAGTCTTCCAAAAATTAGGAAAATTAGATTTTTTTTTCTTAGAAATGCTTTCCTAAGTATATTCTTAAATAAATAGTTTCTAAGTTCATTAAAAAAATGTTTTATATTATTTAATCCTCATTTACTTAGATGTCTTCAATGGATTTTTTTAATAAAAATAAAATAAATTAAAACAAAATAATGTAAAATAAAAAAAATTAGAATGTAAAAAAATAAATAAATGATTGTATGTCTGACCCCAATAAATAAGCATGTAAGCACTTTTGGAGTGACCTCAATAAAAAAAAAAAGGATTTTTTTCCCTTGTAAATAAATAAAGTAATTTTATTTGATATTTAGCTTAGGATTATTTTTAGAACAAAATGATTATTTTGAAAAAAAAAATTAAATTTGGAAGGCCAAGATGGTAACTATTAGGTTTCAATAAGTTAATCCTCTAACTTGAAATCTCTAATTTTTTTCCAAAAATGTGTTCGTGTAGATCAGTAGCTATGTGGAGATTAATATGTTCTATTAATCCTAACTTAATACTTTCTCACATTCCCATCAATTTTTTTTTTAAAAAATGTATTCATGCAAATTAGTAGCTAAGTTAGGATTAATATGCTTAATTAATCCTAACTTAATACTTTCTCACAATCCCATTGGGAGGCAACTCCAATTTCCAAAATAAACAAGAAAAACTAGATTTTTCCTAATCTTTAGTCAAGGGTTTGCATTAAATGAACATAGGGTTTAATACAAATTATATTAAGAATAATAAACTAGAAATTAGGCTTAACACTAATTATCTTTTGAATTATTTTTATATGTTTTAAACATGCTTATCACCTATCCAATAATGTCAAAATCATGACCATGCTATGATGTTGATATCATCTTAGCATATTGTACCACCGAGGTTGTTATGTTACCAAACTTGGCTACAAAGTATTTAAAGACAACTTTGTGAAAAATTCATATGAGGATAGGAAAGATAGAATTGCAAGGTCCCTTATCATAAGTTACCTATACCCATCATTAAATTCTTTGAAAAGTTCTTACATCAACCATGTTCTCAAAAATATATGATCTTTTACATCCCTGATATTAACAGTTGTTAATATCAGACTTAGTGATCTTCACCTTACAATTCTCAATCCAAGTATCCAACACATATTCGTCTTTTAGATTCATATTAGTGTAAAAGTCTGTGACTACCTTCTTGTTATTAATAGGCTATTTTGCACATAGGCCTCCAAGCACAAGTTAACCTATTTAGTACTGATGAATTATTACAGATATGAGCCTCCAAGCCTAAGTTAGCCAACCTAACCTAATGTTTCAATAAAGATAGGCAAGAAGAGCTTGGTAGATAGGACAAGTCAACGTCCGATCCACTAAATATGGATTCATAGAGGAGATCTTGGGGTATTTATCACATTCCTTATCCAGCTTGGTCGTTTCCCTATAAATACAACATCAAGCCTCTTGGTAAAGGTTAGAAACTCTATCATTTTAATCTTAGATATATATTCATGTTACTTTGATGCTCATTCAAATCAATAACCCAAACACTAGAGTGGCCACATTTGAATCAACTCTAACACCCCTTACAACTCATTGTTCTTGTCTCATATAGGTCGCACACAACTAAGCAAGGATCCAGTAACAACACTTGTAAATTGGGACTATATAGCATATGTACCAACCTACCCGCAAGATTCTATCATACTCTTTATGTCAATAACATGTTTTTGAAAGATATTGAAATATAAGTAATTTACCTCAACAACTTTAGCTTTAGCATATTTATCTGAACCTTTTGCTTTTTTTTTAAACTCTTTTTCTTTGGAACTTGTCCACAATAACTTCTTGTTTCATGAGATGTACTTCTCCTTCATCACCCTTCATCTTCTCTAACTTTTCTCCTTGAGAGATGCAAGGCTTATCTTGTTTCCTCTTGAGCAATAGATTCAACAATAGAATCACTTTTTTAGTTAGCAAGTCTCTTCAAAGTAGTCTTCCTCTTAGTCTTCTTCCTTACAAGTTAATCATCTTTTCCAACATTGATTGATAAAACATTTTGGGGGTAAGCCCTTAGGGTCCATATTAGCCGATTTAGGCTCTTTTCTGAACTCCTTTCACCTATGTCAATCTTTGTTGACCTAGAATTATGCAATTAGGCTCTAAATTGGGAGTTCTTGACCTCCTCCTCCAAATCGAATTCCTGCACCTATCCCCACAATAAATAAGCATGTGAGAGCAATATGAATAAGGAAAGAGAATTAGTCAAAGGTACACTCTCATCATATTAGGAGAAGATCTTGAGAATTAATACACCTACCAAGTTAAGATCATTTAAGACACCTATAAACAAAGGATAAAGATCTCAAATTCTTGATATTTCTCCTTATTCTTCTCTTGTACTAACTTAGACATTAAAGTATTCATGTTGGAGCAAACTCTAGCATCTCCATAACCTAATTTGTTTTTACTTTACAAATAATTCAACCACCCTTCAGAAAGCTTAGCTCAATAGACTTAATAATTGATTTTGGGAAATTTTGTCTTTTGCAAACTCTTTCTTTTATTGCTAGTTGATTTCCATTTTTTTTTTTTTTATCTCTAACTTGTTTGGTTTTATTGGTCTTTTAATTTAATTTTTATTATAACCCATATGCCACATATGTTTTTGTATGTTATTGGATTTTTTAAACCTAAACTTTCATTCTATATAAACTACCATTCTTCAAACTCAAAGAGTATAACTAGGTGTATCCTTTTCACCTAATAAAGGTATGAAAGCCTCAAATCTTATTCAACCTTTTACTTCAACTATGTAATTAATTTGAAAGCAAGTCCCTAAAAGGGATGAGTAAGAAGCCCAATAAGCAACCATATGGCCATCACAAATAAGCAAAGCACAAATTGCATGTATACCTATGCTACATTATTTATACAATATAAATAGGTACTTATTATAGATTCAATTAATCATTTTATTTAAATTCACAGATCTTGATATTTTGAAATAAGATTACCAAAATCATGATATTTATGTGCTATATATATATATATATATATATGAAAAAAGAAAAGAAAAGAAAGGAATAAAAATAGAAAAGAAACGATCCTAAATTACGGTCCGGAAGTGCCCCGGTTCTAGAAACGAGGGCAATCATGGTGGCGGCTGCTGTGTCTCAGGACTATCAATCACAGCTTTCATTTTTGAAAGATCACTAAACTCAGTACGATACAACCCTGCTATCACTGATAGGACATGTTTCTTATGTTATTTGCATTCTGAAAATATCAATCATATCGAGATACATTTACGGTTTTGTCCATAGTCGACAGATTCACTATGTATGTTAATCCGTGTAAAACTAAGACCAAGGGTAAAACAAGGAACCATTCATTATTCCTATGGTAATACAGAACAGATGCCATGTTTGCGGTCAAGAAAGGGCACTCTCAAGTTCAAGGACTATGGGAACTGCCTGAATCAAGAATTAAATAAAATGGCTTTCTTATGTTAATTGTGTATCCTTTTCAATCAATATGTAAACAAATTACAAAAAGGGCTTGCTGTGTGTGTTGATGCGAGGAAAAAAAGAGTTGCCAATAAGTGAGTCATGACGTGTAAAGAAAGACTGAGCAGCATGTACTCCAGCTCGCCGCGTTGAATTTCCTCCATCTTTCTGTTGAATTTCACCTTCATCCCTCCATCAAATGAATCTGTCCGTAAAAATGAAAACCATGGAATTTAGTTTATGGAATAAAATAAAATATAAATAATATTATAATTTTTAAATAATAAAATAAATAATAATAATTATTCTTTTTAAGTTTTGATAAATAAATATTTAAAAAAAAATAAAAAGCAACTATTCCTTTAGTTGCTTAATCTAATAATAATACAAATAACTATTATTCCCAAGAGAGGGCAATTATATTTAACAACTACACAGGAGACAATAATATCAAATAAAAATAAATCGTTGTTATCCCAATTGAAAACAATATATTCTTGTCCATTATTCGGTTCAAATCGTATTATAATTGGGAACATAGAATGGGAAAAAGGGTCAGCGGCTAAACAGTCATCTTGTACCTTCAGTGGTTGACATGAATTGTTAAATTGCCACGCAGATTGTTATACGTTTGTTAATTAAAATATAAATCTCCATCCTGGGTTAAACTAAACATATATTATATGTACTCAACAAGTAATTACTTCATGTACGCGTTTCATCGTGGTTTGCTTACAAATTTTGCCTTTGTGGCCAATCTACAATCACAATAAACTGATTATATATTCAAGAAGTACTGTAGTGTTTGTTTCAGGCTTTATTTAATTCCAAATACCCTAGATCCTCTCCCTAAGATTAGCGATTCTTTTGTTGTACACACTTGTAAGATCAGATGATTGTCCCTTTTCAGGATTATAATAACAACCACAAAATTAAAAATAAAAAAGAAAATATATATATATATATATCCCAACGGTGCTATATCAAAACTGATAGATATCCTCGAAAGTAGTAAAGTTCAGAAACACGCTATTGTTTTCCCACCATATGTCCTTTTCGGCTGAAATTGAATAAGCTAAAAACAAAACATCTAACTGTTTTTATATCGTAACTTTCTTCTTTCTCCATGTAGCTCGGAAAGGTACGGAACTTGTGCTCTACGAAATACATAAAAAGCATCAACCCAGTACACTAGTGGAATAGGAATATCCAATTTTCTAAGATTACTGGGTCATCGAATACCACAAAGAATATGTACAAGGTTTTTTCTATTCTATCTCTACTTCATATGACGAAAGAGATCCCCTAATCAATGTTATGAGATTGTGTTTGGTGGATCATAATCACACCATTTAAATACTACATAAAAATCTTAGGGTTTGACATGATCAAGATTATAATGGTGATATACTTCGTTGGAATTGACATGACATACGCGAACTTTTCCGAGACGTAATCTATATTGGACACAACGGTGATGGGGTTTTACTCATCATTATTCTCTCGTAAGCAATGATAATTTCTCATGTAAATTAGCTGGACCGCAGCATTAAAGAAATTATGGGGATCGCTTCTCCAAGTAGATCGGAGATCCATAGCTACAATAATAGGTAGTTAGCTTGGACATAGTGTGTTTATCTTATACCATAATCTATGGTAACGCCGATTAACAAGGATGCTAAGTTTTCTTTGACAAATAAACCATTTTTTTTATATTTTATGGTGCTCTCAAACGCGAAAGAAGCCCAAGAAACACATATACTATGTTAATAATGAGTAATCAAGCCCTAACCCATTATTATAATTGGATCATATGATTTAATTATAATAATAGAAGGACACCCATCATCCTATGGAGATGATGTAGCCTTCCCAAAATGATAAATACACTAAATAGTTAAAAAAAAAAGTATGAATGAAAAATCTTTATTAATTTTGTTTAAATTTATTTCCCTTTTTTGTAATCTTCTATTTCTTATTGTTTTATTTATATTTTTTTTAATTTAATCATTTGTAAATTAATCGAAAACGGGTTCTTGTTTGTTAATTAATATTGATTAATATATATTAAAGAGAAGTATGCAAAGTTTAAAAAACGAAATTATACATGAATAAAGAAAAAAAAAGTTGAAAACATATATAAAATATAATTTATCAAAATTTTTATTTTACATCTCAATAAGTAATCCATTGTAGTATAATTGACCCACAAATTAGACACCTTCATTGAAACCGTACGAAACAAATTTAGACCTTAAGTATTAGGTTGATAATTAAATTATACAAAAGAAATCTTGGCAATACTTGGTACACATGCACACCTAAAAAGATCAGGGGTTCCTCTCGCAATTATTGGCTTGGTATCTGGACTGGTGTTCACATGACACGCCTCACCAATCATACTTGGTCCGACCAAAAAGGATAACTGTGTAAAGGCTAGGCAGGTAAATCAGGAGTCAGGACCAGCTACAAAAAATAATTTCGATTGAACACAACCGGGGGAGGGTGATTAAGTATCACCCCTGGTAAAATAATGTATTTATTTTAAAACTGACCATATATCGAGGAAGCTTGCTTTCTATGATTCCCCTCGTTCAATTATATGTATCCCGCTCTCAAAGTCAAGAGAAACCAAGGAAAGGAACAACTTCTTCTTTCTTTCCATTTTCTTAAAAAAAATAAAAATTCTCTATATATATTCAATAAAATCAATCATGTCAATTATCCTGAAAGTATACATATATCTCTTTAATTATTGAAGTTAAGTTTTTTCTTCTTCTTTTTTCTAAAAGAGAGAGAGAGATAATAGACTATAAAATATGTAATTTTTTATGATTTTATTTATGTTTTTATGAAACTGATTTAATTTTTAATTTTATTATTAATTTATATATTAATAATAAAGATTTATTATACGTAATTGAATTGTGATATTAAAAATTGGATCAATCCCATTGAAATAATTGGTGAGATAGGTTATGTTTTCATTTATTGCAGCAAGAGCCTTATAATTCCAATCTATGACTTTTAATTTGGGCTCCGGTTAAAAATCAATAGATTATGTAGATAAATTAGTAAAGGAAAAAACAAAGGATTTGACATGTAGAATTTTAATTAAAAATGCCAAAACAAATGTGAAAAACCATAAAGAAGACTAATTGATCTGTTTTCATAATAGCAATAGAGCAAGGATTCATTTACAGTTAATAAAAGAAAAAAAAAATAGAACAAGGATTCACCAACAACCACTTAGGGCACTATTTGCATAATCAAGTTCTTAGATTTATGCTTGACTCTTCTTCTTTTTTTTTTATTTTAAATTTCATAGATGATAGGATATTTATAGAGTTAAAGTATCCCAATCCTAGTGCTCAATATAGGAAAACGATTTAAGCGCAAAATAAATAAATAAATAAAGTAAAAAAAAATGCAAACATAGGTGGACTGACATTGGGCTTCAATCGGCTAACGCCCCATTCGATCAGCTAAATTGGCCCTTAGATAGACTAAAGAAGTCAATTTCTATGTCTCTGTAAGATACGTTTTAGCATTATTATTTTTTTCTATTCTAGCACTTGAAAATATTTGGGAATCGAACTTGTTTATCAAATATGGAACTAATATATTCTAAAGTGCTCATTTGAGACTTCAGCTCTAGAGAAAATACATTCATAAGTTCTTGGAAAACATGGGAATATAGAAAATGATCTCTGTAGAACCTTAGTTAAGAGTTCATTCAATGCACGAATAATTTGAATTATGTTAAAAAAGATTTTCCTTTTTTTTTAAAAAAAAAACAATAAATATTGATACAATTTAGAGGTGGATTTGTTTCAATAAAATAGCCAATTGGGAACTATTTGTTAATGCTATTGGATGAAAATTAATTAAAAATGTCACGATTATATCTAATTTTTTAACAAGGTTCTTGAGGGATGAAGCATACAAGAAAAAAATAATTGCTTTTCAAGAATACACTAAAACTTAATTATATTTACATATCTTTCTCACACAGTGATGAAACTATGAGCTAAGCAACGAAATATGTGTCATATGTTAAATTGAACAATTATATATATACATATATATAATTATGGAAAAGTTTGTTTTGATCTTTGTTATGAGTAAAACTTTATTCATTGAAAGATCTGAAAATCACTCATCTTACACCATTTTTTTAATCTTATAAGTAAATGGATTTCTTCTCTCGTTATGTCTCCGTGCTTAGCCAACTTTGTTATTGTTTTATGAATCTTATTATCTCTATATTTCAATAGGTAAAAGAAAACAATTGTCGTGCTGTAGATTCCAAGGATGGTTGATTCATCTACTAAAGGAAGAAATTAAGCTATGGAGGGTATTAAAAGTTGCTTTGGTATGGCTATTTCAATGTTTAAGCTAGCATGAGAGCTTAGAATGCGATAAGGTGCTATGTATACACAAGAATGGGAGAAATTAGAACCATTTACCTTGTAGTCTCATTTCCTATTTCTAAGACATAAGACCGGGCTAGACTTCGTAAATGCATTCATGATCCCAAGATTCGCTATCGATATTCTAGGAGATGATTCTTTGATTGAGATATTTCCGTATTTGTTTAAAGTTTTCCTCACTTTCCTTATTTGGTTATGGGATGTGTACAATTGACCTAACCTTGAGCTTAGGAATGCAATTGGGATGGGTTTGAGCTGGATTCAGTAAGCTTATTACCTATCCTATTACCTTATAGGTTTACTTGAAACCCATCCCAAACCCTATAGGGTTTCTTACTAAGTGCTTAATAAGCTTGATAAGTAACCCGATTCTCGACCCACTACTCGTTAGTCTTTTTTTTTTTTTTTTCAAATATTCTATTATTAGTTTTAAATCCCTACTTATTTATTATGATTATATTTTTGTAAAATATAGCTCATATTCTTACAAATAAATGAAATTTGGATTTTCAATATATCTAATTATATTTATTTCAATATTGTTACAAAGTCTAGAACTTAGGTTTTGTTTTAATAAAAAACTAATTAATAAACAATATAGTAATGTTTATTTACTTAACCATAGAAAAAAAAAAAAAGGGTTCGAGTTCTCAATAGGCTTAATATTTGTCCTATTATCCCATTCAAATCCTATAGGGCTTTAAAAAAAAAAAAACCATAACCAGTCTCAAACCTTATAGGAATTTAAACGGGTCAAGAACTCGACAGTGACTTACCTCGTTACATCTCTACTTGAGCTTGGGCATAATAACAAGAGCAAATGCTCCAAGGTTTTAATGGTTTGTTAGAGTCCAACTTCAACTTTTAGAACTCGAATAAGGTCCTAAAGAGGTTAAATTGAGCTTGACAAATTTATGCCCAAAAAGCCTTATCAATAATAGCTATATTACAATATGTTTTCTCTCGCTTTTGATAGAGTATACAATTTGAGTGGGTAGCTCTATTTTTTTTTTAAAAAAAAAAGGAAAAGAAAGGGGAGAGTTGATTACTCGTTATTCATTAAAAATGGGGTGGTTAATCATTTTCTATAAAGAAGCAATAGGGTGATATAATTAGCAAAACAATATTAAAGAGAAAATATTATTTACAATTGATTGGAAGAATTAAAAAAATATAATTCATGCTTTGATGCATTTATAATCAAGTGACTTGTGACTTGTGTTGTTTCTTTTGACAAACTAATTACTCAAATTTGATTACTGTTATCTACAACCATTAATGAGGGAATATATGTCAGTTTGTAATTGGTTTATAATAATCAATTTAATAGAATAATGTTATAAAATATAATTAATGAAATAATGACATAAAAATTGTCAAAAATGCAAAAAATAACAAATACAGAAAATCAAAGGAAAAAAAAAATAAAAAAGGTGAAAATTAACGTGGAGAATGCTCTGGAGAACTACGCTTACATCATGAGAGCCCGATCAAGGATGAGAAGATCGCTTGGAAACTCCCTGCTGATGATAAGAAGAAAGAATCGAGGAGGATCGATGCAATTGACGAAGCCATTCATAGAGGCTTCACGGTCTGATGAGTTTGAGGACAGATAAAAAGGATTTACCAAGGTTGCTATTGGCGGCGTGGTTGCGGGCAGCAGCAATGGATTTGGATGGTCTAACTGGTGCTGCCAAGTGCCAATGCAGCCATTTCTTGTCTTGGGGATAGCAAGCCAAGTGTCTTTAGGATTTTAACAAATTTCTTTTTCTTTTTAATTTTTTAAATATTTTTTATTATATCAATTTATAAATTATATATAATAATATCATTTTGTTAAATTAAATATTGTGAACCACTCTTAATCTGATACGAGTCCCCAAACTAACGCTTACAAAATATTCAAGAAACACATATCATGACTTAAAAAAAAAAAAGACAAAAGGATCAATTGATTGCAAAACTATTAAAACAGAGATCATGTTTTTATATTTTCTCTTAACTGATTATATCTATTCATCACTTCAGTTTTAATTGCAACAAGTTACTAACTAATTTGAACGATTGCAAATTTGAGTTACCCTACTGCTGTATTTTCACTATATAATATAAACTTTCATAGGGAATCCTATGAGCTTTGATTATAGATTACAGTCAAAATGTCAATTTTGAGAGTAAATTAAAATGATATAAATCTTCTTCTTCTTCTTCTTTTTCTTTTTTAAGGTTTATATTCTCTATAGTATCCTAAATTTATTGTTTTAAGATAATATTATATGTAATTAATAATTAAAATTACAAATATATATATATATATATATATATATAATGTCATGATGATTTTACAAAGTATTTAAAATATTTAAAAATTTTAATTATTAATTTATAAATTTTATATATCTTAAAATAATAATAATTTTATACGATCTAAAACGAATTATTTTTTTCTTAATTGTTTTTATTTTTTTCAAAGTGGGGGACGTGTACGTGGTTAATGGTAGGGGAGAGTAGTTTTTCAACATCAGCCGCAATGGAAGTGTGCGAATCCATGGAGAGTGCGACCTTAAGCCCTCTACCGACCACTTATAGTATTTCCTCCGTCATTTGAAAAATCTTAGTCAAATCCTCCTCGCCAAACATGCCTTTTTGCCATTTCATTTTTTTTTAGATATTCATTCTCTCTCTCTGTCTCTCTCTCTCTCTCACTATGTGTGGCACCTCACCACGAAGCAAGTTCCCCCTTCTCCGTCCCATGATCATTTTGATCACCTCGCTCCCACATATCTGCACACATACACACACACACACACACATATATATATACGCGCACACACAGCTACACTTCACTTCCAATTGATCAAACCATCTTTTCCTTCCTCTCTCTTTCTCCTGCCTGCTTCTGTGGGTGGACAGGGCACACTAATATGGCCTGCTCACTTTACATCCCTGCAAAACCCAACTTAGGCTTATTCACAGCAACATTACTATCGGGACACAACGTTAAACCTATGTCTCACTCTTTCAGACACACCCCTCATATCCCTAGAAGCAATGATGTCTCAACCTCAACCTCCTCTTCTTCCTCCTCATGCAACACTGAATCTGTCTCTACTAAAAGACAGAGAAGGGTTGCTGCTTCAGTCCTGGCTCCCCCACTATCAACCAGTGCCATCGAAACAGCCTCTTATAACTCCAGCTCCCTAAGTTTATCCCATTTCTGGAGAGAAATTCAAGGTTCCAATGATTGGGAAGATTTATTGGATCCATTGCACCCGCTTCTTCGCGACGAGATCATCCGCTACGGCGAGTTCGTATCGGCCTGTTATGAGGCCTTCGATCTCGACCCAAACTCCAAAAGATACTTGAATTGTAAGCATGGGAAAAAAAGCCTGTTGAGAGAAGTGGGCTTGGAGAATTCAGGTTATGAGGTAACCAAGTACATCTATGCCACCCCCGACGTGAATCTCCCAATAGGAGACTCATCATGTGGGAGGTGGATAGGTTATGTTGCGGTTTCAAGCGATGACGAAGTTAAAAAGATAGGAAGGAGAGACGTTTTAATTACTTTTCGAGGCACCGTTACTAATCCAGAATGGATGGCAAACCTAATGAGCTCTTTAACTCCTGCGAGACTGGATCCACAGAATCCTAGATCCGACGTTAAGGTCGAGTCAGGGTTTCTTAACCTGTACACCGCGGATGAGAGCGTAACTTGCAAGTTCGGAGTGAAAAGCTGCCGGGAGCAGCTCCTTTCCGAGGTGTCGCGGTTGTTAAGCAAGTATAAAAGTGAGGAAATGAGCATAACCCTTGCTGGTCATAGCATGGGAAGCTCACTAGCACTTCTTTTTGCATATGATATATCCGAACTCGGGTTATTAAACCGTAACATCAGCAGCAGCAGCAGCAATAATAGTAATTCAAGTCATGGGGATGATAAAATCCCCGTGACTGTGTTCTCATTTGGAGGACCTAGAGTTGGAAATTCCGGATTTAAAGAGAGGTGTGAGGAATTGGGTGTTAAAGTCCTAAGAATAGCAAACGTTAATGATCCCATAACAAAAATTCCTGGGGTGTTCTTCAATGAAAACTTTAGGGTTTTGGGTGGGCGTTACGAATTCCCTTGGAGTTGCTCGTGTTATGCTCATGTTGGTGCTGAGCTAGTACTTGATTTCTTCAATGTCCAAAATCCTTCATGCGTTCATGACATCGAATTCTACATCAATTTGTTAAAACATCCCAATATGAAGTCCAGCCCGACGGTGATCCAAAGAAATTTCGACAATTTTGTTCAAAGAGCGTGCGAATTCGTAACAATGAGTGCACAAAACTTCGACGTGTTGCAGTGGAGAAACGCCGCAGGCAATGTGATGAACTTGATCCCTACTCAAAGGACTACGACGTATTAATGCTTCAATTTGTAGAGAGTACATGCAACTTGTACATTTTTGTATAATCATTACTCGTAATCACAGCATATAAGTGCTTGTTTTTTGTCACTGGGAAGAGTTTAGGTACATATTATGTTGTTTACTCTTTCCTATGATTTATGACAAATGGATAACTTGCAGTATACATATTGCATCAGAAATTTGCTATGTTATGAATATCATGCAAACTTTACCCATCTCCAAGAAGAGCAACTTGATCATATGTTATGGCCTTTTCCAGTACACTCCATCCTCCTTGAGTAATATTAAACGAAATTGATTTCTTTAATTTGTATTGCCCTTCCTTTACTCAACCTTCAGCCATTAGCAGATGGAATAATTCTGTAAATATTGTAATAAAACCTTGTCCAATCGGTATTGGGAGAATTTATCTAATCAAGTGTCGGTGGACTTTGGACATTGAAGAGGAGAGAATTTATGTGTGGGAAGACACTTTCCTACATGCAATGATGGAAGATGCACACAACGAAAATGAATGGAATGGAAGTGGAAACTTGTTTGGAATTAAAGAGAGAAAGTGGACTATCGCCAAAAAAATGGAGAGAAAGTGGAGATATTGAAAGTGAAAAATAGAATCAACAATGAAAATATAAAATTTTAATTTACATTTGTTTCACTCATTTAAGCATTAAATTTTGTAGTGTTAACTTGCAAATTATGGATATTATACAACCATTGAGAGCATCCCGTATTAACTTTTATAGTTATTTCAATAATCAGATAATAGATAGTTCGATTCTACGACAAAATCATCCTAAAAGTTTTCAAATAGATAATCTCAAAACTCCAAAAGAAAAAAAAAAAAAAGAAAGGCAAACTTTGAACTTGTATTATTTATTTAGTAAATTTAATGCACTTTCTCTCAAGAGTAACATCATCAAATTGATTTCAATTCGAGGACTCTTACACAACAGGATCATCTAATCGATCAATTGATTATTGAGATATTTAAATGAATTAATGTAATCGTATTTTAATAATTTGGTAATGGATGAGATAGACTTATCAATAAAACCGTAAAATATCTTCTTTTTTTCTTTTTTCTTTTTTTTTTAAATTACATTTTCTATTCTTTGTACAATGTCTATCTAAATAAATAAATAAATAAATAAAGTAATTATCACATTTGTTACCTAATAAATATGATATTTACCCTAACAAAAAAGAAAACAAAAAAAGCACAAGATGGATTCCCTGCGACTCAACTTTCTGTAAGTTCTTTCTACATATAGGCTATGTATTGGATTAAAGTTTTCCATACAATGTATGTTTTGTGTAACAAATTAGGAATAAAACTTAGCTTTATTATTATTATTTACTTTTAAGGGAAAATAATTCATTAAGAGTGATATGTAATATAAATTGTGCATTTGTAATCATGAACAAATATATAAACTAAATCCATTATAGTGTAACACCCACTGGTGGCTACAAAAACTTCCACGTGTCAAATTTTTACTTGCCGGCCTCTATCCTTAAGCAATATATGCAACGTATATCAAAGGTTTTTTTTTTTTTTTCTTTTTTCTTTTTAATATATATATATATTTACGTGTGTCAAATGGGGAAATTCGACATAAAATCACATCAACTGGACGGAATAATAGATAGTTTAAAATACATATTCTGAGTCTTAATTCGATATATATAACACGAGAGTATAGAAAAAATCAGGGAGAAAACTAAGATCCATGACTCGTATTTATGTTTTTCCACGGGTCATCATTTATGACACACGAAATCGACCGATGTTAGACCGTTTCACATGGTGGCATGCTGTTAACGAACATAGTAACAGGTATCCATGTTATACACGTCTGTCGTTTATGTCGTTCTGGAGTTATAATGCAATTAATATAATTCAATCGACTAAATATTAAACTTCCTATATATCAACAGTTGTCAATTTTAATTTTATTACTTGTGATCGTTATTGGACTATTATTGACTGATTTATAAGAGCAAAAAAAAAGGTAAATAGGGCTCTATATCAATGAGAATATACATGCAATCATATATTGCATATTTGTACACGTACGTACGTCAATATATGCCATTCATCTGAAGCGATGGGTACCGGACGTTGGGTTGTAGCTTCTTTCCCCCCAAACGACTGGAAGTGGGAAACTAGAACGAAACCGTATATGTGAAAGTTCGACCTTCAATGCAAAGGCACATATATTTTCGTCGTAGAAAATCATCCATGTACTGTTAGTTCTACGAGAGCACGAGTTTCTCATTCAATGCCGAGTGTCATTGTATAGTCAAGGAAAAAATGAGAAAAATTTAGTGATAGTTGTTGACCACCAGTTAATTGCTGTTATAGTGCATCCTCAAATATTATCTATGCTGAGGCAGAGATAACAACATCATGCTGTCTTTGAACTCAATTACACTTACAAGTCTATTTTATGAGATTTTCATATAATGTTTTTATTGAACCACTGAAATTAATGGGGCTTAATGCTAATGGCAGATAAATAATGATCACGATCATCATCATGATACAGCATATCGTGGGTGCTTACATCTCTCTGTACCATACTGTTTAATTAGCAAAGTACTCACAAAAGAGTCTCGAAAATTTAAAGCGAACTTGGGAAAGGCTCTTGGTCAAGTAAAAAATGTACCCAAGTTGTGATTGATTTTGTTCGAGAGGGAGCAAGTATCATATTTCAATAAATTCGGGGCGTCTCTATACTTTTTCCTCTTCTTTTTTTTTTAATTTTTATTTTATAGTTTCCACTGGATGCTACTATAATTTATCCTATAATAAAAAGAATAGCTAAAACTTTAACCTATACTACTCTCGTTGTTCTTGTATGTATGCACATTCACTTGACATTCAAAAGGTAAGCAAAAACTAGACAATATCCCATAAGTATTACTCGAGCAAAGTAACTCAAGATATCAAAATCAGACTTGTGGCACCGCATGTGAAACCATGGAATCCAACCAATTGGGAACATTTTGGTTTGGTCTTGTCTACCTTAAATCTTTGCAAAACTTGTTGGCATATTTAAACGCCGGATCTTAGCTCTCAACTTAAGGGCTCTTGCATAAGTAGTTTCTCAAAACAGATCGCTTCATGCTTTACTATGAAATCTCACATAAGCCATAATATTCTTCTAGGAACCAGAGGTTTCCAAACCTTACCTCTGCAACTAAACCATGCAGATTCTGTACCATTAAAGTGCTTAAAAAATGTGTCTCTGCAAGCTAATTTTAACTAGTATCGATCCATCATTCATTGACAATCACAACTCATTGTATTCATACTTTTTTTTTTTCCTATCCTATTATGCTTAATCATTTGGAATCAACACATACCATGAGACTCAGATATTCCATGATCATAGAGCAAGGTAACGACCATCAGATCAACCAACCAAGATGGTTGAGGTCCTTATATGTTGATGGTATCTTTCTTGTTCTCAATCAACCATTCTAACGTTACATGCCCACACCATGTAACTTAAATTAGCAATGATGATCTTTTTAATTTAAGTAGTATATGAGCCTTTTTCAATTGCTTAAACTTAACTTTAATTGGAATTGATAACCATACCATCTATTCATTTCGACTAAGATGTACTTTTTTTCCTAGGAAATTGAGGGTGACCTAGAGCTTGTAAGTACACACATATTTGAGGTGAATAGTCAAATCAATTTTCATCGTTTAATTTCTTGTAGATTGCCTTAATATTTAGAGTTATATTATTAACATGTTAACAAAGGCAATGGATCCCTTGTAGTGAATTTTCATTAATAACCATGTTATTTAATTATGTTTTATAGTAATAATTATCAAGATAAGAATGGTAAACATTAAGATGTGTTGTTGAGGATAGCAAAATATTAAGGCTTGTTTTTTTTGTTTGGACAAGGACTAATTAGTTTCTCAATTACAAACCATGATATGGTGTGCATCATTATTATGGATTTGAGTCCCATGGCAACAATTGTTACTAGACCTTGTTTCAAGGGGTTGTATATTTAACATTATACACTCTAACATTAGGGCGTTACACTCGAGAGTACCCTATCTATCACATCTCAAGACTAGAAGATAAGGTAATTGATAGGAATTTAACTTCTAGGGCACTTACGTGAGTTAGGCTCCAAGGACTATAGAACTTGATACATTAGATATTAAGTTGTCAATCAACCAACCAACCAAGGATGAGACAACCTTTATCCTTAGTTATGACCTACACCACCTATCATGCTGTTACTACCTTCTCACTATGCATTGAGTTGAAGAAACATTAGATAACTCAACTTAGGATGATGTCATGACCCATTCCTAGAATTCATATAGCTTGGACCTCCCTACCCTAATGTTTTTAGACCTATTTGAATCCTTACCACATTGCTCTCTCACCTATTCACCCCCTAAGCCTCTACCCATCATTTCAAGGAGGAACCTAACCTACCCTTGTATAGCTTGTCTTCTGTTCCAAAATCATTGCTAGTGCCTAGACAACATGTGTCCCTAACTCCTACAGTTGCATGTGAATCTAGAAAATTTTCCCTTTTGTTCCTTTACATTTTAACTTTTTGTAATAATTTATGAGGGATATTTTGAGATGTACTATTTAGACTTTCTCCTTTTATCCTTGTAACCTTAAGAGAAACATTTTGTAAGTTAGATCATCTTGATTATCACTTAATACATTTTAACCCCTTGTTCTTCCGAGTTTATACTCTAAGTTTAGTTTCCTTACTCTTATTAATCCTTTTAGCAAGGATTGTAGTTAGTGGCCTCAGGTTATTACTTGTGCATATTATCAAGTAGTGATTCTAGTCGTGTAGTGTTTGGTGGTGAGTGATATCCATCATATAACTCACATTTCTACTTGAACCCTTCTTTGATAATTCAAAGAGTCCACTTCATGTTCCAACCACTTATTCATGTCTTAGTGAGATTAGGATCCTAATCAATAAGAGATTGATTCCAGTGGTCATTATAGCGATTCCTTCAGATCCTAGAAAACGTCCGAAACAACTTGCTGAAACGAAAGTAAGCACGGGAAGCATGTTATTAAAATAACGGAACATGATATTAGGTTGGATTTCTCTTCATTCGCTCTGTTCGCGGAGCGGCATACCGATAAATAAAAAGAAGACCACGCAAGAAAGAATCCACCTTATTGAATCTGACCACAATTGCAAGGAAGATCTTGACTTTCTTTCATTTTGGTTATGGAACGTGAAAGTAGTTTCGTTTAGTACGAGATCGCTTTACTCAACTCTTAGGCTCATTAGTAACTTGCCATGTATCTTTGCCTATAAACAAGGGTACATAAGGTGTTTGTAGCATTTGAAACTCTTGACACCAAGACATGGTGCTATTATCTAACACTAGATAAAAAAAGATAGTCTTCGACAAGTAAGACAAAGCTCAGTGAGTAACTTAATTAACTAACTATAAACATACATAATGCTCATATTGCTTGAATAAACATGATTAAATAATGTAAATGCACAACAATACACATCAACTACCAAATTTTAGCTCAAGCTCTCATTAGGTCTCATCATGTCAAATAGAAGTTGCTTCCCTTTGATTTCTCAATTTGATTCAATCTTTAATAGTTGGTCTAGAGCCTTTTACCCTGCTTTCATGAAGTGACAGGCACTTAAAGTAACCACTTCACTTTGACTTTTTGCTTATGTTAGCGATCAATAGCCAATCTTACATCCACCTATTCCATATAGGCCTCAAGGCCAAAATCATAGCCCCATGTTTCTTTCTCCAAACTTTGTGGCCCCTTTAATTAGCTACCATTAACTCATCCATAACCTACATTAGGAGTAGGCATTGTGATGTTACAACCCACTTAATGGTTATCACTAATTGATCTATGATCCATTATCTTACCTAATATTAGGAGTAGGTGACTATGTTTAAACTCCATATAGTTACTTCATCATAACTTTTAGACTGACTAACAATAGCTAACATAGGTTGATTTGTGACCTTCATAAGCTATAACTTTAGAGGTAAAATGTTTTACAAAACACACTATAGTAAATAGCAAGCACCACACATCATATATAGGTGGAACTAATCTTATTTGCATGTTTAGTCATATGAGCAAGTAATGGTACACAAATAAATAATAAACACATCTTATACACAAAATGAAGAGGGAAAAAAAAAAACTAGAGGGCATTAATAACTCACTTCGAACATACCAAAGGAATAACAAACCTATCTCCAAATTTCTATGAGCAACTTATCAATTATTTGTAATTCTACACTACAAATAAGGTGTTTGATCAACCTAAGTCAATGCTTGGTTAATTGAACTTCCGTAAAAGATTTGAAGTTGTGAAATTTCCCAATTTAGTTAACAAAAGTGTAGTTCGGTCTGTCAAACTTAGTTAGGGAGGGAGTATCTATCATTTTAAATGAGTTCATCAAGTTAACTTCTCTAGAACTAAATATCTTTTACATTTAATCTATCTTAGTAAAAATAAAATAGGGTTTAGTAAATGAAAATCTTGGTATTTCAAATTTCACTTTGATTTCTTAAACTTCATTTCTTTGTTCTTGGTTCCTTAACCTATAATTTGTCCTTTTTTTTTTAATTTCAATTTATACTAACCATTATTAACTACATTTTTAGCCTACATATTCCATTTCAATAATCAAATCAACTAAAACATGAAAAATTTAATATTTTACTTGTTGAAACCCATTTAAGTTCTTAAGCTAAAATTAATATTTTTCAAATCCTTTGTGAATTTTGATTATCAAAAAATCTAAATTAATCCTAGTTTAACTAAGTTTGACCTTTAACTAAGTCTAATCTACTTGATTGAGCGTAATAGATCATCGATTCCTCTATCATTGTTAACCACCATAGCATTCTATATTAAATTAGACTAATGAAGGACTACTCACTATGGAGTACAAAAAAAAAAAGAGAAAAAGAAAAAGGAAAGAGGGTTAAAGACTAGCTAATGTCAACGAAATTCTTTTCTAAGAATCCACTTGGGTTGCTAAAATACTAGAGTGCTAGAAAATTGAAAGGTTAGTTTAAATTAAAGCCTTAGAAGTGGGGATACTAAGGTTCTTAGAGTATTTAAGTGTAAATGACGAATATGCCTATGGTTTTTATATGTCTACTTATGACTATGCCTCTTGATATGTTTTACCTATATAGGTGGCTTCACTATCATAGGTGTCACCCTTGCAAATTTTGAGATGTGATTGAATTGATATATATATAGAGCTTATGCCTAATCGTCAAAAGATATCATCTAGTCAATCCCATTTAACACTAAAAAAGCCTTACAAACTAGTCTAGATTTACATAGAAACCTAGAACCCTTATGACTTAAAATATATACAAAAATGTTTAATTTAAACTCGTACTTTCAACTAACACTCTAACAAGTTTCAAACACTTAGACAGAAGGTGATCGGATCTTAAAACCCCCCAAAATGGCAGAAGGGTAATTATATATTTAGATATCCCACTTTTGACTCTTGTCAAAATCTCACTTAAATGAACTCAGTCTAACCAAGTTCAAATCTAACTAAAGTCCCTTTTAATGCTTACAAGCACACCTTTTTACCTTAATAGACTGTAGGAAAAAGAATTTGATTAGAAATACAAAACAGTTTTCAAACTACCAAGGAATTCCTAGTATGATTCTATAAAATTATTAAGAGTTACTCCAAAACCTTCTAACTTCACAATGAACAATTTAACCTACAAGATGTTGAATTGATTACATATCTTGATAATTTATCACTTTAGTAATCAAATAGCAAGGGAAGTAAAGTAGGATGACAAATTCATCCTAGGATTAGCATATACATGAACTAAGCACAAATTAGTATAAACTCCACGTTATCTTGATTAACTAAATCTTAACTAACCAAAATTAGAACATATGCCTAAAAGATTCTATGTTGATGAATGTACAATTATTTTCCTTCAAAGATGCAAAATCACATCAAAAGAAATAACAAGTACCAACAATTCATAGCAATTTGCGTGTCGAATCTTTCCCTTGCCTTTACCTTAGCTCAATTCCATTAGATTATGACTAAAGTGCAAACCAAAAGAGGACCATCATACTTCCATTTCCATTTTTGTCTAACCTTAGGAGAGTCCCACAAGTAACCTTAAAAGGAACAAGAATTTTGAAATTTTTGTAAAAGATATGGTCAATGCATTAATTTTGCTTATGTAAGAAATTGACTAACCCTTCCATATATGCATCTTGCACCGGTCACTTCCACCTTCATTTCCACTTTCATCTTCAAACTATTGTATTATACCACTTTGTGGATCACATGAAAACCGTAAGGTGTGCATGTCCATAATCTTCTAAACATAAAAACAAACTACCTACATTGTCTTCATTTGGAACTTTAAGCATCTAGGGAGGTAAAACCTTCTACTATCTTTGATTGTGATCTTCTAATTAGAATTATTCTAACCAAGGTTATCTTATAATTATTTGTCTTAGGAAAGCTACTTTAAAGAATATATCAAGATTGTTTCCTAAAGCAAGTAAGATCTCTCCTATTACTTTACTTTAATGTCTCAATTATAGTTTGTTATCTCACTAACTATGAAATCATTTATTAGCTTAAAAGATTTACAAACCCTAATTGTTGACATCTTAATCAAATAAGTAGTCTTTAAAGAATAAATCTTTCTTTAAGCTGTTGGATTAAGCTGAGATGGACAAGCTAAATGAGTCATAGCATCACTTTTAGTGATTGGCAATTTAAATTAAAGCCTGTGTTTCTTATATAATACATAGGCTTTAGGCTTGGGCTTGAATTGGGTTAAGCTTAGTTGCTTTATAAGATAAGCCTACCTCTAATATAAAACAAGCTCACTTCTTTTATAATATGCTTATGGCTTACTAAGGGCATATGAAGCTCAAATGAATTAAAAATGACTCTTTTGTAGCCTATTTTTCACACATGAGACAACCAAGCAAGGTTAGGAGTGATAAAACTGGTCCAACGATCCTCATTCTGAGCATACCAAACTAGATCTCGCTAAGACATCCCTAATTGGGCTGGATTTCCTAAGCCTTGTCACTAGCCTAATAAACCAGTTCATGGCATTAAATTGGGCTTAAGGCCTAAGTACCAAAATAACCCTCTACAATATGCAAATACTTTCCTCAATTGGATTTCCATGGATGTAGGTCTAAATCCATTTGCACCTTGTCATATATCATTTGAAAGAGTATGTCTACCTATGGTTTAATTGTTGATTGAGTTCTCTAAGCCTGAGCAGCTTTTGTGGTTGTTTACATATATAATTAGTGATTGATTTTCAGCTAACTCTTTTGTCTCTTCACAAGATTCCCTATTAGTGTAAGGCTTGATAGGTTCATGATGTTTTCTTCTTCTTTTGTGGTTGTGCTGCACATTTGGTCTTCTTAGAATGCAATTACATAATAAATACTTGTATTAAAGAGACATGGATTATTTAATCGCATCAATGTTCTTGTATTGCTTAAAGATGTAAGTTTTGGTAGTAGATTTTATAAGCTTGGATTATGCCATACTTATATTGAAATGTCAAGGGGCTTGGCATTTGATCATCTTAAGTAAGTCAAGAGAGATATGGCAATTGATTCAATCACAAGTTGCTTAGTAGCAAAATATTATCTCTCATTCATCAAAACCATATAATACTTATTCATTTTAGATATCATATTGAATTTAATCTTTGAAATAGAATTGTTTTTAGTATGCATAGATTTGTCACCTTTAAAGAGTTTATTTGTTGGTAATATCCTTTATATCATTGATTCATATGCTTTATTTGTCTTTGTGGTCGATAGCTCACATATTGTGCAATGAGCTTGCTTGTAATATTCAGGTAGCATCTACCATGTAGAAGTTTAGGTTTTTCTCTTCAGAAAGTGGTATTGAAGCATGCAACTTTATTTTATCTATTTACTATGATAGATTATTTTCTGCTATGCACACCTTCTTTCTTCTTTACTAGCTATACATTGCTATATATCCATTGCTTGAATCACTTTCCTATTTGTTGTTAAAGTGAAATGGATATGTTAGAATAAGGACACTAAATTTTTAAATAGAACTTGGCGTTTTGAAATTCGATGCTGGTCTCATCCATAGAAAGAGGAATTAATATAGTTCCCTATATTTGATAATGATGTTTAGGTTGCCTTCTAATTCAGTTTGTTTATAGAAGTTTAAAGAAATCTTAGTAGTTTGCTTGTTTAATGATTATGGAGCAAAGCACCACTAAAAGTTAAATTAGACTATTTTGCTCTAGATGACAATGTCATGTATTTACTATATATTCAAGCTATATTGCTCCCTTCCTCAATTTGTTTTAGTGTTTCCATATTCTTCATCATTTTTTTCCCTATTAAGTAGACTTGGTAAATATTAATATCCCTTTCATGGGAGATTCAATTAGTAATGGGACTTTTGTAACTCTCTTGAGGAGTACGCCTTTTCTTTATCTAGTTATCCCCTTATCAAGCTTTGAGTTTTTTATTATGTTGAATCTTCTTTTTCCACTTTTTTTTGTTGGTTTTGATCATGTGGTAATCTCATTTTCAGAATCTAAAACCTAGTAATAGAGTAGAAGTGAATGAACCTATAAAATTGAAACAGATTAGAAGGAAATAACTTAAGGGGTTTCCCATGTTTTTCCATTTGAGAAGGTAGCAGAGAAAGCTACTCCTTAAACATCACCTCCTACTAAAAAGCTTGCAATCGGGAAGCTTAAGAAAAAAAGTTTAAAGCACTCTAGTTATAGGGAAGCCTAAAGCTTCCTCTCCTTAACCTTTTAATGTCTTACTAGTTTGATGAAATTGTAGCTATTTAACATCTTAGCCATTGACAATTTCATGCTACATTAATGATAATAATTAAAGTTGTTTTAATTTTATTTTGTTTATCCGAGATATTGTGCTTTTCTTATATTTAAATTAAAGAATTTTTTGTTAATTAGTGATTCATAGAAGATATATTGTGATGATTGCATTACTTAATACAGGTTCTTAAATTATCTCTACATATATTTTATTGTGTATATGTTAGAAACTATATACTAAAAAAAAAAGGTCAATTTCTTTAAGGGTAGGTAAAAGTGTCCTAATATTTTTGTTTGGCCCAAAAGAGTTATATAGAATAGACTATAACATGCTTTTTAAGATAGTTTTACTTTCCCTAACAACTATTTATTAGTGTACATCTTTTAGAGTGGCTATAATTGCCCTTAAATCTATTACAACATCTAAACTATAGGGTACATGTATTGATTACCCTGAAAGCCCTAATCGCCCTATTATGTACACTATTGGGGCAATTTTAGCCACCGTAAAAAGCCTTATTTATAGTAGTGATGGTTGCCACAATTAGATTAAACAAGATTGATCACTATAATATTACTTAAGAATTCATAAGATCTAAAAGGATGAGAAGACAAAATCTATCTTAGGGTTTTCTACAGAAGGAATTCACTAAATGATTAATTGTTTGCAAGAAAAAACATTAAAGAAGCCCATAACAATGAGGGCATAAATGTAAAAAAGATGGTTAAAATAAAGGACATAACTATAACTCCTAAATTTAAGATAGACCTTAGATAACTAAAATATGACATAAACTAAAATAATAATTAATATTTGAATAAAATGAAATAAAATAATAATGGGTCTTCATAAATCCATGCAATTTATGCCAATAGCATCAAGTTGACAAATCTTCCATGTAATGTTGACATCTTTTGATTTAGGGCTATGATCCCTTTCACTATCCTTGAGCTCAAGAAGATTTTCCCTTGAATCTATAACAAATTTCTACCTAAATCAATGATGGACTTGTAAAAAGGAAACTTATAGAGTGTAAAGTAAAAAATCCCAACTATTTAGGTCTAGGCATTGCTCTAAAAATCACACACCTCAACATATGCTTTATGAAACCCTCTGAACATGCAATTCCTATAATGTCACAACATTAGCACCTTGAGTATTAACTCTTACAATAACTCCTAAATGCTTAAACTTGCATAACCATCCTCAATATATTCATGCTACATTGCCTATGGCCTCCACAAACTCATTAAACACAACATTACCTCCTTCCATTCATCATAGACTCTATCTATTGGACTTATGTGAATAGTCTAAATATGGACTTCTTCTAACAGCATAACAGAAAATGACAAAGCCCTGTTATCTTAAAAGAAGCCAAACCTCTCGCAAATTAAAGTAATGCATGCTTGTAACAGCCTATAGAAGTCCAATCTCCCGAAATATCCGTAAATTCTCAAACTACTATACACCATTAGCTCTCTTACACCAACACCTAGTGTAAGAAAAATACCATTGCAACACAAATAACCATCAATATGGCTCTAATAAACACTAATATACACCCCATAAGGTCTCATAGTGAAATGCCCCAAAACCTGGAATATCACAACCCGCCATGTGTCACTACTACCCAATGACATGCTAAGGCTCTAAAACTCCATCATACTTCAAAACCTGACCATTTACATTATCCATCATACTACTGTAACTATAATCAAATGAATAATTCACAGATGAGTCATTTCAAATTTCATTATTTAACAACAAAAAAATCTTAAACTACAATTTATCTCCACAACTTCAATTTAATGAATAAAACATCAAATTACTAATACTTAGAATTCCTATCACTCTTCCTCTACATAATAATAGTGTTCTCTTCCCATCTCATCCAAGTAATGTCCCACTAAGTTCTCATTCTCACCATACTTTAGTTGTTTGTCATTTTCACCTGTAACTAAAAAATATATAGGAAGGGGGGTAAGCCTAAGCTTAGTACGTGAGTACCACACCTACATGCACATGACACACCATAATAATAGCACATGCATATATGCAACATTTATCCACAACACATTCACCATTTAACTTACAAATTGATACCAAAATGAATGGTCACACATAGGGGTACTCATGACCCTGGTACACACAACATTTGTCCTAGTGGGAACTATCACTGTGGGCACCGTCTAACCCTAATCTACCTCAAATCATTTCGATACATGACTCCACTAGAAATAATGTGACATACTATTCATCAAGGTGCCCCTTAGGAATCTGCCACTGCGGGCCCTTAGGCTGAGCTAAGCATAAGCAACACATCTCATTCAATTCATATAACACTGTATTACTTCATGATACCACTTAATTCACATTACATCTTAGCATTTCATTATTTCAAATACAACTCATTAAATAACTTCCTAACAATCACGTACAACAAACAAAGTAAACACATACCTGGAATCCTAGCCTTAAACACTTCTTATCCCAAATATAAGCTAATTTATATCTGTATAATCATTAACACATCTGATAGGAGTCCAATTACTATAGGAACAATCACTAGAGCTTGAGCTAAGGGTTTACAAAATCTAACTATGAGGATCCTCCATGAACAACTAAACCCTGAGGATGTTGATTTAGTATCTACTTTTGTATTATACAATTGTTGTGTATTCCAGTAGGAACATTTATCGGTTTCACAGGATGGTGAATAAAACACACTAAGGATCAGGTTGGGGACATTCTTGGACTCACATCCAGCGATCCACAATGTGTTCACTTGAATTGAAGAACCGGCCACTTGAAGACCATTTTTTTGTATTTGTAATTTGTCCTTTTGAAAACCAGCCACTTTAGTGGCATCTTTCTAATTTTTGGTGTGTTTTTATTATAATAGGAGCAAGTATAAATACTTCATAACTAGGTTTTTTAGGAAGCTTTTGACATTTTTGAGAAAATTATACACTTGTTGCTGTGAGGGGTTTCCTTCAATTGCAATAGATCTCTTATCATTTACTTTGTAAAATTATGGCGAGAATAAACTAGAGTGGATTGTGAGTTATATCGATCTAACTCTTGTTGTTTTACAAATTGTGTTTAGTGAGTAATATCTAGGTACAATTTGTTGGTTACTTGCTCTTATCAATTGAATTAGGGTTATATATTTTCAGATTTGATAATTTCAAATCGAGATTGAATTCTAGTTCATTTTCATGTGGTTTCATTGAAGTTTATACACTTGTTTGTTCTTACTACCATTTAGTATTCAAACTTGTGAATTGGACTTCCATTTTGAAGTAATTTGACATGCCATTTTGTTTAGGGAATTGGTTGTTCATGCCTTATGATTGATGTGTTTGCCATTAAATCTTGGTTAAGCACATCATAATTTTTTGTATCAGAGCATAGGCTATGGAGTAGGGTTTACGTGAACTTCAATTGAAATTTAGGGTTCTTGAATTTTACTTCTTGATCCGAATTATTGAAGTAAAATTACAGTAGTTTATTGTTGTTTTTGTTGCATTATATTCGTGATTGTTGAAGTGGAAGTGGAGATCTTGTAGTAGTCCTTTTGTTCTTGAACTTGCCGTGAAGAGAAGGGGAATTAGGAGGTCTATTTTCCTTGTGCTTGTTTTAGAATTGGAGATACATTCCTTGAGACAAAAGAAGATTGAATTACTTGTTTGTGGTTTTGGAAATTGAGGATTGTCAATTGCATTTCTAGATTTGCTTTGCGTGGAGAATAGGGAAATTATTTGAATTCAAATACATTCATTAAGTTTGAAGAAGTTATTGTGTAGTATTGAATGAATGCTATTTAAATTTTGGATTGCTTCTTACCATTTATGGAGAGGCTTCATTAAGAAGTAGTATTTGAATTGTCGTGCCATGATTGTGTTGTGAAGTGAGTGTTTTGTGGATTGTAGAAGTGCTACACCATGAAGTGTAAGTGTAGGTTGTGTTTGAAGGTTGCACTATGGTTGAGGTGTGTGTGTGGCGAAGTGAGTTTATGTTGTGAAGGGTGTTGCAACATTTTATGTTGTTTGTGTTGTGGAGAAGGGTACTGCACATGGAGTGTAAGTGTGTGTATGTGCCAAGATTGAAAGGGGAGTTATAGTGATTAAAATTTGAATTTCAAAAAGCAAGCATTAAAGTGTGGAAGTTATTATGTATTGATGCTTGAACACTTTGCTTAGTTGAATTCATTAACCTACTATTTGGAGAAGTGTTTAATTATTACTTCTACTTGTTGTTACCATAATTGAAGTGTGGGTGAAGTGTGTTGTTAGCTTGTTGAAGTTAGTAAGCAAACATGTCAAGTGATTTGTATTTGTCTACTAATGTACTGTGCCAAGCCTTGACTTCTTTTCAAACCATTGATGATGAGCAGAGTGAAAATTTGTTTCACACTTCTTGTAGGGTGCAAGGTAATTTGTGTGTTATTATTATTGATGGTAGTTGTTGTAATAATGTTGTGGCTACCTCATTAGTATCAAAATTGAAACTTATAACTATCCCACATCTAAAACCCTACAAATTATATTGGCTAAGTGAGCAGGGGAGTCTCCATGTGACCTAGAGAGCTAAGGTACCTTTCAGTATAGGGATAAATATCATGATGAAATTGAATGTGACATTATTCCTATGTGTACATCTCATATATTGCTTGAAAGGCCTTGGTTATATGACAAGAGGGTTTTACATGATGGCTTCAGAAATAACTACGTATTCTAGAAAGAGGGCAAACGTATCATCCTGAACCCAATGTCACCTTCAAAGGTTCAAGAGGATCAACAACAGATCAATAGACCATCAAAGGTTAAAGCGATTCTAATATAGGCCAAAAAATCTAGAAGGAAAAAGGTTTTATTGATGGGACATAGTGAGTTAGAGGAGGCCATAATAGATGAGAGCCTAGTATACTTGTTACAGATGAGGTATGCCCTAAGGATGGAGGGGCGTTAGCATCTACCCCCTGTAGTATCTCAGGTATTGGATGAGTACAGTGACCTTTTTACTAATGAATTGCCAGAGGGTTTACCACCTTTGAGAGGTATAGAGCATGCCATCGACTTCTTGCCTGACTCAATTTTGCCAATTTAACCTGCGTATCGCATGAATTCTAAAGAGGCTAAGGAATTAAAACGTTAGGTGGATGAGTTAGTCAAAGGGGGGTTTTTAAGGAGAGTAAAGGGGGGTTTTTAAGGAGAGTCTTAGTCTTTGTGTTGTTGTAGCCCTTCTTGTCCCTAAGAAGGATGGTACTTAGAGAATGTAGAATGATAGCTGAGCTATCAACAAAATTACCATCAAATACAGGTATCCTATTCCTAGACTTAATGATATGTTAGATGAACTATATGGTGCACAGGTGTTCTCCAAGGTGGATCTTAAAAGCGGATATCATCAAATTCGGATGCACGAAGGAGACAAGTGGAAGATCGCTTTTAAAACATGCCATAGATTATATGAATGGATGGTTATGCCGTTTGGTTTGAGTAATGCTCTTAGCGCATTTATGAGGTTAATGAATCATGTAATGAAGGAGTTTTTAGGTAAATTTGTAGTTGTTTATTTTGATGATATTTTGATATACAACAAAAGCTTAGAAAATCATGTGGAGCATCTTCAGTTAGTATTTTCACTCTTGAGGGTGCAGCAGTTGTTTGCAAATCTCTAGAAGTGTTCTTTCTACAAAACTAAGGTAACATTTTTGGGATTTATTGTATTTGGTTCTAGTGTTAAGGTTGATGAGGAGAAAGTGAGGGCTATTAGAGAATGGCCAACACCAAAATCAATCGCTGAGGTAAGCAGTTTCCATGAACTAACTTCATTCCATAGGCGCTTTGTCCATAATTTCAGTAGCATTGTCAGTCCATTAATTGAATTAACTAAGAAAAATGTTCCTTTCATTTGGGGTGAGTAGGCCCAAAAGAGTTTTGAAGAGGTAAAGGAAAAACTTATTATTGCTCCAATATTAGCTTTACCTGATTTTGATAAAGTTTTTGAGTTAGAATGTGATGCTTTTGGGATTGAAATTGGTATTGTGTTGATGTAGGATAAGAGGCCTATTGCCTACTTTAGTGAAAAGTTGAGTGGTGAAACTTTGAACTACTCTATATATGATAAGGAATTTTATTACTTAGTGAGGGCATTGATGGCATGACAACATTATCTCCTTCCAAGAGAATTCATTATCTATACAGATCATGAGTTATTGAAACATTTCAAGAGTCAGCAAAATCTATCTAAACGCTAAGCCAAGTGGGTGGAGTTTCTGGAGAGTTTTACATATGTGATTAAGTACAAGAAGGGTAACTAGAATATGGTAGCTAGCGCTTTGTCACGCTAGTATGTACTTATCACTTCTCTTCAATTGAAACTGCTTGGTTTTGAATTGTTAAAGGAATAATATATGTATGATGATTATCTAAAAGCAATTATTGAGAAATGCTTTGAGGGAAAGATGTTTGAGGGGTGTTATGTGATTGATGGATTTTTATATAAAGCTGGAAAATTGTGTATACCTTGTGGGTTTGTAAGGGAATTGTTGGTGAGGGAAGCACACGCAGGAGGATTGTCTGGTCATTTTGGTGAGCAGAGAACCTTAGCCATGTTAAAAGAAAATTTTTATTGGTAGGGTATGATAAAGGATGTTCATAGGGTGCTGAAAAGGTGTGGAGTTTACAAAAAAGCAAAAGGAAGAAAGGCGTTCAGGGTGAATATATGCCTTTGCCTATAGCTACTAAACCCTAGACTAATATCAGCATGGGTCTTCCCAAGACTCAAAGGGCGAAAGGATTCTATCATGGTGGTTGTTGATAGATTCAGCAAAATGTCCCATTTTGTGCCTTATCACAAAACAGATGATGCACTTTTTATAGCTAACCTTTTTGTGCAGGAGATTGTTAAATTGCATGGTGTTTCACATAGTGTAGTGTTTGATAGAGACACTAAGTTTCTTAGCTTCTTCTAGAAGACACTATGGAGAAGACTTGGTACTACTTATGTATAGTACCTCTTGCCATCCCCAGATTGATGGCCAAACCAAAGTTGTTAACCGTACTCTTGGCACATTACTAAGAGTAACGATTGGCAAGAATCTTGTTGATTGGGACTTATGTCTTCCTATTGTCGAGTTCGCTTACAATAGGTCTACTCACAGTTCAACTAGTAAGTCTCCCTTTAAAGTTGTGTGTGGCTATAATCCTATTGTTCCATTACATCTTATAGCAGGATTGGTGATGAGGTGGAAATAATAGTAAACAAATACATGGCTAAATTTGGCAAAAACGGGCCAGTCACGATTTATTAATTTCTGAACCTTATTTCAAAGGAAACGAGCTAACTCGAAGAGGTCAGTACCTTTGGGCAAATTCCATCATTTAGTCTTTCGAATAGACAATTTTACTATTTTTGATAATTTTTAGATTTCTTATAACTTTTTATAGATATTTCTGTTTTAGTTGCCATTTGTGGCATTGTCTTTATAATCTAAGGTATGTCATATCTTTAAGTTTTAGGAATTTCTATTTTTCAGCTATTTTAGGCATTTCTATTTTTGGTAAATTTTTTATATCTATTTTTACCAGTTTGCACTTATTATTATTTTTATGCCCTAGGGCAACGGGGGAGATTATTATTAAAGGAAAAAAACTATTGTGAGTGATTTGCTCTGTTTCTTTTTTCCCAAATATGAGAATTTTATATAATTCTTGAATTTGGATGCCAAATTCCAAAGAATTCGTAGAATCAATAGGTATTTGAAGGTTACATTCCAGGTATTTGTAGAATCAACGGTTTGTGATAATCTCAACATAATTCACATGTTTTACGCTGTGTTAGTTGGTATCGAAGCTAAGTTCGTTCTTAGTAACAATGGCACCCTATAGACAAACTAACCAACGTTGTGCTGTAGTCGATGAGACCTATGATTGTGATGATCTAGAGCGAAGACTTGGGCAGATGATTGACAAAAGGTTAGATGTGGTGTTGGAACGTTGTTTAGATGTGGTTGTAGATCAATTAATGGAGAGAATAGGTGCGTTGATGGGTAATCAAAATCAAAATGTCAACTTTAGGCATGTGAGGAACCCCAACCCAATGCCAGTTGTAGAAGAGGCAGAAGATGACTCCTCTTCTCTTGAGGAAGATGAACAATATGATGTAGTACCACGTAGGCGTGTTAGGCCTCATGTAGAGGAAGACCAAAGGTGTTGGGAACTAGGTATGAGAATGGAGATACCAGAGTTTCATGGAAGCCTCTGACCAGAAGAATTCTTGGATTGGTTGACTACGGTTGAAGAGATTTTAGATTTCAAAGGAGTCCTTGAGGATAAACAGGTGCAATTGGTAGCAACCAAATTACGTGGTAGGGCTATAGCATGGTGGCAGCAATTAAAGTTGACTCGGAATAGGCTGAGAAAATAAAAAATTTCATCATGGGAAAAGATGAAGAAGCATTTGTGAACAACATTTTTACCTTATAATTTCTGGCGCATTATGTACCAGAGGCTACAAAATCTTAAACAGGGTAGCAAGTCAGTAGATGATTACACTTCCGAATTTTACCAATTGATAATTAGGAATGAACTTTAAGAAATGGATTATCAATTGGTTACTAGATACATTGGGGGTTTAAAGATGCAAATTCAAGATACAGTTAATTTATTTGACCCTGTTAGTGTATTAGCAGCACACCAAAGAGCATTGATTGTTGAAAAACAATAGTAGTGATTTGGGAGTAGTGGTGTAATGGGTAGTGGAGGTGGTATTAGCATTAGTGGTGTAAATTGTACTAGAGATAGAATCTCAAGTAGTAACATTACTGGGCGTTTTAGTAGGCATAACAAGAGTAGCCCTAGCACTAGCGAGGTAAAGTGCTTTAAAGCTGGTGAGGCTGGTCACCGATAGTCTGAATATAGGAGAAAGGAAAAGAAAGCACTTTTTGTCAAAAACGAAGAAGTGAAAGATGACGAATTTGTGTTTAAAGTGGTGGGTGATGGTGAACCTATCTTTGATACTAAATACACTAAAGAGGAGCTTGTGACAAGCAATGGTAAGGAAAATTTAGTGGTTAGGAGATCCTGTATGATCCTTAGAGCAATAGAGGAAGAGTAGCGTAGAAACAATATTTTCTAATCCACTTGTACTATTCTGGGCAAAGTTTGTTGGTTTATAATTGACTCAGGGAGCTGTGAAAACATTGTGTCTATAGAAGCTTTGCAAAAGCTAGGCATTAAGCTAGAATAGCATCCTAAACCTTACAAGTTAGCTTAGCTAAAGAAGGGTAGCGAGGTAAGTGTCTCTAAACGAGCGCTAGTTACTTTCCCCATTAGTTTTAAACATAGAGATTCTGTCTGGTGTGATGTTGTGACAAGGATGCTTGTCATTTGTTATTAAGGAAGCCTTGGCAATTTGATAGGGGTGTGGCTCATGATGGTAGAGCTAATACTTACAATTTTGTATGTAAGGGTGTGAAGATTGTGTTGGTTCCTAATAGAAGCACTACGGAGTCCAAAATTGTTAAGTAGGGTAATAGTTCCAACATGTTGTCTTTAGCTAGGTTTGAAGAAGAATTATAGGATTTGAAGTTGTCTTTGCTCTGGTGGGTAAAGAGGTTGAAAGGGAAGTCGAAGTACCTGAGGTGGTAGTTTCGGTGGTAGCCGAGTTCCAAGATGTATTTCCTGATGAGTTACCGAATGGGTTACCACCACTACGTGATATCTAACACCATATTGATCTTGAGCCTAGTGTAGCCCTTCCTAACAGACCACATTATCGAATGAGCCCTACAAAACATGAGGAGTTGAGGAAGTAGGTTGAAGAATTGCTTGTGAAGGGTTTTATTCGAGAGAGTTTGAGTCCATGCGCAATTCTCGCTTTTCTAACTCCTAAGAAGGATGGCACCTAGCGTATGTGTGTGGATAGCTAAGCCATTAATAAGATTACTATCAGGTATTGTTTTCCTATTCCTCGCTTAGATGATTTACTTGACCAGTTGAGTGGAACTATGGTATTCTTAAAGTTAGTCTTGAAGAGTAGATATCACTAGATTCGCATTCGAGTGGGTGATGAGTGGAAGACAACTTTCAAGACAAGAGAGGGTTGTATGAGTGGTTGGTTATGCCATTTGGATTGTCTAATGCACCTAGCACTTTTATGAGAGTGATGAATCAGGTTTTGAGGCCATTCATTAGCAAGTGTGTTGTCATATATTTTGATGACATACTAATTTACAGTATTGATCCAAAGTAGCATCTCCAGCACTTGTAGGATGTTCTTAATGTACTACATAAGGAAAATTTCTATGCTGCCTTGAAAAAGTGTGTATTCATGACCACAGAGGTACTTTTTCTTGGCTACATAATTTTTGCTGATGGTTTGCAGGTTGATAAGTCTAAAGTGGAAGCTATTAGATAATGGCCTAAACCTACTACACTGACTTAAATTCGAAGCTTCCATGGTTTGACATCATTTTATAAATGATTCATTCCCTATTTCAACAGTATTATGGCTCCTATCACTGATTGTATGAAGGGTGGTAAGTTTTTGTGGACTGATGAAGCAAAGATGGATTTTGAGCAAATTAAAGTGCATCTTACAACAACCTCGATTTTCACCAACCTTTTGAGCTACATGCAGATGCCTCTAAAGTGGGGATTGGAGCTGTTTTGAGTTAGAATAGTAGGTCGATAGCTTATTTTAGTAAGAAGCTAACAGGGGCAAAGCTGCGATATAGTACCTATGATGTGGAATTCTATGTAGTGGTGTAAGCTATGAAGCATTGGCATCATTATCTATTTCATAGAGAATTCATATTATATATTGACTATGAAGCTCTGAAGCATTTACACAATCAAGACAAAGTGTCATCTCGACATGTTTCATGGGTAGCTTATCTAGAGCATTTCACTTTTGTTGTGAAACACAAGGGTGGTATCACTAATCGGATTTGTTGATGCACTAAGTAGGTGTAGGAGCCTTTTGAGCCGAATGCAAGTAGAGGTACCTGGTTTGAATTCATTTGCTGAGTTACTTGAATGTGATCCCTATTTTTCTATTATTTTAGAAAAAGTTAGAGTTGGTGACAGAATAGATTACTTGTTGCAAGAAAGGTTTTTGTTTAGGGGTAATTAGTTGTGCATTCTAGATTGTAGTTTAAGGGATCAGATTATTTAGGAGTTACATGGTGAAGGTCATGTGGGACGAGATAGGACTTTGCAACTGGTGCATGCATCTTATTTTTGGCCAACTATTCATAAGGAAGTGGAGAAGTATGTATAGAGATGTAGAGTCTGCCAAGTATCTAAGGGGAAAGCTAAAAATGCAAGATTATATATGTTGCTTCCAATTCCTTCTCAACCTTAGATTGATGTGAGCATGGATTTTGTTTTGGGGTTACCACGAACTTAGCGAGGTAATGACTCCATCTTTGTGGTAGTCAATAGATTTTCTAAAATGGTGCATTTTATTCCTTGTAAGAAGACCACAGACGTTGTCCTTGTTGCACAACTGTACTTTGGGGAAGTATATAGGTTGCATGGGTTGCCTGAAACCATTGTGTCTGATAGAGATATAAGGTTTCTTATCCATTTTTGGCGAAGTTTATGGAAAATGGACAATACTTAGCTAAATTTTAGTAGTGCCTATCACCCACAAATGGATGGGCAAATTGAGGTAGTCAATAGATCCCTAGGAAATCTATTGAGGAGCTTAATGGGGGGAACATGTGAAGAGTTGGGATCAAAAGCTGAGTTAGGTAGAGTTTGCACATAACCATGCAATCAATTGCAGTACAAAGTTTAGTCCATTCTAAGTTGTTTACTCTATTGTTCTTAGGATTCTACTTGATTTGCTACCACTACCTGATAAGACTGGGATTCATGGAAAGGCAGAAGACTTTGTCCATAGCCTGCAAGAAATCTACAAGACTATTTAGAATAATTTACAAAAACTACAGGTAAATATAAGGAAATTGCTGATAAAAAAAGACGACATGTGGAGTTTGATGTGGAAGATTATGTTTGGGCTGTCCTTACTAAGGATAGAAGATAATTTTCTGCTGGGGAGTACAACAAATTATCACCCAGGAAAATTGGGCCAGTAGAGATCATAGAGAAAATCAACTCAAATGTATATAAGTTGAAGCTACCTAGCTACATTCGAACTATCAATGTATTTAATGTGAAGCATTTTATTTCTTACACTGGCGATAGTTTAGACGATGATAATTCGAGGGCGAATTCTGTCCACCTTGGAGAGGATGATGAGGTGGAAATAATAGAAAACAAATTCATGGCTAAATTTTCCGAAAAAACGATGTAGCTCAGCACCAAAATTACTAACTTTTTTGAGTTAGCTCGTTTTCTTCGAAATAAGGTTCAGAAATTAATAAATCACGACTAGCCCATTTTTGCCAAATTGAACCTTATTTTGAAGGAAATGAACTAACTCGAAGAAGTCAGTACCTTTGGTTCTGAGCTACGCCATTTTTGGGCAAATTCCATTATTCAGTCTTTCGAATAGACAATTTTACTATTTTTGGTAATTTTTAAATTTCTTATAACTTTTTACAGATACTTCTATTTTACTTACCATTTATGGCATTGTCTTTGTCATCTAAGGTATGTCGTATCTTTAAGTTTTAGGAATTTCTATTTTTTAGCTATTTTAGGTATTTCTATTTTTGATAAATTTTTTATAACTATTTTTGGTTGTGTGCACTTATTATTATTTGTATACCCTAAGGCAAGAGAAGAGATTATTATTGAAAGAAAAAAACTATTGTGAGTGGTTTGCTCTGTTTCTTTTTCCCCAAATATGCGAAATTTATATAATTCTTGAATTTAGATGCCAAATTTCTAAGAATTCATAGAATCAATAGGTATTTAAAGGTTACATTCCAAGTATTCGCAGAATTAACGGCTTATGGTAATCTCAACATAATTCACATGTTTTACACTACATCAACCGGCAACAAAGGAAGAGATCCTAAGTGGAGTTGAGCGAGCTAAGGAGATTTAGAAACTTCATGAGAAGACAGCTGAACGTCTTCAGAAAAAACAGGAGCAGAAGAAACTTCAGGGAAACTGGAATAGGAAAACCAAAATTTATAATCCAGGTGACCAAATTTAGATTAATCTCAGCAAAGACAGGTTTCCTCATAAGAAGTTATAGAAGCTATCACCCAGATCAGATGGACCTTTTAAAGTTGTCAGACGCATCAACAACAATGCCTATAGAATAGAATTACCAGGGGAGTATGGCATCTCGGTTACCTTTAATGTTGCAAATCTGTCACCATATTTGCTAGGTGACATCCATGAAGACCAATCAAATTTGAGGGCAAATCTTCTTAAGGCCCAATGGGATGATAAGAATCCAATTACTATAGGACCAATCACTAGAGCTTGAGCTAAGGGTTTACAAAATCTAGTTATGAGGATCCTCCACGAACAACTAAGCCTTGAGGATGTTGATTTAGTATTATATAATTGTTATGCATTCCTGCAGGTACATTTATCGGTTTTACAGGATGGCAAATAAAACACGCTAAGGATCAGATTGGGGACATTCTTGGACTCACATCCAATGGTCCACAATGTGTTCATTTGAATTGAAGAACCGGCTATTTGAAGACCATTTTTTTTTTTTGTATTTGTAATTTGCCCTTTGGAAAACCGGCCACTTTAATGGCATCTTTGTAATTTTTGGTGTGTTTTTATCCTAATAGGAGCAAGTATAAATACTTCATAACTAGGGTTTTTAGGGAGCTTTTGACATTTTTGAGAAAATTATACACTTGTTGCCGTGAGGGGTTTCCTTCAATTGCAATAGATCTCTTATTAATTTCTTTGTGAAATTATGGTGAGAATTGCCTATAGTAGATTGTAAGTCATATTGATCTAACTCTTGTTGTTTTACAAATTGTGTTTAGTGAGTAATATCTAGGTACAATTTGCTGGTTACTTTTTCTTATCACGTGAATTAGGGTTATATATTTTCAAATTTGATCATTTTAAATTGAGATTGAATTCTAGTTCATTTGCATGTGGTTCCATTGAAGTTTATACACTTGTTTGTCCTTACTACCATTTAGTATTCAAACTCGTGAATTGGACTTCCATTTTGAAGAAATTTGATACGCCATTTTGTTGAGGGAATTGGTTGTTTACGCCTTGTGATTGATGTGTTTGCCATCCAATTTTGGTTAGGCACATCAACATCATTCTTAGTACTAATTTAAACATAATATAACTCTCCTAATTCTTCTTAATCTATTAGGTTATCTAAGGTCATACTAATTGTCTCGATTGTGTGGAACTTGGTTGAATAAGAAGGTAATTTGATATGCATTGATAATGTTCATCACTTAATACGGCCATATAGGGGGCCATGTTGCCCAACACAGGTTAGTATATGACTATGTTAAGGGTCGTGTATCTTTTGGTGAGATTGGCTTCAACACGGTTGGAACACAACCGTGTTGGGAGGTCATGTTTCTCTTGATTCAATACGGTTGAAACACGATGATGTTAAGAGGCCGTATATCTCTAGAAGAAACTGCCCCTATCCCATTGTCCTATTTACAACATTACTACACTTTATATTTATACATATATTTATTTTTTATTCACATATATAAAAAAATGTGTATTACACATTGGCACAACAAAACTATAGCATCCTACAATATCATGCAATCCCACTAATTCACAATAAAACAATTTGAATGGTTGTATGTAGCTATGTAAGCACCTATAATCACTAGTAACTCTAGGAGTCAATAGTAATGCTACTACAATAAGGATCTAGGTTTCCAACTACAATCTACTTTCACCTCTACTCTATCCTCCTTGTCTTCGCTCACAACACTTGTAGCATTAGGAAACTTATCAATTTCACCCATATCTATAGAAATGTGTTCTTGAGCAACTACTAAAAATTCTTGCTTGTTAACCCTATTATCTAATTCTACCTTGTCCAACTCTCTTTTATGACATTTCATCTGCAACCTAGCAATCTTAACATCATTTAAGCTTATAGGTCTCAATAGCATCCTTTTTATACCTTTCACAAAAGAATAGGTGATAAGAATCTAGTCACTGTACTAATCACTCGAGATCGAGCACCTAGGCTTCAAAATCTCATTTAGAGGATCCTAACTGAGTAGCTGCCAAGGATGAGATCCCCTTTATGCAATCCCATCATCTCTATCATTTCCTAGAATGCACTATGCTAATTCTAATCCAACTCATGACTAAGCTTGGAAACTTTAACCTAATCCCAAGATGCCCTACTAAAAAAGTTACTCCATAGGCTAGTCTTATACCTAATTTGACCTACTCCATTGAATAGCTAACCTATTGCTTGCCGAGTTGACCCCATCGACTAGCTCTATTTTCATCTAACCTATCTTAATTTTATCTTCACTTACCAAAGCGCTTATTAGTTAAGCAATGACACATGTCCCTTTTAACAACTAACAACACCATATTTCTAAAGTATTCTTTTGCTTGTCCTATACTATTTTACTCCCATTTAGCTAAAACTATGATTATGTAATCACTCTTTTAGACTATGTTACCTTTTACTTTTCCTATTTCATTCTTAACCCTAGCAAGTTCACTATAAATAGCCCAATTGTAACTAGCCATAAGATCTAATGAATGAAGAATACACCTTTCCATATTTGTGAGTCTTTACTCTAAAATTTATACTCTTATGACCCTTTAGCGAAGGTTGTGGTGAGTGACCTTAATTTCCTACCTTGTGCACTTATTTCGTGGTGCACAATATCCACATAGATAGTACATGTTTTTACTAAACCCAATATTATTCATTGGTATTTTTCATCTATTTTTGGAAGGGCTTATTAATGATGACCTATGGTTAGACTGGTTCCCTTGAGATTGTCCTCCTAAGCACATCAATAGGAATCATTGTGCTCTTCATGAATTGATCTCCTATCACCTGCTCAGGGATCTTCAAATACTATGTAAGATATAGTAGTATGTATTATATCACACACAATCTCATTATAGTATTTGTTTAAAAATGAAATTGTCTCCTTAACTTGCTTAGTGATATGAACTTAACTCTTTACTATCCTTCTATTGAATAAAAAATGGATGTGGATAAGTCGTAATTGGTAACTTTAACTTGTCTATCATAGCCTTAGTCACAACGTTAGCGTAACTCCTGTGGTCAATTACAATTACACAAACTGCACTATTAATGTAGAATTTGGTGTGAAACAAATCCTCTACCTGCTCATCCTCTATAGAAACAAAAGGGTAAAAGAAAATAAAAAACTCAAGCATGCTTGTTTACAATTTTTCTTCATTTTTACCAAAATAATGAGACCAAAACCAACTAGGGAAATTTTAGATCTTTTAAAGCAAGAGAATGAAGTAAATGAAAGGGTTAAAGGGATGCAAGTGCTAAAGTTGCATAGAATTTGTCAAGCAAAAGATGAAAGAATCAGAAAAACAGCTAAAAAGAATTCTGATAGACTTCTTGGCTTTGTCAACAAAGTAAGACTCCTTGGTATTGGTTATTTTGAATCTTGAATTATTCAAAAATTCCTACTTACATTTCTTGAAAACTTTTGAGTCTACAATTTCATCCTTGTGACAATTTTTTCTTTTTTTTAAGCCACACCTCTAATTCTCTACAGTGATGGAAATTTGCCCCGTAGTCTACTTAAGTAGAATACATAAAGCTCAAAATTATTAAATAAGCTTTTAAACCAGTTTCAGATTTTGAAATCGTCAATTAGATTTTTGAATACATTAGGTCCTATCACTTAAGGGGCCTATAAAAGTTTACAAACATATGGTAAATAGGCCATGTAGCTATAGGTAGTTCCGAAATAAGTCCAATATGATACATGATACAAGTCTGCATAAAAGAAAAGCAAGGATAGTAATAGTTCACATTATTTAAGTCCTCGTCATCATCTTGGAACTCCTTCTTGGAGCTATGCCCCATCAAATCATATAAATGGTCCATCAACAAGTCCTCACCTAAAAAGGAGAAAAGTGAGCCATGAAGACCCAGTATAGTAGTAATGTAAATATAAGCAAATATCAAGTAGGCTTACATTTTAACATAACAAACAATCATTCAATTTATAATTATCTTGATTAATGTAAGGAACCAGTATGGAAGTACTCATAACTCTAAAAAACATGATAGGGGACCTAAAGTTTAATACCATTGTAGTGGTAATTAAGGTTTGATGAGAGTAGTTAGACTCCATATCACAAAACCAAACCTAAGTAGCTTCATTTAATTGTCATCACCGTTATGCAATCCTCACTAATCATAGTCTAGTTATATTGTATTGTTCACTGAGACCTATAATCCTTGGATGACTCCTAATATACATTCTCTCCATTTATAATACTCATTATCCGATGCGATTCCACCTATTAGTTGTCCATTGAGCCATTTCTTGATGGCTTGAGTATCTAACTATCAAAGTTACTAAACTAAGACTGTAGCCATAGTTGAGGCCTTAGGTATCACTCACTGACTCAATACGACTACACACAAGTAACACTCAGTTATTTACCTAATTTTGATTATTAGTTTAGTTAAAGTTTTTATCCTAGCAAGCAGCACGCATGCTGTTACTTACCTAAAAGATTGAAGATTCTTGAGTTGAAGGTCCATTTTTTGCTGAGCAATATTATTTGATCTAATGCATTAAGAGAGAAAATTTAAGTTAGTAAATCGTTTTAATTAACTTGGTCACTAATTTAAGTTGGTCTAACTAGCTAAAACTCATACTAGTTAAGAGCTTAACAAAAGGGGTAATTAGCTTTTTAGCTCAATTTGGCCCATGCAATTTAATGGTTATTAATTGAACTAACTTAAGTTATTATAATTGCCAATTATTATTCAAATTACTCAATTAGGTTTTACTCTACTCATTTCTTAAGATTAAGCTTATTGGGCTTAAGGCTATTATCTATTATTGACTTGGTCCATTACTATGTATTTTCTATGAAGGCTTAATTAAGGTTTCGGGTCTTGAAGAGAAATGGATCCAATTATTTTTGGAATTAAGACCACTAGTCCTAATTAAGTTAATTAGCCTATTAATTGATGTAATTTAGCTAATTGGGGCTTAGGTACATTAATTTTAATTAATGTACCCAATTAGGTTTTCAAGGTCCTAATTCAAGTGTTTCGGTTTAATTTGATTAGTCTAAGTCCAATTAATTTACTTAGATCCAAATGATTAATCTTATGCCCATTTTAGGTCCAACTAGTTATTTAAGCCTAATTAGGTCCAATTAACCTATTCTAACCCATTATGTTATATTATATTTAACATAGACCCATTATGATTTTACTATATCATAATTATTATTTCAAGGCCTAAATTAAGATATCATGACTAAGTTAAGTTCATTTTAAGTCTTTATTTGTTTTTAGACCCTATTAGTAATGAGGACCCTAAAGGGAGAAATGGGCCCAAATCATTTGGACCCATTGGGTTTGTTTGAGTCTAATTAAGCCTAATTAGAATTCATTTACTCACTCAATTCCAAATTTGACCCAATTTGATTAATTTAGCTAATTAAGCCCATTTATACCTATTATGACTTATCTTGTAGACCACTCATGGGAAAGGGTATTGGATTGGTCATGGGCCTATTTGAGTGGGCCAGCTTGGAATTGAGCAAGCCTTAGCTTAAAGTTCTTAAATTATCTAAATATTATGCCAATTAATCTAAATTAATTCTTCTAAAAGTCCACTAACTTAAAGTATCCATAACTTACTCATTTTAACTCTAAATTACTCCTAGTCTCTTCCAGTACCCATTTTATAATAAATATTGTTATTTTAGTCAATTTAGGTCTCCCAAAAATACCAGATCAATCTAGTTACGAATTTTCACTTCAAATGGTCATGACTTGATCATTTCATTTCCAAACTAATCCATATCAAAGCCAATTTGTTCTTACTCTTTTCTACTTCCTAAATCATCATTCAAATCCTCAAGCAAAACAAACACCCAAAAATAGCTAGAACATCTCAAAACGTCTATAACATAAAATCACTTCCAATTTTTTATCAATTCAATTTCATTTTGATTTCCAAGCATCATTTAGCATCCAATCAACACCCAATCATCAACTTTAACAACTCTAATTAACTCAAATTAAAAAAAATCAAACACAAGTCACTCCAGCAATATGGAGTCACTCTTAGGGTTTCCATAATGTCATTTTTCCATTTTCAATTTCATCCTTAACTTACTAAACATTGTCTAATCTTTAAACTATTGAATCAACTTAATTAAAACTTCAATTTCCACACCAAAGTTATGTCAAGCATGTTGGAAATTTTTGGATTTTCACTTCCAAGAACTAGTTTGCACATTATTTCATCAATTTCACCAAATTCAATATATCAATTATTATATACTCAATAGTTATCACCTAAACTACTTCCTAGTCCACAGTTTGGCATGTATATCATCAAATTAGTGTATGTTAACATCCAAATCCTACTTCAAAATAAGAACTCAAATGCAATTCCTTCACATAGGTGGTGGCACGCTTACATATATTTCCATCTTGCAACCTTGTGCATTAAATTCATTTTCAATCATCCAAACATGCATTTGTCATCACATTTGACATGTTAAATCATTAATCATGATCTACAAGCATAAAAAAGCATCTAAAAAGGACATTGAAGGTCACAATAATAAGGTTTCTCTCGGTTCTAATGCTTTCAAACTATCCTAATCAATTTCACACACCATCAAACATCATCAAATGGAAGAATAAGGGATTGCATCTCTGAAAAACATACCAAAGCTTGAAATTTGTCCTTAGCTACGACTTTAAGAGGTCTAAAAGGGTGATTTCTTAACTTCTAAGAGCACTTCTAGTATACAAAACATTATTGAATACCTTAGTACTAATATTAAACCCTAATACATACTATTCAATCAACTTGATTAGAAAGAACTTAGTGGTTCTTTTGTAGAGTCTCCCTAAATGATTGCTTGATCTTTTTTACCTATTCAATCACATCAAACTAACTTAAGTTAGTAAGTTCTTTATGATGGTCATTAAGGTTTAAATTTAGGGTTTAAAAGTAAGAAGATTGTTGAGCTTTAACCTTTAGGAAGTTCTAGAAATGGAATGAGGAGGCTAGGAGCTCTTGTGACAATTTGGGGGTTTTTATGGAGTTGTAAAACCCTAATAGTTTAAAGGGATAGGTGGGAGACCATATGGGTTGATGCCAATCACTATATGCAACCAAATGTCACTCTTTTAGACATGTAGGACACTTTTCTAATCTTCATTTCCATTTCATTTTTGGCTAAGACTATTTCATCTTAAGTTTCCAAATCATTTTACTCATCCCAAAATTTAGTCATCTCTTAATAAAACTGAGTTTAGGGGCATTGTGATCGTTTTGTTAATTTGACCTCTAAACTTCAATGACTCTTTTCTATTTGATTTCAAACAATTCCTTAGTCATTAAATTCACTTAATTAGGGTATTGGAACTATATTTAGGGTCACTAGGCCATTTCAAAGCTAGTCTCGATAAAACTAAGCTTAAGGATAAAAATGTCAATTTGAAAGAATTTAGCCCTAAACTTTGTAATTTCCTTCTTAATTTACTTAAATTTTTTCCTTTTTGATTCATTGGCCTTATTTATTAATTTGGGATTTTTCAAAAAGCAACAAAGTCATTGTTAGTAGGGATGTCCAAAACAATTAAAGTTTCAATTTCAGGAGAACAATGATGTGGATGAAGAACCTATTAAAAGAACTAGATCACTTTATAGCATCTAGTAAAGGTTTAATGTTACTATAATGGAGTTTACTAGATATAAAGAGGCTATAAATGATAAAAAATGGGTAGAAGCAATGAAAGTTAAGCTTAAGATGATTGAAAAGAACCAAACATTGGAGTTAGTAGATAAACCGAAACAAAAGAAAGCTAACAAAGCTAGGTTTGATGTTAAGGGATATGCCCAAATATTTGGTGTAGATTTTGAAAGCCGTAACTAAATACAAACACATAAAATACAGCGGAATTAGGAAAATCACTAACCTCTTGCCATTGCTTAATCCGGAGAGGAACAAAACGTCAAGCCCCGGAACCTTCAAGATCTTCAGAGCACTCAAAAAATTTCTCACAAGATGGTAATGTGTTTTTAATAGAATTTTCGTGCTCTGGGACCTTGAATCCATTAGCTATTTATAGAGAAACTTTCCATCAAAGTTTCCTAAAATCATGCTAATGGGTTAATGGGTTAGTGGGTAATGTGGTTGATTAGGATTAAGTGGTTAGTGGGAACATGGGAGTTGTAGTTGATGAAGTTGTGGTTTGTGGTTCCTAAAAATAGGACCACCATACTTCCACTATTCCAACATTCTCCCACTTGGTCCGTATACTTTATTTTAATACCACAAATCCTTAGACTTTAAGAAAACTCAATACACGAATCATGGCGATATTTTCCCTTTATTACTCGAGTAGTATCTTCCATTTATTACAATGTATCAAGTTTTCAAACCTCTTTCCCAATAGCTTAATGAATAAACCTAACGTTATTTCTAGGTCCAAACTTTATTGATATTTCTCCAAATAAACAAAATGTGCACAACAAATATGAGAAATATCTACTCTATAGAGTTTCACTAACACATAATGGAACCAAGTCCCATATTGACAACATGATCCTTAAATCTTTGTGGTGGCATGCCTTTAGTCAAAGGATCGGCTAACATCAGCTCTGTGTTAATATACTGAATGACCACTTTGTTATCTTTAACACGTTCCCTTATGGCCAAATACTTTATGTCGATATGTTTGCTTCGACTTCCACTCTTATTATTTTTAGCCATAAAGACTGCAGCTGAATTGTCACAATACATCCTCAGCGGCTTAGATATAGAATCCACAAGTCTAAGCCCTTCGATGAAACTCTTCAACCATACACCTTGTGAGGTAGCCTCAAAACACGAAACGAACTCAGCTTCCATAGTAGAAGTAGCAGTTAAAGTCTGCTTGGCACTTCTCCATGAAATGGCTCCACCGGCTAACATGAAAATGTAACCTGATGTTGATTTTCGAGAATCAACGCATCCGGCGAAGTCTGAATCAGAGTAGCCAATTACTTCTAAATCATCTGACCGTTTGTACATAAGCATGTAATCTTTTGTCCCTTGAAGATATCTCAAGACTTTCTTTGCAACTTTCCAGTGGTCAAGTCCCGGATTTGACTGATATCTTCCTAACATTCCAACAGCAAATGCAATGTCAGGTCTAGTACAGACCTGAGCATACATTAAGCTTCCAACAACTGAAGCATAAGGAATGTTCTTCATTTGCTCTTTTTCAAACTCGTTTTTAGGGCATTGGTCCAAATGGAGCTTATCACCCTTCACGATAGGAGCAACGCTGGGTGAACAATTTTTCATCCGAAATCTTTCTAAAATTTTGTTAATATATGTTTCTTGAGATAGACCTAAGATTCCTCTATGTCTATCTCTATGAATCTTAATCCCAATGACATGAGATGCATCACCCATATCCTTCATATCAAAATTTTTAGAAAGAAATTGTTTCACCCCATGTAACATACCCTTATCATTTGATGCAAGTAGGATATCATCCACATATAGGATAAGAAAACAAATTTTACTCCCACTAACCTTTTGGTATATGCATTGATCCATGATATTCTCAACGAAACCAAATGAAGAGATAACATCATGAAATTTTAAATACCATTGACGGGAGGCTTGTTTTAATCCATAAATGGATTTCTTTAGCTTGCAAACCAAGTGATCACCATTACTAGAGGAAAATCCTTCAGGTTGTTTCATATAAACCTCTTCCTCTAGATTACCATTTAGGAAAGCTGTTTTCACATCCATTTGTTGTAACTCAAGATCAAATTGAGCTACTAATGCTAATATTATGCGTAAGGAGTCTTTCCTGGATACAGGACTGAAGGTCTCTGTGTAATCAATTCCTTCACGCTGAGTGAACCCTTTAGCAATAAGTCTAGCCTTATGTCTTTCAATGTTGCCCAATGAGTCTCTTTTAGTTTTAAAGACCCATTTATTACCTATGGCTTTTACACCGTCGGGCAACAGGACAAGATCCCAGACTTCATTACTCTTCATAGAATTCATCTCATCTAACATAACATTATACCATAAATTTGACTCATCACAATTCATAGCTTCCTTGAAAGACTCAGGATCATTTTCAGCTCCAATATTGTACTCAGATTCTTGTAAATACACAATATAATCACTAGGGATTGCTGATCTCCTTTCTCTAGTAGATCTCCTTAAAATTGGGACAACATTTTCTTGTAGATCATGTTGCTCAATCATTTCTTGATTTTGATCTACTATGATTTCCTCAGCAATCTGTGGATTTTCATTGATTGGTTGTTCAACTCCTATTTGAACTCGAGGAGTGTTGTGAACAACAACCAATCTCTCACCTGATGTGGAAGGTAGATCTTGCTCATGAACTATGTCTTGAGATAGATCACTCCCACTTATTGAGTCATTTTCAAGAAATTTTGCATTTCTTGATTCCACAATCCTAGTAGTGTGAGATGGACAATAAAATTTGTATCCTTTGGACTTTTCGGCATATCCAATGAAATACCCACTTATAGTCCGAGGATCCAGTTTCTTTTCTTGTGGGTTGTAAACTCTAACTTCAGACGGGCATCCCCATACACGCATATGACGCAAACTCGGTTTCCAACCTTTGAACAACTCAAATGGTGTTTTAGAAACAGCCTTGGTTGGAACTCTGTTTAATATATACGCAGACGTCTTTAATGCTTCAATCCATAAGGATTTAGGCAGTTTAGAGCTACTAAACATACTTCGCACCATTTCCATTAATGTTCGGTTTCTTCTTTTCGCAACACCATTCTGATCAGGTGAACCTGGCATGGTGTATTGGGCAACTATACCGTTATCTTGAAGAAACTTAGCAAAAGGACCTGATGCTTGCCCATCTTCAGTGTATCTACCATAATACGCACCACCTCTATTGGTTCTCACAATCTTGATTTGCTTACCGCATTGTTTCTCTACTTCAGCTTTGAAAACCTTAAAGGCTTCCAACGCTTCACTTTTATGATGAAGCATGTAGAGATACATGTATCATGAGTAATCGTCTATAAATGTGATAAAGTATTTCTGACCTTGATTATCCATATCTGGACAACAAATATCAGAATGGATAATTTCTAATATGGCCGAACTCCTTTTGGCACCTTTCTTTGACTTGTTAGTCTGCTTTCCCTTTATGCAGTCTATACAAGTACCAAAATCAGTGAAATCTAAATGACTAAGTATACCATCATTCACCAATCTTTTAACTCTCTCTATAGAGATATGACCTAGTCTACGGTGCCATAAGGTAAAAGAATCCTCATTCATAACACATCGTTTAGTACCAGCTTGTACATGCATAACATCATGAGTGGCATTATTATGTAAATTTAATAAATAAAGACCATCCAATGAAGAACCATCACCAATATGATTGGATTTATAAAATAAATCAAAACCATTGTTTGAAAAGTTAAAAGTGAATTCCAAAGGTACAAGTTTTGAAACTGAAATCAAATTCCTAGAAAAACTAGGAACATAGAAGGTCTTTTCAAGAATTAAATTAAAGCCACTCTTAAGTACTAATATGCATGTCCCAATAGCTTCCACATGCGATTCTATCTTGTTTCCAGAATAGATAAATCGCTCAGCTCCTACTGGTTTCCGCAGGTTTTGTAAACCCTGCATGGAATTAGAAATATGGATTGTAGATCCAGAATCAATCCACCATGTGTTACAATTCACATCAACCATGTTAGACTCAAAACAAACATATGAGACTAAGTTACCTTTCTTTTCAAGCCAATTTTTATGCTTGACACAGTCTTTCTTTATGTGTCCCTTCTTTTTACAGAAAAAACACTTGGACTCTTTCTTGATGTCAGCATTGGGTTGGATTTTACCCTTCCCTTTTCCTTTGACTTTGCCGGTTTTCCTTCCTTGAGTAACCATCATTGCATTTTCTCCCATCTCAAGAGTTAATCGGGCCTCCTCTTCTTCACACATGGTCAATAGATCATCTATTGTCCATTTGTCCTTATGTGTGTTGTAAGAGATCTTAAAAGGTCCATACTGTGATGGAAGGGTCGTCAGAATAAAATGCACTAGGAAAGCATCCGACATCTCAATCTCTAGAGCCTTCAAGCGATTTGCTAAATCACGCATTTTGTTGATGTGTTCTCTAACGCCTTTCACAGAAGTCAACTTAGCAGATGTGAACTTCATAATCAGGGTGCTAGCTAGAGACTTCTTAGAAGTCTTAAATTGCCTTTCAAGGGCATCTAGCAACTCTTTGACATTTTTATATTGATCCACTGAGCCACGGACATCCGCAGTGAGTTTGCTCTTAATGAACATGATACTAAGTCGGTTAGACCGTTCCCATTTCTCATGAAGATCAAACTCAGCTTGAGTGCTTTCTTCACTCAGAAGTGGCTCATCCTTAATAGTGGCATAGTCAATGTCCAAACACCCCAAATGAAGAAGTATATTATCTCTCCAAGTCTTAAAGTTTTCACTTGTTAAAATAGGGATTTCTACTTTAGTATCAGTCAAAGGTTGCATAGCTGCAAACACAAACATGCTTAATTCTTAATTTGAGACTATAACATAAATCATAATTTACCAATGCAAATCATGCAATAATGAATCTAGCGACATAAAAATTGCTTGTGGGCTAAATTTTAATTCAATAAGATTCATTCCTTATAATAGACATTATATTTCTTTTACTTCGTAATCACTTTATGAGATCCGTCCTTAATAAGGCTGCTGTGGCTATACCTCAATGCTTTATGGATCATCAAACAAAATAAATGTAAAGTCTAAACATTTCTTATGTGATACCGTATAAATAACTTCGTTCAATAGAGGCTGCTTTGGCTAAACCTCAGTCAAACAAAATTATTTTTATCACTTGAGATCAGATAAATTTCCAGGAAAGACGCATAGGTTAAACAAAAGGTCCCACTTAAAATCCAGCCTCCTTAGACAGAATTCGAACGAATTCCCAGGAAAGACGTGGAGGGGTCACATTTGTCCCACGATAATGTCTCCTTAGACAAAATTAATCTGACTCAATTTAGACTTTTAACTTAATGTTTTATGAAGTTATTTAATGTCTATAATACTAAATGTGATTTCTAATAAATAATCCAATCTAAATAAGGCTGCTGTGGCTACGCCAAAATTTATTAGAATTATTTAATCACAAGACAATTGCTATTGCTAAACATCATGCAATAACTCTAAATGTACTTAAACATGAACAATATATTGCATGCATAATAAATTCGAAACATACATACAATCACATACCAATTTAAGCACCTTGAACAAATACTAAAATTGCAAAATCCTAATGCAATTTCATTAACGATATTTTAAATAATTAACAAGCTAGTGTATATAAACCATAAATTTATATATACACAAATTATTTAAAATAAATACGGAATTTAATAAAAAATAAAATTCCACAAAAGTTTTTCACAAAACTGTAAGTGAAAATGTTAAATAAAATTGACATGTTAAATTTCAAGAAAAAATTATTTAAGAAAAATACTAAATAATTTACTTTATTTCCAATTTAACATGTCATAAATTTTTATTTAAAAAAAAAAAAGAGGATAATACTTGATGTTGGCAAATAAAATCCAACATTATTACTCAATTATTATACTTGAAAATTGAGTAAAATTAAGTACAAAATTAATAAAAAATTAATTTGCACCATAAAACTCTAATTTAAAAAATTAATTTTCTCCAGAAAAATTGATACAAATAAATGTATCATAAATTTGATAAAAATTTATCAAAACCAATTTAAATTAAAATTGAATTGAAAAGGGAGAAAATTAATTTTTTCGAAATCGCAAGGCAAATGTTTAATTACGGCTCTGATACCAAATGAAAGCCGTAACTAAATACAAACACATAAGATGCAGCGGAATTAGGAAAATCACTAACCTCTTGCCATTGCTTAATCCGGAGAGGAACAAAACGTCAAGCCCCGGAACCTTCAAGATCTTCAGAGCACTCAAAAATTTCTCACAAGATGGTAATGTGTTTTTAATAGAATTTTCATGCTCTGGGACCTTGAATCCATTAGCTATTTATAGAGAAACTTTCCATCAAAGTTTCCTAAAATCATGCTAATAGGTTAATGGGTTAGTGGGTAATGTGGTTGATTAGGATTAAGTGGTTAGTGGGAACATGGGAGTTGTAGTTGATGAAGTTGTGGTTTGTGGTTCCTAAAAATAGGATCACCATACTTCCACTATTCCAACAGATTTCTCTAAATCATTTGCTCCAATTGCTAGGTTAAATACTATAAGAATGTTACAAGCTCTTACTACATAGAACGGCTAGGCTATACACCAGATGGATATCAAGTTAGGATTTCTTAATGGATAGATTGAGGAAGCAGTTTTGATGGAGTAACATGAAGGTTTTATTCTTCAAGGTTAAGATGAGAAGGTATATCAACTGATTTTCCATTTTAGTCTTATAAATGGTACTTGTGATGAAAAATTTCCAGCCACAAAATGGAGAAAGAAGAATGAATGGAAGATGCTTTAGATTTTGGACCGGTTTTTTGTCTTTTGTGTTAAAATAGTGTCCGCCATGGAAAACTTGTATTTGATAGTATAAGCAACTGTATGGAAAATCGGAGGGGGAATTTTACGACAGATTCGTAACAAATTATCTATCTCTAATTATTCGAAAATGTTATTTGCAAAGAACTATATAATATAACCTCAAAAAAGTTTATTACATCTATAACAATATAAATAATTGGGTGTTTTCTAATAATCATATAATATAAATTTGTTATTACTAAACGATCATATACATTAATCATTGGTTATAAATTTTAATATAATTTATTATTGGATAATATATGCTCAATATATTATATTGTATTATGTTATATTAATATAAATATATAATACTTTAAATTTAGCATGATTATACATTAATATTTATGATCACAAATATATATATATATATATATATATGATATATCTTTATTATTTAAGTTTTAAAATATAGTTATAGATGAGTGAATAACCTTATTATACTGGGTACTCACTTATACCCTCCTTGACTAAATAGGTTTCAAGTGGGTATTAGAAATTATAGGGTATGTTTTAGGGTATAGATTTTCTAAACCTTGCTCTCATAAGGTAGGGTAGAGGTATGCAGTCTTTTTATTCTATACTCATCTTGAAACTCATAGTCTAAGATACATAGGGTATGGTCACCTCATAATTTGGTGATAAATATTTTAGTTAAAAGAAAAGTGAAAAAAAAAGGAGCCAAAATCTATAAACCTAATGTTGCAACTCTTTCTTTCACTTGTTCTTCCTTATTTTCCTCTCTAACTATATATTGTCCACTCTTTTCCCTCATTTTTTCTCATTTGCTAAGTCATAAGATCATTTAGTGAAGGTAGAAAAAACTATTTTTCTTTTAATATAAGATATTAACTTCATTCATTAATTGGTAAAAAATCCATATCATATTATTATTATTATTATTACCACATCAAAGTTTTGTGCTAACATGGCAAATTAGACCTATTTTTTCATCAATAGCCATATTTTATTGTGAAAAACTGACCAAAATATTTTTTGGGGAAAAAGGAAAAACAAACCGACCCACTTTTAACGAAAGAAAAGTATCCAATCAAACTAATGAAATGACTTCTCTTTCTCCACCATCACCTTATCACAATAACTTTGGAATACAGGAGCAATAAATACAAAAATAGAAAAAAAGTAGGAAATTTTTTTTAGAAAAAGTGTTTCCCAAATGAATCGTGTGGTGTCCTTACTGCGCATTATCAGGAACAGATAGTAATGATAGTAAATAAGACGAGCGTGTTCAATGATGAAGCCCAAGACCAAGTACTTCTTATAGCAAGTCCATCAAGCAACATGGCGAATTATGTAGTTAGTGCTAGTTGAAGGTTGTAATCAGGGTCATGTAGCATTGAACATAGGCAATAAATGATGCATTGACGACAATGGTGCATCGTCTTATATATTACCTAGAATATATAGCATTGAACTTCGTCTACGCTACATCAGGTTTTAGATCGATATATATACGTGTGAGTTATACTGAACATGATATCATTCCACTAGCTAGCGATTTAAAGTTCATAAATAGGGTACCTGGTAGAAGAGGGTTCATCCATCTCAAAGAATAGGTTAGTTTTTCTTTTGCAAAGGGTGGGTCGAGTTCTTTCTTTCTTTCTTTATTTATTTTTTAGCAGAATCGAATTGATTTTTAACAGTAAGATCCAGCAATTAATGAAAAGATGAGTCTAATTTACCACGTCATATCTCTCTCTCTCTTTCTTTTCTTTTTTTTTTTTTTTTGTATTAGCAAGAATATCTCCATATGTAGTCAAGACACTAAAAGGTGGGTTGCATACTAATTTGAGGAGTGAGTTTTGAAAATATAAGGATGCTATGCAACTTTAAAAGTTCACGGGGAATGTTCGTGTAATTTATCTAATTAATTTAAATAAATAATATAATTAAATATATATAAAGTAACTAAATTGATAAAATATTTGGAAATAAAAAAATAAAAATGGAAAAAAAATTAAAAACACCAAGAAAAAGAAGCAAACTTGAGTTTTACGAGAAGAAGAAATAGGCTGAAGGTACAAACTTTAAACGTAAATGCAGATTTGGAAAATGAGACGAGGTTGAGAATATGTAATTACAGGAGGTGGCGCAGCGACTGTTAGCACCTTTAGTGGACTTCGTTTGAACCAAAATAAATAACTTCAAGAGATGGACTTGAATAAGTAACATGGTTATTATAAAATGTGGGTTAATGAGAATCGACTCGTCATTTTAATATAAAAGTTGCATTTCAACTAGAGCTTACGATGCATCAAGGAAATAACCAAGTCGTGATCAAGGCAGTCTTGTTACAAGAATCGATGTAGTGAGGGGAAAGTTGGAAGGAGATTCTTCTCTCGTCATTTTAAGTAATATAATATGGGGCTTTGTTCTCAACCTTGTTTCATTTTCCAAATCTCCATTTAAGTTCAAAGCTGCACCTTCAATTCGTTTCTTCTTCGTGTGAAGTTCAATTATGCTTCTAAGCTCTTAATTTTCTGCTCCTTTCCTTTTCTTTTCTATTTTTCTTTTTTAATTTTCTAATTATTTTTATTTTTTACTATTTTGGTTAATTTATCTATATTCAATTATTTATTTATTTAATTAAATTTATTATATGAATGAATCAAACTTTGCCTAGTGTAAAATGTAAATGAAAAAGTTAATGGCATTGACAAAAGTATTAGTTAATTGTCACATGGACATTGTGTGATGCTACAGTTCGGATGATCTTGAAAAATGCTTGATTTGATGATACGTCCAAAATTGCAATTAGATAGATGTGTGGGAGGAATAACAAATGATCTCAATAGCATTCTAGTGCACATGACAAGTGAACATGAGCATTCTAGCGTGTTGTTTCTTGGATCGATGATTTGATCTTTGAAAGGAAGACTACAAGTGTCATAAAACACTTATTATTTATAATTTTTATATAGCTTTCGATTTAGTTTTAAAATATTTTGATTGGATATTACACTTAATTAGCCTCTATTTTGATTTCAAGACTATATAATGTAACTTTTGATAAAATGAAACAAAGTCGTGTAGTTTGCACACTAATTGAAGCAAAAAAAAAAAAAATCAAAGTTACATAGTTGGAAGGCCTAACATTGTCAACAATGCTAGTGGCCATGCCAAAGTACATAGTTAGTGACATGCCCATGTTAGAGGGTGTGTTAAAGCTATTTTTTGAAGATTTTCGAACACTTTCACGATGAAAGATATTTAGGCATTTGCATGACCATGCCATGACTGTGTTAAGCAATGATTTCAATTTTTAAATCAATTACCGAGCTGAATTTCACTTTCTTAGAGGGGAAATCATCATGAAGATTTGATTTCCTTTTTGCAAAAGCCAAATTTCCTACTTCTTGAAGATGCAATTCCTATCTATTGGAGCATTATTTCCTTATCTATGGAGATTCTATTACACTATAGGAAACTAAAATTTTCCTAGACAGGAGGCATTCAACAAGTATCAAAGAGGTAAAGTCTAAGCTTTGGAAAACTCAATGTTTTAGAGTAGCAATAGTGTAGCTATAGATTTTTAGTGTTATTTTTGCTTTATTGATGTTCTTTTTTTATGAATTATTTTTATATTTTACTTTTAATTTCAATATGACGCTAACTTAATTTTCTTTTGTACTTGGGTATGATGAGTCTTAGAATAAACATGTAATTTTTTTTTGTTTATTATTCAGTGAAGTCATTGATATTTTTGTGATCTAATTATGTGTTCTTTATTTTCAAATTAATATTACTAGTGTATTAGTTTGAAGTCTGATTTCATACATAGTGATCAACAGGTTTTATATTTGAATATATCTAGTATAATTGGAAGGAGTTGTACATAATATTTAAGATAGGACGATTTAAGTCTTTTGGATTATGGTTAAACATAATAGTGTAATTTATAGAATGAAGGCAATGTAATTATAGGGCTTTTACTTAAGAAGAGATTCTAATTAATTAACCTAAACTTAAGAGTTAAAAGAGTCTAGGGAGCTATTAATTCAAATTAAGAATTCCCATGGTCTAAAAATATAATAATGAAATTGAATAATAATTAGTTAATTGCATTAATAGGATAAATCGATATTAGAAGATTACAACTACATGATGATTTTTGTTTGAACCTTTTGAATTTTCAAATAAGGAGAAGGAAGCACCTAATATACATTTTGGAGCTCATTGTTGGCCATCAGATGACAATATATTGATGGACTATTGGGCTTGTCAAATGGGTTTAGCCTAATATATTTAAGGTATTAGGGTCTTTGAAGAAAGTGAAGTGTATCTCTCAAAATCATACCCAATGCAAAAGGTAATATCTCTCTCTCTCACTCTCTCTCAATCGTTCTCTCTTATGTTAAATTAGGGTTTTCAATCACTTTATGATTTCATGTTTGCAAGATGAAGAAGATAACTCCTTAACTACTTTGAGTAAGCTAGGTAGATCTAAGGGCATCAGATTATTCGGGAATTAGGGTTAATTCTTCCCCCTTTCTATTATTCCCTTTTTATAGCTCTTTCTTTGTTTTAATAACTTGCAGTTAATTCCCACTGAGTATTACAAATACTATCTCTAATTTATACATCTATTGTAATGATTTTATAAAATATGCCACTACTTAGTCACATAGTCTAATAGTCATGTTGGCTTCCTTGTAATTCGCCTATCTCTAGTTGTAACATTTTTCCTCTCCTTTGAGAAATGGACCTTGTCCTCAAGGTCAAGCGTAGAGTAGATTTGTCGAATGTAGTTTGAATCCTCCCATGATGTACCTTCTATCAATAAACCCTTCAATTGGACCAAAACTTAGTTGATAAGTTGACCTCGATGCATAATCTAACAAGTACCCACATATATAAAGGCTCTAAAATAGGGTGATTCACATTAGTTGTTGAAAGCAAATTCAAAGAAGGAAGCTATGATCCAAAAAGCTTTCTTCAACATAGAAACATAAAAGACATTATGGATTTTACTCTAAGTAGGTATTTCCACTTCATAAAAATAGGAACTAATCTTTCTCAACACTTTATAAGGCCAATAAAACCTATTCAACAACTTATGAGAGAGTAATGTGCTTCAAGATCCAATTGCAATAGCACAAAGCCAATTGAAGAATCAATTAAACAAAGTCCACAAAATGGCGTGATCCCAATTGCCATGTAAACCTTAATTGCATGAAATAAAATAAGAACTAATTCCTTACCAAATATTATGCACTACTTAGAATTAGGTTTGACCTTGATGTTGTTGATATTACACACAACAAAATGCAAAGTCCTATTCGCCACAACCCTAGAATAAGTTGATAAGACTATCTTATGAAAATAGAGCAAAAGTCCTCCTTTCATGTGAAAAATGGCAACTAATGTAATGTTAAAAAAGTCCCTTATAAACCTTAATAAGCTAGTATTTATACCTTACTCTAAAACAAGGAAAATTACAACAATTCCACAAAGTCAAAACCGATCCTATGAGCCACTTGAGAGCTGATTCTCCAAGTGAAAGAGAAGTGTAGATGACCAGTTCTTCTCAACATAAAATGCAAATGAAATGAAGGTCGGTTCCACTTGTCTTTGTAGGTTCAATTTAGTTCATAATGGACTGTGATCCAATCATAAATTAATTGCCATTGTGCTTGGTTATTTTCTTACAAAACCAACAAAATGTACTTGTTACAATGTAAAGACAATTATTATAAGATAAATAAAGATAAAATGTAGATGTCTAGGCTCATTTGTTCAAATAGGCTTCCCATTGCTAGATCTAGAGGTTTGATTCCCATCATCTCCTTGAGCCTTTGAAAGATTTGTCCTTAAATCTAAAGGATCTTTTTCTGGACTGAAATCCTTTGTTTGCATGTGCTTGTTGCCTTGATGTCTTGAGTAGCCATTAGTTTTGTTGATCTGTTCTTAGAATTTGTGTACCTTGGTATGAGACTTAAGAGTCAAGACAACCCGTGCACCATCTTTCTAAAAAATATAAGTGTTTTTAAACCCATTATGTAACACTTTCCTATCAAAATAACCAAGGCCTACCTAGTAGTATAAGAAAGGTGCACATAGGAAGAACATTACAAACAATTTCATCATTGTATCTATCTCTTATGCTGAATGGTACCTTAGCCCTTCGTGTAACATGCAGATTACCCCGTTCATTCAACCAATGTAATTTATATATGGATGTAGACTAGTGACTAGTTGCAATCTATTTACTAATGCAACAGCTATGGCATTAGTGCAACTACCACCATCAATGAAAAGAACACACAAGTTACCTAGAACGTGACAAGGTATATGGAATAGGTTCTCCCTCTATATGTCCCTAACGTCTAGAGATAGAGTCATGACCCTGCATAACACATTAATAGACAAATATTTATCATTTCTTTTGTCTTCATGTGTCTTAACATCAAGATCATCATAGTACTCCTATAGTACTATTGACAAGTCTGTAGGCTCAATCGCTTCTTCTTGACCATCTTCACTATTTCCTTCCATGACAATCATGACTCTTTTGTTGGGACACTGAGTAGCCATGTGTCTAAAACCCATGCATTTGAAACACTTTATTTGACGCATCTTTCCACTAGTTGTCCCTAGCACTGTCTACCTGAAATCAACTCCAACAACCTTTTTTCCTTTTCCTGAAATTTCCCTCTCCCTATCAGTATTAGAGGTATTCTTATCCACAGTCTTATCATGTCCCCCTATTTCTTTTTGTTCTCCCATCTAACCATCTGACCCATGAGGTTTGGTAGAAGATCCATATCGGTTACTCGTTGTTCGAAGAGGGTTGGATCGCCTCTGTCTCTCTACTTTCAAGGCTAGCTGGATAGCCTCATCAAGTGTGTTTGTCACGCCCCACTCTGAGGGCTCCTCGTGATAACTCGCCATGATCGCTTAACTCATCGTTAAGCAACCACAAAGCATCTTATCTTTAACATTATACCTGTTAATCAAAGTAATAATATTACTTGCTCACAAGATAATTAATTACAAAAATTATCACTAGGCTTCAAATGGGTCCCATTACACCACCACAGGTATGCCCAAGATCATATCAGGTCGCTCAATTACAAGAATCCATTCTAATGATGTCTAGCTCAATTTAGGCCTCACATCCTTTCCACAACCATGCCCACCAGTGATGTGACGAGTACTCACCTTGGTTCGTTGGTTCATCAGGAAGTTTAGGTAGTCTCGTCCTACAGGGCAAAATCTGTAGGAAGGTAAGCCAAAGTTTAATGAGGTAAGGTGCAATCTCTCGGTGTTGCAACAAACACAAACAAATTCAAGCAAGTTATCAAATAAGTGTTATGCATGAACAATCACATGAATGCAGCATCTCACGTGGTCTTCCAATAACCAACATGAAGTCTAGGGTTTATGCTCCCCTTGACCTTGGGTTAGGGATTTTGAAGCCACCATTAGAGCTCGGGTCTTACACACAATTTAATTACTCTTATCGCTTTATTATATTTATGTCTTAGCTTTACTGATCTAGGCTCAACTGCCTCAATACACTAAGCATTTACACCCACAAGAGACAAGCCGGACTCGGAACCATCAAGGCGCGACAATCTCCTAATCACTTAGTTTGCACTTGGCGAAACAGTGATCCTCTGATCACTTTTGGCACATCTTGTAGCTATGATGGCCTTGGACAATGCAATGTTCGTATAATGCATGCTAGGTTATTAATTAAATCTCATAATCATTTGAAGTTTTAAGAGTGATCATCTAAGGTCAAGTATATGTGCAATCATCAATCATGTGGATAATCAATTCATAATACATGGAATCATTCCAAGGAGCAAGGCACAACTTACCATAAATTAAAAGACAACATACTTGCGCTTGAAGCAATGGATCGTTAAGTAAGGGAGTACTAATACAACTTTGATCATTGCACTCCTCTTTCCTCGCTCACCCCTATATCTTACATTCATAACTATAACTACATGTCTTACCTTTGGATATGCCTACATATATACCGATAGCATATGGAGGTTGAATTAAGCTCCCATACCTCTTTTGGCCATATACACCTCATATGGATATATGCATGCTATGTTTGTGGTCATGTAAGATCACCTTTCCTACCCTACTCCTACATAACCAACATAACCATAACATACGTCACATGCAACATCTTATCTTTGTATCTCACTTGTGCACAACATATGTATTTACATGTGTAAGGACTTAGATTATTGGAGCCTAGAATTCCTTCCCTACAATTTGTGATGCACGTATAGGCTTGTCTACATTCTTTACACCAATTATCACGACCCGTGCAAAATACATGCCATAGTAATTTCCTTTCCTACTACTTGTAACTTCACGCCTACTCACATTAAGGGAATAGACACCGCATTTACTTACTCCTACATGTTGTCTCATAATCTCATTCATGGATTTTCTCCCTTCTTCCCATTCTGCAACATGTGAACTCACAAGAACTAACACCCATGTGATCCCAACTCCCAACTTTGTTCCACCTAAAGCCTACATCCTCAAGTTAGCCTTCCAATTCGACTTCCATCATACTACTTACGAACATGTACATATATAAAGTTGTCAACCCTCACTAGCAATGAAGGAAAGAAAACGTACTAAATCCATTATACTCTTACGTACACACCCACATTCACCCGTAGCATATGGAATGAAGTTTTTCCTCTAAATTCGGCCAACAACCACGTATAGGATACATGTATATATATATACATACCTAAATGCTACTCGCAACAGGAACATCATGCCACGTCAAGGATACAATAGGGGATAAGGAAGAAGAAAGAAAAAAAGTGTCCAACACTCCGGGTGAGATACATATATACACATACATATATACTAGCAGTAGGGGGGGGGGGGTGGGGGTGGCGGGGTGGAAGCTACTCCAACATCAAGGGTCAACAAAGGACAAGGAAGAAAGAAAATGCCCACCACTCCAGCTAAGATACATATATATATATATAGATATAGACACTTACAGCAGCAAGAACATCACACCTACATCAAGGGACAACCAAGAATAAGAAGGGAAAATGTCTAGCATCCTAGCTTTAGTTACATATATATACATATACGAGGATACTACTCAGTAGAGGAGGATGCTAATGTAGGAACAACCACGGAGCAAGAAGAACAAAAATGTCCTACACGCCTTGGCTAAACCACACATATATACATATATATATATATAAGTTAGGTTTAGTATACTTTGGGACTCCTGCGCATCGTGGAGGAAAAGAAAAAAAAATAAATTTTACTTTGTTCCCAACAAGTCATATAACATGAAGATAGGGACCAGCAGCCACGCTAATATATATATATATATATATATATAGTTACATGACAATACTTTACAATGAGGTACTACAACATAGCACTTATATACATAATACAACATGTCACGAGTCCTACTTACCTCGGTCTCATTTTTTCGAGATTTACTCGAAATAGTCTTTGAGTATCTCCGAATTAAAACCTTTTTCACTTAAAAAAATTGAGAAAAATACATTATTATACTAAATACATAGTCTATATCACTTTATCTAGTGTTCCCTTAGCTATTACAACCAATTTTAAGTAAAATACTAATTTTTATACCTATTTGTTCTTTGTATACAACTTTTAGAAACTAACTCCGTTTCGCGAAAAGTTAGTCTAATTGAGTTGCTCTCACCTCAAGATATACATTGGTGGTCTCGGATCGTCGATCGGAGGTCGCATGTGCGAGATATGATTTTTTTTGTTCACTCTCCCCTCTTTTCTTCCCTCTCATTCTCGTACCATCCTCTTCTTCTTTTCCCTTTTTTTTTTCTTTTCTATTTTGTTCTGGTGTGCGTGCGTGTGGAATGTGGCCGTAGGTCCACGCATGCTACCCCATATATGTATATATGTATTATTATTATTATTATTATTATTATTATTATTATTATTTAATACTTTATTAGATTAGGGTTTTAAAAAAATTCTAGTGTATTTTCACTTGCGCGACGACCTCGATAAAATTTGATATTTTATCATTTTATTATGAAATTTTACGCTTAAGCTAATTTGGTTATTCCAAACATGAATATCCACTCAAAATTCCTATTTAACAATCCTAAATCTATAATTTTAATCTATTCCATCGTTTAACCAAAAATTTCTTATGGTTTGCCTTTAGTGCGATTATTTCTTTTATTATGACTTTATACGGAGTGTGTTTAAGGCTTTTAATACAATCTTTTAATTATTCCACTATTACACACAATTAAAATTTCACGGGTTTTATAGTATTATACCTTTGGAGCTCTATAATATAGGCAATTTCATACTTTAACCCTGACACAAATCATACTAGGGTTTGTTTAGGAGGTTCAACTGACCCACATCTAATCATTAATGTCTCAAACTCCTATACATACTCATCAATTGTTTTGCCTCCCTACCTTAGTGTTTAGAGATGCATAAACAGCTCCTACCTGTAATGCTCAATTATAAACTTTTTTCTTAATAATCGTTTCATTTCTCGCCAAGTATGTATATCAACCTCACCATCTCTTCGTCTACTAATCATAAGATTTTTCCACCATAAGGTGGCATAGCTTGTAAATTCCATAGTTGCAAGACGAACCTAAGTGTGATCATCAATCTCATAGCACTCAAACAGGCCTTCAACCTTATCCTCCCAATCTAAATAATCATCTGCAGAACCCTTGCCATCAAAGGAAGGCATCTACAATTTTACATATTCTAATCCCTGAGGTAGATTGAAATCTCGGTTTGGGTAAGGCTCATTATCAAAATTATCATCTCTTTCCTCTCTAAGAGCATGATAATCTCCCTCCATTCTCCTGCCCCTATTTCCTCCAACAGCTCCTTCCCTGCGAGCATTTTGATGGGTTACCCAAAGTAGGGGTGCCTGAGGGTTTGCCACTAGTGGTTGTGGTTTCATCATCTGATCTACTCGTGTTGCTAATATAGCAACAATAGTGGTAAGATCCTACAACTGTTCCTCTAGTGTTCTTCAACCTACAGCACGATGCCCTTAACCTTCTCTAACTTGACTATTGACCTCATTGCCACTCCTACCATTCACACTATCATTTGACATGATTTTAATTTTTTTTTTATCACTCAACACCAATTCACGACATACTCACAACAGAACAACACACACCTCACACCACACCTACATGGTTCAATCACTACCACACAATTACACACTTCCACGGTGTTACACACAACTCCTACAGTCTACTTATATAACAACACACCACGGTAACATAACCCACACTTTAATACACAACCATGCTACATACAACTCCTACGATCCACATACACAACAACACACCACGGCAACACAACCTACACTTTAATACACAACCACGCTACACACACAACTCCCTCTAAAGATCACGGTAACAAAAGGCAAATGGAAGCAAATATGGACACTACTCCACACGGCAAGCAAATGATTCCAACTTAGTCAAAGTGTATTTAAAATGATCAATACACATTAACTACACAAGTAATGATTGAGTTTTGAATTCAAAATATTTCCTAATTCTCCACGACAAGATGAAAAAATATGAAAAATGTACACTTCTTCTTCCAAATTCAAAAGGAAACATACGACACCAATCCACAACAACTTCAAATTATTGAATTCCAATTATGGAATTCAAATTCAAATAACTTCCCCTTCTTCCACACATAAGGAGCTCATGGCAAGATGATGATCACAAAGGACTAATTCTGAAATTCCACTTCCAATTCCATAACAACAAAGTATGTCACAACATAATAACACACAATTACTTCAATTCTAATTCAAATAACTTCAATGATGAAATGGAAGAACAAGAACCCTAAATCTCTAAATTGAAAATCATGAATTCCCTTCTCAAAACCATGCTCTAATACCAAATTATGATGTGCTTAAGTCCAATTGCAATAACACAAAGCCAATTGAAGAAACAATTAAACAAAGTCCACAAAATGGCGTGATCCCAATTGCTATGTGAACCCTAATTGCAAGCAATAATAACAAAATAAGAACTAATTCCTTACTAGATATTATGTGCTAGTTGGAATTAGGTTTGACCTTGATGTTGTTGATATTACACACAACAAAATGCAAAGTCCCACTCGCCACAACCCTAGAATTAGTTGATAAGAGTGTCTTATGAAAATAGAGCAAAAGTCCTCCTTTCACGTGAAAAATGGCAACCAATGTAATGTTCAAAAAGTCTGTTACAAACCCTAATAAGCTAGTATTTATACCTTACTCTAAAATAAGGAAAATTACAACAATGCCACAAAGTCAAAACCGGTCTTATGAGCTACTTGAGAATCGATTCTCCAAGTGAAAGAGAAGTGCAGATGACCATTTCTTCTCAAGATAAAATGCAAATGAAATGAAGGTCAGTTTCACTTGTCTTTGTAGGTTCAATTTGGTTCATAGTAGACCGTAATCCTATGATGTCCTAAAATTTTGAAAAGACTATATGAAAATTTAAAGAAAATAAGTGAAATGAAAAATACTTTTAGGTTGAGATAGCGAGAATGATAACAATGCTATATTAAAAACATTGAAAAATTACGATGAAAATCTAAACATCACGATGCATGAATATTATTTTAATAATTTGCGATAATAATAGGTTTCAAAAATAGAATAATTGGAAAGAACAACCATTATAAAGAAAAAGGATAACGAACGTAGCAATTTGAATTTTATGAAACATATTACGAAATAAATTCAAGAAGCAAAGTAATTAGAAAATATCTGTATATGAGCATATAAACAGAGTAATAAAAATAATTGTAAGTTCTAACTTCAGTTCGTATAATTTAAATTAAAAGAATAAATTCTCCTAAACGTAAACTCAAACGATATTGGGTTAAATAAGGAAATTAATTGAAACTATAGATTTAGGAAATTCAAATGAAAATTTCGAGTGAATATTGATGCCTGGAATAGTCAAATTAACTTAGACATAAACTTTCATAATAAATTGCTAAAAATATAAAATTTAAAGATATTAGTGTACGCATGCGTAATATTAAAAATCGAAATAATTATAATATAAAATATAATATAATATATATCTATAACTGTAAAAAAAAAAAAATTCAAATCTGCTACAACTTGCCATCTGTCCACTCATGTCAGACGACAGCAGCAGGAGCAAGCATCATCCTTCCCAGCAGATCATCCCCTATCCCTTCTCTCTTCCTTTTCTTTTTCTTATTTTCTTCTTCTTCCTCCTCTTCTTCTTCTGGCCGCATCTCCCTCCTCACCATCACCTCATCAGCCTTGATTCTCCATTCCCCATCTTCTTCCCTCCTTCTACTCTCTTGTCATCTCCCTTGGACCATAATATACTTCCCTCTCTCCACATAACCACGCCCTTTCCAAACTGACTTGTCGCAGCTTCATCCACTTCCACCAACAAAACCTTGGAATGAAGGACCCTCGCTAATGACTTCAACGACAACGATCTCGTCCATGTAGGTGGTCTGATGAACCCCTTATGGATGGTGGTGGTTCTCCAAGGTAAAATCCAAGGACTCTAGCTTTCGAGGAGAGTTTAGCAACATCCTAAGTGGGAGGGGGGGGGGGGGGGGGGGGGGGGGGAGTGGCGCGATTGTTGGTTGCTGTTGGTATTGGGTGGCTAGGACCAGAAAGGAAAGAAAAATAGCCACGGTGGTCTGTAGCTGCATGTGTGTGCAAGGGAGGAAGACAGCAACAACAATAGCAACAATAGCGACCGCAACAATAGTAGTAACAACAGCCCCAACAGCAGCAGCAATGGTGACCCTAATAGCAATAGTAACGACAACTCCAACAGTAGCAGCAACGGCGACCGCAATGACGATAGCAATAGTAACCACGGTAGGAACGGCAACAACAATCTTTAACAATCACAACAACAACGTTCCGGGGGAGAAAAGAAAAAAAGAAATGGGAGAAGGAGCAAGATATATGTGTATGAATAGGTGGTGTATGGTGTGTGTGGAGTATGTGCATATATATGTGTTGGTGGTGTGTACGGAGCATATGTGTATGCATGTACTGGTGGTGTGTGGTGTGTACGGAGTATATGCATATGTATATGCTAGTGGTGTGGTGTGTACAGAGTATGTGTGTATGTATGTGCTAGTGATGTGTGGTATGTGCGAAGTGTGTGTGTATGTGTATGAGTAAAGTGTGCTGGTGTGCGTGGTGTGTGCGGAGTGTGTGTATGTATATGGATAGGAGTGTGTTGGTGTGTATATGTGGTGTTTGCAAAGTGTGTGTATGTGTATGGATAGGAGTGTGTTGGTGTGTGTACATTGTGTATGCAGAATGTGCATGCATATGTATGGGTGGGAATGTGCTAGTGTATGCGCATGGCATGTGTGTACGGTATGTGAGTAAGGTTCGATGAGTAGGAGATATGAAGTAGAAAATGAAAAATGGAAGATGTTTAAGAAGAAGGAAAAACATAGAGAATTAGAAGGGAAGATTTGAAATATACACATGCATAAGTATGGGTTAGAGAAGAGTGAAGAGGAATGAGAAGAAGAAGTGGGAAATTAGAGAAGTCCAAGGGGTTGAAGGGAGCTCGGCAAGGAAACAAGGGGGAAAGTGATGGTAAGGGACTCAAAAGGAAGAAGAGAATAAAGAGAAAGGAAAAGGAAAGTTGAAAGAAGGAGAAAGTGAAAATTGAAGACAGAAGAAGGGTGAGGAAAAGAGGAGAAAAGCTGGAAAATAAAGGCAAGAGAGTATTGATCTTATGTATGTGTGTAGGTAAAACTTATGTGTATGGGTGCGTATGACATTATTACGATGGAGGTGAGCTTGTATATATATAAAGAGTGGCTGGTGTATGTATGGTGATGGAAGCATGAGTGAGGATGAAAACCAGTAGAAAGGACGAGAAACCCTATTAGTGGAGATGTCAACAAAGGAGAGAAGAAAGAAGGTGATACAAAACCTTTAGTGACTACTAATCCTATAGGTTGTCTTACAAGTAGTTTGTTGGAAGATATTAGAGAAAAATTGATAAATGAAAGGTTCAAAGATGCTTCATGTAAAGGAGAGGCGTTTATGTTGGTGTAGATGGTGAAGGGAATGATTAGAGCAATGTCCAAGATGATGGCCTGGGGGATATTTGGAATGAAATGAATTTCATAATGGAATGTTCAAAGGATGTGAGGAAGATCATTCTTGGCCAAATACCTTAATGCAAGACCTTTATTTGTCCTTTCAAAAGGTATCTTGCCTATGTGGAAGAAGGAATTCTAAATTTAACAGGTCAAAGACATTTCATTGCTTGACTTCTACACAAGGAACGCAAACAGTCGATTATAGAAACTTAAGGTGCTAGAAAACTACCAAAGTCAAGTGGAGATGTTGCTTTCCATGGTCTGGTTGAGGAAGCATTGCAGAAGGACACTGATTTTAAGAGGAAAATAAAGGGATTACTCGTTGGAATCACTCGATTCCAGTTAGAACTATGACGACCTTAAACAGGTGAGTGGGATACTTAATGATACGTTACAATGTTGTGTTATGTGTTGATATGCTATGTATGTGAATTCAATTGCTTGGCTGTAGTTGCAATGGGTTGTGATTATTGTTATTAATGTTATGTAGTGGGGTTAAATGAGTTTAGGAAAGAAGTTATGAAGAAATTGGTAGTTAGATAAGTTATAGATGAACACTGTTTTAATGATGTAAAGGATAGAATGGACTACGGGTTTAGATATCAGTATCTTAATGATAGCACTTCACACCATCTTGCCAGTGCTACTACTATAGGCGTAATACCATGATTCAAAATTGTTTTCTTCAAACTAAACCAAAAAATATAAACCTAACTTTTCCCTCTATAGCTATTGAGTAGGTACGCATAATCGGAATAGATTATATGTATATCATTATATACACCTATCAGAATCTACTTCTAAATATGTATATATACTTAGGCAAAATTATTTTCCTATTATATTTATATAATACATTCATGCATATAACTATACAAATCATAAGCGTAATTTTTTATTTTGCAACTTAACAATTATGTTTTCTTCCGCCTCTTAAGTAAGTGAGGGGAGGTGCCTAGGAAATTATCCTTTAGTTAAAGCTACATTTAAAAACCTATATATATATATATATTATACATAGGTATTTGAGGACTTAGGAGGGATATATATGTGGTTACCTAGTTGACCCTTGAATGTGTGTATAATTGAGCATTTGAGAGGTGCGATGACACAAAGGTATCAAGGAATAATAATTGTAAATCAATCCCAAGTGGTTGATTTGATGTTTAAGTCAAATGGCAAAGAGGTGTCAAGTTAACTATAATCTTGTGTATAGCTTGATTTTTTTTATCCATTTGGTCTGGTTTTCCTTGCTTTATCTGTGATGTGAAATGCATGATCTCTTCTTGTTGTGTAAATGTGAATATAAGGCATAGTGGATTTGTTTATGGGACTTCACCGGGTTCCTACTGATTGTTCTTGGAGTGGTAGTTTTAAAATGCTTGGTAGTATACCTTATTGCCTTGAATGGGAATCAGTTCAGACTGTATATCATTTGAACACCCTGAACCAACTAATTAATGAAGTAGACTCGATTAAAATTTGATATGCATTTATACAAGACATTGTATGAGATTAAAGGTCATCACTACTATAGGACGTGCTAGAAGTGATCAAAGGATGGTTGTTCCACCAAGTGCGAACTAAGTGATTAGGGGATTATCGCGCCTTGACTGTTTTAAGTCTATCCTATCTCTTGAGGGTGTAAATGCTCGGTGTAGTAAGGCACATGAACCTAGATCATTAAAGCTAAGACACAGTAATAATAAGTGATAAGAGTAATGAAATTGTGTGTAAGACCTGGGCACTGATGGTTGCTTCGGAATCCCCAACCCAAGGTCAAGGGGAACGTAAACCTTAGACTTCACGGTAGTTACCAAAGGACCGCGTGAGATGCTGCATTCATATGGTTGTTTATGCATAGCATATGATTTGATAACTTGATTTGAAATTGCTTGTGTATGTGTAGCATTGAAAGTATTACCCTCCCATTCACTGAGCCGTAGTGTGCTCACCCCTCCATAGACCTTTTTGCAGGTAGAGATTACGAAAGCTTGAGATGGGATAAGATGTGAAGTGTCGAGAGTTTTTGGAAGACAAAAATGATAAAGTAAGAATTGCAAAGGATAGATTATTTAGATGAATTGTTATCTTAGGACCCTTCTGTAAAAATTGAATTTGTGAAACTTAGAATTTTATTTCATTTTACTGGTAAGTAGGGGATACCGATTCTCTGCGATCATGGTTCACTATGGGATACGAAATCCATTGCTATATTTTATTATGTAACTTTATATACTATGATTAATCGTAAATGTAATTAATTATTTAAAGTCTTACAATCTTTGGCTTGTAAGACGATTATCATATAACGGGTGCACACGTGCTATAATAATTTTTAGTGGAAACTTCTAGGCCCCCCTTTGAGGCGTGATAGATCCAATCATAAACCAATTTCCATTGTACTTGGTCGTGACAAAATGTACTTGCTACAATGTAAAAACAATTATTATAAGATAAATAAAGATAAAATGTAGATATCTAGGTTCATTCATTCAAATAGGCTTCTCACTGCTGGATCCAGAGGTTTGATTCCCATCAGAGAGCTATTGGGAAACTAAAATCTATTGATGTGGTTGTAGACATACAAAAACCACATCACCTAGTCAAAATTCCATGTTAACTCTATGTTTATAAACATGGTCCTTCATACACTATTGAGCTACGACTAGATTAGCTCATAAAACTCTGAGTACTTTAGTCTTATCTTGAAGTTCAAGTTCAATAGCATTTAGTTTAGAACTACCTCATACATAAGATGATATAGTAGGAGGAACATGTTCATAAACTACTTCAAGCGGAGTAATATGAGCTCTTGCATGAAAAGAAGTATTATAGGCATACTCCATCTTAAGCAAAAACTTCACCCGATTGGTAGGTGCTTCATAACATAACTCCAAAGATATTGTTGAATAGTCCTATTAAGCACCTCCGTCTAACCATCAAACTGAGGACGATAAGTTCTAATCATAGTAAGTCAAGTCCCACTATATTTGAACATGTCCCTTTAAAAACGGCTCACAAAAACTAGATCCCTATTAGAAACTACTGTTCTACGAATACCATAAAGCTTTACTACTATGTGTCAAAAAAAGGATGCAACTTTAGAAGCTATAAAATAAGTATCAAGAGCACCTAAGTGGCAATGCTTGGATAATTTGTCAACAACCACCAAGATGACAATATATCCCGAGGACTTTAGTACATGTGTAACAAAGTCTAAGCTTATCTTCCTGAATCCTTTCTAGTATTGGCAATGGTGTAAATAGCCTATTGGAGGTCTAATAATGTATTTAATTTGCTAACATACTTGGCATGTCTACATAAAGTCTTCAATTTGTTTATGGATGCCCTCACCTAACCCCCCCCCTCTAAAAAAAAAAAAGAAAAAAAAAATTAGCAACAATCCACTTGTAGGTTTTCAAAAAACCAAAATGGCCTAAACTAGAGGCAACATGTAACTCCTAAGAAACTTGAGGTGTTTTCAATAATTGAAGCACTAAGAATAAATGATGCTAATAATACAATAACCCATTCTTCTAAGTATGGCACTATGGTATGGAATGATTATGTTCTATATCATCAATGAGCTTTTTGAATATATTCCTATGTTATAGACTATTAAATAGTCAATTCACAACAATTTTACCAAAAAAATTTGCTGTTTGAAGGTTTGAATGACTTGAGTCAGTATTTTCCTAATACTTCTATTATTTGTTCGTATAGTAAAATGGGAACTCGACAAGTATTGCCTTAATTTACAAACTAATTTTACAGTAGCTTGTAGCTTTCAAACATAATTGGAAGCTTTACATGAATGATAAGGCATTTTGATGCTGAAGAAAGTTATTAGATGATTCCCCTGCATCAAAACAGCTTCAATGCTTGATCCTAAAACATTAGTATCTATTACAAATGGCTTAGAAACTTTCAGTGAAGATAAAATATGAGCTGTGACTAAAGAAGATTTAAGCCATTCAAAAGCCTTCTTGGATATATCCAACCTCTCAAAACTATCTTTCTTCAGCATGTTTGTCAATGGTGTTGAAATTGATGTGTAGCCTTTAATAAATCAATGATAATAACCTAAAAGTCCCCAAAAAAGCCCTTAATTGCTTAAGGCTAGTAGGTAATGGCCAATTACTTATTACTTCCACCTTAGAAGGATTAGGTTGCACCCCATTTTGAGAAACAATTTGACCCAAATAATCAATGGAGTCCTTCTTGAAAGAGCATTTAGTAGCTTTCAAAGAGAAAGTACTATTAAGCAACACTTATAGTACCATAGAAGAAGAAGAAGAAAGATTTTGATTCTGACCATGATTATTTCAATATTATCTACTTAAGTAGTCAATGTTTGTAACTGCACATTGACTTCTACAAATGAATGTTTTGAACTTTATTGGTTCTATTGCATTGTAAGAAACATACTCTTAATAACATCTACGTTAGTGTGTTGAGATGTAGAATGAAGCTTTGGTACCATGATCGAAATGAAATCACCAAACTGTTGGGCATGTTGAATAGTCCCAACCCACTATGTCTAATGTATTAGGGTCTTTGAAGAAAGTGAAGAGTATCTCTCATAATCAAACCAAGTGCAAAAGGTAATCTCTCTCTCTCTCTCTCTCTCTCTTAGTCTTTCTCTCTTATGTCGAATTAGGGTTTCTAATCACTTTGCGGTTTCATGTTTACAAGATGAAGAAGATAACTCCCTCACTACTTCAACTAAGTTAGGCAACTCTAAAGGCACTAGATTATATAGGAATCATGGTTGACTCTTCCCTTTTTTGTTATTCCATTTTTATAGTTCTTTCTTTACTTTAACAACATGAGGTTAATACCTACTCAATATTATAGATACGATCTCTAACTTGTACATCTATTGTAATGATTTCATAAATTTTGCCACTACGTAGTCACATAATATGATAGGCTTGTTGATTTCCTTATAATTCACTTGTCTCTAGTTGAAACATGGATGATATAAGCCTTCCATGTATCTATTGGATCAAATTATTTATCAATAGAAGAGATGCATCAATTTTTAACATATATGTAACTCCTCTTTAGGCTTTCACACATATGTAATTCTTTATCAAGCTTCTTATAGCCCAAGCCAATGCACAAGCCTATATTAAGCACACAACCTTACTATGAAGGGAGCCTATATTAAGCACACAACCTTACTATGAAGGGTTAAGAGTGATCAAGTAAGTCTAGTGTTCTGAATGTATTTATCTTTAATTTTCTCTTCTATTATAGTTGATCATCATTTTTATCTTCAACTTCTCGATATCTTATCTCTTTCAATTTGATGAAAAAAATTTCTAAGTGCATTATTTACAAGCGAATTCTTATCTTGTTCTTCATTAGAGTTCAAACTTGGTGCTTGTCTTTCTAATAGTTTGGAAAGCTAATTTATATTAAGATTCAAACTCTAAATCTTTAAGATTTTGACAAAACATGGATAAAGTAACAATATTTTTGCTTAAGCACATTTAAACCACCATTAAGAACTTCAAACTTCAACAATCCAAAATATGTATTTGAGTTTAGATGTGATCTACTAAAATTTCTCAAAATTTGATTTGCATTTAGTTCAAACTTGAAACCACCCACAAAATCAACAAAGAAATAACCAACCAACTTATTGAAGATATCATTCCATTCATCCTATTGCAAGGAAATTAATGCCAACTTCATGAATAGATACATTGCAATAATTAGTCTTTCAATAATTTTTATCAAATTTAGGATTTGGTATGGCACTTAGGCTAATGATAAATTTTGGTCTTAATATAAATTCAACTTCAAATAAACTTTTCTTAAAGCAAGCTAATGTAATTCATGAATGCATTGCTCTCATAGAACTTGTCATTAATTCTGTAAAACTGATCATTGCTTCTATAAAAGTTAGCTTTACTTTTGTAGTTACCTTTACTTCTATAACTATAATCCTACCCCGTGCTATGCATGGTTATTGATTGAAAATATAATTATTGAAAAAATAACAAATTCTAATTAAATGATTATCACAACATACATGTTAACAATGTATATTTATAAGAAGGATAAATATAATATTCGGTATCTCAACTTTACCCATTTCTGCAATTAACTATCTAAAGTTTCAAAGTATCAATTTGCTACCTAAACTTTACTTATTTTTGCAATTAACTACATGAACTTTATTTTTTCTTATAATCAACTGCCTGAATTTTACTCATTTTCATAATTAACTATCCTATTTAGGCACTATAAATGACTTCAAAAGGTTTACAGGTAATGGATTGACACTTTCAAACTTTTGGTAGTTAATTGCAAAAGTGGATAAAGTTCAAGAACCAAATATGACATTGACCTTTATAAGAATATAAAATGAATACTACTATTTAATTATATAAATATATAATAATGTCAAAGTTTTAAATAATCATGTTTTGTTTTTCATGAAATGATGTGTCATATAGAAAGAGTTATAATTTTTCAAAAGATATGAGTGAAATATCATGAATGCCAAGGGTTGTATTATTTTTGTTTATACTAAGGGTGAGTGAGTAAACCTACTATATATGGTATCTGTCGATACCCTACACAATCAAGTAAGGAACTAGGCTTAGGTCTTCTTACCCTGTACCTACCTTGGAATCTATAATTTAAGGAATACATGGTACAAGTTTCAAGGTATTCTATACGCACCATATAAAAAATTATTAAATAATATTAATGAATGAATAATAAATGATAATATTATCCTTTTCGGCTAAAAAATATTTTAGTAAAAAAAAAAAGAGCAACCTAAACTCATAAATTAATAGTTCTTAATGACTAAAACCTAATATCACCTCTTCCAATTCACATTTTATATTCTTTCCCCAATTTGCTAAGTAGTAAGTTCATATAAACTTGAAATAATGGTAGTAGGAAAAATTACTTTTTTTTTTAATTTCACAGATTTTGCTACAAGCTTCATAAGTTTCACATATGAAAGACTTATAAAATCACACATAAATTACTTTTTTAATATAATGGAAACTTGAAATTTAGAGGGAAAAGGGCAAGATCTATAGGTTTCAAAGATGTTACAAAGTAGGTTTCAATTCCAAAATTGAAAACATATACCTTATAGAGTAGGGTACAAGTAGAGTTTTATACCCTACTCATCCTATATCTGCTCACCCCTAGGTTATGCAGAAACTACAATTGTTTTAGAAGTCATATCACTTACAATAAAAATTTATATAAAGTCACATTTACTCTAAAAGTTATGTCACTTCCATTAAAATAATGTGCCTCATGGATAAAAACTTCTGAAACATCTATTATAATGTGTAATTTCAAAAGCTTTTGCCAATTATACATCTTCATTTAGCACCTATACCATCTCATTACTACTCAAGATATATGTCTTTTAATAGAAAATGCCAAGAGTTGCATCCTTAATATGTAATATAAAGTCACATGTTTCTAGATATTTTTGAAAAGTTGTAGCTCATCTAAATGGCATAACATTTCATCATATTAAAATATAGAAAGATTACCAATGGTTATATAGAAACAATAGTTTAAATTAAATAAAAGTAATTATATATATTTAAAATAATTTATGAATATACATTAGTACTATATTACTTATAATGATATTTTAAATAAATCTATTATTTCTCATAAATATATACATATTAATTAAAATCCACGCATGGGTGAGCCTTTGACAAGTTATATATGTAAGAAGATTACATGAGGTTTTTCATAAATGATGCATTATGTAAAAAGGAGTTATAATCTTTAAAAATATAGGAGCAAAACATTATGATTGCAAAAAGTTATATTGTTTTTGTATTTATGCAAAAATCACAATTACTCTAAAAACCGTGTCACTTGCGTTAAAAGTTTATGCAAAGATTGAAATTATTCTAAAAGTTATATAACATCCATTAACATGTCTCTTAGGATAAAAGCTTTTAAAATTATATATATATATAAAAGATTGTTCGTAAAAATGATTTGAATACATTCAATCTAAACTGTACACTCAATAAAATTGATAAGTAAGATCAAAATATCAAGGTTATACCACATTGGACATTGGATATAAATAATTTTCATTTAGTGATTGGAGAATCCAGACAATTCCTTGTATATATCCGTTTAATAATCATCGTCTGGACGTTGTGCTTTCCTTCGTCTATATTTTAGGATTATATATACCAAACTTAAACGCATCAGCTCTAAATATGATTTGTTCTCTTCCAACTGGGATTAGTAAATTATGTTTACGATATAAAAAGAAAAATAAAGGGAAAGATGCAAAAAATGTCTCCCTAAACTTTGATTTAGGTGTAGATACACCATTTGACCTTGGTGTAAAACACTTTTTAAACTTACGGAAATGTGTTTTAATACCTTTTAAACTTCAATTGTATTTTTTCTTTCTTCTTTTTTTTTTTTTTTTACCTTAGTGTATCCTTTTTGAAAAAAAAAAGAGAGAAGCAAATGTCATTTATATTATCAAGTTATTAAAGTTTAGATTGATGATTTTGTAACATTTAAAAGTTTAAAGGATATACTTACACTTATATTAAAGTTTATAGGGTTATTTGCAAATTTCCCAAAAATAAACAATTTTTATTCTATCAATCTATTTGTTTTAGGGGCTTGCATTTAGTACAGTTAACTTACATAAATTGATTAAACATAAATAAAAGAATTTTTTTTTTCCGATGATTATAATAGAGTATTTTAAACCTAATTCTTATCATTAAGGTAGCGTTTGGTTGGCATTGAAATTCGGCACTGGACTGGACAAAATTTTTTGTCCCTCGTTTGGTTGCCACACATGAAGGAAGTACTGGACTAAACACCAATTACGTATTGGACAAAATCAGAAATTTTAGTACCACATGTAATTCGATACTAAAAATTAGGTACTGGACTAAATGTAATTTTTCTGAAATTCCGGATTTGCCCTTCATACTTACCTTAAAAGAAAATAAAAATAGTAAGTATAATAATAAATGATAAAAATGTAAAAATTCATAAAAAAATAATAAAAATATTAGAAAAATAAAAATAAAGATTTAGATTTTGAAATAGGATAGATAAAAATCTAGGAAAAAATTTTTCAATAAAAAATTAATAAAATTATAAAAATTTAATAAAAATTATGAAAATTAATAAAAGTTAATAAAAATAATAAAAATTATAAAAATCATAATAAATTAAGTAAAAAATCAATAAAAATTTATAATAGTATAAATGAGTTGAAAAATAAAAAAAATGAATTTTTATCACTTAGAAAAAACATTTTCTTAAATAAATCCAAAATTGGTGTTTTTCCTTAAAATTATCATTTAAAAAAAAAATCAAATTATCAAGCCTAGGTTTAGATTTTTTAGAAAAATCCTAAAATGGTAAAAACATAAATTAAAAGAAATTTCATAATTAAAATTCACAAACATACTAAAGTTTTTCAAGAAAAGCGAACTATAGTTTATTTGATCCTGAATAGCAGGTACGTAAGCACCCATTTGGGGCAACCCTAAAAAGGAATAAAAAATATTTTCCTAGCATAATTCACTTAAAAACACAATAAAAGACGACAAAAATAAAATAAAAAATATTTTGAGATAAAGTAAATTTTAGGAGATTAGGTGATAACCTTAGGGTTTTAATAGGTTAGCCTCTAAACTTAGAAACTCCGGTTTTCCCCTTTCCTTTTTTCAGAAAAAAACGGGAAGAGGAAATCACGACGACTAATGGTCCAAATTAGGACTAATCCGCTCCATTAGTTTTAATTCAATCTTTCCCAACAACAGTTAGGTGGCGACTACAAAAATAAAACGAAATTCTTTTTCCTATAATATTTAATATAATATATTAAACTTTCAAGTCATTTTTTTTATAATAATATCAAATATATATAAATAACTATGATATAAATAAAAGGGAAAAATTGTCAATTTTACTCTGTCCAATTCAGTACTTTGTAATTTCAAACACTACACAACACAAAAGCCTTCTCTAGTAATTAAAAAGGGCAAAACTGTCAAATTTACTATGTCCAGTCCAGTACTTTGCAATCCAAACACTAGACAGCACAAAAATCCTTGTCCAGTACTGAACAAACCAAACGTGGTACAAAAATATTTTTTGTCCAGTCCTTCTTTTTTAGTACTGTCCAGTACTCTTGTTCTGTCCAGTACCAGTAACCAAACGGTACCTAAGAGATAAACATCTATATCATCAAATTATAAGAATTTTAACAAATAAAAATACTTTTTTAAGTCATGCAAAATCTATACCATCGAATATCTTATGTTTTCCTTATTAAAATTTACTTAATAGTAACATCATTTGGATCTAAGCTTATTCACGTGTCCCACAACTGGACGGCAGCTCCCTCGGTCGTTGAAGTAGCTAATGGGGGCAAAATAGCAATCAAATGGGCGTTCTGCGACGGAAAGGATACTCTCGGAACTAATATGACTCATTGAATTGACATTGAAAATGTGGGACGGAAAAGCAACAGTTCATATTTGTGGCTCATGTAGATACTGCCGCATAACCAACATAACCGACCAAAATGACGCGAATAAAACGTGTCATTCTCTCTCTCTCTTACATCTTTGACTGAATCATTCATTAGTTTAAGAATTTGAAGAATGTCAAACAACGAACGATGACAAAAAGAAAACTAAATGTGATTGGTTTGACAATAAAATACGAGTGTATTAGCGCATCAAGAAAGTACAACGTTGGCTGGTCCTTCAAGGATGTACTAGACATTTAGTAGCCATTTCCTGCCAAATGGGGACATCAAGGGTTACTTCTCATACTTCGTCTATTAAGTGGTTTATAATATATGTGGCAACAAAGTTGAATTAATTCGAAAAAGAGGTTTATGTCAACTTTTTCGACTACAGGAATGTAGTATTATTATTGTTCACGACTTGGTCAATATGAAAAATTTTAGCAGAGTCCAGAATCGGTTCTCCATGCTTTTTAGTGATTCTAATTATACACGGAGAGTTATTAGAATATATGGATTCACTGCTCTTTCAACTATGAGATCAACTAGGATCGATACCTCTCCTTTTGTAGTATACGAAAGCTGCTGGGGGAAGAAGAAAAGTGTTCAAGGTTTAAATGATTTATCTTTGTGATTTTTCAGAAATCAATTAAGTTGGGAATATCCCAAGACCATAATTGCATTTGCTATAATTTTACAAATTTAGTTAGATAAGTTAGTAAATAGTTATACTTAGTAGAATTAGTTAGAAAATTAGCTGCTATAGAAAATCTTATAAATAGCATTTTTAAGTAGCCAAATGTATTCATCCAATTTATAAATGAAAATTCATGAAGGTTCTTTTCAAGAATGATCTCTACAAATTTGCCTCTAACTGAAGCTAAAGTTAGTGTCATTTCTTTCAATTATTCTTATGATTGAGTTATGCAAAATCTGAACAACGGAGCTCTCATTAAGAGAATAGGCAAAAATCGAATGATTGTGTGAACATGTGCTAGAAATGTTGGAGGAATTAAAAGAATATTTGAAGGATATATGAAAAGACATGAAAGAAGTAAAGGATGACTTACATCAACTTGAGAAAAGTCGTAACTGCATACGAGAAACCGATAGGAATTAAATCCTACAAGACCTATCATTGGGGAAAGAACCAAAGAATTTCAAATCTTGGCAATGAGAGTCCTTTTTTAATAAATCAACCCTGGAATTATTTATATACTAACCTCTTTTCTATTACTTATGTATTTTGTATTCTAGTAGGCACACTTATCAGGCTTTACAAGGCGATGGACAAACTCACTAAGACTCAGCTTGTGGGTTATCCATGGGCCTACTTAAACCGAAAATGAGTTGGACCGACGAATTCCATTGAAGAGCTGGCTTGTGAAGACTATTTTTGTATTTGTTATTTTTCTTTGAACCATTTATTTTGTAAGCTTTTGGGACATTTTATTTGGTTGTATTTTGAGGATTTAGGACCGGCCACCTTTAGTGGCATAGATGTAATTGTTTAGTCATTTTAAAACTAAATGGAGTAAGTATAAATACTTGCTTAAGTAGGCTTTGTGGAGGAGGTTGAGAGTATACACTTTGCTGCCCATTTTCGTGAGAGTTAGGGTTCATACCCAAATTTTCATAAGACTCTTATCAATTCTTCAAGGAATTGTGATGAGTAGCAACTAAAGGATTTGTGAGTCATATCATTTCCTAAGTTGGTTCTTTTTCTTGCTAGTGTGTAATATCTAGTTTTGATTAGGATTGTGTTCTTTTGGTTCTTGATTTCACGTCAATTGTAGGGTCAATTCCATCATTATATTGTTTACAATTTAATGGAAATTGTTTCCTAAATTGTCTTGTTGTTTGCAATTATCTAACTGCTAGTGGAATTGTATATTTAGGTGGAGGCTTTGGTATAAGTAGTTCACACCATTTTAGTATTGTTGTTCATTGGAATTCTATTTGTTCTTACATTGAGTACTTAATCCAATTGAGCATATCATACTTGGTTATTTAAGATTGGTCACGCCTATATTTGTGAATTGGGTTATAAAGGGTTAAGTGGTTCACGCCATATGTGTGGAGCATATCAATTGTTTGTATGTATATGCTTTTGTCAAATTAAAGCATATCAGAAACAATTGTTGAATGTATGGAAGAAGAGCAATTGATGAATAAAAATGAAAAAGATGTTACACCAACTATAGAAGCTATGGGTGAAGAAATGTTTCAAGAAATTGTTCAACTTGTTGTAAAAAATGATACTAAAGAAATTAAGGGTATTTTGCAAGATTGTAACGAAGAATTTGTTCAAGCAAATTATGCATTCAATGCTTGGAAAGAAGATAATTTATGTCACTTACAAGAAGAATTTTTTCAAGATACAATTCAAGAATATATTACTAACACTTATGAGACTGTTGTCATGATGGATTTAATTGATCTATACATGCATTTGACAATTGATGTTGGTCTATCTTCTATCCGAGACCCATAGGCAAGTGTACCTATCAATTCTATTATATAGTGGATAACAATATTGAGTATCAATCTCATAGAGACTATTATTACTAGTAATTACCCTTCTATTATCTAATATGCAAAATCAAATGAAATAAGCAATAAGTAAATTTTAAGAAAACAACTATCATTAAAAGCTTGCTTAGATATTAAATCACCCTAGAATTACTAATGCAATTAACTAATTATTATTCAATTCTACTATTGTATTTTTAGACTGTGAGAATTTTTAATTTAAACTAATAGCTATCTTGAGTCTATAAACTCTTAATTCTAAGTTGATTAATCGGCTTGTCTTCTTAAGCAAAAACCCTAGAATCACATTTTTCTTCTTAAGTAAAAACCCTAGAACCGCATTATTTTGCCTTGTGAATTCCACTGTTAGGTTTAACTCTAATATGAAAGATTTACATCATCTTATCTCTAAGTTTGTGTATAATGACTTCTAATTATGCTAGTTCTATTCAAATATAGGATCTCTCATTCTCTATATAAGAAATCAAATATCAAATTAATACATTGTTAATAATAATTTGAAAACAATAAATAAACACATAATTGGATTACAAGAATAACAATAATTTCATTAAATAATAAACTAGAAAATACATGTTCATTATAGGGTTCATATACCCAAGTATAGAAGAAAATCAAGCTATCATCATATTGAACTTAAAAACGAAAATATAAAAATAGTACGTGAAAAAGAACATCAATAAGACGAAAATAAATGTAAAATCTATAACTATGCTATTACAAATCTAAAACTCTATATCTTTGCAATTGGAACTTGGTACCCCTTTCATATTGATCAAACTCTTCTCGTTTAGGAAAGTTATAGTTTCTTAGAATAAAATCGATATCTTCATAGATGAAGAAATATCGCTTCAATAGGTAGGCATGGCTTCTCTAGCAAATAGGAAACTTAACCTCTCATAGATAGAAAGTGAATCTTCATGATGAATAGTTCCTTAGGAAAGTAAAACTGAGCTTGGAAAATTAAATTAGAAAGGAGAATCTCTACTTGCATGGGTATGATACGGTTGTGGTAGCTCCTATGTATCTTTTTGTCTTGAAAATTGTTGAAAATTTGCTTTCAAGATGCCCTTTGACATTGGCATGCACTTGGTTGTGTAGCTTTGTACCGCCTCTTGCATGATTGCTCCATGAAGCTCTTTTCTTACTTTACCTAACACAATTTCAAACATGGCCATGTTGTCCTCTATGCCATGCTCCCCAATCTTATAACTTTGATATTTTTACTCCAAATTTCACATAATTCTTCCATTTTATAAAAAATTACATTTCAAAACTCTAAAATCAAAACAAAGGCCAATTAAGTGTAATATCCATCCAAAATATAGGAGAATTAAACTAAAGAATATTGTAAATGTCACAAATCAATAAGTATTTTATAACACTGATCAAATTCCCCCACACTTAAGCCTTGGCTTGCCCTCAAGCAAAGATAAACATTAAGGACAAATATTTTTTCTTTACCGATTACCTTAGATAATAATTACTGAATTCAAATGTAAAAAAATTTCATTCACAAAAAAAAAAAAAAAATTATTACCCTCAACACTGCAAACACTAAATATTAGAGCTCAAAAGCTAATATATGCAATATTAAAGTTTATCAAGTTGTTTAAACAAAAAATTATAAACCTAAAATTGTACTAAATATTATCTAGTCAAGAAAAAGGTTTTCAAAATTTTGTCCACTTAGTTAAGATGTATACTTTCCCTTTCTATTTCTTTGAGTATCATGATGTTAAACAAAAGCTTACTTCATCTTTCCCTTAAAAATCCTTTCTAATTTATATTAACTAGGAGCTTATTATTATTGTGCTCTTTTTTTTTCTTTTCAAGCAACATGGAATAATTTTATTGATCAGTAAATCCTAAACTAAATAATCTTAGCTTACTAAGGTTTAAGATACCCCTTTGAACCTCCATTAACCCTATTGCTTATTTTAAATTAATTTAGTTTTCTCAAACTTTTCTCTTGACCCATGTAGCATTCTTTAGGTCGATGATCGTGAGCTCTTTACTCAAGTTAATAGGTGTTATCTCCTAAAGAGCACCCTACAGGCTTAATTGCTCAAGTCAACGTGGTCTACTGCTAAATTTTATCTAATTTATTTTATTTGACCTCCCAGCTTTTAATTAATAAGGAAAACCTTCTAAAGACAAATTTTATTAATTCAGTTATTCAAGATCATAATACTCATAAGAACTTATAAGAAACAAGTATATATCAAAATAAGTTTAAAATCTTAAATTCACAATCCTTGATTAGTAATACTATTTCAATTCAAAGTTTCTAAATTTGAAGTCTAAATAACATGTAACTTTGATTTACAAAGATTTCAAAATTTAACTTTAATTAAGTGTTATAAGTTCACTAATGGAAAGGTAAATATACCAAGGCTTTAAAAAAAATTGCAGTGATCAACCAAATTATTAACGCAATTTATTTAATTAGCACTATAAATTATCATATAGTAACTCTTTGGTAAAGACTAGAGGCTTTTCATGTTACTTCTCTTCCCTACACTTAAAATTGTACATTGTCCCCAATGTACAAAGTAAAACACCAAAATATGTTAGGAAGAACAAAATGAGTTAAGAGGAAAAGAAATAAGGAAAATGAATACTTCCCTAGTGTTTGAAAACTTGAAAAGAATCTTGATCAAAAACTTGAATCCAAGTTCCTAGTTTTAAGAAGTAGATTTCCTAGCATAGAAAAAAAAAAAAAGAACACAACAACATAATACTAAATTAAAAAAAAAAAAAGAAAAAAGGAACAGAAATAACTACACTTAGTTGCTGAAATTGATTACATGAATCTTTACATTATTATAGACTAAAACCAAAAATATAGAAAAACAAAAACCACAATTCTACTCTCAAGCCTTAGCCCCATCATCATCCTCATCAAAGTCAGCATAATATACACATCATCATCCTCATCATTGGGTGGTAGAATTTGTATCCTACTAAGCTAATAGGAGCTCAACACACATCTTAATCCTATTAATCTTTTTCTCCATTCTCATGAAATTTCTCATAAATTCCTTTCAATACTTGCCTTGTGTACATTGCACGGTCCTCTATATGCTCATCATTTGATACAGCATATGTGAAATACCAACAATATCACCAGAATAAGCTATAGATGAGTTACTTTGACTTAACGGTGGTAATATATCATATTCTTCTTTTGGTCCTACTACAAGTGTTACATGTGAGGCATCTGTCGACAACATTCGAATGGCCCTCAATGATTTTACTTAAATGGAACTCATTGCACAACCAATCTACATAAGGGTTAAGTTTTCAGATAAACCTATTCATCTAATTTGTCTTGTGATAAACGAGTTGACACAAATAGAACCGACCTATGAATCATGAGATTGATGTCTTAGAAAACTAGTCAAAGTAATCCAAAAATGAATGGAATGCCACTCAATCATACTGTACAAATAGTAAAATCAGTAATGCCAACAACTCTAAAACTATGTAAGATCTTAGATCGTTTTGGTGCATGAAGACTCTCGATACTAATTTGATGCCAATATCTACCCTTTGTAAGTCCTTAAGGCATTTTAGTCAATAAGGTAGCATACTCATCAATAAAGGTAAACCCTTCCTCATATAGCCCTATCATAATGGAAAATCTAGTAACACTCATATGGTAAGTGTTACCATTAAGTCAGAATTAGATCCCAATGTTGTCATTCCAAGTGGTAGACTTTAAGGCTAATCTGAATGTTGCTAGGAACTTATGGGATAGCTCAATAAAGGTAAGCTTCTGAATATTGAAAAGTCAATGACACCCCCCTATGCTAATTAAACCCTCAACTTAGTCCCCCCTATGCAAATTAAACCCTCAACTTAGTTTGCCAAGCTAGCCTACTTTCAAACGTCCTAGCCAATTTAACACGACTATTAGAAGGGTTTATTCTTGATCTAGTTATACCACTTCTTGTACATTGAATTGTGGAATCGTAGCATAGACTGAGTAGCAGTGTGACTTACTTGTTGTAAGCTTATGCCAACCATCTCAACCCATTGCTTCATTTATGTGCATTTGAGGAGCATTCCTTTAACCCATTGCTTCCTTTATATGCATTTGAGCGGCTTTCCTTTATGTCCTTTATAAACAGTAGGGAACAAGCACACTTCCCTTCATGTAGTAATATCAATTAAACTTAGCTTCATTACACATGCATGACTAACTTTTACAACATAAATGTTTTCATCAAAAATCATGTTATACTACGAATGGGTAAAAGATAGCATTATAATAACTTATTATACTGAGAATCACTATAATGTAGCAAATCCAACATGATACACCAGATTTTCCTTCTAAATAATAAGTTACTACTACAAGAGTAATAAAAATCTCCTTTTTCTCAACGTTCATGAGTAAAATCAGTGGGAACAACTAAAATGTCACACTCTAAAAGGAGGCCTAGAAGTTTCCACTAAAATCATCATGGCACGTGTGCACCCATTACATGATAATCATCTTATGCGCCAGAAATCGTAAGACTCTAAGTAAATAACTACATTTACAACTAATCATAGTACATATAATTAGATAATAAAATATAACTATAGATCCCGTATCCTACTGTTAACCATGATTGCAGAGAATTGGTATGCCCTACCAACAAGTAAAATGGAATAAATATGAAGTTTCACAAATTCAATTTTATTTACATACGGGCCCTAACATTTCATCTAAAAATCTATTGTTCACAATTCTTACTTTGTCATTTTAGTCTTCCAAAAATTCTCGACACTTCGCATCTTATCCTATCCCAAGCTTTCATAATTGTTACTTGCAAAAAGGGTCTGTGGTGAGGTGAGCACACTACGGCTTAGTGAATGGGATGGTAATACTTTCAATGTTACACACACATAAGCAATTTCAAATCAAGTTATCAAAACATATGCAATGCATGAACAATCACATGAATGCAACATCCCACGTGGTCTTCTGGTAACTGACATGAAATCTAAGGTTTACGCCCCCTTGGCCTTAGGTTAGGGATTCCAAAGCCACCATCAATGCCTAGGTCTTATACACATCTTCATTTCTCTTAGTAGTTATTTATACTATATCTTACCTTTAATGTTTTAGGCTCAAGTGCCTCAATACACCAAGCAATTACACCCTTAAGAGGCAAGCCGGACTCGGAACTGTCAAGGCACGATAATCCCCTAATCACTTAGTTTACACTTAGTGGAACAACAATCCTTTGATCACTTCCGGTGCGTCTTGTAGTTGTGATGGCCTTCAATCTCATGCGATGTCTTGTGAAAATGCATGTCAAGTTTTAATTGAGTCTATTTCTTTAATTAATTGATTCGAGGTAACTAAACAATATATATAATCACAACCAATTCCCATTCAAGGTAATGAAGTAAGCTACCATGCCAAAACAATCAATAGGAATCTAGTAGAGTCCCATAAACAATCCACTACATCTCATTTTCACACTTACCACAACAAGAAAAGATCATGCATTTCACATCATAGAATAAACAAGGAAACTAAACCAAGCGGATGGGAACAATCTAGCTATATATAAGGTTTTAACTGACTTGACACCTCTGTGCCATTTGACTTAGACATCAAATCAATCACTCGAGATTGATTTACGATTATTATTTCTTGACATCTTTGTGTCATCACACTTCTCAAGTGCTTAGTTATACACACATTCAAGGGCCAACAAAGTCACCTCATATAACCCTCCTAAGTCCTCAATACCTATGTATAATATATATAGGTTTATAAATGTAGCTTTGCCTAAAGGACAATTTCACTAGGCACCTCCCCTCACTTACTTAAGAGGGGCAAGAAAACACAATTGACAAGTTGCGCACTCAAAGTTACACTCATGATTTGTATAGTTATGTTCATGAGTGTATTCTATAGATATAATAGGAAAATAAATATGCTTAAGCATATATTCATATTCGGAAGTAAACTCTGATATGTATACATAATGATATTTATGTGATCTAATCCAGCTATGCATACCTACTCGGTAGCTATAGAGGGAAAAGTTAGGTTTATATATTTTGGTTTAGTTTAAAGAAACAATTTCAAATCGTGGGTTAGGCCTGTAGTAATAGTACTGGCAATATGGTGCGAAGTGCTATCGTTAAGGTAATGATATCTAAACCCTCAATCCATCCTATTCTCTACATTCTTTAAACGATATTCATCTATAACCTATCCAACTACTAATTTCTTTATAACTTCTTTCCTAAACTCATTTAACCACACTATATAACTCAAAATTAATAATGATCACATTCAATTGCAACTACAACAAAGCAAATGAATTCACATATATAACATATCAACACATAACATAACATTATAGCATATCATTAAGTTTCCCATTCACCTGTTTAGGGTAGTCATAGTTCTAACCAGAGTCGAGCGATTCCAACGAGTAACCCCTTTACTTTCCTCTTGAAACCAGTGTCCTTCTGCAATGCTTCCTCAACCAAACCATAGAAAACAACATCTCCACTCAATTTTGGTAGTTTCCTAGCACCTGATATGTGTACTCTACTGGCTATGCATTTGATGTCAAGGCGTGAAGTCTCCTCCTTAAGAAACTTTGGGTAAACAAGATTTAAAACATTAAACACTTCTTCAACATGATTTCGATATAGGGTTCCAAAAGGAATGACCTTCCTAGGAATCATTGTTTCCAACACCCTAAGTTGTTGTGAATGACTATTTGCTTTACTTATGTAGAAGTTGAGCAATGGAATGCCTTTGACTTGCCAAATCTAGAATTCCTTCTTCCATATAGGCAAGATACCCTTAGAAAGGACAACTAAAGGTCTTGCATTAGGGTATTTGGCTAAGAATGATCTTCCTCAACGTCTTTGAGCATTCCATTACGAAATTCATTTCATTCCAAATATCCCCCAGGCCATCATCTTAGATGTTGCTCGAATCATTCCCTTCACCATCTACACTAACATAAACGCCTCTCCTTTACATGAAGCATCTTTGAACCTTTCGTTTATCAATTTATCTCTAATATCTTCTAACAAACTACTTGTAGGACAACCCGTAGGATTAGTCGTCACTAATGGTTTTATATCACCTTCTTTCTTCTCTCCTTTGTTTACATCTCCACCTACAAGGATTCCCATCCTTTCTACTGGTTTTCATCCTCACTCACACTTCCATTACCATACATATACCAACCACTCTTTATACACATACATGCCCACCTTGTAATAAAGTTATACGCACCCATACACATAAGTTTACCTACGCTCATACATAAGATCAACACTCTCTTATCTTTATCTTCTAGCTTTTCTCCTCTTTTCCTCACCCTTTTTCATCTTCAATTCTCACTTTCCCTTCTTCTAACTTTTCCTCTTCCTTTCTCCTTATTCTCTTCCTCCTTTGCCTCCACCTCGTTGACCATCATCTAAACTTCCTATTAGCCTCGGCAATAGTAATGGCCCAAGGAATGTTAGCACTAGCACCTTTAGAGGGGAACTTAGCACCTTCATTCTTCTAGATTTAATTAGATGCATCCAAGGAGCTCTTGTAGTTGATAGCTTCTCCTAAAGTCATCATCGTCCTTCTATACATTGTAACAATAGGATACGAAGCCAATCTAATTGCTAATCATGATTCTCTTTAATGGACCTAAAAATTTCTAATCCTTTCTTCACAAAGCCAGTATGACTACATGCAAAAAGAATACAAGTGATTGTCACTTCATTTGCTTCAAGATAGCTCTATTGCCTAATCTACCATACCACACTTTCCATAGCATCCCATCATTCCATAAACGGAAAGAATCTCATAAATGTAACATGATTTGGTTTAACCCCTAAAGACAGTAAATCTTGAAACACCTGTATAGCTTCTCTAACTTGTTGACTCCAAATAAACCCAAAGGTTAAAGCATTTCAAGTAACCAAATTAGGAGCTACCCCTTCTCTTCTCATCTTATTAAATATTTCCATAGCAGCTTGCCCATCTCCATGCTGAGTATACTCTGCAAGCATCGCATTCCAAGTGAACCCATTTGGCTCTAACACTTCCTCTTTCATCCGCTCCTATGGCAAAACCACTTCCTCTATCCTCCCTACATTAATTTAGCACAAATTACTGATGTCCACGAAGTAATATCTCCCTCCAACAAACCAGCAAACACCCTTTTCTTATCCCCTTTCCCTTTTCACTTTTTTTGTTGCTATTACAGTTGTTGTTGTTCATGGTTTCACTACTGCTACTGCTGTTGCTCCTGTGGATGTTGCCATTGCTTCTGCTCTTGTTGTTCTCCTCCCTACTTGTAACCACCCAATACCAACCCCATCCTTCCTTACTCATTGCCTCTTCTTCCTCGCTGTCTAACATATACCTGTATATATATATATATATCTTTCCCTTCCTCCCATTTCCCCTCTTCTTTCCTCATCGGGTATGTTATTGTTGCTGTTGTGGTTACGGTTGTTGTTCAAAGAGTGTCTGGAATGGCCACCAATGAGTAGTAGTTTGTTCTATCATGGATCATAACATGATCTGAACATCAGATAAGCATCGACCATTGTGGCTCCCACCGATTATGTAAACTTCTTCATCTATAAGGTGGCAACACGGTTGTATCATGTGGATAGAGTTGTCCTAGCACTTAGGATGGATGCTTTGGTCATAGGTTAGACCCGATCACCATGTATTGATGTCCATACCCCTCCCAAACTCTTCGGTTCCCAAGCCATTATCGTATAAGCGAAGCCTCAGGGACTAAAGGGGTCGCTTGGAGCAAAGCTGACTTGAGAAGGGCCAATTCCTCTACAATTAGACTTATGTCTAAGACGATTAGGAGCATAGAAGAGGCTAGAATTTGAGTTTCATTAGAGGTAGTAGATGCGACCATGGTGTCTCTTAGCCTCTTTTCCTAACTAAAGCCTTCCTTTTTTGCACTTGCTTCCCTTTAACTCCTTTACGGTGCTACTCCTTTAGGTAACTTGTCAAACTTAACAGTGAAGGATATCATTGTAAGTTTGGACTTAGTTGAATCTGCAGCGGGTTCCTCCATTTCTTTGTATTTGGTTGCATTTGGAAGGTTTTCAAAGCTTCCCCTTTTTCCTTAGACGTCGGACATCACTAAACACCCTCCTTCACAGTCTGCCGAAGCCAAGACATTGCTAGAACTCTCGCTTGGGGCTTTGGATGATTTGCCTCATCGAACAAGGGGAAGTGGGATTGGGAATGAAAGGTTTTAGGATGGTGAGGTTGTATGGGGCGAGAGGGAATCTAATTGGTGAGAAAAAAAAAATGAGACGAAGAAGGTTGAAAGGTAGAGGAATGAAGAAGAAAGGAAGAAAAGTAGAGTTATGTTTGGGCAGTGACATGGGGTGATGCTGCAGCCAGAAGAAGAAGGAAGAGAAAGGAAAGAAGGAAATGGAGAAGCAGGGACAAGGGTAGCATGGAAGAGATGGACGGCATGACCAATAGTAGACGATGGGATAGGAGCCGGTTGATGTGATCTTACTACTGTTACTGCTGACCGGCGTGGGAGGGACGGATGGGCTGGATAGAATTGTAATTTGAAATTTTTGGGACTTCACATAAAAACTATCAAATATCAACAGTAACAGCATTAATCCTTAATTCTAAAGAAAAAACTAAGAAGAAACATATCTAATCTAGGTAAGGAAGCTATAAAAAGTGTGGGAAATATCTTAGGAAGTACTGTGTACATGTGAAGGGCTATGTGTATACGTTAGAACTCAAGTGAATGCAAACAAGGGTGAAACAAACATTAAATTTTAAAGTCACAAAAGGAGAGATGACCCCCTAACATGGTCGTATACTTGGGCATGTCTCCCTTTGATATAACTTAAGCCATGTTTGGTAGGTCAACACAACCATTGACACAGCCATGCTAGTAGGTGTCTTAATATAATTTGTTCTAGACATAGTAACTAATACAAGCATGTTGATTGCTCAAGTATTTCTTTATGAATTTTTTTACTTGCCTAGTAGAGGAATTGATATGAGCATGCCATTACTCATGTATCTTTCTATGCAATTTTTGTCTACTCAACACAACCAAGTATACGACTATGTACTTAAGCATGTCTCTCTTGAAAGTTTATTTCTTCTATTTTTCTTCTTGCATGGTCATGCCTACGTCATGTGATTAGACATCCTTGTTGGCATGGTTAAGTAAACGGCTATGCTATAGGGCATGTCAAATGTATTTCCATAGGCACGATTGTGTATTTTTGTTTGTTCCCTTCTTTTTATTTCTTTTTTCCATTGTTTTAGTTGTTATCTTACCCACATACTTCTTCAAGATAAAGATCAAGTGTAATTATTTTTTTTAGTAACTACATATAAAAAAAAAATCTAACTAAATTAGACTAAACTATAAAGTACTAAACTATACTTAGGTTATCTCCCCAGAAATGCTTTTGTTTAACGTCATTAGCTTGACAGATGTTACCTCATTTTATGGCCTAATGGGGTTAAAAGTAAGCTCTTCTCTATTCTTTTGGTTGAACTGGCCTCCTAGATAAATTTTCAACCGTTAGCCATTTATCTTAAACATACCTCTTTTTGGGTGCAAGATCTCAACTAGCCCATACGGGTATATTTTGGTGATGACGAATGGTATGTACCATCTCGATTTGAGTTTTTTAGGAAATAAGTAAAGACAAGAGCTATATAATAGCACGCAATCGCCTTCCTAGAATTGCTTATCTTGTTTAATTCTTTGATCATCATATAGCTTGGCTTGTTCCTTATAGATTTTGGAGTTCACGTATGCTATAGTCTACCATTCATCCAATTCATTCAATTGGAGTTTTCTCTTTTTACCTATAGATTCAAAGCTAAAATCCAACAATTTAAGTGCCTAATAAGCTTTATGCTTAATTTTGATTGGGAGGTCATAAGCCTTTCTACATACTAGCCTATAGGGTATAGTTTCTAAGGAGGTTTTGTATGAGGTCTAACATGCACAGAGTGCATCATCAAATTTTACTATCCAATCCTTGCGATTGGATGACACTACCTTTTTTAGAATTCTTTTTACTTCCTTAATAGTTACTTCCACTTAGCCACTAGTTTAGGGGTGATAGAGATAGCTATCTTATGGGTAATCCTATACTTTTGAAGTTCTTTTTCAATTTGCTGATAGCAAAAGTTTATACCCCCATCACTTATTATTGCTCTAGGTGTGCTAAAATGTGAAAATAATTTTTTTAAGAGCCTGGTAACTACTCTGGAGTGATTTGTAACTAAGGCTTGAGTCTTAAACCCTTTAGATACATAGTCAACTACCACTAGAATATATTTATTATCAAAAGTACTTGGAAAAGGTCCCATGAAGTTAAACCCCCAAATATTAAATATCTCACAAACTAGTACGGAATTTTGAGGCATCTCATCCTATCAAGATATATTACCTATTCTTCAACAATTGTCACATAATTAAACATACCTATGGGCATCTTTGAACAAAGAAGGCTAGTAAAAACCCACTTTAAGCACCTTTTAGGCAATTCTATTGGCACTATGGTATCCTCCAATTGCTCATGCATGGTAATGTCCTAAAATCTACCATCCTTTGGCATGGGAAACACATCTTCTAATTATTTATTCTACATACACTCAAAGCAAGTATGGTTCCTCCTAAAAGAAATGTTTTGTATCGGAAAAGAATTCTTCTTTTGCTGATAAGAAAGTCCTTTTGGTAGGATTTTGGAAACCAAATAATTCTCTACTTTTGCTTATAAGAAAGTCCTTTTGGTAAGCTTTTGGCAGCTAGATAATTCACTATGTCATCAAATTAAGGGAATTCACATTCCTTTACTTATTGAAGTTAATAGAGTCATTCTTCTAGGCATTCATCATTGATGTCCTTCTCATCTAATTTTTCTAAATTTGGATTTTTCAATAGCAATAAGTGGTCCATTGCTAGATTTTTAGCTCCTTTCTTATCCTTTATTTCTACACCAAATTCTTGTAACAACATAATTCACCTAACCAAACAAAGTTTAGCATCTAATTTCTTCAAAAGATATCATAGAGCAGAGTGATTAGTATAAACATTAACTTTGGAAAAAAGTAAATAAGGTTGAAATTTTTCAAAAATATAGACCACAACTAGCAATTCTTCTTCTATGGTAGTATAATTTTCTTGAGCATCTATCAAAGTCTTGCTAGCATAGCAAATCAGCTAAAAGTGCTTGTCCTTCCAAAAATAGAGAAATCATCCATAAATACCTACATAATGTCCTCTACAAGATCCTCAAAAATAGTCATCATGCACCACTAGGAAGTTGCAGGTACATTCTAAAGGCTAAAAGGCACCCAACGATAAGAGAACATACTATAGGGACATGTGAAAGTGATCTTCTCTTGATCTCCAAGAGAAATAGGAATTTGAAATATCCTGAAAACTCTTCAAGAAAGCAGTAATACATGTGTCCTGCAAGCATTTCTAACTTCTAATCAACAAATAGAAGTGGAAAGTAATCTTTTCTTATTGCATCATTCAATTTCCTATATTCAATGCACACTCTCCACCCGATTACCATTTTCATTAGGATGAGATTGTTTTCCTCGTTAGGTACCACAATCATACCTCCTTTCTTTGGTACAACCTGTACAAGACTAACTAAAGAATTGTTAGATATAGGATAGATCATACATACATTAAGGAGCTTGATGACCTCGGCTTTCACTGCTTTCTTCACATTTGGATTTAGTCTTCTTTGTGGTTGTACTATTGGCTTAAAATTTTCTTCAAATAAAATCTTGTGAGTGTAGAAGGATGGACTAACCCCATAGAAGTTAGAAATCTTCCAAGCTATCACTCCCATATGTTTTGGAAGTACGTTCAATAACATCTCTTTTTGTGTAGCATTCAAATTTGAAGTAATAATTATGAGAAGTTTTGTTTCTTTTTCCAGTAATGCGTACTCTAAATAATTAGGCATTTTTTTTAGCTCAAGACTTGGGGCTTCTACAATAAGTGGTTTCAATCTTGCCTCTTTACCTCAATCAATTTCTTTAAATTCTTTCTATCGCAATAATGGTCCATCATCTTCTTTTTTCTACACTAAGAAATTTTCCAATGAATCACCTTGTAGGATTTCCTACACATGTTCAAACAAAATCAAATCAATTTTATTTAGGAAATAACATATATCATCTTATGCAAGAGAGTGTTTTATGGCCTTAGCAACTTTAAAAAGAAATTCCTCCTCACTAACCACTTATATTAATTTTCTGTCTCCCACATCTATGATTACTCTTACTATGGCTAAAAAGGGCTTTCCTAAGATTAGTGGTACTTCGATATCTTCATCCATATCAAGAATAACAAAATCTACTAGAAAAATAAAAGTATCATTTTTTACCAACATGTCTTCAATGTTGGCTCTAGGAAATTTTACAAACTTATTAGCTAGTTGCAAACTCATCCTAGTTAGTTTAGGCTCTCCTAATCCTAGTTGTTTAAATAACGTATATGGCACCAAATTAATACTAACTCCTAAATCAACTAATCTTTTTTTACAAACAAGTTACCAATCAGTCAAGGTAAAGTAAAACTCCCTCGGTCTTTTAATTTCTATGGTAACTCATTTTGTAAGATGACAGAACATTTTTTGTTAAGGGTAACTATTGAGACTTTCTCTAATTTCCTTTTGTTGGAAAATAGATCCTTCAAGAATTTTGCATACTTAGGCATCTATGATAAAGCCCCAACAAAAAGCAAATATATGTGAAGTTGTTTAAAAAGTTCAAACAACATACTATACTACTCATTTGAGCATTCTTTCTTTAGTTGCATAAGGTAAGGGATTTTTGGAACATATTCCTTTACCTTTAGGGCCTTCTTATCCTCTTTCTCTTGCTTGTCATCCTTTTTCACATCCTCTTTCTTGCTAGATTTTTACTCAAGTTGCAATTTTTTTTTTCGCTCCTCAAAGTAATTGCTTTAACCTATTTTATAGGATTAGTTTCAATATTAATTAGTAACTTACCTTATAGTTTTTCAAAAACCATCTTTTCAATTTGTCCACTTTGATTTTCAAGATTCCAAATTGAAGCTTCTTAGTTCCCTAATGATGCTTCTATAGCTTGGAAGCTTGTTTCAAAGGAATGAACAAACTTTGTCAACAATCTTTCAAGTTTGGTTTCTTTTCCTTTAGGGGATGTGATTGTTGGAATTTGGGTAGAATACTCCTTTGTTAATTCCTGAAAGAAAAATTGGGGTGATTTCTCTATCCTAGATTATTGGTATTTTTGTAGGGATTGTTCTGCTACCTATTTAAGTTTCCTACATAATCAACATGCTCATTAAATTACAAATAGAATTTGATTGACTTGGTTGTTGTGAAATGGATATCCCATCAATTTTCTTGCTTAACGCTTCAACTTGTGTTGCTAAAGCAATAACAACATCCACATCATAAACTCTAACTACACTTTGCCATCTTGCCCTTGTAGTATTCCATTGATAGCTATTCATGACTATATTTTCAATCAAGTTTTAGGCCTCTTAGGTGTTTTGTTATTTAGTGTTCCTCTAACAGCTACATCAATCATCTACCTAGTGATCTAGTCTCATCCTCCATAGAAAGTTTGGATTTGAATCCACAATGGAAGACCATGGTGTGGGCATCTCTTCAACAAATTTTTGTATCTCTTTTATGTATCATAGTGTCTCTGACTCTATTTATAAAAGGATATATCATTTTATAATTCCGTAGTCTTGACTAGTGGAAAATACTTCATCAAAAATTTCTCTACCATCTAGTCCCATGTAGTGATTGAACCTATAGGAAGAGAGTTCAACCTTTTTTTTTACTTTATTTCTTAGAGAGAAAGGGAAAATTCTTAACTTAATGGCATTGTTTGTTGCCTCATTGATTTTTATGGTATCGTAGATCTCTATGAAACTAGCGATATGAGCATTTTAGATCTTCGTCCTACAAACCATCAAATTGAACAAACTATTAGACCATCTATATAATGAAAGGTTTAATTTCAAAATTGTTGGCTACAATTATAGGCCTAATAACACTTGAACTAGCTTTTGTAAGTGATGGTCTCACATATTCAAGCATTGTTTAGTCATCTTGCTCATTGGCCATGTTGGAGATTAATTATCGTTAAATTCTTCAATGAGAACCTAATTTCTTTGATTTGCTCTATGACGTCCCCATGGTATAAACAAAAGGAGAAAATAAAATACTGTAGAAAATAGAAATTAATGGAAAATAAGAAATAAAAGAAATTATGATTAGATTAATAAGATATAGGTGTTCCTCAATAATGATGCCAAAAGCTTGATATTGATCTATCCTCTATCCTAAACCTATAAGTAAGCGTACCTATCAATTCTATAGTATAGTGGATAATATTATTGAGTGTTAATCCCATAGGGACTATGATTACTAGTAATTACCCTTCTCCTAATATCTAATCTGCGAAATTGAATAAGGTAAGCGACAAGTAATTTAAAAAAAAAAAATCCATCATTAAAAGCATATTTGGATATTGAATTCTCTTAGAATTACTAATGCAATTAACTAATTACTGTTCAATTCCACTATTGTATTATTGGATTGTAGGAATTCTTAATTTGAACTAATAGCCCTCTAGAGTCTACTAACTTCTAATTCTAAGTTGATTAATCGAAATCTCTTCTTAATTAAAAGCCCTAGAGTCACATTACTTTAGCTCTATAAATTCAACATCTTTGCAGCCTTATCTAAAGATATAACTCGAGTATCATGTTCTTATAAACATAACTCTAGCAAGTTAGAAAACATTAGATGAAGAGTGAGGTTTAGTTATGAATTCTATGTCCCTCCATCTAGATAGTCTAGGGTTCTAGCATTATGGTGATCCAACAATGTAATTGTGAAAGTTAAGGAGTTTAATAAGAATTACATTAGATCATTGGTGTATCTAGTAGATGGCTCCCTTTTTTCTCACATCTCTTAGATCTATGCAAACCCAAATCTATAACCGCGACAAATTCTATGGTAAGGGTTGGAGTAGTTTAGAGTAAACAATAGAGATCTATTGCTTTGTATTGATGACTTTAATGATATCTTGCTCAATCATGAAAAGGAGGGTAGAAACCCCAATGTACTTGGTTGATGGAACTTTTTAGCTCCATGATCACGCATGCTAACCTGAATGACCTAGGCCTTTTAGGACCTAATTTCACCTGGTCAAATAAAAGGGAGGATGATAGAATTATGATGGAAAGAATCGATAGGACATTGGGATCCAATGAATGGCTTAGTAAATTTCCATACACTATAGTCTCACATAGGGAGATGGTGGGTTCAGATCATGTTGCTCTAGTGTTTGACACTTGTTTCATTGATAAGAGAATGAGGAAATGTTTCAAATTTGAGAATATGTGGTAATACAATAAAATTATGTTAGTATGAAAACCCTCCATGTGGACATCGTTCTCTCTTATGCTATACATTGAAGCGTAGTAAATGAAAATTGACTGAATGGAGCCAAACAAAATTCTGGAACAACAAAATCAAGATTCGTCGAATATAGAAGGGGCTTTTGGAAGCGCAAAAGAGGGGTATTCTTAGAGATAGGGAATGCAAATAGCAATTAATTAATGGGTTGGAGCTATTATAGAAGTGGGATAAGTTGTATTGGCATTAAAGATCCAGAGTAAGTTAGCTAAAGGAAGGTGATAGAAATACCAAATTCTTTCATCAATCTACTTTGATGCGTAAGTTGAGAAATAAATTTTTGAGATTAAAGGATAGTGGTAGAGTTTAGCTTAAAGATAAGGAAGCAATTATGAGCACTTTTGGTAGTTTTTATGAATAGCTCTATAAATGAAAAGGTGGAAGGAATTGGGGTGATGTCTTAGATGTTGTCCCATCACTTGTTAGTGCTAATATGAACAATACATTGAGTAACCTAGTGTCAATAGATGAAATTAAGTGTGCGACTTTCTAGCTAGGTTCTTTAAAAGCTTTAGGTCTTGATAGATTCTTTAGGATCTTTAGTGCTACAAGCACATCATAGGTAAATTTGTGGTGGGAACTCTCTCATCATTCTTTAATTTAAGTATCATCCCCTCTTCTCTTAATCTTACCAATATTATACTCATTCCAATTGTTGCTTCACTACAAGAAGTAAGCCATTTTGGCCCTATTGGCTACTGCAATTTTGTGTTTAAAATAATCTTAAGAGTCTTAGTTAATCGTTAGAGACTTGCTCCTCTTGGAACCTTAAATTACTTTTGTGTCAAGTAGAGCCATTCATTATAACACAATTATATTTTATGAGGCATTCTATTTTCTTAAAATGAAGTAATCTAGCAATAGAATGCACTATGCCTTAAAACATAATATGAACAAAGCGTATGATCGAGTAGAATGGGACTTTCTATGTGTCGTTAGTGTTAAGCTTAGGTTTTGTGATATATGGATTAAGTGGGTGATAGAGTGCTTAAGATTGCTAGTCAAGCACACCTTACTAGAGGTTCTGGATAAGGCAATCCTTTATCACCATACCTGTTTATCCTTGTAATAGATGTTTTATCCCGTGACATTGAAAAAGTAGTAGATGAAAACTTACTCAAGGAAATGAGCATTAGGCAGTCTTGTCCATCTCTATCACATTTATTATTTACTAAAGATTCTCTATATTTTATGGTAGCTAATAAAAGTTATAAAGTACTTATTAATTGTAATATTTATAAGTCTTTTATTTAATTCCCTTATATTTTGGATGGATATTGCATTTAACCGCTCTCTATTTTGATTTCAACACTTTGAAATGTAGTATATGATTTAATAGAAGGATTACATAAAATTTGAAGCAAAAATATCAATTTTACAAGATTGGGAAACATGACACGATGAAGAGCATGGTCATGTCTAAGGCCATGTAAAACAGAGCAAGATAGAGCATTATGAAGTAGTTATGTAGACAACTGTGTAAAAGTACTTGGGTAAGCACATGCCCATGTCAGAGGGCATGTCAAAGGTAATTTCTAGATATCTTTGAAATGGAATGATACATGGGTAATAACATGATCATGCTATACCTGTGCAAAGCCAAAATTTAACTGTCCAAACTTGATTTCTAAGCTCAATTTTACTTTTCAAAAGCATAATTCACCTTAAAGATTTGATTTCCTTTCAAGAGTAGCTAAGTTTCCTAAAATTTAGAGAAGTCATTATTGCTTATTGAAGTAATATTTCCTAATTTATGAAGGGTTCAAGATTTCTCTATGAAACTAAAACTTTCCTAGTTGAGCAACAACTGCTGGCTATACAAGAAGTATGAATTTCCAACTAAAGAGAGAGAGAGTTTTAGAGTGATAATAGCATAGTGATAGATTTTAATATCATTGTTTATTTTATGCTCTTCTTTATGCACTCTTTTTATGTTGTTGCTTTTAAATTCAATATGTTGCTAGCTTAAACTTTCTTATATACTCGAATGTAATGAACCCTAGAATAAACATGTGATTTTCTAGTTTATTATTCAATGAAATTATTGTTATTCTTGTGATCTAATTATGTGTTCTTCATTGTTTTCAAATTAATATTGCTGACGTATTAGTTTAAAGTTTAACTTCTTATATAGAGATGAAGAGATCCTATATTAGAATAGATCTAGCATAATTGAAAATAGTTGCCACAATCTGGATATAAGATGATGTAAATCTTTTGGATTAAGGTCAAACCTAATAGTGGATTTTATAGATCGAATGTAATGCAACTTTAAGGGTTTCAATTAACAAGAGATTCCAATTAATTAACTTGGAATTAGAAGACTTAAGAGAGCTATTAGTTTAAATTAGGAATTCTTATAGTCTAAAAATACAATAATGAAATTGAATAATAATAGTTAATTACATTAGTAGTTTTAGGGGGGGTTTAATATCTAGGTACAATTTTAATGATTTTTGTTTTCTTTTAAATACTTGTAGTTTTATTTCACTTACTTCACTTGATTATTCATATTAGATAATAAAAGAAAAGGTAATTACTACTACTCTTAGTCTCTATGCAATCAACACTCAATATTAATATCCATTGTACTATATAATCGATAGGTGCACTTGCCTATAGGTCTAAGGTAGTAAGGTAAACTGATACCAAGTTTTTGGCATCATTGCCAAGGATTAAGATATTAGGAACATCGATATTTTGTTAATCTAATCATTATTTCTTTTATTGGTTACTTTTCATTAATCTCTATTTTCCATGGTTTCTGATTTTCTTCTATTATTTATGCTAAGGGGACATCAAAGAGCAAGTCAAAGATATCAAGTTTTTTCTTAAGACTTTGATGATAACTAAACAATCAATATGGCCAACAAATAAGATGAGAGAACAATGTTTGATTATTCAAGGCTATCACTTATAAGACCTAACTTAAGTATTGTTAATCCTAATAATTTTGAAATTAAACTTAACATTATACAGATGATCTAACAACTCATTCAATTTGATGGGTTATAGGATGAAGATCCAAACACACACATTGTAAGCTTTCTAGAAATTTACGACACCTTCAAAATTAATAAAGCCACAAACAACACCATTAGGTTGCGATTTTTCCCTTTTTCTTTAAGAAATAGGGCTAAAAAATGCTTGAATTCTCTTCCTAAAGATTCGATCACTACATGGAACCAGATGGCAGAGAAATTCCTTGCAAAATATTTTCCACCAGCAAAAAATGCAAAACTACAAAATGATATCTTCTCTTATGCTTAAATAGAGCTTAAGACACTATACAATACATAGGAGAGATATAAAGATCTAGTGAGGAGATGCCCACATCACAATCTTTCATTATGGATGTAAATTCATACTTTTTATGAGGGACTAAATAAGATTACTAGGTAGATGATCGATGCAGCTACTAGGGGAACTTTGAATAATAAAACACCTGAAGAGGCCTAAAACTTAATAGAAAATATGGCCATTAATAGCTGTCAATGAAATGTTACAAGAGTTAAACAATAAAGAGCAATAAGAGTTTATGATGTAGACACTATTACTACCTTAGCAACACGGGTCAAAGCATTAACCAAGAAGATTGACGGAATATCTATGGTATAGTAACCAAGTCAGTTAGATTTTGTTTCTAACTTTAATGAGCATGTTAATTTTGTAGGACTCTAACATAGGTAGCAAAACAATCCCTATAGTAATACTTATAATCTGAGTTGGAGAAATCATCCCAAATTTTCCTAGGGTAATCAATAAACCCAAATTTGGAAGATTTGATGACAAAGTTTATCCATACCACTGAAACACATTTCTAAGTTACATAAGCATTGTTAAGGAATTAAGAAGCTTCAATTCGGAATCTTGAAAATCAAGCTAGATAGATTGCAAAGATGATTATAGAAAGACCCTAGGGAACTCTACTTGGAAACATAGAACGTAATCTTAGGGAACAAGTTAAGGCAGTCTTCCTAATGAATGAAAGAGAAGTGTAAATTGAAGGGAAAGGTAAAAAGTTGAAGAAAAATGAGTGACCTCCAAAAGTTAGAAAATATATTCCATGCATTTCTTACCTAGCTCGATTAAGGGAAAAAAGCATTATGGAGCATTTAGGTAAGTTTCTAGAAAATTTTAAACAACAACACATTAATTTACCCTTTGTTGATGCTCTATCACAGATGCCCAAGTATGCCAAGTACTTGAAGGAACTACTCTTGAATAAGAAAAAGTTGTAAGAGATATCAACTATGACACTAAGTAAGAAATGTTCGATGCTAGTACAAAATAAGCTACCACGAAAATTAAAGGGCCTAAGGAGTTTTACTTTAACTTACCTTATTAGCAATTCATCAATAAACAAAGCTCTAGCTGACTTAAAGGCAAGTGTAATCCTGATGCCACATCATATATTTAAAAATTTAGGACTAAGGAAACTCAAACCAACACATATGAGCATTTAATTAGCTGATAGGTCCATTAAGTACACCATCAATATCATTGAAGATGTGTAGATTATGATAGGAACATGCATCATTTCAATGCACTTTGTAATCTTAGATGCAGACAAGGACAACAAAGCACCATTGATTTTAGGATGCCCTTTCCTAGCTACTACTGGTAGTTATAGTTGTAGGCAATCATACATTAACTCTAAAAATTAGGAGTGAAGAAAAAAATTTCAAAATGCTTGACATAATTCTACATCCTCTAAAGGGTAACAATACCTGCTGTTTATTAAATACATCTAACTTGCTTGATTATACATATGTGCAGGATGGCATTCATGCAAACCCATATAACAATATCCCATTCATGGAATCAATAGGGTCTAAGAAAATTCAAACACTAGAAATTTAATGGTTGTCCCCCTAACTAGCAAAAGAAGAGACCGTTGAGCAAACGACGTTAACCAAAAGATTCTTAGGAGGCAACCCAAGTTTTAAGTATTTCATTTTGTTTTTTATTCATTTTATTTGGTTTATTTTTATGCGATTTTATTCTCTTGTATTTTATGCTTTTACTATTTTTTTTTTTTACTTTTATCTTCTTATTTTACAAGGACTATTGTACTTATCAGATGGGAAATTGAGTTAAGATATAACTAATCTAATAAAATCAAGGAAATATTTTAGTTTAATCTATTCCCATTCCCATAAGTTTTAATTGTTCCTTTTTATCTTTTATACTTATTTTGTATATTGTGGACAATGTACAATTTTAAGTGTGAGGAAGAGGAATAATAACCTTAAATTTTTACTTTACCAAGAAACTACTATAGGATAATTTATCACTTTTAATAATACTAAATAAATAAATTACATTCATAATTTGGTGGATTATTGGAAATTTGTTCCATTGATATATTTTTACCTTTTCATTAGTAAACTTAGAACACTTGATTAGAGTTGAACTATGAAATCTTTGTGAATCAAAGTTACATGTTATTTAGGCTTAGAATTTAGAAACTCTAGATTGAAATGATATTACTAATCAAGGATTGGGAACTCAAGTTTTTAAACTTACTTTGATTTATACCTATCTCTTAGAAGTTCTTGTGAGTGCTATGATCTAGAATAATTAAACTAACAAAATTTTTCTTTTGAAGATTATTCCTATAAATTAAAAGTTGTGGGCCTCATTGGCTTGAGCAATTAAGCCTATGAGGTGCCCTTTAGGAGATAACACTTATTGACTTGAGTGATGAGCTCAAGATCATCAACCTAAAGCTCACTACATGAGTTAAGAGAAAAGTCTAAGAAAACTAAACTAATTGAAATAAATAATGAAGTTAATGGAGGTTTCTTAAAACCTAGTATTCTAAGATTGTCTAGTCTTTGACTTACTGACCAATAAAACTATCTCATGTTGGAAAAAGAAAAATCTCCTGGTAATCATAAAAATTATGTATCCTTTTGTTGGAAAAGGAGAAGTGTATGCCTTAACTAAGTGGACAAAATTTTGGAAACCTTCTTCTTGATTAGATAATGTTTAGTATGGTCTTGGGTTTGTAAATTTTTGTCTAAATGGCATGATAAATTTTGGTATTGCATAAATTAACTTTTGAACTCTAATTTTAGTATTTGTAATACACTGAATATGATTGGGTAAAAAGGATATTAAGAATAAACAATTTTATGATGAATGCAATTTGTTTAAGTATGAATTTAGTTATTATTATCTAAGGTAATTGATTAAGTAAAGAAAAAAAAAATTGTCTTTGATCTTTAAAGGTTTATCTTTGCTTAAGGATAAGTAAAGGCTTAAGTGTGGGAGAATTTGATAAATGCTCTAAAGTACTTATTAATTGTGTTATTTATAATAGTCTTTTGTTTAATTCTCTTATATTTTGGATGGATATTGTACTTAATCACTCTTTATTTTTATTTCAGAACTTTGAAATGTAATTTATGATTTAATAAAAGAATTACGAGAAATTTGAAATAAAAATATCAATGTTACAATATTAGGAAGCATGACACAGTGAAAAGCATGGGCATGTGTCTCTAAGGTTGTGTAAAACGAAACAAGACAAAGCATTTTGAAATAGCCATGCATGCAACAATGTAGAAGTACATGGACAAGAACACACTCGTGTCAAAGGGCATATCAAAGGCAATTTTTAGATATCTTTGAAACATAATGGTACATGGTCAATAACACAACCATGGTATAACTGTGCAAAACAAAAATTTGACCTTCTAAATTTGATTTCCAAGTCAATTTACTTTCCAAAAGCACAATTCATCATAAAGATTTGATTTTCTTTCAAGAGTAGCTAATTTTCCTAAAATCTAGAGAAGTCGTTACTACCTATTGAAGTAATATTTCCTAATTAATGAAGAGTTTGTGTTTTCTCTAAGAAATTAAAACTTTCCAACTGAGTAGCAATTGATGGCTGTATAAGGTGTATGAATTTCCAAACTACCATGACTTACCTAACAACAAGTGTGTAACTTGAATTGGAATTACATCACAAAGAACTTCATCCCTATACTTTGTAATGCTAAAAGAAACTAACACCTGTATTGTAACCCTTACTTCACCACTAACATTTAACCACTACAGTTTATAAGGGCGAGGATGCTTAGTTATGCGAAGCCCTAATTTCTCCACTATGGTTGTGCTAGCAACATTTGTACAACTCCCACCATCAATAATCACACCACATACCTTGTTTTTCACAAGACACCTACTATGAAATAAGTTCTCCTACTGCACATTTTTCTCTTCTTCTTTTTTGCATGCTCAAAGCCCTCATGGCTACCAAAATCTCCCCTTAAACAACATATTCTTCCCCCTCATCAACATCCTCCAATGATGGCATGGATTCATGTTCTGACTCACCGTCTATCTCAATCTCTCCATCATCCCGCATCACCATAATTCTCTTGTTTGGACATTGACCCGCTATATGTCCCCTTCCTTAGCATTTAAAACACTTAACATCACAATTCCTATTAGGAAAAGAATCAAGTTTACCTTTATTCCTGTGAGATGCCAATTCTATTTTTTGTTCTAGCATTAGTTTAGAGTGAGACTGCTTCTCCTCCTTCTTCCCCATATTAGCTCTCTAGTTGGAAGAACTTGATGTCACACATGTAGAACTATTGCCTTTCCACTTGAGTTGTTTCTCTACCTTAATCACCATGTGAACCATATCATCAAATTCTATATAATGTTGCAACTCCAACACATTCTATATATCCCGATTCAAGCCTGCCAAGAACTTAGCCATAGTGACTTCTTGGTCCTCCTTAACATTCGCCTAGATCATCACAACCTCCATCTCCTTATGATATTCCTCCACACTCTTATTCCCCTACCTCAGATTTTGCAGTTTATTGTGCAAGTCCTTGTAGTAATAAATGGGAATAAATCGCTTCCTCATCACCCTATTCATCTCCTACCAAGTCTCTATTGGTTGCTCTCTATTCTTCCTCCTACCCGATAACAATTGGTCCCACCAAACTATAGCATAGCCAAAAAATTCTATGGCAACCAATTTCATCTTCTTGATTTTAGAGTAGTTATGACAGTTATAAACCAGCTCCACCTTTTTTTCCCTCTCAAAATATACATCAGGATCATTCTTTCCTTGGAAGGAAAGAATTTTCATCTTTATATTTCCTAGATTACTATCTTCTTCTTTCTTAGCTCCTCTACTTCTCCTTGTATTCCTCTTATAACCCACGAAAGAATCTTGATCAAATTTAGCTGCAGACCCTTCTCTACCCCACTCATCCTTCTCCATGTGCACTACCCTTCTAGGCATTTTATCCCTCCTACGTCTAGTAGAAGCAACATAAAACTGCTCAAAATTTTGCTTCATTTGCTCCTGAAATTGATCCATCTTTGCTTTAAACATCTTCCTCATCTCAATAGTTAGAGTCTCCATGATCAATTTCATGTCAATACCCCCCATCACACTATTAGGAGAATTTCTATTAGACATGTTTTCTACAACAAAAGAACAAAGATGATAATAGAAAAGTACAGATCCTCACTAAATCACTCCCTCACGTGTTTTCTACTCAAGTAATGAATCTCTCTAATCACTCATGTTTTATGTCTCATAAGATTCAATTGGCTTTTGCACTCTAATGGTCTCACCAATCTTACCACTTACAATCTCTTCCTCAATTCTTTTAGAACTAAACAACAAATCAGGATTTATCCCGTGGATTCAACAGATTCCTTGTTGTTGGAATAAAAAATTCAACAAGTCACAATAGTTCCCTCGAAAATTCAAACAACATAATTATGATTTTCGAGTCTTCAAGACAACAATTGCCAAGAATCCTAATTTTTTTTTTTGTTGACTATTTAAACAAGAATTCAAAGTAGATCAATGAACACGTACAATAACTACAATAACAAGTCTAATAAGATCAACAAATACAGAAAGATTCAAACTTTTCTCTCTCTCTCTTTTTTCTTTTTTTTTTGAATTCAAACCCTAGATCTACAAATTGAATTCAAGATAGGAAATTCTTAACCTACCTGATTGCTCTAATACCAAATGATGCAAACTCCATCAACCTGTGTCGAAACCCGAAATTGATTTAAATGAAACAACCAACGATCAATCATGAACGAAGCGAAAACCATGACCCATTGCTTATAGTGAAGCAAGAACCTTGGTATGATGTATATGCTACAATCACGATGGAAGACCAATTGATAAGTAAAGGTATGAATGCCATAGAACAATTCGAATAAGTCCAAGTTCTTCAAGAACAGAAGAAGAGTGTTTTTATTTCAATATGATAAAAAAATTGTCTACAATGGAGTCTTCAACGACTATTTATAGTCTCATAAAAAAAAAAAAAACCATAACAAAACGTCATAAAAAACCTTACTTGCGACTAAGGAAAACATTATACTTCAATGGCTTAAATTTGACTAAAGCAGCCTATATTTCTACCTAACCTGGCACCTAAGCCAGTAGCTTAAATCCAATTTCCAGCTGGCCTAAATTCTTTTCTAAGTCGGTTCAAAAGTTAGTGGCCTTGATCATAATTCCAACCGGCCTATCTCCTTAACGCCAACCACTTAGGCCGGTGGCTTTGATCTTCTATGCCAGCAACTTTGGTTCCTTTACACCGACAGCTTTGGTTCTCAGCAAACATCTTTAAGCCATCTTCGTTCCTAGAGATCTTGGACTTTAATGACTTAGATTATTCTTGGTTCATTCTTGGGTTGACGCAAGTATTTCTCCTCATCTTGAATTTCTTTTATTAGCCCATTAAGTGCATCCTTAAGTCATTTAGCTTAAAGTTAGATACTGGCATCTCAAGAGGATCCGTTATCCATTTCCTAGCTCGGTTGCCATCAAAATTTGATGAGAAAACATGTTGAAGAAGCTTTTTACTTAATTGAAGAAATGGCATCTAACTCTTATGCTTAGCAAACTTAGAGATCCACCACAAAGATAGTAGCTAGTATTTAGGAACATGAACAGTTTAATGTATTAACTTCTTAAGTTACTGCTCTCTTTGATGAGCTGAATCAAATTTGAGTTCGCAAATGAGTCATAAGCCAGTAGTGACCTACATGCATTGTGTGGTTCTCACTTCACACTATGATAGGAATTGATAGCTAACAAGTCCCGTTATAAGATTAAGAGCTAGAAGATTGTAAAATCTAGTACACGGATAATTGATGAAGAAAAGGAATTTGTCAAAGGGTTTAGAGTTCATTATAAGACCTTTAATAATCTAGATAGGATTTATTTTGAATAATCAAGATGTGAATGAACAAGTGTGATAAATTCAGATTCTAGAAAATGAGAAATGGACCTCTTCAAAAGGTTCACGACCATGATCACAAGTGTGAACTTGACCGTAATCCTTATTAGATAAATTGTATGCATTTAAAAATGAAGATCAAGAGGTATACGGGCTAGATCATGGCCATGTACTAAGGAATGAACATCCAGCATGAATGAGCATTGTGTTTTAAAAGAAATTAAGTTATCGTAAGGTTCATAGCCATGATCACCGCCATGATCCTAATCGTGATCCTTTCAAATGAAAGTTGTTGTCATTTTTTTCTTACCCTTTTGGTTGTTACAAGTTTCTTATTCAGCAACTTGTTTAAATACCCTTATAAAACCCTACAAAGGGGAATTATCTTGCTGCTATTACAATTCTTTAAGAGTTCTCACCTCATACATTTTTTCTTATCAATTCATGCTTTTGAGTTGTGGCGAACAACCCATTATCTTGTTTGTACGTAATATCGAGTGAGATGAGTGCAATGCAGATCTTGTTGGTGTATAATCTCTAGCGAGAGGTCGTACATATCCTTGTTATTTCCATTATAACACTTTTTAAAAATCATAAAAAGGATCATAATCTATTCATTGCTAGTAGTGATTCATTGGATTAGTCATGAACTAGCGGTTGTTGACTAGAGGCACATCATGCCGTGTTAGTTAGTATCAGGGTATGGATAGCAATTGGCAATGGTGGTGAGGACAATGGCCTTTATGATAGTGATTAGGAGGCTAAGGTCCCTCTTTAGAGGAACAATGTGTTGCAATGTTTAAAGCAACATCTAGAGCAATAGATGAATCCAAATTGCAGCATTTCAAGGAGATTGTAGAACATCTAGAAGCTTTAGGAGTCAATGCACACAAGAGGTAGAATGACAATAGAAGGGTAGAGATAGATTTAGCTCATAGTGACCCTATTAACAAGCTTACTACTGCACCTAGGCAATACGCCTATGATGACAATGATTCAGAGGAAGAAGATGACCTTGATCTATATAATATGGTTAATGATAGCCTCTTTAAGGATATGGTAGGAGAGATGTCTATACAAATGATAGAAATTCATGGGATTTTCCATTAAAGGTTGACATTCCCTATTTTAATGGTTATCTAAGAATAAAGGAATCATTAGATTGGACTGTAGACATGGATCAATTCTTTGATTAATTGGAGACTCCACTAGAAAAAAAGAGTTAAATTGGTGGCATTAGATTAAAAGGAGAAGCATCTGGTTGGTGGGAACGAATTTAATTCCAAAAAAGCAAATGAAGGAAGAGGTCCTATGTGGACTTTGTATAGGATGAAGGATTTATTGAAGAAGGAATTTTTGTCACTTGATTATGAATACATTTTATTTCAGGAATATCAGTGTTGTTAATAAGGGAATAGGTCTATGCCTGAGTATACTATGGAATTTATGAGGCTTGCAAAGATGAATAACATTATTGAGTTGGAAGGACAACAAGTTGTAGGGTACTTTAATGGTTTGAAACTTACTTGGAGAGATAAAATTGGTGCACAAGTTATTCAAACCTTGTTGAAAGCTAAGAATATGGCTTTGAAAGTAGATCTTATGTAGTATGAAAGAAGTAAGTGGAATTATGAGGGTGATAAGGCTGTTGGGACTAGTGAGAGATCTAAACATGTGTTGGAATCCACAAATGATGGTAGTAGTAGTAGTAGTAGCAATACATTTTATTAGGTGGAAAAGTTTGTAAGAAAACATCATGTGTTTGCTAAAAAAGAAGAAAGAGACTAAAAAGGTTGAAAATCCTTACACTAAGTCAACAATTGGGAAGCATTTTCAATGCAGCCAACCTAGTAACAAGTCTATGGAGTGTCCTTTACAAAAGATAGTGAAAATTATAGAAAGGGATGAAGTAGATGACAAAATCCATTTTGAACCTGATGGAGCTGAGGAAGAGGCATATGTGGGTAAAGGCTGGACATATGTGCTTCAAAGGTTGATATTATCTCCAAAGCAAGAGGTTTAAACTCAAAGGCACCAATTGATCTAAACCAAGTGTACCATCTAAGATAAAGTGTTTAGAGCCATCATTTGTAGTGGGAGCTATAAAAACATCAAAAAGGATGTCATGAATAAGTTAAAGCTTCTTGTAGAGAAGCATCTAAACCCTTACACATTAGGATGGATCAAAATGGAAATAAGAAAGATAGTGGTGAAAGAGCATTGTAAGGTGCCATTTTCCAATGATAAATACCATGAAGAAGTTTATTATGATGTCATTGATATGGAATTCTATCATTTGTTGTTTGAAAAGAGTGGAGTAAAGTATACATTGTTGCCTTAAAAGGTAAACTGAAATCACTTGAGAAGAAAAGTGCATTTTTATTTATTACTCCTAAGTTTAATTCTAAAGTTAAATAAAAAAAAAAAGTAAAGTTCATATGTTAGTAGTAAAATTAGTGTTTATGAATGAAAATGACTTAAAAGTGGGGAAGCACCTAGAAGTAGTGCATCCATTGTTGTAGGAATTTAAGGAAATAATGTTAGAAGATAGTCTTAGTGGACTACCACCCCTAAGGGATATTCAAAATCGCATTCATTTAACCCCTTAAGCAAGTTTGTCAAACTTGCCACATTACAGGATGAATCTAGAGGGTGAGATTTTGAAGGAAAAGGTGGAAGAATTATTGTAGAAAGGAGTTATTTGGGAAAACATAAGTCCATGTGTTGTTCTTGTATTATTAACTCTAAAGAAGGATGGGAGTTGAAGAATGTGTGTGGATAGTAGAGCCATAAACTGGATCACTATAGGATATACATTTCCAATTTCAAGGTTGGATGATATTAAATCAACTGCATAGTGCCAAGTGGTTTTAGAAGATTGATTTAAAGAATGGATAGCATTAAATCTGAATCAAACTAGGGGATGAATAGAAGACAATGTTAAAGACAAATGAAGGATTGTATGAGTAGTTAGTGATGCCGTTCAAATTGTCAAATGCTCCTAGTGCCTCCATGCATTTGATAAACTAGGTACTAAAACCTTTTATTGAGAAATTTGTTATAGTATATTTTGATCTAGAGTAGTTCAAAGGAAGAGTATTTGTTGCATTTAAGACATGTCTTATCCACTTTGCAAGAGAATAACTTGTATATTAATCTTAAGAAGTATAGTTTTATGCTTGGGGTATATTTTATTTGTTGATAGAATTCAAGTGGATGACTCTCATATTAAAGTAATCAGAGATTGGTCTACACTGAAGAATGTGTCAAAACTGTGAAGTTTTCATAGATTGGTCACTTTCTACAAGCATTTTACAAAAAATTTCAACACTATTGTTTCTCCAATAACAAACTATTTGAAGAAAGGGAAAATTTAGAGAGGTGAAGAGGCAAACAATAGCTTTGCAATTTTGAAGGAATGGCTATGCACTACACTGGTTTTGACATTATCCAACATTAATAAGTTGTTTGAAGTTAAATGTGGCACCAATGGATTGAGGATAGGAGCTATTCTATTTTAAGAAAAGAGACCAATGGCATTCTTTAGTGAAAAGTTGAGTGAAGCTAAGAAAAAGTAGAGTACCTATGATAAGGAATTATGATATGTAGTACAAGCTTTTAAAACTTGGGAACACTACTTGATAGTCAAGGAGTTTGTGTTGTATTCTAACTATAAGGCTTTAAAATATCTTAATAGTTAGAAAAGGATTAGTAAAAACATGTATCTTAGATGGTGTTGATTTCCACAAAAGTTTCCTTTTATGTTAAAACATAAAACTAGTGTTCAAAACAAAGTTGCTAATGCTTTGAGAAAAAAAGCATCTCTATTGCTCATAGAGAAATGAAATTATAGGATCTAAGTAATTAAAGGGTAAATATGTGCATGATGAGGAATTTGATAAAATTTGGAGAAAAGCTACTCAAAATCAGCCAATTGATGGATTTTATGTGCATGATGGATACTTGATGCATGATAACCATTTGTGCTTGCCCAGACCATCCCTTAGAGAGTTAGTAACTCAGGAGTTGCAAGTAGGAGGTTTAGTAGGACATATAGATTGAGACAAGACTTTTGTAGTAGTGAAAGAAAGATTTTATTGGCCATAGTAAATTGATGAGCAAACTAAGGTTGTGGACAAGACATTAAACAATATGATAAAAAGTATTTGTGGAAACATACCTTAGTAATGGGATATTTCCTTAGCTTAAGCAAAGTTTGGTTATAAAAGTACTGTCCATAGTGTAATAGGATGATCACCATTTTTTATTATTTATACCAAGGTTCCTCAACATACTCTTGATCAAGCTACCAAAGGATGAAAGAACTAATATTTCAGCCAAGCATATAGTGAAACAAGTTATTAAAGTTCACAAGAGGTGAAGCAAACATTGGAAGCTATAAATCAGAAGTATAAATCTACAACAAGCATATGAGGCTTGATATTTTTAATGTGGGAGATCAAGTTAGGAATCACCTTTAAAAAGAGACATATTCAATAGGAATTTGTGGCAAATTGTAGTAGTAAACACCCCATTTTTGCCGTCTAATCATAATTAATGTTTTTTTTTCCAATTTTTCTTCTATTTTTCATAAATGAAGGAAAAAAATGACAAAAAAATAAAATAAATAGGAATAATACACTAATTTTGGAAAATGAAGGTAGAAATAACTATAAAAGACATTAAGGAATTTTTATAAAATTTTAGAATTTCAAAATAATATAAAATTAATAAAAATTCCCACGCGTATATACAATTTGTGTGTAATAGAAAATTGAGAAATGGGCTAAACCAGTTAGTTCGGTCATTAGCCTTGTGCACGTAGGGGGGGGGGGGGGTTGGGGGGGGTTAGGTCACGGGTTCGAAACTTAGGGGAGGCACTTCATTTTGCATTTTTTTTCTTCCAGCTGCCACGTGGTACCAAGCAATTGGACGACACAAGTGCACACGTCTGGCACTTGCTTGTCTCCTACCTCCATCCGAGATCAGCGTTGATGCGGGAGAAGTGGAATCCGACCGTTTTTATTCGATTTTTTTTTTTTGCACAAATCTAGCAGATTTTTAACTAAAATAAGATAAACACCATCAAATTAACATCAATCATAACAAAAATCAAAGATTAACACAAATAAAAAAAAATAAATGGATGAGGATGGGTCTTAACGGCGAAGGAGATCCGAGCTTATCAAGCTCAGTCTTTGGAGTCTATAAATAGGACTCAATGAGATGAGGTTTCAGAAGAAATCGAAAGAAAAAGAAAAGTGGAAGAACATTGAAAACGAAAAAAAAAAAAACTTTGTTAGAGTTCTCTCTCTCTCTAAAAAATCCTCACCATAGCCACTCGAACTACCGTCTAAGGTGGTTCTTGACGAAAATCACAATCACCATTGGGTCTCTCATCATCAGAAGCTTCAGAAACAACCCCCAATCAACGAAAACAAAAGCCGGAGAGCTACCGCTGACGACCTTTGACCTGCGAACTGAACTTGACCAGACTCGACCTGAACCGCGACCCGCGTCCAGGTTAATCAGATTTCTTCATTTTTTTATTTATTATCATTAGTTTTTAATACTAAATAAAATAAGAATATATATGGAAAAATAAAATAAAAAAGTAATAAAGATATTTTTTTTAAGAATATGTTAACAGAACTAGGTTTAGGGTTTTCTAAAAAATATGTCTATTATAATTAATAAAAAAATAATAAATATTTTATCATTTAAAAACTTCTTTTCATAAAATAAATAAATGAAAATAATTGATGTTTTTCAAAATTAAGAAATAAAGCTTAGGCTTAGAAATTTCTTTAATAAATTTAAATAGTAATAAACGTAAACCTAACATGTTTTCATAATTAAAATTAACTAATTCACTGAAGTTTATAAAAAGCGAAATACGGCCTGTTTGATCCCGAGTAGCAGATACATAGGCACTCTTCTAGGGTAACTCTAAAAAGAATAAAATTATATTTTCAAATCATTGTTAGTATAATCATTATATCAATTTTTTAAATATTTTTATTTTATGCTAAAAAAAAAGATATCTTAACATAATTCAGGTTTCAAAAGGATAAGGTGGTAATTTTAAGGTTTTAATAAGATAGCCCCCAAGTCGAGAATCTCTGGTTTTTTCTTTCTTCTTTTTCTTTCATAAGAATAAAAAGTGGAGATTTTGTTGACTAGTTGTTTAGATTAGAATTAATCCGTTCAATTAATTCTAATTCTATAAATTTTCCCTAACTTTAGTTGGGTGACAACTCCAAATTGATAAAAACTTCCTAGTTCAAGTTGATAATTTATATTGGATGAGCATATGATCTAATATAAATTGGATTAGGGAGATAATATAAAATTTTTAAATTAGACTTGACAATAGCCAAGAAAGTATGGACCTTATAAAGTACTTTAAAAGATCAATGACAATGCTTATATAATTGATCTTCCCATTAGTTTAGGCATCTCAAAGACATTTAAAGCCGTGGATTCGTTTATGTTTCATGACTCTTTAGAACCTTTGTATCTAAACTTAAGGTTAAGTTTTCACCAAGTAGAAGAGACTAACATGGACGAGTTAAGTTTACAAGTTACAGAACGATTTGCCTAGCAAAAGTTACACAAGAAGAAGGATTCGAGACTATGGAATAAGCCATTAGAACTAGAAGCTAGGAGTCAGAAGGCTTTTAGAAATAGTGTTTCAAGCATGTCAAAAGCCATTAAAATCGAGTATTTTAAGAAAAAGACTTCATTTTGGAACTTTATCTTTGAAGCTTAATAACTTTTTTGCTTATGAAAAGTTACAAAGCACATAATATATCAATGAAGAACAATTTAAGTCCACTTTGACTTGGAGCAAATACTTTGCCATTTGGTGCAAGGATTAGGATCAAAATCTTTTCTCTCATATTATGCCTAAATTAGAAAAGTTCATTTTCATTGGTTTAGTTTCCTATTCTATTTTTATTTAGTTCCCTAACTAACTTTAGAGTTTCTAGTTTATAAATACTTGTTAAGCAATATTACCAAGGATGATGATCAGATTTTATCAATATTAAGAATGACTTCTTTGCACATATTATGTGAAATTTTCACTTCATGCTGGATCATCACATACTGAGCACATGAAAATCTCAAGTTTAGTGATTATTTACACTATTTATATAGAGAGGGAATTAATAACATTGAACATATGGTATCTTCTATTAGTAAGTTGCATCAGTATGTCAACTCAACTTTGCGTAATCATATGTATAATTTGAATATAGTTTCCTTACTCTAGTGAAGATGAACTAAGTCGTATAACATCTTCTTTTAACTGTCACTATCCCTCTGAAAATATTGACAATTTTTAGATAATAAATTCACATAAAATTCTCACCAATATTATAATTCTATTGTCAATTGAAAGATATTCTAATATTACACGTTATGCATAAATTACATCACAAATGTATAAGCATTTTGTACTGTTTTAAAGGAAGCAACACGAAATTGCGCAACTTTTAATTTCATGTCACATTCACTGGTCAAGGATTTCATCATGTCATTTTACACCCACCATGTTTGGATAAGGTGTCACTTCCATACAAAGAGATTTCAGAGATCGTCGTTTTTATGACTTAATTTTTCGTATACGTATTTTCTTTTATTTGGGGTTGTCAAATCACCCAACATTGTCAGCCCTAAAACACTGATGTTTTATCAGTGGTCGAAAATTGAAAATGGGGGTGGTAAATTGAAAAATAAATAAATGAAAACAAACAAGAGGAGTAGTCCAAGGACAATTATGAGTACTTGAAAGCGCCCCAAAAAAATGGAAGATGAATTGCAAGAAAGGCTATCCTTTAATCTTTCAAGAATCAGCTCCATTCAAAATCATGGAATAAGCTCTGTTCATTCGGAGGCTACACCTAAAAGATGCAATCATCAGGCAATCACATAACCAGTGGAATACTTTATAGAAAGATATGCCAATTTTGCGTCCTCGTTATTTTAGGTTAGGCTTTAGAGACTCCTCTGGGACCAAATCTTATCCTGTTAACGTGGCGTTTGTATGTAATATACTTTAATATCTTCTTTTGAAATCCAAGAGAGCCAGAGGAATTATTATATTCATTGCCTATCTCTAACATTGAATAATTGTGTGAATCAAAATATTTTTAACAACGCACATGGTCTGCATCGTTTTATTATTTTTTAAGCGTAATTCACCTACTTTTTTTTTACTCTCACGTTAGCGTTAGCGTCTCCCATTTGAAATCTTTAAAAGTAACTTTTCATAAAATTTATTCTAATTATTTTAATAGAAATTTTCATACATAATCAATGACTAAAATTATAAGAAATAAAATAATATTATAAAGTATTTAAATAATTTTAATTATTAATTTATAACTTAAAAAAAATTAATAGAAGATAACTTTGGATATCCTGTTCTAGTAAAAAGTAAGGTACGGTTCGATATGTAGAATGTCTTATGTTATTTCTTTTATCTCAAGGATACGACAACGTAGGGATTTAATTATTGACATGCAAGGACGGAAAGCAGCTGGTTTGGCAGGGCCAAGGGATGGGGGGGCGAAGAAGGGAAGCAGCCGGTTTGAAAGGGATAACTTGTTTTACCCATTTCTTTCCTTTTAGTGTCCGGCTAGCGCACATCCAGAGGCACTTATTAGGTTTTAAAGAAAGAAACTTTTAAAAATGGATTTTTCCGTTTACTTTCTTTTGATTTTTATTAGTTTATTTTAGTAAGAAGTTGTCATTAGTAATTAATTATTAAGATTATAAGGAAGGAGATAATATTATATAATTATATTACAAGTTATTTCAAAAATCCAATTATTCTCAACTTTTGAATTATAAATTGAGAGAATGGAAAATTGAAATGAGCATAATCTAGAATTCTTCTCATTACCATATATTAATTAGAAACTACACAGTAAACAAGTAGAAAGATGATGAACTTCTTTATTTGGTCCATTAGCAAATGCCTTTGGACAATGGATGATATTTTCTTCTCTTTTTGTAGTATTTTATAAAATTCCAAACTCACCATAAAAGCAACCAAACAATTGCCTTTGTTCTACCAATCTCTCTTTACTAAGTGATCCACAATTGAATTATAGCTTCTCTGAATATAAGGCTGGCTTTCGAATTTGTGCTCCATAAATGATTACACATATTTCATCAAAGGGATTCCACTTCAACCATGCTGTATAGGCATGCCATGAAATTACAGCCATCGAATCCGACTATGCACCCATAATGTCTAGAAGGTATCGTCCCCACCAATTCATCAAAATAATGTGGACAACAGCATATTTACCTAGCCTAGCAAACATTTAATTTGGTCATTCTTTAAACTTTATGAGACATGAACCCTAATAATTCTTACACTTAGTTCTGACGAAATTCCACTAAATAAAATCTCAATTTCTTCAAGAGCTTTATATATCTACAATTTTCGACCCTCAAACCCTACATCCCGTTTCAGAAACTCTTTTGAGTTATCTGTTAGAATTTTGAATGAAAGTGGTGAGCTATGAGGTTTAATCGGTAAAAGTCACGATCTAGTGCACGCACAAACGCCCAAAAGAAAATTCAGCCGCACTACATGAATGTGCACGTATCGTTTCTGGGATTACACAATCGCAGGCGGGGCCATGTGAAAGTGGCGTTTTCACAGGATGTGATATGAGAACCCCTAGTAGGGCCGGGGTGCGATCCATACGGGAAAAAAAATAGTAACCCCCTGTTGTAGAAGCCTCATGCTGTCTATCACTATTAATTAGCAGAAATACTCCCATACTCAGACAGTATTTATCTCTAGCAACCTCTGTAAGTTCTTTTGTGATACTGCATCAGTACGTTAAGGCATCATCTAGCCGACATTTTCAATTTTAGATAAAGTTTTCCATCCCATATTTCATAATAATAATAATAAACATCATCTCGTTTCGTTGTAAAAAAAGAAAAGGGCTAGAAAAAACAAGTTTGTTTAACAAAGAATTAAGACCATCCCAACCATGAGGGTCCCATTTAAGGTTTTTATGAGTTATATCAACATCATTAGGAGTTCTCTTCCTTAAGAATCTCTCCATTTTATTTCTAGGATCTTTATAAAAAGTTAATTAACATTTATTATTTATAGGGTCCATATTACAAAAATGAAAAAATTATAACCAAGAAGATTATTGTTTTTAGTCAAGTTTAAAAAGATGATCGAATTTTGAAATAATTCAAATGAAATACCAATATTATGCTAAATAGTTTAAATAAGAGATTTCGTTATAGTACTATTATAGGTAATAATAAATTTTCTTTTTGAATTATTAAATATATTTATAAGATAATAACAAATTTTTTATTTTAACAACTTAATCAAATGTTGATCCTTGTTTGTAATTTTTTCTTACAAAAAATAATATAAAAGGTAATAGGAAAAGAGAGAGAGAGAGAGAGAGAGAGAGGTGGTGGCGTTGGGGATTGAGGGAAGGGGAGAGTAGCCTTCTGGTGTTCATCATGAAAAACTCCATACATTTTGAAGAATCTTCCCCTAATAGTAAGACTCCAAAACGAGGTCTTTATGCCTTGGAATTACTGCCAAAGTCCCAGATTGGGGATCTTTTAACAAATAATAATTTGAGGAAGCCTAGCTAGCAAAAACGTCAAAACAAGTAATATTTCAAAAAAAAAAACAAAAAAAAGGGTTAGGAGTCGGTCCTCATTGATAAAGGACTGATGCCTATTTTTAACACCCCGACTTTATTTCACAGCCTAAATTCTTCCACCGAAAGAGCCCTCATGAACAATGACAAGGATCGGGCGGGCCAACCATCCCTTTAGAGGGGAGGGGGATTTTGACTATAGTTGTACCGGCAATCCAATACACTAATTTTACCATTATATATTTATTTATTTTGATTCAATAACGATGAGATATTTCTTCTCTTGTGACGAAGCTGAAGCAAACTGGAGCAAAGATCATTGAATGAAGATCCGTTACACATTATAGAAAACAAATACTAGCACTAGCAGTACGCCACTAGGAATGATGAGGATGTAAGAATCCGTCTTCCAGCGTGGTGAAGCGACAAGATAAGTAGGTCCAGTTGTGTTTTGACTACTTCCACAGGAAGGACTACCGGCCAATCCTACGTCTTCGTCATATATCCCACCTTTTTAATTTTTCCTTCTTTTCTTATACTGATGAACTAGTTAATGTCCCACATAATAATATATGGATTCTAGTTTAAAACAATTTTATATTAACATAAATGATGGATTTATTTGAAAGACTATCACTAATAATGTATATTAATGAATTGTTTTGAAAATGATGTTAACATTATAATTTAATCATATAAGTATATATTTTATTTTATAGTTTTATATACGATATCCAATTGATGAGAATTTAATATCACATACCAACAATCGTGTTGTTTTGCATTAAGACATGTAACTATTGCAACCACCTCAATGAATACCATCATCTATAAACATATGCTCTTTTCACGCGTAATTAAAAGAAAAGAGTGGTTAATGTCAAAGTGTACAAGTTGAAAAAGTATGAGTGTCACCGCCCCCCAAAAAAGAAAAAAAAAGAAGCTGTAAATTCTCAAAAGATATAATTAATAAAAAGTCTAATACAAAAAATAAATAAATAAATGGCATAAAGGTGTTAAGAATGAAAAGATACTTAAAGATTATCACAAATAATATTTAGCAATGGTGTGAATGCTATTATTTAATTATATAAATAAATATTACATGTTCATTTTATATAACTATCAATAGTCCTTTTCGCATTTATATGAAATATTATGCTATTAAGGAAGATGCACAACCCTTCAAATTATACAAATGCAATTTATATGCTAAGAATTGTGTTATTTAATATTAAGTTATATAAACATTGCAACCTATCATGCAAATGTTGCAACCTCCCCATAAGTACTATTTTGCATAGAGGACATCATGTTGAATGCATAATTAAAAGAAAGTGAATTTTAACTAGCACAAAAAGTTTAAGTGTTAAAAAGAAAAATATAAATGGTTAAAAGATATTAGTAAGGTCAAAAAGTTAATATCAAAGAAATACTATAAAATAAAAGTAATATCGAAGAAGTACAATAAAAAATTCAAAATCATGTTTTTTAAAAAAACTTTGATGAAAACAACAAAGATTAACTTCATACACACTTACAATTACATGCAACATATTGCATTACATTAATAATCAAACACTCAAGACTACAAAATAACAATCAACACATAAATAAAATAAAATAAAATAAATCTGACACAAGGCAAGAAAATTCACAAACCAAGTGTGTAGAAACTCAACATCTTGTTGGCCTGGTACATGATAAAATTTCTACAAATAAGAAGACCAAAATCAAATTTAAACAATGCAATTCAATGAAAAATAAAACATTAAGAATTCAAGTCCTAAAATTTTACACTTCTTAGTAAAACAAATAATAATTTAACTAAAAACCTATCTTTCTCCTAGACTTGAAAGGCAAAAAACATTATCATTATCATTATCATCATCAACATCAAGTGTTAAAAAAAAAAAAAAAAAAAAAAAAAAAAAAAAAAACAAGAAAGAGAGATAGAAAGATAGTAGGACAATTATAGAGCTTAGAGAGGGGAGAGGGGGGTGTTGTGGTTGAAGGTTAAAGAGAAGGAAAGGAAAAGCAAGAAAAAGAGTGTCTACTTTAATGAGTGTCTAGTGAGTTTTTGAATGGTTGTATTTGTTGGAAATTATCGAAGAGATATGATAACATTAAAGCTTCTGAAATTATAAATAGTAATGTTTAGAGAATTTTAAAAAAAAATTAATTAAAGAACTAACCTAGTTTATTGAAGGGCTACTATTTTTACACCAATTTAATCAACAAAGACTTGTCTTTACATCTAAAATTACATATTATAATAGATGTATTTGTTTCTAGGAAGCAACAATGTGCTATGAGTAAGGAAAACCTTCCTTAACCACGATCTATGGTCATAAGCCTTTCGCAACCATTCAACCAAGGAGGTATATAATTTTACATTTACTAGCTAAACAATCTAATGTTATCTTCATTTCTCTAATTGCACTAATGAACCTTTTTATAGGATTTGAGATCAACACCAATGAACCAATGAACCTATAATCCTTGTAAGCCTAGAGTAGCAACTAAGTGGGTGGGGGTGAATTAGTTATTATGCAAATTAAGATCAAATTCATTAACCTTTTTAAATAAATTATTATACGAAAACTCTTTATATTGTATCAGAGTTATGCACATCTATATGCTTCTACCATAGATAGAAATGCTTGGATATGTAAGTTATAGTACTATAAATGACAAGCAATATGATATAAAGTAAAGTAAAGAAGAGAGAGAGAGAGAGAGAGAGAAAAGCCTAAATATACATGGGCTCAAGTCCTTCTACTTACGTCTTCTCTACCAACACTACTAGCCTAATCATTGGATTCCACTTTCTCTTTTCAAAAACAAGTACATGTGATTTCTACAATCGTGATAACTATAGTAAGATCTAGTAGAAGCTATTATTTCATGTCCCCTACAATTCTCCCATTATCTCCTAACTCTCACTACTTTAACCCTCCAACCCTTCACACAAAACTCACCTCTCATATTAGACATTTGAGTCTAAATCATCAATCTAAACAAAGCAAGCCCTCTCACTAGAGCAACTTCTTTTGAAATGATACCAAATAATAAAAAATTCCTCAAGCTCTTCTACTTGATAGAATATCTTGCAAGCTTCAATATCATAAGAGCACTTCCTGCTAACAATATTTAGCTTCACGTGAAGCAATGTTTTCTCTTTAAAACCTTCATATTTGTTTTTCTTTTGGTCTTCACTTCTTATAGTGGTTACTGCTTTTAAGACAAGATAAGAATTTGAATTTATTTTAATTTAAAAACACACATATAACATAGTTTTCCCAAGAAAAAGATATTGACAAATGCTCAAGCCATATAGTACTAGATTCTTCTTATATCAAAACGAAGCAAATCTTTGGACTTTCTTTGTCAACCTTATTTTTACTTAGCAAGATTAAGCATCATTCATCACACATTTTAGATTTATAGAAACATTCATATATTAAAAACTTTTCCTTCAAACATTTGAAAACTTTCCTTATTATGATAAAACTCATTGTAAAAACTTAAGTCATAAAAATATTTTTCTTTTTATTAATATTGTACTTATTCGAATTAATTGAAATTACCTAAGAAATTTCTCAAAATTATCATCATTGATATTAAGATCATTTATGGTTTTCTTATCCAAGTACATTACCTAAATGTACTCAATTGATAAGTGTGGGGTCTTCTAATCTAGTTCTACCAAATTCTCCATTCATGCTTCTTCCATCTCCTGCCACATTCAAACAACACATTATAACAACAATATGCTTCATCAAAAACCAAGTATTCACACTCTCCTCCTCTTTTGATAAAGCAAAAACAAATAATCAACAAGAAATAAGGACTATCATATAAAGCTCATAATACTATTAGATATAGCTCACCTTGAAACTAATAGTTGGAAAACATTTATAGAGCATTCATAGAGTAGAGCATATGATTAGAACTTATAGAAAATCACAAATAACCAAGTCTTTAAAACCTTAAAAAAGCTTTTCAAAAAATAAAAAACATCAACAGACATCTTCTATCATCCTCCTTCAAAACTTCAATCAACTTCATACTCTCCTCAATTCATCTTTTAATCTACTTTAATCCAAGCATCAACATCAACTTCATCTTCAACTTCATTGTTTACATTTGAAACATCAAAAGACATCTTCTATCGTCCTCCTTCAAAACATCATATCAACTTCATATTGTACTTAATTCGTCTTTTGATCTACTTTAAGCCAAGCATCAACATCAACTTCATCTTCAACTTCACTATTTCCTACTACCTTTCCTATCACATCCTTACCCTTTTTCTCCCCCATTTTGGTTTCATTAAAAGTAAAGGGAGGAGTAACTCAGGTTAAGATTCTAGATGTGTGAACAAGATTTGTAGATATATTTATAGCACTTTAGTTATCACAGAAAATAAAAACCTTCTCTATTTTGCAATTATAATCATTTAACTGCTACGATATCCATAAAACTTGCAAATACACAATTACCTATGGAGATGTACTCTACTTCTACCATCGATAAAGCAATTGTCTTTGGCTTCTTGAAGGACCAAGAAACCATCATATATCTAAGGAATTGACAAGTACCTAATGTGCTTTTCCTTTTAATTTGATATCCCGCATAATTAGCATTAAAAAAAAAAAAAACCTTTTAAATCACAACTTGAGCTTTTAGGATACCATAATCCTGAACTCTTTATATGAGATAAATATATAAAAAATCTTTTGACAATAAGATGTGCTTCTTTAAGATCCTGTTGATAACATCCACATAAGCATATGTTGAAAAGTAAATCTGACCTTGATGTGATAAGACAGAGAAGGGAATCGATCATACCTCTGTATTTCTTTTGACATACTAATTTACCTGTCTCATCTCTATCAAGTTTGGTATTGACTCCCATATGTGTTGCAATATGCTTAGAGTTCTCCATGCCATACTTCTTTAGTATCCAAGAGGCATACTTTGATTGATGACTAAAGGTTCCTTCTACAATTTGTTTAATTTAAAGTGCTAGAAAGAATGTTACTTCTCCCATGAAACTCATCTCTAATTCGACCTGCATTACATTAACAAAATCCCTATACAACACTTCGTTAGTTGAACCAAAAACAATATAGTCGACATAAATTTGAACTATTAAAATATCAAAGTTCACTGACTTAGTAAAAAGAGTTGCACCTACAGTTCCTTTATTAAAGTCATTTTCAACTAAAAGCTTATTAAGCCTTTCTTACCAAGCACGAGAAGTTTGTTTTAAGCTATGCAATCTCTTATTTGACTTACTAACATGATCAGGATTAGCTTCATCTTCAAAATTAGGAGACTGCTTGACATAAACTTCTTCCTTTGTAAAACCATTTAAAAATGCACTTTCTACATCCATTTAAAAGAGTTTGAAATTTTTGAACTAAGCATATGTGTGACACCTTGAGCCACTAATTTGGCCTTATTTCTACAAACTTCCCCATTTTCACTAATCTTATTTTTAAACATCCATTTAGTTTTGATTATTAATTTATCTTTAAGAGGGGGAATAAGATTGTAAACATTATTTATCTTAAATTGTCTAAGCTCATCTTACATTGCCTCTATCTTAATTTCATCTTTTAAAGCTTCATCAATTGACTTAGGTTCCATTTTGGACAAAAGTGCAAACAAACCCTCTCACTAGAGCAACATTTTTTGAAGGCTCTAATTAGTCAAAAATTCCCTAAGCTCTTTTGCGTAGTAGAATATATCACAAACTTCAATCTCTCAAGAGCACTTCTTACTAGTAACACTTAGCTTCACTTGATGCAATTTTTTCTGTACAAACTTTCATCTTCTAGTCTTCGTTTCTTCTTATAGTGGTTGAGCTCATGTAATAATATCAAGACCAAAATATGCAATAGCTAGAATTTGATTTCTTTGAGTTTAGATCTTTAAATCAAATATTTTAATGATTTTGAAAATTTTGTTTTACAAATATTTTCATTTGATAAAATCCACTACTTTTAAGACGAGATAAGAATTTGAATTATTTCTTTTAGAAACACACTTATAGCATAGTTATCAAAAAAATAAGATGCTAACAGATGCTCATGTCATATATAACTAGATTCTTCCTATATCAGAATATATAAAATCTTTAGACTTTCTTTCCCACCTTATTCTTGTTTAGCAAGATTAAGCAACGTTTATCACACATTTTTTATTTATAAAAACATTCATATATTAAAAACTTTTCCTCCAACTATTTGAAAACTTTCCTTATTATGAAAACGCTCATTCTAAAAACTTCAGCCTTAAAAATATTTTTCTTTTTATTAATATTTTACTTATCTAAATTAATTAAAATTACCTTAGGAGTTTTTCATGATTATCACCACTGATATTAAGATCATTTATCGTTCTCTTACCCAGGTGCATTACCTAAATGTACTCAATTGGTAAGTATTAGGTCTTCCAATCTAGCTCCACCAAATTCTCCCTTTATGCTTCTACCATCTCCTACCACACTCAAATAACATGTTACAACAATAATATGTTCCATAAAAAATTGAGTATTTACAAACCTTAATCAATACTAATCACAAGGTTTTTGTTTAAGAAACAAACTTCTTAGTGATTTTCAAATTATAATGCATATAGATGATCTTAATGAATATTATGCACCACAGATGTAGAAAAAAAAAATCCTAGTCAAATATTACACATGGAATAAGGATTTTATTGAGAAAATGAAAAGCATTATTAGGGTTGTTGAAATCAATGTTAAGTTACATTTAATGCTTTAAAGTCTAATATGGGGTTATTTTGGGGAGTTATGGAATAATATAAATAATTAAGAAAGATTATATCCAAAGAATATAAGAACTTCATTTGAATATCCCATCAAGTAATCCCAATGAAGTAAGGTATTGTTTAAATGGAAAAAGGTCATTTAGATAAACTAAGACAATAGCCTAAACATCTCGATTCAACGGCTACTTAATGGGTTAGAAGAGCAATTTGTTTGGATACCATAATGGTTTATATTAGAACAAAGTGGTATAGTAGCATTTTGAGACCCTATGACACTTTCGATGCCATAACATTAGCATTCAAACAAAGTGTCCTTGCTACCCTACACTTTGCTTCTATCAAGTCTTTATATGTTAACTATACAACTTAAACTCCCTTGCAACTTCATTTGCAATGTAAATTGACAAATCCGCAATGTTAAATGTCGCAAAACTCTATATTGTCCCAATAGATAAATCATGTAAATATTGCCATTAACACATTTTGGAACACTAAGCAAAGCATTTACACTTGGTGATAACTTCAAAGCTCACTCACTTCCTCATTTAGATGTATCTAGATAATGTCTAATAGCTACAAAACAACATGCATTCTCCCTCATCTTTCTAGTTCTTGATCTATGAAGGTGCTTAAAAGCCTTATAATATAACATCTAGAACTATTGCTCATTTCACTTTCGATCTAGTTTTAATCTTAAGTACATGAAATGGTAACAAGTTTATAGGTGCATTCAAGTTGTAACCATAGACTGCCTCTAATGAAGTCTTCTCATTTAAGTTTTGAACTAATCGGTTGTAAACCAATTCCACATGGGCAAACACAAGTCCTAATCACTACAATTGCTTCCTATTATGGCTTTAAGTAGTGCTCCCAAAGTCTAGTTTAACACTTTAGTCTAGCTATCTATTTAATGACAACAAGCTATACAAAACAAGTGTCTTATAACCGGTGTCACAAGCTCTTCCAAAAGTAACTTACAAATTTAAAATCTATGTTATGTGCAATGCTTTAGGGAACTACATGAATCCATCTAATCTCTCATGAAAAAATTGTTAGGAATAAAACAAACATTATTTGTTTTGTGATAAGGCATAAATTTGGCCGTTTTGCTAAATCTATGAACAACAAACATGATAAATCTCATCGTCCTTATGTTCTAAGTATGCTTCAAATAAAATCAATACTCATGTTAATCCAAGGTTATGATGGGATCGATATGAGTATGTAAAGGCCTTAAGCTTTCCCCCTACTCTTAGCCCATTTATAGATCACATAACTCTCCACCATCTGATGTACATCTCTCATTAATTTAAATAAAAAGAAATGCCTCTTTAGGAGCTCAATTGTCATCTTCTCACCAAAGTGTCTCACTATACCCCTTAAGATAGACCTCTCTTACCAATAACTCTCTCATAGAGCCATTAGTAATCCACAATTATCTAATATATGAAGAACCCATACCCATCAATAATAACTCCTCTCTCACAAGTGGAAATAACTAAGGAAAATTGTTCATCTATTGTATACTGCCCCTCAATCAACTTAATTGCAATGGATAGCTTATAAAGAGTTAACAACCACATACCTCCTAGAATGTGCATGTGTAGCCACATTAGTTACTCTTTTAGTGACATTTGGATTCTTGAAATTTTATCATTTTTGTCATGCCCCGAAAGGGAGCCTACAAGTTTCCACTAAAATCATCATGGCACGTATGCACCCATTACATAATAATCGTCTTACAAGCTAGAGATCGTAAGACTCTAAGTAAATAATTACATTTACGAGTAATCATAGATCATATAATTAGATAATAAAGTATAACTATGGATCCCATATCCCATGATCAACCATGATCGTAGAGAATCAATATCCCCTACCAACTAGTAAAATAGGATAAATCTTAAGTTTCACAATTTCAAATCTTATTTACATAGGGGTCCTAACATCTCATCTAAATAATCTATCCTACACAATTCTTAATTTGTCGTTCTAGTCTTTCAAAACTCTCGACACTTCACATCTTATCCCATCCCGAGCTTTCGAAATCGTTACCTGCAAAAAAGGTCTATGGAGGGGTGAGCACACTATGGCTTAGTGAATGAGATGGTAAAACTTTCAATGCTACGTACACACAAGCAATTTCAATCAAGTTATCAAATCATATGCTATACATGAACAACCATATGAATGTAGCATCTCACGTGGTCTTCCGGTAACTAACATGAAGTCTAGGTTTACGCCTCCCTTGACCTTAGGTTAGGGATTCCAAAGCTACCATCAATGCATGGGTCTTACTCACATCTTCATTACTCTTATCACTTACTTATACTGTGTCTTAGTTTTAATGTTTTAGGCTCAGGTACCTTAATATACCAAGCATTACACCCTCAAGAGACAGGCCGGACTCGGAACCATCAAAGTGCAACAATCCCCTAATCACTTAGTTCGCAATTGGCGAAACAGCGATCCTCTGATCACTTCCAATGCATCCTGTAGCAGTGATGGCCTTCAATCTCATGCAATGTCTCATGGAAATGCATGTCAAGTTTTAATCAAGTCCACTTCTTTAATTAATTGATTTGAGGTGACCAAACAATAAATATATAGTCGCAACCAATTCCTACTTAACGTAATGAAGCAGCTACTAGGAACAATTCATAGGGAGCCAGTGGAGTCCCATAAACAATCCACTACATCTTAATTTCACACGTACCACAACAAGTAAGATTATGCATTTCACATCACAGAACAAACAAGAAAACCGGACCCAGCGAATGGGAGCCATCTAGCTATACATCAGGTTTCAATTAACTTTACACCTCTATGCCATTTGTCTTAAATGTCAAATCAACCACTTGGGATTGATTTACGATTGTCATTTATGACACCTCTGTGTCATCACACTTCTCAAGTGCTCAGTTATACACACATCTGAGAGCCAACAAGGTTGTCTCGTATATCCCTTATAAGTCCTCAATACATCTATGTATAATATATATATATATATATATATATCTACACATATACGTAGGTTTGTAACATATCTTTAACTAGAAGACCATTTACTAGACACCTTCCCTCGCTTACTTAAGAGGGTAAGAAAATAGAATTGTTAAGTTGAAAAATCAGAGTTACACTCATGATTTGTATAGTTATGTTCATGAGTGTATTCTATAGATATAATAGGAAAATAAATTTGCCTAAGCATATATTCATACTCGGAAGTAAACTCGGATATGTATACATAATGATATTTATGTGATCTAATTTAGCTATGCATACCTACTTGGTAACTATAGAGGGAAAAGTTAGGTTTATGTATATTTTGGTTTAGTTTGAAGAAAACAATTTTGGATCGAGGGTTAGGCTTATAGTAATAGCACTGGCAGTATGGTGCGAAGTGCTATCAATAAGCTAATGACATCTAAACTCTCAATCCATTCTAATTTCTATATCAATATACTCGTATTTATCTGTAATTTACCTAATTACTAGTTTCTTCGTAACTTCTTTCCTAAACTCAATTAACCCCACTATATAACTTAACAAAAATCACATTCATTTGCAACTACAACAAAGCAATTGAATTCACATACATAGCATATTAACACATAACACAACATTGTAGCATATCATTAAGTTTCCCACTCACCTGTTTAGGGTCATCATAGTCCTAACCGGAGTTGAGTGATCCCAGTAGGTAAGCCCTTTACCTTCCTCTTGAAATTAGTGTCCTTTTACAATGCTTCCTTAACCTAATCATAGACTACTTGACTTTGGTAGTTTCCTAGCACCTGATATGTGTACTCTACTCATCTTGCGTTTGATGGCAAGGCGTGAAGTCTCCACCTACAAGATTTCTCGTCCTTTCTACTAGTTTTCATCCTCACTCACGCTTCCATCACCATACATACATCAACCACTCTTTATACACATACATACCCACCTCCATCATAATAACATCATATTCATACGTACACGCAAGCTTCACCTATGTACATACACAAGATCAATACCTCCTTGCCTTTATTTTCTCGACTCTTCTTCTCCTTTCCTCACCCTTTTTCCGTCTTCAATTCTCACTTTCTCCTTCTTTCAACTTTCCTTTTCCTTTTTCCTAATTCGCTTCTTCCCTTTTGACTCCCTTACCATAACTTTCCCCTTGTTTCCTTGCCAAGCTCCTGTCAACCCCTCGGATTTCTCTAATTCCCCACTTCTTCTTCTTATTCCTCTTTACTCTTCTCTAGCCCACACTTATGCATATGTATATTTCAAATCTTCCCTTCTAATCCTCTATGTTTTTCCTTCTTTCTAGACATCTTCCATTTTCCTTTTCTTTTTCATATCTCCTACTCATCGAACCCCACTTACACACCTTACACCACACCATGCACATACACCAGCACATTCCCACACAATCATACTATATACCTATTTACACTCATACACAACTACACTTTGCAATCCTCTTTTCTCCTCAAGTCCACACACACCACTAGTGCATACATACACACATACTCCACACACGTCTCACACCACTGACATGTACATACATACATACTCTGCATATACCTCACACACCTTCCATACACATACACACATTCTAGCACAAACCACACATCATCCATACACATACATACCACACACACCACAAATCATCTATACACATACACACATACCCACACACACTTCACAACACCTCATACACATACACACATACCTACACACACTACACACCTTCCATACATATATACACATACTCCACACATCACTTACCTTTCGTACACGTACACATACACCACACACCATCCATACACACACACACACACAAATCGCACATGCCACACACTTGGCTCCTCCTTCCCCTTTCCCCCTTCTTACACCACTGCAACGGTCATCACAGTCGCCATTGCTATTGCTCGTTGTTGCCACTATTGTTGTTGTTACAGCTATAGTTGTCGTTGTGGCTGTTGTCTTCCTCCTCCCTCACGCACATACAGCTATATCACGCAACTTTTCCTCCATTCCACATTTCGTAACTACATTACAACTCAGACCAACAACGTTCATCTCTATGCCGAGCATACCCCACAAACATCTCATCCCCATGAACTCATTTGGCTCTAACCCTTTCCCTTTTGTCCTCTCAAACAGTCCATCCTTCCAACATCAATATACCCGCAAGTGATTAATCATCCCTAGAACAATCTCTTCTTCTCTAGCAACCCATCAAACACCCTTTTCTCATCCTCTTTCCTCCTTTGCTTTCGCGGTTGCTATCGTCATCACTATAGTTGTCAAAATCATGATTTTACCTATAATTTAATAGTATAAAATCGGTAGAATCGTATAAAATCGTATAGAATCTATAACTTGTAGAATCATATATCTAAACTCATAATTATATCAAAAGTTTATACCTAAATGATTTTTCTTTCATTTTGATTATGAAAAACTTGATAAAATTACAAACTCATAGAATCGTACAATTGACTTGTGATTTTAACAACCATGGTCATCACAGTTGCTGTTGCCATTGTTGTTGTAGTCATAGTTGTCATCGTAGCTGCCGTCATTTTGTGGCTGTCATAGTTGCTGTCATTGTGGTCGTTGTTTGGGTCGCTATTGCTACCGATGTTCCCTCCGTCCTCAGGGAAGAAGACGAGACAGACATGATTTGAAAGATGTTGTCGTCATTGCTACCACCATCATTGCCGTGTCATCACTGCCACCGTTGTTGCTGTCGTAGTTGTCACTGTCATTGCTATTGTTGCTACTGTGGTTGTTGTTGCTGTTGCTGTGGTTGTTTGGTCGTTGTTATCTTCCTCCTCCCTTACACACACATACACCACTTACCCTTTGACCTCAAAGCACGATGGATGAAGAAGCAACAAGAAGAAAAGGAACACCTAAAGAAAGAGGAAGAACAAGAATGACAACAACAACAGGAGAAGGTGAATCTAAGACAGTTGCAATCACAGCAACAGAATCCACTACTGTCTCTTCTGCGTCCCAACAAGGAGGAAGAAAAGGGGTTTAAAGAAGAAGGACGATGAACTCGGTATAAGCGTAGTGTTAAGGTCAATACGAGACCAAAAGCTTATACTAATCGTTCTAATCGGCAAGATGATAGTAATGCATGTCGGAGAAGCAAGCCTCCTATCATCGGACGTCCATATCAAAGTTATGAGGGAAAACAGGTAGTTTTAGCTAATGAAAAGGTCGCAAGAGAAGAGAAAATGAGGGATGAGTATGAGTTAATGAATAAAGAGAAGAGCGATTCCGAGACGGATGAGGTAGGTAGACGAGAGGGGAGAGAAGGTGAAGTAAAGGAGTTAGAGGAGGTGGAGAGAAAGGACTCGCCGGTGGTTGTAAGCTCTACGGCGATGACGGACAGAGCGATCAAGCGACAAGTAGAGGATGAAGAAGCTAGAGTGGCAACAAATGCTAGGGCTAAGAGTAACAGGGGGGGGCGGGAGCAGGAGGGGACACCGCCTGCTGTTGTGCTGCTACCGCCTGTTGCGCCTAACGTAATGGGTAGATAGGACGGCGGTAGACGTTTCCAAATTTTATTTTTATTACAGTTGTGTATGTTATATTATATTATATTATGTCCCTATTTTATTAATTTGCTCATGTACAAGAATATCTTTAAATTTTGCATTTTTAGCGTTTTATTACGAAAGCTTACGTCTAAGCTAATCTAATTATCCTAGACATAAATATTTATTCTAAATTTTCATTTAAAATTCCTAGATCTATAATTTAAATTAATTTCATTATTTAACCTAATTTTTTTTTAAATTATGTTTTTGATAATTTATTCTTTTAATTTAATTTACCCAAACTAAAGTTGGGATTTACAATTATTTTTATTTATCTGTTTATATATCTATATTTGGATATTTTTCAATTACTTTACTTCCTAAATTTATTCGGTAATATATTTCATACAATTCAATTTATTACATTTGTTATCTCCTTTTCTTTGTAAAGGTTGTTCTATCTAATTGTTTTATTTTTAAAACCTATTATTATCGCAATTTATTAAGATAATATTTATGCATCACAATATTTGAATTTTTTTTTTGTCGTACATTTCTCAAAGTTTTTAATATTGCGAAATTGTCCCTCTTACTACCTCGACCTAGAAGTGTTTATTATTCTACTTATTTTCTTTAATTTTTGTATAGTCTCTTCGAAATTTTTGGAATTTTACAATTTTCATCTCACATTGATAACTATAAATCTCATGCACTAAATATCTAAGGTTTCTCCACTTAGTTTTGTACTAAAATAGTCTATGCAATTATGCTCTTACATTAGCATTACACTAACACCAACTCATAATGCATTACACTATAACTCAAGAACCTTTGCAAAAACTACTAAATCTAACACAACTGTTGTAGTAAGTTTTCATATAATAAGCTCAAAACTCTCTACAACTTATCTATTCCAATTAAGTCTTAAGTTAATCAATTCACCCCCTCTTAATTAACAACTAGGATCAATACTATTAAACAACTAAGGTTTACCAAACATCAGGTGTGGATGCACTATAGATATAACATTATAGTGTATGTTATCTATTTGCAGATCTGCTATAAAGATAGGAACTCATATTTATTTAGTCACGTGTAATAATGCCTTTATCATTCATCCAATGCAACATTTATGGTTATGGATGTGAATAAATAGTGATGGGAATCTTGGATAAAGCTCACTTAGGATGAGTTTTAAATGTATGGGTATGATTAGAGCACTCCCCAATCAGTGAGCAAAGTGAGTAGCTTGACTAGGAAATACCAATGTTAATTAAGAAGAAAGGGAAGTCAACCAAGCTTAATGAAGGTTTAAGTCGACCACAGTAGGGACCCATTCGACTACCCTAATATCTAGTCAATCACCCTAGCAAATAGTTTCATAGGCTTTCCTCTATTTTAGCATATATATATATATATATATATTCATATTTAATGTTTTAACACTTTACTATTTTGGCTTCTTTTTCTTAGTCATTTAGATAATTTTGATTTTTTTTATAAATAAGCTTAATGTGTAATAAACTAAAACTAACACCTTGATATTTCTTTCATAATGGAACTTAGTGAGTTTTCTTCTAATTCTTAGTCCTAATCAATCTCAATCAAGATTAAGGTGAATAGATCATTCTATAAATCCCATGTGTCATATTGATCTTTATTTTACAACCATCATTTGATATAAAGAAAAGGAGTATAAGGATAATAAATTTCATATTGGGAAACTTGTAGGCACATAGAAGAGGAGTATGTAGACAAGCCAGAAGAGTGATTGTAGATCCTAATGAGAGTGATGGCGATAATTTTGATATGGAAGGGAATGATGGAGGAAATCATCAAATGTAAAGGTAGAAAACAATTAAAATAAAAATTCTACCTTTTGAAGGATGTGAATTCACATAAGTATATTTTGATTAGGAGCATATATGGTTGAAAAGATTTTTTATTAACATACTTATGATGAAGAGACTAAGATGAGATTAGCAGTATCAAGCACCTAAATTTCTATGGTGTCAACAATTGACTACATAACCTATTTAAGTAGAATACATAATGCTCAAAACTACTAAATGGGTTTCTATCCAATTTTAATACTTTGAAATTGTTAACTAAATTTTAATAACGTTTGACAATTCATTTTAGTTGGAAAATGTGGTAATGAGTACTAGGTAGGATAGCTAAGTCCTAAGGCCTAAGGGGCTCATAATAAGTTCACAAACATAAGGTAAATAGGCCATGGAGCCATAGCCAGTTCTTAAATAAGTCTAAATATAATCTAAAGAAAGGCATAATAAAAGAAACAAAAACGTAAACGTCATTGTCCTTCAAGTCCTCCTCAAATCCCAAAAACACCTCCTTAGACCCATGCTTAATGGAATCGTATAGTAGATCCATAAGTATGTCTTCACTTGAAAAGAAAATGTGAGTCAAGAATACCCAATACAATAGTAGCACAAACACAAATAGATGTCAAATTGGCCTACATTCAAATGTAACAAATAATCATTCAATTTATAATAATCTTTATTAAAGTAAGAAAATAGCACGAGAGTACTTATGACTTCAAATAATAAGACAGGGGATTTAGGGTCCAATACCACCATAGCAATAATCAAGGGTTAACAGGAGCAGTCAAACTCCACACCACAAAACCTAACTTAAGTAGCTTTGTCTAAAGGTCATTACCATTATGCAGTCCTTACTAATCATAGTCCAACTATATCATATTAGCTATCAAGACCCATAACCCTGGACGATTCCTGATATACTTTATTCCAGATTACTATGCTTGTTATCCAATGCAATTCCTCATATCAACTACCCACCATGGCATTAATTAATGCCCTAAGTGCTTAATTATCGGGATTTTCTAAACTAAAACAATAGTCCTAGTTAAGGCCTAAGGCGTCACTCGCTAATTCAAGATGACTATGCATAAGCAACACCAAGTTACTTAACTAAGGTTGATTTTTAGTCCAGTTAAGGTTCCTATCCTAGCAAACAACACACATGTTAATGTGTATCTAAAAAGTGGAAGATTCTCATGTTGAAGGCCAATTCTCACCGAGCAAGATTATTTGATTTTTATGTATTAAGAGAGAAAGTTAAGTCAATATGATGTCTTAATTAATTTGGTGATTAAACTAAGTTTACTCTAAACTAGCTAAGGTTCATACTAGTTATGGGCCAATAAAGGGTAAGAAGGCTTAATTAGCTTTTTGGCTAATTTGATTCATATTACTTAGTGCTTATTAATTAAACCAATTTAAGTTATTATAATTGCCAATTATTATTCCAATTATTCAATTAGGCTTTGCTTCACTCATTTCTTAAGATTAAGCTTACTGGGTTTAGACCCACTAAATTCCTTTATTAAATAAGTCCTTCCCTATGTATTTTCTACTAAAGCCCAAGAAAGGTAAGGAGCTCTAAGGAAAAGTGAATCCAAATATTTTTTAAATTGGGCCCACAAGGCCGAATTAATTAATTAGCTTATTAATTGAAGTAATTTATCTAATTTAAGCTTAACTACTTTGATTCTAATTAATTTACCTAATTAGGTTTATAATGTCTTAATACATATGTCAAGGCTAAATTTGATTAGTTTATGTCCAATTAAGTTATTTACGGCCAATTATTAGTCTCATGCCTGTTTTAAGTCCAATTAACCTATTCTAGCCCATTATATGATATTATGTTTAAATTAGGCCCATTAAGATTTAATGTGTTACGCGTATTACCTTTAGGCCTAATTAAGTTATTATGCCTAAGTTAAGTTCATTTTAGGCTTATAATTGATTTTGGACCTTATTATGCATAAGGCTCATTTGGGCTATTTAATCTGGATAAGGCCTATTTAAGGTATGAACTCTAAAGGAGAAATGAGCCTAATTAATTTTAGGAATTAGGCCCATTAGGCTTATTTAAATTCAATTAAGTAATAAAAATTAACTTGTTCATTTAACTCACAATTTGATCCAATTTAGTTAATTTTGATTTTTGGCTCAATTATGCCAATTATGAATTATCTTATGAATCACCCATGGGGAAGAGTATTGCGTTAGTTCATGGGCTCATTTGAGTAGGCTGGCTTGAGACTAGGCTAGTTGGGGCTCAAAGTCTTTAAATCATCAAATTATTATGCCAATTTACCAAAATTAAACTTCTAAAAGCTTATCAACTTCAATTGTCCATAACTTTCTCATTTTAGCTCCAAATTAGGTCAAACCAAAACCAAATTACACCTATTCACTTCCTCTTCCTAATTTATCACAAAAATCCGGATTTTAGTCATTTTAGACATCCCAAAGATATCAAATCAGTACTGTTACGATTTTTTCTTCAAATTATCATAATTTAGTCTTTTCAACTCCAAATAAGTTCAAGCCGAAGCCAATTTGTTCCTATCCATTTCTACATCCTCACTCATTAATTAATTCCACATTTGGGTAAAATAAATGCCAATAAATAGCTCAAACATTCTAGAACATCCAATTATATAAACTCAAATCTAATATTTAACTAATTCAACTCCAATTTGATTTCTCGGCATCATTTGGTATCTAATCAACACCCAATCATCAATTTAACATGTTATAGTTCTAATAAGCACAAATATAACAAAATCACCCTAGCAATAATGGCATCATACCTAGAAGTTCCAAAAATGTCATTATCCCATCCTAATTCAATCTTTAACCCACTAAACTTTGTCTACTCATCAATCCAACACATGACATGAAATTAAGTCTCAATTTAGACTTCAAAGACCACCCATACATGCTGAAAATTTTAGAAATTGACTTCCAAGAACCAATTTGCCTATCAAGTCACCAAATTACATTGAATCCACCATTAATAACACTTCCTTCTCATCATTTATCATCTAAATTATTGTCTATCATATAAATTGGCACCCAAATCATCAAATAAACATCTTCACTTGCTCATGAACAACATAAATTAAGAAATAAAAAATGGACAATACAATAAGGGTGGCAGCAATCAAGAGCATGAACACAACCATACACATTCCTTCTTAAATTCAACTTCTAACCTTTCAATCCTTGTCTACACATTAGATTAACATATTTAGCATCTCATTAACAAGTTGAAAGATCAAAATATAGCCTAAATGACATATAGTGGTGGCATTAGGGTTTTTAATTACCATTTAAGCTCAACCTCATCAAATATCCATTATATTGATGCCTAATACTCTAAATCATCATCAAACATCAAGTGGAATGTTGCTTATTCACTTACCTTTGAAGAAGTATCTCAAATCCTCTTTTCTTCCCAATGTTGGCCACCACTCAAGATGATGCTAAAAGGTGTCTTTTGCAACCCAAATTCACTCCTTAGCATCACAATCAACTAATTAGTACCTAAAGTTGATATTAGAGCACTAAAATTAGTTTACGCCAAATGATAGAGCCATTTTATACTCAATCTTTATAGTATGAAGTGTGTTAATTTATTATAGATTTTATAGAAATCATAAGGAAATGGTACTTAATTCTATTATGGTGATAAATCAGGTTAAATGGAGTCAAGGGTGCTAATTCAAGTAAATTAGAGAAGTCATCTACAACTTGGATCAAAGACAAGGATTTACACTGCCTGAGGAAAGTACATGGGCGTGTAGTTGAAGTACATGGCCGTGTACTTAGTTTAGAAGCCACAGGAAACTACACGGTTGAAGTACACGACCATGTATCTGTTTTGAAGAATCCACGGGAAAATACACGGTTGAAGTACACGACCGTGTATCTATCTAGAAGGAGGCGCATTTTGAAGCACGGCCATGGTTCAAACCGTGCTATACACTGCACAAGAAGGTGGAAATGTGGACTTCCAACAGAGAGAGACACGGCTTGTGATCTGGCCTTGGTGGAAACCGTGGTTGAAGCCGTGGTGGAAGTTGAAATGGAAGACGTGCCAAGGATGAGAAATTGTGGAACATCAATCGAAGGATGGCACGGCTTGAGATCTGGTCATGGTTGAAGCCGTGGTACACACTGATCACGGATAAAGACTTGTAGATTACCCACAGAGGAAGGCATGGCTTGACCCACGGCCGTGTTGTAGGGTGTGCCAGGCGGACGATTATTTTCTTCTCGAGATTTACCTGAAAAAGGAAATATATTTTCATATCTTGCTAGCAAAAGATCACCTGCAATTCCTTTAACAATATAAATAGAACTAACCCTAGAGGGTTAAGAGAATCTTGGATCATCTTGGAGACAAGAAGGAAAGAAGGAGGCAGAGCAGGCAGCCAAGAACAGAGGCTTGTTATGTTTTCACTTTTAATTTTCGTTTTTATGATGAACATGTGTAGCTAAGTAGTTTTTCTAGCCAAAGGGTCATAGAAGTTTGATTCTCCACGAATTGTGAGATCTAATTGATTTGTATTTAATCTATTCTTTGTTTTTGGATATTCATATATCTTCTGACCATCTTGTCATTATTATCTTAGTTGATTGGTATGAATTAGAGCTCTTCTACTCAATTAGCAAGTTAATATATTGTCAACTAGCACGTCAAATCCGTAATTGTTTGATTGTTCTAGTCTCAGTGACACAATAACATGTTTGGTTATAAAATAGATGATTGAATTCATGTTATGGAGATGTATGATCATGTTTAAATAGGTTATCTTATAATCTACTGGCATGAATCGGTAGTCTCTCTAGTTTTTAATGCTATTGATAGATTAAATCCTACGAGCTTGTCTAGGGTTGTCTAATCGATAATAGAAATAATCAAAGAGCTTGTTTTGGTTATCGAAGAAATACGGAGAGATAGGTTGTTAGAGATTGTTAATAACCATAACCAATTTATCTAGAAATAAGAATAGAAAACATTTGCATCGATGATCAATTCCTAGAATTAAACTATCTTGATTCCTTTGGCTAGGCTTTTATCAATATTCGACTTTATTATTTTGTTTCAACATTATTTGATTCACAAACAAACCCCCCATTTTTCTTTTCTTCTTTATTCTCTTTGAATAGAAATATATTTAACCAATCACTGTGGATTCGACCCTACTCACCACTATATGCAAATCATATAATTGTCTAGGAGTAGGTTTTTATTTTTGTTGGATTCGACACCCATCAAATTTTGGCGCCGTTGCCGGGGATTGGTGTCAAATTTATTTCTATTCTTGTATGACTCGTTCTTCTCATACAGGTGCACTCACTTATAATCCAGAGATTGAGAAGACTCTTAAGAGGCTGCGAAGAGAAGCTAGATCATCCCCTAGACTGAACTTAGCATCGGATTTGTCTGATTCATCCCTTGATTCTGAAAAAGAAGACGATATGGCAAATCCGGAGAGAACATTAAGGGAATTGGCTGCACCGGATGTGAATCAACAACCACTTTGTATTCACTATCCCGAACTAGCTGTTGAATTCGAGTTGAAATCTAGGTTGATTCATCTGCTACCCACCTTTCATGGTCTTGAGAATGAAGATCCTCATAAATATTTGAAAGAGTTTCATATAGTGTGTTCTAGTATGAGGCCGCAAGGAATAACCGACGATCAAATCAAGTTACGTGCTTTTCCATTTTCTTTAAGTACTAAAGCTAAAGATTGGTTGTTTTATTTGCCTCCAGGTGTTATAACCACTTGGACAGATATGGTGAGACTCTTCTTGGACAAATTCTTCCCCACATCCAGAGCCACTGGTATAAGAAGAGAAATTTGTGGTATCAAACAGAGGGACACCGAGACTCTTCATGAGTATTGGGAGAGGTTCAAGCAACTTTGTGCAAGCTATCCACAACATGGGATATCTGAACAACTTCTCATCCAATACTTCTATGAAAGCTTGCTTCCAATGGTGAGGAAGATGATGGATGCTACAAGTGGAGGCGCCATAGTAAACAAAACCCCTGGTCAAGCTAGGGAATTGATCTCCATTGTGGCTGCTAATTCGCAACAATTTGGGTATAGGCATGATACGTCTTCAAGGAAGGTAAATGAGGTAAGTGTGTCTAACCTTGAACATCAAATTTCTAACCTAACCTCCCTTGTGCTGCGGCTAGCTCTTGGAAATACCCAGCAGGTGAAGGCTTGTGGAATTTGTGCTGCTCCTAATCATCCTATCGACATGTGCCCCACATTGCAAGATGACAATCATGAACATGCCAATGCTGTAGGAGGATTCCCAGGACAACCATAGAGGAGATATGATCCCTACTCGAATACTTACAATCCTGGATGGAGGGATCATCCTAACTTCCGGTACGGCAATAACCCACAACATTTCCAACAATTCCAGCCTAAGCCATCAAACCAAATACCCCAAGCTCCTTCCACTTCAGGTATGTCTCTTGAGGAAATTGTTAAATCTCTTGCTATTAATACAAAACAATTTCAGGATGAAATAAAGCAGAGCATTCGAAACTTGGAGAATCAGGTAAGCCAACTTGCTTCTTCTGTAAACATGTTAGAAAATCAAGGTAAGTTCCCTTCTCAAACTATTACAAATCCGAAGCAAAGCGTTAATGCAATTACCTTGAGAAGTGGAACAGAATTGCAGGGATCAAATAAGAAAGGACACCCATCTAATCTTGAGGAAGAGACTAAGAAAGAGATTTCGACTCCGAGCCAGCAGGACAACCAGATTAGAAGGTCTCTAGTTGAGCCACCAAAGGTCATGTTGACACCACCTCCTTTCCCTTCCAGATTAGCGAAATCCAAGCATGAACCAGAAGAAAAAGAGATTCTGGAAACTTTTCGCAAAGTCGAGGTAAATATTCCTTTGCTTGATGCAATTAAGCAAATACCGCGCTATGCTAGATTTCTCAAAGACTTGTGCACAAACAAAAGGAAGCTGAAAGGTAATGAAAAGATTAGTGTGAGTGAAGATGTTTCAGCTATCATCCAGAAGAAGCTTCCTCCTAAATGTAAGGACCCAGGTATGTTTACCATTCCTTGCAAAATAGGTAATCTTGGAATCGCTAAAGCCATGTGTGATCTAGGAGCTTCGATCAATGTCATGCCTTTGTCTGTTTATCAACGTTTGAATGTTGGCCCCTTAAAGGAAACAGGTGTTATTGTTCAACTTGCTGACAGGTCCAATGTTTATCCTGAAGGAGTTCTAGAGGATTTTTTAGTTCAAGTTAATGGGTTGGTTTTTCCTGCTGATTTTTATGTGCTTGACATGGAAGATAATGATTCCCATAATTCATCACTGATATTATTAGGGCGACCATTCCTTAAGACATCCAAGACGAAAATTGATGTAAATGATGGTACCCTCACTATGGAATTTGATGGTGAAATGATTAAATTTAACATTTATGATGCCATGAAACATCCTAGCAATATCTCTCCTATTTTTGTTGCGAATGTTATTGACCCATCACCACAGGCACCAAAGCTGGCATCAAAACCCTTACTCGAACATCTAGCCAGGAATGTCTAGCCAAAGACGTTAAAGAAAGGCGCTTCATGGGAGGCAACCCATGTCAAAAAAAAAAATTAATTTTGTTTTGTTTTGTTTTGATTTTAGTTTTGTTTTGATTCTTTCTTGTGGATTAGCTGCAGCAAGGATACATATCATCAGATGACACTCACTAGTGCTTAAGGGGAGAACTCCAAATACCAAGGAAGTACCAGTATTTCCTTTCTCTTATTCTCTAATGTTCCTTGTGTTGTTAATTCCTCTTTAATTGTGCTGAATTAGGAACAGTGAGGACACTGTTCAAGCTAAGTGTGGGGGAGAGGATAATAAAATATAGAGAATAGAGAATTGACTCATACTTTGAAACTTTGAATGTTTGTCCTTAAGCAATTTTAAGCCATTTTTTTTCAAAATTATCATGAAATCTGGAGATTGTACTAAATGTTATAATAAGCATCTACAAAATGTGAAATTGACTTATTCAAATGCTTTACTCACCTACTGTTGTGATTAGAATACTTGGTTAAAATTAAGTAGTGAAATCTTTAAGAAACAAATTTACCTTGTATTTAGCTTTAGAATTGGAAGTCTAAGAGTAAGTCGAGTCCCTAAGTGAAAAATAAACAAGTTTACTTCTAGGTTATATTAGCAACTGTATACTCTTTGAAGTTGTTCTAAAAAAAAAAAAAAAAATCAAGCGTAGCCATTACTCCAATGATTCAACTAATTGAGTTAAGAGTATTCAAACTTAAATGTTAGAGTGAGGAAGAGTCCGTAGGGGTATCTCAAAACCCGGTCACTTGAGTGACGAGCTCGGGATGTGCCGACTCAATGAACTCACTATAACGATAAGGGCGAAAAAGGCAAAAATTCATGAAAAGAAGCGGGCAAAAACCCGTCAAAAATAGATGTTTGATTAAATCAAAAGAACATGAATGTAAACATTCATTGAATAAAACAAGACTTATAATAAAAAGGGAGAATATCTAGCAAAGAGTTGATACCATATGCTTTTACTTTATGTTGCAAGGATTATATACTTGATAATATCCAATGAAGTTTAATTGGGTGTTTTTCCTTAGTGGATTAAGTATTTACTTTTGGAATAAAAATTCTTTTGCTAAACATGAGGATTAAAGTTTGTTTTGTTTAGATTAGCTATTAAATTTTGTCCATGGTAATTTGATCACATGAAACCAGTTTGGTTGAAGTAGTAGACATTAAAATTACAAGTCATGAATTACAAATGAACAGATGCTTGGAATGATGAAAAGAAATTTTTGTATAATCTATGACGGATTTCTCAATTGATTTAATTCATTTGCTTGAGGACAAGCAAGATTTTAAGTGTGGGGGAATTTGATAGAGCCATTTTATACTCAATCTTTATAGTATGAAGTGTGTTAATTTATTATAGATTTTATAGAAATCATAAGGAAATGGTACTTAATTCTATTATGGTGATAAATCAGGTTAAATGGAGTCAAGGGTGCTAATTCAAGTAAATTAGAGAAGTCATCTACAACTTGGATCAAAGACAAGGATTTACACCGCCGGAGGAAAGTACATGGGCGTGTAGTTGAAGTACACGGCCGTGTACTTAGTTTTGAAGCCACAGGAAACTACACGGTTGAAGTACACGACCGTGTATCTGTTTTGAAGAATCCACGGGAAAATACACAGTTGAAGTACACGACCGTGTATCTGTCTAGAAGGAGGCACGTTTTGAAGCACGGCCATGGTTCAAATTGTGCTATACACTGCACAAGAAAGTGGAAATGTGGACTTCCAACAGAGAGAGACACGGCTTGTGATCTGGCCTTGGTGGAAACCGTGCTTGAAGCCGTGGTGGAAGTTGAAATGGAAGACATGCCAAGGATGAGAAATTGTGGAACATCAACCAGAAGATGGCACGGCTTGAGATCTGGTCGTGGTTGAAGCCGTGGTACACACTGATCACGGATGAAGACTTGTAGATTACCCACAGAGGAAGGCACGGCTTAACCCACGTCCATGTTATAGGGCGTGCCAAGCGGACGATTATTTTCTTCTGAGATTTACTTGAAAAAGGAAAGATATTTCCGTATCTTGCTAGCAAAAGATCACCTGCTATTCCTTTAACAATATAAATAGAACTAACCCTAGAGGGTTAGGAGAATCTTGGATCATCTTGGAGACAAGAAGGAAAGAAGAAGGCAGAGCAGGCAGCTGGGAATAGAGGCTTGTTATGTTTTCACTTTTAATTTTCGTTTTTATGATGAACATGTGTAGCTAAGTAGTTTTTCTAGCCAAAGGGTCATAGAAGTTTGATTCTCCACGAATTGTGAGATCTAATTGATTTGTATTTAATCTATTCTTTGTTTTTGGATATTCATATATCTTTTGAACGTCTTGTCATTATTATCTTAGTTGATTGGTATGAATTAGAGCTCTTCTACTCAATTAGCAAGTTAATATATTGTCAACTAGCACGTCAAATCTGTAATTGTTTGATTGTTCTAGTCTCAGTGACACAGTAACATGTTTGGTTATAAAATAGATGATCGAATTCATGTTATGGAGATGTATGATCATGTTTAAATAGGTTATCTTATAATTTACTGGCATGAATTGGTAGTCTCTCTAGTTTTTAATGCTATTGATAGATTAAATCCTAAGAGCTTGTCTAGGGTTGTCTAATCGATAAGAGAAATAATCAAAGAGCTTGTTTTGGTTATCGAAGAAGTACGGAGAGATAGGTTGTTAGAGCTTGTTAATAACCATAACCAGTTTATCTAGAAATAAGAATAGAAAACATTTGCATCGATGATCAATTCCTAGAATTAAACTATCTTGATTCCTTTGGCTAGGCTTTTATCAATATTCGACTTTATTATTTTGTTTCAACATTTTTTGATTCACAAACAAACCCCCCATTTTTCTTTTCTTCTTTATTCTCTTTGAATAGAAATATATTTAACCAATCCCTGTGGATTCGACCCTACTCACCACTATATGCAAATCATATAATTGTCTAAGAGTAGGTTTTTATTTTTGTTTGATTCGACACCCATCACCTAACTAAGAATACATTTACCCCTTAGCCTCATGTGTAACTTGAAGATGTCCTCTCCTAGTGTTCTTCAGCTTGATTTAATCCTAAAACACTTAAGAAGACACAAATTAGTATCATAAATAAGAGGTAAGTAGTGGTTTTGTGTTTTACCTTAGGGAATTCTTTTAGAAATGAGAAGGAGGGTTGGCCCTAGCTAGTGACATCAATGGGCATTTAAGGGAGGTTTTATAAAATCCAAAGGGTTTAAGCATTCAAGTGGAGACCACTTGGTAACATGCCAATTTTTCATATGTTGCCATGTGTCCTTATTTTAAAATATAAGAATTTCCTTTCTACTCCTTTATTTCCACTTCATTTTGGCTAAGTTTATTTCATTCTAATTTTCCAAATTAATTTTTCATTCTCAAAGTTTGGTCATCTCTTACTAAAATTGAACTTAGAGGCATTTTGGTTGTTTTGCAAAATTGACCTCTAAACTTCAATTATTCTTTTCCAATTGACTTGAAATAATTCCTTAGTAATTTTATTCCCCTGATTAGGGACTTGAAATTTTATTTAGGGTTACAAAGCTATTTTGAAGCTAGTTTCAATAAAACCAAGTTCAAAGATGAAAAGGTTATTTTAGAAAAAATTGGCCCTAAACCTTAACTGACTTGAATTTTTTTTCCTTTTTAATTCGTTGACCCTATTTATTAATTTAGGGTTTTTCAAGTGGCATTAGCATTAGCGTTAGAGTCTGATGGGCATGTTGTCTTGTCATGAAAGAATTTGAAGCCTTAGAGGATGAGGTGAGGAGAAAGAGATGTAGAAAGATGGGAAGCGATAAAGTGCCTTATGGATGCACATTTTGTCCCTAAGTATTACAAGATAGTGTCATACATAAAGCTTTAAACTCTATGTCAGGGTGGACTAAATGTAGAAAGATATGTTAAGACGTTTGAGATGCTTATTATCATATGTGAGGTCATGGAGCCTAAAGAACATGCTATTTCCTGCTTCTTAGCAAGGTTAAAATATGATATTATGATGGTAATGGAACTTTAGAATATTGATATTATGAGGACCTAAGCTTAAGCAATAATGTTGAAATTGAAATAGTATATATATATACACATAATGTAAAATGAATGTATATATATATGTTATATGCTTTTTTTTTAAATCTGTGAATTATATGGATATATATATATATATATATACATATATGGAATATATATATACATGTAAAAATATACATATTATATTATATTATATGTTGTAAATAAGGCTAGGAAAAAAAAAAGAAGAAGGAAAACCGTGTCGAACAAACCTAAATCTAACTAAGTGTAGGCAATATTATATAGAGAGAGAGAGAGAGAGAGACGGAGAGAGAGAGAGAGAGAGGAGACCTAAAATCACCAAATTACAAACAAACAAACAAACGAAAAACCAAAACTCTCTCCATTTCATTTGAATTTTTTGGGAAAATTGCAATTGAAATTTCCCACATACAATTATCAAGGGAGGAAGAAGAACAAAATTGAAGTATGATGCAACAAGAATTGGAAGAAATTGAAGAAAAATCATAATTAAATAAGGGAGGATTTGGTATGTTCGATTGAAGGGGTTAGGGTGAAGCTATGACTAGGCCAAGCTAGGGTTAAGTTTTTGGGTGGGGGAGGATTCCGACCGACACAGTGGTGGCCAGCAATGGTGGCCGGAGACCGGTGAATGGAGTTGCCCTAATAACACCCGAAAATTCCTATTTTTGTTAAAAATTTCAAATGTTGATGAAAAATTATAATTTTTTGGATTCTAGCATAATTTTGTATGCATATTAATGTGGTAATTCTATTTGATGAAATTTGAATCAGAAATATATGGTCCTTAAGAAATGCCCTATTTTGGTCGGAAATTAAATTGGAAAATGAATAGGGCAAATGATATATTTTTTATGTAATTTTTAGTATATAAGATCCTTATATGATGTAGTAGATCACCAAATCAATAATTGCAGTCATTTTCTATTTTTAGTTAATTTTTCAAGCCAATTACCCTATTTTGGTCGAATTCAATCATTAGGAAAATTGGGGAATTTGATTTGATCAGTGAATTTAATGTTTAGTTGAGTTTCATTGAAGTATAATATGATGTTAAGAAGCTTATGTTAGTTACGAAACAATAACAGAAGTGTTCGACGTAGAATCATGATAATTTGAAACTATACAATTCGATACAAATCAAATCAGAATTTAATTACAACTTGTATTGATGCGAACCTTGCCAACCCATGAAGAAACCCGACACTCAATTTGCTAACCTCATAACCTATAGATCTCTCAAGAACGATGAACACCGCGACCCTTTATCTATAAATGAGACAAGAACCTTGGTATATGTGATAACACCACAATCGATTATAGAACGATTGATTGATAAGTTAAATGATGAACGCCACAGATTCAAAATCCAATAAGTTCAATTAGTTCTTTGAAGAACCAAAGAGAAATATCTCTCAAATTTTGAATAGACTTTGTCGAAAGATTGATCCTTACAAATGAATGAGTGACAACTATTTATAGTTTCACAACAAAAGTACACAAAACATATAAAAAAACCCTAATTGCGACTAAGTAAAACATTATACGCTAGTGGCATAAATTTGTCTACAGCCGGCCTATATTTCTACCTAAGGCGGCACCTAAGCCAGCGACTTAGAATCCATGTCTAACTGGCCTTTATTAAGGTAAGCCGACGGCTTACAAAGCTGACCTATCTCCATTTTTACGTCAGCCACTTTAAGCCAATGGCCTTCTCCAAAGCCAGCCATTTAGGCCAGTGGCCTAAGCCTCCAAGGCCAGTGGTCATCAATAGTCTTGAAGCTATCGGCCTTTAATTCCTTCATCGACTTCTGCCTTCGTGATCCGTACTTTAAATAGACTCATGTTCTTTGCTCCCATCTCCTTATCTTATCTTTGATCATCCTTAGACCAATCCTCCTAATGTGATCTTTATCATTCCCCTCCTCTTGAAAAGGATTTTTCCTCAAATCGTAACCTTCGTTAAAAAGACTCAAATCAGTAATATTAAAAGTAACACTAGTTGGATACTGACCTGGCAATTCAAATCTGTAAATGTGCTCATTGATGCACTCGAGAACTCGGAATGGACCCTCGCCTCTTAGAAGCCGCTTTGATCGCCTTTGTGCTGGGAATCACTTTTAGCATATGCATGCCTAAACCCAATCTTTGGGTTCAAAGAGAACTTGACGACACCCTTTACTAGTTCGTTTAGCACATTGCTTCTTCTATCGCTCAATATTGAGCTTAGTCTTTTCATGAACCTGCTTCACAAATCCAACTTTCCTTCTACTATTAACATGTTTAGACACAGGTAACAACAACAATCAAAACCTAATTGTAGATCGAATTCAAAAGGGACGAATATTTTTTTTTATCCAAACCCTAAATCTAAGAACAAGTAATTGAAATAACAAGATAGGTGATCCTGACGAACCTGATTGCTCTGATACCTAAATGATGAGAACCCCACCAACCCATGACGAAACCTAACACTCAATTTTCTAACCTCACAACCTACGAATCTCTTAAGAACAACGGACACCACGACCCTTTGTTTATAAATGAGACAAGAACCTTGGTATATGTGATAACACTACAATCAATTATAGAATGATCAATTGATAAGTTAAGGGATGAATGCCACAAATTCAAAATCCGATAAGTTCAATTAGTTGTTCGAAGAACTAAAGAGAAATCTCTCTCAAATTATGAATAGACTTTGCCAAAAGATCAATCCTTACAAATGAATGTGTAACGACTATTTATAGTTTTACAAAAAAAGTATACAAAACGTATAAAAAAAACCTTAATTGTGACTAAGGTAAACATTATACACTGGTGGCCTAAATTTGTCTAAAGCCGACCTATATTTCTAGCTAAGCCGGCACCTAAGCTGGCGGCTTAGAATCTATGTCCAATCGGCCTTTATTAAGGTAAGCCAGCCACTTAGGCCAACGGCTTACAAAGCCAACCTATCTCCATTTTCACGCCGACCACTTTAGGTCGACGGCCTAAGCCTCTAAGGCCAGTGGTCTTTAGTAGTCTTGAAGTTGTCGACCTTTGATTCCTTCCCCGACTTCTGCCTTTGCGATTCACACTTCGAATAGGCCCATGTTCTTCGCTCCCATCTCCTTATCTTGTCTTTGATCATCCTTGGACCAATCCTCCTAATATGATCTTCATCACGTATATATATGAATAAGATATTGTAGGAAAATGGAGGATTATATGAGGTCAAGATGGAGTTTAGGGGTTTAGAATACTAAATTAGCAATTTAGGGTTCAGTAGAGTAAATGGAGTAACATTAATTGGTATACTAATGATTCAGGTATTTCTGTTAAGTGAGGAGGACATAGGAATTTGGCTGGTGCAACTATTTGGATTGGCATATATTGTTTCAGGTGAGTACCCCCTTAACTCCTCTTTTAGGTACAAGCGATTGATAATATAGACCACTTGTTGTTGGCTGAAATTATCCTGTGTGATCATTTACTGTGATCAATGCAGGAGGATTGTTGAATTATGTTGAATTGCTGATGGCTAGTTGTGTGTCCTGATATGATTGGATTCTGAGAAAAAGGGAACGTTTTAGAAATCCTAGAACAAAAGTTGAGTACAGGATTTGATTGTACTATTCCCAATTGTATGTGATGTAATGAACATAAATTGTTGAATGCTTCATGATTATGATGTAATGCTCGGTTATTTTTAACTTATTAGATGGAGTTAATATGACTGGTTGAGTTCATACTATTACTATCTCAGTAATGATGAAATATCTAAATGGATAATAAAATAGAAAACCGATCATTGACATGTATAACTTCATTAAAGTATACCTAACTAATTTTGGGACTCGAACAAATCAAATGGGTTTTAGGCTGTAAGTACCTAATAACCCAAAATACTTAATGTAAAGAAAGTCCTCTTCCTTACTTGGTAAGTTTGTGGTATAATCTTTGAGTTAACTCAGATAAGTTTAAGGTACGGTTGATGAACCAGCCCGATTCAGTGACCTATGAGGATCTGGTCACCCCTCTTGTTTGAGGCAGGTGAAAAAAGAACTGAATGTTTCTAACTAAAAAGAGTGTGTAAGGATATATTAATTGGTTGAGAAAACATTAAGTTTTGAAAAGTACATGAAGGTAGTTTATCTACCCGTTGATAGGCTCTGCCTGGGTGAACTGAAAAGTATTTGTGACCTGTGAGTAAAGAGGAGAGACTTGAAATAGTCTCCAATGAAAAGGTTATAAGTTTGGTAAAATGGAATTATAAGGAAAAGTTCATTAAATAAGATCGTGGTGATGTTAAAATGTAAGAAATTGAATTGGGTTTTTGCAAGTATAGCTTTGAGTTGAAAACTTGCTTGCTTGAGTAATCACTTTCGAAGCATTTAATAATATTGTTGGTTATTGTTATGTGACTTCATTGTTTGTTTTTGCTGGGTTGCTTAATTATGTACTCACTTTGCTTCTTAAGAAGCTGAGGGGTTAGTGTTTTTGCTAACCTCAAGTACAGGTACTGAAGAATAAATTGCTAGAGACTCGAGTTTTTAGAGAGCGTCAATAGAGGCAAACATGCCTTTAGTTTCCATTTTGGAACCTTTTTATTTTGTAATAAGATGTCTTGTATATGATGTTGTAGTGCTTGTAAATAAGCTCTACAAGTGTTGATCTTTAGCTTGTAATGTAAATATATATATATATGTATAAGGTTGGATTTGTGATCTTTGTAAGCCACTTAGGGCTACAGGATTAATCATAGACTGTGCCTACTTACCGGGAATGCAAATCGCAATGGTATATACATATATGATGTATGATGTGATAGGAGATTTTAAGTACAGTTGTTTAGATATGATGTGGATTTGAAATAATAGCGTTGTTAGCGCCATTTTATAAGATGTTTATAGAATTACATATAGGTTGGAGTTATAGGTTCAGGATTAGCCAAATTTACCTTATCTCTAATTTAGAGACGGCATAGCAATCCACCTATATGTACCAGAGATAGTTACTAGAATATTGAACAAGCTCAAAAATCAAACCTAGTAAGTGGGTCACTATAGATACCTTGGAGGAGGTTATATAATTGGCCATAAAGGTAAAGTGACACTTGATTAGAAATCTTTATAAGGTACATTCTATGGCAAAATCTAGAAGTTCTTAAAGGATAAGAAGCTATGAAGAGAGAAGGAGTGACAAAGAAAGGAATGAAGAAAAACGATATGATAAGAAGGAAGATGCTAAGGGGAAAGCTTCTACTAGTTCCAAAGCTAGAGGAGAAGATCAATTGTTGACTAGGAAGTGTAGTAGTCAACTTAGTTACTTTAAATGTGCGCAATGTCCAAATGGAAGAGTAATGGTGAAGATAGAAGTAGATAATTTTGAAAGTGAAGAAAGTGAGGAGCAAGTGTATGATCTTAAGGATGTTCTAAAGTAGTATGACAAATGAAATAGGTGAAACTAGGGGTGTTGAAGGTGATGTAATTTTGCTAGTTGTGAAACATGCTCTAAGTATAGATGCTATATTGGAAACAGAGTAAAGGGAGAACTTATTTCATATTAAGTGTCAAATTAAGGGGCATACAAGTACATTGATAATTGATGAAGGGAGTTGTACTAATCTAGCTGCTACTACTTTGGTGGAAAAGTTAAAATCGACTTCTTCTAACTATCCTAAATCGTACAAGTTTCATTAGCTTAACAAGAAAGGATCTCTACATGTTACTTAAGTTAGAGTTCGATCTACATTCCTAGTCAATTACATGTGTGGTTCTCATATATTATTGGGAAGGCCATGATTATTTGATCAACAAGTAGTACTAATGGATACCGCAACATTTATGCATTCATTATGGATGGAAGGAAGATCTTGTTATTACCTATGAGTCCTTTTGAAGTGGGAAATACTCCAATGATGCTAGTATGAGCATTATTAGATCTGGTGGTTTTATGGATGGAAGCTTAATTTTCTTCTTTATACTCAAGTATGATGAACCCTAAAATGAATGTATAATTGATTATTATTTTTTAAAGAAATTATTGATATTCTTGTGATCTAATTATGTATTCTTAATTGTTATTCAAATTAATATTACCAATGTATTAATTTGATATTTGATTTTATTCATGGAGATTGAGAGGTCTTATGTTTAAATAAACCAAGCAATATTGGAAAGAGTTATATGCAACCCTAGAGATAGGACAACATAAATCTTCCAGATTAAAATCAAACCTAATAGTGAAATTCATATATCAAAAGTAATGCAATTCTAGGGGTTTTAATTAAGATGACATTCTAATTAATCAACCTAAGGTTAAGAATAAGTAGAATTGAGAGAGTTATTAATTCAATTTAGGAATTCTCGTAATCCAAGAGCATAATAACATAATTGAACACTAATTAATTGATAGCATTAGTAGTTCTTATCCAAGTATAGGTTTGTATCATTGGTTATTTCCTATTCTATAATATGATATTATTTTTCTTGATTGTTTATTTTACAATTTAAATCATTAAATTTTTTTATTTGATAGTAGGAAAATGGCAATCATTATTATTTGTAGTCCCTATCAGATTAACACTTGATATTGTTATTCCCTCTACTATAAAATCAATAGATGCACTTATAGGTCTTAAGATAGAGGAATGGACTGATATCAAGTAGAAACTTACTTCTGCTCTCGTGTTTAATCTTCTTAACTTGGGAAGACCTTTGAATTGGAGTGTAATGCATCTAGAGTAAGTATTAGGGATGTTCTGGTGCAGGATGAGCAACACATTACTTACTTTAATGAGAAGTTGAGTAAAACAACACTTAATTATTTGGTTCATGATAAAGAACTCTATTCTTTAACAAGAAAATTACAAGCAAGGTAATCAATGTTTAGGGTTAAATTAAAATAGAAGATCAAACTTTCAAATCATTAAAATAAGAGATTAATGTTACTCTAAGTAGTTCAAAAAGAAGATCTCATTATAATGTCATTGTGAACAATAAAGAATCATCCATTTAAACTACTTAACATGTTTGTGGAATAGTAAGGGATCCTCTCTTTGAACCACTCAGCACAACAATGATCCTCTATTTGAATCAATTGAAAGTTTGATACTCTATTTTAATCATTTAGCTTAACATTAATCCATTATTTTAACCACTTGAAAGTTAAATCCTCCATTTAAACTTAACCCTAAGCATTAATCCCCTTGCTTGTAATTTTCCTATTCTTTAACTAGAGCTCTTTCTATTTGGTAGCACTATTTGCTTCCAAAAGATCATTATCTATATAGTCACAAGTCTCTAAAGTGTTTGAAGATCCAAGAGAAGCTACCTCATAGACAAGCAAAGTGGCTTGAATTTCTAAAGTTCTTTGCTTATGTGATCAAATATAAAAGGGTTTGTACAAATGTTGTTGTAGATGCATTATCACTAAGGTATGCTTTGATTACTATTCTGCAATCTAGATTGCTTGGCTTTAGTTTACTTAAGGCCAAATATGTTGAGGATCAATTTTTTGGCCCTACAGAGACTCGATGTAAGAATGGACTAGCAATAGATGACTATTATCTGATGGAAGGGTATTATTTCAAATTGGTAAATTGTGTATTGCATTGGGTTGAATGAGGGGGTTTTTAGTGAATGAGGCACATTCTTGTAAGCAATCTCATCATTTTGGAGAAAAGAGGAGTTATCAATTATTGAAGGAGCATTTTTATAGGTCAAATATGATGAAAGTTGTACACAAAATGGTTTGAAAATGTGTGACTTGTCAAAGGGCTAAGAGTAGACAAGAAGCTTTTAGAGTCTACAGAAAGTCACTATTAAAGTTGTTTACGAGTATAATCCTAATATTCCTTTAGATATCGTATTAGCAGCTTCTAAGGAAGAAAGCCTAAATGTAGTTTAAAAAGCTAAAGAAATTTAGAAACTGCACTAAAAAGTGAAGACACTAGCTAAGCAGAAGTCATATGGAGATAAGGGAAAGAAGCATAAGGAGTTTCGACTGAGAGATTTGATATGGTTTTATTCTCAAAAAGAAAGGTTTCCAAATCAAAAGCAACAAAAGTTATCATCTAGAGCTAAAGGACCCTTTGAGATTGTTAAGAAAATCAAGGATAATGCTTGTCAATTTGAGTTACTAGATGGTTTTGGATGAGTTTCTACCACATTCAATGTAGTAGATTTATCAAAATATGTTCTAGAACAAGAACACGATTGTACAAAGGAGTTGTTAGATTTGAGGGCAAATCTTCATTAGCCACAAGGAAATGACAAGAATCAAATTCTAAACCAAGTTCTAATGCAAAGAGGATCGATGATTTAAGTAAGAATGAAGGGTTTGAATCACTTAGCAAAAAAGGTGCTACAAGGAGCTACAATGAGTGATGAGCAAACTTATTTTGAAGGGTATTTAGTTCATAAAATTACTCTAGAAAGAACTTTGTTGTTGTTGAAAGGAGAGGAAAAGTTAGTTTAAAAAAGAAGAATATGTGTGGTTCTAATTCTAATACTAGTGCTAAGCACATTCCTTTGGACAATTATGGAAGTTACCTTTATTACATCAAAGAATTCAGAGGGATGACTTTAGGAGGATATAAGTTAATATTCTCTATATTATTATAGATCATATTTACTTACCTTTCCAATTATTTCCATATTTGTAACTACTCTACTATAGGTAGTTTTATGTAACCCTACAACAAAGTAACTAAATGATAGCATTCCTTTTTACTACTCTTATCAATCTTTTAGATTGTAGATAGCAAACCATACAGCCTACTTGCACATCATATCAAATAATTTGTATGTAGTTTGACCTTCCTTTAGTGTGTCATATCCATTGAAAGAATCATCCATATCTTTAATTCTACTTTGCTGTTCTCTTGTTGAAGAAAACCTTATAAAATATTGTTGATCACGTAATCTAGTGGCTGAATTATCCCTAAATCTAATAATCTTGATCTTTGCTTTGTATTGCATAGTAATTATTCTATCCATAGCTTACACTTGAAGTAGATATTATTATATCCTTACTTGCTATTGTGTAAACTAATCATGTCTAGATCTAGTCTTTAGATTTAAGCACATCATAGTGTTAATATTCTATAGTAAGTTGCATCAATAATGTAGATAAGTAGTTAACAAATCTCAAAAATTAGTTGCAAGAATTTTTAGCTTTCATAATAATGGTCTTGGCATAATTGAATAATGAAAGATGAGTATAGGGTGCGTACAAGGAGAATGATTGGAGGAGTAGTAAAGATCCTTAATCAAAGGAGTGATGTCAATGATGAGTTCAACAATGATAATTTTTACGATGATGAGAGAGCATAGCATGATGGTGGTTGAAATAGAAGGGCTTAGAGAAAGTAAAATTAAAGGTTCTTACTTTTAATGGTAGTGGCCAACTAGACAAATATTTAGATTAAGCTCTTAAAGTTAAAAAGGTCTTCAACTGTTATGATTGTGATGAGCAATTAAAAACAAGATGGAAACCTTAGCATTTACTTGATATACCAGCTTCATGGTGGGATAAATTAGTAACCTAAAGGCATAAAGAGTGTAAAGAGGAGAGACCATAACATTTGATGAAGAGGACAATGCATCAAAGATTTCTACACAAATATTTTTAGGAGATGTTTATGCAAATTCAAACTCTAAGGCAAGACTGGATGAGTGTTAAGGAATATGTTAAGAAGTTTGAGACTCTAATAAATAGATGTGAAATCAACGAATCTTTAAAGGAGTTAATAACTTGATCTATCAATTTGCTTAGACTTGATATACCAAAGTAGTGGAGCTATGATATTACTAAACTTTAGGAGATGCTTTTCAATTGGTGGATACAACTAAGAAGCAACATAAGCTAAAGGGCAAAAATTATTGCATTTAGTTTCATGTGTAATTTATGAAAGACTCAAGCATATAATTTCCTTATATGTAATTACAGGAGTGTGTCTGCACGTCAGTGAGTTATACGTTAGGATTGTCCTACAATACTTTATAATAAATCTAATGGATTGTGCTAATCAATGTAGCATAATGGGATCAAATTATATTCCCTATGGAGATCTAAGGAATTTTAGAGGAGTTTAAGCTTGTAACTTATTCCTACTAAAAAGGTCATGTTAGTTCTCTAGTGAATGTCAATCTTAAAGTTACGTATCTTACTTGTATTATTGGTTAAGAGGAACAACCAACGTTATTTTGCTATAAGACAAAGTGTTCATTCTAAGATAGTTAGCTAACTACATGAAACTAGAGTGTGAGAGGTCTAAGGATTATTTGGTGACTTTATAGAGAATCTAGAGAAAGGTGGAGGCCAAAGATCTAAGAATTAATGAATGACTCATTATGTTGGTTAGGATTAAGTGAAGAGGTCTTGTTAATGCCATAGCTTGCATCTAAGGAAGTGTTTTCAACTAAACAAATGATGTCATATTCGTATAAGATAACATAGGCTCCTAATCAACACGGTGCACTCAAGCTAAGAGGATTTTGAGAAGACTAAACCAAAGAAATCAATAGTAGATGAAACTCAAGGATGTTGAGTTGTGCAAATTCAAGACAAGGTAGAGATTTAGTAAGTTCCTTAAATTTACACAATACTTAGGTTGGAGCAAATAACCAAATACGTATTAAAAAGAGAAGTTGGAGCCAATTTGCAAATTTGAGTAGGGGTTAATCCTGACCATGGAGGGCAACCAACTGCTAGCCCTATAGCTAACTAGCTCTTGATCATGATCAACTAGGCCAGTGATGGGTTTATTTGGTTTCTCGTTTTGTGTGTTTTCTTTGTGCTTATATATCTTTTCTACATTAAGTGTCTCAGTTTAAGACCTTTCTAACTCTATATATGTATATGGTGATAGTATTGAGCATGAGAGAGAGCTATGAAAATCTTAGGGACTTTATTGAAGAGTGATTTATAGAACCTTATATGAGATAGCTTTAGGAGAAGTTACATGACGTAGAGTAGTGAGTAGCAGTGTCGTGTATAGCAGACTATTGTAACTCTCAAAGTTTTTAATTATTTGATATAGTAGAATGACTAGTGAATATGATCAAATCCCCAACAAGTAAAGGCTAAAAGAGTAGACTGATGCAAAAGGTAAAACCACTATAATTCATTGCTTGATCTTCTCATCCCTATACTTTTTTTTTCATAATTTATTTTATTTCCACTATGTACTTGTGTTGTGCTTGGCTCATTGGAATGGACTTGTCATCTTAACTTTATTAATGTGGAATATATTTTCTCTTGTTTAGTTTTCTAAAAGTTATACTATAAGGAATGCTTATTCCATGTAACGTGGAATAGATAAGGAATTTCAATTCTTTCTTTTTACTAGAAAAATTACTATTTATCGCAAAATATAACTTTTATTCCAAAAATTACTCTAATCATAAAATAAAATAATGCGAGATGGATTGCTATTTCAATTCAACTCCCATTCCATTCTAATAAATCAAGCATAACGTTAGTTGATAACTGCCACTTAGTAATCAAGAAATTATTTCTGAAACATTTTTAAAATATTTAAAAAAGTTTTTAAAACTTAAAACGATCAATCCACCCCTCTTTTTTACTGAACTGGGATCATCAACATTCTAAAGGAAACTTGTACGACATTTACTCCCATTGCAATGTTGAAAAATGAAATAATAATAATAATAATAATGGAAAATAATATATCTACCAACAGCTTCACGCGGCAATTGCTATATGACGGCTCCTCCCTGTGTCAGCAGCGTCTAACGTTGTGTTTATTGTCCTAATGCAACTTTCTAGGACTTGAGATTACATTAAAATAAATAAATATTAGAATCTCATTTGTGAATGAACTCGATATTCTGTATAGACAATTTTTAGTTAGATACATGAGTGGTTCTTCGCCATCACTAAAAGACTCAAAAAAAAAAAAATTACAGTGAGAAAAAACATGTATGATTAGAATATTTGTTGATTAGTACTTGTTTTCTCAATAATGTATCCATTAAATTATAAATTTGAATTTAGTTATTATCTGTTTATGGATATATACAACATTACTCTATAACTGCTAGTAGACTACATGAAACTAGAGCGTGAGAGGTCTATGGATTATTTTGTAACTTTATAGAGAATCTAGAGAAAAGTGGAGGCTAAAGATCTAAGAATTAATCAATGACTCATTATGTTGGTTAGGATTAAGTGAAGAGGTATTGTCAATGCCAAAGCTCACATCTAAGGAAGTGCTTTCAACTAAACAAATGATGCCATATTGGTATAAGATAAGATAGGCTCCTAATCAACATGTTGCACTAAAGCTAAGAGGATTTTGAGAAGACTAATCCAAAGAAATCTAGTAGATGAAACTCAAGGATGTTGAGTTGTGTAAATTCAAGACAAGGTAGAGATTTGGTAAGTGCCTTAAATTTACACAATACTCAAATCAAAGCAAATAACCAAATATGTGTTAAAAAGAAAAGTTGGAGCCAATTTACAAATTTGAGCAAGGGTCAATTTGCTAGCCCCATAACTAACTAGCTCTTGATCATGATGAACTAGGCTAGTGATGGGTTTATTTGGTTTCTTGTTTTGTGTGTTTTCTTAGTGCTTATATATCTTTTCTACATTGAGTGTCTCAGTTTGGGACCTTTCTAACTCTATATATGTATATGGGGATAGTATTGAGTATCAGAGAGAGCTATGTAAATCTTAGGGACTCTATTGAAGAGTGATTTATAGAACTTTATATGATGTTGTTATAGTAGTGGATTTGTTTATTTTCTCACCTATGGTTTTTCACTCCCAGTATTTGGAGTTTCCTACATTGAACTCATTGCATCGAATCCTCACTCTCCCTTTTACTTGATGTTTATTATTTGTGAATTATTGCATGATTTGTAACAATGAATCCATATGGTATCTCTAATGAAATGGTGTGAAACTGCACATATTATAAATTATATATTGTTATATCTTCCACTTAGAAAGCTTAGAATATATATGAAACAATCTACCACCCTCATGGAAGCTATTTAGCAATTTTTCTCTTTTTCTGGCTACTATACACCTTAAATTACATGAGGTACAAGGATCCTATTTTGCACCATCCTTGTAAAAAGTATTATTCACAGCACTACTCCATCTAGGGATAGCAATTCAACCCATACTCGTAGGAACCTACCTTATTACAATATCTTGTGTGAAGCAAAGTGGGTTTTTCTAATAAATTGAGCCAGGATGGAGAATTCTTAATTCACATCATTAGACATGGTAGAGATGGGTATTAAGTTTAAACCCGCTATCCACCATACATTTACTTATATGTTTGATGTTATGTTTTTATTTCGAACTTACATTTTATAACCATTTTTAGATTTAACAAAAGTTGGTATTCTAAATTTCTATCTTATCTACAATGCAAAACTTAAGAATCTTTATTGCCAATGATTTCAAAATAGATGTTAAAGTTTGAAATGATTGTTATGTCTTATAGTTATTTAGACTTAATGTTGTTGTTGATTGATCTTATTGTTAAATATAATACCCATTCTGCTTTTATTTTATTGACTTAAGCATAACATACTATCAAAAAAATTTCTCGCTTTTCTACTAGTTTTATAGTTTTTATCATAGGTCGTAAACACCATATAATTAATCCACAAGTTGCACAGTGTAAGAGATAGGTTACTATAGTTGTTTCACTAATACTAGTTCTGAGTCATGCATGGGGATTATTTAGTTGAGAGGTGGGACAAGAGAATAGCTTGCTTGTACCCGCCCTATCCAATTACTAAGCTTAACTCGATAAGATTGAACCTCAATTTTTATTAATATAGATATTATCAAGCTCGAATTAATAAACCACTTAAGTGGCTTGACTTAAGTTAACTCAACTATAATTAAATTGAACTCTAATAAATTGAGCCAAATTTAGTAGCTTGCAATTATGTTTTATTCAATACCACTTCTCATTGTGGATACTCACTTTTAACTATTAGTCATTAGGATCCTTAATATATCCTTTTCTCAAAAAAGAAAGGTAGGGGGAGGAGGCATGGTGGTGGTGGGGGCAATGGGGTGAGTGTTAGCGATGGTGTGTAGGTTTAGGTGGAGGGAGTGGTTTGATATATCTATGAAAAAATTTGCTATAAAGTTTCACCCAAATGAATGATGTCACTTATAAGTTGTTTTTGTGCTAAACATTTGTTAAATCTCCTAAAATAGCTTTGATAATAACAAAACATATATTAATGAGTTTGTCTAGTATACAAAAAAATATATTGAGTATGTAGGGAACATTTTTTATTATTAAAAGCAAAATATAAAGATAACAGTAGAAAGATATTGGAAGCTTTTTGATGTTACCAATTAGAGGATAGTCAGATGTTAGAAGCATGTTCTAAACAATAGAAACAAAGATTTATGATGAGAAATTAAAAATCTAGATAAGTTAAAAGTAACTTTCGGAACCTAGCTATTAGAAGATAAATAAACCATTTTCAAATACAAATAAAGTTAGATTTACAAAGTCTTTGACTAGATATATAAAATCTATAAAATAATTTCATGACCTATCTCCCGTAGTTGAATATAATTGAATAATATATTTAACCTGTTTCACTATAAGTTAGATTTAAATATTAAGGGGATTTAGTTTTACACTTGTTGCTTAAAGAGCAAGGTCTTACAAATAATTCAAAGATGTAGAACGCAACTCAACAAATCAATTATAAGGTGATTGTTATAGGCAAACATCTCTAATCAACAAGAGTTGAATATTAGATCATGATGTCAAACTAAATGATGAGGCAATGTTCAAAAAGAATTTAACCATTAGATAAACAAGTATATATGCACCAACAAAGTTTGAGAAGAGATATTGGAAAAGAGACACAACAAAGTCATAGATAGGTCACCATGCAGCAATCAAAGTAATCAAAGTTTTCAACTCTATTGTATTTTATGTACTAAACTTACATGAGGGAATAAATTTTATTTTCCTCAAGAATAAGATTAAAGTTTCAAAAGTTGTGTTTACAAGGTTACGTTCTTGCTTACTATAATTCTATGAAGATAACTTTAGGAGAAGTTACATGAGGTAGAGCAATGAGTAATTGTATCATGTATGGCAAACTATTGTAACTCTTAAAGTATTTACTTATTTGATATAGCCAGATCCCTAGCAAGTAAAGACTAAAAGAGTATATTAATGCATAAGGCAAAGCCACTATAATTTATTGCTTGATCTTCTTATTTGTATTTGTTTTTAGTAATTTATTTTATTTCCACTATGTACATATGTTGTGTTTGGTTCATCGGAATGGAATCACCATCTTAGCTTTATTACAGTGGAATGGATTTTCTCTTGTCTAGTTTTCTAAAAGTTATACTATAACAAATGCCTATTCCACATATAATATGGAATGGATAAAGAATTATAATTCTTTCTCTTTACCAACAAAATTGCTATTTATCATAAAATATAACTTTTATTCTAAAAATACTCTAATTATAAAATAAAATAATACTAGATGAATTACTATTCCATTTCATTCTAATAAACCAAACATAACATTAATTGATAACGACCACTTAATAATCAAGAGATTATTTCTAAAACATTTTTGAAATATTTAAAAAAAATTAAAACTTAAAACAATCAATTCACCCCCTCTTTATTACTGAATTGGGACCATCAACATTATGAAGGAAACTTGTACGACATTTAATTCCATTGCAATGTTGAAAAATGAAAACAAAACCCAATAACGTTATTGCCAAAAGAGAAGGGTAGAAGGAAAGGAAGAATGGACGAATTATAAGAATTTTATTATTCAGTAGTATAGATATTAATTTTTAAGTATGGTATATTAGCTTTTAATTTTTTTTTTGTATTTATAGAAAATTAAATATATATATATATATATATGACTTTTAGTAATTAATTATTTTTTATTAAATAATATAATAAATATTAAAACTCTATTATATTTTATTAAATTACAATTGAATTCCTCCTTACTTCATCAAGCGAAGTCAACTTACCGTTCGGAGTGAAAGTTGCACCTGTGTTTGTCGTGGGTGAGGTCAGTCTTTCGTTTTTATTCTGCCGCACTTTTGAGCGCCGCAATAAGAAGATATGACTTTTGAATTTCCTGTAAAGTACATAACATAAAAACAATTTACACGAGTCACCGACTATGAGAAAAAGTAAAAAGGGCCAACATGCACGTGTATATAAGCAATTGAATATGCACAAAACAGGGAAATTGAGAAAATAGCTGCATAGAAAATTTCGCTTTCGACATACTCCCTTCCAAAATTAAAAGTATATCTTATAAATAAATATACATACAAAAAAAAAAAGAAAAAAAATCAGAAGCTTTTTGCTGAAGCCATGCCTATGTGAATGAGTAAGGATCCTATAGTTATTTTTCTTAATTTTTTTTAAATTTATCTTTTTAATATTTTATTACATTTAATTAATAATTGATGTTATAATAAAAAAAAAATAACATCATAATTATATCACAAGATAGTTGAAAGATCAAAATAATATCAATTGTTTATTTATAAATTTAGAAAAATCTAAAGAAAGTAGATTTAGTGAATTATGGAAACCCAAGATCTCGTAACTAGATACCGACTCATCAGGGAAATGTGCAATGTTGATTTTAGTGTTGTTCCCTATGAGCTTATTTATGTCTTCTTTTTATTTTTTTCAATGGAAAATACCTTTTAAGAGCATATCTATCGATCAAGTATTTGAAAAGTTACTTCAAATGCTATACTAACTGTCTAAGCAACCCTCCTTTTTAAGTAAATCTCTCGAATACTTAAACAATTGAATAATAATAAAGTTTTGGTGTTTTTAAAGTTAGACTTTACATATTATATATAATATATATAATGAAATAAAATAATAAATATGGATATATGCATTAAGCACTTATACTTCTAAAAGAATCCAAATACTTGAGATTTATTAGAATATTTATTATGAAAATATATGTTAAAGTTAAACACCACGTTTTGTCTACTGCGGTGCTTTAAAATTATACGAACCATGTTTTTTTTTTTTTTTTTTCTTCTTTTTCCGCCAGCAATACTCTTTAGATGGACTGTGAGTATCATGAACCTTCTGTAATCATAATGGTTTATGAAATGAGGCAATACACTTGTTTTCCGGCCATGGAGAAAGCGACCGGCGACGCCTGAAGAGTACCGAAGATCATGGAGAGATTTTTTTTTTTTTTCACTTTTATCGACTTCACTTCTCAGTAACATAAAATAATGAGTCAGAGACTTACCGATCCGGTTGTCTAATCAGGCATTAATATCATCTCATCCTATCGGTGCTGACTTTTTCCCGAACGAAAGATATTGGAATAGAGAATAAGTAAGGCTGAAGGAGATGTCGGAAATGGTTTCGGTGTAATTACTTTAATGCTTAAATTAATATAAGTGTATTTATAAAATGAATAAACTGAAGAAAGTATCAGGATTTAAGATTTTAAACTCCAATTTAATTGACCTCAACCCTTATTATAGATATTGGGTTGGGACAACTTAGTAGGTGAAATGTTGATATGATAGGTGGATTTATCAGTCTCATGTCTCACATCTATACTATTTCCCTTGCAAGCTGCATCTTCTCAAACCCCTTCTTCTATCAGGTGAACATGGCCGACTTGAATTCATGCTCGATTCAAGCTATATAATAGAGTTTGGATCGTTCTTCAATTTTTGGATTAGGATCAAGGAGTCCAAATTCTAATCTTTGAAGCTCAGTCATAAGCCTAAACAAATCAGTTTAAACCTAAGACACTTAAGTTTAAAAAGTGCTATCAATACATTCAAAACCCTCTGAAGTTTTAATAATTTTCCCAATTTCCTCCAAACCCAATAGGAAAATATCGTACCAAATAAATATCGGAGAATTGGATATATTTTATTGTATTGCTAACGTTGAATTATACTGCAAAGCATTACTCGGAATTTGAGTGAAACTTTATGTTGCATCCATCATTTTTAAATCAATTATAGATCCCTATACCAACGAGCATCATTGCTTCTTTTGGAAAAGGGAAGATCGTCCACTTAAATCAAGTATAATAAATAGAAAAGATCCCCACATTTAGAGTATCCGAATATTTTAATAAGGTGGCATTTGTTTGAATTAGGTGGCATCGAATAAGATGTTGGGGGAAAATAAAGCTGAAATAATTTCGAGAAGGAAAGGTGCAAAAAGGTGCCATGATTCATGTGCTGATTAACTGCAATTCAAGAACTAAGTTGTTAATTAAAATTAAAAATATGACAGTATTTTTATTACCTCCAATTAGGTATATGTAGGTATAAAATGAGTATAGTATGAGATTCTACTTGTATTCTATTATGTAGGTACTAGTTTCTAAATTATAAAATCAAAACCTACATTATAACACACTAAAGGAGTAATACAAATAGACTAAACAGGTCAACTCAATCTAGTCTGCTTTGAACGGCTAGTTAAATAAGCTAACTCATTGAGATCCATTTAATAAATGGATCAAAATTTGTAAAACTTAACCTAACCCATGCAAGATATTGGGTTAAATAAGTCAGTCCACCAATGTAGTCCATTTGACCCATTTATACATTTGGCTTTTTTTTATTTGCTTTTTTTTTTCCAAAACATTTGATGGGTTAAATGATCTAATCTAATCCATTTAACTCATTTAAACATTCAAACCATGTACGTTTACAATTTTAAATATTTATGAAAACAAGGAATCCATACTATGATTTTTTGCTAATATTTCATGGTTAATACATACAATACAAAAGATTGTTTTAATTTTATATTTTCAACGTTCACAATTATTTATTTTATTTTTCAAAGTCTTTTCTACCAAAAGAAATTATTAATCAAGAAGATCATTAAAAATAACTATAGATTTATTAGTTGAGAAGATTGTGTAATTGCTAGCAATAATATAGCTCGACTCTTTGAGTTTTTTTTTTTTTTTTCCTTGAAGATGGGTTGGTGAGCCAACATGGTCTATTGCTAGTCAACCTACTTTAACTTATGGGTTAGACACACAAACTCCAAGTGGCCATTTCTTTAGCAAGTTGAAAAAATCAAACCTAATCCACTTTTTTTAGTGAGTTAAACAAGCTAAATCCATTTGCAAAGCTTTATCTAGAACCACCCTGAAACCCTACCATATGAAAATATGAACATAAAAAGTAATGAAGCCCATGACAATTCTAAAACCTATAAATGGTGAAAGCAGTTTAGCATAAGTTGCCTTAAAATGAAATGGAAAATATATAAATGGTTTCGTCCGTCACTAAGAAGAAATCTATATGATGCCATAGATTATATTATTTAACAAATTGTATAAGGTAGGTATAAAATACATTAGAATTTATACTTCATATATTTTTTAGTATAGGAGATATACAATATGAAGGTTTCATACTTATACCTTACCCTATAAAAATAAGTTCAAAAAATTAATACTCAAAACTTATCCTATAACTCTTAATATCTATCTAAAACCTATCCAATCAAGATACCCTTATTCATTCACCCTTGTCTCTAATTTGCATATAGTGGCATATATAGAATGTATTTGATGTGTTTCTTAATTTTTACATTCTCTCTAATATATAACAACGTATGATTAAAGGAGCATAGACTGGGCCATCATTTTAGCCGACTTGCTTTATTGGACAAAAAGTATTGGCCCTTGCACTAATAATTGGACGATTAAATAAAAAGATAGGGGACATCTTTGCCTCCAAAGGCATAAGCAACTGCTTTCCTTTTCCTCATTAAAAATACTTCACGGAATATCTCCTTTAATTAAGCTTTCCTCGGGATCTATATAGTCAAATATCAATTATACATAACAATAACATATAGGGCAAGAAACACATGATTCCTCCTTCTACTAAGCAACATTTCCGCTTTTGGAAAGTTTTTATCATTAAATTAGTCGTGCTTTTTTATTGTTATGATTTTTCATTTTATTACTTACATCTTTTCACTATTAAGTTATATTTTTAATTATGTATCTAAAAACCATGTCCTTTATGGAAAAAAATAGTACTTATGGTGGGGTAATATTTGTATAATCTAATACAAAATAACACAAATTTTAGTATATGATGCTGCATTCCATAATTGGAACGGTTGTGACTCCTTTCAAACAAAGTATCATTCCATCTAAATACAGAAAAAAAAAACCATTAATAGTTATATAAAACCAACGTGTATTATATATTTATACAAGTAAATTTCATTATTAGCATAATATATATAATCATCTTTGAACACACAATATTAAAATTTTAATTGTAATAATCTTCAAGCTAAATATTATTTCCTTAGATATTTTATAATTTTAGAAGAAAAAAAAAACATGCATAGAGCAAGGATTTTTACTATATATAATTTCAAAAACTAAAACTATTTGATAAGGCATCACAATAACTTATCAATCTTAGAACCTTTTCAACAATGTCTTTTAAATTATGTTTCCAAAAGACATGTATTTATTAAGATAATATATCTCAATGTTGCAACATTTACATAACTCAATATAGATGGTGTAGCTTTGAGATCCCCCCACTTAAAGCATAATAACTTTTTTTTATATTTTTTTTCATATGAGTATGAATATATAATTAATTAATAGCCGTTAGGGTTTTGCCTAGTAACGTCTATCCTCGTGAAACAACATTCGAAGCTATATATTGTGCGTAACCTATCAATTTCAATTATATGGCACCTTTTACTTTTAGCGTCAACTGGGTTTGCCCTTTCGTATTTTAGTTTGAAGACCTTTTCGAGAATGCAATCGGATGGACGGAAAGCACATATAGCAAATGAATAGGGCATATATGGAAACAATAAACCTTATATATTGTCTAGGAATCTGCCGTTTTGTATAAAGATGTAAAAAAATTGGACTAAATAACCTGGTTGAAATGGCATAGATTATTTACATTCTCATAATCACCCGGAATAGATACAAGAAATGATCGGGTCGAACTAACAATCTAATCCGGACCGACCCAACTGGTTTATGAACTATAAACTAACCCATGATAGCTAGTTTAATTGGCTAAGGACTTGTCGATTAGGCAAGTCTAGATTGCAACCCAATTGAATGAGTAAGTTGATGACCTATCAAACTAGCGTGTCGACCCAACCATTACGTAAAGAAAAAAAATAAAAATAAAAACCTCAACAACATGACAAACTTTGCCAATAAAGGAAAAGGAACAAAGACCACAACAGATGACAAACTTTGTTAGCAAAGAAAAAAAAAGAAGATGAAAAGGAAAAGTAAGGTAGCAAGAAACATTCAATTATATGCCTGATAAAAGGGTAGTAGTCAAATTGCATGTGTGGCTTTCGATCTTGGTCAGACGTGCAGAATATTTTAAATTCAATTTAGTAGCCTTAAGAAATGTAATCATAACATTTATCAATGGTAGGCTTGCTACCTTTTAGAAATCTGTGTGAAAGTAGAAGAAAATTTTGAATATAAACATTGTAAGATAGAAAAAAATTTTGAATGTTTGAATGTAAAAAAAAAAATTAAAATTTTGTAAGGAGGATATATATATATATTGCTGTTTATTCATTCAGTTCTCCATGATACAATAATAATAATAATAAACTCTCATTCTCTTCTCCACTCACTTCCTTTCTATGCTCTTATCTACTTAACTCTTCATTTTTTCATTTAGTAGATATGTGTACATTATTAGTCCTTCATATTTTCATTTTGTTTAGCTCACATCTAGTTTTTCTATCTAATTTTTTTTTTTTTTGCTTACATATAATTGTCTTCCACTAAGTGTATTTTTTTTCTATAACCACATATTCAAATTATAGTTTTTTCCCTATCACTACTAATTTTTTTACTAAATGAGAAAATGGTAAGTTTTTTCCACAATTCATTTTCTAATAAGAAAAAGGATTCTAAAGAAGGTGATAAGGAAAATTTTATTTAGCATGAGGTAGAGCAATTTTTTAACATTGAAAATTATGACCTTTATGACTTCATCAACAAGTGTTTGGAAGATTTAATGATGCCTCCCTTCGGATTTAAGCACATGAACTTAGTGGATAAAGTGAACCACTACAACAAGAGGGCAACAAAGAGGAAGAGGATGTCTAAGAAGTGTCAAAAGAAAAAGTATCGGCCCACATATGTGGTGTAAAGTCCTAAAAATTTTGAAAAGCTATATGAACAATTATAGAAGATAAATAGAATAATAAATATTATTTTACTTTGAGACAATAATAGGTTTTTAAAAAAAATTAAACAATTAGAAGAATAAATTCTCTAAAACACGAATTTCGAACAATATTAGGTTAAATAATGAAATTACTTTAAATTATATATCTAGGAATTTTAAATGAAAATTTAGAGTAAATATTTATATTCGGGATAATTAGAGCAGCTTAGATGCAAGCTTTCGTAATAAATTGCTAAAAATATATAATTTAAAGATATTCTCGTACGCGAGCAGAATATTAAAATAGAGGCATTATAATATAAAATATAATATAATATAAATATATAGATATACAACTGAAAAAAAAAAGAAAAAAGAAAAAATAGATTTTCAAATCTACCGCCATCCCATCCGTCCGTCACGTCATGAATAGTAGGCGGCAGGCAGCAGCAACAGTAGCAGGAGGCACCATCCCATCCTACCCCCTTCCCCCTCTTTCCTTTTCTTTTTCTTTTCTTTCTTCTTCTTCTTCCCTACTTCCTCCGTTCTTCTTCTTCTCCTTCGTTCCTTTTTTTTCTTTCCTCCAGCGTGGCGTCTTCCTCCCTTGCCCTTCCCTACCCCGCATCCCAGATCTCTCTTCCTTCCCTTCAAATCGTCATTGTTGAGTCGAAAGAAGAAGCCGTGCGTGGAGGTTGGGACACCGGTGTGCACGATTGCGTGCTTCCAATGGCGACGATAACCACGATGACAACAAATGACTTGGAGAAGACAATGACTACTCAAATGATGACCACGACAGCAACAACCCCAACGGCAACCATGGCTGTAACAGCAACGACGACTACAACTGCTATAACGACAACAACAATGACACGGAGACGACGGCAATGGAAACCACAAGGGACAGCAACAGCAGTGACACAATAGCAATAACAAAAACAACCACAACAACGACGACCGTAGCAACAGCAGCAACAGTGGCAACAATCATCTGACAATTGCAACAACAACAATGGCAGCTACGACAGCCACACAACGACGACAGTAGCAAAAGCGAAAGAAGAAGGGGAGTATGTGTGCATGTGTATGCGAGGGATGAAGATAACAACAGCAACAACGGCGATTCCCACAGCAACTGCAACGACAATCTCAACGGCAGCAACAATGGTGACTCCAATAGTGGCTACAACATCAACAATGACGACAATGACAAACAATAGCAATGGCGGCCCCAACTGCAGCGATAGTAATGACCATAACGACTACAGCAATGGTAGCAATGATGACAACAACCCAGCAATGGCAGCAGGCTGGTGTGGTGGAAAAGTGGAGAAGGGAACCCTTAATGCGAGCTAAATGGTTGTGTTGGGAAGGTGTGAGTGGCTGTAGCGACAAGGATAGTGAAATGTCCTATGAAGATGGCATGATTCCGAGGAGGAGAAACTTGTTTTGGAAGTTCAAACTCCATAAACCACTAAAGAATCGAAGGTTGCAATTTCGAACAAGGGGAGAAGGTACAAAGGTGTATGTGCGAGTGAAGGATGGTGTGTGTGAGAATGTGTGTGTGTGGGTAAAGGATGGTGTGTGTAAGGATGTGTATGTGTGGGTAGAAGTATGCGGTGTGTAAGGGTATGTGTATGTAAATGTGTGTGGTGGTGTGCGGGATGTAGGAGGATGTATGTGTGTGTGTGAATGAAGGTGTGTAGTGTATGTGACGGTGGGTGGTGTGTGTGTATGTGTGAGAAAGGAGGAGGTGAGTGTATAGTATGTGAGTATGTGTGTATGCATATTGAAATGGTGTATGGTGTGGATATGTGTGTGTGGATACGAAAGGTGGGTGTAATGTATATGGAGACGTGTGTATGCGGGTGAAGGTGTAGTGCATGTAAGAGTGTGTGGAGGTGCGTGGATGTAAGGGAATATGTATGTGTATGTGTGCATGGGGGTGTGTAGTGCATGTGGAGAGGGGTGTATGGTGGTGGATGGTGTGTGGGTGAAGGTATGCGGGTGTAAGGGTAAGTGTATGTGTCATGCCCCGAAAGGGGGCCTAAAAGCCCCTACTAAAATTATCATGGCATGTGTGCACCCGTTACATGATAATTGTCTTACGAGTCAGAGATCATAAGACTCTAAGTAAATAATTACATCTATAACAAGTTATAGTATATATAATTAGATAATAAAATATCGCTATGGAACCCGAATCCCATGGTCAACCATGATGGTAGAGAATCGATATCCCCCTACCAATCAGCAAAATAGGATAAATCCTAGGTTTCTCAATTTAAACATTGCTATTTACATTAGGGTCCTAACATTTCATCTAAACAATTTATCATCCATAACTCTTACTTTGTCATTCTGGTCTTCTACAATCTCTTGACATTTCACATGTTATCCCATCCCGAGCCTTCGTACTCACTACCTGCAGAAAGTCTGTGAGGGGGTAAGCACACTATAGCTCAGTGAATGGGATGGTAATACTTTCAATGCTAAGTACACACACAAGCAAATTACAAATAGTGTTCTTAAACATATGTTATGTATGGGCAACTATATGAATGCAGCATCTCACGTGGTCTTCCGGTAACCGATGTGTAGTTTAGGGATTACGCCCCTCTTGACCTTGGGTTGGGGATTCCGAAGCCACCATCAGTGCCCAGGCGAAACTCAATCTTTCTTATTCTTATCAATTCATTTAAGCTATGTCTTAGCTTTAATGATTTAGGCTTTAAGTGCCTCAATACACTGAGCATTAAACCCTCAAGGGATGGGCCAGACTCAGAATCGTCTAGGCACAACAATCCCCTAATCACTTAGTTCGCACTTAACGAAACAGCGATCCTCTGATCACTTCCGACACCCCCCATGACAGTGATGGCCTTCAATCTCATACAATGTCTTGTGGAAATGCATGTCAGGTTTTTAATCTCGTCCACTTCATACTTTAATTGATTAATTTAAAGTGATCAAACAACATATGTAATCAAAATCAATTCTCAATCATACCACAAAGTTAAGCATCAAACATTTCATTTCACACTCATCACAATAAGTACAAATCAGGCATTTATTATCACACAAACCAACACTGAACCCAAACCTCATGTACATAGACCTATCTAGTTTTACAATGGATTAAATTATCTCGACACCTCTCTGTGCCATTTCTTTTAAATGTCAAACCACTCGAGTTGACTTGCAATCATCATATCTGACACCTCTGTGTCATTTATCTCACATGTCAAACCAATCACTCGGGGTTAATTTACATTAATCATCTTTGACACCTCTGTGCCATCGCACTTCTCAAGGCTTTATCATTCTCACACTTTCAAGAGCCAAAAAGGTCTTCTCGTTTTCTCTTTCAATGTCCTCAAGACATCTGTATATGATATATGTGTGTGTGTGTGTGTGTGTGTGTGTGTGTGTATACACATATTTGTGACACATCTCTAATTAAGGACAATTTACTAAACACTTTCCCTTACGAACTTAAGAGGGTAGGAAAACAGGATCATTAAGTTGTAAAAATTAAGGTTGCACTCATGATGTATACGATTGAGTTCATGAGTGTATTTTGTAAATATAATATGAAAATAAGTTTGGTTAAGTATATGTATACACATTCAGGAACCAGCTCTAACATGTATACGTAATGATACCTATACACCCTATTTCAACTAAGCATACCTATTCAGTAGCTATAGAAGGAAAAGCTAAGTTTCTATATTTTGGTTTGTTTTGGAAGAAAACAATTTGTAAAATATGGTTTAGGCTTATGGTTATAGCACTAACATATGGCGCTAGGTGCTATCATTAAGGTAATGACACCTAAACCCTCGAACCATTCATTCCCCTATATTCTTTACAACTTCTTACCTAACTCGTTATTACCTACCACATAACTTAACTCAACAACAATCATATCAAATAGCAACACAACAAACATCAATTTCACATGCATAACATTCAACATACAACATAACAAGGTAGCATAACATTAAGTTTCCCACTCACTTGTTTATGGTTGTCGTAGTCCTAATCATCCTCAAGTGATTCCGACGTGTAGTCCCTTCTCCGAACATGGTACCAAAGGGTCAGCTACAACGACTCCCGCAATTTCCGTTGGCTTGCTCGATCTCTTGTTCACTCCTATCTCTTCTCAAGCTCTTTAATGCCTTTCCCCATACTCACATACACCAGCACATTCCCACACACTACGTATATGCACCTACATATACATATACACCACTCGCACATACATACATACACACTCCTTTCACTTCTCACACCACTAACACACACATACACACATACCCTACATACACTTCACACCCCCAATATATACTTACCCACATACTCCACTTACATCACATACCTCCCATATACATACTCACACATACATGTCTTCCATACATATACACATGCTACATATACATCATACCCGCCATCATATACACTACACATTTTCATTCCCACACACACGCATACACATCCTTATACATACACCATACACTATCACCTACACATACATACATTCGTACATGCGCCTCACACGATCACCTACACATACGCACACATACATCCTCCTACATTCCACATACACCATACCTTTATACACACATGCCGCACACCCACATACACATACTGCACACCTTACACTACTTCATGCGCATACGCACATACTCCACATTCTCCTCACACCACCAATACGTACATACTCACATACTCCACATACATCACCTTCACTTTTTATACACACGCACACATGTCCGCACATCACACTCCTTCCACACACCTATATACATACCCCATGTATCACACTTCCCATACACGTACACGCGTATTCGCACACACCACACATCGTCCATATGCATACACCCCTTTCGTACACACCCTATATCATCCTACACATACACACATACACTCTCGGCTCCTCTTTCTCCCTTTCACGTACACATACCCATTTTCACACACACATACACATCCTCCTCCACACACACATTCGTACACCTTTGTTCACACACACACTCACATACACCTCCTTCCTCGCACGCACCCACACACCATCATTCACACATATACACACTTTCCCACATGCATCACACACATCCCTACACACATACGCATACATACATCTTTCTACATTCCACACACTACTACACACACTTACATACACAAACTTACATCTCACACACACCTATACACTTCCTCATTCATGCATATACACATACACATCTCCATTCACGCACACATATCATCCTTCACCACACACCCTTTCAATACACATACATACATACATACATACACTACACACTCGCCTCTCCCTTCCCCACACATACACACACACACTCACGACCTCCATCCACACACACCCACTTGCTTCACTTATTCACACCACACACTTTGCTCCTTCTCCCCCTTCCCATCGCAACGGTCCACTGCTGCTGTTGGATTGCCACCATTACTATTGTTGTTCTCCCCTACATACACCACGCACCTCGGCTCCTTCTCTCCTTTTCTCATTTTTCTTTTCCTCCTCCACCCGCTGCTGCTGCCGTTGCCTCCGTCATCAAAGAAGGAGACAAGATAGACTTAACTTGGAAACCACTGTCACCATCGTCGCCGTCGCTGCTGTGCTGCCACTGTCATGGTTGTTGCCACATTTGTTGCCACTATCATGGCAGTCATCACGGCTGCCAACACGGTTACTGCCATTCAGGTTGTCGTCACCATTGCTATTGCCACCGGAGTTACCATCGGATGTTGCGGTCGCTATTGCCGCTAGGGTTAGGGTCACCACTACTATTCGTCACCACGGTTGCCATCATCATCATCGCTTGCCATCGTCAATAAAGGAGATGAGGCAACACGACGCCAAGCCACTGTTGTGGATGCCATTGCTACCGTTATGGTTGCCGTAGTTATTGGGTCACCATTTGTTGTTGCTACTGTTGAGGGCCGTCATTACTACTATTGAAGGTCGTGGTTACCATCGCTATTGAGATCACGATTGTCAGTGTTGTTCCTTATTGCTGCATCGTTGTTGTTTCCGCCATCACAGTTGTTACAACTGTCATTATTGTTGCTATGATCGAGGTTTCCATGGTTGTTGCCATGGTTGGAGTCGAAGGGCAAAGGGTTTAACAGAGAGACTGATGAAGGGGCAACACACCTCGTCGAGGAGTATAAAAACGACAGGGATGAAGGAAGGAAGGGGAAGCTGCACGAGTCTGGAGAAGAATCAGGGGAAAAGATGATGCAACTGGAGAAGAAGAAGGGAAGAAGAAGAAGATCTGGGAGGAGAAGAGAAGCATAATGGCTGGCCGAAAAGGAAAAGAAGAGAATGGGAAGGGAAGAAGACATCCAGCAGAAGAAGAAAGGAAGAAGAGAGAGGAAGAAGAAGAGAAAAAGAAAAGGAAGGAAGAAGAGAAAGTGCAGTCGGAGGAAAAGTGAGGCAGGGGAAGAAGAAGAAGTAAGGGCAGGGAACCGACGGGATGGGTGGTGCGGCCGGAAGGAAAAGACGCTATTCCGAGTGGAGAAGAAGAGAAGAAGAAAGGAAGAAGAAAGAAAGAATGGGAAGAAGAAGAAGAGGAAAGGCAAAAATGGGAAGAGAGAGGGGGCAGGGGGGTCGAACGGGACGTGATGTGATGGCGACATGACAGCCAGTCACGTCCCTACTGCGGCTGTCAGCTTTTTTTTTTACATGTATATATATATTATTTTACATATTATTTCGTCTCTCTTTTAATAATTGGCTCGCGTACAAGAAGATCTTTAAATTTTGTATTTTTAGCATTTTATTACGAAAGTTTACATTTAAGCTAATTTGTTTATCCTGAAGATAAATATTTACTCTAGATTTTAATTTGATATTCCTAGATTTAAAAATTTTAAATTAATTTCTTTATTTAACCAAATATCATTTAAAAATTACATTTCGGAAAATTTATTATTCTATTTATTTCCTTCAATTGTTTATATAACTTTTCAAAAAATTTCAAACTTCACAGTATGTAAGTGTATGTGGTGTGTGCGGCATGTGTGTGTAGGTGTGTGAGTATGTGTGTAAGTGTATGAGATGGCATGTGGTGTGGGTACATATGTATGTGAAAGAGATGGTATGCGGGGTGGGTATGTGAGTATGTACGTATGTGCATGAGGTGATGTAAGTGTACAGCATGTATATGTATAAGGATGTGTTGTGTGTGCAGTTTGTGTGTGTATGTATGAATTGCCGTGAGGCGTGTGAGGGTTTATGCATATATGGAAGGTGTAGGATGTATAGAGTATATGTATAAGTGTATGGAAGATGTGGGGTGTGCGGTACGTGTGTATATATGGATGGTATGTGGAGTATGTGGTATGTGCATATATGTACAAAAGACGTGTGGTATATGGGTATGTGATATGTATATGGAAGTTGAGGATGGTGTATGTAGGATATGTATGTATGAGTATGAGATGATGTGTAGGGTGTAAACGTGTGTGTGTGGGTATGGAAGATGAATGTAGCGTATGCGAAGTATGTGGGTGCGTGTGTATTAGTGGTGTGAAGTGTACGTGGAGTATGTGTGTTTATGTGTGTCGGCGATGTGAGAAGTGAATGGAGTATGTGTGTATGTGTGCACTAGTGGTGTATGTGTGCGTGGACTTGAGGAGAAAGGGGGGTAATAAAGTGCAGTTGCATGTACGTGTAATTAGGTGTGTGGTATAATTGTGTATATGTACATGTAGGTGCGTGCATGGTGTGCGGAGTGTGTATGTATATGGATAAAGGTATGTTAGTGTGTGTACGTGGTGTGTGGGAATGGTTGGTGTATGTATGGTGATGGAAGCATGAGTAAGGATGGAGACCAGTAAAGAGGATGGGAAACCCTATAGGTGGAGATGTCAACAAAGGAGAGAAGAAAGAATGGAAATGTGAAACCGAGGAGGAAGAGGGAATTGTATGAAGAAAGTGAATGTATTTGTGTGTGAAATTGATTAGGAAAAGAGGTGTCATTGATGTAATAGCGGTGGCTCGAGCAGCTTGATTAAGCAATCAAGTTAAGAAGGGAAGACCTAGAAGTGCATGCATGCCATCGATGAACTAATTGTGTATGTGAGTGTGGGGAAAGACATCGAGAAGTTTAAGAAGAAATTTGAGTTAACAAGAGATTGAGAAATCCAACAAAAATTGCATAGAGTCATTGTAACTGACCCTTCAATACCTTACTCAGAGAAGAGACTATACATCGGAATCACCTAATAATGGCTAGGACTATGACGACCCTAAATAGGTGAGTAGGAAACTTAATGATATGCTACCATGTTGTGTTGTATGTTGATTGCTATGTATGTGAAATTTCTATTTGTTGTGTTTACAATTTAATGTGATTATTGCTAAGTTGAGTCATAGTGGGGATTGATGAGTTAGGAAAAAAAGTCACAAAGAATATAGTGGATGGTATGGTTTGAGGGTTTAGATGTCGTTATCTTAATGATAGCACCTAGTGCCATATTGCTAATGCTATAAACACAAGCTTAACCCATGATTTAAAAAAAAAAAATTCTTCCAAATCAAATCAAAACATAAAAACCAAGCTTTTCCTTCTAGAGCTACCAAGCAAGTGTGCTTAGTTGGAATAGGGTCTATAGATGTCATTATGTACACATGTTAGAGTCGAGTCCTGAATGTGTACATATACCTAGGAAAACTTAATTTCCTATTATATCAACACAATACACTCATGAACCCAATCATATAAATCATGAGTGAAATCTTGATTTTACAACTCAACGATTGTCTTTTCTTGCCCTCGTAAGTACGTAAGGGAAGGTGTCTAGTGAATTGTACTTAATTAAAGATGTGTCACGAACATATAGATATGTGTAGATATATATATATATTATACACAAATGTCTTGAGGACATTAAAAGGAAAATAAGAGGCGACCTTATTGGCTCTGGAAAATGTGAATAATAGAGCACTTGAGAAGTGCGATGACACAAAAGTGTCAAATAAGATGATTGTAAATTAACCTCGAGTGGTTGGTTTGACATTTAAGATAAACGACACAGAGGTGTCAGATATGATGATTGTATATCAACCCTGAGTGGTTGGTTTGACATTTAAAAGAAATGGCACAGAGAGGTGCCGAGTTAATTTAATTTGTTGTAAAACTAGATAAGCCCATGTCTACGAGGTCTGGGTTCAGTGTCTGTCTTGAGTGATAAGAAAGGCATGATCCGTGCTTGTTGTGATGAGTGTGAAATGAAATGCTTGATAGTTACTTCATTGTTTGAATGAAAATTGATTGTGATTGTATATGTTGTTTGATCACCTTAAATCAATTAATTAAGGAAGTGGACCTAATTAAAATTGGACATGCATTTTCATGAGACATTGCATGAGATTGAAGGTCATCACTACTACAAGGCTCGCCAGGGTAATCAAGAGGATTACTATTCCGCCAAGTGCGAACTAAGTGATTAGGGGATTTTTAGGCCTTGGCAGTTCCAAGTTGATCGGTCCTTGAGGGTTTTGCTCTGTCTGGTGTAAAGAGGCACAGGAGCATTCATTGTTGAGTTAAAAAGATGTCATAATTAACAAAGTGATAAAATAAATAAACTGAGTAATGACCTGGGCACTAATGGTGGCTTCGAAATCCCTAACCTAAGGTCAAAGGGGCTTAAACCCTAGACTTCATGTCGGTTATTGGAAGACCACGTGAGATGCTACATTCATATAGTTGCTCATGCATAGCATATGTTTTGATAACTTAATTTGAAATTGCTTGTGTGTACTTAGCATTGAAAGTGTTAGCATCCCATTCACTGAGCCATTGTGTGCTCACCTTACCATAAACCCTTTTTACAGGTAGCGATTACGAAAGCCCGAAATGGGATAAGATGTGAAGTTTTGAGAGTTTTAGAAGACCAGAACAACAAAGTAAGAATTGTGAATGATAGATTGTTTAGATGAAATGTTAGAAACCCTATGTAAATAGAATTTAAAATTGAGAAACATATAATTTATCCTATTTTACTGATTAGTAGAGGATATCAATTCTCTACGGTCATGGTTGATCGTAGGATACGGGATCCATAGTTATAATTTATTATCTATTTATATGTACTATGATTAGTTGTAAATGCAATTATTTATTTAGAGTCTTATAATCTCTAACTCATAAGACAATCATCATGTAACAAGTACATACGTGCCATGATGATTTTAATGGAGACTTCTAGGCCCCTTTTCGGGGCGTGACATGTAGAAAAGTTAGCTATAGCGATAAGCCACCCATACCACTTAGATCTAACATTTTTACTAAACATTTTCATAAAATTGTAGAAAAAGATGGAAGTACTTATGCTTATTGCAGCTATTTTCAATCAAGTTACGTATGGTAGAAGAAGAGAGCTATGGGATATTGAATAAGCATATGCAATCAGAGCACTCAATGGAGTTCAATATACATAAGTCATAGCAACAAATATCTAAGCCTAGTGGTTTGTAGTCATTAAGCCTATCTCAATATTCTATTGAAAGACAAAAAATTACCCTAACAAAATACTTAGCCAAATGTTACCTATCTTGGAGCCATGCATCTTCTATTCATTGTTAGAATACGAACGGGAAGCTCAAAATTTGAGCTTAGAGAAGTTCAAATGAAAAATTATGCAATAAAGAAATTTGAGACTTTATCACACCGAAAAGTGTAAATTAGCAGCTACATTTAATTCTCTTGATATGCAATTTTCTATTTGTGTAGACATATAGACAAATCCATGGTAAGATGATTCTTATATGGGAATAACATGTCACTAGATAGATGAAACATGACAAATACAAAAAAGACTAACAGCTTTTAGGATATTTAATGAAAACCATTCAAGGTAAAATATTTTCCAGATAATAAGTATTATTTTATGTAAATACCCATTAACAAAAAAGATATTTTCAATTGGTTTTAACAATGTGGCCACAAACACCGTATCCATTGACAAACTTCAAGCATATGCCAACCTACGCTAGGTGGGATCATTTTCCACATACGATGTGCCTACCACATTTGAAATCTTTATGTTAAGGAAAATTTAAATTGTTTAGATTTTAAGATGTCCTCTATAAGATAAGTAGTTACATTTTTAATTAACCATCCATTTATAAATAAGGCATGGAGCAAATTTTGTATTGATAATAGAATTCAACCTAAAAAATTTAGAAAAAATGTTAAGCATAGATAAAATTCGACTTATCAACTTTTGCAAAGTACAGTCCCCTATAAAGATGTGATGTGCTCTTTTGCTTTAATGAATGTCCTAAACATTTCCTTGCCCCCTAGTGATTGGGATGTATGGATTAGATTGCTAAATGTGCTTAGAATTTTCCACAAGTGTACTCTAACATATTCTCAAATGTTTCAAGCTAGTGTTCACTTTTTCCTTAATGATTTCCATAAACATACTATTAGTGCTGCTTGATGCCCAAAACAACCATTTTTTCAAGTAGCTATTAATGAAATTGCTGCAAAATGGTTGCTATATTATAGATAAATTCCTACCATTTATCTTGTAACTTCTATTTCAGATCCACATTGTAAGAAAGGCATGCTTTTAGAATATCTTAATCTATATTATCAAATTGTTGACACATTTTTTTACATACAAGACACTTATGCCATTATCGTAGCATAAAAATTACTACGAGCAACTCAAATAAAAGAAGATTTATTTTCCAATTTTTTTATTATATATAGTGGTCAAGTTCCTACTACTCCTTCACCATTCCCCACCTCACACGATGCCATGTATGGGCAAACCTTCCCTACACAATGAATGGTGGCATAAAAGTTGAAGCAATACCACACTGGTGCAAATGAGTATACGAAACTTGACCACTATTTGAATACTAATTTTGAATTTGGTGACAATAGTATTAAAAACTTCAATATCTTAGACTGGTGAAAAAAGAACAAGAAAATTCATCCAATTCTCTCTCAAATAGCTAGCAAAGCTCTTACTACTCCTGCATCAACAGTAGTTATTAAACAAGAATTCAACTCTGTAAGCTTTATCCTAACACAATAGCGATCAAGCCTAATGTCTGCTAATATTGAGGCGATGTCTTGCATAGAGAATTGGTTTAAGGCAAGAACTAAAACACAAGAGTTATATAGGGCAACTAGTGAATTAGATGAATACTTTAGTGACTTTTTTCCACTGGGAAGAAGCTCCACTAGCTCAACTCTAGATCTTATGCAAGACACAACTGGTTAAATAATATTTATTTTCATTATACAATTCTAGTGTAGGCAAAATTAATTTGTAAAGGTAGTAATACTACCTTATTTATTTTTTGTAGTAGATTAGAGATAATTTGTAAGGGGAGTAGCACTTCATTATTTGTTTTTGTTATTTACTTGCAAAGTTTAAGAATCATGTACAAGAAGTAAGATCATATGTCTCCCTCTCTTTCTTAATCTCTTTAATCAATTAATAAAGTTTGGGGCTAGCATCCCCCTCTAGTGTATAGGTTTGCCACTAATTAATAAAGAAAATGTTTGGACAATAGTTCATCATTACTACTTTCACAATTAGAAACTATTAAAAAAAAAAATTGGTGAATTACTATTTCACATAAAAAAAAATTAAAGTCACTAAACCAGTTCATTGAGAGCATAAGAAAAAAAAATAAAAAAGGAAAAAGGCTAGCTCATGGGCTTAAACTGGCCCAAAACTAGGGTACCTCAAGCTAAGCCCGATTCACCATTTTCTTGCCCATGAACCGGTGGCTCACTGGCCAAGATAAGGCCAAGTCAACCTTTCCCATGTCTAGCCTAGAATGAACAAATGACAGTTAATAAAAATTTTACTATGATGATGACTACAAGTCTGGTCGATTGTTACAAACTTTTAAAGTGTTTTACGAATGATTAAAGTTATAAATTAAAAAAAAAAATACGAAATAGATGATAATTACGAAATTTTATGATATTTTGGTAGAGAAATATTAACATTTGGTTTTCAATATTTTCTTATTTTTCTATTTAAGTTATTAATATTCTTTTTTTCCCCTCTCTTTAAGTAATCAAAGTTTTATACTTTTTTGTTGGGTTGTTCCTTTAGCTTAATCAGTGCATTAGTGTCAACTTCTAATGGGCCTATAATAATTAAGTCAATAAAATAATACTATAATTTATATTTAATTAAATAATATAACAAAAGAAATCAAAGAAATTTTGTAGTAAGAAAAGTTTTAGAAAAAAAAACAAAAAAACAAAACCCTTTTGAATGTATGACCAACTATCCCTAGCTTTCAAGAAGCCATGCTACCATGGAGTTATAGGTTGCAACCAACTAGTATAAGTGGGTCTTGTATCCCACCATTATTGGTGGATGCAACCTACTCATGATAGTAAATGGTCACTTACCCTCTTTGATGGATGTTATAACTCACCACTCTTCAAAAAAAAAAATAATAATAGAAAAGAAAAAAGATTTTTTTTTTCTTTTAAAGGTGATGGGTGGTAACTTATGTAGTGGTGGGATGCAACTCATGACTCTTTTTTGTGGTGGCTTATCCACCCCAAGACAAAGGAGAATCAACTATCTACCCTTAAAGAGTTTTAAATTTTTTTTTTAATTTTTATAGTATTATTTTTTAAATTAATTATTATAAGCCTATCAAAATTGACATGTGTTAGCTCTTGATGGACCTTTAATGGAATCAACAAAATGACTTAAATAAAAAAGTTTTAAAATGTTGATGACTCAAATAAGTAACAAAAATAAGTTAATAACTCAAATAGATTAATAGGCAAACATTAACGACTAATTATATACTTTCCCCATTATGGTATTATACAAAAATTATAGACTTAAAATAATTTATAAAGCATCGTGATATATTACAAACTTTTGTGAACACCTATGAACTTATAGCTAAATTGTGAGATTAAGGAGAATAATGAAACTACTAATATTACAAAAAAATTCAATATTTCAAAATTAAGATAAATTACAAAGTTTTGGAAATTTTTCGTAATATCTCACGTGACTTCATAACCATCCTTATTCTTGTAATTTCCTTAGTTTATCATAAATTACTTTGGAGAAAAATAATATTTCTCATTCTTCATAAAGATTCTAAACTTTGCAAATCCATTGTAGCTACTTATCAGACAAGTTTGTATCATTAACTTTTTTACGAATCTTTAAGTATAATCAATTCATAATTTTACTATAACTCTATAATTGTTCATAAAAGTTCATAATATATTATAACAATTCATAAATCATGTTAAAAATCCTAAACTTCACAATTGTATCTTTGTAATTTATCTTGCAATTTTGAACCATTAGATAAAATTACACTGTAATCATATTCAAAACATAACAATTCTCTTTATTATCATAATTTTTGTAAAAATTCAAAATCGTTCACAAAAATTTGTAATGTTTCACTATAGTTTGTAAAATATCAAAAGTTTCTAACTACTCTATACCACCATATGAAATCATAAATTTTGTTTAGATTTGTTTTTTGTAATTTGTTTCAAAGCACTGTAATCATATTCAAAACATAACAATTCTCTTTATTATCATATTTTTTGTAAAAATTCAAAATCGTTCACAAAAATTTGTAATGTTTCACTATAGTTTGTAAAATATCAAAAGTTTATAACTACTCTATACCACCATATGAAATCATAAATTTTGTTTAGATTTGTTGTTTGTAATTTGTTTCAAAGCACTTGTTACACCCCACATGTAGAGGGTCCATCAACTTGCCAAGTGTCCTTATAATCTAGCATGGGGACTTAAATCTTGTGCACTTCTCTCTTCCTACTTTTCCACAAACTTTCAATATCTTAAAAGGTTGAAATCCCAAACATAGGTAAGCCCAATAAGGAAATACTATCACAGCACAACCCTAAACATGTATAATAATGCATAGGCAAATTTCAAACAACAAACATAGTTGCCAAGACCCCTGTATCCTAGCGATATAAACTTTAATTTCTCAACAAGATGGACCAAAATTGATTCTCCATTTCTCAATAGCTATCATAGTAATTAGCAGAAAAAAAAAAACAACAACAATAAACATAGTCCCAATTTGTTACATTATTTATGTGGTGGTAGGGTTAAGGGGGTAAGTAAACAACAAACCTAAGCAAATCTAATGCCTTATGCCATAACAAGGGCTTGAGAATCATCAAACCAAGTTTTCAAGAGTCTTAAACCAAAACTATTAGTCTCATTATAGATTCACTATTACATCAACCATTAGTAGTCTAGTTGACTAACCAGCTACACAGTATTATATGCCATATAAATGACTCGCTAATTTAAAATGGTTATTAGCCTTTGTGCATAATTACAAGCCATTTCATCCTAAATGCATGTCCCATCAAGCATAGGGTAACTAGCTAATGAACCACCTATTTGGACAGTTACTAATCTTAATGCATGCATAACCAACACACATAAATTTCATCATCTAGAATGAGGTAAGTTCATTATTCATGGCATGCATACATAATCATCACAAAACATAGCCTCCCAATTGCTTAGATTGTGCTAAATAAACTTCACTTAATACAATTTGAAGCCAAAAACCATTTCCTATAGCCTAGAAGTCATAGGACGGATCAAAGTAGGTGACCACAATTCAAAGTGGCCAACTAAAGTTCCTGTAGCCCAAATGTGGTTAACGATATAGGAATGAGGATCAACTACAACAAGGGTTGGTTGGCCACATTACGGCATGATTAAATGCTTTTGTACTCTTTCTCCATGAAACATCCTTAAATATTGGTGATTCAATTTAGGGCTTGAGATTCCTTGGTTGAGTCCCAAAACTCAAAACTACCTAAAACCTAACAATTAAACCCTTTAAAAATGGATTAAAAGCTTAAAGAACAATATGATAAAATTTCATAACTTTACTTTAGTTGCTCTAAATGTCCTCAAAGTTCATAAGAATGGACTAAATGTGTAAAAAATGTTAAAAAAGAAGAAAGAAAATAGGAGGAAGGAGAAAAAGAAGAAGAAGCTTTCTAAGCATTAGTTCTCGAATTTGTTCAAAAATCTAAAGAAAAAAAAAAGCAATTATTTTGAAAAGTGATGTAAATAATGTTTGACTTAGAAAAGAGATAGATAACCATCATAAGATATAATAGGCATCCTATAATCCATTTTAAGTTGCAAAATCAAGAAAAATTTACCTAGAATTATAGCTATCTTCTTAATCCTATAGTTGCCAAGGATAAATATGAGTATAAAGATATCAATCATGCTCCAAAATTTCAAGAAAGAAACAAAAGAGGATTGCCTTATCTACTTTTTCAAGGCAGTGGGGAGGGAATATCTCTTAAGGTTAGTATTTGATTGGTCAAGCAAATTAAGTAAATGTTTATCTCCTTTACAGGAAAGCTCGACTAATTGATCATGGGAATTAAGCATCAACATAGAAGGGACAATTAAGAAAATAACCATTAAACAAAGGGTAATTTGAGGCAAACCTAGGAATAAAAAGATCAAATTGAAGTGAGGAATTGGTAGGAAAGCTTTTTCACTAAATAGATAAGAAATTATGCTCTAAAGGGATTGCTTGTGATAGATCTTCCAAGTTCTTGCAAACCTTTTCATAACTTTAAGTGAGCTTAATCTTTCTCACTAAATATGACATCATAAGCTTGTATGGTTGCTCCAATCCACTTATTAAGCATTGGTAGCAATAGATAGATATTTGCATATAAACACCTAGCTAAAGGTTGTTCCATTTTAAGAATATTCCTTTTTGTTTCCCTTCTCCCCAATATCGATCTATCCTCTATCTTAAACCTATAAACAAGTACACTTATCAATTTTATAGTATAATAGATAACAATACCAAGTGTTAATCCCACAAAGACTATAATTACTAAAAATTACATTTTTCCAATTATCTAATATGCAAAATCAAATGAAACAAGAAAAAAAACTACAAATAAATTTTAAGAAAACAACTATCTATAAAAGTGTATCGGGATAGCAAATCCCACAAGAACTAATAATGCAATTAACTAATTATTATTCAATTCCATTATTATATTTTTGGATAATGGAAATTCTTAAATTAAACTAATAGATTTGTCTAGTCTACTAATTCTTAATTCCAAGTTAATTAACTAAAATCTCTTCCTAATTAGAACACCTTAAAACTCATTACTTTCGATATGTAAATTCCACTATTAGGTTTAATGTTAATTTGAAAGATTTATAGTATCTTATCTCTAGGATTGCTTGCAAATCATTCCAATTATATTAGATCTATTCAAACACATGACCCCTCAATCTCTATAAATGAAATCATATATCAAATTAATACACCGATAATATTAATTTGAAAATACTAAAGAACACTTAATTTGATTGCAAGAATATCAATAACTTCATTGATTAATAATAAAAAAATTACATGTTCATTTTAGGGTTCATCATACCTAAGTGTAAAAGAAAATTAAGCTAGCATTATGTTGAAATTAAAAGTAAAAAAATAAAAATAATGTATAAAGAAGAATATCAAGAAAGTAGTAACAAACAATAAATTTTTGTAACTATGCTAATACTAACTCTATAACTATATAACTCAAAGCCTAGACTTTACCTCCCTTTATACTAGTTGGACACCTTCTATCTAGGAAAGTTATAGTTTTCTATAATAGAATGAAATCTATTTAGATGAGGAAACAAAACTTTTGCAGGTAGGAAATTGCATCTTTAAAGAGTAGGAAACTTGGCCTCTTAACAAGGAAATTGAATCTTCATGATGAATCATTCTTTAGGAAAATAATCTTTAGCTCATGCAATTGATTTGGGAGGTGAACACTTCACTAGACATAGTCATAACATGATTATGCAAGTGCCCGTGTATCTCTCATCTAGAAATTGCTTGAAAATCTTTGAAAATTATCTTCAGCATGCCCTCTAACACAAGCATGTCACTATCTATGTAGCTTGGCATGACCTTTAGCACAAGTCCTCCTTTAAGCCTTTCTCTTCCTCTATTTGGCGTGGATTCTGACACGGTTATGCTATTAACCATGTAAGCCCTTCCAATTATGTAACTTTGACATTTTTGCTTTGATTCGTGTTAAATTATGTTATTTTGTTTTATTTTGTCCAAAGTTACATTTCAAAGACCTAAAATCAAAATAGAGGCTAATTAAGTTTAATATCTATTCAAAATATTCCAAAATTAAATTGAAGGCTATATAAAAATTACAATTAATAAGTGTTTCATAACACTTATCAAACTTGCCTACACTTAAGTGTTTGCTTAACCACTAGAAAAAATAAACATTAAAAATCAAGAACAAAATTACCATACCAATTATTTCACTACAAACAATAATCACTAAGTTTTCACATGATTAATTTGCATTCATCATTAAAGGTTATCAACCCTTAAACAAACCCTTTACCCAATCATATCCAATCTATAGTACACACTAAATATTAAAGTTCAAAAACTAATCCATACAATATCAAAATTTATCATTCCATTTAAATAAAGATTTATAAACCCAAGATTATACTAAATATCATCCAATAAAGAAAAAGTTATCTAATGTTTTGTCCACTTAGCTAAAATGTATACTTCCTCTTTTTCATCCCTCTCATTAACATAATGGCAAACAAAAGCTTATTGCATTTATCCCTCAAAAGCCTTTCTAGACTTTTATATCAATTTTTTTTTAAGTGTTATAAAATAATTTCATTGGTCAGTAAGTCCTAAACCAGATGATCTTAGGCTACTAGGTTTTGAAATACTCCTTTGAACCTCCATTAACTCCATTACTTATTTTTATTTAGTTCACATTTCTTGAACTTTTCTCTTGACCCATGTAGCAAACTTTAGATTGATGATCCCAAGCTTCTCACTTAAGTCAATAGGTGTTATCCTCCTAAAGACACTCCACAAGTTTAATTCCTTAAGTCAATAAAGCCTACTACTAAATTATATATATATTCACTTTATTTCCCAGCTTTTTATTTTATCAAAAAAAAAAACCTCAAAAGACAAATTTTGTTAGTTCAGTTATTCGAGATCGTAATACTTATGAAAACTTCTAAGAGATAGGCATACATCAAAGTAAGTTTAAAAATCTAAATTCCCAATGCTTGACTAACAATATTAATCCAATCCAAAGTTTCTAAATTCCAAACCTAAATAACATCTAACTTTACTTCTCATGGATTCCACAATTCAACTCTAATCAAGTGTTATAAGTCCATTAATGAAAAGGCAAGAATAATGTTAAGGATTCAAAAAAAAAAATCACAAAATTACTTAAATTGTGAATGCAATTTATTTAATCAATGCTACTAAAAGTGATTAATTATTTTATAGTATTTCTTAGTAATGTTTTAAAAAAGCTTTTTTATGTCATTCCCCTTTCCCTACACTGAAACATGTATATTATCCCCAATGTACACAATAGAGCACAATCATGAAAAACAAAGGAATAATTAAACTAGGGAAGAGAAATATGGAAAACAAATACTTCCTAGATTGTTGAATGCTAGAAGAAAATCTTGAAGCTAAGTTCTTGAATTTAAAAAGCAAAGTTCCTTGCAAAAGAGAAAAAAAATGTAACAGCATAAAAGAAACAAAAAGAAAAGAAAATAACTACACTTAGTTACCATAATCAGTTACATAAGTCTTTTCATTATTGCAAACCAAAACAGAAAAATTCAAAAACTACAAATCAGGTCTCAGGCCTCTACCCCATCATCATCATCATTATCCTCTTCATCCATCAGGTTAGTAGGACCATACACATCATCATCATCAAACTCCTCAAGAGATGGAATCTAGATCACACTACATGCAAATAGGAGCTCAACACATGTCTTAATCCTATTTACCTTCATCTCCATTCTCCTAAAATTCCTCCTAAACTCCCTACAATACTCACCCTACATATATTGCATGGTCCTCTCAATACTCATCATTCGGTGCATCATGTGTGAGAGGCTAGCCATTTCATCTACAAAAGCTATAAATGACTTAAAGCTAGTGGTGACAATATATCTTGTTCCTCTTCCTCTTCCTATCCTACTACTAGTAGTGCAACTAAGGCATCTCTAGCTAACATCCCCATGGTATGTAATGTCATCAGGCATTCAATATGCATGGAGGGTAACCTAGCGAATCTACCAATCTACTTAATCAATTTCATGATATATGAGCCAACACAAATGGAGTTAACCTATGAATCATGAGACTGGTGCCTAAGAAAACCAACTAAGGTGACCCAAAGATGAATAGGTTATCTCTCAATCATAGTATGTAGGTAGTATATATTAACAATACTCACTACCTTCATTCCCATTAAGAGTATAAGCAAGTAACCAATGTAAGTACCGACAAGCCAAGTTACGCAACATAGACACCTTAGACCTCTTTGGCATGTAAAGTAACTCTATACTGATTTAATGCCAATAACTACTCTTTATGAGTCCTCGAAGCATGTTAGTCAGCATTGCTACATAGTCTTCAGTGCAAGTGAATGCCTCATCATACAAGCCCATTAGAATTGAGAATTAAGTCATGCTCATGTGGTATATGTCTCCATGAGGTAAAGTCCTGAGCTAGTCTAAAAGTTGATAGAAACTCATGTAATAACTCAACATAGGTCAATTCCTCAATGTTGAAGAGTCTATCGTAGCTCCCAAAACTAATCAAGTCCCTAACCTAATCCATCAACCTAGCTTTCTCTAAAGCCTCCCAATCTATGTAGCAAGAATGACAAAATGGCTTACTCTTGATGGTATCATATCTCTTCTTGTAAGTGGAGCTATGGAACCTCAACATCAGGTAGGTAGTGGCACAACTTGTCTAGTATGAGCTTGTGCCAACAACCTCGACCCATTGCCTCTTCTAAGTACGTTTAAGAAGCATGATGACCTACATGAACATGGAGGGGAAAAAAAATTCCTTAACTAATGTGTAAACCACATGAAAGCATTCCCTTATATTCAGCATGCTATGTTATAGTAATATCAACCTCCATAGTGGAAAATAAGCAACTCAACTACTTTTAACATGCAAAATAACATTCTTACTATATAAATGTACTCCTAGAGACCTGCAAATTGCTAGGAACCAATAGAATACAATGACTACATCATCTCATTGTCCCCAAGCAATCTTAAAATCATTAGATTAGGCAACAAAACATGTAGTTTTATCCTCCCTAATTGTAAAAGTCCACTTAAGAAATTGAATTTTTAACAATTTCCATAAAGGAACTAGCAACAATAGTTAGGTTTCAATGAAAACTATCCATAAAAATCACATCTTTTTAGTTCTAGAGAAAGAAAAGAAAGAGAACGCACCTAATCCGTGTTGGAAATCCAAGAAAATGCACAAGAAAGTGTGAGGGAGTAATTGTTTATGCATAAAGAGAGAGTGTTTGTGTAAGAGGGAGTGAAAAAATGAAAGATGAGGGAAGAAAAAAACTAAAATTTAAAGTACAAGAAAGGCAAGACAGCCACCAACATAGGCATGTCACCTTTCCATACAATCAAGCTTATGGTTGGTAAGTCAACACGACCACTAGCATGACCATGCCAATGAACGTGTCAACTTTTTTTGCACTTAGCCTAGCCACTGGCACAAGCGTGTCATTGCTTGTGTATCTTTCTTTACATTATTTAACTTACTAACACAAGTACCAACACAAGCATGTCAAAGCCCCATGTAACTCTTGCAAAATTTTCCTCATGTCTGATACGACCAAGCACACAATCATGTACATGGGCATGTATCTCTCATAAATTAATTTCTTCTCTTTTTCTTCAACATAGGTGTGCCATTAATCGTGCTTGTTGTCATAGCCTTTAGCACGACTATGTTGTTGGGCATGTTAACCTAGTTTTTATGGCACACTCATATTATTAGGCAGGCCATGTTCCATGCCCTTTTACACAACCATGTTTGTAGCCATACAAGTCCTATCTTCTCATGTTTTTCCTTTCTTTTATCATCTAAATCATCCTCTTACACACATCATTACCTAAGACAAAGATAACTTTTTGCCAAGTAACCAAGTGTAAAAACTAAAATTGAAGTGAGAAAATGAATGAACAATAGTAAATCAAGACTAAACTAAATTTCAGTTGCCTCCCAAGATGAGCTTTTGTTTTACATCATTAGCTCAACACATGTTACCTTGATTGTGGCTCAAAGAGGTAGAGAGTAAACTCCTCTTGATTTTCTTACTCAAACTCACCTCCTAGATAAATTTTTAGTCTCTAGTCATTGACCTTAAACGTACCTTTTTCTAGAGTGTAGGACATCCACTACTATATGAGGGTAAATCTTTATGACAACGAATAGCCTAGACTATCTAGATTTAAGCTTTCCAACAAATGATCAAAGACAAGAGTTGTATAATAACACTTGATTGCCTTCCCCAAATCACTTGTCTTGCTTGATTCTTTGATCATAATATAGCTTGGTTCGTTCCTTGTAAATTTTGGAGTTCTCCTGTACCATTGCCCACCATTCATCTATTTCATTTAGATGGAGCTTCCTCTTCTTACCTATAGAATCAAGGTCAAAATCCATAAGTTTAAGTTTCCAATAAGCTTTATGTTCAAATTCAAGTGGAAGATGGTAGGTTTTCTCATGCACTAGCCTACAAGGTACATCATCTAGTTTTATTGACTAGTCCTTGCAATTGGATGCCACTATCCTTTCCAAAATCCTTTTTAGGTCCCTATTAGTCACTTCAACTTGGCCACTTGTCTGAGGATGATAAGGAATAGCTATCATATGGGTGACCCCTTACATATGAAGTACTTTTTCAATTTGTTGGCTGCAAAAGTGTGTATCCCTATGCTTGATTATCGCGCTTAGTGTGCCAAATTGTGAAATAGTTTCATTAGGAACCTGGTAACTACTCTAGTATCATTTGTAGATAAAGCTTGAGCCTCAACCCATTTAAAAACATAATTGACTACCACTAAAATATATTTGTTACCAAAGGAACTCAAAAAAGGTCCCATAAAGTCAATCCCCCAAATATTAATTACCATATAAACTAAGATGAAATTCTAAGGCACCTCATCATGTTGGGATACATACCTATTCTTTAACAATTATCACACAATTAAACATACTTCTAAGCATCTTTCAATAAAAGCAAGCTAATAAAAACCTAATTCCAGGATCTTTCAAGTACTCCTGTTTGTGTTGTGGTGTCCTCGAGTTAGTCCTACATAGCAATGTCCCGAAATCTACCATCCTTTGGTATAGGAAATGCACCACCTAATTATTTGATTTGCATACACTCAAAACAAGTATCATTCCTCCCAAAATTAATATTTTATAGTAGAAAAGAATTTCTTCTCTTGCTACTAAGAAAGTCCTTTTGGTAAGATTTTAGCAGCTAAATAATTTGCAAGGTTAGCAAATCAAGGAAGTTCAAATTCCCTTACCTATTGAAGTTGATAGAGTCAATCTTCTAGGAACTCATCGTTGATACCCTTCTCATCTAAATGCTCTAGTTTTGGATTTTTCAAGCATGACAAGTGGTCTATTGCCAGGTTTTTAGCTCCTTTCTTGTCTCCTATTTCTTCATCAAATTCATACAATAACAAAATCCACCTAACAAGGCAAAGTTTAACATCTGATTTCTTCAAAAGATATCCTCAAGAACTATACCCTCTTGTACCATAAAATGGTATTTTCCCAATTTAGCACTCAATTTGCATCATTGTACCTTTGTGGGACTCTCCCCAAATTATGGAGACATTCATCAAAAGAAGTGCCAAAAATAGAAAAATCACCCTTAAATACTTCCATAATGTCCTCTACAAAATCCTCAAAAATAGTAATCATGCACTACTTAAAAGTTGCTGGTGCATTACAAAGGACAAAAGATGTCTAGCGATAAGCAAACATACCATAAGGACATGTGAAAATAGTCTTTTCTTGATCTTTGGGAGTAACAGGAATTTGAAAATAACTTGACAAACCCTTAAGGAAGCAATAGTTCATGTGTCGTGCAAGCCTTTCCAACATTTGATCCACGAACAAGAGTGGAAAGTGATCTTTTCCTATTGTATCATTCAGTTTCCTATAATCTTTAGTTTGTGTGATTGATTTGGAAGGTGAACTCTTCACTAGACACAGTCATAGAATAATCGTGCAAGTGTTCGTGTATTTCTTGAAATTACTTGAAAATCTTTAAAAATTAGCTTTAACATGCCCTCTAACACAGGCATGTCACTACTTGTGTAGCTTGGCACAACCCTTAACACGAGTCTTCCTTTAAGCCTTTTTCTTCCTCTATTTGCCATAGCTTCTAACACGATCATGCTATTAATTGTGTTAGCCCTTTCAATTCTATAACTTCAACATTTTTGTTCCAATTTGCGTGCAAACTATGCGACTTTGTTTCATTTTATTCAAAGTAACATTTAAGGATCTAAAATCAAAATAGAAACTAATTAAGTATAATATCCATTCAAAATATTTCGAAATTAAACTAAAGGCTATATAAAAAATTATAATTAATAAATGATTTATAACATTTATCACCCCCTACCCCCCAAAAGAAAAATGCTTTAAGAATGCTCTTAGTTTAAGATAAAAGAGAATGTCCTAAAGTAACATCATTCCATTATTTACCTGAAATGTAACTTTGAGTTACTATTCCATTAAACTTTTCTATTCATTCTCAATAGAAAATAACACGTATTAGTTATAGCATTCTTGAAAGGAAATGCGTTTAATAAGTATGAGATAGTTTTTTGGGCAAAAAACAAATAGTATAAATTCAGCCCATCATAGTATCTTTATACCGCAACTAGCACCCAAGATTTCAAACATAAAACTAAACACTAAACAAAAACAGTAGAATGAAAGAGGCGAGCTAGACCTATAGTTTGGTTCCAAACGTGGAGCACAGCTTTCCCAGCTACAGCTAACGGTCTCTTAAAAAGAAGATTTGATACTTCTTCAAGTATGCTAGTTTGAAAGATCATTTCTTCTTGCCTGTCCAATACGGCTTTGGCAAAAGCATCAGCTATGTAGTTCCCATCACACGACACCCCACAAAATTTCACATGATTAAAAAAATTCAGCTTTTGCTTACATAAATCAAGCACAGGCACTATCAATGTTTGCATCTTCAATCCAGTTGATTGTCTCCCACGATTCGATCTCAATAATCACTCTATCTAAATTCCATTGGGCAGCCAAATCCAATACTTCCGCAATGCTTTAGATCTTTACTTCAATTGGGGAGGATAATCGCAATGCTTGAAGAGAAGCCACCCAGGACACATCCATTTGAGCCTTGATAAATGCCACCGATCCCTACCTTTCTAGATTGTTCACTTATAGCTCCATCACAATTGAATGTAACCAAATTGACATGTGGGGCTTGCCAACTACAAACATATTGATCAACATGGGGAAATCTCTTCCTTTCATAGAAGGCTACCCACCAATCTACTGCTTTGGCCTTCTTATGGCTTATCCAATCCCTAAAGATATGCTGCACTGTTTTTGGTTCTACACCACAGAAAACACATTCATTCGGAGTATTCATTCCAATTTTCCCTAACTTATCTCTTGTAGGTAGACCATTATACAAAATTCTCCACACAAGAAATTGAATTTCCGGATAAGCTAGCGATTTCCAAACCCACTACAAATTTTCTTTGCACACTTAAACACTTTCATTTGTAGTTGGTTTAAAATATAATGACTTCATGGTTACATCACCACTTGGATTATACGCCAAAAATTTCCTATCAAACATAAGATGTTTTACCCTCACTAAAGTACATTTTAATAAAATGGGTAAATTTTATAAACCACCCTTAAAATGTTTTGTAATTACATAAACACTCACTCGCAATTTCTGAAATCGGACACTTACACCTCTTTAAATAGGCCCAATGTCCACAATTTTTAATCATGTGGCAGCTTAGGCATATATTCCGCTAGCATAGTTTGCCACATCATACAAATTGCTGACATGGCAAAGATATTCCAATTTCAACCCATCTATCTGAGTACCCGGTGCCCCAAGGTAAAATAGATTGCAATCCATTACTACAAGCGCCCAACAATATCATTCTTTCCTCTCTCCAATTCATCGTGCAACCAATTCTCTCTTGCTAGTCTATTAAATGCTAGAAGTGATAAAGAAAAGATTATACAAAGTGGAACATGGCCGTGACAAAGAAGACATCACTCCAATTGTTCTTCTTCCCCATTAGAATTTGAGCTTAAGCCTGAGGCCCCCGAAGAAGAACCAAGTCATGCTAAACCACAATTCAAAAATGCCTCCCCTTCCCCACCGAGTACGATGACTAGATCTAGCACAAAGGAGACCTACTCAAATGCGTACAAGGAAATAGCAACCAAGAAAAAAATGACTTAATGATAATTCGACCAAAAAGCCGCAATCTTTGGACAAAAAATGGATTCTTGAAGATTAAAAAGACTAAAAAAAGCACTAGAAGACATGAAAAACACGAGAAAACTTTACTTTGACCTAACTCTATTTTTGAACAAAAATACAGAGCAACAAAGTCCCAGTAGTGCTAAGTTTAAGAATAAAAGTTTTGACTTCAATTTTAGAATATAAGAGTGAGGAAAGCTTAGTGAATGAGGTCAATATTGATTCATTAGGTAAATTTTTTAGAATTTTGGATATTCTAAGTAATATGTCAAGGTTGTTCACGATGTAACCTTTTATCGATGCTTAGCTTCCCGCTGTATTATTATGATTAATTTGTTAACATTCGAGATGTAGTCATTACTTTGCTATAGAAGCATCAATATTCCTATTGTGGTTGAATTACCATAGTTGGAGCACGTAAATTTTGGAGTATGGAGTTGTGAAAGAATATAATTGGCAATCGAGGAAGCAAAGTACTATTGCTGTACTCTAGTAGAAGATTCGATTTCCTGTTGATCTACTAATGTAGCTATTAATGTATTCTTATACTACCATGAAACGCACATAATCCTTGGTTCAATAGAAAAGTAGAAATTCTAAGAACAGTTGATGAATATCATCCTTTGATATTGCTTGCGCTTGCTATGACAGATTATGATATGTTTTGCATTGGGTCATAGGGTACAAAATAGACAGGTTGACTTTGAATAATTTAATTGTAATTTTTCCACACAAACATTTGTATGATGTGAGAAATATTTTATTCTAAAATATTCCACATCAGCAGAATATACATATCAACTATCACCTAATTAAGAAAAATGTGGACCTATACTTATTTTGGGGTATAAGTGCTCAATTTAAAAAATTGTGGATATCATGCAATTATGAATGTTTTTAAGGATAGTTTGCATAATTTACTCTAATAAAATTGCTTGCATAAATTATATGTTGATGTACATATATAGTCTACAAATTATATTTTGAGATAATTACAAATACATCTCCAAAAGTATTGACTAATGGTTAGATACTATAAATTCTTCATTTCCCCATAATTTTTTTAAATGTCCATATACCTTCAAAATTGTTGGTGTAACTCTAAAACATATCAGCATTTAACTAGTAGTTTTTTGGATGTATTTTGACCTTATATTAAACATTGTGTGTATACATTATATCCTTGTTATATAAATCATGCAATATTTACCAATACCACCACCATTACTACTAGTCCTACTATAGAGCCACAATTACCATAATCAATGTCACTAACCCCTCCATTATTGCACCACCACCACTACTACCGACACCACTATGACCACTACAACATCCACCAACAAAACACACCTCTCTACTATCATAACTATCTCTATCGCTTCACCAACACCAAAACCATGACCTACATCACCACCACTGTTGTCACCACTACTACACTACCACCATGAATACCACCATGCCGACACCAATATAATCATCATTATTAATGCCACTCCTACATCACTATTGTCACCACCAACAACACCATCACTGCATCATAGTTATTACCACCATCCTCACAACATTACCTCATTACAGTAATACCACCACTCTATCACCTACACCAAGGTTATTAAACCTATGACATTACCTAAAATCATTAAAAGGTCTATAGAATTATAATGTAAAATCAAAATATAAAAATATAATTTTTATAACCTATAAAACTTTTAAAAAACCATAGATATTTTTACTGTAATTAAAAAAATAAAATACAAGATGAAAATAAATAAATTCAATATAAATTTTAATCACAACTTATAATAAAAGTTATATACTTATAATATAAATAAAGTAACATAATTTATTATGCTAACACATAAAATTACGATATGAATAATAGTATCAATACGAAATACATTACAATATAAATTATAATAATAAAATACAAAGCTAAAGATATATATATATATATATGTCAACTTTCTTTTCAACATCAAAAATCAAAACTATCGTTAACTCTCTTCACCATAATCATAATCGTTGTCACCTTTATCTTTAATGCTAACATCATTATTGATACTCTATCATCAATAATATCCTTATATTCTATTCTCAAGTCTTTCAAAGAAACAATAATATTCATATCTCATAAAAGTTAAGTTGCATCTTGAAATTTTGAACTCATTTAACTTTAATGAGTAAAACCAATGGACTCGATTAAAAATATAAGTTTCTACTAATTTTACATGTAAAATCATGATTCTACTATGAGCTTATATGAAAACAATTTTGTGCTCGATTTAACTCAAAAAGCATTCTAAAATTGTAAACTCATAAAATTATAAAAGTAGAATCGTAATTTTAACAATTATGCCTACAACTCCACCAATAATGTATGCAATTAAGGTAGTAGTAGTGATTCAAAGGTGCAACAATGGTGATGGTCACAATCATAGCAATTATGGTTGGCATGGCCATGGTAGTGTAGTGACAATGGTGATGGAGATCATGGCATTAGTTATGTGGTTGTGGCAGTATCGAGTGTGTGGGATAAGTAGGAGAAACAGAGACGTGGAAGTCCATTTTACATACTTGCCCCATCTTATATTTCTTCTCTCTTTTGTTGATTTAGTCAAATCATTTTGTAAGTGCAATTCTGACAACTTGGTTACTTTATTGAATATAATATAACTATAATGAAATAAGAATTATTACCGAATGAAATAAAGTTATAATTCATATTATTATGTTTGCTTTATTATCGTTGAATTAGTATTACTCTATTTAATTAGAAGAATTAAAAAATGAAAGGGTGTTTATTAGTTAATGAAAAAGACCAAAATGCCCATTACACGTAAAACATAGAAAACCCACATTACAGTGAAGATGATTCAAAACATAGCAAACACGAATCTCACTAGTGCACCACCGTACTTCACGCTAACGAGGAAGAATTGCAAACATGACGAAGAACACAGTGGCAATCTTCGAGGTCCAGCGAGCTCTAAACTCCGATCAACGACAAAGAACACAGTGGTGGTGTAAACTCTAGTTGACAATGATGAACACAGTGGCAATCTTCAAGGTCTAGCAAGCTCGCAACTCTAGTCAATGACGAAGAACATAGTGGCAGTCTCCAAGGTCTAGCTAGCTCGCAACTCTAATCAACGATGAAGAACATAGTGGTAATCCCCAAGGTCTAGTTGTCTCACAACTCCAATCAACAACGAAGAACACAGCGATGGGTCTCCAAAGTTTTGCAAGCAACTTCAATTGACAACAAAGAACATGGTGGTAGGCCTCTAGGGTCTGGTGAGCAACTCCGATCAATGACAAAGAAGACAATGGCAAGGCTCCAAAGTCTAGGTTATCTTGTTCTTCTATTTGTCTAGTGAGGTTGATTTGGAAAAAAAATGGTTGATTTTTTATGGAATTGCAATTCAATGGGTTGAAAAAAGAATGACGATTCCATGTTTCATGTAATAAGGATTTACTAATGAATAGCTATTCAATATTAAAAATCAACTAAACATCATAATGATAATTCCGCATGAAATAGAACCATAATAGAATTGTTATTACGACGAAATAAACGTAGCCTAAATTTTTTTTTTTTATATTTATTTTTTGCTAATGTGACATCATGTCTCACCCATAGAAAGGCATATTAGCCCGAAAAGAAAAAAAAAGGCGTCTAGGAAGAATTGATACAGCTAAGAATTTTAGGACTAAACGCAGGGGGGAAAGGAAACATAAATGTTTGCTTTCCATACAATGATGTAATAAATTTTTCATTGCTAGGAGCAATATTGTAAGTGTATATTCTTCCAATCCCTCCAAAATAGGGTGTTACTAAAATAAATGCACCAAAACGTACCTATCTAATTATCCCAAAACCAAGACATCCACTTCATGTAAGGGAAAATCTTTTCACCTCTTTCCATTTCCTAGGCAATACGTTGTATAACAAACATGGGAACAAGAGAATTACCTATATTTTCTTTTTATATTTTGTAAATCGCTTGTCCCAAGCCAACGATTCTTGATTTTGAGGGAGCAACTTCTAAATGTTGCTAGTGACTAGAAACATCCCCATGATACGTTCCTACACGATACCCTTTCGTCAATAGCCAACCGACCGCCTAATGCGAGTATTGTTGTATTTTCATTTCGCCAATCTACATGATGCATCACACGTTCACAACTTGAGTGAAATGCAAATCTGCTACTCGCAAGGGCTGCAGAGGTCGTCATCCAGCTTATTCTCATGGCATTTCTTTAGAAGATAAAGCTGACGCCTTAGGTGCAAAACCTGAAAATGCAAATTCACAATAAGTCTCTTGTTATGTTGTATGCCAAATAAAATTAATAAGGATTTTGTTCATGGACTTTAATCAGAAAGAAAAAATTTAGGCTATCTTAGCACTAAAAGTACTTTGTTTTAGGATTAAATTAATACAGCATCATACCAATCTTATTGAGTTTAGATCTACAATTAATCAATCTAAAAGCATAAACTAGGTGTGCATTATCTTGAGGGCACTGACGCTTGACTAAAGCCCATTGCACAAAATCATCTAATAGAGTCACATGATAATATGGACTTCAACTACTCGCTTTGACTCTACTAAATTCAGATCCAAAATCAAAACTTTAACACTAAGTTAAGGAGAATCTTATAAATTGTAACCCAACAAAATCAAATTATACAGATAGAATGCAACTGCACAGCCATATATGCATGTATAAACGAGACATAAAAGATGTTGCTTGTTGCGTTACATTATGAAATGCAAAGAAGAACCTTCTAGCTATTCTCAAAGAAAGATTTAACAATGAAAGAGAGATGTTACACTTGAGATCCAGGGAGTTTATTTTAAGATTAGAAGTATTACCTCTTCTTGAAGTAATGTTGGAAGGTTTTCACTCGAAACAAGGCTATACACTTCCTGAAAAAGGTCATGAACTTTAATACCATGCCATGTATCTGGTGTCAAAGCTAGTAGCAATGCAGTTAAAACATTGCTTCCAGGGGGATGCTCTTTGACACAATTGCTGGAGTCTGTTGCATTACAGCTGAGTTTCATCAGAGATTGCGGAACTAGCATGTCAACCTTTTCCTCATTCTTGCCATTCACTATTGTTGCAGAAAGAATTTCAATGGGCCTGTCACCATTGGCATGTAAGCATTTAAGGCAAGTTTCACGACAATAAGAGCATACTGAGGTACCCAACTTCCCACCCAAAATATCTGCACCTTGGCAGCAGACAACAGCTGCAATGTCATGCAGATTTTCTCTGTCACTCAAAATAGATGATCTTCTGCAACACAAAATTGCTGTGGATAAATAATCCACCACATGTTTAAAAAGACCTGTCTCCTGTAATTGCTTCAGAACTTCTTCCTGAAAAGTAAAATAGCTATAAGCTATCTACAAACACAAATAGTGACTTTGTTCAATCCAGAAGATAGAGAAAGAAAACAATGTGGTTCAGCACACCTTCATAGAAAGTCTTCTTTTCTCCTCTTCACTTATTCCTGCACGACCATCCTCTTCCCTCCGAACTTCAGCAACCCACTGGATGAATTTTCCAAATTCTGATGGAAGTGAAGCACAAACAACACCAAGAATCTTCTTAATATCTTTGATATCTTCAGACTTCAAAAGCTCAGGAACATCATCCATAAAGTACTTCGCAACAACACCCCAATTCTCATGCCTGCAGGTCTACATAGATTTTCATGCACATTACCAAGTCATAGTAAGGCAAAAAATAAAATAAATAAATAATAAAAAAGAGTAAGAACATCCACTCAAAATTCTGTGAATCTTAGAGGTGAGTGATGATAATGAATGCTGGTAAAGTAGTCCAAAAGTATGCTCACCACATCAAATTACTGAATATCAGCCAAAAAAAAAAAAACCCTTACTTCAGCCTCTGGCAAGCCTAATCCATTCTCAACACAAGCTACATTATCAAGTTTCAAATTCAGAAATTTTCACTTTATTCATGAGATGAGAGTACTCTCTAGTGACTTTGAGCTTTCTCATAAATTTGGTCCTATAAAAGTGGAAGGTAGGATTTTCAATATCAACAAAGTTGTTACACATTCTGGAAAGCTCTGTTGGGAAAATTTAAAGTAGAATCAGCTTATTTTCAGGGGAGAAAAAAAAGCTCTTTCAAAAGAAAAATGGAGTCAACTAAGTGATTGTACACAAAGTCAATGTTGCAAATAGTTATGAGAACATGCTCACAACAGGAGTTTTTTTTTTTTTTTTTTTGGATAATTCAAGTTTTATTGATCTAAAAAAAGCATACAACCATCAACAGGATGGGAAGAAGTACATCACAAGTACAAATATATTAGGAAAAAACAGCTTAGTGTGAAATAAGTTAAACTCTAATACAATCATAGAAGAGTAACAAAAGCACTAATCTGATTGACTATAGAAATTAAGCTAGGAAAACTACTTCCTAAGCGCACTTTGTTACTAACTCTCCAAATACAATAGATCACAACAGCTAAACCTACCTTCCAGGCTTTAAAGGTAAGGGTGGATAAATCGGCTATTGTGATCAAAGAGGCTGTAACACTCTACTAATCTCCAAAGGATGGTGGGCACTGCAAGCAATTGCAAACTAGTTCCTATATCTAGGAGGGGTATTTACAGTTAAAGAAAAGGTAGGGATGATCTTCCATTCCTTATTGACAAAGATAGCAAGTTGCGGATGAGATGATTCCCCAAGAGACTAATTTGTCAAGGGTGGATAATTCACCAAGTCAAGCTAACCATAGAATGAAAGAATGCCGAGGTAGGGAAGTCTTGATCCAAATAACCTTATGCTAAGGTATAGCGGTACTTAGAGGGTTGAAGAAGTCGTATCCACTCTTTATGGTATAATCACCTAAAGTGGAGTGAATCTAGTGAAGCCAATCAGAATGTGAGGCATTAGGTTGAAGGTGGGCTGGGATTCGGATGTTTGACCAAAATGGGTTATGAGGTAGCTGTCATGTGTTATTTTTCATTAAAGGACAGAGCTTCGTAGTTAGCGGGAGACCTGAACTCCTTATCTCTCTTGCACTATATATTATGTCCAATGAGCCTATTAAGAGCCAATAGTCTACCCATAAGGTGATGGATAAGCCATCGTTGGGTTCTCATTGGAAGTTGTAATGAACCATGTGCTTTAATTTTAAGAGCTTCTTCCAGGACTAAGCGTGTAAGTTTGGTGCTCTAGATGACCAAAAGCTTTTTCCTTTTAGAAGGGTGGAATATATCCTATCCGGCCATAAACTCCTAAGGCTATCTTTGCACAGTTGCCATATGTGTTTGGTTTAAATGGCTTTGTTCCAAAAGTGGAGATTTGGGATCCCTAAACCCCATACATTTCATTGGCTTACAAATCTCAATTCATTTGACCTTAGTTTTGGAATAAATGTCCAATCTTTCACTCTACAAAAAGTTCCTGAGTAGCTACTCCATCCTTGTGATGATGACCTTAGGGAGTAAGAAAATAGAGCTCCAAAAGATCTATATAAAGGAGAGGATTGATTCCACTAACTATAGTCTTCCCGCGCAGGAGAGGTATTTAGAGGTCCAAGAGTTGACGCAAGCTAGAATTCTTTCTAGTAAGGCATCACAATCGTCATCCTTAAGTTTTGTTGATAGTAGTGGAACTCCTAAGTATTGGACTAGGAGCTCACTTTCCTAGAATTGAGTGATTCATAATATGTCCTCCTTAACCCTAGTAGGGACATGGGAGAAGAAAATGTCGGTCTTCCAACTGTTGGCAACTAGACTAGAGAGAGAATAAAAGTGTTGTAAAGTGTCCTTGATCAAGGAAGTTGACTCAACATTGCCTTTCACGAAGATGAGAAAATCATTTGCAAAACAAAGATAAGTTAATCTTTCAGGTTTACATCTCCAATGGAAGGAGAAGTTAGGGTTCGATGGGAGCCTTTGCAATAGGGCTGAGAGTACTTTCATACCAATGACGAATAGGTAGGAGGATATAGGGTCCCCTTGCCTTAGGCCCTTCTTGCTAGCAAAGTAAATAATTAATTCTCCATTAATGTTTATGGAGAAAATGGAAGTGGATATGCACTGTGCAATAAAGGTGCAAAGGCGTGTAGGGAGCTATATAGCTTTAAGAACCTCCAGTAAAAAATCCCATCATATAGAGTAATAAGCCTTCTGTAAGTCCACTTTTAAGGTACAATAGGGTGCAACTTTTTGTGAGTGGTACTCAATCATCAGCTCGCGTGCTATGAAAATATTATTTGTGATTCTTCGCCCTGAGACAAATGTGGCCTATTCTCTTCCGATTAAAGAAGGTAGAACATTCTTTAAGCGTGCTACAAGGACTTTAGAGATGGTCTTGTATGGAACATTGCAGCAAAGTCTCCTAACCTCAAGGGGTTAGCTATCTTCGAAACTAAGGAGATGACGGTGGTGTTTATCTATTTGAGTAAATGCCCTGTGGTTAATAACTCCCTAACCATTGTAGACACATCGTTACCAATGATCTCCTAAGTCTCCTTGAAGAATTTGGTTGAGTACCCATCCAACCCTCAAGCTTTCTCATTTGCTTAAGAGAAGAAACCCCACTTTATCTCCTCATTCGAGAATGGAGCACTCAGATCTTCTTTCTGTTGCCCAGTCAACTTCCAAGTAACTAGATTGTGGATAGCTTAGGGTCAAAGGGAGGGAAAGAGCTGTTGTACAACTATTGGAAATGAGATATTGCTAGCTTGTTAACCTCAGCTTCTCCCCCCACCTCGCTTCCATCTTCCTTTAAAAGCCTATACAAGGAGCTTTTATTATGTAGGCATGTAGGTTCCTCATTGTTTTATGGAAGAATGAGGTATTCTTGTCCCCTAGTTTCAATCATTTTTTCCTAGACTTTTGTTTAAAGAAACACTCTTCAACTCCTCTAAGCAGGTAGTACTTCTTAAATACTTCCTTCTCTTCATTTATACGAGATGTATCCCCCTTGCTTTGTATGGTAAATTGCAACTGTAGGAGTACGTTCTTAGCCAATTTCACCTTATTAGATATGTGTGAGTACTCAAAGCAATTTAATCGTTTGAGCTCCACTTTCAATAACTTGAGCTTCTAAAACTACTTAGAACATTTTTTAGCCCTCAATCTCAATGTTCCATGTGTTAATGACTATGTCTTTAAAGCTTTGATGCTCAATCCAAAAGTTGAAGAACTTGAAAGGCACCTTCCTTACCCAAGAGCAGAAGTCCATACAAGTGATGGCAATGGAGTGATTTGAGAGTACAAGACGTAAAAATTTGGCTTGTGCTTTCGAAAACACTTCCAACCAGCGGTGGTTGACCAAAACTCTATCGAGTTTCCTCAAGATCAGGTTCTGGTCTTGTCTATTGATCCACGTAAAGTGCTCCCTAGAATATCTTAAGTCCTCTAACTCAGAAGTGGCTAGACAAGTCTAGAATTCTTCCATTGCCGTCATCGTCCAAGCTCTTCCCCCTAGTTTCTCCGAAGGGTATCTCGCCATGTTGAAATCTCCAAGCAACAACCATGGGCTCATAGCAAGGAGTGGGGCTGCTCCCCCATAACAACCTTCATTCTCCATCATTATTGGACCCGTAGATGAGTGTGATGAAGAAGGGAATGTTTGTTCTAAGGTGTTTTACCACACAATGCATGTATTGCGCATGTTCCTCTTCAACTCAAATATTCCACTCACTCGGATTCCAAACCAGCCATATGTGCTTCTATGCTACTTGATTTATCTCAACCTACCATCTCAAGCCTAGGATGTTTTGGATGGTTGCTTCATTGTAGGGGTTTACCTTAGTTTCAAGTAACCCCATAATTGAAACCTTGTTCGTGTCGCACACCCTTTTAAACTCCATAACTTTGATAGGGTGGTTGAGCCCCCTTATGTTCCAAGCCGCTATATTCATGGTGAATTATAAGATTTCTCCATCTTTGTAAGATTAAGAAATGCCGGAGAAGTACCATGTTTTCTCTACTATGGATGATAAGTCTCGATCTTTGGTGAAGCGAAAGTAAAAGAAGCCTTCCGGGTTGCCCAAAATGCTGAGTAAGCCATGATTCTTCCATAGCCTAAATGCTGTTGTTTGTACCAAATAAAAGGGTATTTTCCGACCTAGAAAATGCCCTACTAGTGTCGAGTTCTAGTAGGCCGCATTGTCATCTTCCACCGGTTTTGGAATCTTGACTCTAGGTATAGTGCTCTTCTCTACTGGAGGAATACACCGAAGCTTGAAGTCCAATTCTAGGGTCAGTTCTTGGGAGGTACAAGCTTTTGCATATGTCTTAGCCTTGACTGCATTAAGGGAAGGTGGTTTTCTAGGGTGGTTTTCCTCCTCTAGTTTGTCCAAAAGCTCCTTTATTGCTTCCAATGTAGTTTTGCCTAGTGAGGAAATGCTAGGAGTAGGTGAGTTGACAGGGGAAATAAGACTTTCACTGGCTTTTCCATTCTGATGTGTAGCAAATGGGACTTTTGCAATAGGTTCACAAGGCTCCAGGATTCCTTTTTGGCTAAGTGTCGTGGGTTACTTTCTAAAGGAAAAATGGTTGTCTTGGCTTTTTCCCTTTCTTGGCTATCCAAGGGGCCCACGTCTGGAAAAGAGCCTTGTCTATTGGAATTCGAAAATCCAAAGAATAGAGGGGGAAATGGTCCCCCAAGGTGCTCTGGCGATCGGAAGGACCGCTGGTGGTTGGCATTGAGCAGTTGCTAGACCCTCCTCTCATCAAGATTAGGTACTAGAAAGCTGAATTAACAAGACCAGAATAGAAGGAAAGGAAAAGGAAGGGCAGGCACAAAGTGTTTATTTTAGCCTAAAAGAAGTAGTCTTTTAGGGGGGTTGGGGGGTCATGTTAGAGAGAAGTGAAAGCATTTTCTCTCACTTCGCCATCCATACACTTCAGATGCAGAATATCATTTCACATGCGAAGGGATAGAATACAATCAGAATAAATCACATAACAGGAGTTGCATTGCTTGCAGCACAAGATTGAAATATGAATGGTGGATGTGCACAGGCTTCGGATTTAAAGCTTCACAGAGAGAGAACTTTATTTTCAGCTAACAAAATGGGGATAAAAAGACAAGGATTTCCTAGTTTAGATAACTGATTGCAACATGCATCAGGCAGTTCATCTGCATCTTACTTTGCAGACACAACCAACAAATTTACTAAGCATTCAGACATAAGTATGTATACACAAGACAAGCCCAATTAAAAATTTTAGAGTTTGTGGTGAGCATACCAATGTGTAAAGTAACCCTGGCTCTCTTTGAGGCCGTGATATGAGCATAAACCTAAAAAGATCAAAACATCTTTGTCACTAGCCAAAGAAACAAAACAAATTTTGACAACTCAACAATCCTAATGGCATATCAAATGCCAAACAGCCAAATTTGACAAAGCGCACATTTGTTTCATCTATTTTCATCTATTTTATGTCTGTATCTTATTGGTATTTGCTTTGTGTCTAGCTTGTATATATTCAGTATCTGATAGGCATATTTTTTATTTATTTCAGTACCTTTTCTAGCTAAACACCTGATTCCAAAAAAATACCATAACAATGCAAAACCAACAACCAAAAAGCCCAAAATTTAATTACATGAATAAGGAAAATCCACTGGTAATCTAACCACCCTCTCAAGTGCGACCAGAAAAAGCAGTGAAGCAGAAACTGCTGCAAAGCCTAAGCCAACGTTTGTGTTCAAACTAATTACCAAATGAAGTGGTGCTGGGAGGTGGGGGGTGGTGGGGTTGGGGGTGTGTGTGGGGGGGGGTGCGGGAACATTAGGAAACAAAATATCTGAACTGACATGTTAGACAGATGATGCCTAAAAACTTAAAAGGCAAAGAGATGTAAGGATATTTTCCTATTGTTTTCCCTCTGCAGAACCAAGAGAACATGCACTTCCCAGCCCTTTTAACAGTACAGTGGTGAAATAGCTCAAATTCTTTTTTTCTAGTGGTCCTAATCTTTTTTGGATAATTAAGTGGTCCTAATCATTTTATTCCTGAGAAACAAAATAAGTTGACACTTTGAACAATGACCATGTAATCCAGTCAATAGCTCAATGATTGCTCCTATTGGAACATTGAGGACATATCCACAGATAAGATACTTCTGTACTGACAGGTAGAGGAAAACACAACTAGATTCTTTAGAATCAGATGGATATTTATGAATTTTGAATAGTGAAAAACACATTGCTTGAATAATTTGACAAAAGTACCTAGAGCTTCATTAGGGTATTTAATGTAAGATATGATCTCCACCACTAATGGTTTTTTTCCCCCTAGGCCAAATAATTCAGGTGAAATTTTCTAACCACTTTCACAAGCACAAAAATCAAGGGCATAAAAGTCGCCTGTTATAACATTACAGGCATGATATGAAGAAACTAGCGCACATCCAAAGTCCTTTTTTGGTTTGATAATTACATCACAAGGTTTACTTCCCATACATCATCATAAGTATTCATCACACACCTAGAATGGTTACATCAAGGGCTTGACTGCCAATTTAGCCCATGAAGATACTTCAAGGTTGGTTAAGCCAGCTATAGCATGCAGGATGAAAATAATAGATACTGATTTTTGTCTACATACTTCAAGAAAGCAAGTAACAATAACAGCTCACCCTCTTCGTTGCCCGGTTGTTGCATCAACAGTGTCCATGGCTTCCCAAAGAAGGTTGATGGGTACCCAATGTGGCGGATACTTGAACCGTGCAACATCCAATATTAATACCATGTCACTTGCCTCATGATAACCACCAATAGGTGAAAAATGACCAGATCCTGTCTGCAGGTGAAATCTGATTAACCATCACTTATTATGTAGTTTAAACTTTAAGCACATCATAAATCGAGAGGAGGGAAGATGCATTAGATAAATAGCCAAGTATAGCTGCATGTGATGTAAACTGAGGCAGAATGTAGTCAACAATAGAGGTTATATAACCAGAGAGACAAAATTTTAACAGATACCATTGACTAAAAGAGGCTTCGCCTTACCATAAATAACTTCAAGCTGGAATTTCATTAGCTAAAGTCAAACCAACCTCTTGGGGGCTCAAGCACTGATATTATACAACTAACCTCTAAGCAGAAGATTCAAATGTAGAGCTAAGATCAAAAATGTTTGATCAACATTTACAGAATATAGGTAAAATTTAGCTTGTATTTGATTTGCTCTAGAGTCAGAGTTTTGAGTACACCATGGGAAATATTCAGCAGTCATAAATCCTTATTCTATTTTCACTGCTTATCCTGCACCATGTAGTCCTCATAGAAGGAAATTTATTTAACTATTTATACCATAGAGCAGACTCTACCAGCATCTGCCAATCTACAAGGAAAAGGCAAGAGTTTTAATGAAGAAGCTTGTTCTCTATAGCACCGACTAGTATATCCAAGTAGGTGTCATGTTTCCAAATGACCTTTCAAGGCCCATAATCAAAAGGAAATGTTGACTATCCCATTAATCCTGTATCCTTTAAAAAAAACTTTCTTTTTCTCTTTCAAACATTGCTACAGATCTGCACTGAACACTAGCTTGCTCTTAATTAAATTAAGCAACTTTAGTACCTGTATCCCACCTGTTTAAATACACCTCTATGATAGGACGAGACAACATGACAGGTATCAGATGTTGAGCACCTCTTGACATGTTCTCGAAAGTGATCTATGGTTGTTTGATTTGTGTGAAATGCTTGAACTTCTGCTCCAGCACATTGAGCCAAACAAATGACCTTGCCAAATGAGATACCTTTGGCTTTTACTTTTTCCAGAGGTTCACAACAATCTAGCATAGATTCATCAAACCATCTCCATGGGCCTGAAGATGTTTAGAAGCATATGACAAGTGGGCATAAAAGCTGACTAACAAATGCATAACTCACTAAACAACAAGAAGGCAAAAATAATCAAAGATAATTGAGATTTTCCTTTGGCTATACAACATTGTAGTTCGCAAGTAGTTGCAATTTTGTCTAGCAGCCAATGCTAGAACCGCTTCTCACAAATAACCATGTAAGCACTTAGAACAATATGTGGATATACATGAATAACGAATTTTGACTTGGGTAGTCACATTTAAACCGACAACCAAAATTTAAGTTTCAAATGCCTATTCTATCAAAAGAGCCATCTTTCAATACATTACATGTTATGATAACAAACATGTACCTTAATACAGAATCTTTATCGGGTTTTTCATATGATGATGTTTAATATTCATATAGATTTGCTTTATGAATGTTTTGTGTTAGTTTATAAAGAAAGCCTATATGGTCTTGGCCAGTTTTAGATAGATACAGGTCTTCTCACTATGGTCTTTAGGGCATTTAGCCGCCCAAAACTATAATGATGTTATTTCTACATGCATATTAAGCTTCAAATGCCAATACTGGAACCAAAGGACAAAATTCGGTGATATTGCCCAATGCAGATGAGTTAAAGTAGCATATATTACCTTTCCATTTCCGTCTGGGATCAATAGCAAGAGCATTCAAGACCATAGCTAGAGTAGCCAATCCACAATATGCTGGCTCCGATTGGGTTTGAAAGTAGGACATCAACTTATAGAATCCTTCCATTGTCCCAGCTTGAATGGCCTCAATAAAAAGTTTCTACAGGTCAAACAAGATAAAAATTTGAATTAGTAATTTATATATATATTAATCGTGGTAGCTTTACACAACGAAGAATCCTTATCGTTTCTCTATTTTAAGTATGATGTTATTATTTAATCGAATAGCATGAAAAGAAAATGCGATGCCTACAAATTGTTATGGAGAGCTCTATGCATGTTTTGGCACCACTTGACAGAGGGGATTGGCTGATGAGATGCTAACAAATGCAGCATATATCCCACACATCTAAAGACTTCTTGAAAACAGATGACATTCAATCTTGTTTCAGCATACCTTAAGGAAAATTTGCTATATGATCTTTCCTATTCACATTGAAATGCAAAATTACATCTAGATAACTAATCAATGCATAAAAGATTTGACCATGACAATTGTCAATGGAAAGGAAACAACATTGTAATCTATTCACAGTTTATGGCACCTCCCATTTAAACACCACATATCACCCCAGCTCAATCCCAATCTCAAAGTGAACTAAACAATACAAGAAGCAACATTGCATATATGCAAGACCATAAATAGGGTGCAATGGTACATGAATTATAAATGCAACAATTTAATGATTATTTTTATAGCAGAAGCTTCAACATAATAACTAACAAATGGCCATACAGCAATAACAATTATTCACAAAGGACCACGAAATTAAGAGAAAGGAAAAACAAAAAAACGAAATGTGTGTTTATCTTGCAGAAAATGTAGTTCAAATCTTGTTTTGTTTCCTGTGATATAATCTTTGCAAAGGGTATTACTAATTGATTAAATACCATAGCAATAGGTCAGCATACCATGCCTAGACAAAATTTTGAAAATAAACACCTTAATCCCATATCTTCTAGCTATTTTATCACCTACTTCGCTTCTATATCTTCCTGAAAAACGGTTCCAAAGGAATTAAACCACCAGCAGCAACAGGCTACTACTACCGTTGAGTCTAATCAACACCTACAGCGAAATGCTGTTTAACTATACCTACTCAAGATGCCACCCCGTACCATGTTTTTCGGGGGAGAAAGAATCAAGCCTGCTTCATCTAAAGATCACGATAATATGAAACCATAACGAATTCAAAATACAAAAAATTGCTGTTTACCCCCCCACCCCCCCCCCAATTAAGCATACATTACATTGTATTGGGAAAATCAATCCTGCTGCACTGGAATTTAAACATGAAAAATATTTCAAGTACGCTTTCTACTACAAATTTACTAAAATAATAATAATAATGACGACTGGAACTGAAACCGAAAACAAAAAAGCAGAGTAACAGTAGGGAAAAAAATAAAAATTAAATTAAAAAAAAAAAGAATAATAATACCTTTCCCTCGGGGGAAGAAAAGTCAATGGCAGGAGGAGAAGGAAGGACTCGTCTGTACAAACCAGCCATTGCCATTTTAGACGACTAAAATTAGAATCCAAAGCCCTAGAAGTAAGACAGCAATATCGCGGAGAAGAAGACTTTTCAGTTTCAGTGATTTATGAAATAGAAGCAATGGATCGTAATTCATATGATGCCATAGAAATATACGTTATTACCTGTATAAGCATTCTCATACTCAGATATTTGTCCACCGTGTTCGTATAAGCCCCAAATATGATGCCGGATCCCGTATACGGGTTATGTGTTACGTGTGTGTAAAAAAAAAAAAAAAAAGAAAGAAAGATAATAGTTATCTAATTAAGTATCTTTATTGATTAAACAATATTTTTTTTTCTGGGGATAGTTTAACAAGAATAATAAATACATTTTTTATGTAACCACTTAAAGTACTTTAGTTGCATAACTAGTTTTTCTTTCTTTTTATTCATTTAATTTTAGGTAATGTCAAAGCTATCACTTGAATTTCAAAATTATTAAATATTATATTTAATTAAATTTTTATTTATTAAATTTAAAATATAAAATTTAAATATATTAAATATTATATTTCATGAAGCTTTTCTTATTCAATTTACTATATCTTTTATTTTTTAAAAAAAAAATCACAAATCATTAATGAAAGATGTCAAGTGTAAATAAAGTAAAATTAACAAGCAAAATTTGATAAAGTGCTATATGTAAACTTGCAATTTTGAATGTAAAGTTAAAAAAAAAAAATAAAGTTCAATAGTAATTTCAACGTTAAACCAATCGATTAATATGTTATTTAAAAATTTAAGATACCAGAAGTGTATTCTAGTATGTAATGAATTTAAAAGAAAAAAGCTAGATCGAAGGAAAAAAAAAAATTATTATCCACTCAGAATCTGAATATATAGAGATATCTTTAAATATTCGAATAGAATTTAATTCTGGTGGGCAAGCAACGCCGGGTTGGTTGTCTTCACTTTCCAGTTGGACGCTCTCAACTCATTCCTCGGGCTTTACTTCTTTTTTTTTTTTTTGTATTTTTTATTATCTTTTCCTTTGGGTGGTGTCTGACTTTTTGGACGGAGACGAAGCTTAGATGAAAAATGATAAACATTAACCAAGTTGGTTGAGAATAATGAGTTTAATAAGTACTAAATTATTTGTTTTTACATTTTCAAACAATAAAATTAAAAAAAATACTATTAATTAATTTTAAATTCTTAATAAAATTTTTTAATAACATTTTTCACTATTTATCGTTGCCTGCTTATGTTATGGTTAAAACGCAAGTCGCCCTTCAATGCTTTGAAGTTGTTCGGTATTCAATATGTAAAAGACATCTCGTTGTTGGTGATGTTCCAATATTCCTTTTCCTTTTTATTTCAAGTTGATCCAATTGACAAGTACTTGTGATGTGCAAATAATGTAATTGTGGCCCTCTCTTTTTTAGAAAAAAATATCCTTTTTTGAAAATAACATATTTTTATGCATTTGGTTATTTTACAAAAACGTACTGAAAAATAATTTTCGAATGTTTAACATAAATTGTATGTGAAGTGTAGTCGTACATTGATGAAGTACTCTCAGCATATTATCATATAAATATATTGCAAGCCTTTTATGTGGAAGTAAGAATATAAATATAGATTAATTTTTAATATTTGTTATTATAATCTTTTTAGCTTATATTTTTTAATCATTTCTAAAGTGTTCTAAGTTTTTTCCTCATAACCTATAAGTTAATACTAATAAAAATCAAATAAAATCACTTTTTAAGAGTTAGGAGACTTGTGGGACTAATCGAGAAATGATTTTCCAATTTTAAAAGCATGTTTCAATAGAAAATAATAGGATTTCCTCTTCAATACGAAAATATTTTCCTTTATGAGAAAAAAATATTTTCTACTTAAAAGGTTATGTTAGCCTAAAAAACAGCATAAAGAATGAAAAAATATTTTCTAAAAGACATTTTTCATGAAGCAAATGATACATTAGTCCTCAAGGAAAATCGATTATCAATGCAAAACATTTTCCCCTACAAATATATTCCTGAAAATTACAATGCTTTCATGTGTTCAACTCTTTCACAAAAATATGATGAAAAAATTTTCTAATATTTAACTTACAAATATTATGTGACCTGTAATCAATTAAACCGACTATTATTAGTATATTACTATAAATATGTCAAGCATTTTATTTAAATGTAAAAGTGTAAGATGTAAATGATGTAGTAATATTTATTTACGACCACTTGAGTGGGTTTTTTATAGAAATCAGATTTCCACAGGACCTATCACTAAGGTTCGAGCTAAGGGCCTACACAACTTGGTTTTGAGAATCCTACATGAAAAACCTAATCCTGAGGAAACTAACTTAATTTCTTTATTCTTATCGTATACTTGTTATGCATTCCAACAAGGGTTCATTTGTCAGTCCTACAGGGTGCCAAATCACCTACAACTTTTGAGTGAGTCAGGATCCTCATCAGGACTCATTTCGAAAGTACTATGAAGACCAGCATCTTGAAGACTAATTTTTACATACATTTGTTATTTACTTAAACTATTTATGTTGTAATTACTTTTGGGACATTTTCATTGGTTTGTAATAGTCTTTAGGACCGGTCACCCTAAAAGTGGTATAATTGTAATTTTGTAGACTTTTTAATCCTAAATGGAGTAAGTATAATACTTGCTCAAGTAGGGTTTTGAGGGGAGAATTTTCATACTATACACTTGATATTTTCGTGAGAGAATTAGGGTTCATCCTTAATTCAATTCCTCTTATCAATTTCAATCCCAAGAATTAGAATTGTAGCGAGTGCAACAAAGAGAAATTGTGAGTTATATCAATTTCTATTTGTTGTGTTTCTTTTCTTCTCTAGTGAGTCATATCTAAGGTTGGATTAAAGTTTTCTTAGTCAATTTTGATTCCTTTATATTTGAATTATTAGTGCTTAATTGAGTGGCCCTTAGACTTGATTTCTATTCTTCCATTTTGAACATTTTTAACCATAAAATCAAGTATTGTGAAAGGTGGATCACGTTCATTGTTCTTATTGATTTTGTGTGTTATTTCACATGGTTTTCAAGAATATTAGTGATCTTCATTGAGGAATATAACATTTGTGTAATTCATTTCATGAAATATAGCATTCGAATCATCTAATGCAATTAGGGTTCATGAAACATTTTGCTCCAAATTGAACCGATTTGATCTTGTCCTTTAAGGATTATTAATTGGTTCATTTGTATGTGCTTAAACTCCCTTTTAGGCACATCAATTTTTATAATTTCTAACAAGTCGATTTTTTTTTCTTTACCCATTAAATTCTTTTTATGCTTATCATATAATTTGAAATGCCCTTAAGATCATTATAAAACTAGGGGTAAAAAGGTCATTTAGACCTTAAATTTTTCAATAAATAGGAGATAATTTCTTTTTTTTTTCCCTATATAATCCTAATCAATCATCTCTAAATTTTTCTATCCCTCTCCCTCTCCCTCCTTATAGCCAAACCTTAGCAACCTCTCTTTCCCTCTTACATAACTTTCTCACCTAAAAGAACATGTGTATACAATAAATGATATAATCTCTTTTAATTCCTTTAGCTCTTTCTACTTATCATATAAGGCAATTAATAAGTCTAACATGGTATTTTGGTGTTGATTGCAAGGATTTCCAATTTGGTGCATAGAAGGAGTCAATAGTGTTGAAAACAAAAAGAGATTTTGGATTTTATGATAGGTAAATGTCATGCCCCCAAATTGGCAACAACACAACTGTAAGTTGTCATTCAATGTGTCTACTCACTAAATGATAACCATCTCATGTGCCTAAGTCCACAAGATTCTATCTTAATGAGTTGATTTTTGGGCTTTTCATTAAAAATAATACAGGTGGATAAGCATACATACTTACATACATACATACATACATATATACATACATACATGTAAGTGTTTAGAGAAAGTATGGGGCATCTCTAATCTCATATGAAGATTCATGACATAGGCAATTGGAATCTCCCACCAAATAATGAAATAGGTAGCAATTGTGTTGCTCTTAAAAGGGTAGAAATTATTAATACTACTAACTTCATCTAGAATAATTTATATTTTATGATGACTACAAATTACACTACTAAGATTGGGAAATGTTAGAAGAGATGCTCATATGCTCAAAGTCCTAACCTATCCCTAGCTTTAGCATGCAAAAGGAATTCATAGAAGTGTGAGCAATTCACCACATGCTTAGTAAGTGACAAGGGATATGCATTACACTTAACATACAAACCATACAAGTTTGTCAACCAATTAAATGCAATACAGTAAGCAAATGCCATCCACACAACATTATCCAATCCATTGTGAGACTATATAAAATAACCTTACTCTAGTTTAGATCTTGAGGAGTTGGTCACAATAAAAAACACTTTACACTAAACTTCAATTTGCGCAATGGAGTCCTTTTCCACCCAATGACCTTTTAGGACCAATCCCCTTACTTAAGTCCCACTCTATATTGTAACTTGTTAATCTATCACTTCGTTCAACTAGGTTAAGAGAAGGTAACCTCATATTCTTCATCAAGGTGTTTGGTGAGCAAGAAAAATGCAAGATGAGATACTACGCATGCTTATTTATTAAAAGTTGTATTTAATTAGATTCAATTAAGGATTTGACCAACAAATTTTGTAAACACTCAATAGCATAATAGTAGCATACAAAGCAACATTCTTTCCACACCATATGTGTAAGTTCAATTATAATAAGCAAGTTAAACACATACTTCACTTACATACAAACATACTAGCTAAAATTACCAACAATATAATGGCTTATAATCCCTTAATACATAATAGTACTCACTATTGATAAGAAACATGCCAACTTACTTAAGAGTTATGTGAAGGGAAATGTAGTCATGTTCTTGTGATTATAAATTCTTCCTATGATACTTACAAAATCAATCTTTAAACTAGAAAAGTCGTTGATGGATTTTCATAGTTTTTCATAGCCTACTGTAGACATCTCATTTTTTTTCCCATTTAGATTAATTAAAATAAAACTAGGCTTATAGAGAAAATAAAAAAAAAATAGAATTGAAAAAAAAAAAGAACTGAACAAAATAAAAAATAATAAAAGAATAAAAAATAAAAAATATATATTATTGTATATATTATTTTAAGAAAAACTAGAAAAAGGGGATCTTTAAATTAAACCCAAGTACCCCAATTAGTAGACAATCAATGTAGCAAATCAATTGAAATAAAAATTGATTACAATAAAAAAAAATGAGAAAGTGGCCAACCTAACTAGTTTGTATTTATGCTCGAGTCTCGTGTATTGTGTAGGTCGTAGGTTTGAAATAGGTAGGAGGCACTTTATGCCATTTAGGTACTACCACAAACCCCCATTTAGGTACTAATAGAGCCTTAGTAGCCTTTAGTCCTAAGCTCCCACTACCTGGTGAAATCAAAGGACCCCCATGGATGCCTAACCCTTCGACGCTCTTCCGACCACCACCTTAGGAGCCTTTTCACATGAAAATAACCCCAGATTCAAACTCTACAGCCTCAACAACCTAGGAAACCCCTCTTCAACCACTTCTAATCTCCACCAAAGCACCACTAGTGAAGGCTTCCCGTCACTGCTGTGTTCATTAGCAACCAAACCCGCAACCTGATTTAAGAGTCTAACCAACCCAATTAAACCTAACGCACCTAATTAGCAGTCTTAATTTTTTTTAATTATTTTTTTATGTATTTAGCCTATGGGTAGTCTAAGGTAAAATTAAAAATTTAAGATTAAGCAAAAATATAGAAAAAAATAATAACAATAGAAATGATAGTAAGTAAAAAATAATATAAAGTTTTATTTTTGACTACTCGTTAAGTTATTATTGTGTATACCATCACTCGATGATGAATAATTTTAATAATAATAAAAATCTATAAAAATAAAATTAAATAAAATAATAAAGATATTTAGTATAAGCTAGAATTTCAAGAATGAAAAATAAAAAAAATTAAATATGATAGTAAGAATATTAGTATAAATAAAAATCCTATGAAGAAAAAACATAATAAAAATATATAACTTAGAAATAAAATAAAATATAGTAAATTTTTTTAGTATAATTTTTTTTTATAAAATTTTTGGGAATGGAATATAATAAAAATAAAAATATAATAAGAATAAAAGGCAAAATAAAATGATCAAATATGAGGAAAGAGCTTTTTATTCAAATCTAGTATCTTAAGGTTTTATCACATAGAGTCTTTTCTTTAAAAAAATAAAATCTAATATGATGTTTTCAAAACTTAGATTATCTTAGGGTTTTCTTCTTCTTCTTTTTTTAATTATCACATAACAACCTAGGTCACTTAGGTATTTTCTTAATAAAAAATAATTTGGTTAAAGAACGTAAAATTGACTTTTTCATTAAATAAAATTGATCAACAAACTAAGATTTTATAAAAGAAAAGCGAACTACAAATGATTTGATCTTGACTAGTAGGTACGTAAGCATCTTCGGAGCAACCATAATAAAATAAAAACTTTAGATTTTCTTTAAATAAAATTAGCATAATAAAATAAAAACATCAAGTGTTTTTTTAAGGAAAAATTAGCATAAGTACATAATCTTATGAGAAAATAATAATAATAATAATAATAATAATAATAATAATAATAATAATAATAAATAACAAATACATGAAAACTATAAGATAAAAATATAAAGATTTTTAAGTAAAAATTCTTAAAAATTTTACATGGTAACCACATAGGTTTTAGTAGGTTAGTCTCTAAATCTAATAACATTAGTTAAATATTTTTCTTAGAAAAATTCGTAGACTAATATCTAGTTAAGATTAATCTACTCAATTAACCTTAACTTATTTTATTTTCTAACTTAGGTTGGTGGCAACTCCTTTTTAAAATTAATTTTTCTTAATTTAGTTAAGTAATCTATATTAAATGGATAAGATTTATTATAGATTAAAATTAAGGAAAATGATAAAAAAAAAAACTAGACTCGATAGGATTGTGACTCCATTAGGGATGCTTAAGATTTCAAAGTAGGTTGACCATGTATTAATTTTCTTGAATATATATGAAAGGCCTTTATTTTCTTTTAGTATGTTTTTATTGCTTATCTTATGAATTCTTTTGTAAAAAGTGGTACTGATTGAGTTTTGAGTGATGTAGAGAAAAGAAAAAAAAAAAGAGGAAAAAAGGGAAAATGGCCCAATGGGCTACCATAAGGGGGAAATGCTATTATAAAATGCATGTTTAGATATGGTTGGACTTAGGCTATTTAGAAAATTAAAATGAAACACCATTGTGTACCCATTGGGTTGTAATGGTGTATACCACTACTTGGTAGCGATTAGGCAATTCCACTTCAGGCTTCAATGTAGTCATTGGTTATATAATCAGAAGACCTTTAGAACCCACCCGGATTACCATGTATGCGCATTTTATTTTACTATTTTATGCTTTGTATTCTACAAATGAAAAGTAATGTGGCACTACGAATGTAAAGCTGAAACTTTGTTAATATTAAAAAATCATAGTTTTTGTAATCCCATTTCCCTATATTTCCTAAGCAATGAAAAAGAAGTGCAATTAGAAGGGAAGGTAAAAATTTAAAGAAAAGGACCAACCTTCAAAGGCCAAAGAATATGTTCCACTCATTCCTTATCTAACTCGATTGAGGGAAGAATGCTTTAAGGAGTGATCAAATAAGTTTCTCAAAATTTTTAATCAACTACACATTAACTTACCCTTTGTTGATGCCCTATCACAGATGCCTAAGTATGCTTAGTACTTGAAGGAACTATTCTCGAACAAAAAAAAGTCGAAAGAAATATCAATTGCAACATTAAGTGAGGAATACACAGTATTGTATGCAAAATAAGCTGCCACCAAAATTGAACAATCTAGGCAATTTTACTCTACCTTGTCTTATTGGCAATTTATCAAAAAATGGAACTCTAGTTGACCTAGGTGCAAGTATAAATCTGATGCCATATCATATGTTTAAAAAGTTAAGATGAGGGAAACCTAAACCAACACATATAAACGTTCAATTAGCTGATAGGTCTATTAAATACCCCATTATTATCATTGAAGATATGTCGATTAAGGTGGGAACTTTTATTTTTCCAGTGGATTTCATAATCTTAGATACAAACAAGGACTTTTAGGCACCACTGATTTTAGGTCGCCTTTTCCTAGCTATCACCAAGGCAATTATCGATGTAGGCAATGGGAAGTTAACTCTAAAAGTTAGGGAGATAGAAAGAACCTTCAAAATGCCTAACACGATCAAACATTCCCCAAAAAGTAACAATATCTTATATTTCCTAAATATGTCTAACTTGCTTGATTATACTTATGTACAAGATGGCATTTACATAGACCCAATAGAACAATGTCTCGTTAATGGGAAGCAACAGGGTCTAGGTCAATTTAAGCAATTTGAACACCAAAAATTTAATGGTCGTCCCATTAACTAGCAAAATAAAAGACCACTGAGTTAACGATGTCAAACAAAAGCTCTTCTTAGGAAGACAACCCAAGCTTTAATTAGTTTAGTTTGATTTCACTTCATTTTATTTAGTTTATTTTAGTATTGTTTTAGTTTTTGTAGTTTTAGTTTAGTCGTCTGTAATTTTATTCACTTTTATTTTATTTATGCTTTTACTCTCTCTTTTTTTCTCTTCTAGTTTTGCAAAGACTATTGTACTTATTAGCTGAAAAATTGCATCAAGACATAGCTAAACTAATTAAATCAAGAAAGTATTAGTTTACTTTATTTCCTTTCCCAAGAGTTTTAATTTGTTTATTTTTATCTTTTGTGCTTATTTTGTATATTGGGGACAATGTACAATTGTAAGTGCGGGGGAAAGAAATAATATAAAAAGCCTTAAGTTGGAAATTTTTACTTTACTAAGGAATTACTGTATAATAATTTATCATTCTTAATAGTACTAATTAATAAACTGCATTCATAATTTGGTGGATTATTGGAAATTTCTTTTTTCAAACCCTTGATATTATTATCTTTTCATTAGTAAACTTAGAACACTTTATCAGAGTTGAATTGTGAAATCTTTCTAAATCAGAGTTACATGTTATTTAGTCTTAGAATTTAAAAACTTTAGATTAAAATAATATTACTAATCAAGTATTGGGAATTCAGATTTTTAAACTTACTTTGATATATACTTATCTCTTAGAAGTTCTTATGAGTATTATGATCTCTAATAATTGAACTAATAAAATTTTTCTTTTGAAAGTCTTTCCCATAAATTAAAAGTTGGGCGATAAAATAAAATAAGATAAATAAAATTCAATGGTGGGCTTTATTGACTCAAGCAATTAAGCTTGTGGGGTGCTTTTCAAGGGATAACACTTATTGACTTGAGTGGCGAACTTAGGATCATTAGCTTAAAGCATGCTACATAGGCCAAGAGGAAAGTCTGAGAAAACTAAACTAATTAAAAGTAAGTAATGGAGTTAATGGAGGTTTGAAGGGGTACTCCTTGTTGCTCCCAAAAAAAAAAAAAAAAAAAAGCTCCCAATAAAAATAAAAATTAAGGAAGGTGGATGCCATGATACTCAGAGGGATGAAAAAGAGGAAGTAAATACCTTAGTTAAGTGGACAAAATTTTATAAACTTTTTTATTAATTGAATAATGTTTAGTACGGTTTTTTTGTTTATAAATTTTTATTTAAATAGCATGATAAACTTTAGTATTGCATAAATTATTTTTTGAACCCCGATATTTAGTATTTGCAATATACTAAACAGGATTAGGTAGATACGGTATTAAGAATGCAATTTGTTTAAGTACGAATTTGATGATTATTATCTAAAGTAATCAGTTAAGTAAAGAAAAAAATTGTCCTTGATCTTTAAAGGCTTATCTTTATTTGAGGGCAAGCAAAGGCTTAAGTGTGGGAGAATTTGACAAGTATTTTACAATACTTATTATTTGTAACATTTATAATAGTATTTTGTTTAATTTTCTCATATTTTGGATGGATATTGCATTTAATCATTCTTTATGATGATTTCAAAGTTTTAAATTGTAGTTTTTAATTAAGTAGAAGAAATATGTGAGACTTAGAGCAAAAACATACAAGATACAAGATTAGGAAGTATGACACGATTCACAACACGGCCGTGACTGAGGCAGTGTTGAATAAAGCATGAATAGAGCCTTTTGGAGAAGCCGTGCAAGAGGTTGTGTAGAGGAATACGATCAAGTACACATCCGTGTCAAAGGGGGTGTTGAAGGCAATTTTCAAATATTTTCAAGATAAAAGGATATATGGGCATTAGCATAACGTACCATACCTATGCCAAGTAGAGATTATACTTTCCAAATTAATTTTTCAAGTTCAGTTTTACTTTCCTAAGGAGCTATTTATTATGAAATTTTAACTTCCTTTCATAAAAAGTCAAGTTTCCTATTTCCTAGAGATACAATTCTTGCCTATTGAAGCAATATTCCCTTATCCATGAAGATTCCAATTTTTACTAGGAAACTACAACTTTCCTAAAAGGGAGGCATTAGATTAATATAAAAGGAGTACGAAATTCTAGTTACAAGGAGAGATAGAGTTTAAATTAGTACTAGCATATTAATAGGATTTATTGTTATCTATGTTTTATCAATGTTCTTCTTTATATACTATTTTTATATTTTTGCTTTTAATTTCAATATGTTACTAGTTTAATTTTCTTTTGTACTTGAGTATGATGAACCCTAAAATAGACATGTGCTTTTCTAGTTAATGAAATTATTGTTATTCTTGTGATTCAATTATGTATTTTTCATTATTTTCAAATTAATATTGTCGACGTATTAGTTTAAAGTCTGATTTCTTATATAGAGATCGAGAAATCCTATATTAGATTAAATCTAGCATAATTGGAAGGAGATGCATACAATCTTAGAGATGGGACGACATAAATCTTTCGGATTATGGTCAAACCTAATATGAAATTCATAGATCGAAAGTAATGCAATTCTAAGGTTTTAATTAAGAAAAGATTCCAATTAATCAACCTAGAATTAAGATTTAATAGACTTGAGACAGCTATTAGTTCAATATAGGAATTCCCATAATCTAAGAATATAATAATGGAATTGAGTAATAATTTGTTAATTACATTAGTAATTATAGGGAGATTTAATATTTGGATATGCTTTTAATGATTGTTGTTTTCTTTAAATTACTTATTGTTTTTTCTACTTACTTCACCCGATTTTGCATATTAGATAATAAAAGAAGAGGTAATACTAATTATTATAGTCCTTATAGGATCAACACTCAATATTGTTATCCACTATATTATAAAATCAATAGGTGCACTTACCTATAGGTTTAGGGTAGCAGGATAAACCAATATTAGAAATCACCTCTCTTTTAAAGAAGTAGTAGCAAAACATGATTGATTTAATTAACATTCTTAAAAATACTGTATGAATTCTTTCCAAGAATTTTGATCATGTAATTGCAAAGTTAGGAAAAATCCAACATAGGATGAAACACCTTGAGAACTACTTAGTTGAGGTCAGCCTAACAAATGACTTCCCTATACTCCTCTTTTTCGCCATGCTAGTAAATCTAAAGAGAGAGAGAGGAATGAAAGTTTAATAGGAACCAAGGACGGTAATGCTCCAACTGATGATCCATCTAAAGATATGGAAACTAATGTGGATAAGAATGAAGATATGGTGGCTAACATCAATTCTACAGTCTACAATGAAGTTAGGACAGGAGCTAAGAACGAAGCTAAAGCAAAGATTGTAGGGGTGGTCACAGAATTTAGGTCACTAGGTTATATTACCTTAGGGGGAGAAAGGAAAATTCTAATGGGAGGCAAGTTTAAACATTGAGCAATTAAGCAAAGCTACCTTAGGAAGCCCAAAGAATGATTTTAGCTAAAGTTGGAAAGGAGCAAAAGTTTTACGAAGTTTCTTTTATGATGATCATTTTTAGTATTTTTAAGAGACTTATTTGTGTTTGTTATGGTTTGTTGTTGAACCTTATGTTGGTGTAGCTAGTTTATTTGTCTAGTGATTTATGTTTGCAAAACTTTAGTTGCTATGATAAGTTCTAAGTGCTCGTCGAATGAATGTTTTTCAATGCTCTAATATGAAAGACTTTAGGGGGGAGGAATTGATTTGAAATTATTTACCTTTTCCTACTAAATAAGTTTTAGCTTTACCAAAAAAAAGCGAACGAGTGTGGATAACCTAATTTTGTATGAAGCATATGTTATTACTTTATATGTGGTTTCAAGTTTTTTGTAGAAAAAGGTAAAAGCAAGGATAGGAGAATTTGGTAGAACTAGGTTACAAGACCCAATACTTACCAACTAAGTGCATTTGGGTAATACACTTAAGGTGTAGATTAAATCATATAATATTTACTATTACAACAGTAGAACTTTACAAAAATGTTTTTATAAACAAGAAAAAATTTGCTTCTTAAAGTTATCTAGTTAAAAGTTGTTGGAGACTAAGTTGTCAAAAACGATTTTCTTAAGCAAAAAAATTTGATTTTTTTTGCCAAAATGTTTTGTTTTTTTAAAAGAAAGCATCTGCAAAAGTATATGAGAAACCTATTTGAAATATCTTTGTGATCTCATTAAGAATATCTTTTCATAAGGAAGTAAATAAGTTAAAAATTGAAAGTGTATATGCCACATATGTGATTGCTTATGTCCAACATATATTTGCAAAACTCAAACCAGAAGATTTTTTTCACCATCTCCTATTACTTTATTTTATCTAGCCATTAACAATAAAATTAATAGAGATTGCTTTGTAGAAATTTGTTTTACCATTGGATACAAAGATTCATTCCATAACAAAGACGTAGGAGCTCCACCCTATAAATTGAAGGTTACAAAGTCTTGAAGATATACATATTATATACTTGGTTAAGTATTGCTAGAAAGAAGTATTATTGTGAGAATTGAGCTTTCAAGATACTGCTTTTCTACTAGCTAGCTCTATAGAATTTCATCTTGTACTATATTTTCCAAAAAAAAAAAGTGTTGAGGATGCTATTTGTTGTACTTCTGAGTGTTTTCATGGACTTGGTATATAGAAGTAAAGGCATTACTAGTGAATGTGAAGGTTGTTGGTAGTTAAGCTAATGAGAGGCAAGAGAACCCAGGAGAAGGCATGTAATCAAAGCAACAATAGCTTCTATTAAGCTTTGGTGAAGTTGTCATGGTTATCGAATCCTCTTATACTCTTGTTTAGAATATTATAGCAAATTCTAAACAATTGAGCTAGTGGTGCTGGTAGGCTAATAGTTGTATGATTTGGGATCAAGAATAACCTAAGCCAAGGTATGTTAAGTCATTCAAAATCCTAAAGAAAAATTGTTTGTATAGCATACAAATTGGAACTACCCCTAAACCTAATTGGGGTACATAATGATTTCATGTATTTCGCAAAAGTACACTTTAAACTAAGTTCAAGTAGCTGAGTTGAATCAAGATAACATACAAGCAAACATAGCTCATAATGACTATAACGTGAGGGTCAAGGATACCAATTAGACATTAAGACACCAATAAATCAAATATATTAAAGTTTAATGGAGCAACCACTCCAAAAGAGATAATCACGTGAGAGTTAGAAGAGGAATTGAAAGATAAGTAGGAATAAAGGCAAATGTAGTGCATGTAATTTCGAATTTAGGCAATTTAGTACTTAAAGTGTGATGAGCAATTAGAAGCATTAGGTGAAATTTTGAGGACGAGATTTTCTTTTTAGGGAGAAAAATGAAATGTCCCTAAATTATAATAAAACCACACAATCCTAGTGTGTCATTCTCTAAATTTTTCTCTTACCCTTCCTCTTTGTGGCTTTACCTCCATTCATTCCTTTCTTCATCTTGCGCACTCACTTTCTCACCTAAAAGAACAAGCTTGTAGGCACTTGTTCTAAGGTAAACGATCTAATTCTTTTCAATTTCTTCATCTCTTTCCAACTTATCATTTAAGACAATTGATAAGTATAGTGCCTTATGTTGGTCTTAAATGCAACGAATTTATGGTATTATGCATAAGAGTAATCGATAATGTTGAAAATGGTAGGAAATTAAGGATTTTATGAGAATATTTGGAATTTTGGTAAACTAAGGAACTAATAGATAGATTTTAATGTTGAAGGAGCAATTTGAATTCAATCCTAGTGTAGTGCTTTGTGACTTTATGTTATCATTGCATGTTTTCAATGAGCATTCATCAAGCTTAGAATTTCACTTTTTTTTCCTTTTTTGAATTTTTAGTTTATACTAAGCCAATCCACTTAGTATAAGCTACTTGTTGAAAATATATATATATATATTAAAAAAGTACCTTTGAAAAAAAATTTGGAGTCGCCATCAACAAAATTTGAAAGAAATGAAAGTTTGAAATTAAATGGATAGACCTGTTTTGATTAGGACATTAGTCTTTCAAAAGTCAAAAATTTATTATTTAGGACATTGGAATTTAATGATAAAGTAGCTATCAAATAGTTTTTTATCTAAATAAAGGGTTTAATTAAAAATTCTAAATTTAGCTAACCAAATAATTATTTGCAAGAGAAAAAAATATTATTCACTCTTGAAAAAGACTTTTTATATTATCTTTAAAATACAAGTTATTTTATTTTTTAGAGTCACTCCATAGGTTACCTATGCACTTGTTATTCTGAATTAGGTCATCATAGTAATTACTAAATATATTTAATTGCATAATATAATAAAAATAATATTAAATATATTTAATCATATAATATAACAAAATTAATAAAAAAATAATTAAAAGAAAAAATGGGTTGAAAAAATTGTGCAACCCTATCTATCTAGATCAACTATCCTAAGGCAAATGAGAAGTTAACACATGCCCAAGATGAATGGAAAATTTAACAAATATAATGAAAATTCTATTTTTGTAAATTTTTGAAACATTAAGCAATCAAATAGAAGGAAGGAAAAAAAAATAAAATAAAATAAAAACTAAAAAATAAAAGGCTAAGGACTCAAATAAAAAAATGGATAAATGTTGAAAATTAAAAGTATACTTTTCCCTTAATTTTTTTTTTTTGAAAGTTCAAAAAAAAAAAACCTCAATTGAATGATATGTTTTAAAACTCTAAATATCTTGACTTTTGAAAAATATCAATTGTTTTTCTTTTTCAATTATGAAAACTCTACCTTTTTTTTTATTCTAACTTTTACTAAAAAATTGAAACCTAAATGCTATCATTTTTTTTTTAATACTAAGAGAGATGAGATAAAATAAATGATTAATAAAATAGCAGAAAAAGGAAAGGAAAGCCTATCAGCATTGAGTTTCATATTAGAGAACTCAAATCTTGGTGTTGGGTCAAATTGATTTAGGTAATGACTTATAGACAATTTTTTTTTTTTTTTTTTTACTTTCGTTAACATGTTATGGTGGTTTTCAACAATAGTAAGAAGGTCAGTCTTGCTTTCTTATGGCAATCAATTCTATGGCGATGGTGTTAATGATAGAACATAAAGGAAATAAGCAAAAACTTTTATTTTACCTATAATCAAAGAACTTTTTAAGAGAAGTTAGAGTTAGTTTAGCCTAAGTCTAGAGAAAGAAATCAAATTATTGAGCGAATCTAAGTGTTTTTTAGCTTAATTCGTGGTGTTTTTTATTTTAATGCACAATAATTACCATGCATAAGCTCAATGAAAAGAAAAATGGAGCATTATCCTTAGTTCGTGTTTCATATAAATTCAATGGCTTCTATTGCAAGTTCATGAATGTAATGAGTTTTTGTCATTAGTTAGGGTGATATAAGTACAAAATCCAAGGCAAATATATATATATAGTATGTATGTATGTATGTATGTATGTGTGTGTGTGTGTGAAGGATAGAGCTTCACAAAGATGAAGCTAAAGGTTAAAGATAATCAATTCAAGTTCATCTCATGCATTAGGGTAAAAAATAAAAGTGGGCGAATTCACCCCTTAAATGGTTTGAACCTTAAATCCCACTTATACATACATGCATGTTTACTTTTATGTCAATAGATGATCTTTGTCACAGTTGTTAAAGTTGTGATTCTACTTATACAATTTTATGAGCTTATAATTTTAGGATATCTTTACAAGTTAACTTGGGTATAAAATCATTTTGGTAGAAAATCGAGGTAGAATCACGAGTTTACACATAAAATCAATAGTCTTTACCTAAGTCTATTAATTCTATCTATTTAAGTCAAATAGTCTAAAAGATAAAAAATTCAACTAAGCTTCCATCAAATATGAATATTATTGGCTCTTTGAAAGTCTTGAAATTAGAATATAAAGATATCATTTATAGTAGTACCAATAATGATACTAGCATTAACAATGAAGATGGTATTGCAATTGGTGATGGTGAAGAGAGATTTAGGGGTACTTTTGATGATTAAAAGGGACCCGATTCAAGGTAGAATCACAAATTTAACAACCTTGATCCCAATCGTCACTTAGCATATCTTTTACTTAGGCTTTATTTATTTAGGTTGATTTTAAACCAAAAATTAATTTTGGGTCAAAAATTGGTCTAGACCTGGCAGTTTTAAAAAATTAATTTTGCACCTCATGCTATAAATAAGTTTAATATGCATATGTGAAAAAAAAAATTCAAAATTGAATCAATTTGAAATAATTTTGAGCCCCATTTCCTTTTATGGTTCGGCTTGTACTTAAATTGATGTTTACATAGAACAATCAATTTAAGTACAAATGAGGCACCATTTAACTTAAATTTAATATTGTTTTATGCTATTTAGAATGAGCAAGCTAGATTAGACCCAAAAAAAAATGAATTTTGAAAAAGGAGTTTCTTTTTTTAATTGAAAATTAAAATTTTATCAAATTTTATAAATGTATTTTTACTTTAAAAATCATTTTCAACCCAAGAAAATTAATTTCCACCTTAAGGAAACACTTTCCACCCTAAGAGAAGCTTTTCCCCATTTTGTAATACTTTATCCTTTTTTCTTTCTATTTTTCTATATTTTATTCTTTTCCCCTTTTTTTTCACTTTTCTTTGGAATTTTTGTCACCAAAGGAAGCCATCTCAAGCTAAAGGCTAAAATTACAAAAGACAAAATTGGAGTGGGTACAACTGACTCTCTTAAGAAGAGTCACACCACCCATCATCACATGAAAATAGTCATGGTTGATCACCCCTTGGCCTTGGGGTACCTAACACCACCTTGGGCAATTACGTAACATCTCTCACCCCTTGAGTGGTGGGGAACCGTGCTTTCAAGGTTTTTTTTTTTTTTTTTAAAAAAAAAACTTTTTCTCTTTTTTCTTTTTAAATTTACTATGTATTTAATAATAATAATTATTTATTTATTTAATATTATTACTTCATTAAATTAATTAATGTGCACCAATGAAAAGCTAATACATATCCTAACAATGTAAGATAAAGATAAAATAAAATGCAAGGTCACAATAGTGAAAATACAAGTGTACAAAGTATAAACGAGTAAAAACAATTCAAGCATATAAAATGAAATTCCCTTTTGGATAATTTTTTTTTTTTTAAGATAATGTTGCATTTTACATCTAAACTTAAATTTTTTTTTTAATTATGTACCGAAACTTTTGAAATATTCATTGCTAGTGTTACTATCCACATAACTTTTTTAAACATCGTTATATATGTCAACAATTTAAGTGCCCTTATCTTAAAAAATAAATAAAATAAATATCAAAGTCAGCTTTTAACAAAAACAATGCATATTATAAATTAATTAAAAAAAAGAAAAAAGAAAAGAACAAAAAAAACAAAAACAAAGCTAAGTGGACGATAGGATATTCTCATTTATTATTTTAATAAAATCAATTTAGTTTTTAATTTTATTATTAAATAATATATATTAAATTTTTATTATTAATTATTATAAATCTCTATAATTAATAATAAAATTAAATATTGAAGCATCCATCAAAAACCCGAGGGAGCCGCACAAAAATCCCAAAATTACCACTACAAATATGAAACCAACATATTAGCAACCATCACGGATCCAAGTCAAGCCCGGACCCAGAACCAACTTGCGTGCAACCACTCCATCATCCTTTCTCTCTCCACCAACTGCTTCCCTCTCCTCCCCTAACTTATTCCTTAAGAAGAGAAATTACACTTACAAAAGAAGAGGTGTTCAAAAGTTTCTCTTTGTGATTTTATCAAGCACTTTGCATTCGTATTCTATAATTAAACGTTGATATTTTCTAATGACGGAAAAAGAAAAAAAAAAAACAACATACACCAAAATAAATAAATAAATAAGTTCTTTCCTCTTTTTTTTTTTTTAAATTTTTATGCGATTAAGGTCTCTCCTTTTTGCCATTATGGTTTTAAGTTCAGGTCACATAGTTTGATGAGTTGCATCGAGTGGTGGTGCTGGTGATAGTGGTGATGTTATTAATTGTTTCTTTTGAGTCGCTTTTAAGTCAGCGATTTGTAGTTGAATATTACTGATTTGCAGTTGTTTAAACTCTGTAATCAAGTGGGTCTGGTGGTCTTAGTTAGAGGGTTTGTTGGGATTTGACGACTTGGAGATCTCTTGGTTATGCATATGTTAATTATATCGATCCACTTGATGTTGCGAGGGTATTGGAATCAATAAACAAGAGTAAGAGAGGGAAGGGTTTACTGTGATCTTTAGGGTGTGAGGGAAAGATCTTGACTTGTTTGGAAAAGGGAAAGGAGGAAGATATGAGAGAGCGAGAGTAGTAGTGGTAGTAGAGAAAATGCCGGAGATGAAGGATAAGACCCGTGGACTAGTTGCATCTCCTACTTCCATTTTGATTTTGTTCTTCATAATATATATATATATATATATATATATATAGTAATGTAGTGGTATAATATGCATTTTTTTATTTTAAGATTTGAGTTGGAATTTGTAACACCTAACTCTTGCTCATTGGGGCCTAAAATGCTAAGGACTAACATGTATAACAATGTTAAGCAAGGTTAAGCGGGTACTAGCACCAATAATGAAAAGTTCAGTTATGTATTGAAACTAACAATTAAAGAGTTTTAAGTGCGTAAAATGATCTAAAATTTATATATTAAATTCAATATTATCTTTTTTTTTTTAAATTATAAAACCATACAAAGTGAAGATTAAATAAATCTAACTCTATACAAATTTATTATGTTTTTAATGTTTGATAAATGTTACAATTGACCACTTGAAGTTAAATATCAATTTGATATTTAATTTTGCTTATTTTTATAATTAATTATACAAGTACCGTAAATAAAATCAAATGGTTTATAAATAGTATATTAATAATTTCAAACTTTAAATAAACATGTAAAATTAAGATAACAAATGTGACATTTACTCATATATAATATATATATATATAAAGTTGTGCAAATGGGCTATAATTCATGAGCCGATTTATTTAACCCACTTAAAAAACAAATTAGGATTGAAATTTTCAACCCATTTAAAAAGTAAACCAAATAAACCCAACCCATTTAACCCATAAGTTAAAGTAGGCTAATCCATTTAATCCACAAGCTAACCCACCAATCCAAGAGAAAAAAAAAAAATAACATAGCTTACCCTAATTACATATTATATCCACAACATAACATTAAGTCATTAATTTATTTCACTTTTAAACTTAATATAATAAACTATAAAACTTAAGCCACGTATTATCATTTATCATCTTCCTCACCCTTCTTTCTTACTTTTTAAATTTGTCTTTCAATCTTTCTCAATATTCCATTTCTTAATGCTTCCATCACTTTATAATATTCATATTATAAAGATATTATAATTATAATATCCATATTATAGTATAAAATATTAAGTTAATTCATCATACTACTACATAAACAATACGAAATCGTTATAGACTTTATATTTTATATAATTTTAAATAAATAAAATAAAATAAAATCTATTATTAATAGATTATAAATTAGCTCATATAACTTACTTAAATATATAAATTGGTTAAATAGGTTATATTTACTCATTTAACTCACCAAAACATACATATAGATCAAACAAGCTAAATTAATGAGTCAATCCATTTAACTCACCAACTCATGTAAGCTAGATTAAGACTAACAAATTCTAACCAATTTGTTAAATAGATCATCATAAGTTAGTCCATTTATCCATAGGCCAAAGTAGACCGAATCGGATTAGCTTATTTAACCCGCTTACACACCTCTATTATATATATCCTATTTTGAAAAATACAATTTGAAAATGGTACTACGATAATACAAAAAAAAAAAAAAAAAGATAGACCAAAAATGGCGTTTTCCATTTGTCATATTTGATTTTCGAACGTACATTGTTGATTTTTTATCTTTTTAATGCATTTTTAGAATTTGCACGCTTGCCTCTTTGTTTGATAAGCAGATATTTAACTAAGGAAAGACATTGTAGCTGTAAGTGAAAAAATTGAAAACACACTTGATGAAAGGGAAAAGGTGCCCAGAAAAACAACTGATACAAGTGAAAAAGGACATGGATGATATAAGCTTAATTTACTGTTCATTTATTTTTCTTTTCTTTTAGCTTTTTTTTTTTTTTTTTTAGTGGGATTTGGGTGGGGGGGTTGGTTAAGATTCTTTTAGCACTTTGCACATGACATTTACACCTTTAATGAAAGGACAATTGCCACAATATACATATTATATATATATATATACAGAGACACATAGAGAGAGTCTGCTAAACAGAAGGGGCAGAAAGGTCATCATCCACCTTCTTCTCTTGGCACTTCTTTAGTAGGTAAAGCTGACGCCTTAGATGCAAAATCTGCAAATAACAAAACCATAAGGGGAATGCTCTTGGTGTGCTGTATAGCAACTAAACCTAGTGAGAAAGATAATTCATCATGAAGATTAATCAGAACAGATTTAGGTGAACATAGTACCAAATACACTGTTTTGGAATTATTTTTAAGAAACATCGTGGTGTTCATACTGAGTTTAAATCTACAATCAACCAATCTAAAAGCTCGAGTGTATGTTTCAATCTTGCTATCTTGTATGGACAAGGGGACATTGACTAAAACTATTCCATGCTTCCATACTCTAAACTTGGATTCGCAACTGACTGACTTAAAAACTTTAACATTATAGATAAATGTGGATCTAATATTTTATAATTAAGCATCACACGAGCAGAGCAACAAACGGCATAGCTTTAAATGCACATAAAGCCATGACCTAGAGGATGTTGCTTGTCGGCATTATATATTATATTCAATGAAGCACCTCCCTAAACAAAGATTTTAGGTTTTTAGCAATAAAAAGGTGACACACTGGAGATCCAGATAGAATAGTTTTAAAGATAAGTTAAATCTTACCTCTTCTTGAAGTAAAGCTGGAAGATTCTCACTCAAAACAAGGCCATGGAGTTCATGCAAAAGCTTCTGATCCTTAATACCACGCCATGTTTCAGGTGGCAATGCCAGCAGCAACACAGTCAAGATATTGCTTCCAGCAGGATGCCTTTTGACACAGCTACTAGAGTTTGTTGCATTACAGCTGAGACTCATGAAAGATTGTGGAACTAGCATGTCAACCTTTTCCGCATTTTTGCCATTCACTACTGTTGCAGATAGAATTTCAATGGTTTTGTCACTATTGGCTCTCAAGCATATACGACAAGTCTCATGACAGTAATAGCATCCTGAGGCACCTGATTTTCCACCCAAAATATCTGCCCCTTGGCAGCAGACACTAGCTGCAATGTCATGCAGATTATCTTCTTCACTGAAACTTGATACTTTTCTGCAACATGAAGTAACTGAAGATAAATAATCTACCACATGTTTGAAAAGACCAGTCTCCTGTACTTGCTTCAGAACCTCTTCCTGAAAGAGTGAAATAGCCATCAGCCAATTATATAGACAAATATTTTTATCATCCCATAACAGAAAAGAAGAGAACATAACATGGTCCAGCACACCTTCATAGAAAGCCTTCCTTTCTCCTCTTCACTTATTCTAACACCACCATCCTCTTCCCTCCGAACTTCAGCAATCCATTGGATGAACTTACCAAAATCTGATGGAAGCGATGCACAAACAACACCAAGAACTTTCCTAATATCTTTCACATCTTCAGATTTCAAAAGTTTGGGAACATCATCCACTAAGTACTTTGAAACAGCAACCCAACTTTCATGCTTGCAATTCTGCATTGATTTTCAGCAATACAAGTCATATCCATGCGAACAAGAGAGAGTACCATCAGAGAATTGTGTATGCAGTTACACATTCGAAAGTTAAGACTAACAAATCAAATCCATGCAGGAAAAATAACGTCCTTCCACATTGGCAAGCAATATTGATTCCCCATAGACGTAACATTTTCAAGATTTAAAGTCGGACTTTGTCATTCATCTGCAAGACCAAAAATTTCTTCACCAACTTTTCAAGCCCAGGTATATTTGCATAATTCCAATGGAAAAATTAAATGAAGTACCAACTTATTTAAGAAAACATATTTTGACAAGATCCCAAACAACATTTCCTTCCCATAATGTTCGTTACGAATAATCCAGCAGCTAAAGTTAGATCACACGAATCTGAAATTGCTTTTCACACAAAAAACAAAGAAGCTCTAGTAGTGTTTGTTTAGGAGCTTGTTGTATGCATGTTATATGCATCTGTTTTGTATGTGGGAGATGGGTCTGGTTTGTTGTTCTTGAAAATGTCTGTATTGTTGTCATTTTAATGTGGGTCAGTCATGTGGTATGTTAGGAGCAATTCTAAGTTAGTTTTTATTTAGTCTAGAAAATAGGATGCAATTAATTTGTTGGTGACTGACATGTACTTATAATGAATAAGGCAAATGGAAGAGAACAAGTCCTATTTTCAGGGAAACTCTATTGTCTATGAGATCATTCACTTCTTTCATACTCTCACATGAGCCACTCAACTGACAAATAGGAAACAAGGAAGAAAAACCAATAAACACAAGTTATTTTAGAATTTTCAGTCAATAAACCAATAACTAGGAATTATCTTTGATCCTAGAGCCAATGGAAATAAGAGATGTGAAGATTCAGCAGCAGCAATCCGAGACTTCCTTGGCCATGTACAAGGAGGACTGAGCACTACTGGAAGCAAGATAACAGCTACCTTCGTCGCAAAAAAAGAACCTGAACTGAGTGTTTTCATCTCATAAGTTGGAAGATTAGGAAGGAGATGAAGCCAGCAACAACAGGGAAAAAGTGGTAAGAGATTGGCTAATCAAGATATGAATGAATGAGAAGTTATTACTCCATAGTTTTCTTAATAATGATGGCCATGTGGATTTGCTGGGATGACTTAACAGATGAAGAACATTTTTAAGCAGTGATTACCAAAGGAAAAACAAGTGCAATTGGCTTCCTTTCACACGGAAGGAGATGCTCAGTTATGGTTCCTTGGAAAGGGATCGACCAGATTTGATGTGGGAGGAGTTATCTAATATGCAATTTGGATCCTCATTGCAAAGCAATAGTTTTTTCACCAGGTATCTAAGTTGAAGCAGGTGAGTCCTATAGAAAATTATCAAAGGCGTTTTGAACAATTAGCCACACAATCAATCGCCCTATCACTGGAGCAAGAAGAGGCTATTTTCATGTGTTGAAGGATTATATTGGAGCAAAGGTGAGTTACATCAGCCAAGTGATGTAACACATCTCTACAAGTGGAAGGGCTTGCAAGTGAAAGATGAAAATTCTGAGGGGCAAAAACTGGTGGATTCCAGAGCAATGTTGAACCAAACACCCTATGTCAAGAAGTCCAGATCTGAGATGGGAAAAAGAAAAGCCAAGAGTATTTATTTCAATTGTGATGAACCCTTCACAGTTGAGCATAAGCGAAAAAGAACTTTCTAGCTAGAGTATGAGGAAGAATTAGTGAAGAGGCAATTCCAGTCTAAAGAAAGGAGAAGCCAGAGTTAGAAGCTTCTCTTCATGCAATGATGGGAACGAAGCAAGCACAAGCCATGGGATTTTTCTTCTATGTAGACTTGCATACTCTTCTTTTCTTTATGTAGAATTAGACTAGTGTTGGCGGTCAAGTGGCTGAAGCATTAAAACCCATTGCATGGGATTTTTCCTGTTGTAATATATGTAGAATATTACTGGAACTGTTATAATAGGATAACAGGAGTAGTTGGTGATGTATCTTGCGGTTTCCTTATTTTTAGGAAACGATGAACTTAGGATAAACTCTAGTCGTTATTCTTGGAATTTTAGATACGGTGTTATCCACCAAAATTGGGTTTAAATAGGTGTTATCCCCTTCATTTTGTGATCAAAGAAAATAAATTATTTTCCTTCTTCTTTATCTCGGTTTTCTACAAGGTATCAAAGCTTGCTCTTTGATTCGCAAAATCCGGAAAAATCTTCTTATTCTCTTAGCCCTTGACAATTGGAAATGGCTAAGATCAATGAGATAGATATGACCTCTGTTGCTCATTTGAATCTTGAAAACCCATCCATGTAGATCACCATTCACAAGTTGAATGGGATTAACTTTTTACAATGTTCGAGATCAGTAACCTTGTACCTCCGTGGCAAAGGATGCCTAGGGTATCTAATCGGTGAGGTCAAGGTACCAAAAATTGGGAGTCATGAGTATCAAAAATGGGATTTAGAAAACTTGATGATAATTGTGTGGTTGATTAACTCCATGGAGACTAAGATTAGGCGCACATACCTCTTCTTATCAACAGCTAAGGAGGTTTGGGATGCCATAAGGGAAACCTTCTCCGATCTATAGAATTCCACCCAAGTATTCGAACTCAAGTTGAAATTTCGGGATCAAAAGTAGCTGAATTTGACTATGACTCAATATTATAGTATTCTACACAATCTCTGGCAAGAGATTGACTTGTTTTATGATGCTAAGTGGAAGTGCACTAAAGACACACTTCTATACAAGAAAATGTTGAATAAGGAAAGGCTATTTGATTTCTTGTATGGTCTGAATAAGGATCTGGATGAGTTATGTGGACGAATCTTGGGAAAGTCCCCTTTACCATCCATTCGAGAAGCCTTTTCTGAAGTCTAACATGAAGAGAGCCGCAAGCATGTCATGCTTAACTCCTCCCCAAGTCCCAATGCTGATCCTTCTGCCTTAGTAACACGATAGAATAATAATGCTGGTGACACTCGTTCTAACCGACAAGAAAGACTTTGGTGTGAGCATTGTCATAAAAAAGGTCGTACTAAGGACACATGCTGGAAACTAAAGGATAAACCAACTAATTGGAAGCCTAGAAATGTATCAAGTACTTGTGGATATACTGCTGAAAAGGTTGATCAGAATTTATTTACTCCTGAGCAAATAGAACAGCTCCAACGTCTCTTAATCCATGCTAAGAACTCTAGATCACAACCTGTCACTTCTGCATGTCATACAACTAACACAGGTAATTTGCCTACAGCTCTTACAATTGATGCTTCTCCATGGATTGTTGACTTCGGAGCCTCGGATCACATGACCGGTCAATCTCAACAGTTTACTACCTATAGGCTATGCCCAAGTAATTTCAAAATAAAAATAGCTGATGGTTCCATGTCCACGATTGCTATTAAAGGCTCTATTCATATCTCACCTCACCTTACCCTACATAATGTCCTTCATGTTCCCAATCTCTCATGCAACCTTCTTTCTATAAGTAAACTTACCCATGATCAGAATTGTATTGCAAAATTCTTACCGTCTAGTTGTGAATTTCAGGAGCTGCTCTTGGGGAGGATGATTGGGAGTGCGAAGGAATGTAGTGGGCTGTACTACCTTGACGTTGAAGTGCCCATCCAAGTTCAAGACAAGAAACTTTCTGCCTTTGGTTGTATTGCTACCTCTAGTTGTAATGAAATTATGAGATGACACTATAGATTAGGTCATCCTAGTTTTCCCTATTTAAAGCATCTGTTCCCTTCTTTGTTTAGAAATAAAAACTTGAGCACATTTCATTGTAAAGTTTGTCAATTTGCAAAGCACACTTGAGCTACTTTTCAATCTCGCCCTTATAAAAATTCCTATCCTTTCTCATTAATTTATAGTGACATCTAGGGACCGTCTAGAGTTCAAAATATATCTAATACTAGATTGTTCATCACTTTTATCGATGATCATATAAGAATATGTTGGGTGTATCTTTTTAAAGAAAAATCTAATGCTGCAAGTATTTTGAAAAATTTTCATGCCATGATCAAAACTCAATTTAATGCCAATCTAAGGATCCTTCATGCAGATAATGGTATAGAATATTTCAATACCATTCTAGGTGATTACCTGAAAAATCATGAGATTATTCATAAGAGTTCATGTATAAGGACACCTCAACAAAACGGAATTGTAGAAAGGAAAAACAGGCACTTGTTAGTAGCCCAAGCTCTCATTTTTACTACCTCTATTCCAAAACAATTCTAGGGTAAAGCTGTATTGACTACAGCTTATCTAATAAATCCTATGCCATCCCGTGTCCTACAACATCAAACTCCTTTGTCTCTTCTTTTGAAAACTTATCCTCACATTCATTCTCTCTAATCTTCCTCTAAAAACATTCGGGTGTGTCTCTTTTGTTCACATTCCAAGCTCAATCCGAAACAAGCTTTGAACCGAGAGCTCATAGGTGTGTTTTTCTTAGATATTCATCTACATGAAAGGGATATAAATGTTACAATCCTCAAACCAGGCATATGTATGTGTCCATAGATGTTAGCTTTCATGAGTCTCAATCTTTACTCAAACACTTCGCTTCAAGGGGCCACGGTAATAGAAGCTTGTTTTTGGGAAACTTGTTTACCTTCTCTTATCCCAAAAAATCCACCTATAGTGCCACTCATAACTATAGATTCAAACAAAAACAAAGAGCAAACAGACATGGAACCAGAACAGATAATGAAATAATGGTCTACACATGACGACGGGACAATAAACAGAAGGTACAGCCCTCTACAAAACCTTCTCTCCAAGAGTTCAAACTAGGGATAAGCAACCGAGTAAGTGAGTCTTTGAATAATCTAGAATGTGTTGATATCTTTTTTAACCAAAATGGCAATATAACATCAGAACCAGATCTTCCAATTGCAAAAAGAAAGGGAATGAGAAGCTGCACACTACATCCGATCTCCAAATTCTTAGGCTTCAATAAATTAACTTCGAAGTATAGAGCTTTTGCAACTAAACTTGATGAGATAGTTATACCATGGTGTATTGAGGAAGCACTTCAATAGTCAAAATGGAAAAAGGCAGTGGACAAAGAGATGATGGCATTAGAGAAAAATAAGACCTGGGAAATAGTCACTCAACCAAAGAACAAGCACATTGTGAGATGCAAGTGGGTCTTCAACCTAAAATACAAGGCTGATGGAACAATTGAGCAGTGTAAAACACGATTGGTGGCAAAAGGGTTCACTTAAACATATAGAGTAGGCTACATGGAAACATTTGCGCCGGTAGCTAAACTCAATACAGTCCAAGTTGTACTCTCACTTGCTACCAACCTTGATTAGCCCTTACAACAGCTGGACATCAAGAATGCATTCTTGAATGGGAATTTGGAAGAAGAAGTGTATGAGAATTCCTCCTAGTTTCGAAGTTAAATATGGAAGTAGAAATGTGTGTTATTTGAAGAAATCCTTGTATGGGCTAAAGCAATCTCCAGGGGTTTGGTTCAAGCACTTCAATCAAGTAATTAAAAGGAATGGCTATATTCAAGGGCAAGCTGACCATACCTTGTTCTTCAAATACTCAGAAAGTGGTAAAGTAGCTATTTTAATTGTTTATGTTGATGATATAATTTTAACCAGTAATGACCTTGAAGAACTAGAGGAACTTAAGAAGTTTTTAGCTCAAGAATTCGAAGTGAAAGATCTTGGTCAACTACGATATTTTCTAGGAATGGAAATTGCAAGAAGGAAAGAGGGAATCTCTGTTTCACAAAGGAAGTATGTAATAGATTTGCTAAAAGAAACAGGAATGCTGGGTTGTAAACCAGCAACAACACCGGTTGAATCAAAGGCTAAATACAAGAACAAAGGCAAAGAAGAGTTGGTGGACAAAGGAAGGTATCAACGACTTGTTGGCAAATTACTCTACTTGTCTCATACTCATCCGGATATTGCATTCGCAATTAGCTTGGTGAGTCAATATATACACCATCCTCTTAAAGAAAACTTGAGGCAGCATATAGGATCCTTCGGTATCTCAAAGGAACACTTGGAAACGGTTTATTTTTCAAGAAAAAGGGAGGAAGGAGCATAGAAGCATTCACAGATGCTGATTAGGCAAGATCAATTGAAGATCATAGATCTACGACCGGATATTGTAAAAAAGTTTGAAGTAATTTAGTAACATAGAGAAGCAAGAAGCAACTCGTGGTAGCTCAAAGTAGTGCTGAAGCTAAATTTAGAGCCTTGGCTCAAGGTGTTTGTGAATTGATGTGGATCAAACGATTGCTAGAGGAGCTGCAACTTTTTTCGGTAATTAGAGGAGCTGCAACTTAACAAGACTAGCACAATGAAGTTGTACAGTGACAATAAGTCAGCCATAAGTATTGCACACAACAAGGTTCACCATGATAGAACCAAGCATGTGGAGGTGCATAGACACTTTATCAAAGAGAAGATTGATGATGGGATCATTTGTATTGTCTATGTACCAAGTAAGCAACAAGAAGCGGATTTACTAACAAAAGGCCTAGTCAAAGATCACTTTGAAGAACTTGTAAGCAAGCTGGGCATGTGGAACTTGTATGCACCAGCTTGAGGGGGGGTGTTGTAATATATGTAGAATATTACTGGAACTGTTATAATAGGATAACAATAGGGTTGGTGATGTATCTTGCAGTTTCCTTATTTTTAGGAAACGATGAACTTCAGATAAACTCTAGTCGTTATTCTTGGGATTTTAGATACAGTGTTGTCCACCAACGTTGGGTTTAAATAGGTGTTATCTCCTTCATTTTGTAATCAGGGAAAATAAATTATTTTCCTTCTTCTTTATCCCAGTTCTCTACATTTCTTCTATGACGATGGAATTCAAGAAAGAGGCCACAGAAATCTACATGAATGGTAGAGGAAACATCAACACCAACATCTCAGCTAATGGAGATCTTGAGAGGCTGTTAGCAGAATTTTAATACCTGTTTGCACCCATACTGGGAATCCTCCAGTTTTGATCACAAGATTTGCCTGGAGCCTGGAATTTCTTCTAAATTAGGATATACTACTATTATCACAATCAAAAAGATGGAGTGGGAAAACAGTTTGAAGAGATGCTTGCAATGGAGATCACACAACTGGATCAATTCACATCTTCTCAGTTTTGCTTGCCATAAAGGTAGATGGAACATGGAGGTTTTGTGTAGACTGTCCAGCCCTTAATGAAGACAGATAAAGACAAGTTCCCTATTCCTAAGATTGAGGAATTACTAGAAGTGTTGTTCCCTGCTCATCGTTTCTCAAAATTGGATTTTCCTCTCACTCATCATCAGGTGCACGTGCACACAACAGATGTCGAAAAGATGGCTTTCTGTACTCACCACAGCCACTTTGAATTTTTTATGACGCCATTTGGCCTCACTAATGCACCATCAAACACTAATGAATGAGGTATTTCAGGAATATTTTAAGAAATTTATCTTAGGATTTTTTATGATATTGATAGTCAATCATCGGTGAAGTATCTACAACACATGGAACTACTTTTTTTTCCGCTAAGACAGGATAGTCTCTATTTAAGCAGTCCTAATGTGCCTTTCCACAAGTATAGGTGGCCCATTTGGGATATTTCATTTCTAAAAAGGGAGGTGGAAGCTGATCCATGAAAGGTAGAAGTAATGTTGTTTTGGCTTTAACCTGCTGTCATAAAAGTGCTAAAGGACTCCCTTGGTTTGACTGGTTATTATAGGAAGTTGCAAAAATTTATGGGGTAACAACAGAGCCATTGCACATAACAATTTTCAGTAGACTAATAAGTCTGAGAAAGCCTTCTTCAGCCTGAAGCTATGATGAAGACCCCTACTTTAGCTCTACCCAATCTCATGCAAACTTCTTCATCCTGAAGCTATGGTGAAGACTCCTACTTTAGCTCTACCCAATCTCATGCAAACTGTCATAATAAGGTGACGTTTCAGACACAGGTTCAGGGGCTATTTTACAACAATGAGATCAGCAAACTGCATTTCTTAGCTGTTCCTTTTGCTCAACGACATCTTAAGCTTCTGGCCTATGAAAAGGAGCTAAACAGAGGGAAGGCACCGAAAGATTCTACAACCAAGGCCTTGTCATGAGCTGGTAAGGCCATTAATGTTTCAAAAGAATTCTCTGGCTGAGGAACAGGAATGGATCAAGAAAGAAGGTGGCTAGATGCTGGCAAGCAATTTCTCTTTATCGTTAAAATTCTTCTATTTGAAATTAAAAAGCCATAAAGAAACATATTAAGCCATCCTATGCTATATCTGTTTGTTAATTGTATAACGCTCTCTTAATAGATAATTTGGTGATCTTCTCCTGAAGTTAGGCACTTGTTTCTCTCTATGAAAGAGTTTATACAAAGGACTAGAGCTGAGGAAGAAAGCCAGCCCTAAATCTGCAACACCGCAAAGCTTGTTGTTTGACAAATTCTACCAATTCCTTGACCTGACCTTCCATTCTTCAGGTCCTTGTTGAAAATCTCAAACCTATTTCTTGGACCCATAATATTTCTTTTTGGATTAGCTAAGGCTACTAGACATTGGAGATCCTATTTATGGCGGCAGAAATTTATAGTGCATTCAGACCTTTATGGTCTTAAATTTCTGTTGGAGCAAAGGGTTTCAACTTTACCACAACAATATTGAATAAGCAAGCTATTGGTCTTTAATTTTTAGATTGAGTATAACACTGGAAGGGAAAATTGGGTGGCTGGTGCATTATTTAGGGACTAGGCGTGATGAAAACAAGCTGAAACTAAAGCTATTTCTTCTTCACAGTTAGAAATGTCTCACTCAATTTGAGGAGAAGTCACCTGTTCCAAGGAGTTACAGCAATTTAGGAAGAAAATAGAAGCAGCAGAAATGAATTGGGCTTGGAGTTTTGATGATAAGATGAGTTATTACAAGAACAGAATCTATTTGGTTGTAATTTCACCTTTATGTTCCATAGTAGAAGCTGTTCACAATCCATGTCATGAAATCTGCCAAAAGACCTTATGTAAGGTAGCTATTGGAATGGTATGAAACAAGCACAAGATTTTGTGTGTGCCTGCCCTACATGCCAGTGCAACAAAGTGGAACACCTTCAACCTGCTGATTTCTTACTGCCACTCCAGGTACCAAGACAAATTTGAATTGGTTTGTGTAAAGATTTTGTTGATGAACTTACTCAATCACATGGAAAATCTGTGTTGTTAATAGTAGTGGATAGATTTTTAAAATATGCCCACTTTTTGTCTATGAGGCATCCTTATACAGCAGCCACAGAAGCAAGAGAGTTATTCTAGTTGGTAGGGACTGAATTATCTTTCTCATCAGTTTACCATCCACAAAGAGATGGTCAACCAGAGGCACTCTGTAAGGTATTAGATATGATTAGTAGTAGTATTTGTATGGTTAGTCAAGAGTAAGAGTCTTATCCAAAAGGATATTGCAATATGGCACATGAATAGTGCAATAGGAGTACAAAAAGTGGAATTAGCAGGGAGAGAGGATTCATTCAGTCATGTTTTTTCATATATCTCTAGCATAGAGTGAGTGGGGAGCTATAAGCTTTGTGTAAGGAGCAATTTGCTTTGTGTTTGAGTGTCTTTAGCCCTAATTCCTTCAAATTAGGGCTTGTAATTGTTTGTTTTCAATATAATCAATATTTGAATCTCTAAGTTCATATCAATTGGTTTGAAACTTCCCATTGGCTTCCATTTCAACTGAAGCCCACACATACTTAACTCGTGTTTGTGGCCATGACAATGACCACTTGTAGCAGTTTACCAATAGCACTCACAGCATTTCCCACACCTTCATTATAGAGGAATTCGATAGGAACATCTCAGAGTCTTACCCAAACCAGCATTCTTTTGAGTGTACACGTGACGAGGCCATCCCTATCCTCCATCTCTCTAAGACAAGGAATCTATTTGCAAAGAACAATGGTTGACGAAGAACCTTCAACAAAGGAATTTTCATCAGCAAATTTAAACAAGAAATAACCACATCCATTTGCAAGTACTTCCAGCAACCCTTCACTCCTGCAGACTTTGCAATCTTTTGCACCACCTGGAAAGGAGGGCTCCTCCCTAAGAAGTATCCTACTGGAGATCCAAATTCACTTTCCAACCTCAAAAATAGATTTTGGCAGTTTAACCCACACCTTACCACCAACTTTGGTAGGAGGATAGTAGTTTGGGGCCACATTTACCATTGGAGTTGGAGGGAATTCTACTACTATCGGTATTAAACCAGAAACCACCTCTAAAGGTGGTAAGTGGTTTCTGTAGGAAATCTTGAATGAGTAATCTTATGAAGTATTTCAGGAAAGTTAGTGGAGAAAATCAAGGTTAATAAGTTAAGGGAATTAGCGGCTATAATTAGCTGTAGACTTTCCTTTTTTTGATGTAACAAAAATTGCATATATAGACTAGAATATATTGTAAATGAGAGAGAATTATAGAATTAATAAAATCCTTTTCTTCTACATGGTATCAAAGCAAGGTTAAGGTTTACAAAATTTTATTTTTTCTTCTGGCCTTCATTGCCAAAATTCTCATTTATTTCTGGCCTTCATTGCCAAAATTTTTTATTTATCAATATTTAAAAAAAAATAAAAAAAATAAAAAAGAGCGATCCTCCAACAAGCTGTCTTCTGTGTGTAACAGAAGCTAAAGCCCAGCCTTCTGCGACTGCGACACCCATCCTTCTTCGACCACGACACAGATTAAGGTTTAAAGAACGGAAATCAACACGCTTAGCATACCAACCACTCCTTCTCTGGCACCAACCACTTTTCTGCTACTGTGACACCCGTCCTTCTTTGACCACAACACAGATTAGGGTTTGAAGAACGGAAATCAACACGCTCGGCATACCACACCCTTCCTTCTTCAACCACGCCCTTCCTTCTTTAACTGTGACACAGATTAGGGTTTGGAGAACCTTGGACACTTTACATTGATCAGGCTATGTTTCATGGAAATAAACAAAAATCAAAAGTAAGGCTGATTAGGGTTTGGAGAACCTTGGACGCTTTACATTGCTTCATAGTTTCTTGACTTCTTGTTAATCCCAGCCTTAATTGCTAGTTCATTTCGTATTCTTTCCAGCCTTCATTGCTGTGTTTTTTTTTTCACCTATTGTTTGATCATATTCCATCAAAGGAAAATCATATTACACGAAGCACAATAGAGCTTCAGAATATCTAAGCAGCATATAGACCGAATGAAAAAAATTATTTGAAGTGGTCTCAACAGTTCGAATGTTCCTAAAAGGAAAAGGAAAGCTAGGTCATCTACTAGAGGCAACACCAGAGAGCGAAACACCAGGATTTGAAGCATGGGAAGAAGAGGACTCAATGATCATGTCGTGGTTATGGAATTCCATGACCCCTAAAATCAGTGATACGTGCATGTTTCTTCCTATAGCAAAGGCGATTTGGGATGCCCTTCATGAGACATATTCCAAGGTCAATGATGCAGCTCTTATATATGATAACAAGACGAAGACAACCGGAGCAGAACAAGGGAAGCAAACGGTGACGAAGTATGCCAATTTCTGCAAAACCAGTGGCACGAACTGAATTATTACAAGACACTTAATTTAATCTGTAGCAAATGTGCAATGGTCATCAAAAAGCTTATAGAAAGGGACCTAGCTCGTGGAGAAGAGCTACAGGGGCATTATGTTAGAGTCACCTTCAACTGAAAATTCTGCTCTTCTAAGCTCTAAACCTCAAGGGCTGGTATTGCACAAAACTACTGCAGACGAAACCAATCGGTCAAGTGTGAAAAATGATTGTGAAGAGTTGTGGTGTACATATTGCAAGAAGCCACAGCACACTAAAGAACAATGCTGGAAATTACATGGGAAACCATCTAGTCATGAATGGCGATAGAAAGGTGGTCAACAAAGGTAGGCTCATGTGTCGATTCAAGACAATTCAAGCGTTTGGAGGATTTAATATGGAGGAAATTGAGAAGATTAGAAGTATGCTGAGGACTATTGAAAATCCGGCCACTAACAATTCTCAACCAAAGAATCAGGGTATGTGTTCATTAACCCTTTCAAGTGACGATCTAATCTCTCTTAAGTTAAATGCTTTAGGTAATGAGCTTAGGAATGCCTGGATCCTTGACTCTGGTGCTATGGATCATATGACCCATATTTCAAATAAATCCAAAACCTATAACCCCTATTCTAGCAATAGAAAGATTGTTATTGCTAATGATTCTACAACCACAGTAGCAAGAATAGGAGATGTCCAAGTTACCCCAAAACTGGCGCTTAAAAATGTCCATGTTTTCTATACAAAAACTTACAAAAGATCTAACTGGCTGTATTATATTCCATGATTCCCGTTGTGAATTTCAAGACCAAGGTTCGGGGAAGAAGGTTAGACTTGCTAAGGAACATCAAGTCAACTGGAATTTAGCGAATCTGCCATGTCCACATTGTTTTCTTCTTCTAATAAGGATGTCATCTGGTTACATCATAGGCACTTAAGTTATGTGCCTTTTTCTGCGTTGAAAATAATGTTTCCTTCTTTGTTCAAGGGATTTGTTGTTCAGTTTTTTCATTGTGATATTTGTGAGTATGCGAAACACACTCGTGTACCATTTCCCATCAATAATAAAAGATCTTTTTTTCCTTTCTTTCTAATACATAGTGATATTTGGGGGGCATCAACTATTCCAAAAATCTTAGGGTCTAAGTGATTTGTAACGTTTATTGATGATTGTACAAGAGTCTCTTAGATCTATTTACTCAAAAATAAATCTGATATGAGTCATATTTTTCCTAACTTTTATGAAATAATTCAAAATCAATTTGGCACCAAGATAAAACACTTTTGTTCGGACAATGCTCAAGATTATTTTAATCAAATCTTGAGTCTGCATTTCCAAAAAGAAGGAATCATACATGAATCATCTAGTATCACCACTCCACAACAAAATGGAGTGGCAAAAAGAAAAAACCGACATCCTCTTGAGTGCACTAGAGCCTTAATGTTTCAACAAAATGTGCCAAAAACATATTGGGGAGAAGTTATACTCACATCAGCTTATGTCATAAACAGAATTCCTTGCACAGTCTTAGGGTTTCAAAGTCAACTAGAAAACCAGTCTAAATTCTACTCTGATATTGGATCTTCCTTCAATCTCACTCCTAGGGTTTTTGGGTGTACTTCCTTTGTCCATGTTCATAGTCATAACCGTGGGAAGTTAGATCCTTGTGCTCTTAAATGTGTCTTTGTGGGGTACTTATCTACTCAAAAGGGTTACAAAAGTTATCATCCACCTACTAGAAAGTCTATGTCTCAACCAATGTCACATTTATTGAAAATAAATCCTATTTCACCTCTCCTTATCTTTAGGGGGAGTGACATACACTTGAAGATAAGGAGTCAAACTTTCCACCACTAGAGTTGTTTAAATCTGAATATCGAAAGTCAATTCAACAATCTAATGGGTTGGAAGAAAAAAGGGAAGGAGATGGTAAAACTTTTGACTGGTTTTAGTTTGACCAAGTCTATACAAAGAGAGGAGATCCCATCATGACTACAAGGCAAGAACAATCTTTTGAACCAAGCTCTGGAAATGAGGTAACAATGAGTAAATCAAATTTGAATTCTACACCACCACCAACTCATCCTTCTACCAACCCTGAACCACCTTGTCCCAAGCCTCTTAGCCTTAACTAGGACCTACATCTGCCTATTGCTGTAAGAAAAAAGACCCAAGACTGCACAAAAAGATTGTGGCCTTTGACTCCAACATTTCCACATGTAGCATGTTACAAATGCCTAGAGGAATTTGCTGAGATTTTCTCTGTTTACCTAGTGAACGCTTCATCAACAATAATTCATGTTGGAAGCTATGATAGTATTATTAGTTACACTGTAGAGAGAGAATGCTCTCTCCTCTCTCTACACACCTTCCCCAATCACCGTTACCTCTAGTTAACTCCCTTAGGCAAACCTTTCCTTTTCCCGTAGCATTATCCATCTAGTTTACCCCATAGGTTTCTTGGTTCCTCACCATGTCATCTCCAGCGAATGAGGGAATGTCCAACCGGCTAAAGGCAACATTGAAGTCGGGGACAGCGCACCGTGCTACCTTAGGAGATCATTTTCCCCCTGATTACTTTGACAAACAAGCTAGCAAGGCCCTACACACGATTCCAGAGGAGGTTTTGTAGGTCAACCCAAAAGAGGCAATACAAAAGGCTACTTTTGTAGACTTGAAAAGAAACCCCCAGGATATAGCTGAAAAGGGTAATTTGGAGCCTTGTGCCCACATGGGCAGGTCTAGGCTGGCACCTGCCAGCCTATCTTCTCCAACACAAGGGACCTCCAGCAACCCGACACCTATCCATCACCATCCCAAGAATTTCCTTCTTTTGGAAATACAACCTTGGAAGAGATCAACGGGCTGTTGGAGGAAATCAAGGACCTTAACCACCCACCACCTAGCCACACACACACGACCACCGGGAAGCCTCCTGGCACCAAGACTTATGCCCATGCCTGCACTTCCAAAGACAAGGAAAGTGTACCGGACTTTAGTCTCCGGTTCATTCCCTCGACGGCCAAAGATGCTGTTCCAAGGGTGAAAATTCCTAAGGCAATGGTGGACATAGGGGCGGAATACTGGAACTCTACACTCGTGGGTTATTTCCTTGGTTGGAAGTTGCCCTACTCGTTGGTCCAAGTTACCGCATTCAAGCTATGGAAGGACTTCAGCCTTGTGGACGTTCTAGGAAGCATGGACGGATTCTTCTACTTCCAGTTTGCCTTAGGAAGTGACCTAACCCTTGTCCTTGAAAAAACTTGGCACTTTGCTCAAAGATTCCTCATATTGCAAAAATGGAGGAAGGGCATGTCACTTGACAAACCACAACCCACCAACATGCCCATGTGGGCAATCTTCAACCGTATACCGTGTGAGTTCCTAGCTGCTGAGGGGTTAAGCCACATAGTGAGTGGTGTAGGTGTACCATTGAAGGCTGATGCATTGACATCAACTAGGCAAAGGGCCAACCATGCTAGGGTCTTAGTCGAAATTGATGCACATGAAGAGCTGGTCACCCGGGTGGAAGTCAAGGGGGAGAACGGCACTACTGCTGTAGTTCATGTCAACTACAAGTGGCTCTCTCCCCGTTGTGATAACTGTAAAGTTTTTGGGCACAAATGCGGTCCCAGCCAAGAACCACGTACTCATGCTTCTTCTAGCAACCCCAAAGCATGTGCAGAGAAATGGATTCCAGCAAGTCATGGAGATAGGGGAAAGAAGAAGGCACAAGAAGAGGAAGGCACGAAGGGAAAGTCCCCTGGCAGCCCACCGCAACAGCGATCAAGGGGTGCCAATAGGGAGAGTCAACCCCCGTGTGAGCAACAAATACAAGAGAGTAGAGGATAAAGGAAGGAGGCAGAGGCAAAGGGACCAAAGGGGGAGGGTGATAAATATACCGACCAAGAGTTGAATGCTGAAGAGGGAATAGAGGTTGACGAGACTGTCAAGGTACCCAACCCAAGTGAAGAAATAGGACTTGATTTGTGTCCAATCTCATCAGCATCCACCATGGTGCCGGAATCCCCAAGGCAAGAAGTGGATGCACAGCTAGACCTCCCGAGGAGGGATATGGAAGAAGGGTGTGATGATTATGAGAACACCCCCCCTCAACAAGCTTCTGGTTCAAATGAACCAAGAATCAGGAAGTCATCCCAAATCTAGCAAAAGTTCCAACTCCTCTAATCGCCATAAGAAAAAACAGCATAAGAGGAGATGGACTTTTACTTAACTACGTAATCCCTCCCTCTATCTCCATGTCGCTAGCAGCATGGAATGTACGGGGGCTTAATGACCCCATCAAGGTTTTGGAAGTTAAGAAGTCATGACATTCATAGAATAGGTCTTATTGGAAACTAAGGTCAACATTGCCAATGAAGACACAATTAAGAACACATTGGGTCCTCGTTAGCAAGTATGGATCAATACAGCGGCAAGGAAACGAATATGGATTGCTTGGCAGCCAAGAGAGTGGAATGTCCAGGTGAAGATTGAACATGCACAATTTATACATTGTACCGTGACCAACTTGAGAGCAAATAGGGATATGGCTGTCACTTTTTTCTATGGTTCCAACAGTGATAGGGAATAAAGAGAATTGTGGCTGAACCTAGAGACAATAGTACAAAACTTAGGATAGTGTTCATGGTTGGTAATGGGTGACTTTAATTCCACCAAAACCATCTCAAAGAAAAAAGGAGGGAGAGTTGCGGTCACTGAAGCAATGGTAGAATTCTAGAGGTGCATTGCTAAAATGGAGGTGGAAGATCTATGATACACAAGGGATTTCTATACATGGTCCAATAAGCAAGATTAGGTACCTATACTGAGGAAATTGGACCGCATCATGGTCAACCATCATTGGCTAAATCTGTTCCCGAGTGCACATGCTAGATTCCTCACACCAATTCTATCTGACCACTCACTAGCTGGGTTGTGTATGGAGTATGGACCAAGAGTCAAGAGAAGCACATTCAAATTTTTCAACTTTTGGGCAGACCACGAGAGGTTTAAGGAGATAGTCAACAACACGTGAAAGGAGGAAGTGAAGGGGTCTAGAATGTTTTAAGTTGTCAAGAAGCTCAAACTTCTTAAGGAGGGCCTCAAGAATTTGAATAAGACCGATTTCTCCAACCTTTCTGACCATGTTCAAAGAGCAAAGAACCACTTGATCCAATTACAAGCCAACATACACACCACAAGGGATACATCTCGACTGGAAGAGGAATAAGCGGCCTACAAGGAGTATTACATACTTCGAGGGGCTGAGGAAAGCTTCTATAAGCAAAAATCTAGGGCAAAGTGGCTAAGGTTAGGAGATAAAAACACTGCCTATTTCCACAAGGCCATGAAGAGTTTACACAACGTAGCTCTGTGCACCGACTGACCAGGGAGGATGGTAGTGAGGCTGTGGGGGAACCAGAGGTCCAACAGTTAATACTTGGGTATTTCCAGCAGCTCAATGATCTTCCAACAGCCCCTAGCAACCTTGACAAAGTGGATAATTTGGTGTCCTGGGAATTGAATGAGCAACAAAGGCTCACACTTGAAGCTTCGTTCACAGATGATGAGATCAAATGGGGTTTCATGTCGCAAGCAAATGGAAAAGCCCCTAGCCCTGATGGGTATTCAGCTCCTTTCTTTAAAGAAGCTTAGGAAATCATAGGTGTTGATATGATTGCAGCCACTAGAAAATTCTTGACTACAGGCCACCTGCTGAAGGAGATTAATAGTACCACTATCTCCTTAGTCCCCAAAATAGCTAATCCCACTAAATTAGGTGACTTCCGGCCAATTGTATGTTGTAATGTGATTTACAAGGCAATTTCCAAGGTCCTTGTCGCATGGATAAAATCGGTGTTACTAGCTCTAGTTAGGAGGGAGCAAGTAGCATTTATACCAAGTAGAAGAATAACTGACAACATTTTCATTACTCAAGAGTTGATGGCAGGTTACCACTCTCATAAGGGTGCTCCCCGATGTACACTTAAGGTGGATTTACAAAAAGCCTATGACACAGTCAGATGGGACTTCATCCTAACGGTCCTCAATGTCATGAGATTTCCCCCACATAGTTGTAATCTTATCGGTCAATGTATCTCTGCTCCCAAATTCTCCATCAACGTCAATGGGGAAATGGTAGGGTTCTTTGCAAGTAAATGAAAGCTAAGACAGGGGGACCCTATCTCCCCTTACTTGTTTATCCTGTGTATGGAAGTTCTTTCCGCACAACTAAAGAGGTTGGTTTCTAATCCCCAATTCTCACTACATTAGGGATGTAAGGCTGAAAGACTGACTCATCTTTGCTTTACAAATGATCTCCTAATATTTGCTAAAGGAAACATTGAGTCTATCTCCCTGATTAAAGAAGCCTTACAGTACTTCCAAACTATCTCTGGATTAGGAGCCAATAATAACAAGAGCAACATTTCCTTCTCCCATGTCCCTACGAGTATCAAAGATGCCATTCTACACACCACTCAATTCCGTGAGGGCCAGTTTCTAGTACACTACTTGAGGGTTCCCCTCATATCCTCTAAGCTCAAAAAGCAGGAATGTGAGGTACTAGTGGAACAAACTCTGTTACAGATCAACTCTGGATGGCCAAATACTTATCTTATGTTGGTAGGCTTCAATTGATAAAATCTGTCCTATTCTCCATGCAAGTCTACTGGTGCTCTATAGTTCTTCTACCTAAGTCTATTGTCATAAAGATAGATCAGCTACTTCGGAATTTCCTTTGGAGTGGCAACCCCTACACCTTCACAAAAGCTAAGGTCAGATGGGTGGATGTATGCAAACCCCTAAAAAATGGAGGCCTAGGGATCCCAAATTTTCACCATTAGAATAAGGCAATCCAAATCAAGCACATCTGGAGGCTATGCAAGGAAGGATCGAAGAGCTTATGGCCAGAATGGGTTCATTCCACCTTACTAAAGGGTAAAAACTTTTGGTCTTCCAAGGCACCTGCCATATGCTCGTGGACTTGGAAGAAACTCCTGAAGCTGAGGGGCTCTGTGAGATCTTGCTTCCTTTGGGAGCCTAACAATGACCTTAAAATCCCACTCCCAATAGGACCACTCGATACATTATTTAGCGCTCGTGCTATGGGAAGCACAGATTTTCCTCATACCACGAGGCTTTGCTCCATCATGGATGGGAATAAATGGTGTATCCCTGATGGCCCGTTTTGGACTAACATCCACATCCCATCCTCCATCCAACCGAATGCTGCTATCTCGGATCATCTTCACTAGATAGACTCAACATCAGGAGAGTATACCATCAAAAGTGGCTATGGTTTTCTTAACCCTCCTAGGCCCACCATGCCACAGCATAAAGTAGTCTGGAACAACTCTTCCTTGCCTAGACACTCTTATGTCCTATGGTTGGCCTGGCTAAGCAAACTCTCCACCCTTGAGAGAGTGTATAACTGGGGGCTTGTGCAATCAACCACCTGCTTTCTCTATAATCGGAGCTCAAAGAACCATGCCTATTTATTCTTTGACTGCGATTACACTTCCCAGATCTGGCATTTAGTGCGTGACTTCTTACATTGCCCAGCCTCATTTAACAGCTAGCAGGGAGCCACCAATTTCTTAGTGGCAACGAGGGACTCCCCTAACCCAACCCATAGAAATTGGAGAGCGGCGTTAGCGGCATCAATTTATTGCTTATGGCGACTTCGGAACAAAGTGAGATTAGGCGAGGTCCTCCCAGGGGTCAGCCTTATAGCCAACCAAATTAGATCCTATACTAATCCACTATAACCTAGTATTTTACGCTAAGCAATTGTACTTATGCTTTAGCTCTTTGATGTAACTACTATTCTCACCTTTGACGATTGTATTACTTTTAGATCAATAAAATTTTCACTTATTCAAAAAAAAAAGACCCAAGAATGCACCAAAAAACCCCTATACCCATTGTCTCACTTTGTGTCTTTTGAGAAGTTTTCTCCAAGTCATCAAAGTTTCCTTTCCACCTTAAACACAATTTCTATTCCTAGCTCATTGTCTAAAGCATTATCAAAGAAAGAATGCAAGCTTGCTATGGAAGCAGAAATGGATGCATTAGAGAAGAATGGGACTAAGGAAGTGGTTGAATTACCAAAGGGTAAGAAAACAGTGGGCTATAAGTAGGTGCATGCAGTAAAATTTAAGGCAAATGGGTCCCTATAACGCAACAAAGCGAGATTAGTCACAAAAAGATACATGCAAACATATGGAGTAGATTATCAAGAAACATTTGCTCCAGTAGCAAAGATGAACACAGTGAGAATTTTGCTATCCTTGGCTATTAATTTTGATTGGGAATTGCAGCAATATGATGTGACATATGGCTTTCTTCATAGAGAATTAGAAGAGGAAATCTATATGAGCATTCCACTGGGATTTAGTAGGGTTGACAAGAACAAGACTTGTCAATTATAAAAGGCATTATAAGGGCTAAAACAATCCCTGCGTGCTTGGTTTAGATGGTTTGCCACGGTGATGATAGCTAGTGGCTACAAGCAAAGTCAAGGAGATCACACACTTTTCATCAAGCATTCGGTCTCGGCTGGGGGGGGGGGGTTCACTATTTTAAGTGTATACATAGATGACATTATTGTGACAAGAAACAATGAAATAGAGAAGGAGGACTTGAAGCGATGTCTAGCCAAGGAATTTGAAATAAAAGATTTAGGAAGATTGAAGTATTTTCTTGGAATTGAGGTGGTTTGATCAAGGCGGGGAATTTTTATTTCTCAACAGAAGTATGTTATGGACCTACTCAAGGAAACAAGCATGACGGCTAGCAAACCAGTTGGAAGTCCCATTGAACAAAATCATAGATTAAGTGAGACTCGTGGAAATGAGGCAATGAACAGAGAAATGTACCAAAGACTTGTTGGAAAACTTATCTATCTAGCACATACTAAGCCAGATATAACTTACTCAATTAGTGTTATCAATTGGTTTATGCATGATCTTAGAGAAGTTCACCTACGGGCAGTCTACCAAGTGCTTCATTACTTAAAGGCACATCCAAGGAAGGGAATTTTGTTCAAAAAGGAATCAACAATTGATCTAACAGTTTACATAGATGCAGACTTTGCAGGGTCTCCAATCAACAGGCGATCAACTTCGGGCTATTGTACCTTCCTTAGAGGAAACTTGATATCCTAGAGAAGTAAGAAAGAGAGTGTCGTAGCAAGGTCAAGTGCTAAAGCACAATTCAGAGCTATGGCAGTGGGAGTACGTGAATTATCGTGGGTCAAAATTATCCTAGAGGACCTGAAGATTCAATGGAGCAAACGAATAAAGCTATACAATGATAACAAATCAACTAGAAATATAGCTCACAACCCAATGGAACATGATTGAACAAAACATAGAGAGATAGATAGGCACTTTATTAAAGAGAAGCTAGATAGTGGATTGATTTGTACTCCATATGTCCCAACAGGACTACAACTTGTAGATGTGATGACAAATGGACTATGTAGCAACATATTTCATGAGAATGTTAGCAAGCTAGGAATGAAAGATCTATATTCACTAGCTTGAGGAGGAGTTTAGAAAATCTCGAATGAGTAATATTAGGAGGTATTTCAGGAATGTTAGTGGAGGAAATCAAAGCTAATAAGTTAAGGGAATTAACTGTAAACTTTCCTTTTTTTGGTGTAACAAAAATTGTATATATAAACTAGAATAAATTGTAAATGATAGAGAATTACAGAATTAATAAAATCCTTTTCTTCTATAGTTTCAAAGGAACTTTCTATGGTGAAACACCTTTTGCATGACTCTCAATCTCCTCAGCTACTTTGGTGAATTCCTTTAAATTAGAATTAGGCAAGGAATTTTGACTTGAGCTCAAAAGAAAATGAGCCTTTTCTGTCTTATCTTTCATTCACCGAGAAGAGCTAGGAAAGGGAAGGTCCTTTTGTCCACTGGGTAAGGACTGATCTACTTTACTGCATCTATTGTCAGCTAAACCATAACCATGACAAGTCAAATCAACTTTTTCTTTTCTGCTACGGGCCCCACAGCCTCCAGGACAAGCACCTCTTTTTCCAAAGCTCCTCCTTAAAACCAGAAACCATCTCAGCTACTTCCTGAGGGATGCTCCTTCTCAGAAACCCACGCCAAGTTTGCTTCCTTCACAACAGACAGCTCCTTTAACTCCAACAACCAGAGCTTCTTTCTACCCCGGTGAGAGGGCCCAATGACACCTGCTGCCATAGCTCGGGCTGCAAACTCATCTAAGAAAAACTTCTTCCTCCTCATGGCCACCCCAAAGAAAACGAACAAAACAAGCAAAACCAAGAACTAAACTATAAACTTAAAAAACTAAAGCAGGCCGAGAAAAGTAAGGATGAGAACAGAGAAAAAACTACAAGGTTAAGGAGAAACCCCAAAAGAAGTGGTCTAAGGGGGAGGAGGGGAAAGGGAGGAAAGAAACTAGGTTGGGAATTCTAGAGAGAAGGACAAGGATTTTCTCTCTCTAGAATCCACTCTCGCACACCAATAGATTATTGAAATGGTTTCTTACGTATTCTTATCATATCCAAATGTAATGTAGGATTAAAGTTCAAGGAACTAATTACTTCTGGGACCAACCTCTAGAGGTCGGCTACACTACAACAACAAAAAGGTACAGTATCTTGCCAGTGAGTTGGATTAGACCTTTTGAACTCTTCATGGACAGAAGGTAGTGCACAATACACCTAAAAGCTGCTCTCTTCTAAAATAGACTGGTATACTAATTAGATCATTGTACAAAGTCAATGTTGCAAACAAGTATCAATTGATTTTCATTAACAGGACAGGAGTAATATTGCTTGCAGCCAGCAGATTGTTAGTGAATTATGCATGTGTAAGCTTTGCAGCAGCACAACCTTCTATTTTGCAGTTAACAGCAAGGGAAGAAAACGTGGATGATTTCCCAGTGCGGTTTAATCACATAACTTATTCCAAGAGAAACATTATCAGCCAATTATCTGCATCTTACCCTAAAGACTCAACCAGTGAAATTTTGAAAAATGAATTTAAACATGAGTAAGATATGCCAGATTGAGAATTCAAGGTTTCTGGTGAACATACCAATGTGTAAAGTAACCCTGGATCCCTTTGCGGCCTTGATATGAGCATGAACCTAAAAGATCATAATTCCCATAACTTGCAGAAGGAAACGATATAATTTCGGCCATTTTTTCTGAAAACTCCTTAACATATTAATTGCCAAAGCGCTGAATTCAATAAAATATAACAATATTAAGAAGAATAATATAATTATGTTCCTTTAGCTTAGCCAGATGTTGATTCTAAACACTTTTCAACTGCGAGCCAGCAACTGTTGCATAGTCTGAGCCAATATTTGGGTGTTAATTATCAGAACTCATATGTTATAATATTTATGTCCAAGTACTTAGAAATGGAGAAAAAAAGGTACAAATGGAGATTCCATATGCATAATGCTACAAAACAAGTAAAGAATAACTGCTTACCCTCTTTGCTGCCCAGTTGTCTCATCAACAGTATCCATGGCTTCCCAGAGAAGTGGGAGAGGAACCCAATGTGGTGGATACTTAAAACGTGCAACATCCAATATCAATACCATGTCACTTGTGGCATGATAGCCACCAATAGGTGAAAAATGACCAGATCCTGTCTGCAGGTGAAATATGATTAACCATCACCATTTGTGTAGCTAAACTTCTTTAACAACAAAATTACAATAAATAAGCCTATGTTTTGCTGATTTTCTTGTTTTGGAGTCTCTAAATTCTTTTAGAATTAATATAAAAATAATGTATGTTAGAAAAGTTTTGAAAAAGGAACTTCAAGAGATATGATGGAAGCCCCTTTCTCAAGTTGTTTTCTATAACATAGACCCCACTCAAAAAAAAAAAAAAGGAAAGGAGAAAAAAGAACCTAAAATGTAGAGCAAAACCTTTCAATAGCAAGAAGATAACCTTGAGAGGAGAAAAAGGGCGCTTATTAGAAAACCAATTAACCAGAAAAGGATATGTTTTTTATTTTTATTTATTTTCTAATTTTTTTACAACAGTCATCAAGCAAAAAGGATTTTGAAGCTAGAAATGAACTTCACCTTGAAGTTTGTCACTTTATGTCAAACGCCATAATTTTAACTAACTTCTCTTTTTTTTTTTTTTTTGTACTGACATTTCAGCGCCAACCCCCCCCCCCCCCCCCCCCAAAAAAAAAAAAACAAGCTAACTACTGTTTTTCCTATAAATAACTAAGTGCACTACCCACAAGCTGAGAAGAAGAGTTAGCAGGAAAACATAGGATTGATAGTAGTGCAGTGTGTCCTCCAAGAGTAGGTGAAATGAATTGATCCTTCATTTCACATAAGGTCTCAAGTTCGAAAATAGAGCAAAGGAAAAGTATCCAGCAGAGCCATCAAATATACTTCTGTTTCACCTATAAAATTGGATCTGTCTGATCTTCATTTTTGATAATTCGATCAATTATTTATAACCGTGGGTAGAACCTAGCTGCATCTGCCCATCTATCTGAGAAAGACAAAGGTTGACAGGAATTTGTTCTCTGTGGCACCAAGCATTAGCTTTCCACACAACTTCTTTACTGCTCATAATTAAAACAGAATATGGACTACCCCATTAATTCTGTATTTTAATATAAGGTTTTGTTTTCTTTCCTATGTGAATGCAGATTAAGGTTGAACACATCTTGTTCTTCATTAAATTCATTATATTAATTACTTTTCCCCTACCTGCTTAAACGCACCCCTATGATACGACGAGACAACGTGACAGACATCTGATGTTGAGCACCTCCACACATGGTCACGGAAATGATCTATGGTTGTTTGATTTGTCCGAAATGCCTGGACTTCTGCACCAGCACATTGACCCAAACAAACAACCTTCCCAAATGAGATGCCTTCAGCTTTTACTTTTTCCAGAGGTTCACAACAATCTAGCATAGATTCATCAAACCATCTCCATGGTCCTGAGAATATTTACAAATCATATGACAAGTGGACACAGGAAGCCACATAAGGTAACAGCATTTGCTAAGCAAGAAGGGCACAAAAATGTTAAGAGATAATTGAGATTTACATTTAGCCACCCAATATCTTAGTTCCAAGCATTTACAATCTTCTTGTTCAGCAACTACTCAAATCATTTCTCACAAGTTAGCATGAAAGCACTCAGCATGCTATGGGGACATAGTTCCATTACCTCTTCTATCCAAATAATATGGTCATTATTTTGGGGGAAGATTTCTTCATTGAACAAGTACACGGGGATGGCAGTGGGTCAAGCACAGCAGGGTGCTTCCCATGAACACGACAAAATTCACATATTGTTATCTTTCCCCCCAATAGCAAATGGATCAGGACTATGAATTGACTCAAAATCCTATAAGGACACGGAAAGGTTCAAGTAATGTCTTCCTTGTACTTTATAACCTGATCCAATAAGAGTACTGATACAAAGAAGTCTATATTTAGATACATCACAAATTATGGCAACCAAAAAGTATCTTTAGATAGCTGCTTCTTGTTTAATGACTTCTTTTTTCTTTTTTTTTGGCTAATTCAGTAATTATATTAACATAAATAGAAAAATGCACAAGAGGAGGAGAAGCCACAAAAGTATATGAGCACATGCATTATCGAAATGTACGTACTCCTCTCCTTATGTTTAATGGCTTATATTGTACTGCTCTATATGTTTTACTTCTTTGTCTGAATTGTGAATGGCTCATGCCCCTTTCATAAGTTGATAAGACTTGAGATAATCCTTTTGATGAGAATATAGAATATGCAGGCATTAGATATATTCATCAGCCTTCAAGTACCAAATAATAACTAAAAGAGTATCAAATACCCTATGGTTTTATCAAGCTTGTTTTTGGACACATCTGGTAAATGCACAGGGTTTGAGCATATTTTGGGTAGACATAAGACTTCTTGGTATAGGGTTTTGGGAAAGCCTAGCCAAACCAAACCAATAATGATTCTACCAGTGTATGATGTTCCAAAAGCTAATATTAGCAGTGAGAGGGCAAAATACAGTGATAATGCCCAATACAAATGAGATAAAATCAGTGTATATTACCTTTCCATTTCCTTCTAGGGTCAATAGCAAGGGCATTCAAGACCATTGATAGAGTAGCCAATCCACAATATGCAGGTTCTGATTGGGTTTGAAAGTAAGATATCAGCTTAAAGAATCCTTCCATTGTTCCCGCTTGAATGGCATCAAGAAAAAGTTTCTACAAGTAGAAGAAAATGAAAATTGAAATCAACAAACTAAACAGGGTACTTTCAGTACATTATAGGTAAAAGCAACCTTATCCCATTCTCCTATTTCAGATATGACAGATGACTGTACCTTACACTGGAAGGAGCATGAACAAGATAATGCATTTCATGTTTGTAAATTGCAAGGTATGTTAGGATTAAAAACAATCTAGATGGGGAAGCAAATTCATCCAACAAGCCCCAGAAGATTCCAGCAAACTTTTTGGGCATTTCACTTTTAATCCTGAGGTTTCAAAGACCATTTGTGACATATAAAACAGCATGATTTATGTTATGGTATAAGGAGGATTGGACAAAAGATGACTATATGAGACACACTGCCAATTTCCCCACTTGGCAAATGTCTGACTATCATAATGTCAAGTTTACTAAAGATCCAAGAAATGTCAAGCTGGGATTAGCTTGTGATAGTTTTCACTATCATCGAAGTCTGATTGGGTGAAAAGAAACTAAGAAGCATATGATATGATCCTGCTGAGTGTGTGTTGTGTAGTTTTAAGGGTAATGTGTAGGTGTGTGGTGGTGTGCTTCTTTGTATGTTGTGTGTGGTATGTGGTGTTATTTGTATGATGAGTATATGTGTTTACCAGGTAGTAAAGGTTGGAGGTGTGGGGTTCTGTTCGTGTGTGTGTTTTGCTGAGTGCGAGTGGTGTAGTTATGCTGACGTGGCTGAGAGGTTGGGGGGTTATTTGCTAGTGGTTGGGGAGCTGACATGGATAAAAGGGAATGGGATGAAGTGGCCAGTTGGGGAGGTTTAAATAGCAGGAAGTTGAAGAGAAAAAGGGAGAGTGAGAAAAATTTTCTGTTAGAATTTGGTTCGGGGAGTCTCTCTCTGGCTGAGCTCTAGCTCAGGTACTCGCCAGGTCCTATCAATTGGTTCCGTTGCCTGAAAACCACAATGGGGCGCTCATATCACTTATATGGCACCAGAAAATGTTGCACACAGCTTGAGAAATGCTACCAAATGCAGCATCTTTTATGCATTTCCAACCAAAAGCAGGAAAAAAAATGCCACAACAGTTGGACGAAATTGCACCATATCTCTATATGACCTTCTCTTTTTCTTATTAACTTTGCAAACTATTACATTTCATATAAAAGGTCCCTCACATCAATTAATCTGAAGCTGTAACTGCTGTAAACGCTTCATGTAAGAAGCAGCTATGACCGTAAGAGGCATCAAATGCTACAGTGCTTAAGGTGCTACCCAGATAATGCGGGATAGGGGGGAGGGAGAACACATTTAAATGCATTTTTACCCTTGCATTTTTGCAAAGAGGCCGATTCCACATTTCGAATCCATAGGAGAATAAAGGAGCTACAATAACGGGTGCCGGGTCACTTGTTAGCAGCAAAAATAGAAACTTTTCCAACATTTATATACTCGGTTCTCCCATAAGTGCACTATCAATCTTGAAAAAGGTGAAAAAGTTTGTTTTCAGGCAACCCGTTAACGCGATCCAAATTACAGTTGCAGCCAAAGCAACAACAAATTCAATTACCACATAACAAGGTTTAAGGAAAAAAAAACAATAATAAGCCAATGTCAATTACGGCAAAAGTATCAAAACCCATAAAATTAGAAGGAAAAAGGATTGTACCTTTCCCTCAGTCGAAGCAAAATCAATAGCAGGAGGAGAAGGAAGGACTCGTCTGTACAAACCAGCCATAGCCATTTTATATGCTTCACAAAATTAATTTCAACGAATAAATAAGTCCTCTGTTTCTGAGCTATGCTGGAGCTGGAGAGCTTTGATTTGGACTGTCGTGAACTGACGGTGATGTTCCCTACACCCCTTCACGTTGCTAGGAACGCCGGTTCGGGTTTTCGGGAACCGGAATCTTGGGAAGCAAGACGCAACTAGCCCCGAGCCAAGCCAGTGGCCAGAGTGGTTCCCGGTTCCGATTTATAAACCGATCCAGATCGATCGGTTTTACTTATTTTCCTTCTCTATAGCTTCATCTTCATTGCGTGGAATTTTTTAAAAGAAAAAGCAAAGATGGGGAAGGAATCTAGGTGCGTACAGCTGTTCAAAATGAGATCTTGAGGAACCAGATTTGCGGGACCCACATGTTTAGGTTAGACCGAAAAGGTCGAGGAGCTCCAATCGCAATAAGTCATCGAATGACCAATAAAAAAATAGATTTCAGATTTAAATAGTTAAATTAATTCATAATTAAATTTTCATCATTCCATTTTTATTTTAAAATCTTAATTATTGAATCTTTTAAATCACTAAATAATAACTTATTTTAATAATTGTCTATAGAAAAAAGTATAAATTATGTAAACATATATATATAAAGTACTATTCCTAAATTAATTTATAAGTTCAACTCTCAGATTTAGCTATAATTTATTATTAGTTTTTTTGAGTACTTACTGGTTTTGGCTTATTGCTTATGATATTAATTTATCTTTTTTCTTTTTTTAATATAATTTTCTTCTATTAGAGTATTGATTTTTCATTTTTTTTATAAAATCATGTTATTAAAAGGATGTTTTAACTTTTGGTTGTAAAAGAAATGTGTGTTTTATATCAAGTCTTCAAGCCTTCATCTCTTTGATTAGTTTATTAGTGACTCATATTTATGTAATGAGATTTTCTTTTACTTATTTTAATAGAATGAATTTCTTATTTATATAAAATAAATAAATAAATACAAGAAAGTTGTTTTATGGTAGAATCAATCAAGCTCAAACAAATCAAGAGTCTAAACAGAGAGTAGGGTTATAAACTAAGTACTCGTTGCGATAAGAATATGATACTAAATATGCTTGTATAATAGGGAAGTATAACATTGCAATACGAGATAAAAGTAATCATGAAATCATTCTTAGATGATACTTATTCAACTTGAATTCCATGCACGTTATTTGAGTAATAGGATCGAAAGTCACGACAAAAATTAAAGAAAAGAAATATAAATGTATAGGGTGAGTGGATATAAAGTAGATAGAGTTTAAAGTTTTACCCTATTCCATCTAATAAGGTATATATTCCTAATTTTTAAACTAAAACCTAACCTATAGCATTCCGATCGATATCACCTTGTACCATGTATCCTATAAAACCTATATAATATAGGATATCTTGTGAAACTCTAAATATTATATTTTTTCTATAAATTTTAAATTTATGTTGTATTAAAAAAGTAATTTATATGTAAAATATAAATTCTCAGTATACAAGATTTATGGTACTTGTAATAAAATATGTAAAATTAAAAGAAAAAAAAAAGTAATTTCTTGATCTTAATTGTTTCAAGTTATATGATCTTACTTCTTGGCAAATGGAAATGAATAAGGCCAAAGAAAAGAAAACCTAAAGTAGAAAGGAAAATGGGGGAAAATAAGAAAAAGAAAGGAGGACAGCATTATATTTAACCGTTTAGCGTTATTAATTTATGATTTTTTTTCCTTTTTCCTAAAATATTTATTATTAGAAAATTATAATATTATCATTTACTATTTATTTATTAATATTATTTAATAACATTTTATATGATAAATATAGGATACTTTGGAACTTATACTTTATATACCTCAAAGTGCAGGTTCTAAGATAAATACAGGGCATGGAGACCTTAAATATGTACCCTATCTTATAGGAATAGATTCTACAAAATTTATATTCAAAACCTATTATATGATCATTAATATCTATATAAAACCTAATTAGTCAAGTAATATATATGTAGATACCCTATATATAAGGTTACCCACTCACTCGTATAGACATCGAATATATTGGAATGCTCTGGACTTGGTTTGGAAAAGCATGCTTGAAATTCATAACCTTTGTTAACAATTGGCTTCTTTTGAACAACAAATACATCATGTAAAAAATAAAACAACCTAGAGCACTATGTAAAGCTTTGTTAGAACAATTCTATGGTTAGTTTATTTTATCTTTTTTCTATTTATTTTGTATCTTTTTTTCATAAATTCTGACCATGTGTTTGTAAAAAAAATTAAAAAAAAAAGAAAGATAAGATACCAAAAAGATAGCAATATAAATACATATATACTCCTCTTACAAAATTAAATATTTAACAAATATCTATAAAGTTAAACTTATTTACCATTTACTTTATTCATTTTTTTATAAAAATACCAATTAAATTTTCCTTTTCCAATGCATAAAACATGTTTTTTAAACTTTTTCTTTTAAAATTATGCGAAGTTTCACTTTCCAATTCTCATTTCACAATCATCATCTTTATCATAATTATAAAATGGAAACAAATAAGATATAAATAATATAGCTTTTTAAATGCTAGACTTGAAACAAGTGCAAATCAAATACAAATAGGATACAAGTGTTAAAAAAAGAAAAGAAAAAGGGGACAATCCAAATATGCCACTATATGACATTCCAAAGGTGCCACCTAATGCTAAGCAGTCTTGACTCACTACAAAAAAAAAAATGGGTTACCACAAGGAACAAATAGCAAGGATCATACTTTCAATAGAGGAGTTAATTTTTTTTTTTTAATTTAACTTTATACAGGGTCATGATCTATGTGAAAAGTCTAAAAATATTTTTTATTGATGACTAGAAAAATGAGAAATAAAATTAAAAAAAATGTGATTTGATTAAAGTTTGTATGCAGCAAGCAAAGTAGTTTAGAAAAGCTGCTAGGACTTTTCACAATAACACATGGCATGTAGATTAGATCAGTGTGGAAAGGCTTGGTTGCTTTTCCCAACTTTCAACTTTGACAAGAGGTAAAAAGGAAAGGAAAAAATTGGATGCTTATCTAGTAAATATAAATTCACATGTCCTTTGTACATAGTTTTAGAGTATTGTGTTAGTTTATCCCATTAAAAAATGGTTCTGGGAAAACTAATTCCTAGAATACGGTTGCAAAATCACATATTGTAACTGTGATTTGAGAGTTGTAAAAGTTATCCCAAAAATCGCATATTGGCACTGCAATTTGTATTACAAAATCACATGTTGTAACTACAATTTGATAAATACGATAGGAAATTACATATTGACATTGCGATTTGTGTAGGTGAGTAATGCAGTGCATTTTAGGTAAAATTGCAAGTCCAACTTGTGATTAGTGAGGTAAGTAATGCAATGCGTTTTAGGTGAAATCGCAAGTGCAATTTAAGTTTAAACAATATGATGCATTTTGAGGACAAATCGCATGTCCAAAATGCAATTTTATCATGCCTTATATCAAACCGTCGAACCTTTAAATGCTATCATTTTTTAGATGTGTCTCTTCATTTTCTCTCTAAAACACACATAGAAACACATGGTTTTTTGGTTTCAAAGCTTAGTTCCATAAATCCAACTCACAGTTTTAGTATACATTAGGTAAGTATTATCTATCACCTTTAATATTTTGTTATAAGTTTGTTTGCTTTAATGTAATGCTTTTCTACTCCATTATTGTTTCTCTCTCTAAATATAAGATGTGTTATTATTGATTTTGTGGCAGGTAAAGCTTAAACTTGAAAGTGTACTTTGTTCCATATCAATTAATGGAGTAATTGCTTAGTTTAGGTCAGTTTTAGATTTTACCTCATCTTGTGGATTTTACTCTTATTTTTCTAATTTACCTCAATTTGTAAAATTTGCCATAATTGTTAGAATTTGCTCCAATTTGTCTCAATTTTGTGGATTTTGTTCTAATTTGTAGAATTTGTCCCAATTTCGTGGATTTTGCCCTAATTTATAAAATTTGCCCCAATTTTGTAGATTTTACTCTAATTTGTAAGATTTGCTTCAATTTTGTGAAAGTTACCATGATTTGTAGAATTTTCCCCAAGTTTATGAATTTTGCCCCAATTTTAGAATTTACTCCAATTTTGTGGATTTTGCCATAATTTGTAAAATTTACTCCATTTTTGTGGAGTTTTCCCTAATTTGTAGAATTTGACCCAATTTTGTGGATTTTGTCCTAATTTGTAAGATTTGCCCCTATTTTGTGAATTTTGCCCTAATTTGTAGGATTTGCCCCAATTTTGTGAATTTAGCTTTATATATTGTTTGATGTTGCTAACAACTAGTAGTGGAATTGATGGATTTTATGAGATTTGCGATATTGCCCTTAGGAATATCATGCATGGTGAAGATGGACTATATTATGATAGGGGAGCATCTTAAGAATATTAAAGTACAGACAAATGTGAGGTATATAGAATTGTTGAACAAGATATATGTAGCCATTAAAATTAATCCTACCTCCCATTAAGTGGAGGTGTTTTACAAGCAACCCACAGTTTTTAACTCGAGTTTCATCCGACCACAATATTCTTTGTTCTCTATCACGGATGATGATGATGTAAAGGAACTTGTTGAATTTACTCAAGTAGCGAGTCGGTTGTTCATTTAGAACCTGTTTGTTAAATTACAATTTTAACTTAGGTTCTATCCGACTACAATATTCTTTGTTCCCTATCATAGATGATGATGATTTAGAGGCTTTTGTTGAATTTACTCAAGCAGTAGGTTGATTGTTCATTTAGGAGTTGTTTGTTAAATTACATGGTAGTTCTATCATGACTCAAGGTGAAATCATAGTTAATGAGACTATCATGCCTCCCCCCTCCCCATACGGTCAAGAATGCATGAATACTTTAGCTACATTTGAACAAAATAATGATTTTCCTAAGAATTATACATAAGATATCGACATGGATTTACCTATTGGAGATGCTTTTGGTAGAGAGATTGAAGAGGTTCACAATGATATATGTGTTAATTTAGAAGAAGAAGTTGTAAATGAGGAGGACAAAACTAGTGAGCCCTATATAATGATTGAGTTTGACACTTCTAATGATCCTTTACCTCTAGTGTCTTTAGAAATTGTCTTCACAAACACTATTGTGCTTAACTCTCCAATGGTTGATCTCATAACTCCATCATTTGAGCATCTCATTCCATTCTTTAATAGAAGGGATGGTAGTTATGGCTATATAACATTTGAGGAGATGCTATATCTTCAGATGATTTGAGCTTTGGTGATGAGTTAAAGAAAGGAATGTGGTTTGCTAGGAAGTCTGATTTGACATATGTAATGGAGTCATATCATATCAAGCATCACCATAATTATCGTCTCGATGAGTCCGACAAGAAAGTATGGCATCTTGTCTACACATAGAGGAAAAAGAGATATGAACGGCGACTTCATGCATGCCAAAAATAGATGGGTAGAGATTTTTTTATTATCATTATTAAAGGGCCGCACACATGTATTAATCCTATCTTAAATCAAAACCATCTATAGTTGAACTCAAGCTTCATGGCAAGTTGTTTCTTGAGTTAGGTTAGGAATGAACCCGATATAAGGGTTTTTATGCTTAAACAAAATATCTGCGACACATTTGGGTATTAATTAATAATAAGGAGATGAGTATGGGATGGTAAGAGGAGGGCAATCAAAGCTATATACGATGATTAGGATAGGTCATACATGAAATTGCCTAAACTATTAAATGTCATTCAGATGAGTAACCTAAGTTTGCATATTGATTGTAGTGGTTGGCCAAAAGTGAAAGAAGGCAAAGTGATCTTCCGAAGAGTGTTATAGACATTTGGTCCATTCGTCGAGATATTTTAGTACTCTAAGCTAGTTGTCAGTATTGATAGAACTTTTTTTATGAGAAATATAACCACAAACTGCTAGTTGCATGCAATATAGATGGTGCTAACCATATAGTCCCATTGGCATTTACATTAGTAGATAAAGAATCATTTGCATCCTGGTCATGGTTTTGAGTGTTGTTAAAGGAATACGTTGTCGGTTATTGTCGTGGTTGAGAAACGATATGTCTTATCTCTGATCAACATGTAAGAATAGTTGAGGTAGTTAGGCATCAAGATATTAGATGGTAACCCCCCTTTGTGTAGTGGTGGTTATCTACTTGATATGTGGCTAGTAATATCAATATGAAGTACAAAAGTAACCCACTCAAAAAGCTTGTCATTGTAGTAGGTTTGAAGTTGTAGGAAAAGTAGTATGAATATTACATGGAGGAATTGAGAAAAAGAAATGAAGTTGCATCCAACCACTTCACTTGCATCCTTAAAGAAAGATAAACTCGAGCATATGACGCAGGGGTTTAGATATAGGTTTATGACCACCAACCTCTATGAGAGCTACGATAACGTGTTGAAGGATACAAAGTGTTTACTTGTATTGGCTTTAGTTGTGAAAATCTTTTATAATTGTGTTGAGTATTGGGAATAGCAGCATGATAAAGTTAATGAAGGGTTTGCTAAAGGGGAAATGTTTACACCATTGGTCGTTAAGAAAATTCATAAATGGGGCTATGCCGTCAATCACCATAAGGTAATTAACTTTGATAGAATGAAGGTTATCACAAGTACAAGAAGAATGGGATATGGGATTATAGGTAACAACAGTCATATTGTGAATTTAATGAGAGATAAATGCATTTATAACAAATGGCAGACCTACAAAATTCCTTGTTCACATACTTTTGCTACTATGACATATGCTTGTGTGGATGGTATGCAGCGTGTGGCCAAGTGGTATTATTAGATACATCAAACCCTCATCTATCATGCTAGTTTCAATCCTCTTGGGGATAATAGTAGATGGTTAGACGTATAAACTCCTTTCATTCATCCAGATGTTAATCTTATCTAAGGTAAGGGTGGACCTCAATCCAAGTGATACCACAATGAAATGGATCTTAGGGAGCCATTATCTAAGAATGAATATGGTTTCTGTTGGAAGGAGGGGTACAATAGAAGAAGCTACCCTAAATGAAGGGGGATACAAGGCTAATGTTCATTAATCATCTTAATATTTACTAACAATTCATATATAACCTAATTTGGTAATTGAAAAGAAAAAGGAAAAATTGTTTTATAACTTTGAACATGACTTGACTCTTCATTATTTCTTATATTGATGGATCCAAGTCCAGTGGATAAATCATTCCTCACACTACAATATACCCATCGCGCAGAGGCTATTCGAGGGGGAAATGTATATGATCGGTTTCCACTTTCATTACATTATATATTCATGAATCATATTATCTTTACAATCTTTTTCCATTTCTAAGAGGATGCTTAGTACCATTGGTGGGAGGCATCTCTTAAAACCCAGAGGAGATATTACACTTTGACCAACACCTTACGCCTTTTTGCAGTAAGCTAGCTTCTTGGGTTATCCCAACTTGCATTCATATACTTAGACTGACATCTTATTATAGCTTTTGTTAAGAGGTAGAGACCAAAAACGCACAAGTTTCATATGCCACATAGAGAGCTCATAGTAACTTTACAGGATGTGGCAATGTAGTTTAGTTTGCCCATTGACGAACATGTAGTAACCAGTATCACTATCCTATCTTAGGCAAATGAGTATAAGTGCCTACTTAATGTTAAGCTTAGCCCTCGTGATATATTCAAGGGACGACTTAAGATTTCTTAGTTGAAGAATTCTTTTAGAAGGTTAAAGGATGACATAGATGACTTATCTATTATGCATTACAACGTGCATATATCCTACAGTTGATTGGTGAGGGGTGGGGGTAGGATGAAGGGGCATGCTTAGCTTGGTTATATAGATTCCTGTGCCGTGCTACTAATGCATCTATACAAAGATTAGAGGAACTATGATTCTTCTTCAAATTTGGGCTTGGGATAGATTTCCATATATCGCTCTAATTTGGCATCAAATCTATATTCGCTATGATACCCCTTTGGCATGTCACTAGCATGCAATGTTTGATGTCACGTAACTTGTAGCTCACGTTATTTCACAGTATCGAGACACTCTTAATCGACAAATGTATGAGTAGGTATAGTACATTGGTCAATTTAATATTATTTATTTTACTTGTTTGTTGTTTATTAAATAACTTCATTTCTTATAGATTTGTTGGATGCCATATACACATGGTATCTTAGAAGAGCTTCCCTTTTCTTGTCGAGAAGAGAATGATATTTGGTGTGCACGAGTGCCTTTCATTTTCTTTCACATTGTAGAGTGACATTATCCTAATTAGGTTATGCGGCAATTTTGTGGGGTTTAGAGGATACCACAGCAGTGTGACATATCTCCTTCCCTCCATAAGATTGATTTTAAAGGGAAAATCGATAAGGATTGGAGGAGGAGACATGCAGTTTACATTCAACAATAGGAGGAGCAACGATTATCTATCGTTCAGTTAGAGTTCGACAACACATTACCAAATAGGATAGATCTTGGGTATTACCCTTGGTACCACAGTGTCATATGACAATATATTAACTGAAGTGATACTTAATGCTCTGATAAGTCGCTTTAACCATATCATATTAGCGTTATGTTTTCTACATTGTATTATTAACATACTTAACTTTCCATGTAGTCGAATGCTTTTTCTTACATTAAGGTGACAGATTCCTTAAATGAAACACGAGCCATAGCAGCTATTAGGAGGCATCTTCTCTAAGGCCATGGGGGTATTACATTATTCCATCTAGATCATCAGGAGTACCATCAGGTGATGTTTCCATCTTGTGCCACCTGAGGGAGAAGATGAGCTCATGGTAGGGGTCGTTATCAACAGGTAGTGCTAGATCGATCTCTTAATCTTCATGTAGATTCCCTAGCCTCCCATTACTCATCGACGACTCATTCTTCCCCATTTTATAGTGCTCCAATATCCACTGTCAATTTGATGGAGTTTTATACACCTAATGCCGATCTACCATATACTTCTATGGTTACTTCACCCACTTCACGAAAGGAGAGACATTTAGGTCCACCAAATATGGGAGAGGGACTTACATAGATAAATCTCAATATATTTTGTAGGATAAGCCACTATTCTATGCCTAGACCCATTCTGATGTTGGAGGACCTAGCAGTTCTTTTCAAATTAGAGAGAGTTTGGCACAATATGGATGCAAATATAATGAGAGACAATGTCGAAGGAGGGATTAGGCATAAATTTATGTAGTTGGCTTATCTATAATTATATACACTACTCTTTCCTTTTTCCTTGAATGTATGTGTATTTCTAACTTCATTTGCTTTAACTATATAATTATATATGTTTAGTTTGAATGAATTCATGAAATCATTTTGTTTCTCTAATTCATTTATGTTATGATCTTAAGAATTGTCACAAGTTTATCCACTTGATAAGTTAGTCATATTAAATAGACTTTGATGTTTGCCATGGACTAAAAAATTGTCAAGGGTTTTTTCTAATAGCTATATGTTGTCATGGGCTTGGAATATTTTTAGAGTTCAATTACTTATTTTCATAGGAACCTATCATAATATGTTGTAATGGTGGCTATTTTAGAAGTGCATCAAAGGGTAAGAAGGAACCCGCTTCACCAAATCCTAGCTCGAAAGAATAGGGAATAGATTTCACACATAGATAGGATCATCTAAGAACCTTAGCTCAGAGCAGGAGATTGCAATGTAGTAACCAAACCAGAATTAAGAAATTAAAGCAAGCTATTGATGATTGCGACCATTTTTGGCTACAAAGTTGGGATAGGGGATAACTTTTATGGAACTCACATGTTGAACCTGCAATTTCCATGAAAGACGCATGTTGAATGTGTGATTTCTATGTTGCATCTTGGATTTTCATGGAAGTTGTATCTTGAACATGTGATTTGCATGGAAATCGTTGGATGACATGGAACTCATATGTTGAACATGCGATTTCCGTGATTCCAAAATTGAATCCCAAACTCGCAAATTCAAAATGTGATTTTAAAACAATATTCTGAAAATTAATTTTCTTAGAAACTTCTTTTAAAAATAAGTTTGCCTCAAAAGGGATAAACTGACATAATACTCTATAATTTTAAATAAAAGCATATATATATGTGTGTAACTTCATCTTCACATTCTCCTTAGCTTTCTCATCAAGTTCTCTGCTTCTTTCAATGTTTAGTTTTTTTTTTCCTTCTCAAATGAAGATATTAGTTTGTAACACTTTGTTTTTTTTTCCTTTTTTAGGTGTTTACTAGATATTATATTTTATGTCTCCAACTTCATTACCAAGTAAGCTATGCTTTATTTTACATTTAATTAAATACGCATATCTAGGCGTGTGATGGGGGATAAAAAAATGTTGACTTTTTTGCATGTTGTTAAAATATATTTATAGTGCTATCTTGAAATGTTTGGTATAATGGAAAGAACATTTGCAGCCTATGATATCATGCTGTAAGGTAGCGTGTTTATGAATTTTTTATAATTCAATTTACATGTGGATGTAGAGCGTGACGTAAAGAACATATTTATCATGTGATTATGTGTAAATATAGTGTCTTTACATACAGTGATTTAACACTACATGTTGAGTTTTTATTTGTGTTTACGAATTTGTCGTAATTTTTTGAAAAATCCAAAGAATGTGTATATAGTTATAAAAAATATTTAAATGAAGAAAAGATTGAAGAAATATATGATGTTTCAAATTTCACTAATTTAGCTTGGAAAATCTGAACAATTTTTTTTTTTATTTTAAAGTTTGGACATTTTAAAAATATTAATAATTTGGATTTTTTTTAATTTTAACAAAATAGATGTTCTATTGCCAGGTTAGCATTTTTCATAAACAAAAATTCCATAAATAATTGAAAAATTCAACAATATAGTTAAATTAGTAAGAAAAAAAATCATAATGTGATTTTTAAAAATGATCATGTGTGATAGGTAATTTTCTATTTATTCTATATTTACTTAAATATTGTTACAATTCACTAAAATAGTAGTGAAATAAATAATTTTGTTTGTACGTAAAGTATGAAAATGCATTGAAATAATTCGAGCTACTATAACAAAGTAATAGAGTAAAATTTTTATTATTGATTGAAATAACGTGAATAAGTTTTTTTAATTGTGAATTAAAAAAAAATTCTGTTTTTTGTGACTTTACCTAAAGTAAAAAAATTTATCATTGTGAGAAACAATATGAGTTACTATGAGAAATATTTTTAGTGAAATGTTTTCCTACATTGTGCAATATTTATATATTTCTTCACTTTAGTAGAAATAGTAGTAACTTAATGAATTTCTTTTAGTGCTACTTTTATATCGTATTTGTTTATAATTAAGTAGTGGAAAAAATATAAGTAAAGTTAAGCATTTAATGAGATGTTGGAAGGACGTGGCATCATACCAATTTCTGTTCTTTTAAGGAGTATGTTGAAGGAGTTAGAAGTTTTCGTCAAGTGGCATCTCAATTCGTCCAGGAGTCCGATGGTTGCGTTCAATGTCTTTGTTGGGATTGTTTAAACGTATATTAGTACCCACTTTGGGTTATTGATTGTCATTTGTTTCATAAGGGTATGGCTTGAGGTCACAACAAGTGGATTTATCATAGTAAATATCCATTATTTCCATCTGAGTCAGTCAAACATGAAGTGCTGAAAGTAAATGAGAATTTCAGCAACAATGGTCAAGTGTTTGCAAATGAAGTGGAGAACGATTTGCTAGAAGACATGGCTTGTATGGTGAGGATGACAACTCAGATGGTGAAGGGTTGGAAGAAGATGATTCAAATGGTTGGAGTAATATATTTGAAGATGCAAAGCGCGAGGTATATCCTAGATGTTCAAAGTTCTCTTATCATCTCTCAGTCATTATTCAAATGATGAACTTAAAGATGGATAGTTGACAGTTGGTGAAGAGTTTTAACGATTGGTTATCATTTATGAAACGCCTATTACCCAATGGTGAGAAGTTGCCTACATCGTACTATGAAGCAAGATGTGAACTTAATTGATGCATGTCAAAATAATTATATTTTGTTTAGAAAAGAGATTAAAGATCTAAATCATTGTCCAAGGTGCAATGAACCCACTTGCAACCAATGGTTTTAATACATTTGGCAATGTGAGCTCGATATACAATTTTATGGCCGATACTTATATTTCCCTTTATACTATGTTTGGATTGAGGGAAGGAACGAGGAGGGGAAGAAAAGAGAGGGTTTCAAGAAATTTTTCTTTGTTTAGAAAAGGAGGGAAAGGAAAAAGGAATGGATTTTGAAGAGAAAACTTTCCCTTGTACCCACAAAAACCATACCCACCAATTATGGAGAGAATTGAAAGGAATTTATGCAAAATTACTAATTTACTCTTAAAGTAAAAACATACTTTAAAGTTATAAGGACTTTCATGACATTTTGATAAAATAAAAAATTATTTTATAAACATTCTCTCCACTTTCCTTTTTTTCATTATCCAAAGTAAGAACTTTTATTTTTTCCTTGTTACTTTCCCTCTCTCTAATTTATTTCTTTCACATTCTTTCCACCTTAATTCCTTCCCCTTTCCAAACATAGTTTAATGTTCCACCCTGAAAATATAAAAAAAGAAGAAGCTATATTTGTTCATGTCTTTGTTGATTTTGAGACTGTGATTACCTGACAAAGATATTGATATTTTCCTTCAACCACTAGTTGATAAACTAATGGTATTATGGACAAAATTTGAAACTTTTCTATTAAATCTTAGGTAGTGTTTGGTTGGCATTGGAATCCGACACTGGACTGGACAAAATTTTTTATCCTCCGTTTGGTTGCCATCCTTGAAGCAAGTACTGGACTAAACACGAATATGGTATTGGACTAAATCAGATATATTAGTACCGTGTAGAATTCGGGACAAAAAATAAGGCACTGGACTGGACAACCCAATATTTGCAAAATTCCGAAATTGCCCCTCAATTATCTCGTTTTACTTTCCCTTCCGTATTCCATCTGCAAAATTTGGGTATTCCGTCACTTTCTTCCTTCACTGTTCTGCAATTTTTTCTCCCATCGTGCAACAGCTTCGGAGGAGGAACAACGACATCTCATCAGTGCCGGTCCTTCGACGATCAGGTTTGTATGCTTCTATCTCTTCTCAAATCCTTCCTTCCTTGTCTTGCTTAAGGGATAGGGTTTAGGTTAATGGATTTTGATTTAGGTTTTAGGGTTAGGGTTTAGGTTAATGTTCCTCGCAGCTGGTTGATCATGTCGTTAGCAGCTGTCAAGTCGCTAATTAGGTTGCCGATCCTTCTCTCGTTAAGGACATCAAAAGGGCAGTTTTGATCCCCATTGTCGTACGGTCTCGGGTCGGTCATTTTGTGGAAGCACAGATGCTGGAAGCAGTTGGGGTTGACTATGTCGACGAAAGCGAGGTACTTTCGATTGCGGATAGGGTTGCCATGTTTGTATACTCATCATCCTGTTCGTAATGGTATTGTAGAATAATGAAGTGTAATTAGGCTTCCCGTCGTGCATTTTGCTGCTGGAGGTATCGTGATACCCGTAGATTCTGCACTTATGATGCAGCTTGATTGTGATGGTGTGTTTGTTGGACGTAGAGAAATCCCAATAGATACAATACTCCCATAACGTTTTTTACGATGGATTGGAACTCATTATCAGTATATTCACGAGTTGGAAATGGTGCAATTCTTATAGTGGAAGGAATGAATTGTCTCCATGATATATCAAGTGAGGGCCTTCCAGATGATCCTGATAGAGCTTCCACATTATCAATAACCATGTTGGTTTGGGTTTGCTGGGCTGAGAGAATTATAAATGAGTCTAAGACCTGTTGAAGGGTAAAGAATCCACTCGTGCTGTACTGCATAATTGGAACTGGATTAACACCTAATTCCAAGTCATCAAGAAAAGGACCATTTGTGTCCATGATGGTCTCAACATCAGGAAATCTAGAAAAAGCCCACGTATGATTGAGACGGATGCTATAATCATATATTTAAGGACCTTGATCATGAAACACAACTGCTCCTTTAATTTTAGGATTTTGGCAATTCCTACAAAGCATAAGCAATAAACCAAGACAAATGAAATATCCCGTCTTTCAATCCCATATAAGCGTATAAGCGTATAAGCGTGTGAGGGCAATTATAAGGGCTGTTAGGCATTATACGGATCCAAGGGAGTTAGACGAGTGTAGTTCTGGGTTGGAGGATTCCAAGGCTGTTAGGCATTTGTTGAAATGCTAAGCAAACAGCTTCGCAAAGTAAAGAAGGAAAGTAGAATAGTGCGACAGAGAACCAAAGTTCATCATGAGCAAAACAGAGAAGAGGTGAGATTTGTAGAAAAACTTTCATTACTGGTTGACAGCAAATGGGCATTGTCTTGTTGATGGCCTGGTTATTGCTTTAATGCCTACTAGGTTTTTTTATGCTGTTAAGGGATTTTTGGGTCAATACCATTGACGGATTTTTGGTGTAAGTTGTCTTAACTCATGCAATGCTACCAGCTTACCATAGAAAAGACCGGTACTGGACTTGCTCCAGCAGTGATGATGAGATCGATTTTTCGACCATGTGATGCGACTCCAAATGCTATTATTTCATGTGTTGTTGGAGTTATCAATTATTCAGTCAGCATATATAACCTTTGCTGCTTTTGCTGATGTATAAGGGATCTTTTAAATTAATATTGACATGGAGATTAACATATTTTTGTGCAACTTGTTTCTGGCTTTTCTCCTTAACGACCTTGTTTTTATACCAGTTAAGTTGTAATTCATGAGTTGTAATATCTTTTGTCCGAGTTTTCTCATGACGCATTGTTATAAGTTTTACTTGAAGGGATGTAGTGTGTGGCTATCTTACAAATTTACTCAAGTGCAATTCAACTACAGGTGAGTTGAACTTGAATTTTAAGTCATTTGAGTATTTTAATTACGCTGGAGTTTTATGATATTTGAGCTCAAAATTTTAAATTTGATTGAGTCTGATCTTTGATTCTTTTGCTTCAATTCAAACTTGAATTCCATGCTACGTGATCTTGATTTGAAACATTTACAGCTCTAGTGTATAGAAGCAGGTCTTATCATCGATCTTTTATCTTCATTAAGTTTTATGGGATCCTATTTCTTTAAACTAACCTGTCAATGCCGAAGGCACATGATAGCAATGTTCTTGATTTAGGTTTATTGTGAAATAGAAAAGGAACGCACTTTCATCCATATAACTACTGTCCTCATTACTAGTAAGAGTTTACATACTTGTAACATGAGATATGTCATCGTGGACATCAAAATGGTAGGACAACTAAATCTTCAAGCAACCTAGGAAAAGATATTGTTATAGAGGAAGAACGAACCCCTTGATATCACTATCTAGAGGAGGAAGGGACAACCTCATATTGCTGTCTACAACCAAGCCATTTTGTCCCTTGCTCCCTAGGATCTTCCTGGAACTGAAACTTCCAACCTCGTCTTTCTTACCCTTCTCCACGACATTTGGGTAGACTTGAGAAGATGCGCTTAGAAGATACAATGCCTACTTTAAGAGCATTAACTCATCCCAATTAACATATATACACTCAATGGACCACTCGGCCATCCTGACTTTATTGATATTATGTAGCATATGATGTTGTCCATTATGTTTTGTATTATGAAAATGATCTTTCGATCTCCAACGTTACACTTATGGGTCTTTCCTTTGATATTTCCTATAAATCATGGATCAGCATGGATTTCTGATTTGTCTTCTTGGATGGAAAGTCTATATCAATATGCTTACAATGGCGGTAGCTAGTTTCTATTATATAAACTTTGTTTTGAATAGGAGAGTAGAGAGGGGTGTATTGAATGAGCGAGCAATAGCTAGATATGAAACACGTCGAGAGGTGATTGATTCACTCATTAATGGGAGTGATACAAATTGTTTATGGGAGTTAAGGATGTATAGGAATAGTTTTGCACATCTTTGTGAACTCATTAGGGTGCGAGGGGGAATGCGTTGTAATGGAAGAGCAATGGTTGAAGAACAAGTTGCTATTTTTGTAAACATCCTTGCACATCATATAAAAAATAGGAGTATTCAAGTCAGATTTCGTAGATCAGGTGAGACTGTTAGTAGAAATTGCCATCAAGTGTTAGCTGCTGTGTTAAGGTTACAAGATATCCTACTTGCAAAACCAAACCCAGTACCAGAAGATTGCATTGACGAACGGTGGAAATGGTTTAAGGTAATACAATTAATCTTTTCGGTACCTTCAGTTAATCAACGATGGTCATGATTACTTATATTACAATACAAATTTATTTTTGTTTCTTTGGGAACATATTAGGGTTGCCTTGGAGCATTAGATGGTACATACATTGCAGTTACGACACCAGTTGCAGATAGACCTAGGTATCGAACAAGGAAAGGGCATCTTGCAACGAATGTCATGGGTGTATATGATCGTGACATGAAATTTATCTACATATTGGCTGGCTGGGAAGGGTCTGCATCAGATTCTAGAGTATTACGTGATGCAGTCATTCGATTTAATGGATTGAGAGTTGCACTTGGTAAGCATTTTAAAAAAGAAAAATGTTTTCATTTTATCTATCCAGTTGAAATTTTTCATGTAAATTTATGCGGTTACATTTCGTTGTAAGTTCATATTATCTAGTCGATGGTGGATATTCCAATGCACCAGGATTCCTTTCCCTTTTAGAGGGAGGCGTTATCACATTCAAGAGTGGGCTACAAGTCAACGTAGGCCTCAAAATTGTGAGGAATTATTTAACTATAGACATGCAAGGGCAAGAAATGTTGTTGAGAGATGTTTTGGAATTTTGAAGAAACGATGGGGTATTCTAAGGAGTCCATCATTTTATCCCATCAAAATACAATGTCGAATGATTCTAGCTTGTTGTTTATTACACAACTTCATTCGAATGTACATGCCACTGGACCCATTCGAGCACGCAGTAATTGAAGGAGATGAAGTTCTAATTGGAGAAAATGAAATTGATGCAATTGAAACAGTAGAACCTACTGAGGCATGGACTGAGATGAGGAATACCTTAGCACAAGAGATGTACGATGAATGGAGAGCCCGCCATAGGAACTAGAATATCACTGATTGTTGTACTTTCTTTGATTATGTATCTTGGATCAGTGTCAGTACTGATTTTTCGTTATTTTTATATTATTGAAATCATTTGGTTGTCCAATTTTTAATTTTATGTTATAATGTAACTTGAAATATTCTATCCATTGTTTCTATGCATGAATTACATTTTATTTGTTTGGTTTTTGCCTTACACTATGGATTCGTTTACAGTCATGGATAGTAGAGATAAAAAAACTAGACGTTCTTGGAGCCAAGTTGAGGAAGATACGTTATTGATAGTGCTGGAGGAGTTAGTCGTTGAAGGATACAAAGGAGAAAATGGTAGCTTTAAGAATGGGGTGCATGAAGAAGCTTTAAAAAGAATGGAAAGCCACATTCTAGAAATCAATCTCAATGTCAGGCAAATTGTTAACAAAATGAAGAGGTGGTCAATGAAACTGGCAGAGGTTGTTGACATGATAAATACTAGTGGATTTGGGTGGGATGATGCCAAAAAATGTGTTATTGTTGATAATGATGCAGTTCTTACTGAATACATAGAGGTAAAATCAACATAATGTTTATTTTGAAATAAGCTCATTTTTTATACGTTAATTCTTTGTTGTTATAATAACCATTTCTATTGTTTTGTAGAAACATCCGAAGGTTGCTAATCATGCCAATAAGGAATTTAAAGAGTTTGAAAAACTTCAAAGAATTTTTGGAAAGAATAGAGCAACTGGCAAACGAGTTGAAACACCAACAGATGTGATACAGGACATGCAAACTGAGGGTGATGATACTTTTGATGAAGAAATGGAGTCAGAACAAGTGCCACAGTCTACTGAAGCCTCCAGCTATGCCTCACGTGATCCATCAGTGCGACCGACTCGCAAGCGTCCGATGGCAGAATATGTTGCAGAATTTATATCTACGTTTCAACAGAGCATTAGAGATGTTATGAGTGATTTTGCTTTACTTGCAGGAAAAATTGCTAATCCTCCTAGGGACGATATTGTCGCAGAGTTGAAAACGTTAGGATTGTCGGAAAATGAAGAGTTAGATATTCTTATGCAAATGGCGACAAATCCACAGTATGAGAAGTTTTTTTGGAGGCTCGAAGGAGAACAACGCCTAGCATTTGTTAGGCGAATTATTGGTTGATATAAAACATGTTTGTAGTATTTATGTAATTGAGACTTCTTTCATTGGCTTTGTATTATCAAACCTCTCTACCCTGGTTTAGTACCTTGTATGGTTAAACCGGTTTTTGGATTTTGTAGAAGTTGTAACCTCATGTATCTCCTGCAATAGAGTTGGCAAGTTTTCTATCAGATGTAGTTGACAGGTCATAATCATAGAAACTACTTTGACTATTGAAACGTATGATTATTATCTTATCTATGTCATTTATGCCTTGTCCTTATGAAATATAAAAGTGATTAATGTTCTAATTTTCAGGCCCTTCAATGACTTGTTTAAAGTGGTTGATGGATATGTGGATGGTTTAGTGTAAAAGTGTTTCATGTTTTCAGTGACATATTCAAAATCATAAATAATGTATTATTTCATTAAATATAACATATTTCCTATAATATTTAATATTATATATTAAACCTTCAAATCATTTTTTTTATAATAATATGAAATATATAAAAATAACTATGATATAAGCAAAATTGGCAAAATTGTCAATTTTACTCTGTCAAGTCCAGTACTTTGCAATTTCAAATACTGGACAGCACAAAAGCTTTCTCTAGGGAAAAACAGTCAAATTACCTATGTTCAGTCCAGTACTTTGCAATCTAAACACTGAACAGTACAAAAATCCTTATTCAGTACTGAACAAACCAAACGTGGTATAAATTTTTTTTTTGTCAAATCCTTCTTTTTTAGTCTAGTCCAGTACTCTTTGTTCTGTCCAATACCAGTAACCAAACGGTACCTTATAGTAAGCTTTCAGTACATGTTCTTGAATATATATGCTCGACAATAGGTGCTATTCGAACTAACGAGCCAATTCGTATTTTATCAATCAATCAGCATTAAGAATTTATTTCAAACATTTCAGTCGAACCAATTACTTCAAATGCGTTGTCCAACTTTTGTCAGTGGATATCACATTCTTCCACTTGGTTTTCAATATACGTCCCACGTCATTTAGCATCAAAATTTGGACCTTGAATTTGTAATACAAAAACATTCTTTGGCTGTGCATTGTTGAGTTAAAAGAGAGTTGTGTTAAATCTAGGCACAATTCAATTTCTAAGAATGGTCATCTTGCGATATTGTGAATCTATACTTGTATTATTATATTATAATGAATCTGTTTTGATCTTACTTTTTAATTTTAATCTGCATTTAAAGCTTTTTGGGGTAAAACCTATGCATCAATGTTTTCTTTATTTTACCTTCAACTTGTTTGTTTTATTTTGACCTGTCACCAATTTGATATGGCCACTTAGGTTGCAGCATATAAGCCCTACAGCATCAATCCATCTCACCATTCCCTTCTTTCGTTGATATTTTGGGGATGTATCACAACAGGCCACAGGGTGTTGTAGGAGGGACTGGTGCAGTATCGGACCGTGTAAGTCCATGGATGGATTATTTGCAAAAGGAATTCACTTATTCTCACCATTATAGTAGATGTGAGAATTAGAAATATAACAAAGTAATATTCACAAAACTATAAAAGATCACCACCACTACATTGCGTAACATAAAGGAAGATTTCTTAGTAGGTGTCTTACCACTCATTAAAATGACTGCATTAGGACTATTTTATAGGGAAGTCATAAAACCGCTTGTTATATTTATGAGATATTTTCTAGTTTTACATTTAGAAACATTCTATTAGTTAAAAATGTAAAAAAAAAAAAAAGAGTAAGGCATGAAATTATTATAAAGTGCTTCATAAAATACAAAACAATTATCATAATAACTTGTAAATGTAAAAAATGATTTCCTAACAAGGTGCTCTAAAAAAATTGCTATATATTAGATATTTTAGCATTAGAATTTCGAAAATTATAATTTTGTTAATTTTTTAATGCAATAAATGCTGGAAATAAAGAGGGCGTGGCTCTTTGGAAGGAGAAAAAACTCCATAATTGATAAATATTAATAAAGTGTTAAGATATATAAATGGCATAAAATAAGGATATCAATTATTTTAGAAACTAGTCATTTTATTATTATACATGTTAAAATCCGGATAAAGGTATTAAGAGTATTTATGTTTTTTTTATTTATTTTGGACAAGGAAGTGTTTGCATTTTTATTTATGACAATTTAATGCTTACACTTTTAAAAATAGATCATTTAAATGTTTCTATTATAAACAAATGTTAATTTAAAACCCTATGATTGGTCTACATCTAAGGATACAATTGATTGAGTTGTTATAAGATGCCCGACTTAATAAAAATCATATAAAGTTTTCATCATGTTTTTATTGAGCCTTAGGACATGATTTGAAACTTTATAGGGTTTTGAGATTTCAAAAAAATTCAATGAGAAACCTAACCTAATAAAAAATAATATAATAAAAACTTGACCTGCCCTTTAGTTGTTCATAATCCTATGGAGTTGGGTTTTTGAAATAAGAGTATATAAGATTATGGGAAACACTAAATCTTATAGGGATGGGTTAGAGTTTCATAAAGGTCATATCGAACTTACCTTGGTTGCATTTTTATCTATGTCAACAAAATTAATACTCATTTTGTAAGAGATACTTAAATAATTTATTTTTAAAAGTATAGGTACTAAATTATAAAAAATAAATATTTAAATATTCAATTGCCTAAAAGCCTTAGTGTAAGCATCAATAATATTTTTATTCACATTAAAATTTTATCGATATTTATATATTATACATTATTTATATAGATTAATAATTTTTTTTCTTTTGAAATAACACTTTGATGCCTAAGTCCTCGTACGATGTGTATATATATATAAATAATGTCTATGCAACTAGCCTATTAATAAATGCAATTTGGTGCCATCGACAATATAAAACCATAAAAAATTGATGTAACGAGGGCCAGTGCACATCCATCAGTAACGGGAAAAAACTGTCAGAGGTGCGTTAATCAAATATATACAGGGATCGTGCTCGTGCATGCCATGGCCCATGGCCATATATTCCAGAAAATGACAAGACAGGTGTATTAAACTCTTTCGAAAAGTGGGTTTCAAAGTGGGCTCTTTCTTCCAAGGGGAATGGGAAAAAAAATAACCTTTTGAATTATTTAATCTAGTTAAGTGCCGTGCATTATGCATGGAATTTCGATCCAATATATATAAAAGATCACTGTAATTAATATATTAATAACATATATTTATAAATTATTCTAAAATTAATATCAATACTATAAAAATTAATATCAATACTATAATTTAATATAAATATATATTACTATTTGTTATTTTATATAACTATTTGATTGTTATTCTATATTTTATATAACCTATTAATTCTTCATATTGTAGTAATGCGTAATTATATATCAAGAACTATGTAGGAAAATTAAAGATACTATTCGATAAAATATTTATCTTTAATAAAAATGGTGGACTCAGGTATGTATTTCATTTTTTTTTTTCCCGAATATGGGCATGTATAAGAATCTACTGAAACATTTCAATATGCCAACTAGTCTATTAATTTATTATATTATCCATTATATAATATTAGGAAAATATAAGTTATTTGTATCATATTAAGTCCATTATAAATTATGTTTACTATTTTTTTTTTGGATTAGGGACATCTCCTTTTATTTGATTTTATATATCTTTTCTCCATATTTGAAAAATTAATTTCGATTATTTAAAAGATAATATCTTTTCATTTAGGCCACATCATACCATTTTGAGCGAAAACCAATAAATTTCATTTTTATTTACTAAATTTTTTACCATCACGCCACTTTTGGATCATTTGCAAATTATCTGGATCATATCTCCATTTCAAGCTTGATTCTGCTAGTCGTTTTATGTTTGAATATGTAACCTAGTCTGCTTTCTTCTTAATATTTTTCTCTATATTCAAAGGATCATATCACACATGATAATTCGGCATAAGAACCCATAAGTTCAAGAACATTTATATTTCTTATTAATAGTGCACCTAGATATATTATTAATTACATAATAGTTTTATACTTTTATTATGTGATGTAAACAGGGTATAATCATTCGTATACATGATTATTTTGAATGTTCTGAGGACATGGACAATAATTACTATAATATCATGCAAGCCTGCTCTATCTATGTCTAAACGTAAAAACTGGGCATTATAATATCGCCCATAAAATATTAATATTTGAAGTAACGAGTCTTTGATTTTTTTATATACAAACTGTTCTAAATTAATTATTTATTTTAAGTGTGTGTGTGTGTTTTTTTTAATATTGTTGTGATTATTGATTATGCCTACAACCTACTTTTTGCAAGAATATCAAAATAAAAAGGATCAAGTTTGTTTAAAATAATAAAAGAAAAATCTTCCACAACAAAAAAAGGATGTATTTCAAATAAAAAAATCGAGAGTCATATTAATTATAGATTTTTTAAGATAAGTAAAAATGCATTCAACAATTTTGGGATAATAGAATGGCTTTTAATGTAGGGCTTTTGTTAATGGATATCTTCGAAACATTATTCAAGAAATATATATATATATATTGTACTTTTTGGTATATATATATACCTGCTAATATTTCTTATATATATATATATATTGTACTTTTTGGTCCAGGTGGATGTCCTAAGTTTTGAAGACCCTTTGGACGGCTTACGCTCGTATGAATGAAGAATGGTGTTTAGGGGCCCATACATTGAATTTTCTTTGTTGACATTTTCAAGCAAAGTTCAGTTAACCTATAGAGCAAAGAGCAACACCATCATGGATCTGGATTGATGGTCATCATCATTTTTCTTATTGGAAGATAGGCTAAAATGGGGCAGTATACTGATCTCATCAACTTTTGTTTATCATGACTTAGGGGAATAATTAGATTTATTTAATGTTGCATTAATGATGATGATGCACTCTAGTAAATTTCAATTCAGGAACGTCCATGTTTTTGCTACCTCATTAGCAACTTTCTTATGTACCTAATTTAAAACTTCGATGATGTCAGACGAAAACAAGTTCAATACGACACCTGAAAACAACAATTTGCAAGAAGTATTTTTTGTTTTTTGTTTTTCCACCAAGAATACATATTATAAGAGGGAATAATTAAACTCGATTTATATAAATCTTATTTATTTAAACATGGCAGATTAAAAAAACCACAAGAATTGAATGTTGAGCTGTTTGAGATAGGAATTTCTCCAGTACGGTTCTAAGGGAAGGAATTGACCCACCTATTCTTATTGCGGCTATTCATACCATTTAAGTATAATTATAATTATCTTGGAGTAACTTGCATGAAAATTAGATAATACAATAATATGTATACAAAATGGATACAATTAGAAGTATGATTATATGTAATTAACACGAGATGAGATATGAAAACCATAATTACAATTTAAAAAGAATAAAGTTTTGTTCTAAATTAACTATTTACAATTTTTTAATTTAATTTTATGAACCTATGATAATGAAACGAATCCATAACACATAAATTTAACCCAATACACACTTCCACCCTAAATTTAATAAGAAGAAATATGACAGATTGCGAAATTTAATTTAATAGATGGGTAAAATGTAATCTGCCTAATAACTCTCAGCAAACTTTATTTGAACTAGCATCCGAGAGGTTGCCTTCATTGGAGCTCCAACTCTCGAACCGTATTTTTTATTATCATTGTGCTGCTCAATTAGCCACTAAGAATGACAACATATGTTATAAAAGATTCAGAAGCATGTGCTCAGTTCTGCGGAATGCTCTTGTTCAATCGAGTAGAGTTTTTTTTTTTTTTTTTATGTTTAAGTAACTCGAGATTAATGTAAATAAAAAAAAAAAAGAAAAAAAAGAAAAGAAAAGAAAAGAAAAGAAAAACCATCGCTCATTCACAGGGACGAATCAAGGTAGGGGCGAAACGTGCCAGATCCCCAAAGAACGGATCATTATGATGTTAAATGTGACCAAATGTTTAAATTATTGCCCCTGAAAATGCTAGGTTATATGTTCAAGTCCCGTTAGCCTTTTCCCTCAGTAAATGGTTTCATTCATTTTTTTCTATTTCCACAGTAATTAATAAAAATTAAGTTTTTTAAAATAATAATGAACTAAATAAATTTTCATTAAATACCATGTATTTATTAGCAGTTATACAAAAAATACTATTTTTTTTCTTTAAATATTTTTTATCACCTCTTATTGCAGATAACAAAACTTACAAAGGCTTTATGCTTTAATTCCATTTTTGTTTTGTAAATTGGTCGTTAAGCTTCAACTAATATGTATGCCAAAATGTTATAAAATGCATTGAGCATCCATAATCAATTTGTCATAAAGCATAGAGTTTCATTCTTATTGATTATTGGAAAGTGTTGCAACTACACTTATTGACAAAATTCTTTATATATAGAGTATGCACTCCAATTGTAATAACAAATGGATATTCATTTATGTGCATTTCTAGATTCACTTAATGGCTTAACTCTAGCCCTCCCCTACAATTGTTTGTTTTGTGTTCATCCATAATCATGTTAAATTAATATGTTCATGGACTAATGCAAAAATTAGATGTGCATCATAGGGCTAGAGTACAATGCTGCAAGTCAATGTTAGCAATAATGCTAAAGTGATAGAAGATTTACACTTGCAGGTGCAAGGATTCAAATGTAAGGTTCATGTGTATGCAAGCATCAAATGGCTAAAGAGAAGTGATATGAGATGGTGCACAAGAGATAACTAGGAGAAGAAGTGGTAGGAAGGAGCAATGGGCAATCCTAATAAGCTCAAACACACATATGACAATTGGGGGAGCTTAATAATATCAAACTCCACTAATGTGTCATGAAAAAAGGCTTTATGTTCTTCATTTGTTACTAGTTTGATCTTTTTGAGGAATAAATCCAGTAGCACGATGGTGCTAATGCTAAACTTTTGGAGTTCAAATGAGATAGATCCTTAAGTATTTATAGAACTTGGCTATCAATGTTATCCATCCAATGGTGATGACAATTGAGGGCTAAAATTGGTCCCTTTACATATAGAACTCTTTATCTGTTCCTTATGGACTTAAGCCTATCAAAACCTCCGAAAGTGCGTGGGCTTAATGAGAAATGTTGGATTGGACAGGTTGATTAGATTGGTTTTACCCCAAGTGGGCTTAATGAGAAATGCTGGATTGGACAGGTTGATTAAATTGGTTTTACTCCAAGTCTATTATTCCAAATCTTCCTTAATAATCCCAAAATTCATGGGCTTAACTCTTTAAGTCTTATTACTTTAGCTTAATAAGTCAAATTCATTTAATGACTCAGCTTAAAGCCTATAGCCAAGCCCTTTATGGTATTCACATTTGTCAATCTTGTAAGAAATGGATGCCAAGGACCATTGTTGTCAAAATCGCGTTTTAACTCTTACGATTCAACGATTTTACGAGTTTGTATATATATTCCTAGTTAACTCGCATACAAAATCGGAGAGAAGCAAAATCGTAATAAAATCGCGATTTTGAATAGTAAAATCGTTCAAAATTGCGATTCTATCCGTTTCAACTGATTCCACAAATATTTCCAATTGCAGGCTTAAGCCATTCGGATCGGATCCAAGCCCAGCCCAGCCTAGCCCAATCAGCGACTCAGCGCGTCCTTTGCAATTTCCGGCTTGCTGCTGTAGCCTATATGTTGAAGTTCTTCAGAGTTCAGTGGAGAGAGGAGAAGAGAGACAGTGAAAACAAGAGAGGCGAGCCGAGATCCATAGTTCCACTTCCACATCGAGCTGAGCTGATACTATTAGAACAAAGAGCGCCAAGCATCGAGCCAGCGATCTTTCTCCTTCGTGTTGTTACGATTGTGTATTGAACGAAATTGGAAACAGTGAGCACCGCCAAGTAGTGATCCTTCTTGCAACAAGCCACCGAGTTGAGATCCATCTTCATAGATGCGAGTTTTGTGTTAGGTATGACTTGTATGACTAGCAATACTTGTACTTGTACAGTTGTAATGTAGTGTATCATGTGAATTTTTATGCTTGTGACTTGTGAGTTGTGATTGTGAATGGGTATTTGAATTTCGTATTTATGCTTGTGAGTTGTGAATGGGCAATACTTCTAGTGAAAATGAGTTGATGGCTTTTAAGGCCTTCAAGATGAGTTGATGGCTAAATCTCCTAAAACGGCTGACTTTTTTCAAGCACACGGTCTCGACACACGGCTTATACACGGCCGTGCCTTCAATCGTGTACTCAACCGTGTGTGTTTCTGTGGATTTTCCAAGCTCAACACACGACCGTGCCTTCAACCGTGTGTGCTTCTGTGGATTTTCTAAGCTCAATACACGGCCATGCCTTCAACCGTGTGTGCTTCTATGGGCGTGTTTCCTTGACACACGGCCGTGCTCTTCCCCTATTACTTCCAAAAAGTATTTTTCTTCGTGTTTTCTTATCCGATCTCAATCCAAGTTGATATCTAATCTCAATCCAAGTGTTAATTTATACTTATTAGGTACTTATATAAAGACTTTTAGCTGTTAAATTTTTTTAAGTAAGCTAGCTATTTAATCTTTGAGTTTGAAAGTGGAATATGTTCCGCTCCTAAGGCTAAGTAATGGAATTCCGCTAGTTGAACCCCGTCCAGTAGACTCCCTGTTCCTCTCATCCCCTTCGTAAGCTCTTTGATCGGGATACTATTACAACCCCGTCCAAATGTATTATGTGCTTAAATATTAATGAAGCCAATTCCAGATAAACTTAATCCTTCATACAAGTTGCATTTGGGGGGTTTAGGTTGAGCATGTGGTGTGCTAAGTTATATTGTTATAATTTGGAAATGGGATTATATTACTTAGTTATAAATTTATAATATACTCATTTTTCTAGCTTTATGGAATGTAAAGCTTGCTGAAATGCAAATAGGAGCTTCAAAAAATTTGGAATTAGAGATTGGTAGAAGTACACCTCATGATGATGTTGACATTGATGAAGAAGAAGATGATGAAGATGTAAATGAAGATGATGATATGGATGAGAGAGATGGTGGAAATTGTGATGATTTATTTTAATTCTTGTTTTGTAATATGATTTATGATTTCATAACTTTTATTGAGACTTTTGGTTGATTATTTTTATGATTGATTATTTATATTACACAACTTATGCTTGATTATTTATATTATGACTTTTATTGTGATTTATGACCCAATTTTATGTTGAAATTTTTAATTTATATTATCCATTATATTTTTTTAATGATTACTGTAAGTAAATTTTTAATATTTAAAGGTTATTTTATAAAGGTTATAAAAACTTATGTTTTTATATTCTGTTTTTACGTTCCGATTCTACGGATCCCCTGACGATTCTACGTAAAATCGCGATTTTGACAACCATGCTAAGGACATTATTTTATATGAAGATATTCAATTGCGCATGCAAATTGAATTTGCTCAACAATAAGAAGAATTGTTTTGGTACCAAAGAGTAAGACTAAATTGGCTTCAATATATGATGACAAAAACACTAAGGCTTTTTTCTTTTTTAACCAAAGAGCATTGGATAGATGAGCATAATATAAAGTATATAAAGTCAAGAATAACCAAGGTAGAGGAGGAGGATGAAGAGGCTATCTATTGGGCCTAGTTATGAGGTGGTGGTGGAGGGGGTGGTGGGGGGTGTGGTTGAGTTGATTACTTAAGTTCAAAATTCTTTTTCAAATCCTCTTCAAAATTTCCCCTTTTGATTACTATTGAGATATTTAAGTATTGCAATTAGAAAAATAATTAAATATATAAAGGAATTTAAACAAATTGCATGAAAATAAATAGTAAGAGAAAAGAAAATCTAACAAATGATTTATAGTAGTTCCGCCTTGTGTTAGTTTACTCTTTTAGCCTTCACCTACTAAGGATCCAACAGTCTTCGTCAAAATCATTTTACTACATCAAGGTTTTGAGAGTTATAGCACAACTAGCTACCATAGCTCAAACACTCACTACTTTGTCTCACATTGCTTCTCCTGAGCTAACTTGACATGACTACAATGATCAAACCATAACTCCTCAAAAACAAAACTTTTACAATCATACATATAATCACAATCTTGAGGTAAGACAATTATTAATCCTCTACAATTTTTAGCTCACTAAAAGTATTAAAGCTTGATTATTGTTCTGTTCTTTTACTCTATAGAATCCTTCTCTTGTTTTTCTTCTTTCTTGATCATATATATGTGTATGTATTTTCTCTTAATTCATCTTAATTATATATACACTTTTGTTCCAATGATTAAATCATTTGAACATTGCCTTACAAATGCATGATCTTTAATATTCAACATTCTAAGTTTTGAAAAGTTTTATCTATAGTAATTATCTTATCATACTGCTTTATATGTCCTTGAAGTCTTGAATGACTTTCCTTCTTCTTCATGTTTAAATAATCATCATTTAACTAAAATCCCCATGATGTTTATAATCCAACTTCTAATGGAATGGGTCAAATATATTACCCAAATATATTAACTAATAGATATGGGTCTTGTTATTTTATTACTTTGTCTTATGTATCTTGCAATCTTGAAAAACTCTACACTTACCCTGCCTTCGAAACTAGTTAACTTGTTGATTATGTATTCTAAAGACTCAGTGTTTAATTTTTGATAGGTTCTAAAAGATTCTTCCTTAACAATGATAGATTCTAACTTCTAATGAATCTTGAAATTGTTCTTGATATAGAATTTCATCTTTATAAGTCAGAACATGTTTAATCATCTTTCAAACTATAACTTCTGACTCTTTTCCTTTTATTCCAACACTTACTTTTAATAAAGAAAGTCTCCTACAATCTTAAAAATATTTTTCTACAAATTGCACACTAGATAGACTTAATTATATATAACTAGACAATTTATTATCATGTATTTTGATAAATAACTATAAGTTTCATACTATATGTTTTATTATCATCACTACTTATTCGAAAAGATCTAACACTATCAATGCAATTTTTTTAAACTTCTTTAGAGAGTTGGACATAGTGGATATTATTGGGCTAGTAACTTCTACGATTGGTTAGATCCATAATGTGGTTTTGAGAGAATAAAATGAGTGGTTGGTGAGACTAATTGAAGAAGAGGAAGTTAAAGAAGCAGTGTTTTAGACTTTTATATCAAAAGCACCATAAGTAGATGGTTTTAATATACTATTCAACCAATCAAATTGGTAATTAATTAGTCCCAACATGTTAGATACCTTCAAAATTGTCGTGCAATTAGTTATTTTCCCACCCTCTTTTAATGAAACTAATACTGTCTTTGCTCCAAAAGTGAGTCACTCTAAAGACATTACTCAATTTTTCTTAGTTAATCTATGCAATTTTGCTTACAAAATTATCTCCACCTATTAAATAGGTTGCAAACACTCTTAGATTTTATTATAACTTCATTTCGAAGTACCTATATTCTTGGTAACTTAATTCAAGACAATGTGATAATGGCTCATGAGATCTTTCACTTCATTGAAAACAAAAAGAAAGAAAGAAAGAAAGAAAGAAAAGATTATTGTACTTTAAAAACTAACATAGTTAAGACATATAACAAGGTTGAGTGGTCCTTCCTAAAGGATGTCATAATTTAAATGAGCTTTTTAGATACACTACAAGAAAACTAGGCTTTAAAGATAAAAATTTTGTGACTAAAAAAATCTATCTCTAAAAGTATTAATTGCAATGGATTTACGATGATTTTTTACCATATGAAAAAAAAAACATATTTTTATAATTTTATTAGTTATTGTAATGGAATCAGAGATAGATTACCAATGAATTTGCAAGATATTTAAATCTATTACAATTCTGTCTTTAAATCTATTGTGGGAAACGAAAAAATTTTGGTGTAATATTTATTTTCAAATTCCATCACAAATTCATTTCTAAATGTCAAAAATATAAACTTACCTTATAGAGACAAAAAATTTCCATCTCCAATGCTATAATGATAAATGTTAAAATTTTAATATTATACATATATTTTGAAAAGCTATCTTGAATTTGTCTCCAAATTTATTTTTAAAATAATCTTAACTTTTAAAGATAGATTAATTCTGTCTCTAAAAGTAATTAATATATCTATTAATTACTTTTATCTTATCTATAAAAATATTATATATTATTTGATATATTAATCTCGTATAATATATTTATAAAAGTATTAAATGATCATTCTTATATATTTAAGTTTTATTGTATATAATTTTATACAATAATATATAATATAAATAATATTTTTAAACAATAAGATAAATGTTATATCATTAATATATATAATTTATTATAAGTTAGCTATTTTGTTATACATTATTAGTTATTGTAAACAGCTCATTTTTGCTCCCATTTATTTTATTTTATTTTTATCATTTTTCATATTTATACAGATATAAAAGAAAAAAAATAAAAACAATAGACAAATAATAATATATAAGGATAGTAATAATAATAAAAGACATTTGGGTTTTTAAATTAAATTTATGAATTTCAAAATAACAAAAAAATTAGCAAAACTGATAAGTTAATATATAATTTATGTGCAATAAAAAAATGAGAATTAGGCTAGCCTAGCCGGTTCATGCATGTATCTAGGTATGTGTGTGGAAGCTTAAGGTTGTGGGTTCGAGTCTCATGGGAGGCACTTTGTGCCATTTTTTTTTTCATTCGAGTTGCCACGTAGCAGCAGTTGATTGGACAATGCGAGGGCATGCGACTAGCGCGTACTCATCTTCAACCTTCGGCCGAGAACAACGGAGAGTGAGGAACCATTTCAAATTGAATTTTTAATACAAATCCAACAAATCTTTAGCCAAGAGAAGATAAATATCATCAAATTAGTACAAATCTTAATAAAAAACAAAGGATTAACTCAAATCTAAAAAAAAAAAAGAGAGATGGAGATGGGTCTCAAAGAAAATACAACTTTAATCACAAAGATATAGATTGTTATTGTAATTATGGGTTACATAAAACTTAAAAGTTAAGTGTGCTCATGGAAGAACGTTATCAAGATGGGTAACCTCCTAGGAAATCTCAATGAAAAGAGATTTATTGTGCTAACAAGGAATAATCGGTAAAGTATTTAATGTGTAAGTGAAATTATCATGGTGTGAGGTGCTCTAGTTAGGTTATCATATTTTTAATTAAAATAATTGAATTGTAATTTAATGTACTTTCACTAATTTGCAAAGGAATTTTTTTGTCTCTAATTCTATTTTGTTACAAATTTTATTAACTTATTGTGATGGAATCGAGATAGATTTTTTTGTTGTAAATTTGTAACAAATGTACAATCTATTGCTAAATAGAATGAGCGACAACAATTTTCACAATAGAAATTTACGATAAAAATTTCGTCCCTAAAGGTTTTTTTTTTTTTACAATAGAATTAGTACTTTTAAAGATAGAAATCTTTGTCTCTAAAAGTTAATTTTCTTGTAGTGATACTTTTTATTTGTGTTAATGAATTACATTTTGGTAAAAAGAAAAAGGATAGAAAATAACTTGAGTTTGGGGGATCATTCAAGATTAGGGAGAACGAGTTAAATATCTCCCATGTGGCCTTTGCTTATGACATATTTCTTATAGTAATGGCCACATGCAAAAATATTCATACTATTAATAGAGTGGTTCAAAACTTTTCAAGTGTTTTGACATTGCAAATAAACATAAACAAAGCCTCAATTTTCTTTTCAAAAAAAGAAAAGAAAGGGTAAATATCATATTTAATACTTGAACTTAATTTATTTTTGCAATTAACTATCTAAAATTTAAAAATATCAATTTACTACTTTCAAAATTTTCAATGTCATTTATATTACTTGGATAAGATAATTAATTACAAAAATAAGCAAAATTCAAGTAACAATTTGACATTTTGAAACTTCAAATAGTTAGCTACAAAAATGGATAAAATTTAAGTACCAAATATGATATTTATCTAAAAAAAAAACTCTCGAAAAAACTAGAGGAGAAATTAAATAAATTTTGAGATATGGAATAGTATCTTCATTACAAAAATATTCAAGTTTTCCAATCTAATAAGGTTTAAAATAAAAAACCAGTCAATTAAACTTCATCCAAGAAAATACAATAAAGAAGTTGAGTGGATGGAGAGCTGGACAACTAAGCATTGTAGGTAAGATTATTCTGTTAAAGTCGGTTTTAGAGGCTTTTCTAACATACTATATGCAAGTAGGGAAATTATTGTAAAAAAAAAATAAATAAAGAAGTTAACCCAGATTATAAGCGATTTTCAATGGAATGATATACAGACAAAGAAAAAAATCACTAGGTTAATTAGGAAAAAATCGCAACTCTAAGGGTACAAGGAGGATTAGGCTTGGCAAATTTGGGACCTTAGGAACAAAGCGTGTGTAATTAAACGATACATGTAATTAAAAGTAGAAAAGTAATGTAGGCAAAATTGATAAAAGAAAAATATGAATGTTCTTTTCAAAGGAATGCCTTTGTCATTCATACTTATCATCCTTCTTCTTCAAGGAGCTTTGTGAAAGCTAAGAGTAGATTGAGAATACCAGATTTTGTATATTAGGCAATGGTAAGGTGGCAAGTTTTGGTTTGATTGGTGGGGAAGGAACGAACCGGTAAGAGGCATTATTTAGGACCTATACATGAAATGCCCTAAAGTTAACAGCTAAAGAGATATGGATAAATGAGCATATATGGGATGGAAACGAAGTTAGACTTCAATTATCATCAATTTTAACAGAACAGGTCGGACTAAGAGTGCTATTTCCATCTACAAAAGAAGTAAAAGTATGTACCTTTCGCTTTAGAATAAATTCTTCCCTAAATGTTATATATAATCAAATGGCCAATGTAAATGAACAAATACCTAGGAGTGAGAATGTATTTGAGCATTGATCTTTTAACTAGAAGTTAAATTACTAACGTGGAGGATTTAGCAAGATAGCCTACCCATAGTTACAAACTTGAGAAAGCATGAAATTTCATAAAATACATGCTATCTTAGTTGAGGGGAAAGAAATGATAACCTACAATATGTTTTCAGGGATTTTCAAGAGTTATGAAACTTGTGACAAGTTTGGATAATAACTAAAGACGAAGACTACCTTGATCAAAAGGGTTTCCTTATAAGGATAAAAAAATTGCTATATTGGGGAAAAGCTTTTAAGAGAAATTCATCCCCTACAATAATATATCCTCAGCTTTATGGTTTAGAAGATTTGGCAAACAAGAAATGAAATTCTTGCAAAATTAGTATGGTGGGAAGGTTAATTCTTGCAAAATTAGTTATTAAATCCTTAGCAACTTATTATATGCAAGTTGAGCAACTACCTGCTCAAATAATTAATAAATTGGAAGCTATTACCAAAGTTTTTCTTTAGATTGAAAAGGATGAAAGGAAAAAATCAATTGGGTTACTTGGAATAAAGTGACAAAAGCTAAAGAAGAAGGAGGTTTAGGACTCACAAATTTGTATCTAAGGAATAAAGTATGTGCTATCAAAAGAAGTTGGGAGCTTACAAGGAGAAATTTCATTTGGAAAGACCTCATCAAAGCATAGTACAAATGGTTTTAGAGGGAAGATAAGTTGCAGTTTGCAAAGACCCTATCTCTAAATGCTAAGGAAGTGGTGATGACTTAAGATTGGCAAGAACATAATGGGTGCATTGTATTAGGGAATGGTTGTAATGTAAAGTTTTGGTATGATTGATGGGGTGGAAATTTTGCCATCAGAGAATTAATTTAAGGTCTTACAAATATTGAAGCTCAAAATGTTTCAGTGTGGGATTGTTGGTTAAGTGAGAGTGCATGGAATGAAACATGTATGGGCTTTCCTATTTCTTGTTTGCTTGTGGAGAAACTTAGACTAGTAATGTTTTGTCATTCTAGGGGAGATGAACTAGCAATCAGTTTAGACAGTCAAACACATCCTTCCTTACAAGACTTACTAATTACTTAATCGATTAGAGCATCAAGAGCGCTACCAATGATCTTGGATTTGGCATAGTTTATTTCCTCCAAAAATTAAGTTATTGCTTTGGCGAATTGGTCATTATAGTCATGCTATAGCAATTAACTTAAGAAGATCAAATATTAAGGATAATGCCTACTATCTAAATTGTGGTGATCCAAATGAAGATCTAAACCATATTTTAGAACATGTCCAGGGGTACAGCAGTTAAAATTTCCCTTTTGATTTCAATTCGGATATTGTGTGATTTTTTTTGGGAAATTTGGTCAGAATGTGGTCCATTGGAGATATGATTTGATGCATATCTACACATGCAAATCCATGTGAGAAAATCTTTTATCTAACTTCAGATCACGTTGGTTAAGATCCATGATAGTAAAAGATATATTTGGGCGTAATCTTTTTAGTTGGGATCTTTAATCCCACTCCCTTACTTTAGAAAAATACACCATCGATTTGAAAGAGTAAGGGCTTAGAAGTACCAAGCTGAAACTAAGGAAAATCTGTACGTTTATTTGCAATGGTTGGAGGTATGTACATGATCTAAATTTTTTGCTTTCGCTTCTATTCTTATATTTCTTTATGTTGTTGAAGATAATAGGAATATTTTTATACACTCTAACATTTTGTATTGGAGCAATTTTTTGAAAATACCTCTACTTTGCTCTATTTTGAATTGGTTTAAATTTGATGGTTTTTTTAGTCTTAATAGGATTAAGAATTGATAGAAAATTGAATTCCATTTATTCCAAGTTCTAAAACGTTAATTTTGAGGTCCAAATCAACAAAAAAAATCATGGTTCAAAACCGAGTCGTAGCAACCCAATTGAAGGTTGAAGACAACTTATATTTAAGTCATCTTATTGATTTTTTTTCTTTCTCTTCTATTGCTCTTTGTAATGCTAAAGAAGAAGCACGATATTATGCCATATTGTGGGCCCAATCTAGAGATTTGAACTGAGATTGACAAAAGAAAAAAAAAATGAATGCTTCTAGAACTAAGGACTTCTTGAAGCTTACTTTATTTTGGTTGACAAATTGAGCTATGCTCAGTCTTCCTCGGTAGACGTGTCGTCACGCGCTTAGTACCCACGCGTGCATTGCATGCACTTGGTTGAAAAGAAAAGGGACGCATAGGGATCGAACCCGTAATCATTGAACCTTTTCCCGTACGTGGCGTAGAGCCCAGCTAGCTAAGCTAAGCAACCTTTTTAGCCAATTTCATTATAAAATTGATGGGTTTTAAACCAGAATTTTTGACACTTGATGAAAATTAAATTTTCATAATTTTAATATATTTGCATTATTTATTGTTAATTATGTAGATAACATATAGTAAATAATTTTACATATTAAAATTTCTTTATATTGGTTATTAAAGTAAATTAATTCTTATTGGCTCTCTATGAATTTAATTATCATGATATGTGCTTATATGATTATATGTATGATTTATGGTTTATTATTATACATGTAATATTGATTAGATGATATATGTTAGAGTTAAGTTCAAAAGTTATTGCTTATGATTTTATGCAATAATTGTGCCTTAAGATTTAGTTAATGTTTAAGTGATCCATACAAATTCAATTAATTAAAGAGTAGCCACAATATCTTTAATTAATTAAAATTGTATCTATCAAGGATGATGGGATCACACATGAAAATAAACATTAGTTGTGATTAATTATATCCATAGGAATTTTTATTATGTTGTGTATGATTAATTAAGATAAAATATCAAATCATATTTTCTTATTTACCCACTGGGATTAGGAAATGGAACATGATTTGATAGTTGTATCATGAGACTTTAGATAAATCTAATTGAATTAGAACTTTAGCGCATAGACAAGTTTTATGTCACTAGATTCATACTTCAGCATGATTTTACATTGGTAAAACATGGCATATCTTAATTAGCCTTAAAATTTTTTTGTAACATAAGCATGTATGTTTAATCATTGCAGCAATTCAACCTGTCATTTTTTTTTATATGCGATGTGATGTTCCTGAACTTAAAGGGGATAACCATAAGGTTTGGAAGGAGAGAGTTCTTCTTCATTTGCAATAGATGGACATTGATTATGCCATAAGGAAACTTGAGCCACTTGTAATAAACTGAAATTAGTACTTTGGATACAATAAGTCTTTATGAAAAATAAGAGTGATCTAATCGTTTGACGATTATGTTCATAAAGACTAAAATTTCCACTGGTATAAGGGACCCTGTCAAGCATTATCAAAGAGTCTAAGATTTGCTAAAAGGCATTGATGAGCCATTTGCTACTTTAGACAAGACAATGGCTAGCACCCTAATTATAGAGCTTTCAACTCTGAGGCTCATCGGCATTAAGGGTGTGCGTGATCATATCATGCGCATGAGGGATATTGTGGCCCAACTGAAGGCATTGGAAGTTGAGTTATTAGAATCCTTCCTGGTTTACTACATCCTTTGCACTTTACCTTAGGAGTATGGCCCAATTAAGATATCTTACAACATGCATAAAGATAAATGGTCAATTAATGAGTTGTTGACCACGTGTGTTCAAGTAGAGGGTAGACTACTTAAGGAGGAAAAGGAGAAGGAAAGGGTAAACTTAACTACTCATGAAAAGAGTAACACGAAGGATCAAGCCAAAGACAAGGGGAAAGGGAAAATCCCTCCCACAAAGGACATAAAGAAGGAGGTCATGTGCTTCTTCTATAAAAAGAAAGGACACATGAAGAAACAATGCTCTAAGTTCATGTAGTGGCTTGATAAGAAAAGTACTCAGTTTTTGCTTGTTTGTTATAAAGCTAATATAATTGATGTTAATCATAACACATGGTGGGTTGATTCTGGTTCTACAATCTATGTGACTAATTCATTGCAGGACTTAAAAGACTTGCAAAAGCTAGTGGGAAGTGAGTATAGCATTTATTCAGGCACTAAGATGTCCTCACATATAGAGGCTATTGGAACGTACAACTTAGTTTTAAGTAGTGGTTACATTTTGAATTTGAAAAAGACATTTTATATCCCTGGTTATTCTAAAAATTTAATTTCAATTTCTAGACTTATATCAGATGGTTATTCCTTTAACTTTTCATACTCTGAATTTACTTTATTTTATAAATCTGAAGTTATTAGAAATGGTACTTTATTTGATGGTCTTTTTCTTCTTAATTTACGAAATGATGATAACCATAATGTTATGCATATTCATGAAAAGGTTAGCACTAAACAATGTGTTATGAATGATGAATCTTTTATGTTGTGGCATTGGAGATTATGACATATCTTCATTAATAGAATTAAAAGGTTAGTAAATGATGTGATACATAGTGTTTTAGATTTCACTAACTTTGAGACTTATATAAGTTGTATTAAAGGAATACAGACTAACAAGTTAAAGAAGGATGCTAAGAGGAGTTCTAAATTATTGGAAATCATGCACACTAACATTTGTAATCTATACATGGATGCATATCGTAATAGGTATTTTGTCCCTTTCATAGATGATTACTCATGATATATGTGTCTCTACTTGCTTAACAACAAGAATAAAGTGCTAGATGCTTTTAAAGCGTTTAAGGTTGAAGTAGAGAGACAATGTGGAAAACAAATTAAAATCATGAGATCCAATAGAGGCGAAGAGTACTATAGTAGATACATAGAGAGTGGACAGGCAACCGGTCCATTTGCAAGGTTTCTTCAATAGAATGGGTTGTTGCCTAATATAGTTTACTTGATTCTCCAGATCAAAATGGAGTAGTCGAAAGAAGAAACTGAACATTATTAGACATGGTGCGGATTATGCTTGCAAGCTTTAAACTTCTTAATTCATTATGGATTGAAGCTCTTAAAACGATTGCGTATATACTAAATAGAGTTCCAACTAAAGCTATCGAAAAGACACCATTTGAGTTATTCAAAGGGTGGGAACCGAGTTTACGACATGTACGCATTTAGGGATGTCTGTCTAAAGTAAAAGTCTACAATCCATATGAGAAGAAGTTGGACCTAAGGACTATTAATGGATATTTTGTTGGATATGTCGAAAAGTCTAAGGGATATAGATTTTATTGTCCATCTCATAGCATTAAGTTTGTGAAATCAAGAAATGCAAAATTTCTTGAGAATGACTTGATTAGTGGGAGCGATCAATCTCAAGGCCTTATTTTTGAAAAAGATCATATAGATGCTCAGTGTGCCACTTTAAGTAGTGGGTTGATCGTTGTTGTTAACAACTTGCCTCTAGCACAAATGTGTATTGAAGAGCTAGTCTTGGAGGTACCATAAAGTGTTGATCCCAATCCAATAGATGCTGAAGTTCAACATCAGCAATTTCTAGTGATTATATTGTGTATCTACAAGAGTTTGACTACAATGTTAGAGTCGAAAATGATCTAGAGACATTTTCATATGCCATAAGTTCTAAGGATTCAAACTTGTGGTATAGTGCCATGAAAGAAGAGATGGATTCAATGGCATATAATAGAGTCTAGAATCTCGTCAAGTTGCCTGACAGTGTAAAAGCTATTGGATGCAAATGGGTCTTTAAAATAAAGAAAGACTCACAAGGCAACGTTGAGAGATATAAAGCAAGACTCGTTGCTAAAGGATTCACTTAGAGGGAAGGAGTTAACTATATAGAGACATTTTCTCTAGTATCTAAAAAGGATTCCCTTTGTGTAATTATGGCATTGGTTGCACATTTTGATTTGGAGTTGTACCAAATGGATGTGAAAACGGCCTTCCTTAATGGTAATTTAGATGAAGAGGTTTACATGAAACAACTTGAAGGATTCTCTACTAGTAATGGTGAGCATTTGGTTTGTAAGCTTAATAAATCTATATATGGATAAAAACAAGCCTCTCATCAATGGTATTTGAAATTTCATGATGTCATCGCTTCATTTGGTTTTGAAGAGAACATTATAGATCAATGCATATACCAGAAGGTCGGTAGGAGTAAAATTTATTTTTTTGTGTTGTATGTGGATGATATTTTGCTTATAACCAATGATAAGGGTTTGCTATATGAGGCAAAACAATTCCTCTTGAAGAACTTTGATAAGAAGGATATGGGTGAGGCATCTTATGTCGTTAGTATTAAGATCCATAGGGAAAGATCTCGAGGCATTTTAGGTTTGTCTCAACAGACCTATATCAACAAAGTTTTAGAGAGATTTCAAATGAGGATTGATCACTAAGTGTAGCATTCATTAATGAAGAGTGATAGATTAACCTTACGCCAATGTCCCAAAAATGAGCTTGAGTGGGAACAAATGAAAAACATCCTATATGCGTCAACCGTTGGAAGCTTAATGTATGCTCGGGTTTGTATTGGACCTGACATTACATTTGCTTTTAGGACGCTAGGGAGATATCAGAGTAACCCAGGTATTGACCATTGAAGAGTTGCAAAGAAGGTAAGAAGATTTAACGAATTGACAATCTGGAGGTCATTGGATATTCTGATGCAAACTTTGCTGGTTATGTTGATTAACATAAATCAATGTTTGGTTACATTTTCATGCTTGCTGGTGGAGCCGTGTCTTAGAGGAGTACAAAGCAGACCTTGATTGCTACTTCCACTATAGAGGCCGAGTTCGTATTTTGTTTTGAGGCTACTTCACATGGTGTATGGTTGAAGAGTTTCATGTTTAGGCTTAGAATTATTGATTCTATTTCTAAGCCATTGAGATTATATTGTAATAACTCAGCTGTTGTATTTATGGCTAAGAACAATAAAAGCAGTAGTCAAAGTAAACATATCAACATCAAGTACTTAGCCATAAGAGAATGTGTTAAAGAAAAGAAAGTAGTCATTGAGCACATTAGCATTGAGTTAATAACAGCTAATCCTTTAACTAAAGGTAAGCCACCAAAGAATTTTAAGGATGATGTAGTGAGAATGGGACTTGGTTCCATGATGTAATCTTTCATTGTATATGCATTTGATGTTTCAATAAAACTCTTATTAAGTTGATGTTTCTTTTTGGTTTTGTGTACACATTTTGTCTATTCATTTGTTTTAAGAAATGTCATTAAGTTTAGATCTAGAATGAACATGTGGTTTATTCATTAAGTTTAAGAGCTAATATTGAGAGACTTGATATATTGTAATACATGGAAGATAATACTTGTTAGAAGAGGCCCTATTGCCTTGATTCATATATTTTGTTTCTTGTTATGTTTGATGTTGGGACAAATAGACTAAGGGGGAGAATGTTGGGATTTCCCTTTTGATTTCAATCTAGATATTATGTGATTTTTCAAGGAAATTTGGTAGAAATGTGGCCAATTGGAGATACGATTTGATGCATATCCATATGAGAAAATCTTGCATCTAAGCTCGGATCACGTCGATTAAGATCTATTGTGGTAAAAAATATATTTGGATATGATCTTTTCAATTGGGGTCCCTAATTCTACTCCTTCACTTTAGAAAAATACACTATCGATTTGAGAGAGTAAGGGCTTAGAAGTAACAAGCAAAAACTAAGGAAAATCCGTGCGTTTATTTGCAATGGCTAGAAGTGTGTACACGATCCAAATCTTTTGCTTTCATTTATGTTATTATTTGTTCATTGTGTTGTCGAATATGATAGGAATATTTTTATACACTCTAACAATAGCAAGTTATATGGATATGGTCATCAACCTCTAATGATGAAACAACTTCATCTATAGACATTCTTCCTTAAATTAAACATAATTGCTACATATCCAGGAAAGAAATTAAGTAAACTATACCTCTTAAAGCCTGCCTATTTGGTTTTATGCTTCAAAAAATATGGTCAATGAGGAATGCAAAAATTTTTAGATCAAAATTGGAGATGGAGCTTAGGGTTGGTAATGCGAGCCAAATGGGCCCGCCCGCCCCGCCCCGCACCAGCCCGCGGGTTGTCGCGGGCTGGCCCGCAGTGGCCCGCAAGTCTGGCGGGTAAGGAAAATCGGCCCACCCCGCCCCGCGGGCCAATGCGGGTTGGCCCGCGTGACCCGCAGTGGCCACACCAACTGGCAACTACGCTACGCAGTATGCACGCCCCTTCCCTTTCTCTAATCATAAAGCCCCATAATCCGCTCGGAGCTATTTCTTCTCCGTCGTCTTCTTTGCAGAGAGAGGGAGAGGAAGGGGGAGATGGAGAGAGAAGAAAGAAGAGAGAGTGAGGAGGAGAAGTTCTGCGAGTGGGGGCAGCTGTTTCTTCTTCGTTTTATCTCATTGTCGTCTATCCCATTAAAGTCAGCTTCAAGCCTCCGGTCAAGGAAGCAAACACAGAGTTCAAGGTTGACCGACCTCGACCTCAACCAAGTACTCCTTCCTACTCTCGTCCCCATGGAACGCCTCGACTCCTTCGATCATCTCCAACTTGCGGACTGCACTCTCGTATAAAACCTAAAAAGCAAGAGCACACATGACACAAACCATCTTCGTCCTCTTTTCGCTTCACACAGACGGAGTCAGAGACAAAGTCTACACAATTCTCAGTGAAGTCATTTCCTCCTCCATTTCAAATCCAACGAGATCCTAAGATCGTACTTTTTCACTACCTCCGGTTCCATTCCCACAAGCTCCATTCCCAACCGTCTGATTCACCCAGCTATCTCCTCCAACTCCACCTCCACCGCTGATTGCCACTGACCCCGGATGATGCGATCTCTCAAAAGGCATAAACACGCTCGCGTAGTTGTGTGTATCGAAGAAGATGATGTCATCTTCTAGGGCAAACACGGTGGCGTTATGGAGCTTCGTTAGGTCTCGGAAGTGGATCTTCATCGCGATGGAGAGAATTGCAAAACTGCTGTAGTGGAGCCGGAGAATGGTGTCTCGGAGAATAGCTTGATGCAATCAACAATTTTTTTTTTTCCTGGTCCGCGGGCCAACCCGCGCCCACGGGAACTTGCCCGCCCCGCCCCGCGGGTCACGCGGGCACGGGTCAAAATGGCCCGCAGCTTCAGCAGACCAAAATTTTTGGCTTGCCCCGCTTTTTTTTGCGGGAGGGGCGGGTCAGCCCGCGGACCCGCCCTGCAATTCCCACCCCTAATGGAGCCTATAGAAGTACAAATAGAAGCAACAGCTCATGAGTTCCATGGCAAATGGATTTTCGGGTATGCAAAAAAATTGGAGTGTATAGATATAGTAGCAATTGAATTATGGGTTTTCTTTTGGGACTTCATTTTTGTCTCTTGAAAGGCTATAGGAAAATAGAACTCAATGTAGATTCATCTTATACCGCAAATCTTCTTGTTCATACTGAAAATTGCAAGCTTAAATACATGAATGTTTTGTTGGCATGTAGGGAAAAGCTATCCCATCTTTGTAGTTGAAGATTGACGCTATTCTTCGTGAAGCCAATGCAGTTATAGATTGGCTAGCCACAAACATCCAAAGGCAAGAGGTTGAGCAATTGCTATTTGATGTCCCTCCTCTAGCACTTTTGAAGTTTTTGCAACAAGAAGTGCAAGGTTATGATTGTAGTAGAAAGACTAGACTTTTGGTTAAGGCTTAATCTTCTATTGTAAATATGCAGTGTAATCAAACTTGATCTTTTGTACTTATATATATCATCAATACTAATGCATTTGCTGTTTTAAATCCCATCACCTCAAAAAAGATAAAAAAAGGAGCTAAATTGGATATCTTATCCATTATGAAGAATATATTAGAGAATTTATTTTTGTATACAAAAAATTTAAGATAAAGTGAAAATAAATATTAACTCATTTACAGCCGTTCTTTCAATAAAAAAAAAAATTAAATCCTCAAGCATAATATATGTATTAATAGTTTATAAGAAAAAATTCTCCCACTTATTAGTGATCATAGGTGAAGCCATACCAAGAGAATTAGCTGCAGTAGCAGACAGCTTGGCACAGGAATTCAAACAAAGGCAGAAGGTTTATCGTGCTATGTTGTCCCTTCTATCTTTACTTCGAGCAAATGACCCTGCTGAGTGCTTTTTTATTTTTATTTTTATTTTTTTTTGCTATTTGTGTTAAAGGTTTACTCGATTACCCATTTTTTCCCTTTTTGGGCTGGAAACTGTTCTCCATTTAAAGAAAGGGAAATTACATCTGATATTAACTACTGCTGACAAATGTCACTTTCCCAGTCTAAATATCCTTTTCTTCTCGGATTCTCCTAATCTGGCATCCTATATTATATGCCATAATGTCTTGCTACTCTTGCTCATTTCACCAATCCAAACCACACAACCCCCACCACCCCAACTCTGTCTCTCTCTCTCTCTCTCTCTCTCTCTCCCTCTATTCTTTGAAACCAAACATGGTGTTAACCGCTATAACGGACAAGTACTCCTAGGTCCTAAACACGTACATATTTTCATAGCAGTACAACATAGTTTCCTCCAAAACTTGACAAAGGAAAAAGGATTAAAAATAAAAGAAAACACGAACGACAAGCGGTACCAGCAAACGCCAACTAGTATGTACCCATCATCAAGCTCAGCAATATCATCACATAAAAACATGCCATCCTCATCCACTGGGCATGGACTGATCCGCTACGGCTCAGCTCCAGGATCCTTTCTCTCAGAAGCCGTGGATTCAATCCTACGACGTGACTTCTCAGCCCTTGGATCTTCCTCCCAACAACAACAACAACATCCTCCACCATCGGTCCTTGGCCACCAACCCCATAACTACTTGTTTTCTGGGGACTCTTCTTCAGTTACCTCGGAGTCAACCTGCAGGTTCAACCTAAACGCTAGTGGTGTTGGTGTCAGTAGATCTATTGGGTTTAGTGAGATTGGGACTGGTATTGGCACACCTGGTGGATCCGATAGTGGCGGCAGTGGTTCTCTAGCCAGGCAGAGAAGCTCTCCCGCTGGATTTTTAAGTCAACTAGTCTCCGATAATAGTATATAACTTAAAACTATTCTTTACTTTTTCTTTTCTTTTCTTTTCTTTTTTTTGTTTCCCTTTATTTTTTTGATTCATGAAAAATAAATGCAATATAACTTTAATTTCATTACTTTTAATTTTAACTACAATATATTTCAAATTGAAAAGATATGGAAATTGCTCCATCTGGGGATAAGAAAGCAGTGATTTTAATCTTATTGAACATGGCTATAGTATACCAATGAAGGTTTCATATTGTATATTTATTGCTTCCTGTCCTGAAAGCCTGAGTATTTTGTTTTATTATTATTATATTTTTTCCATCAACAGCTTTTCTTCATTGCTTACGATAACGAACATAATTTTGTACAAATTATGCACCATTTGAGGGACTTTTTATAGTTTCTTTCACATGGTCATGCTTCAGTATTCTTGGTAATTTACACTAATGTGGGTATAAACTGCATATCAATCAGTTCCTTTCTTAATTTGGCCCTGCAAATCGTAGGATCATTAACATAACATACATGGCCGGATGAAGAATCTAAACGTTATAGGTAAAAATTAGAAGTTCGATCTTAATCTCCTGACAGAAAACGTATATACATACAAATGTATATATGTATGAATATGTGTGTGTGTGATAAAATAATCTCATTATTGTTCTTCGGGCTTAGGGTTCAGACTAAGATTTGATTTCTTTTTAATTGGAAATAAAGAGCATAGAAAGGCTATCTTGGGTAATTGCATAATTGACTTGACCCAATATTTTTAACGGATCTGTTCTTTTATTTAACATTTTTTTTTTCTTTTTTAATTTTTCTATTGCAACTACCCCTAGTAAGAAGAGTAGTTGGATTTGTGCCATAAATCTTAGTACGCTGTGGCATAATTCACCCATATATTTTATGAAATTTTCGTTCTTCATATAAATATTGCTAATTCATGTATGACCTTTTTTCCTGCTGAATTAATTGTGAAGTATCGATATTATGTTAAATTTAGCTTTACGATCAGTTGATTAAAATTTTAATCATGTACTTCTTGTGTGATTTTATATTTAGTGGATGACACTCTCTCGTCCGTGAGCGATACTTTTTAATCAAAACCCATAAATTGAACTACTAAAGTTTGAATGAGGATGTAGAGATTTGCACTTGGATCATCCTGCTCTGTGAATCTATGTTAAATTTAGCTGTAGAACCCATAGGTCAGACATTGCTAAGGCTTATATTTCATATTGTCGCAAGTATCTAATAAAGTAATGAACGATTGGATATGATTCATGCAATTCCTTGGTCATGTTTATGTTTCATGTAATAGTTTGACAGTGTCAGGTTTTGATGTGAAGAACGTATGTAGATCAGGTCTGTGTACTAATGTACTCTTGTCTATTAGACCCAGTCTACATGAGTATTTTCCACCCGCATTGCAAACACCCATGTATTTATATCCTAAAACTAACGAGCGATCCTATTGAAACTGTACCAGCATGCTTCTCCCTTGGGCACGGGAATGGAAGCTATAGTGTGCCAGGTAGTTCCAGTGAATGGAATGGAGTGCCAAGGTTGAAGACTCAACTAAGCTTCACTACGCAAGATTCTTTCATATCTCAGATTTCTGATGTTAGCAGAAGTAGTGGTGGTCTCCACCACGACAATGGCCACCAAGGCGCTGCACGTTATAATGCTGCTGTCAGCACCAGGATTGATCCATGGGAACACTCGAGTTCTATCGATTTCTCTTCTCCGCAAAGTAAGCGAGCTAGGAGTATGGATGGGGAAATATTCAGCTACAGTCAGCTGGAGTCTCAGGTACCATTTCTTGGTTAAAAAATTGGGGAACCTGTAGTATAGAGCCTGAAGGTGAGACTTCGTTATCTGATACATGCAATTCTAATTCAACTGATAAATATGTTGAGCTTTTGATAATAAGAAAAACTATACATCAAAATGCTTCGAAATTTTGTTGAAAATATTATTGGTGATAATACGTTCCTCATGGGATTTAATTCTCATTCGTTGCCTTTATTTTCATGATTCTTTCTGAACATTTTGTATATTCTCACCACAGAGCAACATCGACTTGGGCTCTTCGGATAGGCTAATTCAAATGCCCGAAAATACTGTCCCTTGCAAACTCCGTGCAAAGCGTGGATTTGCAACTCATCCAAGAAGTGTTGCTGAAAGGGTTGGCTATAATTGGAAGATTAAGTTTTCATTCATGATTTCCAGCATGTTCTATTATTGATTATATTTCTAATTTTAGATTGATCTGTGATCGTATACATCGTGTTTTCATATTTATTGGTTAATATTTTCCCCTACTTATGAGTTGAAACTTTGATCAAAGTTCATCAAATAGACTACCTGATTAACTTAAGTGAAATGGGTGCTCAAGGGTTTGAACTCAAGAGTTTTTACTTTGATACCGTGACAATATTTTATCCACAATCATATGATCTATAAGGATAAACCCATTGGATCTGACTGTGGTTTTATATTTGTTGGTTGGCATATCTCACTTGACTTAAGGACAAACAATAGAAGGTAATCGCTCCTCATAGTAATTTCTTCCATGCTTTCCCAAAAATTTATGTACTGATTTGGCTAAGATGCAAGTACATGTGTGCCATGTACTTAATGTTTGTTGTTAATAAATCCTCATGCATCGCAGGTACTGATTTGCCTACTCTCCAAGCATTTTGACTTTGATGCTGTACAGGAATGTGCATTTATATGAGGATATGTATATGTGTGCACCATTAACAATTTTGGTTTATCTTCTGCCTTTTCCTAAATCCGAAATATTAAAGCATGAGATGATTGCATCGGGTGGTCTTCTTAACCATGTTTTAGTGGCAATTTTATTAATACATCATGCTTCATTTGACATGAATTTCAAGTTGAATAAGTTACGAAGAATAATTTGCGTGAGATTCCTTCGATGTGAAAGAGGCATGTGTGGCGTTGCTGTCACTGGAATCATTAGATCTCACAACATGCTGCAGTTTATATGTCATCCGCTAAGTGCTTGCTTACATTTAGTTTATTTACATGGCTACATTTGACAGGAAAGAAGGACTAGAATCAGCAGAAAAATGAAGAATTTGCGTGAAAGGCTGCTAGAACTTGTCCCTGACATGGACAAGGTACTTACATTAACGTGGTCTTCCTTCTGGAAAGCCTTCCCAGATTCGATGATCTTTAGAGATGATTCAAGCATGATCCAGCTTGTTAATCACATTGCTCGAGTTGATAAATAGATAATTGGAGGATGCTGCAAGCTGATTTATGCTTATTTTCCTGATTTCGATACGTGAAATCATTTGCTAATTACTCTTGAATGCATACTTCCACAGCAAACCAGCCAGGCAGACATGCTGGACCTTGCAGTACAGAATTTCAAAGACCTTCAAAATGAAGTTAAGGTGTGTAATTACTGATAATTTCTTGCTGCTGCCATTATAACTTATGCTTCATCACATAAGAAGAAAGGCTGTCGCGACTTCATAATTGATAAAAACGTTTCGCATGTAACACATGCCCATCTTAGCCCACAGTCTGCCTGCTTCTACAGTCTCTACGGACTCAACCTCGACTCAAATTCCTTATCTTTGGATTTTGATAAAAATTAGAAATCAGATCATAACTGACAAACAACTACATGGAAACTTTTAGAACGACATATATTTCTGTCATGAACTCCGAGGTACCAGCACTAACACTGTAGGAAACATTCAAGGTCAATAGCAAGGTTTGACAGGTCATAAACGAATCTGCCCGTCTTTCCTCTTGGGTGATGTATAACGAAGATAGTATAATTGTCACCGATTCTCTCCTCTTAACATACTAAGATTGAAGTCTCATGCAGAATAAAGGGTGAACTGTAGAAAGTGAAGTTAGTGGTGACTATTGTTGGATATAGTCGTCTGATTTGCAGCAAGACTAACACTTGCTGGCTCAGTCTAAGTAGAACACGATATTTAGCAACACAGATGAAAGTTGTGCTCATTTTTTTCTTCCATGAGCATATGTTATGTGTTGCTTTTTTACGTATTTCAGATAATTCGTTTTTCTCGATTTCTGCAGAAACTACGCCGAGCACTTGAAACTTGCACCTGCGGATGCAAAGAAAAGTTGGAAATCTGAATCCAACTAGGAAGATATTTAAAGGTGCTAAGATCCAAGCAATGAACAGATTTGGTATTCCAATCAGTTTAAAGACAGAAAGAGGCTAATGGGGAAAGTACAATCATCAAGGCTCTTACGTATTCTAGAGTTTTAATGATATTGCCAGGTTGAGATAAACCAAACCTCCTTTTTTCTTACGTCGAGGCCTAGGGAGAGAGAAGAAATTTTAGTAGTTCTATTTGCCTGTTGTCGTTGACAGAATGCAGATTTCCATTTTGGCAATTTGCGGCTCTCTTGTCTATGTATCCAGATTGCGGCGTGTTTTTGTAATCAATCACTCTTAGTTTGATGAGATAATTGAACTTGAATGGGCTGTGGGTTCTAAATTCGAAGCGTATGGATTAGAATAATGTTGGGTAGAAAAGTTATCATCATTTTCTTAATTTTTCAGTTTTTTTTTTCCTTCGTTTATTATTATTATTATAATTATATTTTGTTTAATTAAGTTTATATAGCATTATTTTATTAAGATGGACAACGTATAGCCGTTTTGATTTATCAATGTTTATTGATTTTGCTTTTTTTCCTTTCCTCTGGTTTAGTTAGATTTTATTTTGGTGATGTTCTAATCTTTTCCTTCCTTACTATATATTCCTTGGTTACAATAATATAATTAAATGTGTCAAGGTCGACAATTATGATGTAATTATACGATTTTGGGGGGGGGTGTGGGGAATTTGGGAATTAGAACATATATATAAGATGAAGGAAGACCAAGTTTAATGTGCTTTTTTCAAGTTTTATGTTCGTGGAGTGCCACGGACGTATATTGTTTTCCCACGAAAATGAATGGAATTATTTAAAATTGGATCGTAGCATGCAATTATTTATCCTTTTCTTTACAATTCCAAATTCTATAAAAATAAATAAATAAAGCTGGGCAGGTCGTTCTTAAGAATGAAATTGTGAGGTTGTTAATGGGGAGTTCAAGTGTCGATGTAAATTAAATGGATACCTCATTCTATCTAATTTGTCAAGTGGATTCAAATAGGTATTAAGCTTGTACGATAAACTTCAAGTACGATCTTTTAGAAATCTACACACATAGGTAAGGTATATCTAGGATTAAAAGGATTCAACTTTATATAAGTTAATATCAAAATATTTTTTTAAAAATTTGCTTGATAAGTTTGAAATATTTGTAATATTCATAATGTAATTACTATATATGGTGTACTAGTAATAAATAACTAGCAATTAGGAGATTTTATTTGATTAACTATAATTTTGTGATGAATGAGATTTGATGTCATTATTTATTAAAAAAATTAAAAGATAATGTTATTCAATAATATAAAAATAAATGTAACTTGAATAAAAAAGAAAGATGCTTTTTATGATAATTAAACTCATGACCACTTGCTTTTAACTTTAAACACTTTACCATTTAACCAAAAATAATATTTTGTTAAATAATGATTTTCAAAACATACATATAATGTGTATTTTTTTTCTCCTCTTTAAATAAATTTTAATAATTATTTTTTTTTGAGCTTGGGGCATTAAGGCCCCCTTCGCCCTCCCTTAGGCCTGTTTGTGGGTTCATATAAGATCTCTATACTCTACAACCTTCAAATTTATACCCTAAGATATATAAGACATATGTTTTAGGGTATTTTATATTAAATTTGTAAAAATGATTAATTAATAATATTAAATATAAACATATAAATATTTGGCTTCTTCTAAAAAGGAAAAAAAAAAATTATTTAGCCTCTTCTAAAAACGAAAATAAGGGAAAAAAAAAAAGCCAAGGCCATCTATTCATTAAAAATGTTAATACTATTCTAGAGTTTCTAGTTCTTTGAATTTGATTCAATTCATTGCAATTAATATTATTTTAGTCAAAACCACATTTAAGCAAAGGATAACCTTATGAATATATAAACAATTATCTCTATTGTGAGATAGTGTTGTGCATCTCCTTTATTTGGAGAACATGATGTGAAGATACAAAGATCCCCTAGATTACTTATTTTTATAGGGTTTGATTGCATTTGTAAATACCAAAGAAAAAACATTATCATGGATTGTAATTTTGTGATATATCACATGATCAATTGTAAATGTACTAATTACAAAATTGTTGAAACATTGAAGGGTTGTTGATAAATTTACTTTAGTACTTTTAATATTATAAAAATATAACAAAAAATTTATTGGTCTCATAAATTATCATATAGCTTGAAAGTTTAAAAAAATATAAGTTTTGAGGTGATTTCTACATGTTATAATGTAGGTTTTGATTTTAAAACTTAGAATATAGATAGGATTTCATACCTTATTCCCTTAAGAGATCATAGATGGCATAAAGGAGATCTAATAATCTTGTTTTTCTTAATATTTTTCCTCCTCATTTGGCTTGTGTCCTTGTAAAAAAAAAAAGGTATGCATATTAAAATTTTTTAATAACCAAAAGTGATGATAATATTTATAAATATAAATTTTAATTTTAATTTTAAATACTTATATATTTTATTTTTCTATTTGTGTCATCCGATTTATTAAATTAAACCAAAAAAGTCATCTTTTAATGCACGATATCATTTATTTGAAGTGTGATATTTATATTTTAATTAGTTAATAATTACTATTCTATTTAAGTTTTCGATTTTTTGGGGGAGTTATTTTGCTATTTGAGTTGTCAAAACATTTTCATTTTATTCAGCTCTTTTAATCTTTTGTTTAAATAGAAAAAAAAAATCTTTTTCACGAATATGTTTTTCCATTTAATAATAGTATGTTTTCTGTTTTACTCAAAATTAACCTAAAAATAGCAAATTAACTCAAACCGAAAAGGACAAAGAGGAAAAAGCATGCTCTAGCCGTCATCATCAAGTCGACCCCTTTTGGTCCGCTCTCTAGGCTGGCCGTGCCCCGCCATTGTTATTCCTCTTTTTCTTAAAAAACATTTTCAGATTTTCTTTCCTTTCATTTAATTTTGATTTTACATGTATAAACTATAAGGTATAGTGTAATGCAAATATAATAGTTGTGAAAGGTTTCGCTAGCGTTTTTTCCTTAATTTTATTTTTAATTTATCATGTTTATATCTAATTAGATTAAGTATATACAATAATAATATATTATAATTAACTAAATTTTTTTTATAACAACTTTTAGTTTTTAAGTAAAATGAAAGGATCCCTTTATTTTTTTTAAATTAATTAATTTAAAATAGTAAAAAGTGACTTAAAAGTGCTTTTATTTAAATGGAATAGTGGTAAAAGTAAAAAAATCATGACCAATTAAAGTATAACACATACAGCTATATTAATGGGAAATAACTTTATAGGATGTAAATAAAAGAGATAAAAGTTGGAGCCTTTGAATTAAAAATCAATCAAACTTTTACTTCTTCCGTAATTGTTTTTTTTTTTTTTTTTCAACATATTAATTCCTTTGTCGTTCAAAAGATAAATCCTGTGAGCCCCACTTCATGCGCAGTATGTCTCGTGCCAGCCCGATATCACCCTTCACTGCACTGACTCTCTCTCTCTCTCTGTGTCTGTGGCGCTGACTCATCACTGTCATGACCGCTTTCCTTTCTCACTGAAAAACAACAAACCATTCGAAGCAACCAAAACAAAACAGAAGACCATAAAGGAAAAAACCCAACAGCAACAATGTCATCAGACGATGAAACAGTAGAGGAATACCTTTTCAAGATAGTGATCATAGGAGACTCGGCAGTTGGGAAATCGAACCTCCTCTCGCGATACGCTCGTAACGAGTTCAATCCACATTCAAAAGCCACAATCGGTGTTGAGTTCCAAACTCAGAGTATGGAGATCGAGGGTAAAGAGGTGAAAGCGCAGATTTGGGACACTGCTGGTCAGGAAAGGTTTAGAGCTGTTACTTCTGCTTATTATCGTGGAGCTGTCGGAGCTCTTGTGGTTTATGATATTAGTCGTAGGACTACTTTTGAAAATGTCGGTCGCTGGCTTGATGAGCTCAAAAGTAAGTTTTTTCTTTTTCTTTCTTTCTTTCTTTCTTTTTTTTTTTTAATTTCCCCTCGAAGTTACAATTTTGGGTTTGTAGTGATTTGTTTCTTTTGTTTGGATTGGAGAATTTGGTTTTGGGTGTGGATTTTTGAGTTAAAGTAGGGCCATTTTTATTCTTTTATGTTGAAATTCATTGTTATTGTGCTCAAATTTGAGACTCTTTCATGGATTATTGGAATTGGGTTTTCTTTCTTTTGAGTTTTGGGTTTGCATGATTTAAAAAAAAAAGGCTTATGATCTGCAATTCATGAGGTTTCGGTTACTTTCTTGTTCTTTTTTCTTGGAGCTTTCGAATGGATTTATGGAGTTTGGCATTGGTTCGTCTTAGTCTTGACTATAAGGAGCAAAAAAATGAACTCAAGATCAAGTTTTTACGTCGTGAAGTTCGTAACTAATGTTTATTTCAGCATTTCCAGGATCGAGAAATTGATTTTGTGTAGTTTGAGTTCTGGATATGATTTTGTTGTTTGAGATATATACATGGATCAGTAAGTTGAAAGCCAGAAGGAGAATTATGTTCGTGTATGGATAATGTACCGTTAAATTTGGGTTATCCTGGGTCTGAAATGATGGGTGGGATTTGTTATCTCAGGAGTATTAACAAAGCACTAAGTAGAACGTAGATCTGATGTCAACATGGGATTCGTGGGAATTTTCCTACGAATATAGTGCTTGTCTTGCTTCTTGTTAGTAAACAATGTACTAAGTGATTGTCTTACTTTGAGCTCTTTATTTGGTGCTAGTAGCTCTTGTTTTTATTGTTGTTCCTTTTCTCCCCTGGATCATAGTAAGAATGCAACTACTCAGAGAACATGCTTGAAACTTACTTTTCTTTCTTGGAAGATGATTTGATGATCAAACCCAGTTTGATTAGGGATCATGTATTCATAGTCTATGTACAGTAAATGTCAACTAAAATAACGGGAGTCTAGAGACTTTTTATCTATGTTTTGTCATAGTTTCATTTGTTATCTTTTCTCCATTCTGTGTATGCAAGAATTACTTCTGGCCAGTCATAGATGATTGGCATTGATCTTGCAATTTACTATGTCTTAATTGCTTATACGACTGGGAGCTGTCTCAGTGGTATATCTGAACAAGTGATGCATACCCCTTAAGTTTCCTTAGATGACTGCTTAAAGTATTTTCATTCCTTATGGCTTAGGTGGACTTCCATGCTAGACATCCATCTTTGATTTTAGACAAAGTTGTAGCGTCATGTCATTGATTTGGTTGATGTTTCTCTTCAAAATACTTCTCTCATTATTAAAGTGCCGTACCTGTTTCAAGTTTATAATGCTCATTTAAGTTCATAGCTTAGTGTTGATCCCTTAATACTTTTCGTATAACATGTTTACTAAGGTAGTTAATTTTTGAAGCATCATTTTACTTCCTAACATGTGCCCCTCTTTTCATCTCTCTATACTGTAGTTTTTCGAGTTAAATATATAATAATATTTTACAACATTAGAAGAAACAAATTACTTTGCCATGTTTTTTGTTTCCAATTTGATTGACTCTACTTTCTTCACCTTTTTGGTGTCAAATTTTGAAACAGCAGAAGTGTTGCTATTTTGACATCGTATAATACATGGTGTTTTGAATTTGCTTATAATAAGTAATAAATGCTTTAATTTTATGGAGGGAAAAGTACAAATGTACAAGCTTCTCCAACTTTTACTACTTTTCTATTTGTGAGTCTTTATACTTTTCTGTTTGAGTTTTCCACCTTTTTGGCTTTTTTATTTGGCTCCTCCACTTTTTAAACTGTTCACATCCTTCATCTTTTCCAAATGACTTGAAAAGTTCATCATGATTCCATTTCGTACTAGTATGGACTAATATCAGTTTTATAATTCTCTAAAAAAAAATTTATGGCAGAAAATTTTAATGGAATTATTAATGGACATGATGAAGAGACTTTTTCAACTTATTTGAAAAGGTAAACGAGTCAAACAGGAGGGCCTAATAGGTGAAGGAATTGATTTGAGAAGTACTCAAATGACCATTTTCCTATTTTTTCCTGTGGTGGCCCATAAGGTATCCTAATTATGACAACCTGCCATAAGTATTCTTGGGGAGAGAGGACTCTACCCCATGTTTCCTCATTCCCATCAACTACTTATGAATTGTCTATATTGGCAATAATCAAAATCAAACTAAAGATGATAAGTACTCGTTCTTAGTATTACTTCCGCAATGAAGATAATGAGCACTCATACTTAGTGTTACTTCCGCAATTGACACTGAATCTCTGACATTGTCTCGGAAGATGTCCTTGCATAGCGTACAAATGTCTAGGATCTCTACGCAGATACATAAACCAAAATATAACAGTAGTCATTGCACATACTGGTGAGCCTCTAATGCAGTCTTGCCAACAATCGGCATCCAGGTTATCCAGTGTATTGCACATACTGGCAAGCCTTGACTATCTTATGCCCTGATGATTTTGTTTGTTTAAACAATCATGCCTAGCTATGACCGTTGACATACACAACATGTCTTCACTCTTAGCTGGATATTCATTAGGGCCTTCTCCTCAAGTTCTGCTCACTTACCATCCTTCACAGACTCCAGACTCTGGTTGCTGATCTAAAGCCATCTTTAAGCTTGACTATACCAGGACCTGTTGCATTTGGACTTACATTAACCTAAAATTTGTGTAGTTTCCATGCTTCTAAATATCATGCTTTTTCACTATACCAGGACCCCTTGTGGCAAACTTTTTATTGTGTAAATGACAAACTCTCAAAATCACTGATATTTTAACCTTGCACTGATACTAGTTTGTTAGGATGGGATCTGGATTTTGGTTACAGATCACAAAACACATAACTATAAGAGAGATAACTAGTAAAGAGGGGAAGAAAGTTACATAGAAAATACATGGAAAACTACAATAGAATGGGGGTGAAAATCCACAAGTAAAACTGAAATCAATCCATTGTAATGCACTGGTAGTGGTACATTGGTTATCTCAAATTCTCAAAGCACTTGATTTCTTTAATGATCTCTCTCTCCATATATATATATGTGGAGAGAGAGAGAGAGTTGCAAGAAATGATACCTAATATGTATAATAGGAAGTACTTAAGCATCAAGAAAACGCAAAAAGAAGAAACTGTCAAGGATATAATGATCTTAATTTAATCCTTTGCCCAAATGCTAATAGAGTCTCATGTAAAACTTGACATATGTACAACAGAATATGTATACTTCTTCACCACTCTAGATTCAATTCAAGAACTTCTAAAGGCACTTCAAAGGAAGGGGGGAAAAAAACCAGCATAAATGCCATATTATTCTACCTTCTAATTAGTAATTTTAAGATACTTAAATATGAAAATTTTGACTTTTTAATGAGGCAGACTATATGCAGGGTGTATCTACTTATGCATACACATATTATAGTCTGTTTATTTGTCTTCTAGGAATGTAAGATCTCCAGACATGTCATTCATTGAGCTTTGGTTGCGACAAAAGGCAGACTACCATTGCTCTGTTTATTTTCATCCTTGAAACCCCAAGATTATATTGTGGTATAAATTCGCACCCATCTTATGTTTTAACAACCTGCTGCTACATCTTCTTTTTACCTTTTTCCATATTCATTGTATTGCAGAAAATCATGCCATGTTTGTTGAGCATCTGACACATCTAATGATCTTAACTGAAACACATACGCAGCACATTCTGATACAACTGTGGCCAGAATGCTGGTGGGGAACAAATGTGACTTGGAGAATATCAGGGAAATCAGCATTGAGGAAGGCAAGAGCTTAGCAGAAAGCGAAGGGTTATTTTTCATGGAAACATCTGCGTTAGACTCAACAAATGTGAAGAAGGCTTTTGAATTTGTCAATGAAGAGATATACAAGAGTGTCAGCAGGAAGGTCCTGAACTCCGATACATATAAATCTGAATTATCTTTCAACAGGGTGACCCTTGTTGGTAATGGGACCGACAGAACGAAGGAAGGTCGAAGCTATGCATGCTGTTCCAGGTGATTTTATCAAATTAAGCTGGGCTGTACTGGCTGGTTTGATTTTGCCTTGTGTCTACTTATATTGTTGAAGTTGTTCAGCAATTACTTATACGTATTAGAATATAGGCCAAAATTAAATCAAAAAAATTTGTTACTGCACTTGTACCTAATAAGGTTGCAAAATGTGGATGGCTTCGGGCTTTATGATTGCTAAATTTGTGATTCAAAACTGGAAAAGCTTAAATTTCTATTGGCATCTTGATATTGATATCTGATTCAAACTTGTTATATGTACTCACTTTGAAAATTTAGGCCGTCAATATCATTTTGTCCATTTCTATGCTATGCTGCTGTAAATTTCCCTACTTTTATGCGTTTATCATTCCGCCAAGCTCTCAGGAAATTAGATTCCATGACAAATGAAACTCTATTATATACTTTAGAGAAAAGTTTTGGCCGTGACATATGGCATCAAGCATCTGGATTGTCAAATTTAGCTGTAGATATTGGTGTGTACGAGATAAGCTTGATCCCATTACTTTTGTAAATGTCTGGAGTACTCTTAGTTGTTGCTAGAATTCTAATACAATGCTGTTTATTATCTGTGATTACTTTGAATACTAACAGCAGTTTTAAAGTTATTTGTACGTTTTCAAAAATTTTGAGAGATCATGTCTTATTTTAAAAGTTTGGGGGTATACAAACGTCTGATCAATGGTTTAGGGAATGTATTTATAATTATTCCTACAATTTATTTACACTCTCCCACAGCATTGCCTTGTTGCCTGGCAATCTATAAAGTTTAGTGCAATCAAGATCATTTAGAGTGAGCACGTTATGTTGAAGTATCGAGTTATTGCTTAAGATAAAAGAAGATTAACTCATGAAAATTTAACACCAATGAGCAAACTGTCTTATTGAGTTACACAAATTATTTCAACTGGAACGTACAACCACATATACCACAACTGAAATTGGAAAACCATACAAGACACTGCTGAAGAGGCAGCCGATTAATTAAAGAGGACGCAGCATTAGTTCCATTAGGGAGACCATTTCCCATTCATAAACGCATGATAGGACATGCTGGACCAAAATCAGCAGCTGGCACTAGGAGGGTTGCACTTCTCAGGGTGCTGCAAGGCAAGGTCTGGGTCAATACCGAGTGCTGGCAACAGCGGGGAGTTCTTAAACGAGCAAAAACATGGAACATCGGCATGTGCCATCGCGGATCACGGTGCAGCAAGCATCAGTAAGTGGCGTTGGGTTGTTCTGTTTTTGTCATGGCAGGCCTGCATTCGTATAAGTCATCATAGGATAGGTTACAAAGAGTGTGCATTAGCAGTCGCAGCGAAAAGAAGCAATACAAACACGAAAAGCTTCCTCATGTTGGTAATTTCTTAATTCTCTTCGAGTGGGGATGTAAATCTTTCTTCTGTCAACATTATTATCAAGATCTGCTTATAATAGATTAGTCTAAATCTAAGGTTGCAATTTATAATGGTTGGTGCCAAATTAGTTAAACATGAAGGCTAATAAAATACTAAATTTGAGTAGATAATGGGTAAGTAAGCCTCCAAAAGGATGCAGGCATACTGTATGGCTTAATATTTTGTCCTGGAAAGAAGTCCTTGTGAGCTACATCTTTTATAAAACATACATATTTACTAACGTTGTCCCAGAATGTCATGCTAGCTTCAACTTCAAGTACATATTCACTGACGTATGTAGTTCATCATCACCATCACGTCCTGAAGGCCCTAATTAATTAGGGTAAGCTGTCTGTAAATCGAGCCACAAGATCTCAAATAATCACAATTGTAGACCAATTTTTGTAACATAAAATGAAAGCTCTAAACTTGTTAATGGCTTTATTTAATAAAAATCCTCCAATCACCTCTCCTTTACTTAAAAAAGGCTTTAATAGTATTAATATGTCACGAGGATTGATTAGTGATATATAAGTATCAATAAAATTTTAATACGTGAAAATATAAATAGTAATTAAAAAAAATACCTATTATAATTAATATGTATTTAAAAATCATTAATAATTGCATGTCATTGTTGACTCTTTTTTCTTTATACGTGCTTCCCCTTCGGATTCCATCATTTGAGATGGAAAAGCCAGGATGAGCATCAGCCTATATGTGCTTATTGAGTTAACCTAACCATTTTAGGTAAACGCACTGTTACATAGTGCAGATGCATGCACACGTAAAATATATATTATGAACGCTGCATCTATATTATGTGGAAAATGGATCTTAACAATTTCCATTCTCTTAATTTTTTTGAATTTATGAATTAATGATTAAAATTATTTAGAAATTTAAATAGTTTTATAACACTATTGTGATATTATTAACTTCCTTATAATTTCAACAATTGATTATATATATGATAGTATTTTAAGGAAATAGATTGAGAGATATTGGAAGGACTAAATTACTATTATGTAGGCTTAGAAAATGGTAATAATTGAGTAAATAAATCTCTTTCAAGAATGTTTAAAAAAAATTACTATTTTTTTTTACATGTAAACTTGTGTGCTCAATGAGTAAACCTAACTGATTGGGATCAATTTTAGAAGATTTATTTGATTTCAATGGTTTAAGAAGATGTATTTGACATCAAATTCACATTTATTAATGTCAACTTTACATGATGCCATCTTAATGTTCATGGATTGAAGACTAGTTATTTTATTTATTTTAATTTTGAATTATATAGAGACTTTTATTATTATTATCTTACTTTATTAGCTATTATTTATTAGCCTATTTTTCTTTTTATGACTCCTATGCCCTTGGGGTTGTCAAGATTAATATGAATACTTGTACAAACATTATTTATCATAGAGAGTGAATTCCTTTTAACAACCCTATAGAGACTCTTTAGTCATTGTAGATCTCATCAATTCTTTCATAGAAATATGGCAATCAACCTTTTGAATTTAATCAATCGTGCTATCATATTGATTGATTACTTTCAAACCCTTAAGTTCTACTAATTGTACTATCACATTAATTAGTTGTATTAAAACCCCATATAATTATAATTTGTGTACTCATATCATATTATAACTGATAGCCCAGTTCAAATTAATTCAATGGTGCTGTCATATCCTTTAGATTAATTTGCCCATATCTTTTTATTTTTCATTTTTCAACTTTATAGATCTTAAAACCCCTTAAAAATTACAAAAAGCTAAAAACACAACAATATCAAATTTCATTGAATTTCAAGTTTCCCCAGCATTTTACTCAAATATGGATTTGATTCGTACCATATTGGTATTAGAGCATATAACGACATGGATTCATAGAATGGAATAGTTAGAATGAGTTAGCAATTGAAAAAAAAAAGAAAAAAAATTGAAGATTGTCAAATCATATTGCTTTTGCATTGAAGGGTTCTTATGGGTGCTTAGTGTTTGCAAGAGTGGGTTGTGAGTGGTGGCTAGATTTGAATAGGGGGGCTATGGTTACATCAAAGGCATTCTATGTGTGAGTGTAAGAGTTTGTGTTAGTGGTTCGAGTGGGTGTCAGTAGCCATAAGCAAAGTGTGAATCAGGGAGAGTCTGAGCTGTGTGGGCACTAGCTTGGGTGATAACGAGGGTACTAAAAAATTAGTAATAGGCACTTGATGTTGGGATTAATATGTAATTATTCCCATAACTCAATTTACCTAAGAAAGATCAATGTGCAAAATTAGGGTACAAATATAAAAATAATAGATAGAAGTGTACTTAAATTCATGACTTGAGAGATGCGTAATTTGATGTGATGGAGTGGTCTTTCAAATCAACATGATGTCTCTTAGAGATGTCTTGTCTCTTTATCTTTTATAATGATGGGGTGCTAGAAAGAATAGAATAACATTTGTGATTTAGGGACCATGGCTATACATATATATAGTTAATTGCATGTTAACCTTTTATTCTTTCCAATTTTGCCATCATAAAATTGGAAACAATATTTCCAATCTCCATACATATTAACCCATGCCCAATGCATTAAAGTATATAAGTTTATTATATCACTTTATTTGGACTTTATATAATATGATAGTCTTATTACAAAATTATTATTATTATTCACACATATAAGCTCATACGGTTATTTATAAAATAGAGCTAACAATTTTCCACTTGGGCTATATGTGTAACCTTTATAATTGTGTATAATCCTTATAAGTACTCAATAAACTTTGCTATCATTATTGAATACATTTCCAAAAAACCCATTCCATTACTCATATCAACATAGGATCAAAGCGGTTTTGTTACATATGTTGTAGCTGACCCTTTTAATGATCACATACGTTGACATAATTAATTCATATGGATCAAGTATGGATGTGTAGTATGGAAAATACATGTAATGTGATCTAGCATGCCTTTTTCTAATAATTTCTAAATTATACCTTAGTAAGATCAATTTTATGTTTAGAAATAATTTAACCAAAAAATGCTTGGTAACTGAAAATAACTTTATTAAATCATAATTGAAACTTGATTGTATCCAAAGTAATAATCAATGTGTCTAATAAATAAGCATTGAAAATATAAATTCCCATTGAAACTAAACATCCTAAAAAAACATAACAACTATATGAGCAACATGCTCATGAAAGACCTTAGGTGGTATTCCCTTAGTAAGTGGATCTACAACCATAGAGTTTGATCCTACATGCTCTATAAACACATGTTTATTTTGAAATCTATCTTTCACAAGAAGGAACTTGATGTATATGTGCTTTGATTTTGTTGAGCTCCTATTGTTATTGGAATATAGCACTGTCGATTTGTTATCATAATATATCTTTAATAGTCTTTTCACATTATCCATAACACATAGCCTAGTGACAAAGTTCCTTAGCTATATTACTTGATTGGATGCCTCATAACATACTATAAACTCTATTGCCATAAAAAAGAATCTATGAGTGTCTATTTAGCACTCTGTTAAGAAACCACTTATCTAGCAGGCAAATACATATATCTTAATGTGGATTTTCAATTGTTTTGGCATCTAACAAAATCAAAATAAGAGTAACCAATGGTCTCCAATTGATTTGATTTCCCATATGTGAGCATATACTCTTTTGTTCTTTGTAAGCACCACAAACTCGTTTGGTTGCTTTTTAGTGATCTATTCTTAGATTTCTCCAATATCTATCTAGTATCCCAACATTGTATGCAATATTCGGATACATACAGACTTGAGCGTACATAAGACTTCCTATGGCTGAAGCATAAGGGACCTTTTCCATTTCTTTTCCTTCAAGGTTTTTCTTGGGGCATTAATTTAGACTAAACTTGTCTCCTTTAGCAATAGGGATATTTCTTGATTTATAGTTTTGCATGCCAAACCTTTTAGAAACTTTTTCAATATAGCGCTTTTGGGATAATCCAAGAATACCTGAAGAACGATCTCGATGTATTTAGATTCTTAATACAAAAGAGGCTTCTCCAAAATCTTTCTTTTCAAATTTCTTTGATAATTTTTTTGGTATCATGTAACTAGCCTATATAGTTTGTTGTTCACATATAAAAATAAGAAGATAAACTTACTCCCACTAAACTTATGGTATACATAGTAATCATCTACATTCATCTCAAAACTGAATGAGATGATGATTTGATGAAATTTGTGATACCATTGGCGATATGCTTGCTTGAGTCCATAGATGAATTTCTTTAACTTGTAAATCATCTATTTTGAATCCCCTTAAACAAGGTTTTTTTTATTGCATGTAGATCATCTCATCAATGTCACCATTGAGAAACACTATCTTTACATCTATCTAATGTAACTTATGATCAAAATGAGCTACTAGTGTCATTATTATCCTTAAAGAGTCTTTTGATGAAATTAGAGAGAAATTAAGTCTCTTTATAATTGATGCCTTCTTTTCATGTAAAGCCTTTAGTGATAAGATGTGTATTATACTTTTCTATATTGCCTTTCGAATCTCTTTTAGTTTTAAATATCTATTTTAAACCAATGGTTTTGTATTTTTAGATAATGGCATAACGTCCCATACATCATTTTCCTTCATGAACTTTATCTCCTCATTTATGGCATCTATCCATTTTTGAGAATCATAACTTTTCATGGCTTGATAAAAGTTGATTGGATCATCTTCCATCATTTTAATGGCACCAGCCACATGTTCTTGAAGAAACACAATATAATCATTTGGAATTACATTTCTTCTTTCTCTAATGGATCTCCTTAATGGCACTAATTTTTCAGGTTGTAGAGTTTGTTGTTTTGGAACGAGAGATTCATTTATATTGTCTTGTTCTAGATTTCCTTCTTGAATAGTGTTAGGTATTATAATTTTATCTTGAGTGCTATCAATAGAAATTAAAGGAATATCAACTTGTTCCTTTTTAAAGACAAATTTCTTAACTCTATCTCCCCTTGCAAACTCAACATCCTCAAAGAACCGAACATTTATAGTCTAAAAAATTCCTTTAGTAGTGGGATCATAAAACTTGTAACCCCTTGATTTTTTAAAGTACCTAATAAAATAACAACTAACAGTACTAGAATCCATCTTCCTTTCCTTTGGTCTATAAGGCCTAACCTCAACTTAACATCCCCAAATATGCAAGTGTTTTAAGCTAGGTTTTTTACTTATCTAAAACTCATAAGGGGTTTTGTTAGTTGCCTTAGTTGATACTTTATTGAGCAAGTATGTTGTGGTTTTCAAAGCCTTTCCCTTGGGTGATTTTGGTAAGGTGGAATGACTAAGTATACTCCTTACCACATTTTTAAGCAATTTATTTCATTTTTTAGTAACACCATTCATTGCAAGGGAGTTTAGCATGGTACATTGTTGGACGATACCGCATTCTTCTAAGAATTTGGTAAGCGATCTTGGACATAACTCACCTGATCCATCATATTTACCACCATGGTTAGATCTGACAGCTTTAATCCTTTTACCTAGTTGATTCTCTACTTTAGCTTTATAAGTTTTGGACACATATGGTGACTGAGATTACTCATGAATGAGAAACAAGTAGCCATATCTTGGGTAGTCATCTATGAAAGTTATGAAGTTCTGCTGAGCATTCTAAGAAGCTGTAGTTAATGGTTTACAGGTATCTATATGAATTAATTCTAAGATTTCTGTAGCCCTATTGGTACTTAGTTTCCTAACATTTGTTTGTTTCCCTTTAATGCAATTAATATAAGTATCAAAATCTTTAAAATCAAAAGGATAAAAAAATATTGTTAGACACAAGTCTTTCTATTCTCTTTTTGAAGATGTAACCTAATCTCTTGTGCCATAATGACGTTGAATTCCCACCGGTTAATTTGCGCTTTAAATTACATGAATTAACAAGTAGGGATTTATTATAAGAGGCAGTTGTATCAAGTAAATATAGATTATCACTATAAGATAATAAATCAATATCAACTGGTTTTGAATCATGAAAGAGACTAAATTGACTATTGCCAAATGAACAAGAATAACCAAATTTGTCTAAAGTGATAATAGAAACTAAATTCTGCCTAAAAGATGGTACAACAAACATCTCATTTAAATCCAAATAACAACAAGTTCCAAGCAATAATCTAAAGTTTCCGATTACCTTGACCTCTACTAACTTGTCATCACCAATGTAGATGTATCTTTCCCCATCACTAGATTTTCGACAACTTATGCAACCTTGCATAGACACACTGATGTGAGTTATTGTACCTAAATCTATCCACAATGTGTATTTAGGTACCAAAGTCAAATTAACCTTAGAATAAACAAAGTTAAGAAGTGTAGGTTTTTTTGCACACCAAGCATGATAGTTGGTACATTGCTTCTTCTTGTATCCTTTTGCACCGTAAAAGAAATGGGCATCCTTGGCTTGGTACTTGTGTTGTTTCTTTTGTAGTGTTTGTACCACAACTTCCTTACCCTTCTTTCTCTTCTTTGTCTTTATGTCTTTAGAAGTATTAGCTAAGTGATCACTTTAGGTCTTTTTATGATTAAACCTTTCCTCTTACTGGTTAGTGTAAGGTGAGCTCATTAAGGGGCGAAGAGTCCTTTTGACAATTATAGCTTACCTTGAACTGATTGAATTGTGCCAAAAGAAATATCAAAACTAAGTGCACTAGTAATTCTTTAGATAAATCCAGTTTTTAGTGCCTTGAGTTTTAAGGCAATGTGAAACATCTTTATGATGTACTCTCTAATATTTCTATTTCCCTTATACCTCATTGAAATAGGTTATGCTAAGAGTATACTTGTTTCAACATCTTCATTTTTAGCAAATCTTTTCTCAAGATCTTTCAAGAACTCCTTAATCGTCTGAATACTTTTAGACATGGTGCCTTAAATGCTTTCGGAATGTCACGTTTCATGACCATCAAACTTATGCGATTTAATTGTTTCCACCTTTCCATCTCCCTCCTTTCATCTAAGGTACTTTTGACAATAATTGTAGGAGGGTGACCTTTCCCTAGTATAGGAATTGAATTTATATTTGTAGTAGAGCTAGTAACTGAACAAAGAATAAAACAAGTAGACTAGAAATTAAACTCACATTCATACCAAAGCATGCAAAATTGCTAAATTCAAATAATGGTAGATCCCATCACAAGACACTTGGTATAACATTGATACTTAGTCTTTGGATAAAAATATCAACTTTTAAGTGGTGGTCTTGGCATAGTGATCAAATATTGATAATAAATGTCATGCCCTAAAATCACCATGGCATTGACAATTGGTTACATACCCTACTTAAGTAGAATACATAAAGTTATGATTATTAAGTGGGTTTCTGAACTAATTTTAAGACCTTAAAATTGTTAATTAGATTTTGAAAACATTTTAGCAAAATGTTGGATTTTCGAAAATGTTTGATGGTTTGTTTGTCATGAAAACACGAGGTAAAGTAGGAAAATATAGTTTAAGTCCTAGGACCTATAGGGCCCACAAAATACAAAATAAATTGAAACATTCCATAGAGTCACAAGTGGCTTAAAAAATAGTCTAATTATAAAACTAAAACATAGTTTAAAAAATAAAACATAAGTCAATCACAATTGTAGACGATGTAATTTAAACCTATAGTCTCATCCTAAAACTCCTCCTCAAAGCTATATCCCATTGAAATATAAAGCAGATAAAAAATATCTTCACCCAAAAAAGAAAAAGGGGAGTGAGCTATAAGGGCCTATTACACAGTAACACAGACACATTTACGCATGTCAAGTAAGTTTACAACTAATGTTTATGTAAATATCTAGCATAAGAGTACTCATGACTCTGGACATCATGATGGGGGATAAGGGACCTGATTTCATCGTAGTGGACATCGAGGGTTAACGGGAACAGCTAGACTCCAAGTTGTTGAAAACCATGTATTTAAGTAGTCTCGTTTAAGTAATCTCACTATTATGTGAACTCATCAATCATAATTGGCTATATCTTATTGCCCGCTGAATCCCATAACCATGGATGACTTCTGATATACCTTCTCTCCACTTACAGTGCTCATTATCTAATTTGATCTTACTTATTAGTTACCTACCGAGCTACCTTTGGTGGCTTAAGTGCCTAATTACCATGTTATTTCTAGGTACATGATCGTAGCCATGATCTCGATTCAAGGTTTGCCACTTTTTGGCTCAAGTAACTATGCATAAGTAGCAAACAATTATTTAGTTGGTTTGATTATTAGTTAGGTTTAATTTTCTATCCTAACACACAACATACAAGTCACTGTGTACCTAAAAGATTGACATTTCCTAAATCGTAATCTAAGTTTCAATTGAGTCGATTGAGTTGGTTTTATGTACAAAAAAGAAAATGGTAAGTTAGTTGGTTATTCTAAGTGATTTAATCCTATTCTAAGTTTAGTTTAGGCTACTTAAGGCCCATACTAATTATGAACTCAATTAGGGTTATCTAGGCCCGATTAGCTTTTAGTTAATCGTGACTTGAACTATTTATGGTTTATTCAATTAAACCTAATAAGTTATTTAAATTTTAAATCTAATTGTGTTTAAGGCTTAATTAGGGTTTTTGGTCCCTTTAAGTACAGTAGGCCCAATTATCTTTGGAATTAGGCCCATTAGTCTTAATTAAGTCCAGTTATAATTATTAAGTCCATTTTAAGTTCAATTAGATTGCTTCCACCTACTTGAATTAATCTAAGTCCATTATGTTTAATTATTCCTATTTGTTACATTTTAGGCCTAATTGATTATTAGGTTCAATTCCAATTTCATTTTAAATCCTTCTTTGATTTAAGGCCTTATAGGGCTAAAGGCTCCCTTAAATTTGATTTATTTGTTGAGGCTCATTTAGGGTGTGGGTCATAAAGATTAATGAGTTTAAGTAGATTTTGTGTCTTAGGCCCATCTGTGTTTTATTATAGTTATGTAAGTCTATTTTATTTTATTAAGCTCAAGTTTAATTTATTTTGATTAGTTCATTCGATTTGGGCTTTGAATTGGTTTGAGGCCCGATTTAGTTACTTATTATGCTAAGGACCATTTAGGGTATAAGTCTTCGGAAGAAATAGGTCTAATTATGTTTTGGATTTTAGATCTTGGGCTCATGAGCTGTTGAGTTCACATTATCATGTCACATTTTATTTTGGTCCAATTAGGATAATTTAATTAATTAAGTCTATTTAAGTAGATTATGTTTAATTACATGGGCCACCCAAGGGGAAGGTAAGGAGGTGGTCCTTGTGCCTATTTTGGTTTGGCCAACTTGGAGTTGGGTTGATCTTAGCTTGATTTAGTTAAACCATTATTTAATTTAATTTTAATTCGTTGCAAAGTAAAGCTTTAACTTGGAAGGGTCATAACTTACTCAATTTAAGCAAAAATTTGGTGAAACCAAAACCATTTGTCTTCTTATCACTTCTACTACCAATTTCACCATTAAGAACATGATTTTATTCAATTTAAAGCCCTTGAACTTCCAGACCAATTTCAATTACGAACTTTCAAATTTAAGAGCCCATATCTTATTTAATTTAGGTTCAAATTACTTCAAACCAAAACCCCCTTATTCCTACTCCTTCTTAGTGTCTAATACATCATTTATTTATTTATTTTTAATTTTTGAGCCAAAAATATTATCAAAATAGAGCAAATGAAATAGGAAATGCCCTACCTTAACTTTTATCCATTTCATTAGTCTAATTTCAACACATTATCACTTTTAGGCCTCATTTCATTTCCAATCCAAATCCTATTCATAATTAAGCCATAATTCTACCAAATTTACCCAACATAAATATAATTTATCATTTTTTCCACAATCAAACATTATACCAAAATATGCAAGAAAATCAAAATTCCAAGTTCATACCCTTTTGTAATTCAAGCCAATTTATCTTCATTTTTTGTCAAACTTAATACTTATCGTATAATTTCAATTTCCTTCAAATTTATCACATCAAAAACATGTTAACATGTTGGGAATTAATCATTTAGTCATAGATTGATTCTATTTAACCACCTAGTTCAACTATATCACCAATTTCCACTCTTAACCTTGCATATATATATATATATATATATATCATTTAATCACTAAAATCAATCTAGATATCATAATGTCTTACTCCAATCCTCAAAATATCTTCAATTAACACTCAAATCAGATTTAACAAGAATAATCTAAGCCTAAAATTCATCATCATAGTGGTGATTGATGCGCATTTACCATTTGTATCAAATTCTAAATTGATAAACCCAATTAAATCTATGATTTAAGCTAAGCAAGTGTACCTATCTAATGTAGCATAGATTTTAAGGTGTCATCCATAGGGATCTTGAAAACAAGTATTAGTATTATCGTTTTTCTATTATTTAGCCTAAATCTTGAAGTGAAATTTATGATTTAAATACTGAACAACTAATCTAGTAACCCTATGATCAATTATATATGCTTCTGAAAGATGAATTCAATCACAAGACATACCACTAACCTTGATCCACCATAAACCTTAAAATTCTTATGATAATGGATTGATTAATGAATTATTCATGCTTTACATTGTAGGATCTCATCAACTGAATCAATTACTCCCTCAAGTCAATTAATTCCTAACCATACATGACATAGTAGAGACGTCTCTCTTACTAACATCACATAAGATTGCATGAAGTTCATGATTCTTATAACAATAATTAAATTCTTATAGTAGAAAATCGAAATTTCCCCATCTCTAGGTGAAACATGCAATTTCTCTATTCATGAAGATCTATCCTATTGGATGACACCTCTTTCTATCTTATAAGAATCAAATATGCAATTAATTTGTGCACAAATCAATCATAAGATACTAAAATCACAGAATAGATACAAAGTCTTGAATTTTTTGTTAATGAAAAGGCAATTCAATTCACATAGTTTAGGGTTTCACAAAGTGCAAGGCATGAGAAATCTACTCCATGGAGTTTACAATAAGCACAAAAGATCTAGAGAAGATAAAAGAAATCATGATGTAGAGATAAAACCCTTGTAGATGATGTCTTGTGATCTCCAATGATGTACAAGCAATTTCTCCCTTGAAGTTCTTTGTGTTCTCTCTCCTAGGGTTTAGAAAAATTGATCTAATACTTTAACTAACTCTCTAAAAACTAAAGTCAAAGTTGTCCAAATACAAAATCAGAGCACTATTTATAGTTTTCTAGTGATCGTAGGTTAGCATGCTCCACTACATGGTCATGCTTGGGGTGGGGTTGAAAAATAGAGCTTGTATGCTTTTGCCTTTGATGCTTGTTGTGGTTGGCCTTGCCATTCAACATGGCCATGTTGAAGGCGGGGTTAAAGAAGAAAATTTATTCCTTTTTCAAAATTGAACCAAACTTGTTTAATTTGTTTTGATTTCTCCTTGATCATTATGTAATCTTCTAAATGAGCTCTTTAAACCTTGAAATGATTTTTTTTTTTCACAAAATAAGTATCATATTCTTCATCAAATCACAAGAAATATGTAACAAATATGTCTAAATAAGCACAAATAGTAAGGGTCTTTTGACACTTATCAAACTTCCCCACATTTAATCGTGTGCTTGTCTTCAAGCAAACAAAACAAGAATGAAAGAATCTATCATCAAATATACTCATAAGAAAATATCAAATCAGACATAATATTCTTTGATTCAATCAATCCAAAGTAGCTCGTTAGTGCTTATCGCTCAAACCTACCATATTTGTACTTGTACTTAGCATACTATAGTTAAATTTTTAAGACTAATCCAAGTATGTCAAACTATTAGTCTCACCATTTAATAACCACTTCCAAAGTTACAAAGGAAAGACAAATTTAAACAAAGTAAAAGCGGCATGGTCACATCTCACCACTTACTAACAAGCATATAAATCATTCAAACATCTCTTTAAGCACAACAACCTAAAGTGAAAGCACATGGCATCCGTCATTCTCCTGATTTTTTTTCCTCTTTTTAAATCTCTTTAATTTTTAGCCTTCAAGGGGGGGAGGTTTTTGCCACCTTTTCTTTTCCTCTAAACGGGCTTTGGCTTACTTCTTTTCGGCTAAGTTTTTTTTTTAATTTTTTTGTTTTTTATATATATATGCTTGCTTAGTCAACAACGGGGTCAGAACTTTGCTCTTCTAAGTGACTAAAGCACGCTTATATTGATCTAGCTTGCTCTTTCGTTTATTTGTTTGTTTGTTTGTTTTTTAAATTAAGAGATTGTTTGAGAAGAATCACCAAGTGATAGATTTCATATGTCCCTTTCACAAAAGATTAGAAAAGCTCTTAAAGTGGTTGAAAAGAAAATATAACACTAACAAGCTTAGAAACACAACCATTTAACTTTACATTAGGGACTTTGACCTCTTTCACAACTCTGAATTCAATCATTAAATGACAAGTAAATTTTCCTTACTTAGATTTTTTTTCTTAAAGCTTTGACTAAGTATGCCAAGTTCAAAATAAGTGAGTAGGGCATACAAAATCACTATTCTTTATCTTTTGAATGCTAGCCTTACCAAAATATGAGTACAATTTCAAGATTCTAAATTTTAAAATATATCAACTTTAAAAGCTCATTTGCAAACTCATAAATGGAGGAATTTTAATTAACAAGTGCATAATGTGCATCATTAAGCTCAAATAAGACTCAAATATTTTCTTTCTCTATAATATCCCTTCCCCACACTTAAATGAGATATTGTCCCCAATGTCATCCCAATCAAGCACAAGCAAGGAAAAAGGGCAAGGAAGAAATATAGGAAAAAAACATTAAGAACTTCCTTGGTTCATGTAGGGATAGTAGCAGGAATTTTCCTAAACTAGGATAAGAAAGGAGAAATTGGAATTGCAAAGATCAACAATAGCATTAACATGGTTGTGAACTCTATAGAACTTCCACCTTATAGACAAATAAAAAAAAATAGCAAAAAGAAAGTGAGCAAGAAATTAGCTTATCCTAAGTCTAACAACTAAGTCCACAAGATTCCAACAAAGATAAAAGTGTACCTTTAAATTGAGAGCTCAAAAGTACAAACTAAAATATTGAAGCAAATAACAAAAAATTAAAATCAAGCAAGTGTGTGTAAGTGAGAGATGTGAGAAGAGAGTGGGTGTTGGTGTAGAAGGGAATGGGCCTGCATGGTGTAGAAAAAGAATAGGGCTGCACCCGTCGTTGGCTTGATGTCCTTCAAATTCCTTAGCTTACAAGGCTGGTGATTGGAGTTTAAACTCCTCTTGGTTTTCATTCTCCATTCTGCTTCCTAAATACAACTTCAATCTTTTCTTCTTAGGATGACAAATGTGAGAATTATGATACTCTTGATATTAGATAATTTCCAAGCAATAGCTCATTTATGTGCCTTGAAGACCTTTAAAAGTTAGTGTTTTTGTTCAAAAGATGAATTCGAAGTAATAATGACTAGTAACTTTGAATTTTCTACTAAAAAAGCATATTTTAAATGATGGGAATCAAACCATGTCAACAACTGGACCTATTATTGAACAGAACCCAAAGTCATTAACCTAGTGTCTTTATTTACTTTATATATTTGTTTTGCATTTTATCAGGTACATCTATTGGTTTTTACAAGACAACAAGTAAATACACTAGTGCTCAATTTGTGGGTTATTCATGGACTTACATAAATCAAATGAAGTACTAGTCTTACATTACTCCATGGAGGTGAAAGAAACTGGCTACATAAGTTGTTTTTATTTGTATTTTTTTGGTTAAAAACCAGCCACATATGTTGTTTTTATTTGTATTTTCTTTTGTTAAATTTGTCTTATTTAGAATAAGTATAAATACTTGTAAAGTAGGGTTTGTAAGGGACTTTTTGACATTATAAAACCAGACCTTTTGTGCCATGGGAGAGTTCTTCTTCATGCCATTTCACTCTTATCAATTTCACTTTGAAATTGTGGCAATTTGGCTTAAGGATTATTGTGAGTTATATCAATCATTCTTAAGTTGTTTTCAATTATTGCTAGTGTGTCATATCTAGTGTGTAATTGGAATTGTTATATGTGTTCTTGAACATACCATTTAGGGTTCCATCTTCAAGTTAGGTTCACACCTAATTTGATTAGAATTTGGTTCTTCTTTGTGTCATCCTTTATATATATTACAATTACAAGTGAAGCACATTATAATTTGGTATCAAAGCAAGGTTTAGAGAAGGAAAATTTCGTGAATCACAAATTGGGATTTAAGGTTATTGATCCTTCATTCCGAAATCGAATTGTGTGAAGTGGAAATTGAAGTCTTATGTTAAATTGTACCTTGAATTGCTTGCGTGATTTCCAACTGAAGTGTAGAAATTAAATTGCAATCCTTTGCCGTGAGTTCATTGTGTGTGGAAGAAGAGGAAGTTCTTTGAATTTGAATTCCATGATTTGAAATTTCATAATTTGAAGTAGTGTTAATTGGTGCCTTGTTGTTTCATTGAAAATTTCGGAATTGGAAGTATTCATTTTTAGATTTGCTCATCTTGGCGTGGAGAATTAGAAAACATTTTTGAATTTCAAATTCAATCATTACTTGTGGAGTTATTGTGTATTGATCATTTTAAATGCACTTTGACTAGTTGGAATCAATTGCTTGCCATTTGGAGAAGTGTCTATATTTGCTTCCATTTACCTTGTGTTGACGTGGTGTGTAAGTAGACCATGGAAGTGGTGTGCTACACCGTGAGTATAAGTGTGGTGTGAGGTGTATGTTGTTGTTGAGACGTATTGATGTGGTGTTGTAATTGAGGCTTGTATACCGTGAAGTTGAGTGTTGTGCGTTGGGTGTGTTGTATGCGTTGTGTATTACATCGTGGGAGTGAGTGTGTGAAGCCGTGGTGTGCGTGTTGCGTGGTTGTGTTGAAGTGTGGGAGTGTTATTGTAAGTTTGAAGGGGTGTTGTGTGTGCTGTATTTAACGTGAAAGTGTGTTGTAGTAGTATTGAGTTGTTCTTGTGTGTTAAAAGATAAATTCATTAGCTATGTCAAATGATAGTGTGAATGGGGGAATTGGCAATGAGGCCAATAATCAAGTTGGTAGTGGTCAGGGTCATCGAGCTGCAGGTGGAAGAACATTAGAGGAGCAGTTGCAGGATCTCACTACTATTGTTGCTACGTTAGCAACATAGGTGGATCGAATGACTATGCCACAACCACTCGTGGCAAATCCTCAATAGCTCCCACCTAGAGTAATCCTTTAGAATGTTCACGGGGAAGGAGCTATTGGAAGTAACAGGGGCAAGAGAATGGAGGGAGATTATCATGCTCTTAGGGAAGAAAGAGATGATAATTTTGAGAATGAGCTTTACCCAAACCAGGAGTTTAGGCCACCTCGAGGATTAGAATATGTAAAATTGCAGATGCCTTCATTTGATGGCAGGGGTTTTATAGATGATCGTTTAGATTAGGAGGATAAGGTTGAGGGCCTATTCGAGTGCTATGAGATTGATGATCACACTTGGGTTCATCTTGTAGAGGTAGAATTTATAGGTTACACAGCCTTATGGTGAAAAAATCTTGTGATTAGCAAACAAAGAGATGGTGAGACTGATATACATACTTGGCGGAAAATGAAACGTGTATTGAGAAAAAGGTTTATACCTGAGCATTATAGGCAGGAGTTGTTTATGCGTCTCTAAACATTGAGGCAGGGAGGTAAAACGGTTGATGAGTATGTACAGGAGTTCGAGACCTTGATGATTAGATGTAGGTCAGTTGAACCTCTTGAACAAACCCTAGCATGATTTGTATCAGGGTTAAAGTATGAAATTGCCTATATCGTGAAGCTCTAGAGGTATAACACACTTGATGAGGCTATCCAGCTAGCCTTGAAAGTGGAGAGACAAAGGCAATCCAACCCTTTTCGAGCAACGAGCAACATATATGGAACTTCTACCAAATCTCATGGGTTAAATGGTTAGATAGGAGAACAAAAAGGAACAGGGGGAAATGATAAGACTATGGACAAGAATACCTCTAATGCTGATAGGGAGAAGGAAGTTTCAGGAAAAGGAAAAGAGGTTGTTGGAGTTGATTTCAGGCAAACAGTGCTAGAGACAACCAGTGGAAAGATGTATAAAGTAAAGTGTTTCAAATGCATGGGTTTTAGACACATGGTTGCTCAGTGTCCTAACAAAAGAGTCATGGCTGTCATGGAAGGAAATAGTGAGGATGGTCAAGAAGAAGCAGTTGAGCCTACAGACTTCTCAATAGTACTACAGGAGTATTATGATGATCATGATGTTGAGACATATGAAGACAAGGGAAATGATAAATATTTGTCTATTAATGTGTTACGCAGCGTCATGACTATATCTTTATACGCAGAGACATACAGAGGGAGAACCTATTCCATATGCCTTATCAGGTTCTAGGTAATTTGTGTGTTCTTTTCATTGATAGTGGTAGTTGCACTAATATCATAGCTGCTGCATTAGTAAACAGATTGCAACTAGTCACTAGTTTACATCTACATCCTTATAAATTGCATTGGCTGAATGAATAGGGTAGTTTGCATATTACACGGAGGGTTAAGGTGCCATCTAGCATAGGAGATAGATATAATGATGAAATTTTCTGTGATGTTCTTCCTATGTGCGCCTTTCATATACTATTGGGTAGGCCTTAGTTGTTTAATAGGAAGGTGCTACATGATGGGTTTAAAAACGCTTATATGTTTAAGAAAGATAGTGCACAGGTTATCTTGACTCCTATGTCTCCAACCGAGGTATACACATTTCAAGAATAGATCAGCAAAACTAATGGCTACTCAAGACTTCAGGGTAACAAGTACATGTAAACAAGGGATTTCAATCTAGGAAAAGACTTCTTAGATTTAAGGAAAAATCTTTTAGAGGCCCGAGGAGATGATGGGAATCAAACCATGTCAACAATTGGACCTATTATTGAATAGAAACCAAAGTCATTAACCTAGTGTCTTTATTTACTTTATATATTTGTTTTGCATTTTATCACGTACATCTATCAATTTTTACAAGATGACGAGTAAATACACTAATGCTCGGTTTGTGGGTTATTCATGGACCTACATAAATCAAACGAAGTACCAGTCCTACATTGCTCTATGGAGGTGAAAGAAACCAACCACATACGTTGTTTTTATTTGTATTTTCTTTTATTAATTTTCTTTATTTAGAAAAAGTATAAATACTTGTAAAGTAGGGTTTGTGAGGGACTTTTTGACATTACAAAATTAGACCTTTTGTGCTGTGGGAGAGTTCTTCTTCATGCCATTTCACTCTTATCAATTTCACTTTGAAATTGTGGCGAGTTGGCTTAAGGATTATTGTGAGTTATATCAATAATTCTTAAGTTGTTTTTAATTATTGCTAGTGTGTAATTGGAATTGTTATATTTGTTCTTGAACACACCATTTAGGGTTCCATCTTCAAGTTAGGTTCACTTCTAATTTGATTGGAATTTGGTTCTTCTTTGTATCATCCTTTATATATATTACAATTACCAGTGAAGCACATCACTAAATAATCTAGAAGTTATTGTAATTCTAAAACTAGTGGGTCTTCAATAGATGTTTTAAACCTTGTTTCACTTTCTTTCTTTAATTCTTCAAAACCACCTTGAGGAGTAATTTTTTTAGTTGAATCAAGTTGTGATAACAATGATTCAACCTCCGAATTTGTCACATCCTTTCCTTATCCATGAACTAAGCTTAATTCTAACTCATCCTTGCACAATATCTCTTCAAAGTGCTCATCTATCAAAGAATCAACAACATCAATGGCATAACATGAATCATTTGCACTCATAAGACACTTCAAAGCTAGAGTAATTTTCACCACCAAATCTTTATTCCCTATCCTCAAAGTAAGCTTGCCTTCCTCCACATCAATCAATGCCCTAGCTGTTGCAAGGAAAGGTCTTCCCAAAATTAAAGATACATCTTTATCCTCATCCATATTTAAGATCACAAAATCATTAGGATAAATAAAATTCCTAACTTTCACCAAAACATCTTCAATGCTCCTCTTAGGAATTTTCACAGAATGGTCAGTAAGTTGTAGACTCATATAAGTGGGCTTAGGTTCAGCAAGTCCTAACTTCTTAAAGAAAGAATAGGGTATTAAATTGATACTCACCTCTAATTCAACCAAAGCTTTATCAACAGTAATATCACCAATTACACAAGGAATTGTGAAACTACCCAAATCCTTCAACTTTGGAGGAAGCTTATTTTGAATAATGGATGAACAACTAGCTCTAACTTCAATAGTAGAAATATCCTCTAATCTCCATTTGTTGGACAAAAATTCTTTCAAGAACTTGGCATATTTTGGTATCTGTGAAAGTGCTTCAACAAAAGGAATGTTAATGTACAATCATTTGAAAAGATCAAGAAATTCACCAAATTGCTTTTTGTCTTTGGTTTGATTAAGGCGTGATGGGTATGGAATCTATGGTTTGTACTCCTTTACAGTAGGAGATGTTGATTTCTTTCTAAGCTTTGACTTTTCAAGTATCACTTATTCTACCATAGACCTTTGACTTTCTTCTTTGTCTTATTCTTTTGGTTGCTCATATTGCAACTCCTTTCCACTTCTCAAAGTAATAGCTTTTGCTTGTTCCCTTAGATTAGGTTCGATATTATTAAGAAGAGAACCTGTTTGTCTCTTAAACAACATCTTAGCTAATTGGCTAGTTTGTTTCTCAAGGTTGTAGGTAGAAGCTTCTTGATTCTGATATCATGCCTCAGAGCTTTGAATGAATTGAGTTATAAGAATTTCTAGACTTGCCTTCTTTTTCAATGGTAATTGATGATGTGGACATCATCTTAACAACCCTTTCCACCTTAGCCAAGCATTATATAAAGTTTTGGTATCATTTTGAACAAAGGAAGAAATGTCATTCTTTAACTTAGTAGTCTTACATGGAGGAAAATAATTATCTAAAAATTGCTTTACCATGTCTTCTCAAGTAGTGATAGCTCTAACACCCAAGGATGTCAACCAAGTTTTGGCTTTCCCTCTCAACGGAAAAGGGAACAATTGCAATCGCACTGCATCATTTGCAACTCCATTATTTTTAAAAGTCTCACAAATTTCTAAGAAACTTTGAATTTGTGCACATGGATCTTCATTTGGTAATCCATTAAATTGACAATATTGCTGCAAGAGTTGAATCACAACACTTTTTATCTCAAAATTGTTAGCTCCAATTGGAGGCTTCACAATTGTTGGATCGGTGCCATCAAGTGTAGGCCTAACATACTGTAGATTGGTTTTGTGATGTTCCTTAGCCATGATGTTTGTTTCCTCTTCACTACATTTAGATGATTCTAATCTATTATCTAGAAATTCTCCAAATATTTCTACTTTGCTTTTGTCTTGGCTTTAATATCAAGTGCCTCTTCCTCAATTATTGATTACCCAAAAGAACTAGCAACCGTGTTCTTTCGAATCCTATAGATTGTCCTCTCGATCTTAGGATCTAGATCAAGAATATTTTTAGAAAGACTCCTTGTCATGCATTAACAAAAACAAACAATCATAGATTAGAATTAATAAAAAAACAGGGTAAAGAGAAGAAAATAAGAACAATGACTAAAGTAGTAGATACTAAGGCTTTTACTAATATTGCTTTGCTAGATCCCTGACAATGATGCCAAAACTTGATGCATGTTTACTAATTGTATCAAATTTTAAATTTATAAACTCAATTAAATCTACGATCTGAGTTAGGCAAGTGTACCCATCTAATGTAGCATAGGTTTTAGGGTGTTGACCATAAGGATCTTGAAAACAAGTATTCGTATTACTGTTTTTTTTTATTATTTAGCCTAAATCTTAAAATGAAATTTATTATTCAAATACTAAACAACTAATCTAGCAACCCTAAGATCAATTATGCTTGCTTCCAAAAGATGAATTTAATCACAAGACATACCTCTCACCTTGATTCACTCTTAACCTTAAAATTGTTGTGATAATTGATTGATTAATGAATTACTTATGCTTTGCACTATAGTTGCTCACCAATAATTTACTCCCTTGAGTCAATTAATCCCTAATCATATTTGAGATAGTGGAGACCTCTTCCTCACTTATGTCACATAAGATTGCGTGAAGTTCATGATCCTTATAACAAGAATTAAATTCCTATAGCAAAAAATGAGAATTTCCTTACCTCTAGGTGAAACATGCAATTTCTCTATTCATGAAGAGCTATCCTATTAGATAAAACCTCTTTCTATCCAATAAAAATCAAACATGTAATTAATTTGTGCATAAATCAATTACAAGACATTAAAATCACATGGATAGATATAAAGGCATGAATTTTTTGTTAATAAAAAAGTAATTCAATTCACATGGTTTAGGGTTTCACTAAGTGCAGGGCATGAGGAATCTACTCCATGGAGTTTACAATAAGCACAAAAGATTTAGAGAAGATAAAAGAAATCATAATGAGGAGATAAAACCCTTATAGATGATGTCTTGTGATATCCAATGACATATAAGCAATGTCTCCCTTTAAGTTCTTCGTGTTCTCTCTCCTAGAGTTTAGAATAATTGATCTAAAACTCTAACTAACTCTCTAAAAACTAAAGTCAAAGTTATCCAGTGATGGGAATCAAACCTCTGGACCTGGTATTGGGAAGCCTACTTGAACCAAATGGAACCTAAGCATTCACATTTTATCTTTATTTATTTTATAGTAATTGTTTTTACATTTTAGCAAGTACATTTTTGTCGGTTTTTACAAGAAGACGGTCGGGCACAATAGCAATTGATTTGTGAATGGATCGCGGTCCATTATGAACCAAATTGAACCTACAAAGCTAAGAGGAATTGGCCTTCATTTTATTTACATTTCACTTGAGAAAAACCGGCCATCTTCACTTCTCTTTCACGTGGAGAATTGGTTCTTCAAGTGACTCATTAGGCAGGTTTTTTACTATTTGGCATTGTTGTAATTTCCTTGTTTAGAGTGGGGTATAAATACTTGCTAATTAGGTTTTGTAAGAGACTTTTTGACAATCATTTTTTAGGGTTCTTCAACGTGGGTAGGGCTGCCTTCTCTTACTAAAACACATTCTTATTAATTTCATTTTAGGGATTGTGGCGAGTAGCCTTCATTTGTTGTGTGTCATATCAACTTTTGAAGTTAATCCTAATTTTACTAGTGCGTTACATCTGGTATGAATTTGGATTCTTTTATTTGTTCTTATTCTTAAATCTTAGGGTTCATGTGAATGAAAAAGGGGATCTCTTATCTTGTGGATTTCTTTGATCTTTTGTTTCCAATTATTATTTAATTGATTGAATTATTCCATTGGAGTACATCATAATTTGGTATCAAAGCTTGGGTTTTGAGAAGGGAATTTGTGATTTTCAATTTGGGGATTAAGGGTTCTTGTTGTTCATTTTCGCAATTGAAGTTGTGGGAAGTGGAATTGAGTTCTTGTGTTGAATTGTTCCTTGATTCCATAGAAATTGTGAATTGCAATTTGAAGGAGATTGAATTAGGGTTCCTTTGCCGTGGATGCATTAGAGGAATCATTGTAATTGGTTTCCAATAGAAGGTATTTGAATAGATTTGTGCTGTGTTGTTTCCTTGTGATTCCGGAAGTGGAAGTGTGAATTTTCAGATTTACATTTTGATTGTTCATCTTGCCCTGGAGAATTAGGAAATATTTTTGAATTTGAATTCAAGCATTACTTATGGAGTTATTGTGTATTAATCACTTTAAATACACTTTGACTAAGTTGGAATCTTTTTCTTGCCGTGTGGAGTTATTATTCATCTTGTCGTGATCTTTGGAGTGTGTTGTCGTGGTGTGTGTTGTTATGTTGGATGAACCATGAAGGTGAATTGTGTGTTGTGGTGTGAATTGAAGTGAATCGTGGGAGTTTTGTGTGGTGTGGTTGTGTATTGAAGTGTGGGAGTGTTTTTGTGAATTCGTTGAAGTGGTGTGTAGTACCATGGGAGTGTGTAAATGTGTTGCAGTGATTGAACCGTGTAGGTGTGGTGTGAGGTTGTGCGTATACCGTGAGGTGTGTGTTGTTGTTTAGGCATATGGTTGTGATGTGGTGTGTAATTGTGCGTAGTGTGAAGGCGTGTAGTGAATTGGAGAACTTTGTGCAGTGAAGGTGTTGTGTTGTGAGTTGGTGTTGAGTGATATATATATATAAAAAAATTCAAAATCATTTCAAATGATAGTGTGAATGGTTGGATTGGCAATGACGCCAATAGTCAGGTTGGAGGAGTTCAAGGGCGTCGTGTTGCAGGTGGAAGAACATTAGAGGAACAGTACAGGATCTTACCACTATTGTTGCTACATTAGCAACATGGGTAGATTAGATGATGATGCCACAACCACCAATGGCAAACCCTCAAGCACCCCCACCTCAGGTAGCGCATCAAAATGCTCGCAGGGAAGGAGCTGTTGGAGGAAATGGGGGTAGGAGAATGGAAGGAGATTACCATGCTCTTAGGGGGGAAAGGGATGATAATTTTGAGAATGAGCTTTACCTAAACCGGGAGTTTAGACTACCTCGGGGATTAGAATATGTAAAATTGCAGATGCTTTCATTTGATGGCAGGGGTTCTGCATATGATTATTTAGATTGGGAGGATAAGATTGAGGGCCTATTTGAGTTCTATGAGATTGATGATCACACTCGGGTTCATCTTGCAACTGTAGAATTTACAGGCTATGCCGCCTTATGGTGGAAAAATCTTGTGATTAGTAGACGAAGAGATGGTGAGGCTGATATACATACCTAGCGGGAAATGAAATCGGTATTGAGAAAAAGGTCTATACTTGCGCATTACAAGCAGCAGCTGTTTATGCGTCTTCAAACACTGAGGTAGGGAGGCAAAACAATTTACAAGTATGTACAGGAGTTCGAGACATTAATGATCAGATGTGGGTCAGTTGAACCTTTTGAACAAACCCTCGCACGATTTGTGTCAGGGTTAAAATATGAAATTGCCTACATTGTAGAACTCTAGAGGTATAACACACTTGATAAGGCCATCCAACTAGCTTTGAAAGTGGAGAGATAGAGGCAATCCAACCCTTTTCGAGTAGCGAGCAACAGGTATGGAACTTCTACTAAACCTCATGGGTCAGATGATCAGTGAGGTGAACAAAGGGAATAAGGGGAAATGATAAGACTGTGGACAAGAATACATCTATTACTGATAGGGAGAGGGAAGTTTTAGGAAAAGGAAAAGAGGTTGTTAGAGCTGATTTCAGGAAAATAGTGCTAGGGACAACCGGTGGAAAGATGCATCAAATAAAATGTTTCAAATGCATGGGTTTTGAACACATGGTTGCTTAGTGTCCTAACAAAAGATTTATGACTATTATGGAAGGAAATAGTGAGGATGGTCAAGAAGAAGCAGTTGAGCCTATAGACTTGTCAATAGTACTATAAGAGTATTATGATTATCTAAATGTTGAGACACATGAAGATAAGGGAAATGATAAATATTTGTCTATTAATGTGTTGCGTAGGGTCATAACGATATCTCTAGATGTCAGGGACATACAGAGGGAAAACCTATTCCATAAGCCTTTTCGGGTTCAAGGTAACTTATGTGCTTTTTTCATTAATGGTGGTAACTGTACTAATGTCATAGCTGCTATATTAGTAAATAGATTACAACTAGTCACTAGTCCACATCCACATCCTTATAAATTACATTGGCTGAATGAATGAGATAGTCTGCATGTTGCATAGAGGGCTAAGGTGCCTTTTAGCATAGGAGGTAGATACCATGATGAAATTGTTTATGATGTTCTTCATATGTGCGCCTTTCATATACTACTAGGTAGGCCTTGGTTGTTTGACAGAAAGGTGCTTCATGATGGGTTTAGAAACACTTTTGTGATTCAGAAGGATGGTGTACGGATTGTCTTGACTCCTATGTCTTCAACTGAGGTATACAAATTCCAAGAGCAGATCAACAAAACTAATGGGTGCTCAAGACTTTAGGGCGACAAACACATGCAAACAAGGGATTTCAGCCCAGGAAAAGACCTATTAGATTTGAGGACAAATCTTTCAAAGGCTCGAGGTGATGATGGGAATCAAACTTTTGGACTTAGCATTAGGAAGCCTACTTGAACCAAACGGAACCCAGACATTCATATTTTATCTTTATTTATTTTATAGTAATTGTTTTTACATTTTAGTAGGTACATTTTTGTCGGTTTTTACAAGAAGACGATCAAGCATAATAGCAATTAGTTTGTGAATGGATCACGATCCATTATGAACCAAATTGAACCTATAAAGACAAGAGGAACCAACCTTTATTTCATTTACATTTCACTTGAGAAAAATCGGCCACCTTCACTTTTCTTTTACGTGGAGAATCGGTTCTTCAAGTGACTCATAGGATCGGTTTTTGACTATTTGGCATTGTTGTAATTTCCTTGTTTAGAGTAAAGTATAAATACTTGCTAATTAGGTTTTGTAAGGGATTTTTTGACAATCATTTTTTAGAGTTCTTCAACGTGGAGAGGGCTGCCTTCTCTTACTAAAACACACTCTTATCAATTTCATTTTAAGGATTGTGGTGAGTGGCCTTCATTTGTTGTGTGTTATATAAACTTTTGAAGTTAATCTTAATTCTACTAGAGCGTTACATCTGGTACGAATTTGGATTCTTTTATTTGTTCTTGTTCTTAAATCTTAGGGTTAACGTGAATGAAAAAGGAGATCTCTTGTCTTATGGATTTCTTTGATCTTTTTTTTTTCAATTATTGTTTAATTGATTGAATTATTCAATTGGAGCACTTCATCCATATACAAAATTAAAGCACTATTTATAGTTTTCTAGTGATCGTAGCTTAACATGGTTTGCTGCATGGTCGTGCTCGGGGTGGGGCTAAAAAACAGAGCTTATATGCTTTTTCCTTTGATGTTTGCTATGGTTAGCCTTGCCATTTAGCATGGCCATGCTGTAGGCGGGGCTGAAAAAGAAAATTTATTCCTTTTGCAAAATTGAACCAAACTTGTTTAATTTGCGTTGATTTCTCCTTGATCATTATGAAATCTTCCAAATGAGCTCTTTAAACCCTAAAATGATTTTTTTTTTCTCAAAATAATTATCCTATTCTTCAACAAATCACAAGAAATACATAACATATATGTCCAAATAAGCACAAATAATCAGGGTCTTTTGACGCTCGTCAGCGATCATAAACGGTTCTTATAATAGACCATTAATATTTAAGAAAATAATCAAATCATCATGTTCCATTACTTATAACTATTTTAAATCATCAACTTAAACCAAAATTTGAATTTATCTTGTTGGAGATCCAAGAAATACCTAAATCTTCTCCCAATTATGCCTACTCATCTTCAAGATGACGTTTTTTCCAAACTCCCAATTGACTTTCTTCATAATAAACATCATATATTACTTAGATTTACAATCTATAAGCTAAAATCCACTTGAATCAAGTCATTTTCTTACTTACCTTTACACCAAATCACATGTAAGATGCCTCCTCTTAGCTTGAAATCCCACTTGATTATTGACCTAAAACTTACAAGAAAACAACTAGGTTAGTATAAGGTTTAAAGGGTATTAAGAGGTATATGGAGTAGAATAGGCTTAATGGGTTTTTGAGAGCATTTACCTTAGTGAGTTTTCTAAAAAAATGAAATGGGGGTTACTACTTTTCTACCCTAAAATGGGTTTAAATTGTAGGGTTTAGTAAGGGTTTAAGGATAAGGGCAAATGGGTCTACAAAGGTTAGCGGATTTTAGCTTAGTGACTTATGTCCTCTTAATTTAGCCTATTTTGGTATTACTTTTCCCTTAATTTCTTCCACTTACATCAGCTATAAGATGATGCTTCCTTTTTCCTAAAATGCCTTGGAATTTAAATTAATTAGCTACTCTTATATAAAATGAGCTTAGGGACATTTTGGTCATTCTATCCATTTGACTTTTGAATTTAAAATATTCTTTTCAAATTATTTACAAATATTTTGCAATTAATCTTATTCATCTAATTAAGGCCTTAGAGTTATATTTAAGGTCTTTAAAAATTTCTGGTCTAAATTTGATAAAACCATGTTTATGAGCAAAAGGGGTCATTTTTGGTAAATTGTCTCCAAATTTCAAGTGATCACTTCCAACAATTTAAAATGATTCCAAATGACTTTAATCTAAGTTGTTTAGTGATTTCAACCAACTTCAAAGACTTTAAATTGAGTCTAGGGGAAAAATGATCATTTTGCAAAATTGATCTCCAACTTCTCTGTAATGATTTTATTTACTTAATTAGGGTTTTTGAATTTTACTTGGAGTCATTAGGTAGTTTCAAAGCTATTTTTGATAAATCAAGTTCATGAGTACAAATGTATAATGGTCATTTCGAAAAAAATTAGCCGTAAATTTTATAAATTCTTTTGTAATTGACTTCAATTCTTCTTAATTTCATTAACATATTTGGAATTTTGGGGTTTTTCAATAAATGCCTATCAAATGATTAGGTTTATTTTTAGACTAACCAATCACTCACCGGAAAAACTAAATAGTTATCCATATTCATCGTCACGGGTGTGCTAGTAAATAGGGAAAACATTATTTTTCCTTTGCGTTGATCAATGTTCGCATGATTTGCATACACATATCCTTTTTGACTTATTCAAGATGAGTAACTTCCATAGTAAATGTTACTTTTGCAGCATGTAATTTCAATCATTCATTTCAAATAGCAGATATATATATATATATATATATATATATATATTAGTTTGCCATAATTTGAATTAAGCTACAAAGCACCCACTCCCTTATTTTATTTTATTAAACTTAAGGGCTCATGGGCTAAACACGATTGTGTTATTGGTCGTGTTTTTCATTCTTAAGGTATATTGGTATGAACATGGGTGTGTTCTTGCCCGTGTGCTATAGATGTTCTTATATGAATGAGGTACATAGCCATGAATATGATTGTGTTCTTGGTCGTGTACCTAGCATGTTAATATGTCGAGAGGTTTACGGCTTGGAACATAGTCGTGTACCTCTTGTCATTTTTTTCTTTTTATTAAACTTGACATGCTCGTGCACCTTTGTTCGAACACAAACCCATCTATGAGATACATGAGCATGAACACACCCATATATCTTCCTTGAGTTTCTTATCTTGCCATTCTCCTAATGTACATGGCTTGAGACATAGCCGTATACTTTAGATGTGTATGGTGCATGGATTTTTCTTCCTCAATTTTGAAAGTTATGAACCCTTAATTCTAGGTTCAATTTCATCTTTATCTAAGGCTAAATTGAGATCATGGCTATACTATATACCTGTATAACCCCTATATTTTCAATCAAACATATTTGTTTCATGCAATTTCTTATCAACCTTAATTACAAGTCATGGATCTCATATAAGATTCATAAAACAACGAGAATATATCAAAATTTGGCTCTAATCTCACACATGAATACTCTAATACCACCTATTTAATAATCATGCTTTGTATCTAGGTTTAACCCATTTGATGATTAAAATGTTATAAATAATTCAATAAAACAGTTATAAATACCTAAGAAAAAGTTTAATAGTAAACTTAACGATTATAAATAAAAATGATATAATCTTAACACTTAAATACATACATACATATACATGTGATACAGATATATATCTCTTATAGTTACATAATGTATATATATATTATATACATAAATATATGTTATTTATTTATCATAGATGTTCTCTCTTTATATATGTTATATTGTTTTATAATCTATCTTTAAGTAAAGTATATATATGTTATTATAATGCATGGGCTAATATATATAACATATATATATGTATTTATGTATGTATGTATATCTATTACACACACACACACACACTATATCTATAATTTATATTTAAGTACAACCTATATATATATTAATGCATGATAAAATTTATGTATGTTTATATGTATGTAATATATATTATATATAAATATATATGTTATATATATTATTAGTTATTTAATGTTAAAGGGGTTCGCAGGTTGAACTTGGGACTTGTTAATAGGATCTGTTTAATAAATGAGTTTATAAATAGGTTTGCAGGTTAAACCTGAATTCAAACATAACTTTTATCATATTTAAATAGCTTTGACTCATTTTAGTCTTGTATCAATTTTTTCTGTGCACAAACTTGTTTATAATTGTGTCATGTTATGTCAGGCTTCATGGGTCGTGCTCTAAATTGCCAACTGTAGTTGTAGATAATTTAGTCATACGTAAATAGTGTGGTGGTTGTGCATGCATGTAGTTATGTTTGATGTTTGTGTGGTGTTGGAAGTTGTTGGTTGTGTGTGGGGAGTTGAGAAAGTTAGGGTTGTGGTTGTGTGGTGGCTAGAAGAAGGAGATGAATTATGGTGTTGAGTGTGCTTAGGGTTGATGTGGAACTAAGGTTGAGCTAGCATTTGTGCTAACATGGTAGTGAATTGAAAACAAAATTCTATTTTTTTTTTGAGATTTTGAGTTTTTGTATGAAAAAATAGAAAATTAAAAAATTATTATAATTATTTTGAATTTTGATATGGATAAGTTGCTAGAAGATATGAGAACTGGTAGGCATGATTTAATGTGAGATTCTAATGAATGGATGAGAGAATTCTTTAACCGCCAAAATACAAATTTTAAAGTTTTGTGAATTGAGAAGTAATAAATGTTTGGAGTGTGGGCATCTGGAATACTAATGTCTAAAAGTGAGGCTCATAAATGGTGTTCTTATAATTATTGAGGTGGATGCAACTAAGAGTACAGTAGATCATTAGAAAACTTCAGTGGTTGAGCTTATGGAAAAGGTTGTTGATAAAAGGGATATTTGAAAGAAATAGAGGTTATGAGGGATGAAGTAGGAAATAAAGTAGACAGTAAGGTAGAAATTGTGGTTGTTGAAATGGTAAAGGATTAGGCATGGATGCAAGGATCATCACTTGAAACAGAAATCATTGTTGCTAAATCGTTTAGTGAAATCAGTGTTTTTGAGTTAATGGAGTCACAATAGGTTTAGATGTCATATGTAGTGAATTCGTTGATAGTGATGTGAAATTATAGAAGTTGAGTACTTGTCGTTGGGTTCATGCAGGTTCTATTGACATGTCTCATGATGAGTGGTGTAAATATCATAATGTTCTTAATGGAGAGCCTTTGATTATGGGCATGAATTGTTGTAATGAAGGGTTTAGAGCTCCTAGAGTTAATGCTGAGATGCATTTGGAATTACTGATCTAAAGGAGATACACAAAGCATTTTAGGAGCTTGAGGTTAAGAGTAGTTTCAAAGCATAGCTTGGCTAGGTACTTTTATTTAACCTTATTTGAGTTTAGTAGGCTAGTTTTCAATCCTAAAGAATAGTTGTTCCAAATTTGAGGGCGAATCTTTTTAAGCCTAAAGGTGACAAAAGGGATCAATTTCCTTAACTCAATTTTAGAAGACTTAGCGAACTTTAGTGGTTCAAGAAGATGTACTTGAGGTCAACTTTGTATTAATTAATGTCAATTTTATATGATGCTATATTAGAGTGTATGGATTGAAAACTAGTTATTTTATCTAGTTTAACTTAGTGTTATATAGTCTTTTATTGTTATTATGTTATTTTATTAGCTATAAGTTATTAGGTCTATTTTTAGTATTAGTTATTAAGCTATTACTTTCAAACCCTCGAATTCAACTAATTATGCTATCATCTGTATTCAATCTCTATTCAATTACAATTTGTGAGGTCGTTATTAAATTATAATTAGACAACTTAGCTCAAAGTAATCTATACATGATGTCGTCATATCCTTTAGATTAATTTGTCCATATATATATATATTATATTCCGTTTCACTAACCATTTTAGGTCAACGTTCATTTACATAATGTGAATTCATACACACAAAAAATATGTATTGAGGACACTGCACCTATATTACACGGGTTTAAAAAATATCAATAATTGAGTAAATAAATCACCTATGAAATTCTTTAAATAAAACTATTATTTTTTATGTAATAATTATTTATTAAGAAATAGTTGGCACATAAGTGTATAAAACCACTCAAAATAACTTCTATGTACCCCATTTTGCTGTAACTTTTCTCTCTCTCTCTCTCTCTTTCACTCTTCTAGATTATATAGATATCAACAGTATTTATTCTTATATAAAACACCAAAACCTCTTTCTTTTGATAATACAGATAACTTAAACCTCTTAGTCGATAGGTTCATATGGAATATTTATATTAACAAACCACCACAAATCACGAAACATAACTATAACAAATCAGATCATCACTAGACATACAACGGGGTCTCAGGCATGGTGTTAATCGTCATCACATGCTTGGAAGATAAATGAGGTTTTTATTTTGGTGAATTGAACATAAATGAGTTTGGGACATATCAATTGCAAACAAGACCGTGATTACTCTTTGGTTTTCCTCGCCTCTACACACTTTGCATACACTTTCTATCACAAGGCATAATAGAGGATTATAACTATAGGTCTCTGGCAAATCATACGGACTCTTTATTTCTCACACGATTACGATTATGGTACTTTTGGTTGATTTTATTGTAATGCTCTAGAACCGGGAGCATCACAGCTCGTCACATGTCTCTACTATCAAGCAACATGCTAAGGCTCTAAAACTCTATCATACTTCAAAACTTGCTTATATACATTATCCATCATACTATTATAACTATAATCAAATGAATGACTCATAGATGAGTCATTCCAAATTTCATTATTTAACAACAATAAAGTCTCTACAATCTATCTTTATAACTTCAATTTACAAATATTCAAAATTCTTGGCACTCTTCCTGCACATAATAATAGTGTTCTTTTCCCATCTCATCCATGTAATGTCCCACCAAGTTCCTATTCTTATTATACTCTAGTTGTTCATCATTTTCGCCTGCAACTAAAAAAAAAAAAAAAGGAAAGGGGGGGAGGTGAGCCTAAGCTCGGTATGTGAGTACCACACCCACATACGCAAGATACACCACATTAATATCACATGCATATGTGCAACATTTATCATCAATACATTCACAATTTAGTTTACACATCAATATCAAAATGTATTATAACACATAGGGGTACTCAAGACCTCGGTACACACAAGTTTTGTCTTAGTGAGAACTGTCTCTATGGGCCTCGTCTAATCTTAATGGGAACTGCCACTACGGGCCCTGTTTAACCCTAATATACCTCAGATCATTTCGATACATAGCTCCACTAGGGATAACATAACATATCGATCATCGAGGTGCCCTTTAGGGATCTGCTACTACGAGCCCCTAGGCCGAGCTAAGCACAAGCAATATATCTCATTCAACTAATAACAAGGTATTACTTCATGATTCCACTTAATTCACATAACATCTTAGCATTTCATTATTTCATATATAACTCATTAAATAGCTTCCTAATAATCACATACAACAAATAAAGTAAAATATACCTGGAATCCTAGCTTTACGCACTTCTTACCCCAAACTTAAGCCAAGTTGATATCTCTTAATCTATTAGGTTATCTATGGTTATACTAATTGTCTCGGTTGTGTGGAACTTGGTTAATTAAGAAGGTAATTTGATATATAATGATAATGTTCATCACTTAACGTGGCCATGTTAGAGGTCGTGTTGCCTAACTCGGGCTAGTACATGATCGTGTTAAAGGTTGTGTATCTCTCGATGAGATTTAGCTTTAACACGGTTGGAACACGACCATGTTGGAAGGCTATGTATCTCTCAGCATAACTTTTGAATTCAACACAGTCGAAACATGACCGTGTTGGGAGGCCGTGTTCTTCTCATTTTAACACTGGGACAATACGACCATGTTGGATGGTTGTGTATCTTTTGGCATGTCTTGGTAAATCAACACGGGAGTAACACGATCGTGTTGAATGGTCATGCATCCCTCAGTATGTTTTTCGAACCCTAATTTTTCTACACTAATTCATCCAATCTCTTCATTTTCTAATACTAAGCTTAAGTAAATCCAAAAATATGAATTAGAATCTCTTACTTAATTTGAATTTTGCTTGAAACTCCAAATTTAACAACTCCCATGCTTGTTCAATCTACCCTTAAACTTGATTCCTATAAACGATCAAGTTAAATCGATGATCTTTGAATTCCATTGTTAGAATAGATCTTAGTTAGAAAATGAAAATCATTACTTGTTTATTGTGCTGCGATGTCTCCTTAGATTGCCTTAGGTTTGACCTGAATGAGTTCTCTCTCCTTGTCTCACTTTAGGTGGCTATTGTAAAAGTGTGTAGAAAAAGGAGAACCCCAAGTTAGTTTGTTTATATATAGTCTCGCTAGGAAAAGATGAAACTGCCCTTGTCTCATTGTCCTATTTACAACATTGCCGCTCTTTATATTTATACATATATATATTTATTTATAAAAAAATGCATATTACATTTATACAAGTGAAAGAGAATGGTTATTTTTCCTATATAAACTTATTCTTGCAAATTAGTTAGCAGAATAGCTAACTCATGGCAATTCTTTGATCTTTTATGATATATGACTAATATATTCCTAGAATAAAAAAGGAATCGCTATTGTTGTGAAATGAGGAATTGCAATTTCTTTGCAAAATGAAAGGAATTACTATTTTTTGATCTTTTCTAATGTATTTATATATCTACCTACAAGACCTTAAAAGAATTATAAGCAATAATTATTACTTCTCTATCTTATTTCTTAAAAATTGCAACTCTATTCCTATATTATTTCATTCTTCAAACTAAATGTGCCACTACTAATACATTACACCTAAAGGCATTATGCATGATCACAATTAAGGTAACTTGTAACATAAATAGCAAGACTATAGTAATATATGATCGTGAGTAGGCTTATTGTTCGATTGCTTACAAAGTGAGGAGGTCTATATTAAACAACTGAGAGGATTTGTCCTATTCTTTAATGAGAAGAAAGTCTCTAATCTTGACAAGTCATTATACTAGTTGAAATAGGTTCTTAAAAATGGCATGAAAAGTATGATAAGGTGAGCTTAGCTAAAGGTTTCAAACACAATAATGCCAATAAATGCACTTATACTAGGATTATTAATAAGTATGGATCGATCCTTTGTGTTTGATAGGAATCAAAATCCGACAAGACCTATCATTAGGGCAAAAACTAAAGGAATTCGAATTTTGGTGATGAGGGCCCATTTTGAGCAGATCGACCCCAGAATTATTTATATATTAACCTCTTTTCTATTATTCTTGTATTGTGTTTTCCAACAGGCACACTTATCATATTTTATAGGGCAATGGACAAACTCCCTCAGACTCAGCTTGTGGGTTATCCATGGACCGACCTGAACTAGCGATGAGTTGGGCCGACGGATCCTATAGAAGACTGGCATCTTGAAGACCATTTCTTTTATATATTTCTTCTTTTATGAACTATTTTGGTTGTATTTTGGTTTTGGGACACTTTTATTTCCTTGTAATTTTCATTTAGGGATAGCCATCTTAAAAGTGGCAAACTTGTAATTTTGAGCACTTTTTAACCCTAGGAGTAGCAAGTATAAATACTTGCTTAAGAGAGGGTTTGGGAGGCTAATTTTGCAGATTATACACTTCATCTTCACGTGAGAATTAGGGTTTCTAATTGTCATTAGACTCTTATCAATTTCAATCCCAAGAGTTGAAATTGTGGCGAGTGCAACACCTTGAAATTGTGAGTTGTATCAATTTCATTTGTTGTGATTTCTTTTCTTCTCTAGTGTGTCATATTTACGGTTGAATTGAGATAGTTCTTGGTCAGAATTACTTCTTATTTTTGACGAATTCTTGTGTTTATTTAAGGTCCCTTGCGATTGAATTCGAATCATCATTGAGAATTTCCTTGAAAACGTGTTTTTCACTATTGGAAAGGAGTCCTTGGAATTGAGGTTTTCTTTTGAATTTGTGGATTATTTTTGTGGATTATATGTGATTAGGGTGTTATTAGAAGAGATTATCATTGTGGTATTACAATTATATCTTTGAGCATTTGGAATTCATTGCACCTTCATTAGGTTCACGCCATTTTTGCCCTTGTGGATCCGGTTTTACCTTGACTTGAGATTGTTTTTTCTTAAGTCTTTTAATTGTGCTTCTAAGTGGAATTAGGCACATCGGTGTTTTTATAGATGACCTTCTCATATTAACTTAGAATTAAATGACCTCTAAGTGTAAAATAAAAGACATAAATGAGGTAGATATGATATTAGGAATTAAAGAGCTAAAACATAATAGAGGAGTAACTTAGTGTCAATCTTGTTAAGTTGAGAAAATTTAAAATAAGTTTAATCACCTTAGACCTAAGTAATGTGGTACTCATGTTTGACATCTCCAACACTAGTCGGTTGACTGGTAATACCTTGCCTTCTATTTCTATATTGATATCGCGACATATTTGATTCAAACTCTCTAAGCCTGTAAAGGTGTACTCACATCCAAAGGAACATCCAAGCAATTATCATTCAAACCACACACATGTATAAACATATCATAAATATAAGAGTATATGGCAATAGTGTCAAAAAGTATATAGACACTATAAGAGCGTATAAGAAGCATGGTTAGTCTCTATGTTTGAGGTGTCCTAATATTGCTATTATAGGGCAAAAACTCTAGTTGGCACTCGCTATCTCGAGCCTCCTAGCTAGGGTGATCGTTGCCAATCGTAGTTTTAATATTTATAATGCCTGTTCCTAATTCTAACTACGTTGCAATAGGCAAGTGTACCTACCGTGGACGTAATATAGTGTCAAGTACAGGGTCGTCCCATAGAGATACACCAACTACTAGTACTAACTCCGTTCCTATTATCTAACCGATGCTTAAATATGTTGGTTGAAACTTAATTACTCTAATCTTAAAACTAATAACTCACTAACAACAATGGTTCGGAAGATTTATCAATTAACAAAAGCAACCTAGATCTTATTCTACTCCTTCTCTATCATGTAATTCATTAGATTTATGAAGATTGACGTAATTGACTTCTTATACTGTTGAATTCCTTAGTCAAGTTAACTACTTTCTCAAGTATATTAACCTATCTAATCCTAGGTTTATCAAATAGGATCTCTCCTTAATTAATAGCAACCTAGAATTGCATAAAGCACATGAATTCGCATCAAAATAATCGATGTAAACAGAAGACTCTTGTTTCCTATCTCTAGAAGAACAATCAAATCTCATTAATTGCATTAAATCTAATCATAAAAGCAATTTCTCAATTAACTAATATGATATCATGCATAAATTCATATTCCGGATCTATGAATCTAAGAAACAATTGAAGGGCATGCAATTAATCATAAGAAAGTCAACAACTTCGCATTAAAAACCGAATCTTCATCACATGACAGAGAAGTTTCGAATAAAATCTAGATTTAGAGTCTACTCCTCCATAAATTGGACAAACGAAATACAATTACTGGAAGAATAAATAAAATTCATAGTCACAGCCCTTAAAGATAGAATCTTCTTATTCGTGGGTCTTCAATCTCCTTTTGAATTGACAGAATCTTCTTTCCCTTGCTGTTATGAGAGTCAGAGCAAGTACAAAATTCGTAACCTCCTCTCTAGGGCAACTAACGGTCTATTTATACATGTACCCAGGTTGGATACATACATGAGCGGATACACGAGTAGTGTATCTTGTTCGTGTATCTCGTGCTTTCTTCCAAGCGTCCTTATGTGAATATACACGAGTAAGTACATGGGAGTGTACATTGGTCGTGTATTTGAAACATCGTTGCACAGCAGCAAAACTTAGATACACAAGCAAAGTACATGGGCATGTACTTTTCTCGTGTACTTTCCAGACATCCACTTCAATATACACAAACAAAGTACATGGGCGTGTATCTCACTCGTGTACTTTCCAGACATCCACTTCAGTATACACAAGCAAAGTACATGGGCGTATATCTCGCTTGTGTACTTTCCAGAATTCTTTTCTTCACACGTATTGTATCCAATTCCTTCCAAACTTGATCTGACTCTTCAAAACTCCTTCCCTTAGCTCCAAAATACTCTAGAAAATCCTTAAATTGACATTCATTCCATTAAGCATCCTTTTCTTCAACAAATCATCTAAAAATTCAATAATAAAGCACAATTTCATTACTCTAGATAACGGTATTTTGCGACTTATCAAACTTCCCCATACTTAAGTCTTTGCTTGTCCTCAAGCAAAACAAAACATTGATCAAACTTCTCATTAATTATGATTGTCGTTACCAAATAAAACTACTCAGATATTAGCATTTGTGAATTTTAATCTTTAAAGCTCAATGCAATCCCTCAATCTGATGTGTGCTTCTCACCTTATCATGAAAGTATTGTTACAAAGATACTTTAGTCAAATTTCTAGGATTAATCAGAGTAGACCAATCTTTACCTTGTCATTTTAACAATGGCTTTCATGATCAAAATTAGACACAAGATCAATCAAAGCAAAAGAGAACCTGGTACATTTCAACCACCATTAAAAAGTCTAATATCTTCTCAATTATCTCTCTTAGTGAAGCAATCAATAATGAAAATACATTGCATCTATGTTTCCCCTGGATTCCTCCTCCTTTTTGGTTGATCTCTTCAAAGATTTTATTCTTTGTAATAGTTCACACTGGTTTCATCCTTTTTTTTTTTTTTTGGAATCTTGCAACCCATGTAATGAGTTTTCAGCCGATAATCCTAGGCTCGTCACCCAAGTTAACGAACGTTATCCCCTCAATTGAGGGCGTTCCTATGGGCTTAATTACTCGAGTTGCAAGACCCTCTCAACATTTAGCTTTATGGTATTTCATTTTATTATGGTAATTTCCTCAGTCGACCGATCCCAGGCCAGACGACCTTAGGTGACCAGGTTTTAAAGGAACCCCATCGAACCTCTATTACCTTAACTTATTATTTTGACTAGTTAGTAGCGGAGTCAAACTTCGCTCTTCTGAGGGACCAAAGCCTGCCCATACTAACTAATCCTTTATTTTTCAAGTATAACATGCTTTCATTAAATTATTACTTTAAAGAGATCTTCTAAGAAGGATCACCAAGAGAATCATTTCATTTGCCCTTTCATGAAAGATTACATGGCTCTCAAGATCTTTGAGTTTCACAATGATTTTATCCCATAACTTTGACTAAGTATCAATGTTCCAAAGAAGACAAAGGTGACATGCACAACACTCTTTTAGAGGAATTTAGTCACTAAATGCTACAATACTATGTAATTTGCAATCATGATTTCAAAATTCGATTATTAAGCAAAAAGAGAAAAACAAAAATTAGGGGAAATTTTTGAATGACTTATACAATTCAGCACAACCCTTATCAAAATCAAATTTCTTTAGTATCCCCTTCCCCAAACTTAGATTGAGACATTGTCCCCAATGTCTTTATCATTCAAGAACGTAATGAGAAATAAAGAGATAAAAAGAAAAAATAAAAAGAAAAGGAATTGAGACTTCCCGGGATTCAACAGGTGATGGACCAATTGCATAGCTAGCAGAATGTCGATCAGGATGAATTAGCACCATCCCGCTTCCTCTTAGCAGGGGTGGTCTTCTTCTTCTTGGAAAACTTCGGTTTAATTGCACAAGTCTTTTTTTGAACATCTGAATCAATCACAATGGTCTCAAAACAGGTTAGGTTCTTTAATTACACAAAGAAAATGATAGGACTTGCATTGGGTTTCTGAAACAAGGAGGAAGATAGCACAGTTGAGATACACAACCAAGGTATACGATCGTATACCTAGTTGTGTATCTACCTATCTCATAAATGCACAAATTACCATAGGAATACTCAAAATCAGGTCTTGTGGCTTTAGTATATTATCAATCTACCTTCCTGAAGGCAAAAAATGTAACTACAACACACCCAAAGCATTCTTAAATGATAAAGTTCGAATCTTGATTCTAAGAAGCTAGGTGCGATAGTTTAGTGATCATAAAAAAAATGGCCTCATAACTTGGTTTCTAAGAAGAAGATTGGGAAAGAAACACAACAACATTGTTCTAGAAACCCACAAAATCAAAATCCCAAATATTCATGTTCAAACCCTAACTGTCGATTCACTTATTTGGCAGCCACTCAAGACATCAATCATACATGCGTTCACGTGAGTTCAAAATGTCTACAGATCTATCAACAATTGACTTCCACAATGCGAAATCACTTATCATACCATCATCATAGATGCAAGCATGTATGGTAGTCGTAAAAGAAAACCGAGCAGCAACCTTATTGCAATAAGTATTGAATAAGAAGAAGAGAGAACTTACTTACCTTGAATCCTTGAAACAGAAGAAGTTTATAGTGTGGAAAGGACAACCACGGTATGGAGGAGTAGAGTGGGAGTGAGTGGGTCAAATACACGAATGGAGAATGGGTCGTGTAAATGGCAGAGTGAAGTGAGGAGTCCTTTTACAGTATGAGCAAAAAAATTAGATACACGACCAAAGTACACGGTTATGTACTTTAGTCATGTACTTTGGAATCCTTTCTGTGGGTTAGATACACGAACGTGTACCTTGTTCGTGTATCATGGGAGAGCAATCTGTAGGTAGATACACGACTAGGTACACGAGCGTGTACCTTGTTCGTGTATCTGGGAGAGCATTCTGTGGGTTAAATACACGACCAGGTACACGAGCATGTACCTTGTTCGTGCATATAGAGGGGGTGTTTTGTGGGTTAGATACACGGCCAGGTACACGAGCGTGTACCTTATTCGTGTATCGAATTGTGCCTTCTGTGGGTCAGATACACGACCAGGTACACGAGCGTGTACCTTATTCGTGTATCTCTAATATGTACACAATGAGCATATTTTGAAGTGCACGGGAGGGCACACCATGATGTATTCCCCTTTTATATTGCAAAGTCAATTTAGACACCCTCTGGCATGTGTGAGAAACTGGATACATGACTAGTGTACCCGGTTGTGCAGATCAAAGTACATACCTGTCATCACTTCATCTTGCATTCCCTTGAAAAGGTCTCCCATCCTGAATTTCCCCACACTTAGAGCTTAAAAGAAGCTCTATTAAGGCGACTTTCATAGAATCCAAACTTGGTTAGCCCCTCTGTAGCTTGCTGTCCTGCACAAGTTACTCCAAAACAACGGATGATAAAAAAAAAAAAAACTTACCTAAGTAACATGGGTTGCCTCCCAAGAAGCGCTGTTGTTTAACGTCGTTAGCTCGACGTAATGAACCGGTGGAGCTCAAATGGAGATGAGAATGAGGTTTAGCTCCTCCTTTTCTTCCAAAACTGTTTTGTCCCCAAAGTAGTGCTTAAGCCTTTGACCATTCACCTTGAAAATACCTTTCTTGGAGATTTTATAACCCAAGACAATACCTTCTTTTGCCATAAAATGGCACTTCTCCCAATTTAGGACCAAGTTAGTGTCTTCACAACATTGCAACACTAACTCAAGATGGTGTAGACACTCATCAAAAGAATTCCCAAGAATAGAAAAATCATCCATGTATACTTCCATCGTGTCTCCTACCATATCCTTAAAAATAGCCATCATGCATCGTTGAAAGGTGGCTGGAGCGTTGCATAATCCGAAAGGCATGTGTCGATAAGCGAAGGTCCCAAAAGGGCATGTGAATGTCGTCTTTTCCTGGTCTTTGGGTGCGATAGGAATCTGAAAATATCTAGACATCCCATCGAGGAAACAGTAATATGCATGACCAGCTAACCTTTCAAGCATTTGGTCCACAAATGGAAGAGGAAAATGATCCTTTCGAGATACGTCATTTAGCTTGTGGTAATCTATACAAGCTCTCCATCCAGTGATAGTTCTCATCGGGATGAGTTCATTTTTTTCATTTGGTACTACTACCATACCGCCTTTCTTCGGAACTACTTGAATGGGGCTCACCCATGAGCTATCAGAAATCGGGTAGATCATTCCTACATCAAGCAATTTGATGACTTCCTTTTTTATAACATCTCTGATATTTGGATTAAGTCGGCGTTGCGGTTGTACCACTGGCTTGACACGATCTTCCATCAAAATTTTGTGTGTACAAAACGATGGGCTAATCCCCTTTATATCTGCAATTTTCCATGCAATTACTTTCTTGTGTTGCCTCAGGACATGCAATAACCTTTCCTGTTGATCTTGATCCAGATTTGATGCAATTATGACTGGAAGTTTAGAATCTTCTTCCAAAAATGCATATTGAAGGTAGTATGGTAGTTGTTTCAATTCTAGCTCAGGTGGTTCCTCAATTGAAGGTTTCGATCTCTGAATGGTAGATCTATTCATACCTTTAAAGCTTCTTTCTTCTCTCAACTCATGATTATTATTAAGCTGATTGACAACTGCTCTAATCGCCATATTTTCAGGTTGCTCTTTCTTCCCATTCATCAAACACAATTCCAATGCATTACCAATCGATAAGTCTTGCAATGAATCTGAAACTGCGAAGTCAAGGCAGTCGATTGCATAGCATGTATCATCATGGTGCAAGCTTTGTCTAAGGACGTCAGGCATTTTCACTGTGAACTCTTCATTTCCCATTCTCAACACTAACTTCCCATCCCCAACATCAATTATGGCTCTAGCAGTAGCAAAAAATGGCCTCCCCAATATAAGAGGGACCTCCACATCTGCTTCCATGTCAAGGATGACGAAATCTGCCGGGAAGATGAAGTCCTGCACCTTCACTAATACATCTTCGACTACTCCTCTCGGGAATTTGACTGATCGATCAGCTAACTGAAGACTCATTTTGGTCGGTTTCGGCTCTCCAATACCCAATTTATGGAACATCTTGTATGGCATCAAATTAATACTGGCTCCCAAATCAACCAATGCCCGTTCTTAAGATAAATTCCCTATCAAGCAAGGGATTGTAAAGGTCCCAGGATCTTTTAACTTCTTTGGGAGTTTGTTCTGAATTACCGCAGAGCATTCTCCTCCTAAATTTACAGTGGAGAACTCTTCAAGCTTCCTTTTGTTCGATAGTAATTCTTTCAAAAATTTTGCATATCATGGCATTTGTGATAATGCCTCAACCAGTGGAAGGTTGATATGCAATTGCTTGAATATCTCTAAAAATCTGCCATAGTGCTCATCTGTTCTGTCCTTCTTGAGTCGTGCTGGATAAGGAACATTGGGCTTGTATTCTGGGATTAATGGAGGTGATGATTTCTCTTTAGGTGATTTTTCTGAATGCTTTTCCCCTTCTTTGAGAACTACTTGTTCTTTTGCTGGTTCAGTCACCCGATTCTCTTCTTCTTGAACCTTTGGTTGTAGTTCCTTACCACTTCGTAATGTGACAGCTTTAACATGTTCTCTAGGGTTGGTTTTCGTGTTTCCCGGTAGTGAACCTTGAGATCTCTCTGACAGAAGCTTAGCTATCTGACCGACCTGGTTTTCAAGATTGTGTATTGATGCCTCATGATTCCTCAGAGCCGAGTCTTGATTTTTCAGAATCAAATCTAAGGACTTCTGTCTGTCTTCTGAATCCTTGATGAATTTTGTGAGGAGATCTTCAATTGGCGGTTTGGAAATTTGGACCATTGGCCTCTGATAACTTGGTGGAGGATTCGGATTGCCCTTTTGAATATTACTATTGTTAGTCCAAGAAAAATTTGGGTGATTTCTCCATCCTGGGTTATAAGTATTGCTATATGGATTGTTCTGGGGCCGAATTAGGTTTCCCAAATAATCCACTTGCTCTGTTTGCCCTTCCTCACCACCTGAGGGTTCCACAATAGCCAGCTGATGTTATGAGACAGCCAACCCGTTGATCTTTCTAGATAAAGCCTCAACTTTGGACATGATAGAAGTTGCCACATCCACTTCAAGAATGCCTGCCACCTTCTTTTCTCTGCCCCTACCATGTGACCATTCATAATTATTCGCGGCCATATCTTCAAAAAGAGTCAAACTTTCTTCAGGAGTTTTATGGTTCAAGGTGCCACCAGCTGCGGCATCTACTGTTTGTCTCGTTTGATAGTTCAACCCATTATAAAATATCTGAACTTGAAGCCACTCTGGGATCCCATGGTGTGGGCATTTCCACATTGAGTCCTTGAATCTCTCCCAGGTTTCATACAAAGTCTCCATGTCATACTGATGATAAGATTGAATCTCAGCTCGAAGTTTAGCGGTCTTTGAAGGAGGGAAGAATTTGTCCATAAACTTCTTAATCAGACCTTGCCATGTAGTAATGGAGTTCCTCGGTAAAGAATTCAGCCACTGCTTAGCCTTGCCTTTCAAAGAGAATGGGAAGAGCTTGAGGCGGATCGCATCATCACTAACTCCATTAAATTTGAAGGTATCGCATATCTCTAGAAAGAGTTGGATATGCGCATTTGGATCTTCATCCTGTAAACCATCAAATTGAGTATATTTCTGCACCATCTGAATCACGATAGGCTTAAGTTCAAAATTATTTGCCTCCACTCGAGGACGGACTATGCTAGAGCTGATGCCTATCAAGTTTGGCCTGGCAAAATCAGAATTGGTTCTAGGTGGCTCATTAACTCGACCATCTCTATTATCAACCAGTTGATGATTCGGGGGATCCACAACAACATTTCCTTGATTCAGCTCTTGAGCACGATTATTGAATTGATCAGCCATTTCTTCCTTCGGTGATTCTCCTTGAATACCAAATGATGTTGACTCCGTTGAGTGTTGCTTTTTCTGATAACGACGAATAATTTTCTCTGGCTCAGGATTAAAAACAGCAAGTTCCTTGGAGCGACTTCTGGTCATGCACTATAAACGTAATACAAATCAATTATGAGCTCCAAATTCTTAGGAAGAAAAGGGAAAAAAAAAATAAGAAAGAAATAAATTGGTTAAATTAATAGGTAAAAAGTGTTTCTAATATTGGCGTATCCCCGGCAGCGGCGCCAAAAACTTGATCGTTGCCAATCGTAGTTTTAATATTTATAATACCTGTTCCTAATTCTAACTACGTTGCAATAGGCAAGTGTACCTACCGTGGACGTAATATAGTGTCAAGTACAGGGTTGTCCCATAGAGATACACCAACTACTAGTACTAACTCCGTTCCTATTATCTAACCGACGCTTAAATATGTTGGTTGAAACTTAATTACTCTTAAAACTAATAACTCACTAACAACAATGGTTCGGAAGATTTATCAATTAACAAAAGCAACCTAGATCTTATTCTACTCCTTCTCTATCATGTAATTCATTAGATTTATGAAGATTGACGTAATTGACTTCTTATACTGTCGAATTCCCTAGTAAAGTTAACTACTTTCTTAAGTATATTAACCTATCTAATCCTAGGTTTATCAAATATGATCTCTCCTTAATTAATATCAACCTAGAATTGCATAAAGCACATGAATTCACATCAAAATAATCGATGTAAACAGAAGACTCTTGTTTCCTATCTCTAGAAGAACAATCAAATCTCATTAATTGCATTAAATCTAATCATAAAAGCAATTTCTCAATTAACTAATATGATATCATGCATAAATTCATATTCCAGATCTATGAATCTAAGAAACAATTGAAGGGCATGCAATTAATCATAAGAAAGTCAACAACTTCGCATTAAAAATCGAATCTTCATCACATGACAGAGAAGTTTCGAATAAAATCTAGATTTAGAGTCTACTCCTCTATAAATTGGACAAACAAAATACAATTACTGGAAGAATAAATAAAATTCATAGTCACAGCCCTTAAAGATAGAATCTTCTTCTTCGTGGGTCTTCAATCTCCTTTTGAATTGACGAAATCTTCTTTCCCCTGCTGTTATGAGAGTCAGAGCAAGTACAAAATTCGTAACCTCCTCTCTAGGGCAACTAACGGTCTATTTATACATGTATCCGGGTTGGATACATACACGAGTGGATACACGAGTAGTGTATCTTGTTCGTGTATCTCGTGCTTTCTTCCAAGCATCCTTATATGAATATACACGAGTAAGTACATGGGAGTGTACATTGGTCGTGTATTTGAAACATCGTTGCACAGCAGCAAAACTTAGATACACAAGCAAAGTACATGGGCATGTACTTTTCTCGTGTACTTTCCAGACATCCACTTCAATATACACAAACAAAGTACATGGGCGTGTATCTCACTCGTGTACTTTCCAGACATCCACTTCAGTATACACAAGCAAAGTACATGGGCGTGTATCTCGCTTGTGTACTTTCCAGAATTCTTTTCTTCACATGTATTGTATCCAATTCCTTCCAAACTTGATCCGACTCTTCAAAACTCCTTCCCTTAGCTCCAAAATACTCTAGAAAATCTTGAAATTGACATTCATTCCATTAAGCATCATTTTCTTCAACAAATCATCTAAAAATTCAACAATAAAGCACAATTTCATTACTCTAGATAAGGGTATTTTGCGACTTATCATAGGGCCTATTCACTTGAGTTCTTATCTATGGCTTTACAATCTGGACCTGCTATATCAGGGTGGTGTGACTTCCTATGTTACCACACTCTATCGCTTTATGTCCCCTTTGTTTGCATAGATGACAAAAGGGGAGAGGGATAGACTATTTAGTACAATTTCTACTAATGTGCCTTGCTCTTCCACATGAGAACATGCACCCTCTAGCCATCAGCAATCTTTTAGCTTGTGTAGCTTAAAACATCTGGTACATTTGATTGTAGAGGCTATAGGAAGGGCTAAAGGAACTAGTTTGGCTTGAATTAGGGGAGCTACTATGACCACTAGTCTAGTATGATGCACTTAAGACCTCTTCCCTTCATCTTGAATTACTATTCCTTGAGTAAGCTTCTTCCCTAAGACTACACTTAGCCTGTGACCCAAGACTTCATCTATTCTCTTTTTACTTTACTCTACATATTTTGTTTTATCCTTAACCTCAACATATGTGTGTAGCTGGAAAGATCTCATTTCATGTTAGAGTTTGGGTTCTAAGCCCCTCATAAACCTCCTAACTTTGGAGGCATTATTTGTATGGATTGTTTCAAGTAGGAATTTGATCGACGATTGAACTCCACCTCGTACTCCTCCATTAACCATTTACCTTGTTGGTAGTTGTTGTATACTATCTCCATCTTATCTCGAATGCCGCTAAGGAAGTATTTTTCATAAAATAATTCGTTGAGCCTTATCCAATTAACAGATGTTCTTGTTAACCTGGAGACACTAGCCTACTAATCAACAGTAGAACCTTTTAGCATAAGGGCTACATAATCTACTTTCCTATCACTTAGTATCCTAAACATAACAAAAGTCTTCTTAATCTCTGTTATTTAATTCTAAGCTTCCACTAGATCATCAACACTTGGATTGAACTCTTTTGCTAACCTTATGAACTTGACTAATCCAAATTGATCTTCTATTAGCCTAGTTGGTCTCATAGCTTGTTGCTGCTATTGTTATGTTATCATCCCCACTAAAGCATTGACTATTTCCAATAGTTGTGCAGTCATGTCCATTGCCTATCCTTAAGCACCTTACTAAGGCGATCTTAGAGGGTACCTTTCATCAAGGACGTCTCATCCAATGCTAGATGAATTGGGTCTTGTAATTCTTCTAAGGGGTATTTTGCTTAAGGGGAGGGAATGAACAAGTTTGACAGTTAAGTCAAAGGGTTCAAACTTAACTAAGATATTATATATACATATATATATAGTCATATTTATAGGTTAAAGTAACCATTTAAAGGAAAAAACAACAAATAAGAAAGTAAAAGAAAATAAATCACTTTTTGAAAATAGTTGGACCTATATTTTTTTCCCATTCTCTTCTCTCCTCACTATCCTATAGATTCAATACCTAATTTTCTAAGGGTCATAACCTAAGTTCTATCGATCAAAACTTAGCCTTATTGATCACTTACCTAAGTTTTATGGATCATCAAATCTATGCTTTATCGATCATAACCTAGCTCTTATACCACTTAAGTTGTAACGCCCTAGATATTGGAATATAATAACTCACCATGTGACACTATTATTTAGTGACACGTAAGGCTTTTGACTTACTTAAACGTGAACTTTTATATAACTAGTTAACCATAATTGTTTAACAATAATAATCCTTAAACGTTTATTTAGCCCATCTACCAAAATGAAATCTAACAACACAATCGGAGGTAACAACTATTGTCTCTTCTAATACATAACTAGTCATCTCAAAAGGAAATAAGTCTTCTAGATGCTCTCATTCAATCTTCACTAATCCTCATAATAGTAGTAATAAACCATTCCATTATCATTCTAATTGTAATCCACCCTTAGCTGAACTGTTTACCTGTACCTGCAATTGAAAAAGAAGTTCACATGAGGGGTGAGCTAATACCTAGTACATGATACTCATAAGCACATGCGCATGATAAACACAAACAAAGTTTACATGCATTGAAATGTAGATGGGAAAACAACTACCACTTTATTATCTTTAAATTAAGCCTATCAATCAACATAGGAGTACCTATGACTCCTTACACTTTAGTTATTAAAATTTTTATTAATATATATAATCTAATATATTTAGGATATTGCCATCACTAGCCTTGATAATATAGTGTTGGGAACTACCACTCCCAGCCTCAATATCCATGAGTCATCCTAAGTCTATCTAGATCATTTTAATATACGACTCCACTAGGGACAATGTTAGATAGTGATCATTAGGGTGCTCCTTAAGGATTTGTCACTATTGGCCTTTAGGCTGAGTGAAGCACAAATAGCAAACATTTATTAACCAAATAATGTTTGAGTTCATTTGATTACTATACTATCAAGCACAATCAATAAATTGAGTAGTCACGTACCTGGAGGAATTGTTCCAAATTCACTATAACTACAATTATAGTTGACTTTCTCATATTTAATGTAGAATTATTTGACCTGTAAGTATAAAATAAAAGACATAAATGAGGTGGATATGATATTAGGAATTAAAGTGCTAAAACATAAGGGAGAAGTAAACTTGTGTCAATCTCATTAAGTTAAGAAAATTCCAAATAAGTTTAATCACCTAGGACTTAAGAATTGTGGTACTTGTATGATTAACATGTGAAACTGATTTAGAATCATGGTTAGTGGTTGCAAATTGGAATATGCTAGTGCAATAAGTAGTTTAATGCATCCATCATGTTGCATTTTAGACCCAATATTGCAATTGCTATGTGCAAATTGTTAAGATATACTCATAAGCTTAGTACAAAACAATAGAAAGCAAAAATAAGATTTTTTGGGTATTTGAAGAAAATACCAAAACTTGGTTTGCATTATAGTGATTTTCCTATACTATAAGGTTTTATAGATGCAAATTGGATCATCAATGTAGGTGATCATATTTCCACATCAGGATGGATTTACAACTTAAATAGTGGAGCAATAAGTTGGAGCTCCATAAAACAAACTTGCACCACACATTTAACTATTGTAGCTAAATTTATAGCATTAGCATCAATTGGAAAAGAGGCCAAATGGCTATGGAATTTGATACGGAAATAGAGTTATGGTGATAATTGATGTTGGTTATTCCAATATTTTGTGATGATCAAGCTATTGTGTCATGTGCCTATGGTAAAATATACAATGGAAAGTCCGTTAAGGAGTTATTAGAGAATGAGGTTATAGTTATGACATATGGTAAGATTGCAAATAATTTAGTAGTTTCTCTAGCCAAAGCATTTTTTTTTTGATGAATTGGCCAAAGTATTGTTAAGACATCAAGGTAATGAGCATTTTGCTAAAATGGGTCTAAAATCCTACTATTGATTGTAATGAGATCTCTACTTCATCTTAGTAGACACTTTGTTTTAGAAGTTTAAGGGATAATAACAAATTATTATCAACAGTGAATTTATTGATTAGCAAACGTAAGGATGAGGTATTGTAATATCTCTTAATGGATTAATTGTGTATTGAAAATTTAGATTTGTTTAAGATGAATTCCACTTATATGAATATGAAGTGGCATGCTCCAAGCAAGAGTTTATGGTTTATCTTGGATTTGGATCCTCTAAATTTGCTAACTAAAATTTTTTAAATTCATCTTTTTAAAATACTCCTATGTATAATCAATAGTTAAAATTAAAAAAAAAAAACTAACATAACAATGACGTTATAAGGTATTTAAAGAATTTTACCAATCTCAACCATCCATTCATATATTTATAATACCGTATTTTTATCACTAGAATTTCAGCCTTAATTAAGCTTCTAGATGTAGAAGCTGTTAAAAACGCAGCTCATGGTCGTCCTTATCCGCATATGAATAAATTATAACTTTTACAATTTCAGTATTTCTCAATTTTATGATCAGACATCTTCAACAAGATTTAATTACATAAAATAATATAGTGGCTTGTCTTGTCTTACACCATGTAAAAGCAACTCAAATCAAAATGCAATAGCTTCATTCTCATGAAATGCTTTATTTTATTGTCCGACAAAGACCAGCATGGTACAGAAGCTTGTACACATAAAACCAAGAGCACACTGGGATATTTTAGTTGCGCGATGTAATTCATAGATGGATTATTCAATAACAATATCCCACACATAGTATCTAAAACATGATCCTGCCTTTAAAACCAATACTAATCATATTTGACTGCGAATTAACAGTTTGGGCTGGGAAGGTTGCATTTCGCCGGGAGCTGCATCATGAGGTTTGAATCAATACCAATGATATAGAATAGCATGAGCAAGGTATATCAGTGTGTTGCATCGCCCCGCAGCAAGCACTGGTTGGTGGTGAAGGTGGCTGTGTCACTGCCGGCTCGCATTCCATCACGTCTTCAGACTTCAGGCCACAATAACAGAAATAAGAGCAAACGCTAACAAGGACATTATTGCAGTCTTCCTGCTATCCATTTCTAGCTCTATACTTTTATGTTTGCAACTCTTATAATGGATTACACACGGTGAGATGAAGTTCAGTTTATAGCAAAACGATTGATAATTGCTAAAGCAGGTAATGAACAAACTATGCTAAGATGATAATAACTACGCCTCTAAGTTACCAATTCTTGCTAACACCTAGAAATTAAGGGCAGCATGAGTAGAATAAAAGCCGTTCATAAGTTGTGACAACATTATTCGAGAGTTCCACCATGGATCGTGTTAACAATTTGAACTTAGCATAAATTGGATACATGGCTAATAGAATAGTAGCCATTAAATTCTTAAATATGTATAATCAATCCAATGCATTTCACTATTTGTGGATGGGTGCTTATAAAATTGTCCACAAAAAATTTTCCCCACACAATATGATTGTAATCATAGTAATACATTGTAGCAGAGTAGGAGCAAAATTAAAGCCATCTTTGAGTTGGAAAAAATAATTAGTCTTGGTAGTTGCCTATTATTTTTAAGGAACTCAAATATGATCTTTGTGGGACGATGAGAAAGGTACCGATTGTAGAGGGCTAAATTTGGTTTGTGGGCTTTTAGTATAACATTTTAATGGATTTGACTCTTCGGACTGAGGTCATAGGGCTTGAAAAGTTAACTCTATGATTTGGGATGATCATAGAAGATTTAGCATAGTGGGCTTTGGGTAGAGCTTGTTGGATCAGTTAGTCTAATTCAACCTTTAATGGGCCTAGACTCATGAAAGGCCTATATGGGGCTCATTCACTAAAAAACCATCAATTATCATTACCATCTAATGGACGAAATTCTTAGCTAGACCCTATAAATACCCAAGGTATCCTCATTCAAAGGGAACTCTTCTTTGGAAAAAATGCCATTACTTTATCGGATTTTCCTTAGAAGATCAAGACCATAATATACCTAAGAACACTTACTTGTCACCATAACGTTGAGCCTTATTAGAGATCGCCTACTCCTCTCAATCTCATTCACCCTTGATCATCTTTATACGTGTCGCTTCTCTTATTAGGCCATGTATAGCATGTCCTCATGCAACATGCACATGACCCCTTGCACTTGGACCTATACCCTTATATTCATTTGGCAACTCTGCTGGGTATCGAAAAAGCTGGCAACATAGTACTTCCAAGGAGAAGGATACTCGACTCTACTGATGGAAACAATCAAGAACTTGATACCAATGTTAAAGCTACTAAACAAATTACACTTGCCCTTAGTGATGTGAACTAAGGAAATACTGCAAAAGAGGGTGCACCTGATAACATCCGAGTCATGTAAGCAACCTAGGAGAATAGTAGGAAGATGGATCTCTTTGTTACCATGATGACTCAATTTATGCCTACTATGGCTACCGTTGCTAATGCACATTAGGGTACAGCCTTACCAAACCTTGTTCTTGTTGCATTACAGTGCGCTCCTCAAGCATGTCAACATATCAACCCTCATGTTGTCAACAGATAAGTTGTAGCTAAAGAGCGAGCTCTAGCCTAAGAACTTATGCTTGCACAATACCTAGCTATAGAGGTGAGGGAGACAAGGGTTCAAATCGAAGGACCTTCACCTTAGCATAGTACTCCACATGTTACTATTGTTGAACATTTAAATCATCTTAACCTTATCCTTGTTATACTAGTAGAGCTTGGAACTTTTGTTCCAAAAGGTTCATTTGTTACAAATGAAGATTTAGACACATATTTGAGAGAGATACAATTGAATTCCACTATGGGGGTCCCAAAGCTCAAGCTTCCTTATCATTAGCATATCATTATGAAACCCTACCCAAAGGACTATATGAGTCCTAAGTTCATGCTCTTTAAGGGAAGTATTAAGGAGCATTTATTGAAGTTTATTGAGATGCTAAAAGTTTATGGATTGGATGATGACCTAAAACTTAAGGAATTCTCTAAGTCTCTCATAGAGAAGGCACATACGTAGTATGCTAAGCTTCCTTTAGAATCAGTGGACTCATGGAGGAACATATGCAAGATGTTCTTAGAAAATTTTTTTCTTAATCAAAGAAAGGGTAACCTTCACTAATATGGGAAGAATTTGTCAAAAGTCAAGGGAAGACCTCATAGACTACATTGAGAGATTTAGAGAGCTCTCCCTTGATATTTAGGATATTTGTGATGAAAGGGAGTTGGTAAAGATTTGCATACAAAGAATGTTTACTAAGTATGCTACTCATTTGGAGAATTTATCTTTGGTTTCGTTCATAGCATTGGTTGAAAATGCATGATGAACCAATAATTTTGTTGCAAGATAAAAGGGCGAACATATAAGGTGCAATAAATGAGGGCCATTCGTGAATTCTATTTAAGGCGAAGACTCCAAGGTAGGAAAGAAACCTAGAATGGAGAAATCCAAGTTTGAAAAGTTAATGTACTTGTGCCTAATGGGTAGTGCATGTGATGCTTAACATATGGTTGCAAGATGGAAATATCAAGCACCTAAGAGTTGAGCACCTCCCTACTCTTATAGAGATGGATGATATAAAATTCTATAGATTTCATAGAATTGTGGGTCATTCCACTAAAGGTTGTTTTACCTTGAAGAAGATATTTAAGGAGAGAGTACGAACTGGGGAGCTTATTATTAAAGATAACAATATTTTGCAACAATCTCCTTTCAGCTCATAACAATTAACGTAGGGCAGTGAATACCATTAATCATGACCCTACTACTATAGAAACATATGATAAGTCACCTATTGAGGTAAGCAAGGAAAAAGGAAAGCGGTTGAGGTCGACGAGGATGAGTGCCCTTCTATTGTTACCGCACTTCTGAAAACATCAAATCTTAGAAAATTTTTCGACCTTCTTGAGTTTGATGAGAAGGCTAAGCTTGTAATAGCTACTACACTTATGTAGATCTCAAAAGGTTGATAAGTGCTAAATTAGATATATATATTAAGTGAGATTTAATATGTTTTTCCCTTGATTTTGGCATGCTTTTGAAGAATTTAAATTTTAATCGAGTAATATTTTGAGTTTAGGGCTTTGATGGATAGTGGAATAAAAAAAGAAGAAAACAAATCCAATTTTACTCAATTCAGAGCTAAATTGAAGAAGTTATGAAGGTTTGAAGTTATATATGACCTAGATATGACCATGTCTAGGCCATGTTAAAGTTGAAGCTTCACAGATTTAGACATGACTTAGAGATGACTATGTCTAAAGGTTGTGTATTTTTCTAATCTAATGGATTTAGACATGACCTACAGATTAAGAGCATTCATGATCAACCATTATACATGCTAGGCTCATTTTGGAATGGAACATATGCCATGTTTAGGGGAGTATTGGTTCTTTTTCACACAACCTTTCTCTATTTTTCTATGTTTTTCTTTGATTCTTAATTCATTAATTTTTCTTTTTATCCATTCATTGAGGACAATGTATAATTTTAAGTGTAGGGAAGGGGGTTATAAATGTGTAGTTATTTAAGAAATAAAAAATTTGTTTATTTAACTTGAAAATCATAAAGTTAACTTGCAATTTTGAAAAGAAAATAAACTTTTTGGATAGTTTAGAACACTTGATAAAAGTTTTGAACTTAAAAAGTGAGAAATTTGAAGAACATCCCTAGTTAGGAATTAGTCATGGACTTCTTTTTTACTTGACTTTAATGTATACTTTTTCCTTTTGATATTTTTAGAACACTATATTCCTTGATAAATAAATAGTTAATACTTATCATTTGAAAGTTTCTTGAAAAAATTAATATAGTTGGAGATGAAATTAAATAAATTGAATAAATTTTGGTTGTGGGCCTTGTTGACTTGAGCAATTAAGCTTACAGGGTACCTCCTTTGTGTGAAATAATGACTGTTAACTTAAGTAACGAATTTGAGATTATCAGTTGAAATCTCACTAAAAGGGTCAAGAGAAAAGTCAATGTTAAGGCTAAACGTAAGTCAACTCTATTAAATAAAGTTAGTGGATGGTTTGAAGGGCTATCTTAAAACCTAGTAGCCTAAGATTGTTTAGTTTAGGACTTACTAGCCGATGAAACTACCTAAAAAAAAAAGAAATGAAAAGAAAAAAAAAATGATTAAGGGATAAGTGGATATATTTATCTCAAATTATAATTTTTAGTAAAATTGAAGAAGAGGGTGTATACATTTTAGTAAAGTTAATAAAGTATTTATGACTTTTTCTTGATTAAGAAGATGAAAATTTAGGTTTCAACTTTTTCATATGTTTAAAACAATTGGTTAAGTGAAACATATAAGAGTTATAATTAATCTCCTTTTGAAATGGCAAGTTAATTAAGAATTTGGTCCTTAAGCTATTATAGGGTTAATAAGAATTATTTTGGTTGATTTCTTAAATAATAGTAAATTTATTAAGTGTTTCTTGTCCTCCTATTTAATTTGATTAATTTGCTTGAGGATAGGTAAATGCTTAAGCCTTAGGGAAGTTTGATAAGTGCTGAATTGGATATATATATATATATTAAGTGGGATTTAACATTTTTTCCCTTGATTTTTTTTGAAGAATTTAAACTTTAATTAAGTAATATTTTGATTTTAGGGCTTTGATGGATAGTAGAATGAAAAAGGAAGAAAACGAATCCAATTTTACTCAATTTAGAGCTAAATTGAAGAAGTTATGAAGATTTGAAGTTAGACATGATCTAGACATGAGAATGTCTAGGTTGTGTTGAAGTTGAAGCTTCACAAATTTTGACATGACTTAGACACGACTGTGTCTAAAGGTTGTGTATCTTTTTGATCTAACAAATTAGACATGACCTATAGATACAACCGTATCTAGGTCGTGTTTGTCAGAACGTCAAGTTTTAGACGAATTTGAGTTATGAAGTGGACACGACCCAAAGCACGATTGTGTTGGATAGTGTATTGACCCCAAAATGCATAGTTTCTAACAAGTGTTATATAAAAAGATGAGGACTTTATACAAAGGAGGAGACTATATTTTTTTTTAATTGTTTTAGGATTTTAGAGGAAGACGACAACTACTCTTTATAATTCAAGCATCTAGGGTTTTTATTATTTTTAATTGATTTCCTTAATGATGCATGTCATTACATCATTGATGAATTCAATTCTCCATATGTTTAGTGCTTAATTTCCTTAGTATCTAGACTTGAACCTAGGTTTATTATACGACTTGAGATTTTCTTGTAATATTCGATGAATTCTTATGTTATTAATTTGTGCATGTGTTCTTTATTTTGATTGGTTTAATATTTTTAGTGTATTAATTTGTTTATATGATATTGTATATTGAGATTGAGAAATCTAATATATAATTAGATCTTGTATGGGTGAAGAGAATTGATGTAATCTTAGAGATAAGTTACATGGTTTTTCTTGAATTATTTGGTTTAGTTATGAGAATTTGTTGTTCCTAATGCAGTCTTTAATCATGCTATTATGAAGAGATTCAAATAGGTAATTTTGAGATTAGGGCTTAATAAGCTTAAGAAAGTTATTAAACTAAATTCGAAATTTCCCTAGTTAATAAATTGTAAGAAAAAATTGAATGCTTTTTGTTAATGTCACATAATAATACTTAGGGGAAGTAATGCCTAGATACTAGTTTTATTAACTTGAAGTTAATTTTAATTTGATTTGCTCTTTCATCTTTTTATAAAATCTTAGATCTTAATTTAATCTTTCGTTATAGTTTTTGGATCAATCAACTCTACAATTAACCGGTTAAATAATAAGGTGTAGGTTAGTATTAGTATTTGTAATCTTTGTGGGAAAATATCCATATTTTTATACACTATATTACAAATTTTGATAGGTACACTTGCCTTACATCAAAGGTCATTAGACGGAGTGTAGTGCGGCATAACCTATGAAAAGAATGGCATATGTGCATGAAAATGCAATTTTATTCACTGACGCTAATATTTGTGTTAAGGGTTTGAATCATAATCGTCCTCTATATGTCGAAGGCATACGTAATGGATATTTAGTGAAAAGAACAAATATTAACACTAGTCCTTCCTTGAATATCATGCCAATGTCTATGTAGAGCGGGAATTGCAGGGTAGGTCAAAACTTTTGGCCTGCGCCCGCGTGGCCCATGAGGCGGGGCGGGCAACTTGCCATGAGCACAAGTTGGCCCGCAAAAAAAAAAAAAAAATGCAGATGTAGTGAGCCATTGATGGGACAGATCGCAGACATGACACGTGAGGCAATAGTGACCGTGACCAACGGCCTGAAGACTGACTGACAGTGATAGATATCGGCGACGAGATAAGGACGATGGGATAAGCCGGACGACTGTGCTGTTGGCAACTCTTTCTCTTCCCCCATGCTGTGTAGCTCTTTCTCTTCCTTAGCCTTCAACAAAGCATCGCCCATCACAAATTCACAATTCACAATTCAGTCATCACTCGTCAGACTCGTTAGTAGGTGATGGCGTCCCAGACTCGACCAGACTAGACCGGTCTCTACTACTCCATCACCTTCGGCCTCACCTTTGTCCCAGACCAAACCATCTTTGGTAACTGTAAGTTGCCTTCCTATTTATTTATCTTCTTTTTCTTTTTTGTTGCTTGTAGTTATGGAGTGTAGACTATGGCTAGCTGTAGTGTGGTGGTGGTCTGGTAGACTGTTGGTATAATTGTTTAAGGTGTTGTGTTGGGCCGTTTGTTGCCTATTACATTGTTGGTTTTGGCCTTTGGGTTGGGGTTTGGCTGTTTGGGGACTGGGGTTTATGGTTAGTTGGTTAGGTAGTGGGGGTTTGGGCTAAAGGTTTGGGGTTCGGTTTTGGTGTTTTATGTTTGGGTTTGGTTGTTTAGATAGGCGGTGTCGACGGTGATGCTGTGACAGTGATGAATCGACGATGGCTGGTGCGGTGACGCCATGACAATGGCTAATGTAGAGACGTTGATGCGGTGACTATATTTGTATTTTATAAATTATAATCTTATATATATAAAGATTTTGTAAAATAAGTGTACTACTACTAATAACATTTTCTATATTATCATAAGAAGGAATTTTTAATCTTTTATGGAAATAATTAAGGGTATCGATACACTTTGTAAGAAACTAAAAAATAAATATATATTATTTTTGTTGCAGTATATATATTAATGTTGAAATATATTTACAGAAAGGATCCTCTAAGTAATGAGATTGCAATGGAACCTATTAATGTGGATGATGTGTCTGAAGTTGGTGGGTGTAACAATAATCTACAACCAAGATCTTCTTAATCTGAAGAACATGTAGGTAAGAAGGCTTGAGTAGGTAGCTCTTCTTCTGAGGTTTAGGAAATGTTTACAAAAATTAGTATTAGGAAGCATAGTAAAAATAGGGCTAAGTGTAAAGCATGTGAGAAGGAATATGTTATTGGAGCACATTCACATGGAACTTCATCTTTATGTCGACATAGAGAAAAGTGCCGTTTGAGTCAAATTCTTAGATATAATGATGTTGGTGATATGATAATTGATCATGTTGGCAAGTTAAGATCAAGAAAACCAGATCTTAAATTTGCTTGTGAGATAATGGCTATGGTTATTATTGAACATGATATGCCATTTTCATTTGTTAAATATAGGAGGATAACACAGTTCATAAGCCAATTAGTAGAAAAACTACTACATAAGATTTTTGGAATTTATATTTGACTCAAAAGAAGACTTTGAAACAAATATTGTAAAAAATTCTAGGGAAAGTATGTTTGACTTCTGATGTATGGACTGCTTCCACCAGTGAGGGATATATTTGTTTGACTAGATATTATGTGGATGACATTTGGAAACTAAATAATAAAATTCTTGCTTTTTGTAAAATGCCCCCTCCTCACTCTGGGTTTGAGTTGTCAAAAAAAATATTTGAATTTTTGAAAGATTGAGGCATAGATAGGAAGATATTCTCCCTTATATTAGATAATGCATCTACAAATGTTTATATACAAGATTTTCTAAAAGAGCAATTGAACTTACAGCATAGTTTGTTATGTGGTGGTGAGTTTTTTCATATTAGATGTTGTGCTTATATTCTTCATTTGATCGTTATAGAAGGATTGACTGTAAGTAATGAAACGTTGCATAAAGAAAGGGAGAGTGTCAAGTATGTGAAGGGCTCCGAGAGTAGAATGAAACACTTTTTGGAGTGTATTGAACAGGTTGGCAACATTGATACCAATCTTGGTTTGCACTTGGATGTAATTACTAGATGGAATTCCACTTATCTTATGCTTGATAGCGCACTCAAGTATCGATGTGCTTTTTCTTGCTTTCAATTAAATGATCGTCATTATAAATATTTTCCAACCATTGATGAGTAGGAAAGAGCAGAAAAGATATGCAAGTTTTTGAGCCCTTTTCATAGTATCGCCTATTTGATGTTAGGATCATCATATCTAATTTCAAACTACTATTTTTTTGCAAGTATAGAGGATTGAATGTTTGTTGAATGAAAATTTAAGTAGTGAAGATCATGTCATAAGGGAGATGTCTATTAGAATGAAATAGAAGTTCGATAAGTATTGGAGTGATTATAGTGTTATCCATGCACTTGGAGTAATCTTTGATCCTTGAATGAAGTTTGATTTTTTGAACTTTTGTTTTAATAAACTTGATTCCCTCACTTGTGAAGAGAAGTTGTCTCACATAAAGAACAAGTTATATAAACTCTATAGAGAATATGAGAAGAGCAAAACAGATCACATATCTAGAACTAAAAGCCATCAGGTTGGATCATCTTCTTAGGGACAAGACACATCTGGAGGTAGCAGTAGTAAAGGAGTAGCAACACATAGAGCTGGGAAGGGCTTGGAGATTGATTTTGCTACTTTGGTGGTAAGTTTAATAACTTTGTTTATTTTTTAATGATATTTTTTGTCATATTATATATCGGTATTTAATTAATTTTTTCCGTAATAATGTGGGAATTCCGATACCGTTAAGTAGAAGTACAAAGTTATGGTAAATCTTCTTTGGATATTTATCTAGATGAGATAGTAATAGATATAGACTTTTACTCAGAATTGGATGTATTATAACATTGGAAGAGTCAAAGTCAGAGATATCCTGATTTATCTATGATGGCCTTTGATGTGCTTAGCATTCCAATTACTACTGTAGTGTTAGAGTCAACTTTTAGTATCGACGCCTGTGTACTTAATAAGTATTGCAGTTTTATGCTCCCAGCCAATGTAGAAGCTCTAATTTGTACATGTAATTGGTTACAAGGATTTGCATGTGAAGGTAATTTATTTTTGTTCTGTTGGTAATATTTTCTTTTAACGTATTGTTTCAAGCATTTATTATCTAATTTAATTATATGTGTAATGTTGTAAATTGTAGATCAAGAAGAAGACAATGGGAGTGGGATTACTTCATCAAAGGGAGACTCTAATTTGGTGGGGGTGGGATTACTTCATCAAAGGGAGACTCTAATTTTGTTGTTGATGATGATTATAGTGATGATTGATGATTGATTTGGATATGTGATTTTATCTCCTTTATTATTGACTTTGTTTTCCTATATAATTAGTGAAAAGTACTTTATGATAATTGCTACATTTGCTTAATTATCATTTTAGGTTGTTTTCTTTTCTATCGTATGAGAATGAGATTTAAGAGTAAGTACGTATAAATTGAAATAGTATGTTTAACTATTATAGGTTTAAGCTTGCACTGCATGTACATCTCCTATTTCTATTCAATAAGAATTTTGTAATATATTACATTTCCATTAGACTAGATCAATAATAAATTACTAGCTTTTATAAGTTTAATTTAAAGAATTTATAATACTAAAATGAAGAGCATTCAAGATCCATTGTTTGAACTGAATTGGATTGAATCGATAACAATTTACAAACAACTTAGGCTTAGTTGACCAGTGATTAAGGTTTAGCGATCGATCTAAACATGATCGATTTGCAAATGAGCCAAGTCAACAATCAACATGAGTTACATGATACCATAAAACCTAGTAAGCTAATAAATTAAATGTGAGTATTAAACCTTATTAGTTATTAGTTATTAGTTATTACCCATTAACACCAACACTACAGCTTGAAACCGGCATCTTTGCCATCATCCTCACCTTCACTTGATACATTGGTCATTGGTCAAAAGACATAAAGATAATTTAAGTACCTAAAATAAAAATTTAACTCAATTTTGGGGAGCTCAATGTGAAATGAAATGCATTACCAATGCTATTGGAGAATTTAGGATGAGGAATTTGGAAGAAAAATTAAGAGTTTGACATTGTTGTAGTCTCGTAGAGTTAAACAAATTAAATGGCTATGAAGATAAAATGAGAGATAACAAATAAAGAAGGAGGCGATCATAAAAATGTCATTCTAAATTTGTAAAAAAAAAAAAAAATTGCGGACGAGGTGGGCCGAACTTTTCTACCCATAACCTTTGTGGGCCACCGCAGGTTGGCCCACTTTGACCCTCGGGCCGGCCCGTTTGACTCGCATTCCCATCATTGAGGTAACCTATCTCGGTGAATAGTTTTACTCACTCTCCTACAAAAATGATGGGACGAGTTAAAGCTAATTTTAAGGTTAAGCTAATCCACAACTCCACGACCTTTCATGTGATTGATGCACCTGTATCCTATCACTTACTCATAGGAAGAAAATGGTTGCATGTTCACAATTTGATTCCCTTAAATTTACATTAATGTATCAAGGGTAATTAGAAGGGGAAGGATGTGTTTATCTTTGCTACTAAGAATCTCTTTGAGAATGATGAATCATATTTCATTGAGTTAACTTTCTTTGATGAGTTTGCTGAAGAAGGGGAGACAGTTATTACAAAGCCTACTGGCATTCCATTACCCACATAGGACGAGGCTTAAGAAGGCCAACAAAAGAAGAGAAGAATGCATATATGTCGTAGAGGCAAGAAAAGAATAAGAAATCAGTTGAGATTAAAAGCTATGTCAAGGAAGATAGGAAAATAGTGTACCACTTATGACAGTTACAGGGGTTTAAAGAGGTATGCTGATCTTTATAAGATCCCATATGACTTCAAGAAGCTTAGCTTACCACACAGCAATTATAGGATCAAATAAAACCTCAAGCTGAGGAGATAGAAAAGTTGGTTCTAGCATGACTTAGAGAGTCGCTGCAGCCAATCTTCATTAGATAAAGTTTGTTACATGAGATAAAGGCTCCCCTCATTGAGTTGTTAAGGGGATACAGAGATGTGTTTGCATGGACATATAAAAAAAATGTCAGGACTTGATCCTAACCTAGTGGTGCATAGATTAAATGTTGCCTTGGGAGTTGCCCTTGTGAAGCAAACATAAAGGATCTTCTATCTTGAGATCAAGGTCCAAATCAAGTAAGAGGTTGAAAAGTTGCACTGTCTTAATTTTATTAAGCCAATTAAGCTTCCCATGTGGTTAGCTAATGTTGTACTAATGAGGAAGAAGAATGGCTAAATACGTGCTTGTGTTGATTTTTGAGTTTTAAACAAGGCTTATCTAATGAATGATTTCCCTTTGCCAAATATTGACACTTTGGTAGATGCAACTGCAGGGCATGAGTTATTTTCATTGATGGATGGTTTTAGTGGCTATAATCAAATCAAAATGGCCATTGGAGATGTTGAGCATACTGCATTTAGAATGCTGGTAGGAAATTTCTATTACAGTATTATGCCTTTTAGACTTAAGAATGCGGGTATGACCTATCAAAGGGCTATGATTGTCATATTTCATGACATGATGCATGACTTCATGGAAGATTGTTGATGATATTGTCATCAAGTCAAGGACAACACCTAATAATTTGATTCACTTGTAAAAGTTTTTTGAGCTATGTCACTTGTATAAGCTTCGCATGAACCCTCTAAAGTGTGTTTGTGGTGTGGCTTTAGGGAAGTTTTTGGGATTTATGGTCCACAGGAAAGGAATTGATGTTGACTAAGCAAAAATCCAAGCTATACTATCCATGCCATCTCCTATTACTCCAAAAGAATTAAAGACCTTCATGGGCAAAGTTTCTTATATTAGGAGATTTGTGCTAGCACTTGTAGAGATTTCATATCTTTTACATCAACTGATGAAGAAAGGAACTCCGATTAAGTGAAACCTAATACATGAAGAAACATTTTAGAAGATTAAAGGCATATTTGTTTCTCTTTAAACCATGACAATGCCAATACAAGGGTTGCCATTGATTTTGTATTTGACTTCCACTAATAAGTCTATTGGGGCCCCTCTTGCATAGGAGATGGATGGCTAAGAGTGACCTGTATACTATTTCAGTTGTACTCTTGAAGGGAGTGAGGTCAATTACCCAGCTTGCAAAAAGTAATGTCTTGTGCTGGTATTTGCTACATAAAAGTTCCTGCATTATTTTTTAGCACACCGGATTAATTTGGTTACTCGGTCAGATCCCATTAAGTATTTGTTGTCTTAGCTAGCATTATCTAGTAGAATTACAAAGTGGTTACTTCTTCTTGGGGAATTTGATATTTCAATTCAGTTTCCTAAAGCCATCAAATCACAAGCATTAGTTGATTTACTAGCACATTTCTTGAATGCGCAAGAGAGCGCAGTTACAAAAGCCATACTAGTGGAATTTCATGAAGATTTTCTAATGGTCGTGATAGATGGTAAATGGTCATTCTAGTTTAATGGCTTTGCTGGAAGTAAAGGTTAAGGAGCAGGAGTTGTGTTGACTTCATTAGAGGGTCAGGAAATACCATTGGCATTTAAACTCAATTTTTTTTGTACTAATAAAAAAGTTGAATACGAAGCCCTTTTACTTAGATTGATATTTGCATAAGAGATCAAAGCTCATCGGTAATGTATTTGAGGTGATTCTAATTTGATCATCAAACAAGCCAATGGTGAGTTTTCACTTAAAGAACTTGCACTTGCGGCTTATAGGGATGCAGTGCAAGCTCCAGTGACAAAGTTTCAATTAGTTCATTATGAGCACACCACTCGCTTTATCAATAGGTATGCGAATGCTTTAGCCACATTTACATTGGAGGTTCTAATTGAAGAAGTTCTTAGTATCTTGAATATTCAAGTACTCAGGAAAACTATACCATGTACCGCGTTAAACTATATCGATGAAGTTGAAGAAGCAAGTGATGATTGGCGTATTTTAGTGAAGGAACAATTAGTGCACCTTGGTTATCAATGAAGTTGAAGAAGTAAGTGATGATTGGTGTATTTCAGTGAAGGAACAATTAGTGCACCATGGTGCAACTTTCATTTCTACACTAAAAGATTTCATTTGCCTGAATGTTAGACTGTATTACAAAGGTCTAGAGGGTGTTTTGTCCCAATGTATTGGTGTAAAAGAGGCATGCCTCAAGTTAGACAAGTATCACAAAATATGGTGTGGAGAAGAGGGATTTCCATTGTACTATCGAATTCAATGTGCTGAACATTACTGGTCATCAATGTCTAAAGATGTATTTGAAGTACAAACAAGTTATCCTAAATTCTCTAAACTACCAAATGAAAAGGAATGTAATTTTGTGGCCATGGCGAGGGATTGGAGGCATCTATACATTGAGTACTTGATGAATAATGTCTTGCCCACTAGTCACACTAATGGTAAACTGGTAAAATGGAAGGCCAAAAAAGCATCTTATGCATGAAGATGAATTGTATAGAATTTCATTAATGGGTAAACCTCTTAGGTGCATTATACCCCCTAAGACAGAAAAAAATATTGATAGAAGCTCATGTTGGAGAGTGTGGGGGAACACCAAGGAGGAAGGAAACTATATTATCATCTACTCAATATGGGATACTATTGGCCATCCATCGAAGTTGATGCCTTTAATTTCATTAGGAAATATGTCATTTGTTAGCAACATAGTAACGTCATTCATGTTCTAGTAGCTACACTTCACAGTGTAACAACCTCATGGCCCTTTCACACTTGAGCATTTGATCTTATTGGTCCCATTCACCTACCATCGAGAGGATATATATGGATTCTAGCAAGGACTAAGTATTTCACCAAATGGGTAGAGGCAACTCCTTTTAAGAAGGTTATGGGACCAGTGGTTACGAGTTTTATAAAGGAGAATATCATATGAAGATTTGGAATCCCAAAGCGTGTTATGTTTGATAATGGGACTCTTTTCATCAATTCCTATGTTCAACAATTGCTAGCTTCCTACAATATTGACCATGTCAAATCTACACCCTACTACCTAAAAGGGAATGGGCAAGCAAAGGCAACAAACAAGAGTTTGCTCAAGGTACTTAGCCAAATGGTTCACAATAATCATAAGGAATGGCATGATAAGTTGCCACTAGTGCTTTAGGCTTATAGGATATTTAAGTGAAAACTAAGTCAGGCGACACCTTTGTCTTTAGTGTATGGGACTGATGCAACAGTCCCAATAGAAGTTTTGATTCCCTACATGTGGCCAACTATCGATGTTGAGCTTAAGCTAGATATTTTGCGAATGCTGGACTTAGAAGCCTTGGAAGAAAGGTAAGATACCACTAAAAGCAATTTGTTAAGCTATCAGCATAAGTTAGGTGTAGCTTACAATAATCTAATAAGAAAGAGGACATTTCAACAAGGAGATGTTGTGCTTCGAGTAGTCAAGCATGTGTGCCAAGGTACTTTAGCATTAAAGTTTATGCCTAAGTGAGAAGGGCCCTTTGTTGTTGAAGAAGTCCATGATAGTGGCTATTGTAAGCTTCGTAATTTGAAAACTAATGTTATCACTACTCCTATCAATTTCTATATGTAAAAAAGTTTCATTTGTAGCAAGTGAAATGTATAAAAGGAGCAAATTAATGAAAATGCAGCTCAAGTCATGTGAGCCTACTTCTAACTTCTTGTTTCAAAAACTTTTATTTGTTGTTGCTAAAAAGACAAAAGCTTAATTCCTTAGCCATATTATTCATATTGTTGAGGACTTAATAAATATAGCATTACATTGTTGCAACTTGGTAGTAGATCTATCTCCCGAGTGTTCGATGTTTTACGGTTTATGTCATGTTGATTAGTGAGAGTGTTACCTCCTAAGCACATGGTATAATACCCTTAGTAAATACAGTGGTTTTGCTAGTTAACATGTTCTCTAGTGATCTCATAAGTAAATTGTTAAGTAGTAGGTAATACCCCCTTAGCAAAAAGCATAACTATCCCTTATCATCATTCTAAAGAATCATTACTAGCAAATGGAGTATTCCTCATGCACAACATTTTCTAAAAAAGAAAAAAAAAAAAAAAGAGAGAGAAGAAGTTGTCGATGTATGAAAGATCATGTTAATATTTTTTAGTGTGGCCACATGAGTGTAATCTCCATTAGGCATGCTACGAACAACATAGAATGCAACTTCATATAAAAAAAAAAAGTCCACAAAGATATGAAATAGGTCTCTAAATTAAGGTGAAACCATCTTTCATCAAATAAGTTTGCATATTCCATACTAAATTAAAGGAAAACATAATGATAGTCAAAAGTAATGTCTAGTCAAGGACCTATAATTGATCCTACTGTGGAATTAACATCTAAATCACTTAAGCTTGTTTTTATCTTGAGATCAATTTTTGCAAGTTCTACTAAAATCCTCTTGCGTCAATCCCTTGTCTTGACAATTTAGCACCTTCCGTGCTTCAGTTGCGATAAGCTCTATGCTATCAACCTTGAATTTGAAAGCCTATGCCCCCTCAACACTATTTATGATGAGCTTCAATTCCTTTTCAAATAATGAGCTCCAGTATCTATCTATAAGATCCATAGTTTACTTAAGCATCGATATCATAGTGGTATTTAATTTGGAACCTTAGCAAATTACTTCCAACCAAAACTCCCCCTTTAACTCATATAGGTGCTCCAATGAAGGCAAGAGCTGCGAGTGAACCCTAAACTTGTGAAATGAAGTGATTGGTGGTACACTTAAGGACCCTTCTTCAATTTTTCTTTACACTTTAATGACCGCGGGAGGAATGATACTAGGAAGGGTCACGAGTGAGGTGACCTAACTACAGAGAGGAGGTGTATCACAAGACAAAGTACCATCAATAGAAGTTTCATTTAATGTCCCATCCATTTAACTATCAAACAGTCCTACGTCTCTTAAGACATTCGCATATGCCTAAATGTCATGCTCCTCAAAGTGCCCTGAATCAAATCCAATATGCTGTTCCATGTTGTTAAGTTTCTCAAGTAGTCCGATGTGATCATTACTAATCTCATCCATTTGAATGGTAGGATTCATCTCACCATTTTTACTTGGTAAGGACTCATTTTGCTTATTAATGACACATACAAGAGTACTCCCACAGTATGCTTGGGAGTACCCTTGAAATCGATCATCTCATCATCCTTTTCTTCATTTGCAATCTCAATGATAGTTGGATGATCTTTAATTCAAAGTTCTTTGCCAACATCGTATTGATTTAGGAATGGTGCAATGTTGGGTGGAGTCAATATTGAAGGGTTAACATCTTTTAAGGTATACATGGTTAAATTGCTAGGTCCTTTATTCCCAAATCTGCACCCAATGGGAGCATTAATAGTGATTTGATATCTCTTGTCCTGTAAGGGAAAAGGGAAGATGAGTGTATAGGAATAATTGAAAGTTGGAGAAGTAATAATAAAAAATAAGAATAACTAATGTAGACAACAGTAGTACCTCTTGAATGCGAGAGCATTGTATTTATCTCATAATAAGTGAAGGAGGAATAGAATGACCACTTGGTGCCTTGTTCTTCGCACTTGTAGATCACTTTGCCTTTTCACTTAGAAGATGAAATTGAAATTTATACTTGAAAATGGGCTCTTGAGGTAGCTCTCCTTCGATTGCCTTAATTATGTACTCTTTAAAGTTATCTAAGTAATTGGTTTAGTATGTTAACCATTTGACAGAAGCAAGTTTAGAGCGTGATGAAGAGGGGAAGTATAATTGCCTGATTTTTAGATGAATACCTTTAAAGTCTATTGAGTTGAGTGATTGGTAACATTCGTGAAAGTCTTCATTAATGTAGATAGCTTAAGAAAATCCCTGATTAAATTAAAACTATTGAGTGACTCTATGAGGAAAATATAGGATGACCCTACACTCTAAAAAGCAGTTTGAAGAGTCTTTCTAATCATGAAGGGAAGGAAGACCCCCAGGTAAGCACCATATGGTAAACCTAGCTTCACCGGCACTAAGCTTCTCTTGAGCTCCAAATGGATTCACTATGTCTTTCGATCCTTTAGGATAAAACTCCAAAAACCATAAATAACCAACTAACTTGTTTGTGTAAGGTTGGAAGTTCTCCTCCTTTATATTATCTATCACATGGAATAGTGAACCTAAAGGCTTTCTATCAATTTAAGCAAAGGCTTAAGGCTTAGTAGGATTGAGTCTATTTGGATGTGAATCGAAGTGTCTTCTAAATCGTTTAGTGAAAAATACTTGTAAAAAACTATATCGATATGTGACAGTATGGTGTAATGCCCCTTTGATCAAACTGAAGCTTTGTGATACAAGTCAAGACACTAATATAAGGAGCCAAGATAGAATAATCCTAAAGCAAAATGCATGTTGCGTGCCATATGAATAGATAGATGAAAGAACCAATGACTAGCACCATCCACCGGACCACCGAGAAATACACATAGAGACAATTAGCATGCTAGGAAAGCCTCAAGCTCATACCTAAGAACAATAAATGGAAATATACGATTCAATTAAATTAAAATTTACATAACTAAAGAGGTCATGACGTACAAGATTAAAAACTTAATTATATCAATCATTTGAATCATTTTGCTCAAAGAAGTATTTGATCCATGTAGAGAATGTGGATTTCTTGCAACTATTAATGGCTACCTCCATTGTTGCTTCTAAGGCTGATATGGCTGCCTCGTCTTCTCCAAAGACATTAGCGGTGGTGGTATCTATCAACCTAAAGCTATGAAAATGTAAGAGCGTACACATGTCTTTCAATGTAGGAGTGATTTCACCCCAAGAAGTCACAAAAGTGTGTGTCCGTGTGCTCCGATGAGTTATGATGCTTCGCCAAAAATCCATTTCATTTAGACAAGGAAACTTAAAGCAAGAGGAAATCATTATAGGGTAATAGATTTTTGCAAATTCCAAAGTATCCATAAATCTTGAATTGCCTATAGTGTGATTTACTTAAGGATGCTAGCTCGACACAACTTGCTTAGGAATGAAAAATTGAGTATCTAAAAGGGAAGTTCCCCTCATCCATTCCTAAAGAATAGTATAGAGCCCCCTTCGATATTCTCTCTATCTTCAACCTCAGGCTCCTGCTTTATGAAATGCCGAGTGTCGTTAGTATGCTGGTGCTCCTGTGTATCTCTTTCGTCTATAAAGGTAAAAAAGAAATCCTTCTTAATCGTTGGGTTAGGCCATTCATTTCGTCAAGAAGGCACTATTGGAATGTGACCATCTAAAAATGCCATTATCTCTTTACCCTTGTCACCATTGTCGCTGTGTGACTTAGTCTTTCTGGTGTCTCTACCTATTGCAAGTGGTAGCAATAGTTAAATTTGATCACTACCACTTGGAGGAGAAGAGGATGAGAGTCTTCTGATGGCCTCATTGCCTGCAAAGATAAGCATATATAGGTTAGTCTTATAATTGGAAAAGAAGAAGTGCTAAAAAATGTCAGATTTAATGAGATTTCATAAGAGCCCTACTCATCAAGAAAATGTGTGGAACTAAAATATATATATATATGAAGGCTAGTTAAACAGAAGGACATGAATATAAATTTTAGGCAATTATCATTGTTGTTGTCCATTAAGTCCATCATTGATATGCAGCTTTAATGATGGAAGACTTGGTAAGGTCACAAATCTTTTGTCTTATCACCAGCTTTGACATCCTTAGATGTTTTCAAGAGTCTTTGGCTAGTGTCGAGCGCATGACCATCATTTGAATAAACACATGGTGAGGTATCAATTTGCAAAGCATGTACCTTGGACGCATTAGTCACCCCACTATCATGAATTGCATTTTCAGATGAAGGTTTGGTAGTGGCAATTTAGTCATCCACACTCCTCGTTGATGTAATCAATGGAATTGCAATGTTAGGCTCATTGGATGCTGCTTTATTAGATACTTACTCTCCCAATGCAACTGTGGTCACAGCAGTTTCCAAGGGAGCACAGGGAATAGTTTCACGCACAAATGATTGAAGGTCACAATATGGATCCATCAGCACGACACCATCAGCAAATAATAGCAGTATGTGCAATTGGGAGAATCAAAAAGCAGTAAACAGTATAAGCAGATCAGGTTTGATCTTTGTCGATGCTCAATCGAAGTAGATCTTTGATTCCTATGTCCTTCCAACAGTTCCCTTGACATAATCCAAGGGACTAAATTATGGCACCACGTTCTGTTAGCTACTCCCCAACCAGTAATACAGATTTTGCCTAGTAAAACAATGATTTGGAATAGCTGGATATTCACGAGCCAGATCTAGGTGCAAAAAAGAGTCCATATGTTAGCAGCATGGCCTCCTAAAACTCCGCTCATACGTGGGATACCGCATATGATGACGTACAAGTGGGAGGATGGATGAGTGCTTCTGATTCATTCGACATTGTAGCAGGTTGATGCCAAGCTTGACCGATTGCGGTAATTTACATGAGAGAATAGCTGAATCGCTGTGTCATCAGGTAGGCATGTCCAATCCTCACTCCCGAGCTGCTTTGAAGTCGAAGCTTTGTCCTCAATTTCTAGATAACCTTATCGAACCATCTTTCCTTTCAAGCAAGCATTCTCTGTCTTTAGTAGAAACAAGAAAAAAAAAAAAAAACAGAACGTAACCACTACAAGAAGAATTGCAGGGAACTTGTGAGATTTCCAATTTCACGTCAGAATGCAATGACTCTTCGATTTGAGCTGAGTTCTCAACCAAACACATCCGAATCAAAACCAATTAACATTCTAAGGCATAACACGGTATTCTATAGTACAATCATCTGAAATGAACCAACCGGCATATATATATATATTTTAAACTCCTTCAAACAAACTGCGGAAAAACTCCCACACTAAAGTTCAACAATACTACAGCAAGTACTCCTGTGAAAAATATAACCTGAAGCTCATGCCCTTTCGAATGCATCCTCTTAGTGACAAAACACAGGACATGATCAGAGTGCAGAGATTAAAGCTGTGTAAGGATGCAGATTGGGGGTTAGGTCCTGCATCTCCATGTCTCTCGAAATCTCCAATACACACTTCACTTTGCCTTATCTGTAGTAGCTGTTTATCATGATGTGCAAAGGGGCGCCGACAGCACTCACCATGGACTCTAGCTCATATGTAAAGGCAAAAGGCCTTACCGTCCGAAATAGCCAATAGATTCGCTACATCATAGCCAGGTCTAAATCTGTTAGGATATCAGAAATGCTTGTTTTAACTCCAGGAGACAGTCCTAATACAGATGGAATCTATGTAACTGGGTCAATTAATGTTGTTATTCAGTATAGCAAAAATTGGAATAGAGGATGATTACATCTCTATTGTAAATGCTAGTTCAAATATTAAGATGAAGGGACTCTATTCTTGTCCAGGGCATGGAATAGGCCTCGAAGGCCTTGGGGAAGATGGAATTGTGACGAAGGTGGTCCTAGGCTGTAACAGGGATTAACAACAACAATTCGGATGCAAATTGGTTATTGTAATCAATACTCGGGAGAATTTGATTTTTCATTCATATTTTCTTTTTTTTTTTTTCTTCTGCCTGTATCTTATAAGATATTGTTTGTTACACATACTAACAACCCATGTGCAGGTTAACAAATTATGGAACCATTCTAATGGGTGGGCTTAATTAACTAATACTAATTTCGTAATTGGGCTGTCCCCAGCCCATGTCAACTGGCCCTGGTATCATTAGCCCGTATCCATCTTCAGTCACCACCCGGCCCATCCCAGAGCCCACTCCATGCACTGCGCATCTCCACCATATCACGTAACACTATCACACACGCATTCTCCTCCACCATAGTCAGATCACTTTACTCTTCTTGGTCAGATTACTTTACTCTTCCCGTGCGATCTGACAGACTCCTCTCTCTTGAAGCTTCCCCCCCCAAAACCCTAACTCCTTCTCCCTCGTTACAATCCCTTCGTCTGAAATTTCCCTTATCCACAAGGGTGCATGGGGAAATCTAAGCCTTAGATCTGTTAGGAATTCCCACGTCACATCCGAGAGGGGTCGATCCTTCCATAGTGTAAGCCTCATGGTGTCTGCTTGATTTCCCCTTTTGATCATCTTTCGTTCCAAGATCCTAAGAGGTTCTAACTTGTCTTCTTCTTTTGTAACAGGTAACGAGGGCAAGCAATTCCTTTCCTGACCATGGTAGAGCTTGAGCTGGGAGATGTGAAAGGTGGGATGGACGTTCGCTTCGCTTGGTAGATCCAGATGGTAAGCCACCTTCCCAACCCTGTCTATTACCTTATATGGTCCATAATACTTAGGAGATAACTTTTGGTTATTTATTTTTCGCACACTTAACTGTTTATAGGGTTGTAACTTCAATAATACCCAATTCCCTATGTTGAACTCCCTATCTAACCTCTTTCGGTCAGCCTGTTGCTTCATCCAGTTCTGAGCCCTTGTTAAGTGGAACTTTAGGATGCGTATGGTGTCTTCCCTACTTGTTAACAAGTTGTCAACCGTGGCATTCCTAGAATCCTTAGGAATGTAAGGAAGGTGTAGTGGGGAGAATACCCGTATAGGATTTCAAAGGGGGTCTTCTTCGCACTAGCATGATAGTTAGTGTTGTACCAGAACTCTGCTAGAGATAGGTACTGTCCCCATTTCTTAGGATAGTCGCTTGTCATGCATCTCAGGTAGGTTTCCAAACACCTATTGCCCTTTCTGTCTGGCCATCTGTTTGAGGATGATATGCCGTAGACAATTTTAGTTCAACTCCTTGTAATCTAAAGAATTCCTTCCAAATTTGACTAATAAACACGGGATCCCTGTCACTGGTGATGCTTTTGGGCATTCCATGCAACTTGTACACATGATCCAAGTATAACCTTGCCACTTGTGGAGCTGAGTAGGGATGTGGAAGGGACATGAAGTGGGCATACTTACTTAGGTGGTCCACAATCACCATAATCACTTCTTACCCATTAGACTTAGGCAGCCCTTCAATGAAGTCCATGGTTACATCCGCCCAACAAGTGCTTGGTATTGGCAGCGGTTGTAACAGTCCTGGTAGGGTCACATGCTCAAACTTGTGTCTTTGGCAGACCTCACACTCCCTTACATATTGCCTCACGTCACGCTCTAACTTGGGCCAATAGAAGACAGAATTTATCTTCTTATAGGTGGTACGAGCCCCTGAGTGTCCTCCTATTACTCCATCGTGGTACATCTTTAGTAGCTTCCTTCTAAGCTCCACGGATGGCCCCACTACACACTTGTCCTTCCTCCTCAACAGCCCTTGATCCAAGGTGAAATGCTTGCACTCTTCTCCCCTCCTAAGGCAATCAAGCATGTTTTGATAACCTCCAGGAAGAGACCAACTGTGCCTTAGTTCCTCCACCAGTTCTGGGGTGGTGGCATTGACTGTAATTGCCCTTAACTCCAATTGCCCCATTCTGGACAAGGCGTCTGCAGCTTGATTAGTTCGTCTACTTTTATACCTTATTTCGTAATCCATGCCCAACAGCTTAGTTAACCATTTGTGTTGGCTGGAAGTGACTTACCGTTGCTCTAGTAGGTGCTTCAAACTTTGGTGATCAGTCTTGATAACAAATTGCATCCCTATTAAGTAATGTCTCCACTTCTCAATTGCATAAACCAGGGGTAGGAGTTCCTTCTCATACACAGACATTCCTTGCTGCCTACTATTCAGTGTCTTACTAAGATAGGCTATGGGGTGATATTCTTGCATAAGAATAGCCCCCCCTCCTTCTCCGTTAGCATTCGTTTCTACCACGAACTCCTTACTATAATCCAGAAGTCTTAAGACTGGGGAACTAGACAAAGCAACCTTAAGTCTGTCAAAGGCAATCTGGCAATCACCATTCCACTTAAAAATATCTTTCTTCAGCAATAATGTGAGTGGCCTGGTGATAACACTATATCCTTTAATGAATCGCCTATAATAGCTAGATAGCCCCAAGAAGCCTCTCAACTACCTTAAATTCTTTGGAACGGTCCAGTTGACAATGGACTCAATCTTCCTTGGATCTGTTGTTACTCCTTCCCTAGTGATAATGTGTCCTAAATATTCTACCTTAGTAGCCCCAAAGGTGCATTTGGATCTTTTCAAGTAAAGTTGCTCTCGCTTCAAAACCTGGAATACTGCCTTCAAGTGTTTCCCATGTTCCTCTAAGCTCTTACTGTAGATTAGTATATCATCAAAAAACACTAGGACAAACCTCCTCAAATATGCCTTAAAAACTTGATTCATAAGGCCTTGGAATGTGGAAGGAGTGTTGGTTAAGCCAAATGGCATAACTAAAAATTCATAACGTCCCTTGTGTGTCTTAAAGGCGGTCTTGTACACATCTTCAGGGTGCATCCTGATTTGGTGATACCCAGACCTGAAATCCAACTTGCTGAAGTAAGCGGCCCCACTTAATTCATCGAATAGATCTTCTAAGATAGGAATTGGAAATCGATCCTTGACAGTCTGATTGTTCAATTCACGGTAGTCCACACACATTCGCCAAGTGTTATCCTTCTTTTTTTACCAAGACAACTGGTGAGGAAAAAGGACTGTGGCTATGTCTGATTATCCCACTCAAGAGCATTTCCTTCACCATGTCTTCTAGGACAGTCTTCTACATGGAAGAATGCCTATAGGGTCGACTGTTGATAACCTTGGAGTCTTCCTGTAAGGGAATTTTATGATCAAATTCCCTATGTGGTGATAACTCATGTGGCTCTTCAAAAAGATCGTGGAACTCCTCTGGTAAATCCAACAGCTCTGGTTGCAACTTCTGTTGTTTCTTCCTATCATCCTCTTCATTCAGAGCTTGGACTATCCAACATTGGTAATGTAGCGCTCCATTTCCTTCAAACAGCTTGGATAACTCATTTGCTCTCACAACCTTAAGCCGCTCCTTATCCGCGGTCAACTCACACTCACGGCCATTCCAATTAAAGCTCATAGTCAGGTGTTGGAAATTCCAGAGGATGGTGCCTAATGACCTCAGCCATGGTACTCCTAAAATCATATCACAATCGGACAAAGTTAACAAATACACCTCGGGTGTGAATTCATGTCCTTGCATTTCCCAAGTGAACCTGGAAATCTTGCTTGTGCTAATTAAGTCGGTACCATCAGCCAATGTTACCTTGAGGGAAGGTACATCAGAAAATAAGCACCTAAGACCCTTGGCCAAGCATTCATCGATGAAATTTAGTGAGCTGCCTATGTCAACTAGTATGCTTAACTTCCTTTTCTTGTAATATCCACTCACTTTCATACTGCTTAGGCTGTGTCCTTGATCCCGGTTCAAGACATTGAGAGTGAGCTTAGCGAAATCAGCTTCCACTTCTTCCGGAGGAATGTCTTCCTCCTCTGCATCTTCCTTCCCATCCCCAGCTTCGACTAGCAACATATTCAGCCTTTTATTGCATCTATGGCTTGGACCAAAAGGTTCAACACACCAAAACATTGCTTTTTCCTTCTCTTTTCTTCTAATTCCTCAAGGGTAAGTCTTTTGGTAATTCGGGTTTGTGGACTGGTGGAGTTTGATGGTTTAGGGGTGTTATTATGTGTTTGAGGGTTCTTATGGTGGGCAGTAGTGATTGGTGGGTTCCTGGTGTAGGTTGGGGTCCGGTAGGACGGAAATGGTGCGTAAGAGGAGGGCGAATTAGGTGTTGTGTTTAGGCGAGGGTTTTTGAGGTATTGACTAGTGGAAAGGAGGTTTGCTTCTTGCAATTTGGCTAAGGAGTAGGTCTCTTGCAGAGTTTGGGAGTTGAACATGCGTATAGGGTATTGTATGGTAGGGTGTAGTCCACTCAAGAAGCAGCTTATCAGGTAGGCCTCTAGAAGCTTAACCTGAGTTACTAAGTGCTCAAATTCTTCTAAGTAGTCTTGCAGAGCTCCAACTTGGTGTAATTCCTTAAGTTCTGCCATCGAATCTTCATACGCCTTCTTCCCAAACCTCGCTTGCAGTGCCTTAACTAACTCATTCCAAGTAATAGTATGGGGGTTCTCTAAGGTCTGAATGTAAGAGTGATACCACTTCAATGCCCTTCCCTCTAAATACATAGCAGCCACTCTAATCTTCCAATCCTCAGGGGTGGAATCAATTTCGAAGTATTGTTGTGCCTTATATAACCAATCCTTAATATCATTACCATCAAAAGATGGAAAATCCACCCTAGGTGCTCGTGTTTGTAGGTGGTTCTCTATGGTTACTGCACGCGCTAATGCTAATCCATGTCTATCATCAGTTTCAGGCAACTTACCAGGATCCTTTGTCGTGGAGCCAGATGCATCCAACTGGTCAGATTTACTTGTCTTCAAGCCGGCAATGGTCAGTATCTGCTGGTCCATTAGCTTTTGCATTCTCTTAAGTGTATCGTGGATGGGTTTAAGGGCTTCCTCAGTGTGCTCCTTCACCGCATTACGCACAACATCATCAAACTTCTTGGATTCACGAGTCTCCATGGCACAACACAGCTCTGATACCAATTATAATAGGGATTAACAACAACAATTCGGATGCAAATTGGTTATTGTAATCAATACTCGGGAGAATTTGATTTTTCATTCATATTTTCTTTTTTTTTTTCTTCTGCCTGTATCTTATAGGATATTGTTTGTTTCACATACTAACAACCCATGTGCAGGTTAACAAATTATGGAACCATTCTAATGGGTGGGCTTAATTAACTAATACTAATTTCGTAATTGGGTTGTCCCCAGCCCATGTCAACCGGCCCTGGTATCATCAGCCCGTATCCATCTTCAGTCACCACTCGACCCATCCTAGAGCCCACTCCATGCACTGCGCATCTCCACCATATCACGTAACACTATCACACACGCATTCTCCTCCACCACAGTCAGATCACTTTACTCTTCCTGGTCAGATTACTTTACTCTTCCCGTGCGATTTGACAGACTCCTCTCTCTCGAAGCTTCCCCCCCCCCCCCTAGAAACCCCAACTCCTTCTCCCTCGTTACATGGGCGCGGCATTTCTCAATGAAACAGCGAAGGGAGTCAGGGGAAAGACCTGGCAGGGAGGATCTAGATGTGTCCGAGCAGTATGCTTTGAAAATATACAAATGGAAAAATTTGCAAACCCAATCATAATTGACCAAGTTTATTGTGATTCCCTAACAACATGTCAAAATCAGTCTCCGGCTATGAAGATTGGTCAGATCATGTACCAGAGTCTTAGTAGGACCACAACGAAGACCTACCACAACTCTACAAAAGACTTTGGAATTGTGATTGTGCACCGTGCAAAGATTGCCTTTCTTCTCAGGACAAAGACTATATTGCGTATACAGCAGCTACTGCAAACAGATTCACTCTTTGAGCATCAAGAATCAATACAAAGCTTAAGAAAAAGGCTAAGTGATGTTTGTGTAGAATATCATGCTACGGGTCCTGCAGCTAGGTTACTTTACTAGAAAGAAAAATGAAAGGATCCATCTCGCAAGGGATTTAATAACACAGGATGACAATGCTCCTAAGAAAAAAAAAAATCTATGGCCAAAGAGAACACTGCTTGAACAATAATCTCTTAACACATGATGCTGAAGAGTCTATTTCTGGAGTCATATGGATAAAATGCAGACTCGCATCAGAATGACAAAGTCAATGCCCTTCTATTATGAACAGGGTCTACACTCACAATGAAGCAGAATCAGTCACCACATGATATAAATCAAGATGGAAAATTGAAGGCTAAAAAGGGGTTAATACCTGTTCTATATACTGCAAATCTAATGGGGCAATTACCCAACAATGAAGCTAAATATAGAGTCGTCACTAGTATGCCACATGCGAGACAAAAGTCCAACTAATATAGATTTTGCACTTTAATTAAATGTTCATGAACTGATATTACAACGTCCACCGATATAGAAGCGAAAAAAAATATATATATCACTAATTGTCAAGCTTTTACTTACTGAAGCAAAGGTAAAGTGTTGTTGAAATATCCGTTTAGATAATGGCCCGGTCTCCTCTTCAACTTTCCTCAGTAGCTTCACTTCGAGCTTCGGCCTTCTGTTTCTTTTTTTTTTTTTTTTTTGTTTTTTAAAGCTCAGACTAATTCAAGTGAGCTCGTTGCTTTACCAGTCATCAGCCCTAGGTCTTCGTTTACTTCTTACGCTTCATGGCTCTTGGATCTTCAACAACAAGTGGAAAATGGAGGTTACCAGTATATGGAGGTGACACACTCTAACCAACAAAATCCTACTAGCAACAAGAATGTTTTGCGATGAAGAACAAACTCACATCACGAGATCCGATACAGTTATTGCAGTCATTTTATATTGCTATTGAACCAGAATGTCCCATGATAGAAAGTGAACACAAGTGATGTAGATTGATACAACAATCACAGTCTTTCAATGTCACTATCGGAAGCTAAGTTGATTGAACAAATGTGAAAAGAAAAAAAAAAAAAAGGGAAGAGAAGCTTGGGAGAGTGCAGAATGGAAGAAAGAAGATTATCAATATACACACAAAATAACATTTGAACAGAAAATAATGTGTAATTTACAAAAATATCAGCTTATATAATCTGATAGGTTTATGAGTAATACTTACTATTACAGTGATGAGTTTTAATTCCAATTTTGAAATCATGCTTCCATATATAGTATGTGAAGCAAGTACCGATAGGGATACCATGGGGTGTATAAAATAATGTGTAAGTTGATTGAACAAATGTGAAAAGAAAAAAAAAAAAAAGGGAAGAGAAGCTTGGGAGAGTGCAGAATGGAAGAAAGAAGATTATCAATATACACACAAATATAACATTTGAACAGAAAATAATGTGTAATTTTACAAAATATCAGCTTATATAATCTGATAGGTTATAGAGTAGATACTTACTATTACAGGAGAGTTTAATTCCAAATTTTGAAATCATGCTTCCATATATAGTATGTGATGCAAGGTACCGATAGGGATACCATGGGGTGTATAAAAGCGAACCGGTATAATACTTGTGTTAGTCATAACTTGGCTATTGTTTGTGTTTATTATATAGTCAGCTCTATTTTTTTTTTTACATTATTATTATTAATATTATTATTATTGTTATTATTATTTGTGATAGTCACTATACTTTTGCCCTATTAATTGTGTTTCGAGATAGATCGACGCACAGCAAGATGGTTTAATGTCATGTTAGGGAGTATGACTACTACTTCAAGCTAGGAATGAGAACTTCAAAACAAAACGCCAAAATAAACTAAACTAAACAAAACAAAATCAAATTTTCAGTGTTTTTGGTTATTTGATTTAGAAATGGTTTGGATGAATTTGAAATCAAAATGCTAAATTTGGTTTTGGTTTATAACAAAGTAATACAACTGTAAGATTATGTGGCTTGTATAATAGCAAATTTTATTATTACATGTAAATGCATATACGTCAGCTAAATTTATACAAATTGTACTATACTTACAAGAAAATTTTGATAATAATGCATTGAAAATTATTATTGTCTGTTATTTAGTTTAAACCTAGACCAAATCAGACAAAATTACAACTAAATTTTGGTTCTATTTTGGTTTTGGTTTTAAAATCATCCAAACCAAAAGTTCAGTTTCATTGCGAAATTCTTTACCCCAAACTAAGTGAAACCGTGACCCTTCTATTTCAGGAAAGATGGAACATCTTGTTGTCAAAAGACTTGCATTGCTAAGGAAAGAGTAATAAAAATGGTGTAGCTTATGATTTGGTACTTCATCATTGAATGTTTTGGAATCAAAATCTAATACCCATAATATTGATCACCGAAACGCATTTAAATTTGTTTCTTCAATATGTCTATTAAGAGTATAGTTTACCACTTTATAAAAAGAGATACCTAAAGGGGCTTCCGTGGACCAGATCCAAATGAATATTGCCATACTCCACTTTATTTTATAAAAAGAAAATTCTGTGATAGTGTAGCTCATGCCCGTTCAATTAAAGAAGGAAACAAAAAGAAAATGCAAACTCCACTTTATTTTGGAACCGCATGGTGACAATACTCCTTATTTAGTTGTACAATCTGTGTATTAGTAGGGCTCAGCGCCACTATAGTTGCACAAATGATGTAAATACAGAAAATGAAGGTTAAAAACCGGCAATAAATATAACATCACGATTGTGATTCTGGCTGTGAACTCATAAACTAATAATGTTGCCGGTTTAGCACTGGGGATTCGGAAGGTTGCACTTGGCTGGAAGCTGCAAGGCAAGAGTTGGATCGATATTAAGTCCAGGCAATAATGGGGCATACTGGCATAGACAGGGCAAATCGGTTTTCTGCAGAACTGTGCAGCAAGCAATAGTCGGTGGCGTGGGGTTCGGTGGGGTCACTGATGGCCTGCATGCCAGTAGATCCTGCAAGGGCACATTGCAGATCACTTGTGCATTTGAACTGATGACAACCCCAAACAGCAATGCGATTGCAAATGTTGCCCTTCTCACGCTATCCATTTTCTCTAATACTGTCTTGACGAGTTCAGTGGTGTCTCCTCCTTGTTCAAGACCAAATCACAATGGAATTAGATCCAATACACCTACTATATATAGTGTGTTAGGAGAAAAACAAGGCAAGAAAAGTTACCTTATTTGGGGAGTACGTTTTTTCCAGTGGGATTTAATATAAATAGCGTAATAAGGAAACAAGAAAATCTACTGTATACAGTTGTCGAGGAGGGGGAAAAATTCATCTTTATCCGGCTACCATTCATTACTATTACTATAATGGCAGCTACAGATTTAATGGTCAAGATTTTTTGGCAGATATGATATATATTTTTCATGGTTAGATCCTCCGCTTTTCTTCAATATTCTTAAATTTAAATTTTTAGATTTACGTGTAGAAATAATTTTGATGACATTTTCTCAAAAGTCGTTTGGTGATATTAAATTATCTTATATATCTATCTATTATTCTAGGTAAATACTTATGCTTTTAGATTCAACATTTTTTTTCTAAAAAATTCCTCTCACTCAATGCTCTCAATAATCATTATTTCAACACAAAGAAAATGCCATACACATATCCCATTTATAGCTATGAGTAAGAAAAGGCAAGCAAAAGAAGTTACGAAAAGTTCAGGGTTTTACGTTTTATAAGAGTCATTTCATCATTTATGTGACAAGGAGAAATTCACTAAAATAATGCAATTTTTTAAAAATAATTGCGAAATAGGATACTAATGAAACTAATTTTCAAAATAGATGGTAAAAGCATAGACTTGGAATGTGCCTTCAATTAAGCTCTGTGGCTTCAACACAATTTGCACTCGGACAATTAATCCCAATGTCCCTTACCGTCCAATAATTTTGTCTAACATCGCCTGTCTAATAACTGTTAACTTATGCTTTGCAAACCTAAAACTTATAAACCTAAAAAACAAAAGCATGCATGCAAACCTATAAAAGCACACATATATAATCCTGCAAATTTATTACCTATATTATAGACAACTATAGTACTACATGTCTATACCTACAATATAATAACACAAACCCATGGAAACAGAAGACATTCATTTAATTACACTCCCACAAACTCCCTTGCTCTCTTACGCAAGAAGAAGAAAAGCTTGTGAATCTATGAGGAGTCAAGGATCATCAACCAAGTTCAATAAAATTGCTAAGATCTTACCATTTCTTTAGAAAAAAGCTCAATTAAGTGATGTTTTGGTATGTATTTTCATCAACAATTGAAGTTTTTTTCCTTATTATGTTAGTTTTTACCATTTCACAAAACTTTTGTTGTGATTCTTTGTAGTCTTTTGTTTTTCTTTTTTTGTTTCTGTTTTTGTTTTTTCTTTTTTAAAATACTAGTGCTTGTTGTTGGTTTATAGTGTGTTAGATATGATTTATGTAAATCTTATAATATGTAACATGTGGTAGTTAATTTTTTTTTGTTACTATGAGAAGAAGATGAACATTATGCTCACGAAAAATTTTGGAGCCATATCTACAGTTGACGGTTTCTAGGGGTGAGCTGCCTACCTTTTATATAGTTAGATTGGCATATGATCACTACCCTGGTTGAGAGGTGGAGGCTAGATACGCATATGTTTCACATGCTGACTAGGGAGTTCACAATTACCTTGCAAAATGTTAAGGTCCAGTTAGACCTCCTAGTCCATGGTTAGGTAGTGACAAGGAGTAGTTTCCTAGATTGGATTGCCACATGTTAGGGATTGCTTGGGGCAAGACTAGGGTCAAGTAGTAGGGGGGTTGCATTAATTTGATGTGGCGTTAGGATATGTATTGGGTCTTGCCACAACACACAAATATTGAGCAAGTTGCACGTCATATATGTGCATACACCTTGCAGCTACTCGGTGGATTTATCTTCGTTGACAAATTGAGCTCCCTTATACATAGCATGTTTTTGCTATTATTGGAGCACTTAATATGACAAGCACGTATAGTTAGGGGTTTGCATGTTTGGCTTGGTTGTATCACTAGTTTTGTGTTGCATCTATCTCATCAGCTCATGAGATGGAAGGGGCTGCAATACTCCTTCAGGAGTGGGCATGGGATATATTCCCTCATATAGCACCTATTAGCCGCCATGGACTTGTTGTAAAGGCTAGATGATGGGAATCAGCTAGCATCAAAGGATCAAGAGCTAAAGTTTAATGACCCATTATATGATATGGGGGGACCGATGACTAGAGCTCGAGCTAAACGGGTTAAGGAAGCATTGAACGGATTGATCCGAGAGATTCATGAGAGTGAAGCTGTTCAAGAAAGTCCTAAGGAGCACCACAAGTTTATCAACACTCTATATCAAGATGTACGTTCAAGCTACTCGGATTTAGAAGCTTCAAAATAGGAGAATTGGTGGAACAAGGAGTTACGCCGCCGGCCTTGAGCCGGCCTAGAAATTACGCCGCTGGCCTTTACCAGCCTTGAATTGGCCTACAATTTAAGCTGCCGGCCTTTAACCGGCCTTGAGCCGGCCTAGAAATTACGCTGCTAGACTTTGAACCGTCCTTTCTTATATTACGTAAATCCGACGGTTAAGATTTTTTTAGGTTATATTTTTTTTTATTTTGTGACACATTGAGATTGTATATAAACCAGAGAAAGGGGATTATTTTTCATATATGATTTTTGATAAAATTATTGAGAGTTCTCTCTTTTGTTCTTTGTGAACAACTCCTTTGAATTTTCTTCAATCTAATGCTTAGGGAAAATCGCCTAGATAACGTAGGTTTCAATCAACAGGTGTGATTGGGCTCTCGTTCCGTTCAATTGCTTGTTCGAGACGGTCCTTGGGTATTTGATTCAATTCGATCGTTGGGTTCTAGATTTAATATATCTAGAGTTCACATCATTTAGTATCAGAGCTTCGGATTCTTGAATCAAGTAAATCTATATCCTTTATCTTAATTGTTTCGTGTCGATTAATTGTCTTTTGTTTTCATTCTTTTAAATTTGTAATTCAAAATATATCTGTATTGTCGGCTGCTGAATTTATTTGGGTTCGATGTTCCGAGAAGGTCCTTTTGTTTTTCGAATTCCTTGAAGCTGTATTGAATTGTCCAATTTGTGGGTTTGATTCTGTCAAGTTCATTCCTTTTCTTCTTGCATGGAATTGCTTGTCCTGTTCGACCAGGTTTTTGAATTGTCTTCGCTGTGTCCTTGGAAATCATTGCTTGTCCTGTTTGGCCGAATTTGCTGTCCAATTCTTGCGTAGGGAATTTTTTTTTTCTTCTTTCTGTTCGTCCAGAATTCCAGATTATAATCCCTGTTCATCCAGAATTCTTGCGAGGAACATTTCTTGCGTGGAATGATTTTATTCCTTGATTTATCTTTGCTGTCCTTTGGAATCTCATTGCCATAGGATTTTTGCTTAGTTAACATACATGCCTATTGATATTGATTTGTGAATTCCTGTCCAATTCTTGCGTAGGTGAATCTTATTTGTCCTTGCTGATTCGGTTGTGATCCAGTTGTTCTTGAGGATAAAAAAAAAAAAAGGAAACCAGAAATTCGTTCAAAAAAAAAAAAACCAGAAATTCTTTTGGAATCTTAGTTTTGTTGCTTATCATCTTGTCCTCGTCTTGTTACTGTTCATCTTGTTCTAATCCTTGTCATTGTTCTTGTTATTGTTTCTTTTATTTACTGTTGTTTTGAAATCACTTGTTTGATAGGTTGAGTTTCTTTAGCAATTATTTAAAGGAAAGTATTAAGTGAGTTCTAAACAAAGAACATAAAAGAGTGAGTGAGAGGAACATTTTACACTGAGTGAAAACACGAGTGACTTTACTCTTGTGAGTGTAAACAGGTGAGGGAGTGAATTGTGAGGCTTATATTTTGTTTTATTACTAACTCTTTTGTTGCAGCAAAATGTCTAATCAAACTCCAGTTAGTGGAGAGAAAGGAGAAGGAACTAATAAGTTGCTATTTGAGGCCTTGCTAGGTGAGATGAAAAAGATGTTGAGAGCGGAGATGGAGCAAATCCATGAGAGGATTGATGTGATAGAATAGAGTAAGGAACCAATGAGTAGTAATTTTAGAGGGGAGAAGAAGGAGAGGGGTCCAAAAGGAGGAGTAAGGATAGATGAAGATGATACTGATTGAGGGGAGTATAGTTACGTGAGGGAAAGGGGGAACACCTAGAGGAGAGATGGTAATGTGGGAAGCATTAAAATGAAAATACCTTTCTTCCAAGGGAAGAATGACCCAGAGCTTTACTTGGAATGGGAGCGAAAGGTTGATCATATATTTGAGTATCATAACTACACAGAGGAGAAAAAGATTAAACTAGCAGCAGTTGAGTTTACTGATTTTGCGAGTGTATGGTGGGATCAGTTAGTGCGAAATAGGCGACGTTATGGATAGAGGCCTGTCAGCACATGGAATGAAATGAAAACAATCATGCAAAAGAGATTTATTCCTAATCACTATTATAGGGATTTGCATAGAAAGTTACAGGGGTTGACGCAGGGGTCCAGAAGTGTGGAGGATTATTATCAAGAGATGGAGATAGCCATGATCCGGGCTAGGGTGGAGGAGGATGATGAAGCTACTATGGCTAGGTTCATTAATGGGCTGAATCGGGAGATCGCTAATATAGTTGATCTACAACATTTTGTAGACATTGCGGAGTTGTTGCATAAAGCAATCAAAGTTGTGAAGCAACTGAAATCTAAAGGGAGTTCTAAATTTGGTATGGCTTCTAACTCTTCATGGAAGTCAAGCTGGAAGAAGAACACCACTGATCCAAAACCGAAGGAAGATGTCAAGGCCCCGAACCCTATTACTTCTTTTAAAGGTAAGATTGACGCTAAACCAATTACTAGAACTCGTGAGATCAAGTGTTTCAAGTGTCAGGGTTTCGGGCATATAGCATCTCAGTGTCCCAATCAGAGAGTCATGATCGTTCGGGATGATGGCGATGTAGAGAGTGTTAGCTCTAGTGATGATAACATGCCTTCATTAGAGAACTGCAGTGATGTGGATGTTGAAGGACCTGTGAAAGGGGAATTGCTTGTTACTAGGCGGGTTCTTAGTACTCAGCCTAAGGAGGAAGGTGATGAGGTGCAGCGGGAGCACATTTTCCATACCCGATGTTATGTTCTAAACAAGGTATGTAGCTTAATCATTGATAGTGGTAGCTGCACTAATGCTGTTAGTACGTTATTGGTTGAGAAGTTGAAGCTGAAAACTTTGAAGCATTAGCGATCCTACAGATTGCAGTGGTTGAATGAATGTGGGGAAGTGAAAGTGACTAAACAGGTGCTTATTTCTTTTTCTATTGGGACTTATCGCGATGAGGTGATGTATGATGTAGTCCCCATGCAGGCTTGTCACATTTTGTTGGGTCGACCATGGCAGTTTGACAGAAGGGTGAAGTATGATGGGTACAAGAATCAATACTCTTTTGTTCTCAACAAGAGGAATGTGATTCTAACTCCCCAGAAACCATGGGAGGCTAGTGCAGATCAGGAGAGGATAGCAAGAGAATTTAGAGGAAAACACTTGAGTGTGCGAGAAGAAAATGGAAAGGAAAGAAATAGTGAGAATGCAGCAGAGAGAGAGAAGTAAACTTTGGTGAGCAAAGAGAGAAGGGAATCAAACACACTGAGTGGAGAGGCAAGAAAAAGTGAGATTAAGAGTGCTATAGTGGCAAGACAACAATTACTTGTACTTATGTACAAGGATCTGTATTTTTCTACTAATGACCTTAACTCATCTTTGCCAAGTGTGGTTATGTCTCTTTTGCAGGAATATGAGGATTTATTTCCCGAAGAGGTGCCAAGAGGATTGCCTCCAATAAGAGGCATTGAACACCAGATTGATTTCCTTCCAGGTGCTTCAATTCCAAATAGGCCAGCATATCGGGCGAATCCAGAGGAAACCAAAGAAATCCAGCGACAAGTTGATGAACTGGTGGAGAAAGGTGTCATAAGAGAGAGCTTCAGTCCATGTTCGGTTCCGGTCATTTTGGTTCCAAAGAAGGATGGAACATGGCGAATGTGTGTCGACTGTTGAGCAATCTATAAGATCACAGTTAAGTATAGACATCCCATCCCTAGACTTGATGATATGCTTGATGAATTACATGGTGCTTGTTTGTTTTCTAAAATTGACTTAAGGAATGGCTATTACCAGATTAGAATGAAAGAGGGGGATGAATGGAAAACTGATTTTAAAACTAAATTCGGTCTCTATGAGTGGATGGTAATGCCTTTCGGGTTAACAAACGCTCCTAGCACATTTATGAGATTAATGAATCATGTTCTTCGTGCTTTTATTGGGAAATTTGTTATTGTGTACTTTTATAACATCTTAGTTTACAGCAAGACTTTAGATGAGCAAGTTAGGCATTTACAATGTGTCTTTACCGTTTTGAGAGAAAATAAGTTGTATGTCAATTTTAAAAAATGTACCTTTTGCATGGAAACTGTGGTATTTCTTGGGTTTGTTGTAGGTGCAAATGGGATTGCTGTTGATGAGGAGAAGGTGAAAGCAATTAGGTAGTGGCCAACACCGAGGAATGCAAGTGAGGTCAGAAGCTTTCATGGATTAGCAAGTTTTTACAAACGATTTGTTAGGGACTTTAGTTCTATAGCTGCTCCTTTAAACGATCTTGTCAAGAAGAATTCTGAGTTCAGATGGACCGAAGAACATGAGAAGTCCTTTAACGCTCTGAAAGGTAAGTAGACTAATGCACCTTTACTTGTTCTTCCTAATTTTGAGAAGGTTTTTGAAATAGAATGCGATGCTTCCGGGAAAGGCATTGGTGGTGTTTTGATGCAGGATTCCAAACCGATCGCTTACTTTAGCGAAAAACTCAGTGGTGCTGCATTGAACTACTCGGTATATGACAAGGAGCTATATGCTCTAGTGAGGACCTTACAGACCTGGCAACATTACTTATGGCCCAAAGAATTTACCATTCATTCAGATCACGAGAGCCTCAAGTTTCTGAAAACCCAAGGTAAGTTAAACAAGAGGCATGCGAAGTGGCTAAAGTTTATTGAAACATTTCCCTATGTAATCAAATACAAGCAAGGGAAAGAGAATGTGGTGGCTGATGCCCTTTCTCGAAGGTACACACTTCTAACTTCTCTGCATACTAAATTGCTTGGATTTGAACTCATTAAGGAATTGTATGCATCTGATGTCGATTTTGGCCAAATTTGGGCTGCTTGTGATGAGACTGGATATGCTGATTTTTATAAGTATGATGGATATTTATTTAAGAAAGATAGGTTGTGTGTGCCTAAAAGTTCAGTGCGTGAACTACTTGTGAGGGAGACCCATGAGGGTGGTTTAATGGGACATTTTGGTGTTAAAAAGACTTTGGATATTTTACATGAACATTTTTTCTGGCAAAAAATGAAGCATGATGTGCAAACTGTGTGTGACAAGTGCATTGCATGTAGACAGGCTAAATCCATAGTAATGCCACATGGAGAATACATTCCATTGCCTGTACCTAATCAGCCCTAGACTGACATTTCTATGGATTTTGTGTTAGGGTTACCCCGATCTCAAAGTGGCAAAGATAGTATATTTGTTGTTGTCGATAGGTTTAGTAAGATGGCTCACTTCATTGCCAGTTCTAAAACTAACGATGCACAACATATTGCTGATTTGTTTTTTAGGGAGATTGTATGGTTGCACGGCTTGCCTAAATCCATTGTGAGTGATAGGGATGTGAAATTTTTAAGTCATTTTTGGCGTACTTTGTGGAATAGGTTAGGCACTAAATTGCTGTTCTCTACTGTAGCCCATCCTCAAACTGATGGTCAGACCGAAGTAGTCAATAGGACTCTTTCGACTTTATTGCGTGCTGTAATTAATAAGAATTTGAAACAATGGGAGAAATGTTTACCACATGTAGAGTTTGCATATAATAGAGCTGTGCATTCCACTACATCTTATTCTCCATTTGAAATTGTGTATGGGTTTAATCCTTTGACTCCTTTGGATATCTTACCATTGCCTATTAATAAGTTTGTTGATCTTGAAGGAAAGCAGAAGGCAGAATTTGTTAGGGAATTGCATACACAAGTTCGGGCTAACATTGAGAAGAAGAATGAGCATTATGCTTGACAAGCCAATAAGGGTCGAGTGAAAACTGTCTTCCATCCAGGAGATTGGGTGTGGGTGCATTTGAGAAAGGAGAGATTTGCTGAACAACGAAAATCTAAGTTGCACTCTAGGGGAGATGGACCTTTCCGAGTGTTGGAGCGCATCAATGATAACGCTTACAAAATTGATTTACCAAGTCACTATGGTAATGTAAGCACAACTTTTAATGTTTCTGATCTTTCTTTGTATGATGCAGGTGATTCGAGGACGGAGGGAATGATGGGAATCAGCTAGCATCAAAGGATCAAGAGCTAAAGTTTAATGACCCATTATATGATATGGGGGGACTGATGACTAGAGCTCGAGCCAAACGGGTCAAGGAAGCATTGAACGGATTGATCCGAGAGATTCATGAGAGGGAAGCTATTCAAGAAAGTCCTAAGGAGCACTACAAGTTTATCAACACCCTATATCAAGATGTCCGTTCAAGCTACTCGGATTTAGAAGCTTCAAAATAGGAGAATTGGTGGAACAAGGAGTTACGCCACCGGCCTAGAAATTACGCCGCCGGCCTAGAAATTACGCCACCAGCCTTTACCAGCCTTGGACCGGCCTACAATTTAAGCTACTGGCCTTTAACCGGCCTTGAGCCGGCCTAGAAATTACGCTGCCAGACTTTGAATCGTCCTTTCTTATATTACGCAAATCCGACGATTAAGATTTGTTTTAGGTTATATTTTTTTTATTTTGTGACACCTTGAGATTGTATATAAACCAGAGAAAGGGGATTATTTTTCATATATGAATTTTGATAAAATTATTGAGAGTTCTCTCTTTTGTTCTTTGTGAACAACTCCTTTGAATTTTCTTCAATCTAATGCTTGGGGAAAATCGCCTAGATAACGTAGGTTTCAATCAACAGGTGTGATTGGGGTCTCGTTCCGTTCAATTGCTTGTTTGAGACAGTCCTTGGGTATTCGATTCAATTCGATCGTTGGGTTCTAGATTTAATATATCTAGAGTTCACATCACTAGAGCTCCCTTGGTTGCATGATGGAGGACGGGTTTGAACACTAGGTATCACCCAACTCATGTTGTTGCTGTTTATTGGGATGCTTTTGACAGGCAGATTGCTAATTAGGTATTTCTTCAACCTTTTTTCGATTTTCCATTTGATGATATACATCATTACATCTAAATCTTACTTACTACCTTTTAAGTTGAGTAGGAGTCGTATATAGGAAATCTAATTCACAACCTATTGCTCTTTTGTAGAGTAGGTAAACACATTTGGGTTGCTTGGGTGCTACTAATATGTTTCCACATAGTTGAGAGGCATTTCTTAGATTGTGTTACTAAGCAGCTTAGGGGTTTCCAATATATTTTCATAGGATGTTAACACACAGCTTGAGCTCCATCACATTGTCTAATGTGGGAGGGTTGACACGGATTGGCTAGTACAACATGCACCTTACATAGCCTTATGGGACGAGCATCTAGCCCGATTGGTTCACCTATAGGGTCTTCGTGGGGTGCAGTAGGAATACATGAGGTGGTACATATTTATTAGCCATTAGTATATAGGACACATAGGAGTAGTTTTTGGACATCTAGTGAGTACAACATCAACACTAATTAGGTAATGCATTGTGTATCAATACTGATTTAATTTATGGTTTGTTGTAACATGTGGGCTAATACATTATGACAAATCCACTTATCCTTAGATCATGCTACGGTTGTAAAACCCATGAAACCCGTAGCATTTAACATCAGAATAAATAAAAAGAAATTTATAAAAGACTCAAATATTGATCGCAAAAACCTAAATTAAAAGAATAAATCCCTAATAATAATAATAATAATAATCGCAAAAACCTAAATTAAAAGAATAGATCCCTAATAATAATAATAATAATAATAATAATAATAATAATAATAATAATAATAAATTGCATACGAAATTATGTCAAACGATAAGATAAATTAAAATTTTAGACGTAGGGTCGTCAAATAAAAATTTCGAGTAAATATTTAAGCTCAAGCTGGTCAAATTAGTTTAAACGTAAAGTTTCGTAATAAAATACTAAAATTATAAAATCTACAAATAGCATCACGCGCACGAGATACACTGAAAATCTAAACCCTAAACATAATAAAATATAAATAATAATAATCATACTAATAATATACATATATATATACAAAAGCCGTGGAGGACCTACGGCCACAAAAAAAAAGGGGGGGGGGGGGGGGGGGGGGGGGGGGGGGGGGAAGAGAAGAAGGACAAGTGAAGCAGAGGACTTACGCCAAAAGACGAAAAACGGAAAGAAAGGAAAAAGGAAAAAAGAAAATGAACAAAAAAATTCATATCTCACGCATACAACCTCCGATCAACGATCCAAGACTAGCATGCTCCTTAGAGGTAAGTATAACTCAACTAGACCAATTTTTCGTAAAACGGAGTTAGTTTTTAAAAGTTAGGTATAAATATTAAATAGGTATAAAAATTAGTATTTATCCTAAAATTAATTGTAATATAGCTAGAAAAACATTAGATAGGGCAATCTAGATCATGAATATTATGTAATGATGCATTTTTTCCTAATTTTTTAGTTGAAGGAAATTTCAACCCCAAAATACCCAAAAACTACTTTGTAGTAGGATTTCATAATGTGTTTGTATTGTGTGTATATTGTTGCCTTACGGATGCCGTATGCCTTATTGTGAATTTGTGTTATCATACAACTATATATATATATGTATGTATGTATGTATGTATGTATGTATACACTTACGAATGTTGGACGTGTTGGCTACTGTCTCTATATATATATATGTATATATGTTTATATGTTGGGGCCTAGAACGTGTTGGCTGCTGGTTCTTTTTCTGTTGCGCATGTGTATGTGAGAATTTGTTTTCTGGCTGATGTCTCCATATATATATTTATATATAGATATGTATGTTAGTACGCTGAGGCCGTTGTGGAGTTTGAACTACGTGAGGGTGGCCGGGGTTTTGCCGTCGTACACCAGGTCATGAAGGTTCATGTATGTGTATGCATATTTCATTTGATGGTTGAGACATTTTGTTTGCTAGCTGCCGTGTGGATACATATATATATGTATATGTATAATCGTCAACTGGATTGCTGGCCAAAGTCTTGAAGTGGCCGTGAAATTATATATATGTCTCTAAGTACAGGGGTGTATGCTGTAAATATATATAGTTATGTATAAGTGTGGGGGATTACGCAAGATTGGCCTCAATTGTGTGTGCGCGATGTGATTTCTAGCCATGTGCTATGCAGGGACGTGGAAGTTGCCATGGAAGTATTATGTGTATATGTTTGTATGCACACCTTGTTGGATTGGGAAGCTAGTTTGGAAACGTTGTATATGTATATGTTTATATGTGGGATGGAGAAGGTGGAAATGGAAATTCAACTTGAGTATGTGTGCTATAAGATGAAATGGAGGTGGGAGTTGGGATTATATTGATGTTAGTCTTCTTGTGAGCTTGTTTGTTAGGGAATTTGGAAGGAGGGTGAAAGTCCATGATTGAGGATGTAAGATAAATGTATATAGACATGTATTGGCACATAGGTGTTGGATCTCTTTTCTTTAGTGAGTGGGTGTGGTTGCCGTAGTAGGAATAGTGAGAGATGACATGGTATGTGCATTGTTGACGAATGTAGAGATTGATGAGGAGATTATAGACATGTGTTATCATGGAGGATGTTGGAAGTAGAGTCTAGAAAGAAGGGAGTCTAAGGAGTCTGATGGGTGTCGAATCCAACAAAAATAAAACCTACTCCTAGACAATTATATGATTTGCATATAGTGGTGAGTAGGGTCGAATCCACAGAGATTGGTTAAATTTATTTCTATCCAAGGAGAATAAAAAGGAAAAGGAAAATGGGGGGTTTGGTTTGTGAATCGAATAAAGTTAAAACAAGATAAGAAAGTTGTATATTGATAAAAAGCCTAACCAAAGGAATCAAGATAGTTTAATTCAAGGAATTGATTATCGATGCAAATGTTCTCTATTCTTGTTCCTAGATAAATTGGTTATGGTTATTAACAAGCTCTAACAACCTATCTCTCCTTACTTCCTCGATAACCTCAGACAAGCGCTTTGAATTATTTCTCTTATTGATTAAACAACCCTAGACAAGCGCTTAGGATTTAATCTATCAATAGCATTAAGATCTAGAGAGACCACCAATTCATGCCAGTAGATTATAAGATAACCTATTTAAACATGATCACACACCTCCATAACATGAATTCGATCATCTCTTTTATAACCAAACATGTTATTGCGTCACTAAGACTAGAACAATCAAACAATTACGGATTTGACGTGCTAGTTGACAATATATTAACTTGCTAAGTGAGTAGAAGAGCTCTATTCATACCAATCAACAAAGATAATAATGACAAAACGATCAGAAGATATATGAATACCCAAAAACAAAGAATAGATTGAATACAAGTCAATTAGACCTCACAATTCGTGGAGAATTAAACATCTATGACCCTTTAGCTAGAAAAGTAGCTTAGCTACTCATGTTCATCAACAAAACGAAAAATAAAAATAAAAACATAATGAACCCGGTTGCCTACTCTGCCTCCTCGTTTCCTTCTTGTCTCCAAGGTGATTCCAGATTCCCAAAGATTAAAAAAAGTTATCCTAACCCTCTAGGGTTGGTTCTATTTATATTGTTAGGGGGATAGCATGTGATCTTTTGCTAGCAAGATACGAAAATATCTTTCCTTTTCCAAGTAGATTTCGAGAAGTGAAGATTCGTCTGCCTGGCACGCCCCACCACACGGCCGTGGGTCAAGCCGTGCCATCCTCTGTGCATATTCTTCAAGTCTTCATCCGCGCCCAGTGTGTACCACGGTTATACACACGGCCAGATTTCAAGCCGTGCCTTCATCTGTGCATAATCTACAAGTCTTCATCAGTGTCCAGTGTATACCACGGTTACACCCACGGCTAGATTTCAAGCCGTGCCTTCATCTGGTTGATGTTCCACACTTTCTTCTCCTTGGCACGTCTAGCTTCCACCACGGCTCCAAGCACGGTTGCTCCCACGGCTTCCACCACGGCCGTGCCCTAAGCCGTGTCTCTCTTTATTCAAAGTCCTCATTTCCGCCTTCTTGTCCAGTGTGTAACACGGTTTGCGCCATGGCCGTGCCTCAAACCGTGCTTCTGATACACGGCCGTATACTTCAACCGTGTATCTTCCTATTGATTCAAAACCAAGTACACGGCCGTGTACTTCAATTACACGCCCATGTACTTCCCTCCGGCGGTGTAAATCCTTGTCTTTGAACCAAGTTGTAGATGACTTCTCTAATTTACTTGAATTAGCATCCTTGACTCCATTTAAACTGATTTATCACCATAATAGAATTAAGTACCATTTCCTTATGATTTCTATAAAATCAATAATGAATTAGCACAATTTATACTATAAAGATTAAGTATAAAATGGCTCTATCAGAGTCGATCTAAACCTTAGGTATATGCATACATCATAAGTTAAGAAAGAGGAGTTAAGTTGCCAATAATCTAAGTCCTTACCATCATATGTAAATACGCTAGGTGTAAGTGAGACAAAAATATAGGATATCGAAATGGGCATAAGCAGTAGACATATAGGGTATGTAGGATTAGGGGAAAAAAGTACTCATAGTCGAGCATAAACAATAAACACATATCTTGATGTCGCAATATGTATAGATAAAGGAGAGATGGGAATCTAACTTAAACTTCATGCGCCATAGGTATATATGTATATATCTAGGGACAAGACATATAATTATAATCATGAATAAGAAGTCCATTTCTTGATGATCTCTTGCTACATTTTATGGATTTTATTCCCTTATTGATGTTGTGGATGTACCTTGCTTCATGAAATGATTGAGTGCATTATGAATGGAATGTATGTTAACATGGTTGTCGCTTGTATATGCGCTTGACCTTGAATGATCACCTTAAAACCTTAACTAATTATTAGACGGAATTAAGAACCTGGCATGCATTGAATGGACACTGCATTGTTCAAGGACATCACAGCTATAGGGTACATTGGAAGTAATTAGAGGGTTATTGTTCTGCTAAGTGCGAACTAAGTGACTAAGAGATTGTCACGCCTTAACGGTTCGGAGTCTGGCCTATCTCTTGAGGATGTGTAAATGCTCTGTGTATAAGAGACACCTGAGCTTAGATCACTAATGCTAAGACATAGTTATAATAAAGTGATAAGAGTAATTAAATTGTGTATAAGACTCGAGCTCTGATGGTGGCTCTGAAATCCCTAACCTATGGTCAAGGGGGGGGGGGGGGGGGGGGGGGGTGTAAACCCTAGACTTCACGCTTAGTTACCGGAAGACCACATGAAATGTTGCATTCATATGATTGTTTATGCATAGCATTTCTTTTAACAACTTGCTTGAAATTATTTGTGTTTGTAGTAACATTGAGAGATTGCACCCTATCTCACTAAGCTTTTAGCTTATCCTCCTATAGATTTTGTCTTGCAGGCTTTGACTACCTAAATTTCCTTATGAGGCGGCGAACCAAGGTAAGTACTTGTCGCATAACTAAGGGCAAGGTTCATGGGTAGGAATGCGAGGACTAGATTGTTGTAAATATTGCTAGACTTGATTTTGTAATTATTGTAAATGTTTGTAAGTGATCTAATAGAATCTTAGGTATAACTGTGGTTATGTAATGGGACCCATTAGAGGCCCTATGATAATATAGTTTTTGAATGCTTCCGTTGAGCAGGAAATGTTATTATTGTGATTAATAGGCTTGATGCTTGAGATGAGATGCTTTGCGATTACTTAATAGGGTTAGAGAATCGTGGCTGGTTGTCACATGGAGTACCTAGAGTGGGGTATGACAATGGTTGTTGCTTTAGCTAATCATAGTCTTGATTTCATACATGATCACAGGGTAAGGTAGGGTGGATGACGCTGTACCCATAGGCTCACCAAGATCAAGGTGCGGAAGTTGAGGCAATGGCCCAACCTATTGACATTTAGCAATAGTAGCTGTTAATTCCTGCATGTTGTAGGATCGCTAGGCTTAAATAACCTTGAAACCGGGCTTAAGCATAAGAATATGCAATATAGGCCCAATAGTACCCATCAAATACCAATGAGATGGATGATAGCTCGGCCCTAGTTCTTAGCGCTTATTTCACACTGCATTGTCATTCCATTAGTGGTCGTTTCCCTACATCACCTGGTTTGCAGAAGAGACGCCTCGGTAAACAAACAATGTATCAGGGTGATTCTTCACACCTACTACAAATTGGAGTCTAGTGCCTTCTTGGTGACTTCAACGATGCCCTTTAAAACCATCCAACATAGGAGTCACAGGCTTCTCCTACTCTAGATGTAAGGCCGACTAGAGAGTACACAAATGCATTTTCGTAGTTTACATAATAGTTTGGAAGGAGAAGGAACAATTGGGGATATGTAAATTATTGTTTAAAATTTTTAAATTCATTAACATCTTTTAATAAATTATTATTTTTTATTTTTATATCTACACTTTTACATCTTTTTTAACAATTTTTTTCATAATTTTTTTTGCCAACAATAAATTTTGTCAAATTATTTTTTGTTTTTAAAAATTAGAAGTTTACATAAAAATAACAAAATAAATTAATTTTATAAATTTAAAAAATCTAAATATTGATTTAAAATTTATTAAAAAATATTTTTCAACAATATGTATTGAGGCGGTGTACCCGGGGATGCGCCTTGAAGGTATTGTATTGAAGGCATGTTTTGGGTCTGCACCTTCCCCACCCGTTTCATGAGTTATTTTGTTGAGAACCCTATTTTGCGACTATTTTTAAAAAGTTGCATTATTTTAATGGATTTCTCATGTGACAAGTGATCTGACCCAACGCTGATTCAAAGTCCATTGTATCAAATCCTTAAAAGACACATTATAACAAAATATGATGTTTTATTGTAAGGAAATAAAGAGAAACACCTTAAGATGAAACTATTGAATCAAACCTCAATAGTGTGCAAGTAAGGTGGGTTATACATATTAGTCTATTTAATCCAAAAAAATGTAGGTTTGGTTAAAGATTTCATTCCACATATAAGCGGGCCGATCCAAATTGCCTATGAGCAAACACAGGTCAGAGTGAATTGGTCCATTTAGACTAGTCTATTACACCTGTCCATAAAGGCATCTCAAACTAATGGTCAGACATGGTTGTAACTTTGTCCTAGAGCTTTGACTTGTTTACAATAACTAACTAGTCAACAACCAAGGTTCTCACACAAGAATAGTCTAGTGCTTAAACTACCATCACATCACCAAATATCATTATTCCCATAATAGGATGATCATATTTTGTGACTTGATGAAAGTTGTTTTTTCTTTTCTTTCTTCTTCTTTGTTTTTTTTTAAAGCCAAAGAATGTTGGACTAGGGGTTAACATATTAAAACCTTTATAATTACCACATAGGAGTTACTTTTGGAAAATTGAAAACTTCACCAATTTCCTTTTCTTTCTTTCATTTTTTTTTTAATTTTATAAATTTTCTATTCTTATTTTTATGTGGAAAATAAAATTTATTTTTCTGGGTGGTCACTCTAAAGGTGCCTGCTTTTATGCTTACTATATGAATTAGGTTACCATAGTTCTTTCTTCTTTTATAAAACTTTTAGTATGTTGAATATTTTATTTATGAAAAATTGTCTCACTTTATGTTTTAACCTTTTTTTTTCTTTTTTTTCTAATTTTTTAAAAGCAGAAATTCTAAGTTTGAAGCTTTGATTGAAGAAATTTTGATAGGTCTTAGTTTCAGAAAAGATCCATTTGTCTCTTTTTTTTTTTTTGTATTTTCAAATGAAAAAGAGATCTAAGTGAGAAGACATTGCATAGATTAACTAAAAACACAAAAGGTTATGCAAATACTTGCAAATAGAGAATAGGTTAATAAGGAAATATCAATGAAAAATAAATGATAATATGACTTTAATAGCAAAACTTTATTAAATAAAATATGCTAAGAAAGGCTAATGGATACCATGCATACATTTACAACTAATTGATGCAATAGTATTAAATGAAATATGACAAAAAGGTAAGTCATTATATGTAATATATGAAATTTTTTTAGAATTATTTAATATATATAATAATGTAAAACAAAGGTTATGATTGGGATTTCATAACTTGAGGGGCAAACAGATCTTTTTACGGTCAGAGTATAAATACTCAAGGTTAACCTAGCTTCCTCTTTTTCACCCCTCACAATAACAGCGCTGACTCTCTAAAAGGAAAAAGGCAATCTATCAAACCATAAGGACAATTTTGAGTAAACCAGGTAAGAAAGGTAGTGAGTTGGTGATTTTTCCATGTGGAATGGATAATCTGATCATGTTTCAATCCTTGTATAATCCAGAATTTGAATTTGAATTTGAGGAATAGGATGAGATGAGCACCAAATTCATTGATTAAGGAATAGATTCACCGAAACTTGGAAGTAAGTCATGTAACCTATGTTAATTAAGTAGAAATTCACGTTTTAGGAATTATTTAAGCTTAGGATTAAAGAATGTGGAGCTTGGATAAATTGAAATAAAGAAATTAGGATTCGTGGGAATTTATCGAGAGATACGCGGCCTCTTAACACAGTCGTGTTTCAACTGTGTTGAACACTAAACATATTGGGAGATATACGACCTATCTACATGGTGGTGTTTCAACTATGTTGAATACAAGGCATACTGAGAGACACATGGCCTGTCTAAATGGCCGTGTTCTGACCGTGTTGAATGTAAAGCATACCGAGATATACACAACTTATCTACATAGTCGTGTTCCAACTGTGTTGAAACTAAGACTTACCGAAAGATACACATTCTTTGACATGGTCATGTATTAGTCCATGCCGAGTTACATGGCCTCTAACGTGGCCGTGTTTAGTGAAGCATAACTTGATTGTATATTTATTTAACTTCTAATTCAACTAATTTCCATGTAACCTAGATAACTAGTAAGACCTTAAAGAATTTAAATGACTAAGATTAAGAGAATTAAGAGATGGTATTAATCTTAGATTAATACTAAGAAGGACTTGTTGATGACGTACAAATCTCATTTTAGCTTAAGTCTAGGACTAGAAGTGCTTAAGGCTAGGATTCAAGGTACATGTAACTTGTATGTTGTTCTGTGCTTGTTTAAGCTAGTATATGTGTTGAAATTGATTAAGTTGAATGATTTGGCTTAAATGTTTAAGTTATATGTTATATGTGCTTGGCTCAGCCTAGGGGCTCGTAGTGGCATATCCCTAGTGATATGATTCCAAGAACTAAGATACGAGCACTAAAGAAAACAAAGTCAATCCGAGCTCTAGGTAGCAGTACGGGGTCCAAAAAAGGAGGACATAGGGGTCGGGAGGACCCAAGGCGAAGTTCGGCCAACCTTAAGCCGGCCTTGAATAAAGGCCGGCCGAGTTAGCTTCAAGGTTGCTGGCCTTGGAGCCGGCCTTTAATGCCGGCTTATGTATTTAGGCCGCCGGCCTTTGGCCGGCCTTGAATGGCTTCGCACAATTTGTTTTAGACGTGATATAAATAGTGTCTTTAGGGTTTTTTACGAGGACAGATGATATTTTAGCACTTTGAGCGTGTGTGTGAATCCTCTTTTGGGATTCTTGAATATTGAGAATTAATTTTCACTTTATTCATCTTGTTCTTATCAAATTTTTTGTTCCTATAGAATTTGTGGCGAGCATCGTTATTGAATTCCTAGAATTCTTTAACCTTAAGTGATTGATTTCTAGAACGTGGTCTCTATCGTTTTATGATTTGATTGCGAATCAGTTTAATTTTATCAATCTGGGCATCTATAGATTGGTAATTTTATCCATATCTTTGATTTTATTCGTTAGTACCAAAATCCAGAAAACCCTAAAAATTTGTGACATTTGATTGTTATTGACGATTTGATTTGTGTGGAAGGATTCGATTCCAATTTCGTATCATTTGGTATCAAAGCAAAGGTTGGATTCGTAAGGATTTAGAGCGAAGGATTCGATTAGAATGTGGGTTAAATCAGTAAGGCTGTTGAATCTCAACTCAATTGTAGTTTTAATTCAATATTGTTGTTGGTTGGGAAATTAGGGAATTTATTTTGATAAGTATTGCTGTGAATTCGATTATTGGGCGTTGAATTGGTGATTGAGCTATCGTTGAGAATTGGGGTATTGTGAATATCTTTGTTGAATTCAATTGTTGGGTGTTGAATTGCTGTGAATTGGTGTTTCGGGCTGTTGTTGAGAATTGGGGTTTTGTGAATATCTTTGCTGAATTCAGTTGTTGGGTGTTGAATTGCTGTGAATTGGTGTTTGGTGCTGTCGTTGAGAATTGGGTTTTTTTTGGGTGAATTTCTATTGCTGACTTTTGAAGGGTAGAGATGTCGTCGCATGGAAGTGTTCAAAACAACAACAATGGGAATGATGCTGATAGTGGAGGTGAGGTTGTGACTAGCGTTGAGTTCAATCAAATCTAAGAAAATATTAGATTGATTATGGAGAGATTGGAGGTTAGGGATAGAAGAAGCCATAGTGGTGCAGGAATTAGGAGGAGACATTCTAGTAGTGAATCTGATGTTGGTAGTGAAAGGAGTAGGAGAGGAAACAATGATGACAAGCGTAAGGGGATTGAAAACATCAAGCTGAAAATTCCACCTTTCACTGGTAGTAGTAAACCAAAGGAATTCCTAGACTGGGAGCCACGGGTTGAGAAGGTGTTTGACTGTTATGAGTGGGATGAGCGCATGAAGGTGAAAATGGCATCTTTAGCATTATCTGAATGTGCTAGTCTATGGTGGGATAAATTACAAACTGAGAGACGTAGGGCTGATGAGGAGAAAGTGCATTCATGGGCTTTGACGAAAAGGTTGATGAGATGCAGATTTATGCTAGACTACTATAAACAAGAGATGCTGATGGAGTTGCAATCCTTGACGCAGGGTAAGAAGAGCATAGAAGAGTATGTGAAGGAGTTTGAGACACTAATGGCAAGATGTGATATTAGGGAATCATCAGATGAATCCATAGCTCGTTTCATCAATAGGTTGAAGATGGACATTGCTAATGTGGTGGAACTCTAGCATTATCAGACTCTTGAGGATGTGATTAAATTAGCCAGTCGGGTTGAGCGGCATCAGCGCAGGCGGGATCAGAACAGTCTGATCCGAGAACAGTCTGCCTTGTTTCTGGTGCCATGACCTCTTTACCCTTCCCAGTGGGTAAGTTTTCTCTTATAATGGTTGGGGTAGTAGTGTCCACTGCCTTGACTCCCTCACCTACCGCCTTTGCTCCCCCTGATCGACTGTCAGCTAAGATGGGTCTATTAGTAGTGTTGGGCCTACTGCTAGGAGCCCTAAAGAAGTTGGACCTCCTCTGTCTCTCTACTTTTAAGGCCAACTGAATAGCCTCATCAAGTGTGGTATAGCGCTGCAGCTCAACAATACATGCTATCTCATATTTTAGACTTGAGACAAATCGTGCTATAGTTTGTTCTGGAGGCTCAACAGACCCACACCTAATCATAAGGGTCTCAAATTCCTACACATAATCATCCACTGTTTTGCCCCCCTGCCTCAAGGTTTGCAGTCGCATAAACAGCTCCTGTTTGTAGTGCTCATGAATGAACCTTTTCCTTAACAACCTCTTCACATCCCTCCAGGTCTGAACCTCAGCCTCTCCATCCCGACTCCTATTGATGATCAGATTCTTCCACCAAAGTGCAGCATACCCTACAAATTCAATAGCAGCCAATCTGACCCTGGTACTGTCGTCAATCTCATAACATTCGAAGAGACCTTCGACCTTATCCTCCCAGTCTAGGTACTCATCTGCGGATCCCTTACCATCATAGGATGGCATCTGTAGTTTCACATATTCCAAACCCCGAGGTGGCCTGAAATCCCTATTCTGATTTAGGTTGACCCAAAAATTGTCATCTCTTTCTTCCACTACTCTGTTTCGATGAGGGTTTTGTGGAGCTACCCGAGGTGGTGCTGGTTGGTTCACCACTGGTGGTTGTGGTAAAGTCATCCTGTCAACTCTAGTTGCTAGTGTAGCAACTATAGTAGTAAGCTCCTGAAGTTGTTTCTCCAAAGTTCTTTTGCCTGCCACATTATGACCATGTCCTCCACCAACTTGGCTATTGGCTTCTTCACCCAATCCCCCATTCACACTATCATTAGACATATTTGTAGATTCTTGTATGTTGTTCCTCAAAATGATATGATTCAAGGATATACACTTCCACTACTATACTTCCTTAAACTCCACACAATAGTAACTACAAAAGACAAACAAACAAACCCACTTAATGTTACAATTTATAATTGCAACTCACGTGTAATACTCTTCTCCACAACAAGCCACAAGTATACGGTACAGCAAAAATTAATTTCCACAAGTTCACTCTACGGCAACACACAAGCAACAACTACAATTAAGATGTAGCACTTCCACAGCAGCAACAAGGTGAATAATGAATACAAGTAGTCTTCAACTTCCACGGCAAATAATGAAGACAAGAGATTAATAAGTAGCTTTCCCAAAATGAATTCCGAATCTCACTATAGGCAGCAACTTTCAATTTGAAATTCAAATAACTTCACTTATTGCAAGCCTTCCTCAATTGGTAACAATGAATTCAAATTCAAATAGTAATCATTAACTCCCACAACTTAATTGCATATGATTTGAATTCAAATAATTCCTTACTAACCAAACTTAATGTAATATGCAAATTTTACTTCACAAATTCAGAATTACACAATGGAATTCAAACAACAAACTTCACAACTCCTCACGCCACAAGCTACTTCACGGCAACAATTGGTAAGTTTCACAAATTCAAAAACATTTGCTAAAGTAACTTCACTTTGTACTTCTGCTCTTCCACGTGAATTAGTGTCCACAAAGTGATATAATAACCTTCCCAAATCAACTTCAACAACCAGCAAATCAATTCCCAATCCAAAACAATTTCGCAATGTCAAACAACAACAACAACACAATTTCGGTTTTCACTTGATCAACCCTATTTGATGATCACTTCCACGAAATTGAATACAACCAATTCCCTTCTCTCAACAAGAGCTCTGATACCAAAAAGATGATGTGCCTAATCACACTTTAAAGCACATCCAAAAGACTTAAGATCAACTATCTCAAGTCTAGGCAAAATCGGATCCAAAAATGGCACTTTTCAAATGAACCCTAATGTTGAAATGATGAAATTCAATCAACCAATAATATAATCAGAATACCCCAAAGAAAATTCCTTCTAACAACACTCTAATTTCATATAATCCACGCAAATGAAGCCTCAATTTGACAAAGAAAACCGTAAAGTAAGATCCCTTTCCCAATGGTGAAAATCACGTTTTCAAGGAAAACCTTAAAGATGAATGGAATCAATTTGATAATTTCCTTCAAATAATCACAAGAATTCGTGAGTAATAACATGTAAATCTGACCAAGAACTATCTCAAATCAACCCTAGATACAACACACTAGAGAAGAAAAGAAATCACAACAAAATGAAATTGATATAACTCACAATTTCAAGATGTTGCACTCACCACAATTTCATGTCTTGGAATTGAAATTGATAAGAGTTGGAACCAAGGTATGAACCCTAATTCACACGTGAAAAGAGGTGTATATTCTGCAAAAAAAATCTCCCTTAAACCCTCTCTTAAGCAAGTATTTATACTTGCTACTCCTAGGGTTAAAAAGTGCTCAAAATTACAAGTTTGCCACTTTTAAGGTGGCTAACCCTAAATGAAAGTTACAAAGAAATAAAAGTGTCCCTAAACCAAAATACAACCAAAATAGTTCAATAAACATTTACAAGATACAAAATAACATAAATCTTCATGATCCAATGCCTCAGAATAGAGGACAACCGCAGCGGGCCTTTGATTGTTATCCAGAAAAATGTTCTGTGTCCAACTGAAGTTGTAGGACATTTTGGCATCCCATAGAGATATATAATTGTACATGTAAGATTATTCTCAAAGTTTATTAGAAATAAAGATATAAGATAAAATATGAGCAATTTGGTTAATCATCCAAATTGGGTTCTGAAGAGGTTGACAGTGCCAGAATTTTTCCCATCAGATCCTTGAGGCAGGGTAAGAAGAGCATAGAAGAGTATGTGAAGGAGTTTGAGACATTAATGGCAAGATGTGATATTAGGGAATCATCGAATGAATCCATAGCTCGTTTCATCAATGGGTTGAAGATGGACATTGCCAATGTAGTGGAACTCCAGCATTATCAGACTCTTGAGGATGTGATTAAATTAGCCAGTCGGGTTGAGCGGCATCAGCGCAGGCGGGATCAAAAATCATATCACCACCATAAGTCAGATGATGGTGAGAGGGAGAAGGAAAGGAAGGAAAAAGGAAAGGCAGTCGCTAGTGAGGTTGTTGACCAAACACAACAGAAGAAGAGCAGGGATATAAAATGTTTTAAGTGTTTAGGATTTGGCCATATTGCTTCTCAATGTCCTAATAAAAGGGTTATGGTCATAAAGGGGGACAAAGTTGAGAGTGAGGAAGAAGAACAGAAGAGTACTGAGGCAAAAGAGGAAGATCAAGACATTATAGCGAATCTAGTACAGGGAGACTTGCTAATGGTTAAGCAGGATGAAGCTATTCCTAATCAGAGAGCTAATTTATTTCATATCCAAGGCATGGTGTAGGGGAAGACTTGTTTGATTGTGGTTGACACCGGCAGTTTCACTAATGTTGCTTCAGCAAGCTAGGTTACTAAGTTGGATTTACAGGTGGAGCAGCATCCAAGACCTTATGCACTTCACTGGTTGAGTCCACAAGGAGCTGTTCATGTACACAAACAAGTTCGTGTTCCATTACTTATTAGTGATTATACTGATGAGATTGGTTGTGATGTAGTTCCCATAGAAGCTATAGATTTGATCCTTGGAAGACCTTGGTAGTATGACCTCAGAGCCAAGTATGATGGATACACCAATGAGTATACCATTCTGCAACAGGACAAGGCATGCAAGCTTCTTCCTATGAGTCTAATTGAAGTACAACAAACAAGGGTGATTTGTCTTAAGAAGCCCAAGGGGAAGAGGAGTCTGTTTATGTCGTCTACCTGGATGGACGATACAGATTCGAGGTTGAATCTTTTTCAACATGGAGGGAATGATACGATTCCAAGAGCTAAGATACGAGCACCAAAGAAAACAAAGTCAATCCGAGCTCTAGGTAGCAGTACGGGGTCTAAAAAAAGAGGACATAGGCGTCGGGAGGACCCAAGGCGAAGTTCGGCCAGCCTTAAGCCGGCCTTGAATAAAGGCCGATCGAGTTAGCTTCAAGGCCGTCGGCCTTGGAGCCGGCCTAAATGTAGGTCGTTGGCCTTTGGCCAGCCTTGAATGGCTTCGCATAATTTGTTTTAGACATGATATAAATAGTGTCTTTAGGGTTTTTTATGAGGACAAATGATATTTTGGTTGTAAGTAAACACTTTGAGCGTGTGTGTGAATCCTCTTTTGGGATTCTTGAATATTTAGAATTGATTTTCACTTTATTCGTCTTGTTCTTATCAAATTCTTGGTTCGTATAGAATTTGTGGCGAGCATCGTTATTGAATTCTTAGAATTCTTTAACCTTAAGTGATTGATTTATAGAACGTGGTCTCTATCGTTCTATGATTTGATTGCGAACTAGTTTAATTTTATCAATCTTGGCATCTATAGATTGGTAATTTTATCCATATCTTTGATTTTATTCGTTAGTACAAAAATCCAGAAAACCCTAAAAATTTGTGACATTTGATTGTTATTGACGATTTGATTTATGTGGAAGGATTCGATTCCAATTTCGTAACACCTAGGGAGCACCTCAATGATCCTTGTGTGATGTTGTCCCTAGTAGAGTCATACTTAAAAATGATTTGGGTTGATTGTTGGGTTAAGTGGCTTAAGTGGACATGGGTGTAGGGCCCATAGTGGTAGTTCCCATCACAAAGACTAAGTGGCTTAAGTGAACATGGGTGAGGGGCCTGTAGTAATAGTTCCCATTACCAAGTTTAAGGGTTAAGGAATCATGGGTGTAGGGCCTATAGTGGTAGTTCCCATCATTAGTTCATGTTCCATTGTATTAAGTGTATTAAAGGGGTCATGAGTATTTTGTTGTTGCTTATAAACTTAAATTTTATCATGAAATGGTGTTTATGTTTAAGTACTATACAATGTATGTGATACCTATTCATGTTTGTTCATGTGTGTGTGGTTGTGTTATACATACTGGGCATTAGCTCACCCTTTGGGGATTTTTTTTTTTTTTTTAGATGTAGGTATTGAAGGTGTTAATAACATAGAAGGAAATTTAGGAGTGAATGAACCAAGAAGCGATGAAGAGGATGGTTATTACTATTATTATGGATAGTAAAACTTAGAATGACTTTGTTATTTGATTGGAACAAAAAGTGGTTTTCTAGAGAATATGTAATTGGAATTTTATAGACTTCCACTGCATTAGATATTCGTTATGGATTTATGTTAAGTTAGTTTCAAGGTTGAAGGATAGATTGAAATGTTTTTATATCATGATGTTATTATTGTAGATAATGAATAGAGATATATAGGAATTTTAGAATGAAAAGGTATCAGAGTTGGTTTAGAGCCTTAATATGTTCATGTGAGATAAGGACACGTGGCAAGCAGTAGCATGGCTTAGGTTTTGGGGCATTACATTATACTATGGGTATTTTTACAACTAATGATGAAAATTTTAAGAACTTATTATAAATAAGATATGAAAAATGAAAAAAAAAGTATCTAAATATCTACAAAAGATTGAGCAAATTAACAAAGGTTAGATGATATGCCTATCTTAAAATGACTCTTTTGATGGGTACAGTTCTTATACAAAAGAAATAGGTTAGCTGAATATGGAATTCATAAATACTCTATGGACTCATATATGTTGTTGTTTTTTTTTTTCTTCTAAGTATAATTATAACTAGGGAAGAGTGGAATCAAACTTGATCCATTCCATTCGAAGACATATACATATATATATATATCTAAAAGGTATTTTATAAAAGATTTTATTAAAAAATTAAAGAACATCAATGTAAAAGAAAATAACTATGAATAATATATATATATATTTTTTGACATGTCTTAAATGTGGAAGTTTCAATAAATGGGATATGCTAAAAGGTATCAAAGTAAAAACATATCAGAATTACATACCATAAAATGGGTAGGTAGCAAGATTTAATATGATACATGATTTTCTTTTTTAATAAATTATACGGTTGATGCAAAAGAAGCATATATACTGTTGTCAAATAGAAAAATCAAAGTACAAATATACTAGAATATCTAGAAAGGTCTTATTTTGAAACCTCTATCCTATTGACCGGATGCTAGCTTTATTTAATAAGGAAACTTTATTAAATAAAAAAAAAAGTAATACAAAGGAAAGATTGAAATAGCAAAGTGTCAAAACATTAAAGGTTTCACCATATATATATATAAATCCTAACTTGTTCTTTTAGAAAGGTCATATTTAAAAAAAAACAAAGCTCCGATTCATCTTTTGTTCATTTTATCTTTTTATTTCATTTTTTAAAAATTTTTAAAAGAAAACTATCTTCATGAGGAAAGTTTATTGAGTAAAGGTACCTACAAAACAAAAAAAGCTTAGAAATGGGACAAAAAATTAAAAAAAAAAACCATAATTTGTTATGTGACACTTCATATTATAATATATAGTTTTAGAAACTCTTTTCTTTTTGGTATTCCACCTTTTAATTTTATCATTAATGTCTTTATTTTAATATCCATAATTAGCTCAAATTATTCTTGAATTTATTTTAAGATTTTATAAATATTCATCTACTTCTTTCTATATAATTTCAAAAGTACATGAGCCACAATGCACTACGAACATTATTCTATGGCTTGGTTTATGAACTCAAGCATTAATCCCTATATAGAAACTTTCTTGCAATTGATGAAATCTCAAGTCTACAATCGAGAGAAAGGTTGTAAAGCACAACCATTTGATGTTGAAGATGATGTATTAAAAGAGATCATATACATGAGAGCTAATTATGGACAAGTCATTAGTTGTGCCAACATGGAGTTGTTTAATTTTATCATAGAAAAAAAAGTATTGTAAAATGATCATTCTTTTTATATGCTTTTATAGAATTAACACATATTGTTGGAAAATGTCTATTTTTTTTCCTATATCTAGATGCTATGAATGTAATATTTACTTTAATATGAATAATATTTTACAAAAATTATGAAGTTCAAGTGTAGGAAGTGGTTCTTTATATTTGCATAAGAGGCAATGTTGTTAAATGTGTAATCAATAAATTTTATTTTAGTGCTTTTTTCTTTCTTTTATGTATTTTATCATTTCCATTTAGTCAAGTGTCAATAGATTATAAAATATCAACTTATTGCTATTAATTATTATTATTATTATTTTCTTCTACTTTAACTACCAAATTTATTTCATATAATCATAACAATTAGAAATAAGGGAAGAAAGAGATGTAGAGATTCATTAAAAGTAAGAAGTGAGAAAACACAAAAAGGAGGAACACTTTGAAATAAATTTTCTTGTACCAAAGAAAAAGTTGATTTCATTTTGAAAAACTTATAAATGATAAGTGTTTTGAGATATAATTGCATGTTAAAACTAGTAAAGAGTCAAATTTCTTGAGATAAAAAAAAGGGTCAAATTTTACTTTAAAAGCCAGTATGACTTTAGCTAATGTTATTTTTTTTTAAATTAAAAATCAATAATTAATTGTGATGGAAATTTTTTTTTTATGAATTATTTTAATTCATAAACGCGTACTCGAATCATAATTAATATGTGCTTTAAACGTTAAATGAGTTATAATGAAAGTAAAAAATGGAAATTAATAAATTTGATGATATTTATATCATTTTTAATGTTATGTTTTTTTTTTATCTTTATAAAGCTGTCTAAATTTAGAAACATAATTCTTTTTTCTCTTCCTTTTCTTTCTTTAAATAGTTGTCACCTATAAGAATTATTTGGTCCATTTACTATATTAAAAACTGAATATTGAGCTCTTAAAGGATTCTATCACCATGAAATTAAAAATTATCAGTTTTATAAAATTTAGATGATTATATATTTTACATAAAATATCATCTTACCATAACTAATTGAAAACTTGAATGTACTTTTATAAGTAATAAGTTTTCGTTATGAGTGCAATGATATGGCTTATGTAATTCCCATTAGTTGTATTAAAAATTATTTGAGATATAAGTTTTATATTATATAAATCAAAAGGTAAAATAGAATGTATATCGTAGATATACTATAAGTAAGTAACTTTATTGAATATATAATAATTTATTTCGATATACAGTGATATAATCCTCTTATTCACTAAGTATACAACTATGTAATTATACTTTCTCTTATAAGATACGCGACCCTATATTTGATATGGTGTAATGGTATATCTACAATTTTTATAAAGTATATAAGGTTGTTCTATGAAATACATGTAATGCCCTAAAACCCAGGTATGCTACGACCTACCACATGTTCTCATTTCTTAAAGACACGCAAAGGCTCAATTACTACTATGCTCCACTGCTCACTTTCATGTGCTCTTGATAATGATCATAACTCATTTACTACATATAAGGAATTAACAAGAATTTCCATCTTTAATAAGAAGTCCTCAACAGTCTTCCTAAATTAATCAATAGAAGCGTATAAGATTCACTTACAATAGAAATTTCTCAAATCAATTGAACAAGAAATCTAACATATATCTTTAATTAATCTATCTACTAATTATTATACTAGACGTATTCTACATTCTCTTCGTGATTCTGATCTTGATTTGTCTCCCTTAAGGTTTCATCATACCCCACAATTTCTCCTGTAGCATTTGCAACTAAAAAACATTTCCCACGAGGGGTAAGCTATCGCCCAATACAGTGCATACCTACACACACACATGCATGCTATGCTAAGCACATCATCATATACATAATACACTCTATGCACAAGTTATTCATCTTTTATAATATTTAACCAGCACACAGTGTCAATATCAACAAACAACCTTTGACAATCATACTATCCTTCCACAAACAATAATATATAGGTATTTTCCTATTGTCCATGAGTCCTTGCAACCTTTCAAATCTCACATATTGTCCTTCCACAATCATTCTCACATTACGCCTTCCATAATGTCCTTCCATAAACAATATCCTTACACAAATCACTTGGATCATTTCGATATAGGACTTCACTAGGGACAACGTCACTACAGATCATCAGGGTGCCACCCTCGAGAAAACTGACCTACATTCGGTTTCTTAAACCCAACAATTCACAATCACATGTAAATGTAATCAAGTTCATTTACAATAATTTTAAATCCACACACAATCTCTAACCTATCAAACATAAGCAACAAACATGGTATATACGTACCTGGATTGCAAAACTTGGTTTCTTTCCACTTATACACCCTCACAAATTCTCCAAACCTATACATAATCCTAATTACATGCTTCTAGAATTGTATTTCAATGAACTAAAATGGAAAAGGAAGTTTTTCAACTCAACATGACCATGTTGGAGGTCGTGTTGGTGAACACGGGCTAGTACATGGTCATGTTGAGGGGACATGTACATCTTTTTTAACTTTGGGTTTTCAATGCGGTTACAACAAGATCATATTGGGAGGTTATGTATCTCTTTGTACACTTTAGGTTTTTAACACAGTTACAACACGGTTGTGTTGGGAGGCTATGTATCTCTTTGTTTGCTTTAAGCTTTTAGCAAAGTTACAACACGGTCATGTTGAGAGGTTGTGTATCTCTTTGTTCACTACAAACCTTTCTAAATTTCAAAATTCTTAAACCTTTCTAATCCTAACCTAATTATCTAAATAATTATGCTGAATTGATTCCAAATTATATTATATGTATCAAGCTATAAGGGTTTGAGCTTACTTGATCGGATCGTGTCTTAAATACTTGGATTGATCACTCTTATGCTTGTTTCGCTCCTTGCGTATCATGGATTAACTTTGATTTGTAAATAATCCTAATACGTTAATTCTTGATTTATGATATATGCAAAATTATTGATCAATTGTTATTGGTCAATGTACTCACCACAACTAATTGGCGAATCGTAACACACACTTGTCCTTTTCTTTCTTCGGGCTTTTGCAAAGTGTGTCTATGGTTCTATGAGGTGCACAAATGAGGGAAAAGTGTTAACACTAGGTAAAAAGGCTATATATACTTAGGTCGCGAAAAGACTATTTTGCCCCTATTAATAATTTTATTCCCCATCTTATCCTTGGTAATTTTTTTTAATATTACATATATATATATATATGTGTGTGTGTGTGTGTGTATGTATAATTCGTATACTTACAATACAACTTAAAAGTTACATATGTACATATTATATACATATGTGTGTGCGTATGTGTAGATTGTGTCTAGATATATATATTGTACATATGTATATGTCACATATGGTATTGCTTTCCTATTTTATACAAAAATAGTAAAAAGAAAAAGGAAAGCAAATAAACAAAATTTAAAAGTCAATAATTAAATGTGATTGATTTTTTTTATAGATTATTTTAATTACCAAATGTAATGGATAGTGGTTAGCAATGAAAAATGTATTATTGCATATATAATGAATGATTAATCAATCATAGTATTGCAAATTCTACCTTTAGCCTTTTATGTTTTGATTTCCATCAATATCATCAAAATTAAATATTGATTTTCTACCATGGATTAATAAATTTGTTTAAATGCAATGACATTTTGCTATGTATAGGACATAATAATGATGCTAATTGTCTACTTAGGCAAAAAAAAAGAAAGAAAAGAAAATGTTAATTGTCTCCAATTCTTTATGATATCATATTATGATATATAGTCTTAAAAGCTCTTACATATTTTGTATTTCACATTTTCATAGTATCATTAAAATATTTTTATAATTCCTTTGTCAAATCATATTATGAATTGTGGAAACTTTTTCCTTTTATATTCTGTAGAAATAAATTATTTCAATTTGCTTATATTGGTAAAATAAATTCACTATTGACGAATATATTCTTGGTTAGTTGCTATAGGCATAATATAACACGTGACTTTTGAGTTTTGCAATATTTGTTTTTTTCAGTATACATTTATAAGTAATAATTTAATTTTATTCAATTTTCTTTACTTAACTAGTACATTAAGCTGAAAATAATCAATATTTTATCAAATATTTCATTGCATAGTATATTTTTGGGCAATATATAAAAATATAAAACTACATTTACATTTTTTATTTTAAAAAATAGAAACATAATTCAAACTTAGTATTTCATCATATTATTTAGTTTTTTGTTTTTTTTTATCCGCACATTGCATAGATTCATTAACTAGTTTCAATTTATTTTGTAAATCCTACCCATACAACTTTTTTCTTTTAATTTTTATAAAAGGACATATTAAAAGAATAATAGAAAAAGAGAACTAGCGAAAGGGGTGAAGTATTGAAGCAATGAGATACAGACAGCATTATGTATTTCAAATAATAAGGGACAATACAGAACTAATTTTATAAGAGAAATTAATAATTACTAATCTGATTTATTAGATTAAATTCAAAGGAAAATATTTTTGAGGAGGTGGTGGTGATCGACTATGGCTCAGGTGGTGGTTAGCGAAAAGATATTTAGATGAAGATGGATATGCACCAGTTAAACTGATAAGTTTATAATTTTGATGAGACAAAACTTAGCTTAACAAGTTGTGTCAACTAACTAAAATTGAACTTAATTTGCATTAATCAATCGTTGAATTCTTCTGACTAATCGACTATTTTTTGTACTATGAATGGAATGCAAAGAATATATGAATGGAATGCATCTATTTGTGTAGAGTGTTTGCGGAAAATATAAATATTTGTATTTGTGTTTGTGTTTGGTGCTTTTTTTTTCTAAAGTTGTAGAGTACTGACTTCATCAGGTCACCAACCGGATAGTAGTGTTTAAGGCGACTGGTCAGTGGCGATTTTTTGTTAGTCCTACAGACTGGACTTTTGTAGATTTGAACGGTTATACCAGCCTCAATACTGTTTGAACATCAGAAGAAACGCTAGTGTTTCATATCTACCGACTAGAAGATGGTTGAAAAAAATAGAGAAAAGGCCATTGGCCAGTATTTAATGTGTAATTTATGAGTAACAAATGATTTCTGTTGCTCAAGCTATATATACCCCACCAACTTAATTTTTATACTAAAGAATAGCACTCCATTTGTAATCAATATTCTTATTCACTAGCTCATCAGATTATTTGTCTCTTATACTTACATTTGTGATCATTTAGAGAGAAATTAGTATAGTGCAAAGTATTCTAAACTTGCAAAATTATAGAGTGCACTGTACATGTACATTGTTTTGTGAAACATTGTGTGTAGGCTCTTGCAGCCATTTTGCTTTGTGGACTAATAAAGTGGGGTGAAGTCTTTGAATTGGTACTTGTCAACCCGTGGAGAGTAGGGGTGGTTCAAACTTCATGTTATATCCAACTTTGATATTCTAAATCCTTCATTTTTTATTCAATTTTTAACACTTTATTTATTCATTTATTGTCATATTATTCCATTTCTTCATTAGCTTATGAAAAAGTTTTTGACTTCATTTAAAACTTGATTAACTCATTTCACTCCCCCTCCTGAATTCTTAACCTAGTATTTCAATTGGTATTAGCGCTAGTCTCTAATCATTTGCTTAATCATTTATTAGAGTAAAGATCATGGCCACATATGTACTAGGCTTTCTAGAAGGTCAAGATATAAAAGGACTGCATCTCTTAACTAGTAGCAACTATCCTTATTGGAAATGTAGGATGAAGATCTTCTTTAAAGTACAAAATAGATTGCTTGGAATGTTGCGGAAAAAGGGTTAATGAAAATGGAAAATAAGGAAGAAAAGGATTATGATGATGATGATGATTGGAAGAAACTTGACTTGAATGAAAATTTTAATATCTTGCATTGTGTTATAAATGAAAATGACTTCAATAGAACATGTATTTGCAAGAGTGTAAAAGAAATTTAGGATGAGCTACAATGCACATATGAAGTAACTTCTCATGTTAAAGATACTAAAGTAATCTACTTTAGGCTAAATTCAAAATACTTTAAGATGGAGACTAATAAAACAATTGATGAAATACACAATTGGCTCATCAATATTGTTAATTGACTAAGTGTGATTGGTAAGACCTTCTCTAATAATGAAATTAATTCCAAACTTCTCAAGTCTTTGCCAAAAGATTGAGAATCTAAAAAAATGGCCATTAAGGAGGCTAATGATCTTGACAAGATATCAAAGGAGCAACTTCTTGTCGCCTTCAAAACACATGAAATGATCAAGAAACAAAGAGAGGAATCCACAAAGAAAATAATAGTCCTCAAAGCCTCAACTCTAAGCTCAAGTGATGATGATAAAGAGTTGGCTATGGTGGCAAGAAAGTTAAAGAAATTTATGAAATTCAACTAGAAGTTGAAGAAAGAGGACACCGAAAACACATCCAAATCTAAAAGGGAGAAGAAGGAAGTACTTGCATCTTTGAAGTGCCATAAGTCGGATTGCATCCAACAATATTACTCGGTGCTTAAGGAGGTTGGTAAATAACTAAGGAGAGAAGTCATTGTTGCTATTTGAAGTGATGATCACTTAAGTGATTTGAATGAGGAAGTATGCTTCATAGCTCTCATTGATGAGGTATCCTCAAGTTCCTCCAATGTTTCTATGATGAATTAATGGGCATATGTGATGAGTTATATCGAAAAATGGTTAAAGTGCAAAAGAAGAATAATGTTTTGAAAAAAGATGATGATGGAAGTAGGTAATGAGCTTGTAAATACATGGTTATATGCATATTTATTTAATATTTATTAAAATTTAAAACTAAGGTTAAGTACGTAAATAGTCTAAAAATATAGGGGCAATTTGGTCTTTTCATAGTCAAGATATATAAGCTTCGTTTGACCTAGTGCTCCCTTTTCCATTTACATAGTAGCAATCAAAGAGACACTTTTGAAAACCCTCAAGGCAACTTAGCGAACACTCACAAAAATCAATCCAATTTCATTAGGTAAGGATTCTGATAATCAAAATGATGATTTCTGATGATAGATTCGTGGGTTTAAGTAAAACTCATTACATGTTGTTAGAGTTTAGAACAAAGAGTGGGATGAAACAGGCATAGGATCAAGTGAATTGAGGAATCGAATCACAAACTAAAACAAGTAAGTGTGCAAATCCACATAATGTATTGGGATTAACAAATTAATAGAACCAATTAGGCTTAGAAATTAGGTTGAGGAGCTAATTTGAGAAGCAGAAAAGTGGTTCATGATGAAATAGTGTAGTACATGGTTAGGTATATGCCCGTATACCTGCTTGAGTAGAATTTCAAATATGTACAAAAAGGTACATGGTTATAGTACATGCCTATGTACTTGGGCGTGTCAAATTGTGAAAGTCTATAGAAAGGTACATAGCTACACTACACAACCATATACCCTACTATAACAAAATACACAACCTAATGCACAACTATGTACCCTAAGAAATAGTTTTACTCGATTTATTTTCTCCCTTTTTTAATTTTTGTTAAACCTAAACACCTAGTACAACCTTAAAGTCTCCATTAGAGTAAGATTAGTGATCCTATAATGATTAAGCAAGTAGAGTTGAGTAACTTAGTCGATACCTAAACTAGTACTAAGAGTTAATTCTTTACATTTGATAGATTACAATTTAGTTGCTAGTTAAGGATAATTTGTGCTTAAGACTGCCCTTTCAGGTATGTATAATCTTTGTTGTTACTCGTGATTGTTAGGATAGTTGTGGAATGAAAATAATTTATAATGGATTGAAGTAAGTTGTCAGTTGGTTGTGCTTGGCTTGGCCTAGGGGCCTATAGTGGTAGATCCCTAGTGGACACCCAAATGAGCTTTATGTGATGCTGTCCTTAGTAGAGTCATGCATTGAAATGATTTGGGTAGATCTCGAGATTCATGGATGTTAGGGCCTGTAGTGGTACTTCCTAATACCATACTATGTATTAAGTATATATATATATGGTTTGGCGGGATCATGAGTACCCCTTTGTTGTTCTACAGACTAAATGAAATAATAACTTATTGTATGATTGTTGATATTTGCATTGATGCATGTGACTTAACTTATGCTTGATCATACACTTGTGTTTGTAGGTTATATGTACTAGGCATTAGCTCACCTTGGGGATCATTTTTTTATTAGTTGCTAGCACAGATGAACACACCATATGACAAGGACCTAGGTTCATATGTGTAGGAAGGGAACGACGCTGATTTCTATTATTACTATGATGATTAAGCAAAGAAAGAAACTAAAGTTCTTTACATGTATTGACTGGTGACTTCTATTGAAGTATAATAAGGTAGTAAATTTCTAGAAGTTCAACTATTTCTAGACTTTAATTTAGAATGATGTAGCAAAATTGCTTTCAAGAATTTGGTGGTTTGTAATAGGATTTATTTGAATCATTATGAATGTTGTTAGATGAAATATTCCAATTGCAAGCAACAATTATTATAAGTTACAAGCCTTAATGTATCTTTACTTAGTGAGGACACATGGCGGGTTGTGACATCTTACATTTCGAGGAATTATAGCTTAAATGGTATCAGAGCTTAGGTTTGATGATCCTTAGAAACTAAGTAATAATTAATAGGTATTGGTTTTAGATAGTAGAAAGTAAGTTGTGATCTTTAGATGAATTAGGTGTTGAATCTATAAAATAGTGAGATATGAAGAGAGTATGTGAAATTATTGGTTGAATGCTTAGTTTAGTTGTATATTTTACATTAATTATTATTTTATTTGCAGTTCTTTTAATTTCTATGTTATTTATATATGAGTATACAAGTATGTGTAGATGTATATATGTATATACGGTGTATAATAATACTAACTTGTGAATTGACACTATTGAGTCTATTTGATTGTCTCCTCTTAAGCAAAATGCATTTGAGAAGAATTATTGAGTTAGGATCGTCAAGAGGTGTTGGGCATGGTAACCTAGATGAGGGGAATCTCCATGCTTAGCAACCACAAGGGGGATAGGGTCAAGTTGCAGACCAAACCACCCAACTTTTGCAAACTGTGAACAACCTAGTGGGGTTGTTAACATAGCAACATCAAGTATAGAATACCCAACAAAATAGAGTTGTAGAGGAGCCAATAAGTTTAGACCGGTTTATTTAGGTGGCAAAGGAGTTCAACCCTAAAGTTGATGACCTGATAGAAGTAGAGAACTAAGAAATGGAGAAAACATTTACTACCTTCTAGGTTCCAAAAGACAAGAAGGTAGACTATACTGTGTTTATGTTGAAGGGGATTGCAGCAAGTTGGTGGGCATTAGTTCTTAAGTTGGCAGTAAGATGTGTAAATTGGAGGGGTTTTAAAGAACTATTTTACTAGAAATATTTCCCTAGCAGCATTAGGGACAAAATGGAAGTTGAATATTATAACTATGAATAAGGGAGGAGATTAGTAGAGGGATATAAGGCAGAATTGAATCGCCTAATTCAGTTCTTGCTTGAGGCAGTCTATGCTGATGATGGGTTTGGGTCAAGGAGATTTGTGAGAGGGTTAGAGCCAAATCTCTAACACAAAGTTAGATCTTTCTGGCTAACCACGTATGTTGTAGTGATTGATAAGGTAAAATTTTTGGAGCAGAGCAAAAGAAGAATAGAGGAACAATTGAATTGCAGGTTATGGGTGGCCTTAAGTAAGAGACCTGCCTCTAGTTTGATGGTGTAGAATAAGGGTAAGAGGCCCTAAATGTTCTAAAACAAACCTCTGGTTATTGTAGCTCCTCCTTTACAAATATGACCAATGCCTTCAGCACTTCCTTTAGCAGCTCCTGCAATTAGATGCACTAAGTGCTATAGGCTCCATGAATTGAGGGATTATAGATGGCTAGAGGGTGTATGTTTCTCCTATGGGAAGATGGATCATATAAGCTAGAATTTTAATGAAAGGTTGGTCCCACTGGTAGTCTACCATATGTGTAAATAAAGGGGACACAAGGCAGTCGATTGTACTTAGGGTCAAGCAGGGAATTAGATAGCTTCAGCTCAATAGGCAATAAGACCTCTAGTAAGGGAAAACGTTGGTAGGCTATAGATAGGAGGCCCTAGACAATAGGTTCCTACCAGGTTGTTTACACTTTAACAGCAGCAGCATTAAGACCTTCCAAATATGGACACAGTTGGAAATATGCTTCAAATGTATACCTGCAATGTCTATGTCTTATTCGATACCGGTGCCTCTCTTTCCTATGTATTTGAATCGTTTTTACATGAGTGTGAATTGACTTCTAAATGTATGGATTATCATTTGACTATTAGTACTCCTTTAGGAATTGGAAGGACTTTAGATAAAATCTATAGGAAGGTAAGAATAAAGATATAAGGCAAGGTAATGCTAGTAAACCTATTGATTATGGAGATGGTAGAGTTTGGCATAATCTTAGGAGTCAATTGGTTGTCAAAATACCATGCCACCATTGATTAACATGGTATGGTGGAACACTTTAACACACTTGGGAGAGATTACTTCGAGTTTAAGTTGGAAGCATAGTGACTAATAAGATTACCTACTTATGAGTCCTGGGGAAAGAGTTTGTTGGCTGTTGCGACAACTAAAGTTAGTGAAGTAATGAAATTGGAGATGGTGTTAATAGTGAGGGAATTTCCAAATGTCTTTTTAGAAGACCTTCATAGTTTGCCCTTAGCTAAGGAAATTGAGTTCAACATCGATTTGGTATAAGGTATCGTACCAATATTGAAACCAGTATATTGGATGGCACCAGTTGAGTTAGAAGAGTTGAAGAAATAGTTATAGCACCTATAAGATAAAGGTTTCATAAGAACTAGTACATCTCTTTAGGGTGCGCTTGTCTTTTTTGTTAAGAAGAAGGATGGAAGCATGCAACTGTGCATTGACTATAGAGAATTGAATCGTGTCACCATCAGGAACAAGTATCTTCTTCCCAAGATAGATGACCTATTTGACCAGCTAAAAGGAGGCTAAGTATTCTCCAAGATCGATTTGAGATCAAGATACCACCAACTGAGGATTAAGGAAGAGGATATCTAGAAGATAGCCTTTACCACTTAGTATGGGCATTTTGAGTTTTTGGTGATGCCTTTCGAGTTGACTAATATACCCATAACTTTTATGGACTTGATGAATAGGGTATTCAAGGATTTCCTAGATAAGTTTGTAATAATCTCGATAGATGATATTTTGATATATTTTAGGAGCAATAAGGAGCATGAAGAGCATTTAAGGTTGGTGCTGGGTAGGTTGCAAGCAAAGAGACTATATACTAAATTAAAAAAATGTGAATTTTAGCTAGGGTAGGTGGTTTTCTTAAGTCATGTGGTTAACGATGGAATCTCTATAGACTTAGAAAAGGTAAAAGGTATAGTAGATTGACCCAGACTGAAAACAATAATAGACATAAGAAGCTTGCTAGGTTTAGTGGGCTATGATAGAAGGTTTGTAGGGGAATTCTCTAAGATAGTGACTCTTCTCTCTAAATGAACTCGAAAAAAAGGTGAAGTTTGATTGGGATGATAAGTGTGAAGCTAGTTTCCAAAAACTCAAGAAGAAGCTTGTGTGAGCACCAATTCTAGCACTACCTAAGAGTAGGGAAGAATTCACTATTTATAGTGATGTGTTAGCCTAAGGGGTAGGCAATGTTTTGATGCAAGGCGAGCATGTCATAACATATGCATCCATCAACTTAAATCATATGAGAGGAATTACCTGACTCATGACTTGGAGCTATTAGTGGTAGTACTAGCACAGATACAATATTTTCCTTGACTATATAAGTTCGAAGTATATCTTCACATAGAAGGAGTTGAACATGTGCTAGAGGAAATGGTTGGAGTCAATTAAAGATTATGATTTGGAAATTTAGTACCATTTAGGAAAAGCAAATGTTGTGGAAATTTAGTATCAACGTCACTATTACAACTCTAAATAGAGAAGTTAAAGTTGCAATTGTGAGGCATCATAAGCCTTATAAATGGAATAAAAGCATTTCCAATGTTTGTACTTTTAATTTTGGGCAATCAAGTGTCTAAACTTTTATTTTTGATAATTTAGTGTCTATGCTTTTAAAAATTGTTTTTGTTACAAAAATGGACATTAATTTTGCCAATGTTAGTAGCCATATGTTTAATCTTTTACATGTGATACTCTCTAACTAGTCCACTAAATTATTCAAAATAAATAATATAATATTAAAAAATGAAAAATATAAAAAATTATAGAAATTAAAAATGGGAAAAATAAAAAGAACTCTAGCTATAGTAATTAATTTCGTTAAATTTATAATTATATATTATTTAAAATAATTAATAAAAAATGAAAAATTGAGAAAATAAAAAAAAAGAATTTTTTTTTGAATTTTTTGAATTTTTCATTAATTATTTTAAATAATATATAATTATAATATTTAATGAAATTAATTACTACAGTTTAAGTTTATCTTTTCCATTTTCCCCCATTTTTTCTTTTTTTTTTTGAAAATTTCCAATTTTTTAATTCTCAAAATTTTTATATTTTTTTATTAATTTGTTTTTTAATATTATTTTTCTTATTTAAAATAACTACATCGACCAATCAAAGGGTGGAATGTGTAAAAAAAATTAACATATGGTTACTGGCATTAGCAAAATTAACATCAATTCAAAGCATTTGTAACAAAACACTTAAACTAATGGTCTTTGAGAGTATAGACATAAAATTGCCAAAAAAAAAATAAAAAATAAAAGTTTAGATTCTTAATTAAAAGTAGAAATATTGGAAATTCCTTTATCCTAGTGGTTGAATGATTGTTTAGAGATTAAGATGAATAAGTAGTTGTTGGTTGTGTTTTTTATTGGTAGATATCATGTTAAAGTTCTTTTATGATGTTGTGCTTATACATGTGGGACACATATTATTAGGTAGGCTAAAGTAATTTAACATATAGGCGCATCATAATGGAGTTACCAATTAGTATGCTCTTGTAAAAGGTGGAAGGAGTTTTACTTTAACCCTTATGTCACCCAGATAAGTCTATAACGAGTAATTAAGAATGAAGAGAGATCATGATGTGAGGAGAGTGGGTGAGAGAGAGTAATGAAAAATAAGAAAAAGAGAGTGAAAAGAAAGAGAACACAAAAGAAAGAAAAAAAGTGAGGGAGAGAAATGAAATTAAGGGAAAAAGAAAAGAGAGGAATAAAATAAGAGCAAAGAAAAAGAGAAACAAGTGAGTTTATGTGCAAAACAAAATGAGACTAAGAGATCTTTCTTTGCAAATCAATCTATACATGTACTAAGGACCTTTTTACTGTCTTGCTTAGTTTTGTCATTTCTTTATTACAAGATTATAAAGATGTCTTTCTTGAGGAGATAACTAGTGGATTGCCACCAAATTTAGGAATAAAGGATTAGATAGATTTTGTACCTAGCATGGTAATTCCAAATCACTTAACTTATAGAAGCAATCCTAAGGAGATGAAGGAAATTTAGAGGCAAGTCGAGGAGCTCATACTGAAGGGGTAAATTTAAGAGAGTATGAGCTTGTGTATGGTGTTGGTGCTCTTGGTACCCAAGAAAGATGGTTTGTGGAGAATGTGCATTGACTGACATGCCATCAAGAAAATTACAATAAAGTATCATCATCTTACTTCTAGGTTAGATGGTATGCTTGATGAGTTGCAAGGTGGTATTGTGTTTTCAAAAATTGATGCCATCAACTTAGGATGAAAGAAGGGAACGACCGGAAAAACATCTTTTAAACCAAATATGGTTTTTGTTTAAGGTTAGTTATGCCCTTTGGTTTGACTAATGCATTGAGTACTTTTATGTGATTGATAAATCATGTGATGCGTCCATTCACATGTAAGTTTGTAGTCATTTATTTTGATGATATCCTAGTGCATAGTGTGGCTCTTGATAAGCATGTCAATCATTTGTGGCTTGTGCTCAATGTTTTAATAATGGATTTTTTTTCCAAAAATAAGGATCATTTATTTATTTAAAGACTTAAATGTCAGTTTTTGATATAAGGCATTTCTTTTTTACCTAAAAGTATTAATCTTCTACAGAATTCATCTAGATTAAAGAAGTTAGATCTCACAAAACTAGAGTTAATCCTTCTTGCTTTGTTGGCGAGGTAATCTACTGCCTTATTTGGTTTTCTGTATATATGAAGAATTGAGGCTTCTAAACTTTGCATTAGCTTCTTTATATTTTGAGTAGTGTAAAATATTTACCATGGGAATTTTGCACCATCTTTAAGCCATTTTACTGTTATTAGTGAATCCACTTCAATTTGTATATGTCAAATCTTGTACTATTGGCATAGAATCAAACCTTTTTCTATGGCCAATAGCTCTACTTCTATTATGTTATCGCCTATCAGCGAACATTCAAATGTAAACAAGATGCGCCTTTCTTCGTATCAAGCTAGGCCACCGCTTGTGACATAATCGCTTGAGAGGGATGCATTTATGTTAAGCTTCATGATGCTTGCTTGTGGTTTGGACTAGGCAAATACAATTGGTTTCTTGCGCTTTCTATTGCATTAAAAAATTAGAATAGTCTTAAATGCAAGTGTACTTTCTACCACTACTCTTGCAATTACCCAATTCAAATTTCTTACATCTTTGTATTTTTATTCTAGACTAAACCTATAGAAGAACCACTGAAGATAAGCAATAATCGTAGATATCATTTCGTCACTTTCTTTAAATTTTGTAGTGGAGGGAGATTGTATAACCTTGAGAGTTGCTTCCAGTATTCTCTAAAAACCTTACAATCAAAGAAGCAATATTTGATCAAGTCACTTTCTGCTTAATAGTTTCAACATCTAGAGACTAACTTTATGCCTCTCTTCTTGAGAGCATCATCTATGGGAATTGCTTTTTCTTGTAGCTTCTAGAGGAGTATGGATATTTTAGGAGAGATTTTACTATTCCAGGAACGAGAGTGTGATGACTAATTGAAGGGCTTTGTGAGTTCCTTAAGAATCTCTAGGTTTGCTTGTTGGAAAAATTTCCATCATTTAATAGCTTCCATTTGACGCAATTAGATGAGGAAGGATTGCGTGAAATTTTTGAAATCTTTGCTATGTGATCTTGGTCCACTCACTATTGTAGCAATTCTAAATTCCAACCACCATCTATTTTGTAGTCACTTATCTTTTCCAAGCAATATACCTGTGATGGCATCAAATGGAAAAGGTTTGACATCTCGTACTAGTTATCAAGTTAGAAGCTACCTTTCCCACTACTAATCCCAAAAAATATATGTTCCTTTGCCTGTGATCTAGATTTAATAACTCTTTTCCAGACCGGTGAATCTGAGTTCTTTTCCTTTACTAGGCATGGGTGTGAGTCTTGTTTGTATTTAGAGTGAAAATAATTGGCAAATAAAGAATCACTCAATCTCAACCATCACTAGAGCTTCATGTCCTGTATCTTGACTATCTCTTCCATTTTTCAAATACCTAGACTTCTCTCTTCAAAGGATGTGCAAGCTTTCTTCCACTTAATCTAGTGTAATCCTTTTTGGTTTTTAGATGTCCTCTAGAAAATGTCTTGCACAACATCTTTTTAAGTCCTTAATTATTGACTTATGAGGTTTCTATGCTTATATCACATATAAAGAAATGGAGTGAAAGATACTTTTTATTAAAATTAGTCTGCCACTTTAGAGAGCCATTGATTAGCTTAGTTTTCAACTCTATTCTTTACTTTTTAGATTAAGTCGAAGAAAATTTGTTTCCTTTTTCTCCCAATGACTAAAAGGTAACCAAAGTAATATAATGGGAATTTGCCTCTTGGGAAGTCTAGAGTTTTCCTTGCTCTAACCACTAAAGGGGAGGTGTCTTCCCCTATAGCTAAGAAGGCAATTTTATTTCTATTTTTTCTTTAGCCTGATATGTTTTCATACCAACTCAAAAAGGATTGTAACTTCTTGACTGATTTAGAGCAACCATTGATGAAAAGTATCCAATCATTAGCAAAGGCCAAAAGAGAAATGCACTTAGGATTACCTATTTGAAAAGTCATCTCTGAGTTCTTGATGATTAGATCATTAAGTCCTCTCAATAACACTTTTGAACAAATAACAAATAGGATAGGGTAAAGGTGGTTAGAGATTGGCCTACACCTAAAAATGCTTTAGAGGTTAGGAGTTTTCATGGCCTAGCTACTTTTTATAAGAGGTTTGTGAAAGACTTTAGTACATTAGTGGTGCCATTAACTAAGGTCATAAAGAAGTATATTGAGTTTAAGTGGGGGTGGTAAACAAGAGTGTGCTTTTCATGTAATAAAAGAGAAATTATGCTTTGCACATTGTTAGTGTTGCTTGATTTTTTCTAAAGCTTTTAAGATCGAATGTGATGTTTTTGGAACTAGTATTTGCATTGTTTTAAATCAAGAGAAGGCTCCTATAGCCTATTTTAGTGGGAAAATTAATGGGATAGCATTGAATTACTTAACTTATGACAAGGAATTGTATGCTTTATCTAGAGCATTGGAGACTTGTAGCATTACTTATGGCTAAAGGAGTTTGTGATTTATATGGATCATGAATCCTTGAAACATTTGAAAGGATAGGAAAAATTGAATCATAGGCATGTTAGGTGGAAGAAATTCATTAAGACTTATTTGTACATCATCAAATACAAGCAAGGTAAGGAAAATGTGGTTGCATGTGCATTATTATGTAGGTATGCTCTTTTATTACTTTAGATACTAAACCACTAGGATTTAAGCAAGTGAAAGAGTTGTACATTAGTAATCTTGATTTTGCTTATATTTATGCTACTCATGAAAATTTTGTTATTGAAAAATTTTATAGGTATGATGGATTCTTTTCTAGAGAAAATAAATTGTGTGTGCCTATGCGTTCAATTCGAGTGTTGCTTGTGCAAGAGTTGCATGGAGGTGGGCTTATGGGACACTTTGGACTTATGAAAACTTTAAATGTTTTGAGTGCATATTTTTATGGGCTACATATAATGCATGATGTTGAGAGAATATGTAGTAGGAATATTATATGTAAAAAGGTCAAGTCTAGAGTCTTGCCATAGGGTTTGTATTAGCCATTACTTGTATCTAGTGAACCTTAGGTTAATTTATCTAGAATCTGTGTTGGGGTTACCTAGGTTGAAAAGAGGATGTGATTTAATATTTGTGGTGGTGGATAGATTTTAAAAGATGGCACATTTCACACCATGACATAAGATTGATAATGCCACCTATGTTGCTAACTTGTGCTTTAGAGAGGTTATGTGATTACATAGTTTACCTAGGAGTATAGTTAGTGATGTGTCCTATCATATATTCTAAAAGCATCTTTATATGAGATATTATGATTTGTTATGATTGTATATATATATATATATTTTAAATTTTCCTTGTTTTGATGATAACAAAAGAGAGGAGAAAATGTGAACAAATAATTTTTTATTGTTATCATCAATCAAGGTGGGGCATAAAAGATTAAAATCAAATTAAAAAAAAAATTGTGAAGTGTTTTGTCATCAACAAAAGGGGGAGCTTGTTAGGTTTATCCCAATTTTTTTTTTATGATAACAAAGTATTATATTAAGTTTATTAATAGATTTATTTAGTGTGCAGTTACAGTTATGAAATTATTATTAAGTCATAGAAAAGTGGTGCAATAAGTAATAAAAGCTAGAAGCTTTGCAAAAAATATAGCTTAGTTAGAAGCTCAATAGTAGCTGGAAGCTATATGGAAGTAGTTAGAAGTAATAAAAGTAATTGGAACCAAAATAGCTTAGTCGAAACCTTAGGCAAGAAAGAGCTTTGAAAGTAACATGGCTTATGAAAGTAAAGTCGAAAGCAAACCAAAAGTAACATTATTATTATTGAAGGCCCAAATTTGCATAAATGTTCCTCATTTGCATAGATACCAAGAGTTACATAATTTAAGAAGACAAGTTTGGAAATTTTCAGAATGCTTTTTTTATGTAATGGCTATGTCAACATGGAAGCAAATGTGAAGACGCATTATGACTAACAACTATTATGGAAGATTACAACAAACAAATACTTTCATGGAAAGGAGAAAATATGAAGATATATTATTAAATGAGGTGTAATGAAGATTATGAAGAAAAAGGAAATACTTAACAAGCATATCACGACTACTTCCATATCAAAGGTTTAAAAAAGGCTATTTAAAGAGCAGCACAATATTGGATAAAGATATACATTAAAAAAAGAAAAGAACAACAATGTTAAAAAGAATATTAAGCAAAGTTTTATGTTTATTGTATCTAAAGAGTATTGTGTAAAAACAATGATGAAATTTAATTATAATCCTTGATTGAGTTACTTTTATAATCGTAGATTGTGAGGCTATTTGGAAAGAATTATGGGGGTGATTTTGTAGAATTGTGTATGATCGAGTTACTTTTTTAAGAGTGGATTGTGAGACTATTTGGGAAAGGATTGTGGGGGTGATTGTGTAGACTTGCATATTCCTAAGGGGATTGTAAGGTAGGGTAGAGTTGTTGTAATCTATAGATCTATGTAATCCTAGAGTAGGGATTATAAGGTAAAGTAGATTGTAAGGGGGGTTTATTTTATTTCACACAATTCAATTGATCTCCCCTTTCAATTATTACTAGTAGAATTCTTTTTAAATTAGTTAACAATGAGAAAAATTTATATTCTTTTTTTTTTAGCCAATGAATGACATTTATATTCAATATAGATAAATTGCAACATGAATAAAAAGAGTAGAGATCAAGAAAATTAGATGGTGATAGATAGTGGTTTTGCATTATGTGTCAATCCACTCTTTTAGCCTCCATCTGTTGGGGTCCTAGTTGTCTTTACTAGTTTATTTTATTATACCAAAGAATAAAAAATTACATGAGTGTTACGGAAATCTTTCACTCTACAATTACTCTTCGGTATAGCTTCAATCACATGATAAACAACATCAATCCTTCTCCATTATGCTTTCTCATAGCTACTTAAGCAATCTTAGAGAACTATAGAGAATACATTTTCACAAAAAAATTTCAAATAAAATATTTGAGGAAAAGAATAATTGAGAAATCCTCATGTTTTAGCACATACGTAGTGTATCTTGGCTTCTTGCATGTCTCTTGTGATATGTTTGTATATATCGTTACACTTTATTTTGTTCTTGGCTCCACATATTCATATGCTTCACATCCAATAGTTATTTGGATTAATATGGAAACCTTTATCTATTTTTGAATAAAATTTGATTACTTTTCCAAATATGTCTTTAGTAATTAATTATCTTTCCTTATTCTCTAAGAAATTCCTAGGACATGATAATCCATCTTTTAGTGGAATTGGTTAAATATATTTCCTAAATATATTTAACCAATGAAGGTGGGTCTTGATCTATTATGTAGTTTGCGTTCACTTTATGTCTTTCGAAGTCTTCATATCAATTTAGAATAACTCATTTTCAAAAAAAGATTCTAAATTCCTTATTGGAAAACTTAATGTACTCGATCCTTTTCAAGATTTATATTGAATACCATATAAACCTTATTTTGAATCTTTCAAAAATAACACATATATAGATATATTTCGGAATATCATGAATAACTATAACCAACAAATATACATATCTTCTAGTATAACATAACTCAAATAAAATCATGAACACTTCAAATAAAATCATAAACTCATTATTATATATTTTGTCATCATCAAAACTTCATCATTTAAGTAACTAACATTCTCTACCTTTTTTATGATGACAAAACAATGTCTTGCAAACAAAGAAAATTCAAACACAAAATCAAGCAATATATCCTTTTCCATTTTTGTCCTCCACAACCTATCAAACTTCTCTTCTCATCCTTTTTGTTATCATCAAAACACAGATCAAGTGAACATTTATAAAAAATCTTTCATAATTTAAGCTAATTATTAAGCATTAAATGTTAAAATATCCATAAATTGGAATTAAACATTAGGTAGTCATTAAAAATAGAAATTAGTTCAACTAAAAGTAACATCTTAAGCAAATCAATAAATCATTTAAAATCTTTCTTCTTGTGTTCAATTTTTTTATTTACATACTTCATGAAATCTTGTCCGAGATTATTAATCCTTCTTCCCATCTACATTATAAAATCTTCTAACACCTTCTCTATGAAATCTTCCATTTTTACTATAAAAACGTCTAAGTAAACATGTATGTTTTTTGAATGCTCTTGTTCCTTAGGTTCTTCCTCTTATGCTAGGGGTTCTTAGTATGAATTTGAGTACTCATATGGAAATAGCTTCTCAATTGTTGTGGCTGAAAAGATGTTATTGGAAGGATAAACTTCCTGTTCTAAAGTCACTTTGGCAGGAAATTCATCAATCTGCTTCATTAATTCTTTTATATCTATAGATTCTAAAACTTATTGATTTCTTTCCGATTGAGGAGCTTTAGGAACTTCAAGAATTTTAAGAAGAGGTTCAAGACTTTGTTGAGCAAGGAGTAGGTTTTCCTTCGGTTGAGAATCTTCTAAAGTCTCTTTTAGCTCTATCCTTGATTTCATGCACTTATACCCCAAGCTTTCTTAAACTCTGAGACCTTTCCTATCTTCCTTTTCTTAATCTCACTCTCAACCACATTAAAGGTAATACATGAAAAATTTATTTATTTTAATATATATATTATAACATAAAGCTAAGGCTAATGACATGTAAATGTATTTACATGATAGTCGAATGGGTCATTTCACATGAAGAATATAAAAACCCCGAATTAACCTAGAGACCTTTCTTTGTCATTTTGCGCAGTAAAATTATAAAGAAAAAGGAGAGAAGCTCTTTGCAAGAACCATAAGGTGACTAAAGGGAATTAATCGTCATTCGATTCAGTAATACTGGGTAAGGATTTCTATGATTTACTAGATAGTCACAAAGAAAGAATTTAGATTAAATTAAGTTATTGCTACATCATGTCATCAGAATTGGAGCAAAGAGTGAACGTGAAGAATAAAGCATTCATCGATTAAGAACTTGATTTGCAGAAAGTCCAATGTAAGTATTCTAAATTATGTTAATTGAGGAGATAATACATGTGTTAGGGACTTGGTTAAGCTTAAGAATAAAGAGAATCAAGTTTAGGAGAATTTGGAGTAAAGGAATTAGGGTTCATGGAATTGGCCCAGGGTAACACGGCCTACCAATATGGTCATGTTTCGATCGTGTTGAATTCGAAAGGTACACCAAGAGATACACGGCCTCCCAACACGGTTGTGTTTCGACTGTGTTAAAGGAAAAGGAACACTACCTCCCAACATGGTCATGTTGTAATCATGTTGAAGCTAAATTTTACTCCAAAAGATACACGACCTTTAACACGGTCATGCTCTAGCCTGTGTTGAGCAACACAATCCCCAACTTGGCCATGTTGAATAAAGTATAACATAATTATATGTTCATTTAACTTCAAATTAAACTAATTTTCATGCAACCTAGATAGCTAGTAAGGCTTTAGAGAGATTAAAGGAATACGATTAAGAAAGTTAAGAATTAAATAAATAGGATTAAGAGAATTAAGAGATGATATTGATCTTAGATTAAGTACTAAGAAGAACTTGTTGATTGAATAGATTTCAACTTAGCTTACGTCCAAGACTGGGAAGTGCTTAAGGCTAAGATTTAAGGTATGTGTAACTTGTGTGTTGTTGTGTGCTTGTTTAAGCTAGTCTATATATGGAACTTGATTTAATTGATGAATTGGTTTAAGTGATTAAGTTATATTTTGTATGTGCTTGGCTCGGCTTAAGGGCCCATAGTGCCAGATTCCTAGGGAACACCTTAATGATCTTGGTTGAATGTTGGTTAAGAGGTTAAGTGGATATGGGTGTTGGGCTCGTAGTGGAAGTTCCCATCACTAAGTTTAAGGTTTAAGTGGACATGGGTGTGGGGCTCATAGTGGAAGTTCTGATTACCAAGTTTCAGGTTTAAGTGTATATGGGTGTGAGGCCTATAGTGGCAGTTACCATCACCGAGTTTGAGGATTAAGAGATCATGGGTGTGGGGCCCGTAGTGGCAGTTGCCATCACCAAATCATGTTCCAGTATGTTAAGTGTGTTAAGGGGGTCATGAGCACCCTGTTGATGCTTGTGGACCTAAATGCATTAAGGAAATGGCTGTTTGTGTTTAAGGTATTGCATAATGTGTATGATACTTATTCATGATTGTGCATGCGTGTGTGTTTGGGTTATACGTACTAAGCAATAATTCACCCTTCGAGGAACTTTTTTTATTTGCAAGTGTTGAGGGAGATGAGAAGCCAGAAGATGACTTAGGTTTGGGTGAGCTATAGAGAGAGGAAGATGAAGATTACCATTATTATTATGGTGATTAAGATTTAGGTAATTATGTTTTTTAGCTGTGATAGATAGTACCTTTTTTTAAGGGATGCTAATTTTGTGTTCAAAGACTTCTGTTGCATTAGATAATTGATATGGTTTAAGAAATTAATTGAATTTTAAGGATGTATAAAATGTTTTTATATAGGAGTTACGGGCTAAATTATATCAGAGTTGTTTTAGAGCCTTAACATGTTCTTGTGATATAAGGACATGTGGTGGGCAATAGCACAACCTGAGGTTCTAGGGCATTACAACTTTGGTGGTATAGAGCTTTAGGTTTTATGATCTTTAGAGACTCATGTTTGAATTTATGGAGAATAGGTTCATAATCCTTATGACCTAAGTTTTAATCTGTAGAAGCATAGGATATTGATCCTGAAGAATTTAGGTAATGATCTTTAGAACTAAGTGATGATCAATAGCCATAAGTTTTGAGTTAGTAGAGTATAAGATATGATCTTTAGAGGAGTTAAGCACTGAATCTGTAAGATAGTGAGACTTGAAGAGAGTGGGTAAAATATAAGACGTTTACTTAATTATGTAATTATTTTCTTGTATTATTACTTTACTAGCATTCTTTTAACTGTTAAGTTATGTATATGAGTAAACCCATGTGCAATGGTATATGTGTATATACTTACACACTATGACACTAACCATGACTAATATTAACTCAAGTAGATTTGGTTGTCTCTCTTAAAAAGAATGCCTCCAAGAAGAATTATCGAATCAGAAGCTAGAAGGGGTGCTAGACGTGATAACCCTAACGAGGATGAAGTTCAGAACCTACATCCACAAGGGGAAAGAGGTCAAATGGTTGAAGAGAGAGTTCAACTATTGCATACTGTGAACCATCTAGTGGGACTATTGGCACAACAACACCAAGCCCCTAATGTCTCATAGTATAGGAATGATAACGAACCCATTAGCTTTGATAGGTTCATAAGAGTGGCTAAAGAGTTTAACTTTAGAGTGGATGACCTAATCGAAGCTGAGGATTGGGTATAGGAAATTGAGAACACATTTTCTGCCTTCTAGATACCAGAGGATAGGAAGGTAAATTATGCTAAAGGGAACTATAGCAAAATGGTGGGCATTAGTTCCTAGGTTTGCCAAGGAATGCATGAATTGGGTGGTGTTTAAAGAGCTGTTTTATCAGATATACTTCCCCAGCAACTTTAAAGACAGAATGGAGAATGAATACTACAACTGCGAACAGGGGAATCAAATAGTTGAAGTGTATGAGGCAGAGCCGAATCGTCTCATTTAGTTCCTTTCCAAAAATGTACGTAATGATGATAGGTCCCGAGCCAAAGGATTCTCGAAAGGTTTGGATTTGGATCTACAACTTATAGTAGGGGCTTTTAAGCTAAATACATATGCTGAAATGATAGACAAAGCGAAGTACCTTGAGTAGAATAAGAAAATTATAGAAGAATAGAGGAGCCACAGAGCAGCCATAGCTTTAGGAAAAAGACCTGCCTCTAGTGGAATGGGGCAAAACAAGGATAAAAGACATTACTTGTTTCAAAGTAGAACACCTAGAGCTGTAGCTCCTCTTCTTTAGATCAAGCAAGTGTCGTTGGCACTTACAGCAACAAACACTAATGTTAAATGTTCCAGATGTTATGGACCCCATGAGTTAAGAGAGTGTAGATGGCTAGATGAGGCATTTTTCTCTTGTGGGAAAACAGGGCACATTAGCAGACATTGCACTGAAAGGTCAGTTCCCTTAATCTTCTGTCATGTGGGGGACACAAGGTAATCAATTGTCCTTAAGGAAAAATAAAAAATTAGGTAGGACCAGTTCAATAGGTAGCTAGACCTTTAGTGAGAGGATAGGGAGGTAAACTATAGGTAGGAGGTCCTAGACAAAGGATTCCTACTAGGGTGTTTGCCATTCATCAGTAGTAGCACTAGGATATTCCGGATGTTGACAACATTGTAGGTATGCTTCCAGTATACTCTTGTAATGTATATGTGCTATTCAATACTGGTGCGTTTGTGTCCTGTGTGTCTAAGAATTTTGTCTGTACATGTGCTTCGGATGTTGAAAATATGAATGACTGCCTAGTTGTTAATATTCCTTTAGGAGTAGGAGGAAGAATAAGTAAGATATGCAGAGGAGTGAAAATAAAAATACATGGTAGGGTGATGCTAGCAAACCTCCTTGTATTGGAGATGATAGAGGTTGACATTATTTTGGGTGTCAATTGGCTATCAAAATATCATGCCACCATTGATTGTCATAACATGGTAGTGCAATTTAATTTACCAAGGGATGAATATTTTGAATATAAGTTAGAAGTGCAGAGACCTACTAGATTGCCTACTTATGAGATGTGGGGAAAATGTGTACTGGCAACCATATCTATTGAAGCTAGTGAAGAAGTGAGGATGGAAGAAGTACCGATAGTGAGGGAATTTCTTGATGTGTTTCCAAAAAATCTACCTAGTTTACCCCCAGCTAGGGAAATAGAATTCAACATCAACTTAGTATAGGGTACAGTACCCATATTAAAACCAGTCTACAGGATAGCGGCAATGGAATTAGAAGAATTAAGGAGACAATTACAGGAGTTACAAGATAATAGTTTTATAAGACCCAATGTCTCTCCTTGGGGTGCACTAGTATTGTTTGTAAAGAAGAAAGATGGAAACATGAGACTCTGTATAGACTATAGAGGGTTAAACAAGGTTACAATTAAGAACAAAATATCCTCTTCCTAAGATAGATGACCTATTTGACTAGTTGTAAGGAACTCAGGTGTTCTCTAAAATAGGCTTGAGATTAGGCTACCATTAACTTAGAATCAGAGAAGAGGGCATCTAGAAAACAACATTCTAGACTAGGTATGGGCACTATGAGATTTTGGTGATGCCCTTTGGACTAACGAATGCACCAACTACATTCATGGATTTAATGAACAGAGTATTCAGGGAATTCCTAGATAAGTTTATAATTGTTCTTATAGACAATATCCTGATACACTCTAAAAGCACTGAGGAGCATGAAGAGCACTTGAGACTAATATAGGGCAGGCTTGAGAAGTTGTATTCCAAATTTAGTAAATGTGAATTCTAGTTGGAACAAGTAGTCTTCTTAGGTCATGTGGTTAACAGGGATGGGATATCTGTGGACCTAGAAATGGTGAGAGCAATAGTAGACTAGCATAGACTGAAGACAGTTCCAGAGGTAAGAAGCTTCCTAGGTCTAGCAAGCTACTACAAGAGATTTGTAGAAGGGTTTTCCAAGATAGCAACTCTTCTCACTAGATTGACAAAGAAGAATGTGAAATTTGAATGAGATGACAGATGTGAAGCCAATTTTCAGATGCTCAAAGAGAAACTGGTGTCAGTGTCAGTTTTGACTTTGCCCAAAAGTGGCGAAGAGTTTATAGTATATAGTGATGCCTCAGTTCAAGGGTTGGGGTTTGTATTGATGCAAGGTGGTTAAGTAATAGCTTATGCTTTTTGACAACTAAAGCCATATGAAAAGAACTACTTAACTCATGACTTAGAATTGGCAGTTGTAGTACTAGCTTTAAAGTTATGGAGGCATTACTTATATGGAGAAAGGTGTCAAATCTTTATTGACCATAGAAGCCTGAAGTACATATTTACGTAGAAAGAGCTAAATATGAGACATAGGAGATGGTTGGAGTTAATTAAGGATTATGACCTAGAAATACAATACCATCCAAGAAAAGCTAATGTGGTGGCAAACGCCCTTAGTAGAAAGAAATGGGGCAATGTCGCCACTCTCATCACTTCACAGAAGGAGTTATTAGAAGACATGCGCAAATTAGAGCTAGAAATCTTAACACAAGAAGAGGGAGAAAAAATGACTACCTTAAGGATTTAACCAAGCATAATGGACATAATCAAAGCTGGTCAGATAGAAGATAAGGACATACAAGAGATCAAGAGTAGAATGGAACAAAGTAAGGCATCAGAATTCAACTTAGATGCAGAAGGGACCTTAAGGTACAAAACGAGAATATGTGTGCTAAAAGATGCAGAATTGAAAAGAGAAATAATGAAAGAGGCACATCACTCCGCTTACATAATACATCTTGGAAGTACCAAAATGTACAAGGACGTGAAGAGTTGTTATTGGTGGAGAAACATAAGGAGAGAAATAGCAGAATATGTAGCCAAATGTCTCACATGCTAGTAGATCGGAATAAAACATTAGAGATTAGTTGGAGAATTACAGCCTCTTCCAATACTAGAGTGGAAATGGGAGCATGTGACAATGGACTTTGTTGCAACCCTCCCAAACATTAGGGAGAAGCAGGATACAGTTTGGGTTATAGTGGATAGATTAACCAAGTCTGCTCATTTTATACCTATCAGAGTAGGATATAAATTAGATAAACTGGCTTAGATATACATACAGGAGATAGTCATATTGCATAGAGTGCTAGTGACAATCACTTTTGATAGAGACATAAGATTTGTGAGTAGATTCTGGAGTAGCCTACACAAGGCATTAGGCACTAAACTGCAGTTCAATACAACATTTCACACAGATGGTCATTTTGAAAGGACTATATAAATACTAGAAGATTTGCTCAGGACATATGCACTAGACTTTGGAGGGAATTGGAATGAGCATATACCTCAAGTGGAGTTTGCCTATAATAACAGTTACCAAGTAACCATATAGATGGCACCATATGAAGCTCTTTATGGAAGAAGGTGCAGATCCCCACTATATTGAGATGAAGTGGGAGAAAGACAAATGATGGGGCTGGAGTTAGTACAAGAAGCCATCGACAAAGTGAAGCTAATTAGGCAGAGAATATAGATGGCCCAATACCGATAAAAGAGCTATGTAGACAAGAGAAGGCGTCCTTTGGAATTCCTAGTAGGAGATAAGGTATTATTGAGGATTTCTCCAATAAAGGGAGTGATCATATTCGGGTTGAGGGGAAAGCTAAACCTAAGGTATATAGGCCCATTTGAGATCTTGGAAAGAATAGGCACAGTGACTTATAGGTTAGCTCTTCCACCGAATTTAGCTGGGGTACATGGTGTATTCCATGTATCCATGCTAAGGAAGTATGTACCCGACCCAGATCAGATAGTGGCTTTGGAACCACTGAATGTATAGCCAAATCTAACGTCTTTGGAAAGTCCAATCAAAATTCTTGACACTAAGGAAAGGGTACTAAGGCGGAAAACAATCCCTTGTGTAAAGTCACAATGGATAAACCAAATAGAAAGGGAAGCGATGTGGGAGCTAGAAGCAGAAATGAGGAAGAAGCATCCAGAATTCTTCCAGAATTAGGCACTTTCGAGAATGAAAGTTTTTATAAGGGAGGGAGAATGTAATACATGAAAATTTTATTTATTTTAATATATATATATTATAACATAAAGCCAAAGCTAAGGACGTAAAAATGTATTTACATGATAGGTGAATGGGTCATTTCACATGAAGAATATAGAAACCTCGAATTAACTTAGAGACCCTCCTTTGTCATTTTGCGCAACAAAATTATAAAGAAAAAGGGGAGATGCTTTCTATAGGAACCTTAAAGCAACTAAAGGGAATTCACTGCCATTCGATCCAGTAGTACCAGGTAAGGATTTCTATGATTTACTAGATAGTCATGAACAAAGAATTTAGATTAAATTAAGTTATTACTACATCATGTCATTAGAATTGGAGCGAAGAGTGAACGTGAAGAATAAGGAATTCATGGATTAAGAACTTGATTAGTGGAAAGTCCAATGTAAGTATTCTAAATTATGTTAGTTAAGGAGATAATACATGTGTTAGGGATTTGGTTAAGCTTAAGAATAAAGAGAATCAAGTTTAGGAGACTTTGAAGTAAAGGAATTAGGGTTCGTGGAATTGGCCGAAGGTAAAACGGCCAACCAACATGGTTGTGTTTCGACCGTGTTGAATTTGAAAGGTACACCGAGAGATACACAACCTCCCAACATGGTTGTGTTTCGACCATGTTAAGTCAAGGGTAACATGGCCTCCTAATACTATGATATTTCGACTGTGTTGAAGGAAGAAGAACACTACCTCCCAATACAGTCATGTTGAAGCTAAATTTTACTTTGAAAGATACACGACCTTTAACACGGTCATGCTCTAGCCCTTGTTGAGCAACACGGTCCCTAACATGGCCGTGTTGAATAAAGTATAACATAATTATATATTCATTTTACTTCAAATTAAACTAATTTCCACGTAACCTAGATAGCTAGTAAGGCTTTAGAGAGATTAAAGGAATAAGATTAAGAAAGTTAAGAATTAAATAAATAGGATTAAGAGAATTAAGAGATGATATTGAGATGATATTGATCTTAGATTAAGTACTAAGAAGAACTTGTTGATTGAACATATTTCAACTTAGCTTACGTCCAAGACCGGGAAGTGCTCAAGGCTAGGATTCAAGGTACGTGTAACTTGTGTGTTGTTGTGTGCTTGTTTAAGTTAGTCTATGTATGGAACTTGATTTAATTGATGAATTGGTTTAAGTGATTAAGTTGCATGCTGTATGTGCTTGGGTTAGCCTAAGGGTCCGTAGTAGCAGATCTTTAGGGAGCACCCCAATGATCCTTATATGACGTTGTCCCTAGTGGAGCTATACTTGGAAATGATCTAGGCTAAATGTTGGTTAAGAGGTTAAGTAGACATGGGTGTGGGGCCTGTAGTAGCAATTCCCACCACCAAGTTTAAGGTTTAAGTGTACATGGGTATGGGGCCTGTAGAAACACCATCACCAAGTTTAAGGATTAAGGGATCATGGGTGTGGGGCCCATAGTGGTAGTTGCCATCACCAAATCAGGTTCTAGTGTGTTAAGTGTGTTTAGGAGGTCATGAGTACCTTGTTGATGCTTGTGGACCTAAATGTATTAAGAAAATGGCCGTTTGCCTTTAAGTATTGCATAACGTGTGTGACACTTATTCATGATTGTGCATGCATATGTGTTTATGTTATATGTACTAGGCATTACCTCACCCTTTAGGGAACTTTTTTTAGATGTAGGTGTTGAGGGAGATGAGAGCCCAGAAGATGACTTAGGTTCAAGTGAGCTACTGAGAGAGAAAGACGAAGATTACCATTATTATTATGGTGATTAAGATTTAGAAAATTATGTTGTTTAGTTGCAATTGACAATACCTTTTTCTAAGGGATGTTAATTTTGTGTTCAAAGACTTCCACCACATTAGATAATTGATATGGTTTAAGAAATTAATTGAATTTTGAAGATGTATGAAATGTTTTTATATAGGAGTTATAGGCTAAATTGTATTAGAGTTGTTTTAAAGTCTTAATGTATTCTTGTGAGATAAGGACACATGGCGGGCAGTAGTGCAACCCGAGGTTCTAGGGCATTACATTAAAACTCTTTATCTCAAGCTAGCTATACTTCTTCTTCTCCCTTAAAACCTATATTTCCCACATCTAGCTTATGAGGAATTCCCATTATACTTGTTCTCCTCACAGCAATAAGAACACTAGTAGCTTAAAAATTAAACTTCCATGTACTAAGCTTTTAAAACCTTTGAGATCGTGCATATGTGCTATTAGAAGACTAGGTTGATCTATTGAAAAACCATTATTTAATCTTAAGATCATCTTTAGATAAGGTTTTGTAATAGTTGTCGAACTACCTTTCTTAGGTAGAAAACATTTGTTGATAATTTTGTGTGAAACCTTTATACACATGAAAATCATTTAACCCTATCTTTTTACAATCAAAGGATTAAGCTTAAGTAACTCATTTCTTTTCATAGATGTAAACTTGCTATCATCTTCTTCATTCCAAAAACCAAAACATTCAATCAAATCATCCTTAGAAATAACTATACGTTCCCCCTTAGTTACAGTTTCAAGCTTAGATTCATCATCTAGTAAATTCTCATAGAATTTCTTAATCAATTCTTTCAAAAAATCACTGCTAAATTCATCTAGGGGTCTTCGTCCTCTAAAATTAAATATCTCACCTGTGTCTATTCCTTCGCTTTGAAAGAGTTGAAGTCTATATACCTCAACAATTTCTTGCTTTCCTTACTATTCTATCTTGCTGCTTTTCTTAAATGACTTTCTTTTTTTATCGATTGTTGGTCCTTCATTGTCAATTTCTTCTCATGATCTTATGTTATTATTAGCCTATCATTTGAGTTAGCTTCCACTTCAATCAACTTAGAGCTACAAACGGTGGAGAAGCTTTGGTTCATGATGTGTAGTGTCATGCCCTTAAGAGTACCTTTGATGTAACAACTTGCCATACATTATATGGAAACCTAAGAGTAACTTCCTTTTATTTAGAGATTAATCATATAACATAAAAGGTGTACTCACATCAAGTTACTCTAGGTTAAATTACAATTCTATGTAGTAAAAGGCCAATTATTATAAATTAGTTCAAATTATATCATTAGATAAATATCGGACTTGGGTCCCACTAAATAACTAGTGGAAAATAATAAGTATTTGTAGTGATCATAGCATTAAAGGAAATCTAAATATCTGCTCATATTACAAAACACATTATAGCCATTGAGAGTCTTACAATTGAAAATAATGATCTCTCGTGTTCTCATCTTGCCACTCTTCATCTTGACATCTTGTCTATTGACCTCTAGCATCCATCGGCTAGGCTCTAACAAAATGGGTTCTTGTAACAAAGATGTGTTACAGGAATGCAAGTCATATCCAGCATAGTGGGATATTCTTTATATTGTACTATCAAGCAATTATCACACAATTCAATTAATAAGCATATAAATGCATGGACAAGCATATGAAATGTAGCAACATATACAACCAACTATATAGCATGGATTTAATGCCCTCTATTGCTTGGGTCAGGAAATAACAACCAATACATTAGCTCTCGGTTTCAATCACCCTAGGCGTGGCTTCTCTACTCTATATTTTTAGAAGCTTATATTGTACTAACTTTGTAAATGAACTAAAATAATAATTTAATAGTACTATATATATACCCAAAGGAATGTGGATGTGGAGTGTGTACTGTTTTGTTCATCTCTAAGTAGTGAATCCTCGAACTTAGCCTTAATTAGAGGGCGATATTTCCTGATATTCGTAATTCCCAAATACTAAGGCAAGGTTATGGATGGAGAGTCATCTCCATATGGCCTTTCCATACCATCATATGATGTTAGTGGCCCTCTACATGCAAGTTATGATATGCATAATCTAATTTACTTCTCAAGTCAATTATTGTTAAGTTTAGTTATTAAGGTGATCAATAAATTTCACAAACACTTAGCAAGCTTATCATCCAAATGTACAACATCATATTTCATGTAATTCTAATATATTATAGTCATTTATCATGAATCATAACACAATTCATTCACATGTAATCCCTAAAACCCATATATCCATATTTGGTATATAACACATTTAGGTGCCACTAAATTTACAAACATAAGCAAGGACAATAATCATAAGAATACTTACTAGACCATATTTGCTATTGGTTGTAGTAATCTGAGGGTGGCTTAAACTCAAAATCACTATCACCTAATAAGGAAAATAATATTCTATCGGCATTTGTATACTAAACTATTTAAATTATTTAAGTAAATTTGCTATATTTATCGGTTTTTGTTAGTTACATTATTTGGCCATAACTTTCCCATTTCAAATTCATTTTTTGCATTCTTAGTCATTTTCAAGGTTTTTTTAGTGTATTTTTAAATGGTAGGTTTTTTTTTTCATTTGAGCTATGCAATTTGGGGAAAAAGTCAGATTAGTTGTGGTCGTCGGGCTTTTAGGCGCATTTTGAGTCTTTTTAGTTCTATTTGAGCCCTAAACGTAATTAAACCAATCCTAATTAATTTCTAATTTAAATTAGGCTTTTATTTAGTGTATAAATGATAGAAAATCTATAGGGTTTTGCTAGTGTGTTTGGCTTAAGGGGGTTTTGTCGCATCCATTATCGGTTTTGTGTATTTTTTTATCTAAGGCTCTAAACTAGCATTTAACTAAAGAGTTTTCATTCTAATCTTTATTTTATTTAAAATCTAGAAATTAGGAAAATCAAATTATTTTCTTATCTTTTGGCATCGATTATAGGGTCCAAGGGGGAAATTCTTTGTTTATTTTTTCTAACTTAATCACTTTTAGTCTTTCTAAACTCAAACTTATGCTAGTTTATGATGTAAATCACTTATGAAATTCAAGTTCAAGATCCCTATGCTCTTCTAATGGTTCAGCTAGCTAAAGGAGGGTGTTCAAGGCCTTGTTTTCCTAACTTAATCACCTCTAATTACATCTAAGTACTTTCTAGTGTTAGTTGGTGTTATAAGATGTCTAATAGATTAAAGTTTGAAGCTTATGCAAAACATATGGTTTTAACTAACATAGAAACATTATTGTTGGTCAAGTTTTCTCCATGTTTTCATGCTTATTGATATAGTGAAGTCATCTTAGACAACATGCTTGCAATTGTTCTCACTAACCTATATGTTTACACTAAATCATTATGTTTACATAACCAAAACAAAGTTGGTTACAAGAATAGTTGGTTACAAAAGTCGACTTTACATTAAATTTACGACATGCTAAGAAAGAAAATTATGAATGGAACTAGAAAAGTAGGTCAACAATCCTATTTCCAAATGTGGGCCCTAAGTCTATGCTTCCCCTTGAGTGTGTGCTCTAATCTTAGCTTCCAATAGGCACCTTATGCTTCTTGGTTGCTAGTCCACTTCTAACTCCTCTAGTTAGGTGTTGGTTTACTCCTTAACTTATAGTTTTTCAAAAGGAAAGTGGAGTAGGTGAAGAATTTGGAACAATTTCAACTACTAGTTTAGAAAATGTGTTCTTGTACTTATGTTAGGTTTATATTAGACAATGGTTGAAGTTGAAGGGTGGAAATGAAGTGGAAGGTGGCGATGAAACATGGTGGTGATTGTAAGTGGCTGGTGATGGTGTTTTTGTTGTGGGTGCCGGGTGAAGTTTGGTAAAGTTTTATGTTAGAATAGAAGAAAAAGTGGAAGGGAAGATAGGGAGTGAGAGATCTATGGTGAGGGTAGGGGTGTGTTTTTTTAGTTGTTTGACTTAGGTGGCTTAGTGCATTGTTATTACACTTTGGATATTGAAGTTGGTAGGTTATTAAATTTGTTTAGCAATTTTTATTGAATTCCTAAGTTTATTCAATTGCCAATTTGGGAATATTCTACACATGCCTTGAGAAGTGTCTTCCTAAACCCCTAGCCTACAAGCCTAAGTCCCTTAATTTAAGCTAAGCCATTGGATTTTGTTTAAGTGTCAATTGGGGAGTGATCAAGAGGGTGGTTGGTGATAAGAAAAGGGTGCCCTAAGGTGATTTCCTCTTGTTCATTAAGTGTTTCAATTGGTTTAAATAGTGATCTAATTAGACTAATTGAGGGAGTTTAATTTAACTTAAGTTAATTACAATTGGAAGACAAGATACCCTTACTAATCTCTTGCTAAATGCATGCTATTTAGGGGTTGTAAGGTAAGGTTGATTTTGCTAAATTACATTGATGGCATTATTTAATTGTTTGGTGTTACTAATTATACTTAATTATATGATTTAGGGCATTCTCACAAGTAATTTCAACTTTAGGGTTTTGGTTCAATTTAGGGTTTCAATTTAAGATTTTAGGGTTTACTACTACAATTGGAGCTTTGAATTAATATTTTTGAGTCTTTGAATTATATTAAGGTTTCAATTGGTTGCCTTAGAGTTTAGAGTCCTCATTTAAGGTTTGGGGTTTTTGAGCAGATGTTTTAGTGTTAGAATGCAATTTAGGGTTTCAATTTATCATTTAAGGTTTTATTATGTATATGAAGGTAATTTAGAATAATATCTAAGGTTGGGGTTAGGCATCTTATTGTCTCTTGAGAATATCTATAGATAATTTCTATCCTAAATTGAAAAATTCTTAGGGTTTACACATAGAGATCATTTCATCTTAATTTTCTTTTTGGAAAGAGAACCTTTTGGGTTTAGGGTTTTTGATAGTGAAAGATTTGAAATGCATAAATTGTTTTTCCTTTCTATAGTAATTTACTTAATATTTTCTAAGTCTTTTATACTTAAAATGTTACACAATTTTTTGAAAATAAGAAAAATGATCCCCGTAAATTAATGATATCCAAATTTATTTTTAGGCAAAATACCATATATGGATGTTAGATCATATCATCATAAATTATATCTTGACATTGACAAATGTCTTATCAAGCATAATCGTTACTTACCTTTAGAACGTAAGAGATGCCACAGATAAAATTTTAATTTATTGGTGGGAAAAAACATACCTTCTAAGAGCATAACCGATAAGAAGCCGACCATTGGTCTTATTACTCGAGCTAGGTCTAAAGGATTTTAGAACCTAGCATAGAGGCGACTCTCAAACCAACCAAGCGTAGACGAAACCATTTTCCTTCATAGGTTCGACTTCCAGTTTGCTGAGCTATTTCCAATCTCTCATCATTGTTCGAGCTAGAGAGATACTACACAGTACATCCTATGAATCCAAGACGATTTAACCCCAAGGCTTAGATAGCTTAGACTAACCTACCTCGTTGTCCTATGACTTCTCTAGAGCCTCAATGTACTACTTGCCGACCAGTTTTTCTTGGACCCCTCCCTTGTTAACTTGGTAGGAGTTTTAATCTACCTTAATACGATTTGTCTTCTACCAGAAACATAGGTTATACTCAAACGACATGTGTCCCTAACATTTGATAGATGTATATGTTTCTTGAAATATTCCTTTTGTTTCTTTACATTTTTACCCTTTCATAATAGTATAAGAAGAATATTTTATACGAACTATTCTAGATTTTCTCCATGTAGTAATGTAACCCTAGGGACTTACTACAAATAGTCCCACTTATGTAAGTCACAACATATTATCATCTTAATAGTATTAAACCTTCTTTTTGTTTGTCAGTTCTTGAGCTCTTGAATTACCCACTCTTATCAATCCCTTTATTAAAGATTGTGGTAACCCTAGAATTAAAACTTGTGCATCATATCAAGTGGTGATTCTTGGTTGTGTTGTTGTTTTTGTTGAGCAATATCTAGTGAGCAACTATTGAAACCTAGCTAAAACCTCGTGTATCAAACTTTTATTCATGTATAAGAGTATAGGTTTCATCAAGGGAGTATAGTTGTAGTTTTCATGTTGTTGATACTAAGTTATTAATTTGAGTAGCAGCTATGGTTATGAAGTCTAAATATGTTGAATCCTAGTGTTCAAGGTAGTATTGGTGACTTTGAGAGTGATGCACATGGATGTGGAAGACTTGCAAACTAGAGCATGAGGGCCATCGATGAATAAATCTAAGAGTCAATAATTGTAGTTGCCAACCTTATAGTTATTGTGTAGTGTTTGGTAGATAACCAACTTGCTCAAGTAAGGGCAGGAGTTATACGAGCTCAAAATGATGAAGAATAGGTAGTCTTACCTTGAAATGTGCAAAATGGAGGTAGTTTAAGAAGAGATTGAGGTGTGAGAAGTCTTATGAAGTCAAAAGAAGAGTTTGAAAAAGAGACGGGAGATAATTTTGCTGAAAAGTATGTTGTGCGATGTGGATGAGTACGTAGAGGACTTGAAATGTGAAGATACAAGTACCATCCTTCTTAGGATGTGGTGATGTGGATGATTATTTGGATTGGAAAGACAAAGTTGATAAGCTATTTGAATGCCATGATTACAAGGAGGTTGTGGAAGTAAGACTGGTTGCTTTAGAGTTTGTGAAAGTAAGATTGGTTACTTTAGAGTTTTCTAAATATTTTGCATTGATGTGGAAAAATCTATTGAATGCTTGTAGACGAGTTGGAGAGCATAAGATTAGGTCATGGATTGAGATGAAGACACTTGAGAAGAAGATTTGTTTCTTAGTATCACCTATAAGAAGCATTTAAGAAGTTGTAGACCTTGTGATAGGGAGGAATTTGTGAAGAAATTTTAGATGTTAATGACTTGATGTAAAGTGGAGAAACCTAAGGATATGATTATAACACAATTTATAAATGGGCTGAAGTATGAGATTGCTTGTCTGGTTGAATTGCAATGCCTGCATATTTTGATGACACAATTAAAATTATACAAAGGGTTAAATAATAGAGAAGCAATAATCTCACTTAAGTACTAACATTAAGGCCAATGCCTTCAACCTAACCCATAAATTATCAACTTGAAGCTATAGTTGGTTGAGAAGTTGGTGATGTGAAGAGGCAAGATTAGTGTGGGAAGGTTGTTGTCATCTCTCTAGATTCCAAAAAAGAGGTTGGGTAGAACTTGGTATAGAAGACAAGCTAAATAAAATGCTTTAAGTGTTTAAGCTTCAAGCATATTGCCCGTTAGTGTCTGAACTGTCGAGCTATGATATTGAAAGGAGAAGGGTTGCAATATGAGGTGGATAGTGCTAACAAGAAGAAAGATGTAGAGAAGAAGCAAGAGGCCATTGAGGAAGCTCTTATTTAATATCATAATGATCAAAATGCCATAGTCTATATTGACTAGGAACAATACCTAAGTATGATAGTAAGGAGAGCCTTGAGTGTAACCCCATTCAATGTAGAGGAGCAAAGAGAAAATTTATTCAACATAGGTTACAAGGTGAAAGGGCATCTATGTACTATGATCATTAATGGGGGAAGTTGTACCACAGTTGTATTGTTACTGGTCAAACGACTTAAGTTGCCAACCATTAAGCATCCTTAACCCTACAAATTGCATTAGTTACATGAGAAGGCTACTTTGCATGTCACATAGTAAGCATATGTACCAATTGCAAATTGGGGAAAAATACCAAGATGAGATCCTCTATGAAATGTATTACCCACACATGCTTCCTATATCTTACTGGGTTAACCCTAGATGTTTAACTAATGTGTGCTTTACAATAGGTACCATTCAACTTATGCATTTCAAAAGGATGGTAAGAGGGTTGTCTTACATCTAATGGTGCCAAGAGTAGTATAAGAGGCTTAAGCATAGATTGTACAAGCTTGGAGATAAACTATATTCATGATTCGAGGTAAGTTAGAGTAAAGCTTGAGCTTGGAAGAGCCATTATACCTACCTTTTGTTAAACAATTGTTAGAAGCTACCAATATCGACTAACTACTAAAAGGAGTAAAGGGTTTATTGTAGGAATTCCATCACTTGTTTCTTGAGGAGATACCAAGTGGTTTACTTTGCTTGAGAGGAATTGAACATAACATTGATTTGCAGCTCAGGGCATCTCTATTAAAGTGACCAACATATTGCATGAACTTGATGTGTGAAACCCTAGGTATATTAAACCTAGAACCCCGTCGACGTTATTTGATTCAATTACCCCGAGGATCCTCTCGAATAAGTATTGTGTAACTAGACCCCAATCACACCTATTGACTAAAACCTAAGTTATCAAAAAGGTTTCCAAGCAATTCGATTAAGAATTCCTATAGAAGAGTTCTTTTGCAAAAGAACAAAAAGGGGTTTTCATACTCTCACGAAAATTGTGTTTTCTCAATTCAATAATAAGATGTTTTATGGTCGACCCCTTACACGACTTTATATAGTGTATATACAACAATATGAAAAACCTAAGTTGCCTAATCTATTTGTTTCCTTATTCTCATGTAACCGAATAGGCAACTAAATAATATAAATTACAAACAAAAAAAAATAAAATAAAAACACAACAAATAATAAAACCGAATGTGCTTCTCCCTTTTTGGTTCAATAAAATTAATTTATTCTAAAGCCTCTAAATCATTGCATCCCTCCATGGAAACATGAATCAAGTTGATAAGTGTTGGTTCTCCTTTAGTGTAACTTGATTCCTTACCTTGTAGGTCCATGACTAATCTTGTAGAGCTTTGTTTATCCTCTTAGCTCTAGCCCGGGTCATCGGGCCTCTATTACCATGTAATGGATCATGAGATTTTGGTTCCTTCCTTTTAGATGCTAGCTAATCCACATCATTCCCTCCTTCCTCGAAAAGATTTGTCCTCGAATTACTTGCATCATAAGGAGTAAAATCAGAAACATTAAAAGTTGTGCTTACATTACCATAGTGATTTGGTAAGTCAATCTTGTAAGTGTTGTCATTGATTTGCTCCACTTCTTGGAAAGGTCTATCTCCCTTAGGATGCAATTTAGACTTTCGCTGCTTTATAAATCTTTCTGTTCTCAAATGCATCCAAATCCCTTCTCCTGGATGAAACATGGTCCTGACACATCCCTTTGGCCACTTCCGGATTGCCTCCAATTTCTTTGCATCCACGGCTATCCCATCTGTACCTGTAACAAAGCCATAAGAAAACACCATATTAGGTAACGAAAGGTTAGTGTCAGTATAAGTAAAATAAACATCCTTGTACATAAGTACAAGTAGTTGTTTCCTCACTAACATTGCACTCTTATACTAACTTTTTCTTACAATTTTCTCTTCTCTCAATGTTTTAGACTCTCTTCCCTCATAACTTACCAATGTTTGTTTCTCACTCTTCTTCTTTTTCTCATCCTTCTCTTGTACACTCTTGTGTTTCTCTCTGAATTCTTTTGCCATCCGCATCTGATCCTCACTAGCTTCCCATGGTTTCAGTGGCATGAGAACCACTTTCCTTTTGTTTAATACAAAGGAATATTGATTCTTGTACCCATCATATGTAATCTTTCTGTTGAATTGCCAGGGTCGCCTTAACAGTATGTGGCTAGCCTACATAGGTACCACATCATACATAACCTCATCTTTGTAGCTTCTTATGAAAAAGGCTATAAGAACCTGCTTGGTTACCTTAACCTCCCTACGTTCACTCAACCATTGTAATTGATATGGTCTTAGATGTTTCACAGCTTTCAACTGCATCTTATCTACCAACAAAGTGCTAGCGACATTAGTGTAGTTGCCACTATCGATTATTAAGCTACAAACTTTACTCTGCATGTGATATCGTATATGAAAAATATGTTCATACTGGATCCCCTCACCTTCCTCCTAGGGTTGTACACTAAGTACTCTCCTTGTGACATATAACTCGCCACTCACGGGTCCCTCTAAGTCAACATCCTTATACTCTTGCAATGGTAACTCCTCCTCCTCAGAGCTCACACTCTCTACATCCCCATTATCATAGATAATCATGGCTCTTTGATTTGGACATTGGGATGCAATGTGCCCAAACCCCTGATACCTAAAACACTTAATATCTCTAGTCCTGGAAGGGGGTTTAGTGTCAGTTTTTCCCTTAGGTGCAGCAACTGGATTCTTAGCCTTTACGTCCTCCTTAGGCTTTGAATCGGTGGAGTTCCTCTTCTAAGTAGACATCCATGGAGATTTGGAAGTCGAACCAGTCCTTTGCTCACTCCTATATTTTAATTGCCACTCTACTTTAATGGCTCTATGCAGCAATTCTTCCATATCCAAATAACGGTGTAGATCCACTACATTAGCTATTTTCCTATTTAACCCATTGATGAATCTAGCTATAGTGGCCTCATCCCCCTCCTCCTCAACTCTATCCCTAATCAAGACTATCTCCAACTCCTTGTAATAATCCTCTATACTTTTGGTTCCCTGTGTCAAGCCTTAGACTTTCCTAAGTACGTCCCTATGGTAGTGACTAGGAATAAACCGTTTCTGCATTATGGTTTTCATCTCATCCCAAGTGCTAACAAGTCTCTCTTTATACCCACGCCTATTATGCACTAACTGATCCCATCATACGCTAGTGTAATCTGAAAACTCTACCATAGCCAGTTTTATCTTTTTCTCCTCAGTGTAGTTATGGCATTCATACACATGATCCATTTTCCTCTCCTACTCTAAATACAACTCTGGATCATTCTTTCCCTAAAATGTTGGGATTTTCAATTTAATATTACCCAGATTACTATCATGCCTCTAGGTACTCCCTCTGCCTCTAACGTGTTGATAATCTCCAAAATCAGACTCCTCACCTTCTTTTATCCTAACTCATCCCCTATTCGGTCTACCTACTCCTCGCCTAACAGTGGTACTGCTAGACGGTTCCCTACTTCTTTCTATCCTATCCATTCTTTCATGGATCTGCTCAAGTTCACCCGTCAAGATTCTTTTCATCTCCCCCATCAACTCCTCAAACATCACTCTACTCTCTCCTCCATTAGTGTTTTGTCCCGACATAATTATAAATTTATCAATAGATTAAGATCATAAGTAAAAAAAAAAAAATTATATATGTTCCTCACACCTACTCATGTATTACTCACCAATAATATGCTCACAAGTCCACTCGTGTATATCTCTCACAAAATATGTCCTCACAACCCACTTTTTTTTTTTTTTTAATAATCCTTTGCTAGGAACTCAAATTGGAAATCCTTAACACAAATCACTAAGTCAACACCTAATGAGCACTAGTGGTTCCAAGTCATGGTGCAATGAAGAACAAGTGTGAATTCTAATAGATATGAACAAATTCTTATTACTAATTTCAGAACAAATCAAACAAGTCCTTATCATGGAAATTAAATGGAAACACAATTTACACTGAATATATATCAAGAATATTAGTGTAATTTAGATGCACAATTTGGAAGGACAAGATGTAATTTGCAGCTAGAATTGGAAATTGAATTGGTACTTGCCAAAACTAGATTTTCTCTCTCTCTCTCTTTTTTTTTTTTAAATTTCGGTTCTTGATTTTTCTTTTACAACCGAATTGAATTTTTTTTTTTTTTTTGTACATATGCCTTTCAATATGAACTATGAATTGAACAATAATTGAATGTTCAAAGCTTAACTAAAACCTAGTTGCCATTAGACTCCAAGGGATTTAGTGACTGAACAAGATTTTTTTTTATATGAATTTCCAGATATGAGTATGGAAAATAACAACAGACAAATAATGAAAAAAGGATAGAATTTACTTGATTCAAGAAGCCAAAGCTTTGATACCAAATGATGCGTGAAACCCTAGGTATATTAAACCTAGAACCCTAACAATGCTATTTGATTCAATTACCCGAGGATCGTCACAAACAAGTACTGCATAACTAAACCCCAATCACACCTATTGATTGAAACCTAAGTTATCAAAAGGGTTTCCAAGCAATTCGATTAAGAATTTCTATAGAAGAGTTCTTTTGCAAAAGAATAAAAAGGGGTTTTCGTACTCTCATGAAAATTGTGTTTTCTCAATTCAATAATAAGATGTTTCATGGCCTGCACCTAACACAGCTTTATATAGTGTACATATAACAATATGAAAAATGTAAGTTGCTTAATTTATTTGTTTCCTTATTCTCATATAACTGAATAGGCAACTAAATAATATAAATTTCAAACCAAACAAATAAAACAAAAACATAACAAATAACAAAACCAAATGTGCTTCTCCCTTTTCGAATCAATAAAACTAATTTATTCTAAGGCCTCTAAATCATTGCATCCCTCCATGGAAACGTGAATCAAGTTGATAAGTGTTGGTTCTCCTCTAGTGTAACTTGATTCCTTAGCTTGGAGGTCCATGACTAATCCTTGTAGAGCTTCGTTCATCCTCTTAGCTCTAGCTTGGGTCATCGGGCCTCTAATACCATGTAATGGATCATGGGATTTTGGTTCCTTCCTTTTAGATGCTAGCTGATCTTCATCAGAACCCTAAGGAAGCTAAAGAGCTCTAACACTATGTAGACGAGCTGATTATTAAAGGGAATTTTAGAGAGAGCATAAGCTTTTGAGTTATACTAACACTATTGGTACTAAAGAAGGATAAAACATGGAAGATTTGAATCGATAGCCGAACCATCAACAAAATTGCCATTGAGTATCGAAATTTGATTTTGAGGTTGATGACATGTTAGACAAGCTACAAGGAACTTAGATGTTCTCCAAAATTTATATAAAGAGTGGGTATCATTAGACTTAGATGAGGCTAGGGGATGAATGGAAGATTGCCTTCAATACAGACCACGGGCTATATGAGTGGACTATTTTGACATTTGGATTAACTAATATTGAGAACTTTTATGAGACTTATGAGTCATATGTTGTGAGATCTATTAAGCAAGTGTGTAGTGGTTTACTTTGATGATACCTTGGTCTATAGTAAGGACTTGTCTAACCATATTGGCCACCTTAAAGTAGTATTCAATCTATTGAGAACTAAAAATCTATATAGTAATTTGAAGAAGTGCACATTTTGTCAATTCGTGGTGATATTCTTGGGATTTATTGTGTTAAGAGATGGAGTCAAAGTAGATGAAGAGAAGGTTAAAGCCATAGTTAGTTAGCCGACTCAATAGAGTGTGGTTGAGGTCAAAAGCTTTCATGAGTTGGCATCATTTTATAGACGTTTCTTTCATAACTTTAACACTATTATAGCCCCCATTGATTGAATTGACCTAGAAGGGTAAAGCATTTAGGTGGATGTAATGAGCTTAGAGAAGTTTTAAAGAGATCAAAGAAAGGCTTACCATAAATCGAGTACTTGCTCTACTTAATTTTGAGAAAGTATTTGAGTTGAAGTGTGATGTATCAGGTGTTTGAATAGGAGATATACTAATGCAAGAGCAACAATCCATCGCCTACTCTAGTGAATAGCTTAGTGGTGCTGCACTTAATTACTCGACATATGACAAGGAGCTCTACTTCTTAGTGTGAGCACTTATTGTTTGGCAACATTATCCATTACCATGGGAGATCTTGATCTATATTGACCATAAGTCACTTATTATGGTGGCCGTGGATTGGTTCAGCAATATGGCTCACTTCATTTCTTGCCATAAGACCAACAATACATTATTTGTTGTTAAAATTTTTATGTAGGAGATCATGTAGTTGCATGGTATCCTCTATAGTGTTGTCTTGGATTGGGGAATTAAGATCATGAGCTTCTTTTGGAGGATGTTGTGGAAACGATTTGGCACCAAGTTAGTGTTCAACACGTTTTTCCATCCCCAAACTATTGGCTAGATTGAAGTCATCAATCAAACCTTAGGTACCTTCCTACATGCCACAAGTTGTAAGAATCTTATTGATTAAGACTTATGCTTACCTATTCTTGAATTGGCCTACAATAGGTTGACACACAATTTTATTGTTAAGTCTCCATTCAAGGTCTTCTATGGCTATAACCTGACCTTCCCCATGGGTATGATATTTACCTTAACCTTGAAGGAGGAAAGCTTTAGCTATTGACCAAGCTTGAGAGATGGAACAATTAAATTAGTAGGTTATCGAGTAGCTTTAAAACCATAACTTAACAATAGGAGGTTGGAAACTAAGGAAAGAAGGTCGTGAAATTCAATCCTAAAGACCTGGCTTGGATTCACCTCAGTAAGGAAAGGTTTCCCAATTATAGAGCAAGAAATCTATCCTTTAAAGTGGATGGACCCTTTAAGGTCCTTCTAAAGACAACACCTACAATTTTGACCTACTCGAGGTTATGGAGTGTCTTCAACCATTAATGTTAGTGACCTAACTTTATATGTGTTAGAGGAAGACCTCTAAGAAGACGCCCTTGATTTGAGAACAAATTCTCAACACTCTTGAAGGGTTGATAGGAATTCAACCATTGGTTCTATTACTTGGGCCAAGTTGTAGGGACTTTAGAGCATGATATAAAGGCTACTGTCCAACCAATTAGCTAAGGACAAAGCCATTTTCCTTCATAGGTTCAACTTCCACCATCCATCGAGCTATTTCCAATCTCTTACCATTATCTTAGCTAACGAGGTTCTACATAATTCATCCTATGAATTTAAGATGACCTAACCCTAGGGCTTAAATAACTCGGACTAACCTACCTTGTTGTCCATCAACTTGTCTAGGGCCTCAACATACCACTCTTTAATTAGTTCACTTCCGACCCCTAGCTTAGCAGTAGTCTTACTCTACCAGAAACACAGCTAGTGTCTAAACAATATGTGTCCCTAACATCTAACAGATGCACACATTTCTTGAACTATTCCTTTTTTTTTTTTTACATTTTTACCCTTTTGTAATACTTTAAGGAGAATATTTTATATGTACTATTTTGGATTTTTCTTTATGTAATAATGTAACCCTAGGAATTTACTATAAATGGTCCCACTTTTGTAAGCTATAACAAATTATCATCTTAATATTACTAAACCTTCTTTCATTTTTATGAGTTCTTAAGCTTTTAAATTAACCACTTTTATCAATTCCTTTAGTAAGGATTGTGGTGAGTAACCCTAGAGTTACTACTCGTGCATCATATTAACTGGTGACTTCTAGTTGTTTAGTGAATCATTTAATGAACAGCTCACAAAACTTAGCTAAAACCCCTTGTAAAGCTTACCTCCCCTATTATCCCTCGGTACCTAGTTAGCACCTAGGCATATCAATAGCTGACGTACATCTTTATCTCATTTGGAAAATTTAATTTTGACTCATTCTTTTGTTCCCTTTTGGAATCCACATGAGTTTAAATCCTTTAAAATTTATTTCATGACTTCTATTACACTATTGATTCTTAAGATAATAAGTATTTTATAATATGACAAAAAACAACATACTCAAGGATTTTGATTCACTTACCTTAGAGTTATATACCTTTTATTTTGATTTATGTACGTTGTCATATTGACTTTGTTCCAATTATTGAATTGTACATTTTTTATTTTTATCTCCACCAAGTTTGATAGAATTTGCTAAACTATCCCCTATGATTGCTTATATGCTTCTTATTTAACCATTTCCTGATTGGTTTCTAAACCATTTTGTCTTCTTCTATGAGACCTTCTTTACCATTTCTTAATGCTGAGTTATTGTCATATGAGCAATCTTGTGCTTTAATAAACATAGTTTTATTAATCACATTAGAACTTTCACTTTTTTCATATCCTAATTTATACTTTGATGAGTCATGTATCTAACTTGATAAAAACATCACTAGCTTCTTATCACTTTCATTAAAATTGTTAAATATGTTGTGTCACGCCATAAAAGGGGGCTTGGAAGTTTTCATTAAAAGTTATCACATCTCGTGTACACACGTAATGCGAAAGCCATCTTGTAAGTCTGAGGTTACAAGACTCTAATTAAATATCTTTTAGTCGTAATACATATAACTGATTATTACATAAAAATAACTAAGGAAATCAATAATCCACAATTTACTAAAACCGTAGAGAATCAATATCCCTTACCAAAATATAAAATCGAGTAGTCACCAATATCTAAGTCTAGACCAGCAACTACTCTATCGTGTACTTGTTCCTCAATATCTAAGTTAGAAGCTCTCATCACTTGATTCCTAGGCCTATTCTAGGCTTTTGACTTAAATTGCAAAAGAGAAGCTATTGGGGTGTAAGTTATGACAACTTAGTAAGATATGCCCTCCTATTGAACCAGTAAGCAATAGGGCTGGTAATGCGGGCTAAATGGGTCGGCCTGCCTTGACCCGCACCAGCCCGCGGGTCGTCGCGGGCTGGCCCGCAAGTCCGGCGGGTTAGGAAAGTTGGCCCGCATCGCCCAGCGGGTCATGCGGGCTAGCCCGCGACGACCCGCAATAATTTTTTTTTTTTTGTATTATGTAAAACAGGCGGCCGGCGGTGGTAGCACGACGTCGAGCTGCGGAGTGCGAAGGAGAAGGTGCGGTGTGCGGGGGTGTGGTCGTGTGGGCTGCTGCCAGCTACGTGCGGACGAGGTGCACGGCACGGACGTCACACAGTGCGGACGACGGGACTCTACGTCTGGGTCTTATTCCATCTCAAACTCGGATTAGGAAGAGTGCCCTTGAACTAGAGATCATTCATAATAAACAATACAAGAAAAGAAATGGATTCTCCTCCCGGCGAGAGTCGAGCTGCAGAGCGGAGTACAGGGGCTACACGGATGGTCCAGGACGAGGTCGAGCTGCGAAGGAGAAGGTGCGGTCCAGTGGCGTCGGCGTCGTCACGTCGTCGGTCGTCAAGTTGTCTTCGTCCGTCACGTCGTCACTCGTCCATGTCAATCGTTGTTTTGCATCGTTTCAGTCTACCGTCTCACTCCCCACCCCTTCCTACCCATCTCCGGCATGTCAAGGGACTAAGCAAAGACTCTAGCTCAACCTTGCTACCCCAATGGTTCCTATGATTAGTCTCAGTTAGAACTGATTGGAGCACTAGTCACAATGATACAAAGCTTGGTGGTCCAATAATTAGGCTCTGAAAAGACCTGTGTATTCAAGACAAACCTCGAAGGTTAGGTAGGCACTCGGCTGTTAGGTTCAATTCCATCTTCCTTTCTGTTCTTGTTCTCTTTCCGATTTTGAGTCCTTCGGACTTTATCAAGCTCGGAGCCTATCTATGGTTTTCAAGCAACCCCTTTACGCAAGTTTTTTTATCATAGCATCCACGAGTGGTTGTGATTCTTCACCGAAGCTAGAGGAGTCCGAGAAAGAGTCGGTGCCTAAGATCAAACTCTATCATTGTTAAAGCAATCTCTCTTCACCAAGTCGGGATAGGCTGGGAGTCGATTAGCCCGGATTGTGTTAAGATAAGTGGCACTTGAATTTGAAGTAGACATCGGCCAGGTCTTGGATGCTGAATTATCAGTCTTACCACTTGTATCGATAAACCCACTTGAATTGAATGCTGAGGAGATTGAACGTTTGCACCTGCGTTTTTTCCGGCGGGTTGGCCCGCCGCCCGCGAGAATTGCCCACCCTGGCCCGCGGGTCAAGCGGGCGCGGGCCAAAATGGCCCGCACCTTTGCGGGTCAAAATTTTTTTACCCGCCCCGCAATTACCACCCTTAGTAAGCAATTACCAAACATATGCAATGCATGATCACTCAAATGAATGCAATAATGTATATGGTCTACTAGATTTCACATACATCATGGATTTATCACCCTCCGTTACTTAAGTTGGGAAATCATGAACTGCACGTCGGCTCTAGGCTCTAGTGATCCTAAGCTTCTTTTTCAAGATCATTTACATAGTCCATATATAGATTTGTACTATATTTAAGTAAACTAAAATATATATATATGCATAACTATGACTATGTAAGGTATAGATTGTGAAAGGCCTATAAGCTTAATTTGTCATGCCCCATAGGGTGCTTGGTAATTTTCATTAAAAGTTATCGCATCTCGTGTATACCCATGATGCAAAAACCATCTTGCAAGTCAGAGGTTACAAGACTTTAATTAAGTCTCCTTTAGTAGTAATACATATAACTAATTATTATATAAAAATGACTAAGGAGATTGGTAATCCACAGTCACCAGAACCATAGAGAGTTGTTACCCCCTACTAAATTGTAAAATCAGGTAATACTAAAGAAGTCTAGGTTCAGATAAGTTTAAAGGAAAATGTATTTTGAAAAGAAGGAATATACAAAATCCACAATTTTTTATTAGTTTATCTAAATTTTAGACCAGTAGTTACTCTATTCTATACTTGTCTCTCAATATATGATGTCATACCCCAAATGGGGCTTAGAAGTTTCCGCTAAAAGCTATCATGTCACGTGTGCACTCGTTACATGATTACCATTTTACGAGTCAGAAATCGTAAGACTCTATATAATAAATTAAACAATTATAGCTATTAATATTTCATAAATCATACAATGAGAATAAAACTATAGATTTTATGCCCCACAGTTAACCAAGATCGCAAAGAGTCAGAATCCCCCACCAACCAATAAATGAAATAAAACCCTAAGTCTCACAAATTCAAGTTTTACATCAAGGTCCTAAAATAACATTTTAACTAGATAGTCTACCAATCACAATTCTTACTTTATCATTCTTGGCTTCCAAAAACTCTTGACACTTCACATCTTATCCCATCCTAAGCTTTTATAATTTTCACCTGCAAAATAGTCTATGGAGGGGTGAGTACACTACGGCTCAATGAATGAGAGTACAATACTCTCAATGCTACACATGCATAAGTGATTTCAAATCAAGTTATCAAATCATATGCTATATATGAATAACTATATAAATGCAGCATCTTACACAGTCTTCCGGTATTCAACGTGAAGTCTAGGGTTTACGCCCCCCTTGACGTTGGGTTAGGAATTCTGGAGCCACCATCGGTGCCCAGGTCTCATTACGTGGTTCAATTATCTTATCTCTTTGATAATTTAAATATATTTTAACTTTGATATCATAAGCTTAAGTGTTCTCATACACTAAGTGCTCCCGTACCTCATGCACTAAACAACTCCCTCGAGGACCGGCTTGACTCGAAACTGTCAAGGCACAATAATCCCTTAGTCACTTAATTCGCACTTGGCAGAATAGTAATCCTCTAATTACTTCCGATGAGCTTTGTAGCAGTGATGACCTTCAATTTTATACAATGTCTTGTGTAATGCATGTCCAGTTTTATTTAAGTTCAATCATTTAATCAATTAGTTTGAGGTGATCGAATAATATATAATCGTAAGCTAATCCACATTCAAGGCAATAAAGTAAACCATCAAACATTTAAAGAATACAATTTTAAGGACAAACAATAGGAACCAAGCAAAATCCCACAAGAAAAACCGTTACACTTCATATTCACATTTACCACAACAAGAAGAGATTATGTATTTTACATCATAGATAAAGCAAGGAAGGCTAAACCAACCCGATAGAAATGATCAAGCTAGACACAAAATTTTAGTTAAATAATAGTGTATACTCAACCGTGAAATCAACCACTCAGGATTGAGCTACAATCCTCTTTTCTCGACACCTTTGTGCCATTTCGCTTAAACGTTAATCAACCACTAGGGATTGATTTAAATTTATCATTCCTTAACACCTCTATGTCATTTCACCTCTCAAGTGCTCAATCTTATGCATTCAAGAGTCAAATAGGGTAGCCAAATGTGCACCCTTCTAAATCCTCAAGTATATTCATATAAAGATATATATATATATATATATATATATATATATATACACACATACATGTGTATTGATTTATAAATACAATTTATGCAAAAGGGTAAGTTTGTCAAACATATTCTCCTACTACTTACTTTGAAAATGATCTCAACCACAACAATTGTGACAATGACCAAGCAAGAAAACACACATACACAGAACATATCATGATCAAGCACAACATTGTAGCATATCATAAAGTTTCCCATTCACCCGTTTATGGTGATCATAGTCCTAATTGTTATTAAGTGATTCCGACGGGTAATCCCTTTACAGTCTGCTTAGGATCTTGATGGTGTCATAGAAAAACCATTGCAGAGTCATAACAAGCCCAACAAGCATTATTCTAATCGGGAGGCTTCTAGTAAATAAAAAAAAAAAAAAAAAAAACGATTCTTTTCATAGCCAGCATCAGACTTCAGCCTTCTTATTGTATATCAAAGCAACAATGTTATCAACAGGATTTGATATAAAGCTTCCAACAGATCCAGCAGCGTAACCAGCTAAACAAGTTATTCCTAGCTGCTGAACTTTTGAGCAATCCTCCTTTCTTCTTTTGACAACATTACGATAGATAAAATTGACAGAATGCTCAAAAGTAGAGAACATTACCATAGAAAATGGAAGGTTTCTACTCCAAAGCGGAAGAAGACCTCTATAAAATCCTAGAAAGCCTTCAGGCGAATAAACTTTGCGAGAACCATCTACCAAGCCTTTAGCAAAATGAGGTTGTGCTTGAACACGAACTTTAACAGCTTTAAATGGACATAAGGCAATGTTGGCAAATGCTTCTGCAGTTGCATTGCTTGGGCGCCATATCCAAAGAACTCGGTAGCCCAACCTCTCCAAAATACAGATGATCCTTGTTCCCGCATTAAAGCAGTAAAACATGAGTAGATACTATTATACTTGACAGGATTAACAATTTTCCATACTCTTGTTTGTGAAATCAGTCTTGAAATGATAATGTCAGGAAACAGTCCCTAATGTGGCCCATAACACAAACACAGTGTGCGTTTTAAGGGGTGCCTTAGCACAATTAGTTAAGCTGCTCACTTGGTGAGCGAAAAATAATGGGTTTGAGGCACGACAACAGCTTCTTTGCAAAATGGAATGGTAAGGCTGCATACCCGCGCGAACTTCCTCTCCTAGACCATTGGAGTAAACCAAGGTGTGTTTTAACCAAGGGGTGACGCTGTAGTTGTACCAAGAATTCTACTAGCAAGTGTTCCAAGAATTATGGTTAACAAGCTTTAAAAAAGAAACTTTATTTAACAAAAAGTAACTACATGAAAAGGAACAAAAGTTTATTCTTTTGGTCGCTAACAAATCTGTAGGGACACATTAACATTTTCCTTCTATAGATTTTCACCCCCACAATACGAATCAGCTGTATGATTGCTCCTGCCATGTGATACTCAAAATTCACCGCAAGGAAGAATTTAAAACCCAATAATGAAAACCCGGAAAAAAAAAATTCACCCAATAGAATAGAGACAGAGGAACGACATGGTACGTAAGTAACGGGACAAAGGTGGGACAGAAACTATAATGAATTCGGTTTGCTAGCTTAAAGGGATTACTCGCCAAGCCTTAAAGATTTGACCAACAGAAAAAACACAAACAGAAGTCGGGCATAACATAAGAAAAAGAAAAGCACGCCTGCATGTTAACTTTGAGGACTTCAAGAGGAGTGGTAGCAAGATGGCTTGTTCCAGCACCAAGTATTCCTCCAATTTCACAAACTCCATAGTAATAATAACCTCTTTTGTTAACTTCACTCATTTTTTTCTTCTACTACTACCACCTCACTCATTTAAACAAAAGTACGTCCGCTTCAGTGTCCCGTTAACATAAACCGGCGTGCAAAATGTAAAATCGTAAATCAAACCACCCCGTGTTTGCAATTAACAGTTTTATGAGGAATAGAACGGGCGTGGTCTTCTCGTCTCTCTCCGTCGCTGTCTTGGCAGTTGGTTCATTGATGATCATTTCCATGTTAAGGCCAGCAATTCTACCAACATCCACAGTCGCTTGCCTCTGAGCATCGTTGAAGTAAGCAGGAACAGTGATTACCGCTTTTGTGATGGTCTTTCCTGGATAAGAATCTGCAGTTTCTTTCATCTTTTTAAGAATGAAGGCACCAATCTGGCTAGGAGAGTATCGCTGTCTATTAGCTTCAACCCAAGCATCTCCATTTGGAGCTCGAACTATCTTGTATGGAATCATCTTCATTTCTTTCTACGTTTGGGGATCATCAAAACGCCTACCAATCAAACGCTTAGTCCCAAAAATTGTGTTTGTTGGATTGGCTACTACTTGACATTTTGTTGGAGTTGTAACAAGAAGTTCTCCTTTAGGATTAAAGGCAACAATGGATGGTGTGGTCTCAGAGCCTTCAAAATTTTCAATTACTTTTGAATCCTTTCCTTCCATGACAGCAATAGATGAATTGGTTATACCCAGGTCAATACCAACAACATTATTCCCTGCATTGAAGATGAAGAAGAAGGTGAAGTAGAAGGTGGTTCGTAGCATATGTTCTTCAATGCATTTACTGGATCAAGCTTCGGTTTGAATGTTCGCTTGGAACACCGCTAGTACTCTCGCTTAGAACGTTGGATGATTGCCTCGCCGGATAAGGAAAAGCGAGAAAAGAAGATGGAAGAACACGAGAAGGACTTCACGGGGAGAAGAGAGATTGGGAATGAGAGGGTTCGGGATGGTGAGGTCATGTGGAGGGAGAGGGAATCCGACCGGTTGAAAGGAGGAAGGAATGAAGAAGAAGGGAAGCAAAAAAGTAGAGTTGTGTTTGGGAGGTGGTGAGGAAGGACGATGCAACAGCAAGAAGAAGAAGGAAGGAAGGAAAGAAGAAGCACGGGATGGGGGAGACAGTAGGGAAGGACGATGTGACTAAGAGTGGCTGATGTGATTGTGGCTGACTGATTTGCTGATGCTCATTGCTCTTAACAGGGCACGCATAGGAGGGAAGGAAAAATGAAACAAAACAGGAGCGACTGATTTTTTTTTAATATATATATATATATCATGTAACATTTCTTAATAAAATATTTGTTTTACTTTACTCTATTTTAGTTTATTTTTGTATTTATTATTAATTTACATATGCATATATATAGATATATATTTATCTTTATTTTTCACTATTATCCCTATTATTACTATTTTATCAAAATTTTAGAATTACAAAAATATGTCCTTACTACCTTACCCTAGAAGTAATTGTTATTTCACTTATTTTAATATAATTTTCCTAAATTTTTAAGTTTTTACATATGAGTTTAAAGCTTTCATCACTTGATTCCTAGCTCATTCCTAGCTTTAAGCTTAACTTGCAAAAGAAAAGTTGTTGGGGTGTAAGTTATAAAGCTTAGTGAGTTATATCCTCTTACTAAGCTAATAAGCGATAATCAAGCAAGTTATTTAATCAAGTATATACCATGCATGAGCAACCATATAAATGTAACAATGCATATGGTTCATCAAACACCACATTTAGCATAGATTTAATGCCCTTCGTTGCTTGGGTTAGGAAATCATGAACTATACATTGGCTTTAGGCTCCTATGACCCCGGGCTATCTTTTGAGATAATTTGTACAATTGATATACATTTTTAAAATACGCATATATACTAAGCCCAATGGGGTATAGATTGTGAAAGGCCAGCAAGCTCAATCAGCCCTAAGCGATGAATCCCCATATTAGGTATTCTTAGGTCTTAATTAGATGGTGGCATTTCCTGATTCCACTTAGTTCTCAAAAGTCATGATAAGGTATGCCCATGGAGTATACCTCTATGGGGCCTTTCCATACCACCATGTGATCTCAATGACTTTCTTACATATAGGGTTTCATGATGTGAGATTCATTTTATTTATGAACAAATAATCTTAATTCAAGTTTTTTAACATCCATAGCAAATACATATAGACACTCGCAATTTCTATAGTCTAAATGCAAGGGGAAAGCAGTAACTAATTAATCGAGTACAATTAAGATAAATTGGCATTCAAACATGGCATTCAAGCACATACAATACCCTAAGTTACCCTCACATACAAATCCAATTCATATATCAGACACTTATATACATGCAGGTATACTGACTACAAACACAAGCAAGGTATAGTAATCATTAGATTTTTACTTACTTGGCTATATGGTCCTCAGTCGTAATAATAAAGCAGCAAGTCATCCTTAAATGACATGTCACCTGATAGGATAAAATAACTTTAAAAGTTTGGGTTAGAAACCAACTTATGCTAGTTTTACTAGTTTTGTCGGTTTCCTCGGTTTTGAAGATTTTAGTGTTTTTTTCGTAACGTTTTCATTTTATGTTTGTTTTTCACATATTTATAGTTTTTTAAAAGGGTTTTGGATGTTCTTTTTATTTTTGAAGTGATTTTGGTTGTTTGAACTTTAGAAGATTGAGCTAGTGCCCCAACAGATCGGGTGCATTGGTTTTATGTTTGGTTTAGGGTTCTTTTTTCCTATTTTGATCTAATAACATGAAGGAATTAATTAGAACCACTTGGAATATGTTTAAGACTTCAAAATGGCATGTTACGTTTCTCTTCCTTTTTAGAAATTTTAGAATTTAGCTCAAGAGTTTTGTGTGCCCTTTTTCCGATGCTTTGGTTGCACTTTTTCTTTTCTTAGTTAGTGTTAGTTTTGTGTTTTCCTTTAAGATTTTTAATTCCATAATTTTCCTAATGCTATTTTTGAATTCTTAGGTTTTTGAAATAAGGAAAATTTCCTGATTCTGTTGGTTTGGCCATGATTGAAGTCCTTGGGCTTATCTTGCCATTTCTTCCAATTTCTCACTATAAAGAGGGGTCCCTTTGTCATCCGAATTTTCCACCATTTAGAAGGCATGAAATATATCAAAAATATACTTGATTAGCTCCCTAACTTAGGTGTTTAGAAGCACAAAGAATCTCCAAATTCTGATCTCTTAATATATTTCACAAAATTCAAGCATATAAGTTACATTAGAAGGTGAACCTCCATGGTTTTGTATCCTAAAACTGAGTTTAGATTTCCAACTTATTTCCAAAGCTAAACATACTCTAAATATACATGTAAAGTTATAAAATCAATGAAACATAACTCTATTCTAATATGTGGAATCAATATATTACAAGAACAAAAATGACATCAACAAGAAGGTGGGAAGGTCCTACTCGTTAGTGCTGTGGGAGTGCCTAAATCTTCCTCCTTCTACTTCCTCTTAAGTTAGACTTATGTCCTAATCTTTCTTAAACCATTAGCTCCTCAAATGGCCTCTTGGTTGAAGTAGACAACAAAAAATTTGGCTTAGTTGGGCGTGGTTGGAGGCGTGATCAGTAGGTAGATGTTGGGAGTATGTAATGAGGGAGTAAGTTGCAGTTTAGAGTCCCATTTTGGATCTAATTTTTAAGTGTGTTTTTGGGAGTCTTTGGAGAGTTTTTGAGAGTTTTTTTCTTGTGTTAATTCCTCATATGGAAAGGGGTTTCACGTGGGGAATAACTGGTGATCAAAATAAAAGTGATTAGCTTAGAAAAAGGGGGCTAGTGGTTACGGGTTTAGAGGAGGTTGTTTGATCCAATTTTTGGGAGGGCGTTTAAGTGTTTTTAGTTAAATTCTTAGAGAGCTTTTTGGTGGTGATTTTCCATAAGAAAAGGGGTTTTATGTGTAGAATAGAGGGAAGACAAACAGGAAGCTTAGGTGGCATGCTTAAGGGAATTATTTATTGATCATAAAGAAGAGGGGTTTTATGTTTAGAATAGAGGGAAGATAAATCAGAAGCTTAGGTGACATGCTTGAGGGAATTATCCATTGGTCCTTAGCTTGATCACTTGGGTAAAAACTTTGTCCATTGTGTAATAGGTCTAATCCTAGGGGGACATGCCTACAAATTGAGGGGATCTTCATTAGATGTTGCTCCTTTTTTCTTAAGTCAATTCCTTAATCATTCTTGCATTTTTTTAAGGTAATTTAGTTAGTTTCTTAGTTAGTTCTTCTACTTAGTTGAGCTAGGATCATCAAGTGGGATAGCAAATTTGGGGCTTGTTTTGGACTATTAACTCTCCTTGATTTCTTGTGGTTAAATGAGCTTTAATTAGGGCTTATATAGGTGGAATTTCAACTTATGTTTAGGCTTTAGATTAGGTCATTTGATAGTTCAAATATGGCCATCTCTCTCTCCCTCTCAATGCCCCTACAAGGATGGTTTAGGTTCATGTTTTTCCCAACATTTGTTTTGCCCAATTTGATCATTTAGTGGAGTTGGATTCGATTAAAGTTTTGGCTCTTCTTGTACTAATTATAAGGTAGTTCATTGTCATTTAAGTTTTGATTTCGTTTGGATCGAATCTTAGGTTTTTTCGAGCTCGATGTTGGTTTTTCTTGATTCCGAAGGAAATTCTAATGTCAATAATTGGCTCTAAGATTTTAGGAATTGAATTTAGGCTTTTTGAACATCTAAATTCAAGTTTAGTTTTCCTAAGGAGATGTTCTATTATCAGGGTTTGGTTTGGTTTTGAATTTCTTTGGTTTAGATAAGCTAGTTAGTTCGCGTAATGTAAGGTAAATCCAATTTCTTAGTTGGGTTTTCGTATTCGTTTTTTGATGTATTTCTTGATATTTTTCTTCATACTACTTGAATTGAATTTTTTTTAGGATTTTTCAATTTGTTATCATTGTTATGGATTTGGGTTTAAGCTTGGAGTTTAATTTATCGTTTTTAGGGTTTGGTATTTAAATTAGGGTTGGAATTACTAATTTAGAGTTTACAAGTCAACATATGGTTTTGAATTCCTAATTTAAGGTTTAGATTTCCAAGTGAAGGTTCAAGTCATAATTTTACATTTTAAGGGTCAATTTATGGTTTTCGAAGAATATTTTGGGGTTATGGAACTTAGTTTGTTAATATAGGGTTAAATATTCTATTGATTCTTCGAAATGCCTCCAAAATTTTGCGAGGTTTACACAATCAACCATAAGCGATGAATCCTTACAGTAGGTTTTAATTAGAAGGTAGCATTTCCCAATTCTAAGTAGTCTTTAAAGGTTAAGACAAGGTTTACACATGGAGTACACCTCCATGTGGCCTCTCTGTACCACTGCGTGATGCTAACGGCCTTCTTACATGCAGGATATCATTATGCATGATTCATTTTATTAAGGTCAAATAACATTAGGTTTAATTGTTTGGTAACCACATCAATTCAATACAAACATTCATATTTTCTTAATTCTAAATGTAGATGAAACCAATAAGCAATTAGCTAAGTATAATTAAGGTGTTTTAGCAATCAAATCATAGCAACCAAACAAAATAAACATCATGATTACCTCTACACATAAATCTAGTTCATATATCATAATTACGTACAGGTGCACTAAATTACATGTAAAAATAAGAATAGTAGTAATCGGATTTACTCACCTAGACATGTTGTCTCTAATCGTAATAGTCTGGAGGTAGCTTATCCTCAAAATGTATATCACTTGATAGGATAAATAACAATTTTATAAGTTTAAGTTGGATATCAACACCAATTGACTTTATTAAATTCGTTAGTTTTTCTGGTTTTGAATGTTTTAGTGTTTTGATCATAACTTTTTCATTTTAGGTTCTTTTTTCATGTACTTATAGTTTTTCTAAAGTTTTCAAGTGTTCTTTCTATTTTGGAAGTTATTTTGGTCATTTGAGCTTTAGAAAATTAAGTTAGGGTCAAAACAGTTCGAGTGCGCATTGTTTGGGTTTATTTTGGAGTTTTTTTTCGCCTAGTTAGATTTAAAAGGAATTTAATTCTAATTACTTAGAAATTTATTCGGGACTTTTTCTTAGTTGTGTCAAGGTTTTGATGTTGTTGAAATTTTGGGATCTTTGTCCAAGTATGTCAAGTTAGTTGTTAGGGGTCTCGGTTTCACTTATTCCTCATTTATATGTCTTTTCTTATGTATTTTCATAGGATTTTATTTCTAGATTTTTCCTAAGGATATTTCATCATATTTGGGTTATGAAAATTCTACAAATTACGGATACAAATTAGTTTAGGAATTGGTTTGGGGCTTGAGAACAAGTCTTGCATTCTTCCCACTTTTTCTTAATGCTAATGTTCCTTAATCATCACTTAAGGTTTTCTAAGGTTGCAAATACATGTAACATATCAGAAAAATAATTTCTTAACTCCTAAATGTTGGTGTCTAGAAGTATGTAAGTTCTTCTAGATCTCATTTACATTATGCCTCTCCAAATCATACATAAATAACTCATTACATGGTGGTTTCTTACATTGTTCATCCTAATCTTGAGTTTACATCTAAAAACTGTATCCTTGGTTAAATACATCTTAAATGTACATATGAAACTCAAAAATTAGAATAACATGGCCTATTCTAATTTGATTACACAAAAACAGTATAAGAAATAAAAAGTTTACAAGGAGTTAAGATCCTACACTTAGGGGCTACTTGTTGGAGTTCCTTTCTTCACCTTCTTGCTTCCTCTTAGCATGTTTCTGATCTTCCTAATATTTTTAACTCCTCAAATAAGATCCTAAGTGGTGTAGATAATATCTAAAAATGGGCTTGAAATGATGTTGTTTAAGGTGTGTTTTTTCTTGTTGAAAAGGTGGTGCTTGGCGAAAGATGGTGTTACGGTTTTAGAGTGTGTTTTTGTTTTTTGATTTGAGTGGGTTTTTTGAGAGCTTTTAGGGAGTTTTTTTTTCTAGTGAGAAAACTTCTAAATGAAGGGTTCAATTCTATGATTAGATGGGGGATTTTAAAGGATGTTAAGGTTGCTTGTGGAGTATGTTTTACACATGGGTCAAAAGGGTGTATATGTTGGAGAATGCTTTGACATGTTGGATAAAAGGGTGGGTTGTGTCTAATCACCATGATTCTATATGGTTTTGGTTAACTTCCATTAGAAGCTAAGTTGTGTCTAATACTTTGATGTCCTTTTAGCCAATGGATTACACAAGTGTCATTCCTTTGTAATAGTGGTGTGGTCGATGCTAGTTAGGAGTTTGTTGCCTTAAGTTGTTTTGTTTCTTGGTTGATTAGTGTGGATTAATTAGGGCTTGATTAGGATAACTTTTAGAGGCAAATTGGGTCATTTATCCTGGCAAATGGTGGGTGCAAATTAGCCATCTTGCCTTTGCTCTTCACACTACCAAGGGGATTGATATGGGAATTGTTTTCCATTCTTCACTTTACCTAATTTGGTTAATTAGTATGGTTAGTTATAATTAAATTGTTGGATCTGTTATATTAATTATGAGGTAAATTATCATCATTTAGGTTTCAGTTTCATTTGAGTTGAATTTTGGGTTCTCCAAGCATGAAGTTAGTTTCAATGCATTTCCTATTTGTGATCTTAGAGTTTGTTAATTGGTTTGGGGTTTTTGATTTATTATTATTTTTATTATTTTGGGTTTGGGTTCAAGTTTGGAGTTTAATTTATCATTTTAAGGTTTGCCATTTAAATCAGGGTTTGAATTGTTGATTTGCAATTTACGGATCAATATGGGGTTTTGAATTCCTATTTAAAGGTTTAGGTGTTTAAGTTAAGATTTGAGATATTATTTTTGTTTTAGGGACTAATTTAGGATTTTCGTAGAATATTTTGGGGTTATTGAACCTAGTCCTTGGGTATAGGCTTAAATATCTAATTGATTCTTGGAAATGTCTCTAAAATTTATTCCAACGATTTATACCCTATTTTGGAATTTTATAGGGGTTACGTGTTGATTAAGAATTGAAATTATTCTTTCATTTGTTCTTTTCAATTGCTTATCTTGTCCTTTAGATTTAGATTTTGTGATATCCTTAAACAAAAGTTGATGAAATTCTAATCACTGAGGTGTTTTTAGATGTAATGGCTTGGAGTTTGTCAAAACTTCAAGGTTAAGCATGCTAAGCTACAAAGCACTCTGAAGATGGGTGACCCCCTAGGAAGTTATTGCACTAAGGAACAAAACCATATGGCATATTATTGTAAAGTGGATAATACCTTAGTGGGAGGAGTTTCAATCAAGTCATTACAAGTGGTATTCGAGCAATACACTGATTGTAAGTGGGGAATTTAATTGCCATGTACGATAAAGTGTAGGGGCATCTCTTAAGCTTGTAAGGAAGCACCTCTAGAATCTTCCCTGCCTTGTTTATATTCATAGACCTATGTAATGAATTGATTAGGACATTAACTTTGTAAGTGGGGGATAATGTGATATCCCTTAAATAAAAGTTGATGGAATTCTAATCATTGAGGCACCTTTTGATGTAGTAACCTAGAGTTCATCAGAATTCTGAGGTTAAGCATGCTAAACCTAAAGCACTCTCAAGATGGGTAAGCCCCTTGAAAGTTGTTGCACCAAAGGACAAAAAAATGTAGTATGTTATGCCAATGCAGACAATACCTCAATGGATCTTATTCTCTAACCTTGTATTATGAGCTTTAGCTTTTGATAATTTACTAAGAAGTTCTACTTATGTCTCTTCTTGACTTGACTCAATGTTAGAATTAGATTTTAATATGGCCATTAGGCATAAATCAACTTGTTTTATCTTTGTTTCTAAACTTACTTATTTACATTCTAATTCTCTTAAATCACTTTAAGTAGATGTTAGGGACATATTTTTCTTCTTCTAAAAATTTTGAAGCTTGTGGATGAGCATTAGACATTCATTTTTGGTGTGTCCAACTTGCATTCATAAAACACCATTTGCTTCTTCTTTGATCTTTTTTCTGCATTTATGTTAGAATTTCTAAAATTCTTACCTTACCTTATGAAGATTTTACTCAATCAGTGTGCTAAGAGTTTGATTTTGTCCTCTTCATCTCCATCATTGGTAAATTTAGTTGCTTTGAGTGCTGTATTACCCTTGTTTCTTATCTTAAAGTACATCTAACTTGTAGGCAATCAACCTGCATCTATGTTGACTTATGGAAAGCTTTTTCAGATTGCATACTTTCTTAATAGTTGTCTTCTTTAGAAATCCATTCTTAAGGTAGTGTCTTTAACATTTTCCTCACTAATTTTGGATCACTTGTATTTTTTCCAAGAGAGTTTAGTTCACTGGTTATAGTAGTAAATCGACCAAATGTATTTTTTATTTCCTCATTTGGTGAAATCTAGAAAAGTTTATACTGTTATAAGGGACAATTGATTCTAGTTTTTTTCATAGCTTTTGATCCTTCAAACATTACTAAAATATTCTTCTAAACCTCTTTTGCTATTCTTCATGAAGATATTAGATAAAATTCAGAAGATAAGAAGGAAGGGAGTAAGAAAGTCTTAGCCTTCCGATTGGCTTTAATTTTCTCTTTGTCTCTTCAATCATCTTTTCTTCTTCCCCATTATCTCCATCCTATTAACCATAATTGCTCTTTGTTTCTTCAATTTCTACATCTCCATTTGATATAGCACTCCATATTTGATAGTATGTAGCTTTTGTATATGTTTCCATCCTATATTTCCAATAAACATAGTTAGTTTCATCAAAATAAAGAGCTTTCTCAAATGAGATTGATTATTACAAATTTAAAGCTTTTCCTTTTACACAATTTAATTGGACTTCCCTTTTGATTATTATTGGAAAAATTCTTTTTAAATTAGTTAACAGTAGATAACAATTATATTCAATATAAATAAATTACAAAAAAATAAAAAATAAAAAATAAAAAGAGTAGAGATCAAGAATTACGTGAGTGTTACAACAATCCTTACAATCACTCTCTGATATAGCTTTAGTCACACAACAAACATCAATCACTCTTTGCTTTGCCTTCACCTAGCTTCCTAAGCTATCTCACAAAAATATAGAGAATATAATTTTACAAACAAATTTCAAATAAAATTTTTAAGGAAAAAGACAATATAGATATTCTACCATTTTAGCATATAAGTAGTGTATATTTGCTTCTTATATCTCTTTTGAATATATTTGTATATGTCATTACTCTCCATTTTTTTCTTCACTCCATATATTTATATACTTCACATTATTGGTCATTTGGATAAATATGGTGACCTTTATCATTCTTTAAATAAAACATTACTACTTTTTCAAATATCTCTTAAACAAATTATCTTTCCTTATTCTTTGAAAAATCTTTGTGATATGGTGATCAATCTTTTAGTGTAATAGGTTAAATATATTTCCCAAAAATATTCAATTACTAGAGGTGGGCCTTGACCTATTGTATAGCTTCCGATCCCTTCGTGCCTTTTGAAGTCTTCATATCAGTATATAATAATTCCTTTTCAAAAATTAGTTATGAGTTCCATATTGTAAAACATAATGTACTCAATCCTTTTAAGGCTTTGTATTGAACAACATATAAAACTTATTTTGAATTTTTCAAGAATAACATATATATATATATATACATACATACATTGCAAAATGTCATGAATAACTGTAACCTACAACAAATATACATATCTCCTTGTACCTCATAACTAAAATAAAATCACAAACTCATTGTTATATGTTTAGTTATTATTAAAACTTCATCATTTAAATAACTAACATCCTTACTCTATTTACTTTATGCAATTAATTTCACTGTTATATTGCTTTCAATTGTTAATCTTTGATAATATTTTTATAAGCTTTATTATAAGTGTAATCATTAAACTAATAAGAAGCATCTCAACTAACATTGCAAAAAGTATTCAAGTTTGTTAACAAGTAATTCACCCTCCTTTAATTGCTAATTGAGACCAACAATTCTCTTATCGCCGCAATAACCTTGCTTATCTTGGGATCTGGTCTCCTAATAGTGTAAAATGACCTAGTGACATTCCACTAGGTCAAACTCTGGCTCGTTAAGCTTATCTTTTAAGGCCAACCTCTGTTTTAAGGCCTTATCCTAGCTAGCCTAAGCTTGTTGTAAATCTTCAAGAGTGAGATCCAGGTTGGTTTTCAGGGTGGCAGCTTCATCTATGGTGCTGTGACATTCCTCTCAAGTGGCATGTATGTCTTGATGTGTGTATGTATTTATGGTGAGTGTGTCGTGTGGTGTGTGTGTGATTTCTCTTGCTTTTCGGTGAACATGTGTGTGTACGTGATAATTTGTGTGTCCTGCTACAAGAATGTCATGACCATGTGCGAGTTCCATTGGTTTAGTGTCCATGTGCATGAGCTGTGGTGTGATTTATCACACGTGATCCATGGTGTGTTCTGTTAAAGGAGCTCTGTTTGTGCGTGTGATTCATAGTATGTTCTGTTGAGGGTGCTTTGTTCACGTGCTTGGTCTATGGCGTGTCTTACTTCTAGAATGCCCTGTTCTACGCGTGTCGTCGTGTGTATTGCATTTTGTGTATCTGTGCATGTGTCCAAGTGTGTGTGTGTGTATTGTGTGGCCCGGTCTATGTACATATGTGGTGATTGTGCTAGTGTATGTACTCTATGTGTGCTTATGTGTGTTGTGTTTGGTGTGATCGAGTGTGTGTGTGCTGTGTGGTTTGAGTGTGTCGTGTGTGGGGTCTGAATGTGTGTGTGTTGTGTGGTTTGTGTACGTTGTGTGTTGTGTGTCCGAGTATGCGGTGTTATGTGTGTTGTTGGTTTGTCGGGTGTCGCGTACTATCATGTGTTGTGTGCATCTGTGTATGACTATCTGTGCCCATGTGTGTTGTGGTTGCATGTGTCCATATGAGCTTGTGTGTCTTACGTGATTGTGACTATATGTGGTGTGTGTCGGGGTATGAGGTGCTGTGTTGGTGTCGTGCTGTGTTGGGTGTGTCGAGGGTGCTGGTGTCGTGCTGTGTTGGGAGTGCTGAAGCGTGCTGGTGCTGAGTTGTGTGTGTTGCGGATCATATGGGGGGAGTGTAGAAGGAAGATGGAGAGCATATATATATATATATATGATGTAGAAAAAAATTAAATTTATTTATTTTTATTATCAATATTAATGTAAAAATTATCTATATTAATTAAATTTAAAATTTTGCATTGTGATTTTGAATGTGCATTTCTATGACTAAAGATTTGTAGTGTTGTGTATTTTGCTGTTTGTGTACAATTATACTTTGTTTGATCACTTCGAAATAAAAAAATAATTATTATGGCTTAAATAAAATTCAACACCAATTGCGTGATATATTGCACTATGATTGAAGGTCATTACTGCTATAGGATACACAAGAAGTAATCGTGTAGGGATTATTGTTTTGCTATTGAAGAACTACGTGGCTAAGGGGGATTGTCACATCTTTGATGGCATTGAGTAGGAGAGTCTTACATATCCTTAAGGATATGTGCTCGGTGTGTTGATTGACACCTAGAGCTTAAGACTTTTACGTTTCAAAATAATCAATAATATAGAGAAAATAAGCGGACTAAGATATCCGAGCATTGATGGTAATGAGAATCCTCAACCCAAGGTTAAGAGGGGCATTAAATCCTAGACTTCACACTATCTATCGGGAGGTCGTGTATTATGTTGCATTGCATATGGATGATCATGCATAGTATATGATTGAAAAGTTGCTTGATTTGCTTGTGCATGTATAGTATTGAGAGTATTGCACTCTCATATCACTAAGCGATAATAGCTTACCCTCTATATATTTTATGATGCAAGTCGTGACTATGAGAGCCTTCCAAGTAAACAGATGGCCCAAGTAAGTGAATCTCGATGCAAAACTACTAGAGTGGGGAGCGAAGAATCGAGAAATAGAATAGATTTCTTTTGTGAATTATGTTAGAAGACTGAAGGGTAATTTTACAATAAATATTTTGATCCAAATTTGTAAAATTTTAGCTTGTTATGTAATTGGACCTAAAAAAGGCCTATTTTTAGAAAACATGCTTTATATGTGGTGTTGGCCATTAGATGGTTTAAATGAAATAGAAGAATGTCAAAGGCATTTGATTTTTTTATTTGACAATTGCAGGTTAAGATAGAAGCTAGTGAAGAAGTTAAGATAGAGGGAGTACTGATAGTGAGGGAATTTCATGATGTATTTTTAGAAAATCTTCTTGGTTTACCCCTAGCCAGGGAAATAGAATTCACTATCAACTTGCTATAGGGTACTATACCAATATCAAAACTAGTCTACATGATGGCACTAGTGGAATTAGATGAATTAAGTAAACAATTATAGAAGTTACAAAATAATGGTTTTATAAGACCCAGTGTCTCTCCTTGGGGTACATCAGTCCTGTTTATAAAGAAGAAAGATAGAAGCATGAGACTCTATATAGACTATAGAGAGTTAAACAAGGTCACAATAAAGAACAAATATCTTCTTCCTAAGATAGAAGACCTATTTGACTAGTTGTAGGGAGCTCAAGTGTTCTCTAAAGTAGACTTGAGATCAGGCTACCATCAACTCAGAATAAAAGAAGTGGACATCTAGAAAACAGCATTCAGGACTAGATATGGGCACTACGAGTTTTTGGTGATGCCCTATAGACTAGGGAATGCACCAGCTGCATTCATAGACTTAATGAACAGAGTATTTAAGGATTTCCTTGATAAGTTTGTAATCGTCTTTATAGATGATATCCTGATATACTTTAAAAGTACTAAAGAACATGAAGAACATTTGAGACCGGTATTGGGCAGGTTACAAGATGAGAAGTTGTATGCTAAAATCAGTAAATGTGAATTCTAGCTAGAACAAGTACTCTTCTTGGGTCATGTGGTTAACAGAGATGGGATATCCGTGGACCTAGAAAAGGTGAGAGCGATAGTAGACTAGCATAGACCGAAAATAGTTATAGAGGTAATAAGCTTCCTAGGTCTAGTAGGCTATTACAGGAGATTTGTAGAAGAGTTTTCCAAGATAGCAACTCCCCTCACCAGATTGACAAAGAAGAATGTGAAATTTGAATGGGATGATAGATATGAAGCCAGCCTTCAAATGCTCAAAGAGAAACTAGTGTCAACGCTGGTTTTGATTTTGCCCAAGAGTGGAGAAGAGTTTATAGTGTATAGTGATGCCTCAATTTAAGGGTTAGGGTGTGTATTGATGCAAGGTAGGCAAATGATAACATATGCATCTTGACACTTGAAGCCGTATGAAAAGAACTACCTAACTCATGACTTAGAATTGTTAGCTATAGTGCTAGCTTTGAAGCTATGGAGGCATTACTTATGTGGAGAAAGGTTCAAAATCTTCATTGAACATAGAAACCTGAAGTACATATTTATGTAGGAAGAGTTGAATATAAGACAGAGGAGATGGTTGGAGTTAATAAAAGATTACGAGTTGGAGATACAATACCATCTAGGAAAAGCCAATGTGGTGGCATATGCCTTTAGCAGAAAGAAACATGGAAATGTAGCTACTCTCATCACTTTGTAGAAGGAGTTATTAGAAGTTATGTGCAAATTGGAGCTAGAAATCTTAACACAAGAATTGGGAGCAAAAATGGCTACCTTAAGGATTCAGCCAACCATAATAGACAAAGTTAAAGCTGGTTAGATAGAAGATAAGGACATACAAGAGATCAAGAGTAGAATGGAATAAGACAAAGCACCATAATTTATCTTAGATGCAGAAGGGTCCTTAAGTTACAAAATCAGACTATGTGTGCCAAGGTATGTAGAATTGAAGAGAGAAATAATGAAAGTGGTGCATCACTCCACCCACATAGTACATCATGGAAGTACTAAAATTTATAAGGACGTGAAGAGCTGTTATTGGTGGAGAAACATGAAGAGAGAAATATCAGAATATGTAGCCAAATGCCTCACATGCCAGCAAATCAAAATAGAACATTAGAGACCAGCTGGAGAATTACAGTCTCTTCCAGTATCGAAGTGGAAATGGGAGCGTGTGACAAGGGACTTTGTTACAGCCCTCCTAAATACTAGGGAGAAGCAGGATGTAGTTTGGGTTATAGTTGATAGATTAACTAAGTTTGCTAATTTTATACCTACTAGAGTAGGGTACAAATAAGAGAAACTGGCTTAGATACACATATAGGAGATAGTTAGATTGCATGGAGTGCTAATGACAATCACTTTTGATAGAGACACAAGATTTGTAAGCAGATTCTGGAACAGCCTACACAAAGCATTGGGCACCAAACTATAATTCAGTACAGCATTCCACCTATAGACAGATGGTTAGTCCGAAAGGACTTTACAAATATTGGAAGATTTGCTTAGGGCATGTGCATTAGATTTCGAAGGAAATTAGGATGAGCATATACCTTTGGTAGAGTTTGCCTATAATAACAGTTACCAAGCTACCATCCAGATGGCACCATATGAAGCTCTTTATGGAAGAAAGTGCAGATCCCCACTACATTAGGATGAAGTGGGAGAAAGACAAATGATGGGTCTAGAGTTAGTACAAGAAGTGGTAAACAAAGTGAAGCTAATTAAGCAGAGAATAGAGATAGCCCAATCTCGACAAAGGAGTTATGCAGACAAGAGAAGATGCCCATTGGAATTTCAAGTGGGAGATAAGGTATAATTGGGGATTTCTCCAACAAAGGGAGTGATTAGATTCAGGTTGAGGGGAAAACTAAACCCAAGGTATATAGGTTCGTTTGAGATCATGGAGAGAATAGGCATTGTGGCATATAAGTTAGCTCTTTGATGGACGATCTGATCGTTCTAATAAGTTAAATCTTATACTCAATCCTAGCTTATGATCAGTTCTCAGGCAAGTGTACCTATCAATTAGCAGTATAGCATTGGAGTACAGGTATCGATCCCACGAAGACTTATAAGTACTAGTACTAACGATTATCCTACTATTTAACTTCTCACTATTGATGATCTCAATTATCCTAATTACTGATTAAATCTAAAAGGAACGAATAAAATGATCAAAGTAAAGATATTCGAATACTCCTTTAGTTAATTCAATTATCTAAATATACCCTACCCAAGATCCACCCCTAATTCTCATGCAACTTTTATTCAATTACGAACCTTCCAATGATTAACACACAACATCTTTGATCTGCGGAGTTCTTATACTAGATTAAGGTCTTTCTTATGATCAATAATCCGTAATCCTAATTAAGTCAATTAAGATCTCTCTTTAATTAGCATAATTAAGATTGCAATAAAATCCTAGGACTCTCAATTGAACCAGACCACAATGACCTCGTTCAATACAGAAAACCTCATATAACCTATCTCTAGGATTACAAGTGGTCTTTTTATTCATGCCATATCTACTCTATTAAATGATTTCTCAATCTTAATAACAGAGATCTAGTTCGATCCTAATACTGCGCACATATCAAGATGAACAAACCATGATTGCAACATGAATAAACTCAAAGATCAGGATTAATTATTGAAACATCAACAAATCCGTTACATGACAATTAGGGGTTTCTCGAGGGATCAAGTATAAAACAATTAGCTACTCATGAATCTAATAAAAAGAACAAAACAGAAAATAATTGAATCCATAAGGAAATTCAAACACAAAATATCTTGGCTTCAAATCCGAAAACTCTTATGGCAACAACTTCTCGTCTTTAGGGTTTCTGTTGTGTCGCCTCCTTCCTCTTCTCCCTAGGGTTGTTCAATTTATACTTTCTAGGAAATGGCAGAGGATCTTTAGCTGGAAAGATACGAGTGTATCTTTCCTTTTCCAAGTAAATCTCGAAAAGTGAATAATATTCACCTAACACGTCCACCAACACGGCCAGATTTCTAACCGTGTCTCCCTTTGGTCGATAATCCGCAATTCCTCATTCTTGTTCAGTGTATGGCACGGCTAGAAACACGACTAGATTATGAACCGTGCCATGTTCTGGCTTTTTTTAACTTCTCTGCAACATCTGCCACGGCTTCAAGCACACCCATATCACAAGCTGTGCTTCCTTTCCAAGTGACAACTTTCATCCTCAGGTGTGCACACGGTTCATGACACAGGCGTGGCTTTCCCTATGCTGTCCCTAAGTAGCTTTAACTTGATCTTTTAAGCTTCAATCATGCTTCTTTTGTTATCTTTCCACTTCTTTTTAGTATTATACCCTAAAACTGATATATTTATCTGTTAAGTACCGAATCCACATTGATTTTATTCAAAAGACTACACAAATTCATCATTAACGCCCATGATTTATAAGGGTTAATTTACTCTTATCAAATTTCCCCACACTTAAGCTTTTGCTTGTCCTCAAGCAAACACGGATTAAAGGAAACCCAATGGACAAGTTCTCATAAGTTCCAACAATCGAGAAGATATTTCAGCATCATCGAGTTCATGCTACACCTCAATCATTGATAATCTTTACTCAATCTTACCGTTAGTTGTATACAAAATACAGATACTAAAATTCCCAAAGCTAATCCAAGTAAATTAAACTATTACCCTTATCATTTAAACTAAAATTCCCAAAGTGAAAATTGCCACAAGCTCGAGACTAGTCAAATAAAGTATACAATCCTTTTAACCACTATTGTAAGCAACACAACCGGGGCTAAAGGCATGATGTATCCACTTGTCCCCTAGCTCTTCCTTTTCTGTTTCATCCGATTCTTAAGTTAATCTTGGGAGTTTACCATTAAAGCACTTAACTAAGTTAACCGACCCATGTAACGAACTTTCGATCGATAATCCCAAGTTCATCACTCGAGTTAATAGACGTTATTCCCTCAGTGTAGAGGGCGTCCCTAGGATTTACTTGTTCGAGTCCATTTAACTCATTTAATTAATTAATTAATTAGTTAAGACGGTTTCCTTGGTCAGTAAGTCCCAGACCAGGCGGTCTTAGGCTACTAGATTTTAAAGATACCCCTTCGAACCTCTACCATCTCAATCAATCAACTATCATTCATATAAGCTCCTTTAAGTTCAGTTTTCTCATACTTTTCTCACGACCCTTGTAGCGAGCTTTCAGCCATTGATCCCAAGTTCATCACCCAAGTCAATAGATGTTATTCCCTAAAAAGGCATCTCACAGGCTTAATTACTCGAGTCTATGAGGTCCACTTCTGAACTATTTATATATTATTATATTCTTCAATTACTCCCAAAATTATTATTATTATTATTATTATTATTTCAGAAACTTCTTCGAAAAGGAATCACCAAGTTACGAGTATCATTTACTCCTTCGCTCCAAGTTACATAACTCACCTACTGAGCAAAAAGAAGAGCATACTAAACTCACTAGTGACCTTAATCCAATCTCAATTCCCGAAAGTAGAGGTTAAATAACAAGTAAGTTTACTTCACTTGGATTTCATCTTGTAATTTTAGCAACGTATCTCTAATACATAATAAGAGAATAAAAATTGTTAAAGATTTTCCATGGGGGTATGAACAAATCTCAGCAGTCCTTGATTGTCAAACGTCATCATCAAGTATACCTTAAATAAGAGGAAATTACATTTTTGATTGCACAACCCTTGTATCCTAGTTTCGTTTTCCTAACCCCCCCTTCCCCACACTTATAATAGACATTGTCCCCAATGTCCTCATGAATTGCATAAAGGGAAGCAAAGAATAAAAGCAAAAAGAAAACAAGAGGAAAATGAAAACTTCCCTGAACTCTCTTACAACACGGATCTTTAACAGAAATTCAGGCGATGCACAGGTAAAGTCATGAGAACCCCTTGTGGCATGGCTTGTAACTTGGCCTTGCCTGTACCCGTGTCATCCCCTGGAACGAAACACCTTTTACAAATGCTCATACACTTAGGTATGGCTTAGACCATGTCGTACCCTCTTTGTTAAGATCTCACCTGCAAAACCAACATTCACTAATATATTGATGATGACAGTTAAGGGAAAACTAACCTAGTAGATGCATGGGTCGCCTCCCAGCCAACACTTTTGTTTAACGTCGTTGGCTCGACCTAATGAATAGAGGGAGATCAGTTATGGATTCGAATGAAGGTCAGCTCCGCTCTTTCTTCAAAGACCTTCTTGTCTCCTACATAATTAAGTCTCTGTCCATTGACCTTGAAAATACCCTTTTCAGGGTGTTCTAACTCCACCGCTCCATAAAGGAAAACGTTCTTGACCCGAAAAGGACCTGACCATTTTGATTTGAGTTTCCCAGGAAAAAGTTTTAACCTCGAGTTGAATAGCAGTACCATATCCCCTTCCTTAAATTGCTTGTGTTGGCGTAACCTTGCGTTAGATATGCTTTGGCTCTCTCCTCGTAGATATTAGCGTTGTCATAGGCCATAAGTCTTAACTCATCAAGCTCATTAATCTGCCTTTTCCTGTGAGCCCTTGACTTGTTAAGATCGAGATTGATAGTCTTGATTGCCCAGAATGCCTTATGCTGAATCTCAACTGGTAAGTGACATGCTTTCCCATATACTAACCGGAAAGGAGTTGTATTAAGTGGTGTTTTGTAGGCCGTCCTGTAAGCCCATAACGCATCGTCTAACCTGTCTGCCCAATCTCGCCCATGCTGGAGAGTTGATCTCATTAAGATGCGCTTTAGCTCTCTATTTGTCAACTCTACTTGCCCACTTGTCTGTGGATGATAAGGAGTGGTAAGACGGTGAGTCACTCCATATCTTTTTAAGACTTTTTCAACCTGAGAGTTGCAAAAATGTGTACCCCGATCACTGATTAGTGCTCGAGGCACCCCAAAACGGCAAAAGAGCCTCTTGAGGAACTTGACAACCACCCTAGCATCATTTGTTGGTAGAGCTTGCGCTTCTGCCCACTTAGATACATAGTCTACTGCTATCAATATATACTTGTTTCCATATGAAGGAGGAAATGGCCTTATAAAATCAATACCCCATACATCAAACACTTTGCACTCCAGAATATAGTGTTGTGGCATTTCATCCTTCCTTGAAATGTTGCCGTCTCTCTGGCATCGATCGCATTGAGCTACAAAACTTTGGGCATCCTTGAATACTGACGGCTAATAGAAACCAACTTCTAGCACTTTGTGGGCTGTCCTGTTTGCACCATGGTGTCCCCTAGTGGGTCCACTATGGCAATGGCTCAAGATCTCCTGTCCTTCCTCATGTGAGACACAGCGCCTGATCATTTGGTCTGAGCAATACCTGAACAAGTAGGGGTCTTCCTAATAGTAATACTTCAAGTCAGTAAAGAACTTCTTTTTCTGTTGCTTTGACATGTCCTGTGGAAGGACCCTAGCCACTAGATAGTTGGCCATGTCCGCAAACCATGGGGACTCCGAACTGCTAACTTTGTTGATGAAATACAAATTCTCCTCAGGAAATCTATCATTAATATCTTCTTCCTTCAGCTGCTTAACACATGGGTTCTCCAATCGAGATAGATGATCTGCTGCAAGATTTTCTGCTCCCTTCTTGTCTTTGATCTCAAGGTTAAATTCTTGCAATAGGAGTATCCACCTGATGAGGCGAGGTTTTGCATCCATCTTGGTCATTAAATATCTTAAGGCGGAGTGGTCAGTATACACTATCACCTTAGAAAGAACCAGATAGGATCTAAATTTGTCAAAAGCGAACACCACTGCTAATAACTCCTTCTCAGTAGTGGTATAATTCTCTTGAGCGCCGGTTAGAGTTTTGCTGGCATAGTATATTGGCTGGAAATACTTATCCTTTCTTTGACCCAGGACAGCTCCTATCGCATAGTCGCTGGCATCGCACATCAGTTCAAATGGTAGGTTCCAATCTGGAGCCACCATGATAGGAGCCTTGGTCAGTTTCTCCTTCAGCGCCTCAAAGGCTTGGAGACATTCAGCATTGAAATCAAAGGCGAAGTTCTTTTCCAACAACCTGGTGAGAGGGCGAGCAATTTTGGCGAAACCCTTAATGAATCGTCTATAGAATCTAGTATGTCCCAGAAAACTCCGAATAGCTTTAACAGAAGAGGGTTGGGGAAGTTTGGCTATAGTATCAACTTTGGCGTTGTTTACTTCAATCCCTTGCTGAGATATTTTTTGTCCCAAGACAATACCTTCGGTCACCATAAAGTGACACTTCTCCCAATTCAAAACTAAGTTGGTTTCTTCACAACGTATGAGCACCCTTTCCAAATTTTGCAGGCAAGAATCAAATGAATCCCTAAACACGGAAAAGTCATCCATGAATACCTCCATGATATCTTCAACCAAATCTTCGAAAATCGCTAGCATGCACTGCTGAAAAGTGGGCGGTGCATTACATAACCCAAAGGGCATCCTCCTATAAGCAAATGTGCCATAGGGACATGTGAAGGTAGTTTTCTCTTGATCTTCAGGGGCAATTTGGATCTGGTAATATCCCGACATCCCATCTAGAAAACAATAGAACATATGTCCAGCAAGCCTCTCCAACACCTGATCGACAAAAGGTAAAGGAAAATGGTCCTTGCGAGTGGCTTCATTTAATTTGCGATAGTCAATGCAGATTCGCCATCCCGTCACCGTCCTCATTGGTATAAGTTTATTATTCTCATTTGGGACCACGGTCATTCCCCCCCTTCTTTGGCACCACCTGGACGGGGCTTACCCATGAACTATTAGAAATAGGATAAATTAGGCCAGCATCTAACAATTTGATTACCTCTTTCTTAACGACTTCTTTCATGTTTGGATTAAGTCGTCTTTGAGCTTGCACCACTGGTTTGAAATTGTCTTCCATCAGGATTTTGTGTGTGCAGAAAGATGGACTAACCACTTGGATATCCCAAATTTTTCCATGCCAAGGAACGCTTATGCTCCTTCAAGATCTTCAAGAGTTTTTCCTTTTGAATAATGGTTAGCCCAGCTGCAATGATGACAGGCAACTAAGAATCCTTCTCTAAGAAAGCATACTCCAGATAGTCAGGGAGTTGCTTCAGCTTCAGAATTGGAGGATCTTCAATAGAGGGCTTCAGTCTGGTAACATCTCCTACATCAATATTCCCCCTTTCTGTTTTTATCCCAAGTTCTTCCTTGCCATCAAGATGGGTCAGCATTTCTTGTATTACACAATCTTCTGTCTCTTCAATATCGCATACTCTCAAACTCAACTCTAATGGATCCTTGCATAAGATATCTTCCACAACGGTATCAGTTAAATCAATTGCATAACAAGTATCATCAGAACTTACTGATTTCTTCATCACAGTTGGTATTTGTATCACTAACTCGTCTCCCCCAATGCGTAGCACTAATCGACCCTCAGCCACATCAATGATTGCTCAGGCTGTGGCTAAAAAGGGGCATCCCAAGATCAGAGGAACTTCAGTGTCAACATCCATATCCAAGATCACAAAATCAACCGGGAAGATGAAAGTTTCTACTTTTACTAATACATCTTCAATAACCCCTCTAGGAAACTTCACTGATCGGTCTACTAATTGAAGGCTCATTCGTGTGGGTTTTGGCTCCCCTAATCTCAGCTTTTGAAAAAGGGAATATGGCATCAAGTTTATGCTAGCCCCCAGATCTGCTAATGCTTTTTCTATGGGTAGATTACCAATGAAACATGGTATGGTGAAACTCCTTGGATCCTTTAATTTCTTTGGAAGCTTGTTCAGTAAAATCGCAGAACAACTCGCACCAATTGTTGTAGTGGAGATCTCTTCCATCTTCTTCTTATTAGATAGTAAATCTTTAAAGAACTTGGCATACCTGGGCATCTGAGAAAGAGCTTCCACAAGTGGTAAGTTGATATGTAACTGTTTGAACAAATCTAGAAACTTACCGAAATGTTCCCGATCCTTGTCGTTCCATAGCCTGGCAGGATATGGCAATGAGGGTTTATAAGGCTAGACGATAGGTGTCTTTCTAGCTTCCGAGTCTTTTGTTCTTTCTTCTATAATTCTGCCTTTTTCTGCTTTATTAGTGGTCTCGCCCTTATCAACAGTCCCATTCCCCTTCCGAACAATAGGAGTTTCCCCACATTTATCTGATTTCACTTCCTTTCCACTCCTAAGACTCACTACCTTCATGTGTTCTCTTGGGTTGGTCTCTGTATTTCCAGGGAGGGACCCTTGTGGTTGCTCAGCAAGTGCTTTGGAGATCTGCCCTACTTGGTTTTCCAAGTTGTGGATTGAGGCTTCATGATTTCTTAGAGCTGCCTCTGTGGACTGCTGGCGTTGCTCTGACGCTTGAATGAATTTCGCAATCATATCCTTAAGATTAGATTTCTTTTCTTGGAAAGGAGGTGGAGCTGGTCTTTGGAATCCTGGAGCAGGTACATTTCCCCTTTGAAATTGCTGATTACTCCAGGAGAAATTAGGATGATTGCGCCACCCTGGATTATATGCGTTGCTATAGGGATTGTTCTGTGGCCTTGTGGAGCTCCCCACATAATCAACACGCTCTAGCACTTCAAATATCACATTGTTGGAATGAGGTTCAGCTGAGCAGTATTGGGATGGTTGAGATACAGCCATTGCTTCAACTTTTGAAGCGAGCGCATCCACTTTTGCTACAATTACTGTCATCAAATCGACCTCATAAATACCCGCTGCCCTATGCTTTTGTCTACCATGGCTCCATTGGTGATTATTTTTTGCCATGTTCTCAAACTAACTCAATGACTCTTCCAGCGTCTTCACATTCAGAGTACCCTCAGCAGCAGCATCTATTGTCTATCGAGTTGCATAATCTAGCCCATTATAGAAAGTAGAAACTTGCAGCCAGTTAGGCATTTGGTGATGTGGACACCGCCTAAGAAGATCCTTGAATCTGATCCACGCTTCATGCAGGGGCTCGTGGTCTAGTTGGGTGAATGATGTGATATCATTTCTCAACTTGGCAGTTTTCGATGGTGGGAAATAATAGTCCAGGAAAGTCTTCGCCATCTGGGTCCAAGTGGTTATGGAATCCCGGTTTAGTGAACTAAACCATTGCCTTGCTTTCCCCTGGAGAGTGAAAGGGAAAAGTCGCAATTTCAACGCTTCCTCAGATACCACGTTTTGCTTGACAGTTGTGCAAATATCCAAGAACATCTGAATGTGTGCATGAGGGTCCTCGTCAGACAAACCGTCAAACTGGCATTGATTGTGAATCATGTACATTGTAGAGGCCTTGATCTCGAAGTTGTTGGCCTCTATTGCTGGTTGTACAATACATGAACCAGTACTACTCAAAGTAGGTCGAGCATATTCAACCATCGTCCTTCGTTCATTTGCCATTGGTTCAGCTTTTGTGTTACCACAGGTGATATAAGTTTCCTTTTCAGCTACTGATGTCGCTTCTTCACTTTCCAAAGGTTTGTTGAAATTTAAATTCCTTACTATCTCTTCAGCACCTCTCAATCGCCATCTAAAAGTTCGGTCAATCTTAGGATCAAGATCAAGAAGCTTAGATGAAGAGCTCCTTGTCATAAACTGCGAAAAACAAACGATGAACTTAGTTTCCTCAACAAATTTGAATGGAGTCACGAATGAAACTAAGAGAAATAATTAAAAGAATTTTATAGTTAAAGTAGTAGGCGTCAAGTTTTCCTAATATTACAAGTCCCCGGCAACGGCGCCAAAAACTTGATGGACGATCTGATCGTTCTAACAAGTTAAATCCTATACTCAATCCTAGCTTACGATCAGTTCTCAGGCAAGTGTACCTATCAATTAGCAATATAGCATTGGAGTACAGGTATCGATCCCACGAAAACTTATAAGTACTAGTACTAACGATTATCCTACTATTTAACTTCTCACTATTGATGATCTCAATTATCCTAATTATTGATTAAATCTAAAAGGAACGAATAAAATGATCAAAGTAAAGATATTCGAATACTCCTTTAGTTAATTCAATTATCTAAACATACCCTACCCAAGATCCACCCCTAATTCTCATGCAACTTTTATTCAATTACGAACCTTCCAATGATTAACACACAACATCTTTGATCTGCGGAGTTCTTACACTAGATTAAGGTCTTTCTCAAGATCAATAATCTGTAATCCTAATTAAGTCAATTAAGATCTCTCTTTAATTAGCATAATTAAGATTGCAATAAAATCCTAGGACTCTCAATTGAACCAGACCACAATGACCTCGTTCAATACAGAAAACCTCCTATAACCTATCTCTAGGATTACAAGTGGTCTTTTTATTCATGCCATATCTACTCTATTAAACGATTTCTCAATCTTAATAACAGAGATCTAGTTCGATCCTAATACTGCGCACATATCAAGATGAACAAACCATGATTGCAACATGAATAAACTCAAAGATCAGGATTAATTATTGAAACATCAACAAATCCGTTACATGACAATTAGGGGTTTCTCGAGGGATCAGGTATAAAACAATTAGCTACTCATAAATCTAAGAAAAAGAACAAAACAGAAAATAATTGAATCCATAAGGAAATTCAAACACAAAATATCTTGGCTTCAAATCCGAAAACTCTTCTGGCAACAACTTCTCGTCTCTAGGGTTTCTGTTGTGCCGCCTCCTCCCTCTTCTCCCTAGGGTTGTTCAATTTATACTGTCTAGGAAATGGCAGAGGATCTTTAGCTGGAAAGATACGAGTGTATCTTTCCTTTTCCAAGCAAATCTCGAAAAGTGAATGATATTTGCCTGATACGTCTACCAACACGGCCAGATTTCTAACCGTGTCTCCCTCTGGTCGATGATCCGCAATTCCTCATTCTTGTTTAATGTGTGGGATGGCTATAAACATGGCTAGAAACACGGCTAGATTATGAACCGTGTCGTGTTCTGGATTTTTTTAACTTCTCTGCAGCGTCTGCCACGGCTTCAAGCACACCCATATCACAAGCTGTGCTTCCTTTCCAAGTGACAACTTTCATCCTTAGGTGTGCACACGGTTCATGACACGGGCGTGGCTTTCCTTATGCTGTCCCTAAGTAGCTTTAACTTGATCTTTTAAGCTTCAATCATGCTTCTTTTGTTATCTTTCCACTTCTTTTTGGTATTATACCCTAAAACTGATATATTTATCTGTTAAGTACCGAATCCACATTGATTTTATTCAAAAGACTACACAAATTCATCATGAACGCCCATGATTTATAAGGGTTAATTTACTCTTATCACTTTTCCACCAAATTTGGTTGGAGTACATGATGTATTCCATGTATTCATGCTAAGGAAGTATGTACCCGACCTAGATCAAACAGTGGCTTTGGAACTACTGAATGTACAACCAAATCTGACGTTTTTGGAAAGGCCAATCGAAATTCTTAACACTAAGGAAAGGGCACTAAGGTAGAAAAAAATCCTTTATGTAAAAGTACAATGGACAAACCAAACAGAAAGGGAAGCGATGTGGGAGCTAGAAGTAGAAATGAGGAAGAAGTATCTAGAACTCTTCTAGAATCAGGTCAGGTACTCCCGAGGACGAAAGTTTTTATAACGGGGATAATGTAATACATGAGAATTTTAATTATTTTAATATATATTATAATATAAAGCTAAGGCTAAGGACGTAAAAACGTATTTACATAATAGATGAATGGGTCATTTCACATGAAGAATATAAAAACCCTAAATTAACCTAGAGACTCTACTTTGTCATTTTGCGTAGTAAAATTATAAAGAAAAAGGAGAGATGCTCTCTATAGAAACCCTAAGGCAACTAAAGGGAATTTACCACAATTCGATCCGGTAATACTAGGTAAGGATTTCTATGATTTACTAGATAGTCATAAACAAAGAATTGAGGTTAAATTAAGTTATTGCTACATTGTGTCATTAGAATTGGAGTGAAGAGTGAGTGTGAAGAATAAGGAATTCACGGATTAAGAACTCAATTAACAGAAAGTCCGATGTAAGTATTCTAAATTATGTTAACTGAGGAGATAATACATGTGTTAGGGATTTAGTTAAGCTTAAGAATAAAGAGAATCAAGTTTAGGATAATTTGGAGTAAAGGAATTACGATTTATGGAATTGGTTGAGGGTAACACGACCTACCAACATGGTCGTGTTTTCATCGTGTTGAATTCAAAAGTTATACCAAAAGATACATGGCCTCCCACCACGGTCGTGTTTCAGCCGCATTGAGTTAAGGGTAACACGGCCTCCTAACAGGATTATGTTTCTACCATGTTAAGTCAAGGGTAACACGATCGTGTTTCGACCATGTTGAAACCAAATTTTACATTGAAAGATACACGACCCTTAACATGGTCGTGCTCTAGCGGTGTTAAGTAACATGGTCCCTAACATGGTTATGTTAAATAAAGTATAACATAATTATATATTCATTTAACTAATTTCCACACAACTTAGATAACTAGTAAGGCCTTAGAGAAATTAAATAAATAGGATTAAGAAAGTTACGAATTGATATTAATCTTAGATTAAGTACTAAGAAGAGCTTGTTGATGATGTACAGATTTCAATTTAGCTTAAGTCCAAGACCGGAAGTGCTTAAGGCTAGGGTTCAAGGTACATGTGACTTGTATGTTGAGTTGTGCTTGTTTAAGTTAACCATGCATTGAAATTGATTAAGTTAAATGATTTGAGTTAAGTGTTTAAGTTGTATGTTGTATGTGTTTGGCTCGGCCTAGGGGCTCGTAGTGATAGATCCCTAGGGAGCACTTTAATGATATTTGTGTGACGTTGTCCTTAGTGGAGTCGTGCTTGGAAATGATCTAGGATGAATGTTGATTAAAAGGTTTAAGTTAACATGAGTGTAGGGCCTATAATGGCAGTTCCCATCACTAGGTTTAAGTGGACATGGGTCTAGGGCCCGTAGTGGCAGTTCCCATCACCAAATCATGCTCTAGTGTGTAAAGTGTGTTAAGGGGGTCATGAATACTCTATTGATGCTTGTGGACATAAATTATATTAAGAAATGATTGTTTGTATTTAAGTACTGCATGATGTGTGTGATACTTGTTCATGTTTGTTCATGCGTGTGTGTTTGTGTTATATGTATTGGGCATTAGCTCACCCTTTGAGGAACATTTTTTAGATGCAGGTGTTAAGGGAGATGAGAACTCAGAAGACAATTTAGGTTTGGGTGAACCATAGAGAGAGAAAGATGAAAATTACCATTACTATTATGGCGATTAAGATTTGGGAGATTTATGTTATTTAATTGTAATAGACAGTATCTTTAGTGAAATAATTATTTTTGTGTTCAAAAACTTCTACTGCATTAGATATTTGATATGGTTTAAGGTATTATTTGAATGTTAGGGATATATAAAATGCTTTTATATAAGAGTTACAGGTTAAAGTGTATTAAAGTTGATTCAAAGCCTTAACGTTGCCTTGTGAGATAAGGATATGTAGCGAGTAGTAACTTGACCTGGATTTTTGAGTTTTATAGTATGTGATACAGGGTATATGAATAGGGATGACCATTGTGTGTATAAAAGTGAACACTTATCTACTAGTGTTAGTCTTGGGGCCAGTCCATTTTCGTGCTAGTCAAATAGCCTCCTCCATTTTTTTTTTCGTCGGTTTCCCAAGTAGGCCATATTTGTGTTACTCATGTAATCTTGTCTTCAATTTGAATTTTATCTCGTTAATTGTGTTTTATAGGTCCAGGGAAATCACGATGGCTAGATCATGTTAGAGACCATGACTACTACTTTAAACATGGAATGGGCACTTTCAACCGAGAAACCAAACTAAACTAAGCAGATTTAATCCAAATTTTCAGTTTTGTTTATTTTTTTTATTCGATTTCGTTGGAAAATTTTGAAATCAAAATACTTTGTTTAGTTTTGGCAAGTTTTATTTCCATAATAAAAGGACCAAATAGAACCGAAAATAGAAGTTATATATATGTGTTATTTTTCATAATCATAAGAGGGAAACTAGAATTATCAACACATGGACGCCATATAACTTCTGGAAATATATATTTACATATGTCTAAGCGAATATAAATATATGACTATGTGAAATAAATAGAATTATATACATATGAATGTAGGATATAGCTATATATATGCATGTAAAAAGTCATAAAAAATTATACGTGATATATGTGTTCATAAAATAGGAACACAAACGCAACACGTAAATGCACAAGAAACGCATGCATGGTGATATATGACACGTCTGCACAATTCTATAACTATATTAGTAATATGTATTAGAAAATTTTGGTAAGAATATATTAAAATTATTTATCACTACAAGTTATTTAGTTTAAAAATAAACCACATCAAGCCAAACTGAATAAATTTTTTAAGTTAGGTTTTGCTTTCAAAATTTTTAAACCATAAAGTTTGGTTTGTTTTAAAAATTCATCGAAACTAAATTAAACAAAACCGTGCTTACACTTTTATATGAAAATAGTGCAGCTTATATTTTTGTATTTCTTGCTTAAAAGTTCTGGAATAAAATATCAATAATATGTGATCATTGAAAAGCATTTAAGTATGTTTCATAAACTAGTTTATTAAGCGTGTACAAGTTATATCTCTATTGTATGACCGCGTGACCGATCTTTACTATGTTGAGAAAAAATTAACAAAAAAAAAGCAAATTCCACTTTCTTTTGGTACGACAAGATCACACTACTACTGGTTATGTAAATACAGGAAGCTAAAATAATAATAATAATAATATCGCTCATTTAGCAGTTGGGATTTGGAAGATTGCACTTGGCTGGAAGCTGCAACGCAAGGTTTGGATCAACGCCAATTACAGGCAACACTGGGGAGTTCTTATATTTGCAAAAACAGGGCAAATCGGCTCTCTTTAACCACGTGCAACAAGCAAGGGTTGGGGGCGCCGGGCTCGGTGGGAGCACTGATGGCCTGCACGCATCTAATAGATCCTTTAAGGGCACATTACAGACCACTTGTGCATTAGAGCTGACAATCACAAGCAGCAATGCTATTGCAGATAGTGCCTTTCTTGTGTTGTTCATTTTCTCTCAGGATCTTGAGAAATTCCAGTGGTGTTGCCTTTCCCCCTTGTTCAAGACGAAATCACAATAGAATTGGATCTAGTAGAACTGCTATATATAGAACGTTAAAAATAAAATCAAAGGTAATTAAAAGTACATAAATACGGGAGCATCTTTAAAATATAGTGTGTTAAGAAATAATAGAATCTACTGTATACAATATTTTAGAGGATCTATTCTGTATATAGTTTTTTAGGGAAAATATCTTCTTCTTTTTATTGCCTTTTGTTAATATAATGGAAGCAGCCGCATATTTAATGGTCAAGATTTTTTTGCTATAAACGATATATTTTATTGGGATATGTTTCTTTGCTTTTCTTTAATGCAATGTTTTATTTGTATCATAAAATAAGGGAGGAATATAATTAAAATTCATTACAAATGAAATGAAGAAATGATAGATATTTTTTAGAGTTATTTTGAATTCTCACGAATAGGTATGAAAATATACTATAAAAAATTAAAGAATAAGGAATTCCAATTTCTTACTTTTTAGTAATAACAATTCTATATAATGGTCATTCCACCAACCAAATGAAGGAATAAGTTTACATGTTGCATCATAGAATATGATAGAAATAGAATTAAAATTCCTTAGGAATGAAATAAAGACAAAATAGCTATTCTTTAGAGTTATCTTAAATTCTCATGAATAGATATGAAAATGTACTATAAAATAATTAAAAAAACAAAGAATTACAATTCTTTATTTTTTGGTAATAAAAATTCTATAGAATGGTCATTCCACTAACCAAATGTAGGAATTAGATTGCATGTCAGGAAAAGCCATTCTATTTCATTCTTATGATGTTAACAAATATACTATAATATTCCTAAACTTGATTTTTTTTTTATTTTATATAAAGAAATAATTTCAATTCACAATTTTTGTAATGAACGTTTTCTTGCAATGGCTTAGGCCATTGTAGCCTATTAATATGAACATTGATCTTTTAATAAGATGGATTAGATTTGATTTCTCCTTTTCCAATAATTTTAATATATAGTAGTTAGCACAAAAATATAAGAAAAAAAACTAGTCGCAACTTTTTCGCAAAAGTTGTTTGCTAATATTAAATCATCTTTAGATATTACGTCTTTCTTTTAAAGAAAAAGAAAAATTACTGTGGATCTCCTCTATGTCTATGTCAATATTCAATTAAATATTTTATATTTTCTTAAGTGAGCTATACAATTATTCTATGTATATGACTAAATTCAAGAAAGCTATTATGTTTCGAAAGAGTCATTAGTATCAGTTTTTTAAAAATATATTAGAAAATATTAAAGAATGGAATTATTTAATGCAATATCATAAGTGAATGATAATTCCAGAAAGTCGATAATTTTTTTTTTTTTTTACTTTGGTGGAAATTTTAATTTTATATACATTATATTCCCCACTTTAGATAAATAAATCAAATTCTGGTAAATCAGGGTGTGAAATTCAAAAAGGTTTCTAGCTCTTATAGTAGTTCCTATAATTAATTTACATATATTACGTTTAATCTTGCTTACTTTATACACAAATATTGCAAATGCTTGTCCATCTAATTATTAAGACCAAAAGGAAAAAGCAAATAGTTATTATATATGTATACTTTTACGCTTCTATGTATTTTATAATAAAGTTTCATAAATCAACTAGATTATGTTTGGAACAATAAACAATTTAATATAATTAAAAACTTCTTGACAACTTATTGTCTAAAAATAGTCCATGGTCAAATAAATATCTAGATTAAGCATTAACGTTTACACTGTTGCAATTATTAATAGAAGAGAAATGGGCCAAAATGAGTAGAAAAGAAAAGAAAAGATAAAAGTGAATGAAAATGGAATGATGTGTAAGTTTTATTTTGTGTTTGGTAACATACAAAAGAAATGGAATGAAAATTTTCCATTGCTTTTGTTTGGTTTGTTATAAAAAAAAAAAGAAACATGTTAAGACTCTTGATATAGTTTTAATCAGAACAAATCGGGCATTATGCTTTTGCTAACAATGTTTATTCAATGTGTAGTTATAAGTTTTCATATAAGTTTAGATCTTAGGAAGTCTTGGAATAAAGTTCTACAAGGTATACTAAATGGTGTTTGAAAGAACTTAACAAATTAAAGAAAATGGAAAAAAAAACATAGGGAAGTTCAGAAGTAGGAAAATTGGAATGTTTTAGGCAAAAAGAGGTTGAAATATCAAGTAACAAGTCAGTTTTCGAAAAACGGACAAGTTTGTGAATTAATGGTAAGTTTAGAAGATCTTCACTTATTGAAAATATTTAGGCAATATATTTGACCAGTTTTACATGAATATGAATAATCAATATGAGGATTTTCAAAGAAAATTTTTGAATAGGATATCTATCATGCCCTAAGGGGTACCTTAGTTCTAGTAACCTACCATGCACTATAATGAAGTTTATGATTAGTTGTATTTTAGCACAAATAAACTTCAACATGGTACAAAGGATGTCGGTACTCTAGAAATGTCCATAAAGATAACAGTTTACAAATAATAGGATAATTGAAAATAAGTACTAATTTATAAATAGGGTAAAATATAAAGTATTATAGACATAATATGTAGAAAGATAAGTCTAGATATTAAATATTAATTTCATCAACGCAAAAAAATGTTATTAAAAATTACAAATATCTATTCTAATAGTCTTCATTATCACTCGCCCACTCATAACTATCTTAAAGATTCTCATCGCTGGCTAGGTTCTACCAGGATGAAACCAGTATGTTGCCTACAAGGGTGTAAGCTACATCCAACTTAGTAAGATTCCAGTTCAAAACCACCTGTCAAGCAAAAACAAGTAAGTTATCACTTTAATGCATGAACGCATAATCAAAACATATGCCAATCATCTCATGTAGTCAACCGAAAACTAAATGAAGTCTAAGGATATTTTTGACCATTTTCTCCTCCATTGACCTTAGGTTGAGAACCGTTTTAAAATTCCATCAGAGTCCAAATAATTAAATTCGAAACACTTGTACACATCCTTGGCTATAGAAAGCGTAGAGCCATACTCTATATATATCAAAAGTTATACCAAAAGAAGGATCTTTTGAGCAAAGACTCAAGACAAACTAAAGAAAATAATGTTTTCCTTGCTTGCACACCTCTAGATGTATGCGCTCAAAATAGAATAATGAACATAGATTCATACTAATACATGATGATTCTTAAATAATTTTTGTATTGTCGGAATAGTAACACTCCCTAAGGACATCCTTCCATTACCTATGTAATTGTAATGGAGTATAATAAGATCATGCAAGAGATGCTATGTATGATCCATTTCATACATTGATGGGTGATCAATCAATTCACAGACACTCATTCAATTTGAAAGATAATCATGAATACAAGCAATTTTTACCTCTTTTGCTTTATTTCCAATCAAACAATCAAATCAACTAAAGCAAGCATACACATGGGTAGATCAAATCAACTAAATCAATTCTTATGGTTTCTTTGAGATCTCATGGATAGATATGGAAGTGTACTTAGAAAAATCTAATAATAGCTATTCCCTTGGTCTATTAAAGAAATTTTAATTCCTTATTTTGTAGCAATGCTATTTCGTCAACCAAACATAGGAATAGATCTATTAGAAAGGAATTACTATCCTATTTCATCTTTATGAAGTAAACCAAATATGCAAAAGGTATTACAATTCTTTATTTTTCAATAATAATAATTTTATATAATAACTATCCTATCAACCAAATGCAAGAATAAATCTACATGTGAGGAATAGTCATTTTATTTTATCTTTATGAAGTCAAACAAATATGCCATAATATTCATAAACCAATTTTTTTTGGATTTTAAATGTAGAAATAATTTCAGTTCACAATTTTTGTAATAAGTGATTACTTGCAATAGCCTAGGCCATTTGTGGCCTATTAATATGAACAATGGTCTTTTAATAAAATGGATTATATTTAATTTCTCCCTCCCCAATAATTGTAATATATAGTAGTTGGCACAAAAATATAAGACAAAAACTACTTGCCACTTTTTCTCAAAAGTTATTTGCTAATATTAAATTATCATTAGGTATTGTTTATTTTAAAAAAATAAAATAAAATTATAGTGGATATCCTCTATATATATTACAATATTCAATTAAATCTTTTATATTTTCTTAACTAAGCTACATAGTTATTCTATTTATATGATGAAATTAAACAAAGCTACTATGATTCAAAAGTCATTAGTATCATTTTTTCTAAAATATATTAGAAAATACTAAAGAATGGAATTATTTAATGCAATGTCATAAATTTGAATGATAATTCTAGCGGGTTGATAAATTTTTTCACTTTGGCAGTTTTAATTTTATAGATATCATGTTTTCTACTTTAGATAAATAAATTAAATTTTAGTAAATTAGGGTGTGGAAATAGAAAAGGTCTCTAGCTCTTATAGTAGTTCCTATAATTAATTTACATATGTTACATTTAATCTTTCTTACTTTATACACAAACATCATGAATGCTTGTCCATCTAATTATTAAAAAAAAAAAGAAAATGTTATTATATATGTATACTTTTGTGCTTGTATGTATTTTACAATAAAGTCTCATAAATCAACTAGACCAAGCTTGGAATAATAAATAGTTTAATACAATTAAAAATTTCATGACAACTTATTATCTAAAAATAGTCCATGGTCAAATAAATATCTAGATTAAGCATTAACATTTACATTGTTGCATTTTTTAATAGAGGAGAAATTGGCTAAAATGAGTAGAAAAGAAAAGGATAAAAGTGAATGAAAATGGAATGAAGTGTAAGTTTTATCTTATGTTCGGTAAAGTACGAAAGGAATGGAAGGAAAAGTTTTCATTATTTTTGTTTGGTTTGTTATAGAAAAGGAAATTTGTTATGACTCTTGATATAGTTTTAATAAGAAAAAATCATGTGTTATGTTTTTACAAATAAAATTTATTTAGTATGTAGTTATAAATATTATTATAAGTTTAGATCTTAGGAAGTCTTGAAATAAAGTTCTGAAAGATATACTAAATGGTGCTCGAAAGACCTTGACAAATTAAAGACATTGAAAAAAAAAACATAATGAAGTTTAGAAGCAAGAAAATTGGAATGTATTGGATAAAAAGAGGTTAGAATATCAAGTAAGAAGTTAGTTTCTAGAAAACAAACAAGTATGTGAAATAATGATAAGATTAGAAGATCTCCATTAATTGAATATATTTATGTAACATATTTGATCCGTTTTACATAAATAGAAATAATCAATATAAGAATTTTTTAAGCAAATTTTTTAGTGTCATTAAAGCATACTAGGAAGGCCACGTTTATAGAATGTGTCATCATTTGAATCAAAGACCTTACAAATTTATCTTGAGAAACATTAGAAGAGCAGTTAAGTGAATAGAGATGATACGAAATAAAAAGAAAAAAGAAAAAACATTGCTTTAAATATTACAAAATTTACAATTGTGCTAAATTTATAAAGGATCTTATAGTTATTCCTCAATTGATTGTTATAAACTAAAGTGTTGCTATAATGTTTTCACTATAATTCTAAGTAATTAGCTTTAAAATAAGCCAAACGAGATAGAGTAGTGAGTGGTTATGCCTTTGAGGTTGATTGTGTTGTAACTTTCAAGTTTTTGGTTACTATAATGGAATGAGCATCGGTAAAAATGGCTTAGTCCCTAGCGTATGGAGGTTAAAAGAGTGGATTAATAGACAAGGTAAAACAATGATAAATTGATTGTCTTATCTTCTTAATTCTTACTCTTTATTTACTACGTTCTATTTATCCATTTAATTTCCACTGCAAATATTCATTTAAAATCCACTAACGACATTCAAAAGGAGACTCTCCAAAAATGTTAAAAAAGCGGTTTAAAATTTTGTATCAATCAATTCACTCTCTCTTGATTATTAACTATTACAAATAAAATAAAAGGAAATGGGGTTAGTATTAGATACAATTACACTTATGGTTACCGTGTTGATCATAGTTATAAACTATAATTTTATAAGTTTATCTCATTTCCACCTATTTTTCTCTAATTTTGGAAAGAAAAAAAAAAAGAAATGGACTTCAAAGTAGAAATATTTCCATTCATTTTCTTTCTTTTCTATCTATTTTCATTTTTTTTATTGGAATTGCCAAATATTTTATTTTCTTCAATTTCTTTTCATTTCCACCTTTTTCTACCTATCTAACTCAATGTTGATTCAAAGCATTGTTTAACTTAAGACAAATGTGAAAACTTTACTAAAATAGTTCCATAGAATATCAAAATATCGAATCAATAAAAAATGATTAAGAACCCCAAGTTTGATTCACTATCACAGGTGTGTATCTAAAATATCAAGTTTGCTTGTTTTTCTTGTTATGTCTCTTTTTATGATATTCACCATGTATTATTAAAGCAGCATTTCTTCAAGATTGACTGACATAGCTATTGTATGTGATGGTTAGCAACAGCATTATATGAATTCCTCATAAAAAATTGTGTACGAATAATCTATTTTCAATGCACCATATCAAAAGTATAAACCATTTCCTTTAAAGTGAGACAAGCTTTTGATAGTATGTTATAGGTTCTTAAAGCTTATTGGATATGTTACTGGTGTAAATATCGCTTCGCCCTCACTTTTTGTGTATTCATAAGGTCATATTTTATTTTATTAGATATGTCATTGTCATGTTACATGTACACGCATAATTCTCACATGCAGCCTATGCTGAATAAAGATGATTAATTCGCAGTTAATGAAATGCACTCCAACTGCTATTTGAGCTTTTTTACTTCATATTAACTAAGGCCCTATCCTTCTCCCATTAATATTGTTGATCTTGACGAAATTTCCAGTAGCAACTTTTTTCCTCTATGTTAAATAAAATATTTACCACAACAAAAACTCTTAACTTACAAATCATAACTAGATTTAGATGCTTTCAATTTACTTTCTTGCAATTTCCCTTAATTTATCCTCTTAAAATACTATCATGTATAATCGTTGGTTGAGATTAAAAGGAAGTTGATAATACCATGATGATGTTATAAAATTGTTCAAATTTTTATATAATTAAATCCTTTGATTCGTAAATTGAGGGAAATTGAATATACTATCACGTATAATCGTTGGTTGAGATTAAAGGGAAGTTGATAATACCACGATGATGTTATAAAATTTTTCAAATTTCTATATAATTCAGTCCTTTGATTTGTAAATTGAGGGAAATTGAATTATTTATTTATTTTCCAGATGATCCATTTCTATCATAACTTGGTACTAATGATTAATTGCATAACCTAAATAAGAACATGAAATAAACTACACCAACACGACTATATAAAAAATAAACAACTTCAACTACATCTATTTTTTTTTTCTTGTTAATTTGTATCGCCTTAACACTTACAAATAAATAACTCAATAAAAAGGAGAAATTGCAAATAACCACCCTAAACTTTGATCTAAACGTGGATTTACTTCTAAACTTTCAAATATTATAAATAGCCCTCCTAAATATTAATAAATTAGCAATATAGAAGACACTTGCCTTTTTAAGCCAAACATGTGGGCTTCTTGAACATTTTGATGTATGAGCAACTATACTAGATGCTGAATGTGTATGATTAGAAGATGATATGCGAGATACATTTGATGACGACTCTAAGTTTACAAGAATGTGAATAAGTTCTAATTCATTTGAAGGATGGAATGAAGGGAACAAAAACAAAGAAGAAATGGATGAAAGCTTATAATCATATTATTCCAAAAAGGAAATATGTATTCAATAAAGCCAGCATCCCTACTGATAAAGAGCTTATTTTCAATCAGATCATAAAGTTTGTATCCTTTATGAGTTGAAGGATACCTTAAAGACATATAAAGACATCCTTCGAGATCTAATTAATCAGCTAATCGATCAACAATAGTGGCATAGCATAAGCATTTGATGATGAGAAGGTTATAATAAGATAGGTTATTTTGAACAATACTTGACATGGTGATTTCTAATTTAACCTTTTAGTAGGCATTTTATTAATAAGGGTAATAATCGCCAAAATACACTCTTCCCAAAAAAGATTTTGGCAAATTTGTATGGATTCTAATTGCACAAGCAATGTTAAGTAAGCGTCTATGCTTTCTCTTGACTACTCTATTTTGTTAGGGTGTATAAGTGGTGGTTCTTTAGTGTAGAATTCCATTGCTTTTGAAAATCTATTAACACCCATAGGAAATAAATTCATTACCATTATCATTCCTGAGTTTTGGAATTGTATTGAAATGACTTTCAATGTATGAAATGAAGGTAGCCAAAGTAGAAGGCTTTTTTATGTTTTTTCTTAAGCATATATGTCTAAGTGCACTTGCTCTTATCATCCACTACTGTAAGGAAATATTTTTCTCCTGAAAGTGATGGTGTGCCATAGGAACCCCATAGAACAACATGTACAGGCTCAAACAAATGAGAAGAAATGGAATGACTAGAACAAAAAGGCAAACTATGAGATTTTGCCAACTGACATGTGTCACAAATGAAAGTATTATTCAGTAAAGTATTGTAATGGGGAGTATGTTTCAATTTTGCAAGAGAAATATGTCATAATCTATTGGGTAACAATTTAAAAGATACATCACTCTTAGTTGCAAAAGCATTACAAGATGAATGGAGTACATTAAAATTACCTTAAGATAAGAATGGCTTAGACTTTATTACATATAGTCCATGTTTAGCATTAGCTTTAGCAACAATTTCTTTATTTTTGATTGTCCTAAAATAAATAATGATGTGAGTAAAAAGATACAAGTTAGACTAAACAAGTAATTCTTTTATAGGAAGGAGATTATAATTGAAATCCGGTACTAGGAGAACATTGTTTAAGACAATGTGCTCATTCAAAAGAATAATATCAATAACATTTACAATCTTAATATTTCCATCTAGAAGTTGTACATGAATAGGTTTTTTAAAGTTTGTTTATTGTGAAAGGGGTTATTGAAAGAGTCATGTGCTTTGTGGTTCCTATGTTAATTATCCATTCATCTACTACACCATTATTTTTATAAATTGAAGCGACAAAGGAATCACAATTAGAAGCTTACCTGCACAATGAAAAAACTTTCTTGCAAAATTCATAGATGAATGCACCAAGTTCTCATCTATTGTTGCATTCCTTTAAGCATCTTGAATACTTCATGATAGATTTGTTGATATATTGTCTAGGGGAGTGTTGGCTAGATGTTTAACTTGTGCAACAAGCTTTTGATTCTTTCTATTTTTTTTCACCCTTATGCTAATTCAAATAAGAAAAAAGCTCAAAACAATTTTCAATCTAATGTCTTGTTCTTTTACAATGAGAATAAACAATTTGGCTCTGACTTTATTCTTTTAGTCCCTTTCATCAATATTCCATTTTTGTATGTATATATTACTAGTGGAGGACTTCATTGATTACAAAAATGCTAGAAGCCTATTTTCGTTTTTCTACTCAGTAAATGAGATAGTATTCCATGCTCATAGAGGGTAATGGATCCAAAGATAAAATGTGGCTTCAAACACTTTCATAAGCTTCATTAAGTCCCATGAGAAATTTCACCATTCAATTTCTATTTTCTATCTTAGCAAATTTCCCAATCAAGTCACATGAATAATCATTCAAAGCTCCACAAGTACCCTCTAACATACTAGTAAAACTATTCAACTCATCCCACAATTTGTAAGATGATTGTAGTATATTGTAACATTATTACTCCCTTGATTAACATTAGCTATTTCATGTTGAATCTAATAAAGCAATGGACAATTAATTTGTCCAAATATTTCACATATATCATCCTGAAGTTCCTTTGATGAACTTTTTGTACCACAAACCTTTGGATAATTCTTTAAACAATGAATTGAAGATCTAACATCTAATCATATAATAAAAACAAATCTATTTTTACATTTCAAGTTGATTTTCTTCTAGTTTTATGTAAGTTCCATCAATAAACCCTAATTTAGATTTAGCACCTAAGGCTAGCTTTAATGGAACAACTCCATCTCAAAAAATTCATACCATTGAAATTAAAACTAGAAGTAGCAAATCTTAGATTATCTAAACCAGAGACATAGAAATGATCATTATACATCAAATCCATAATTGCAGCCAATGCACATAACTTCAACTAATTGCATATCCAACATCAAACTTCAAAAAAATAAACAGAAGTTACTAGATTGATTATTAAGCCCTCTCTAACACCATGTAAAGCGTTCTTGATTATAGACTTGATTTAATCTCTAAGGAAGTATGTAGCAAGAGGATGATGATCAAGAGAGAAAAGTGAATAATGATTAGGAAAATGAATGTTGTTAGTTAATTTTGTTATGAAAGTACTTATATACAAATTCATAACATCTCACATATGTGTCAAAATATAAACTTATGTAAACTAAGACTATATATAAAACTACATATACCAACACAGTACTACTACTATACACATTCAAGAATCATGAATGCTTGTGATTTAATTGTTGGAGCTTCAAAGATTGCATTTCATGGAAAGTTGCATGGTGAGGTTCAAATCAATGCCAAACATAGGGGAAAACTAAGACTTCCCAAATAAGCATACACATGACATGTTAGCATGTTGTAATGCTAAGCTACAAGCGCCAGTTAGTGCTTTCGTCACATGACAGGCCACACGTCGATAGGGCATCAAGATCGTAACAATAACAAAAAAAAATGCCAGCAAGAACATCATTAACTTACTCTTGTTATCCATTTCGATCTCTATATATCTTTGTCTTTACTATGGTGCTTGTAATAAATTATACACTAGTTGTTCCATTAATAGTAGATGATAGATAATTACTAAAGCATACAATTAATAAAAAATAGACACTGTGATGATAATAACTATGTCTTTAAGATGCTATTCATAGCTAATAGCTATTGTTAGTTATTAGTTTTGCCATCTAATGAACACAACTCGGTGGCAAAATGCCATTTCTAATATATGCTTCAATCGATATTAGAATGAAAGTCATACATAAGTTGTTCCATTAGCATTTGTGAGTACATATTTCACAATAGTGGAAAGAAGTTCATGTGATACACATCATGAGAAGTGTTGACACCTTCACAAATTTTGAGGTTTTAATTTTGCATCTAGTTCACTAGTTTTATTATTCTATGTGACAATAGATGACATAATTACTGAAATGCCTTGAAAAACAACCTAAAACCTACGATAAGTAGGTAAATTTCTCTTATAGCCTTCTTAAATGAAAACTTAACCTTTATATTCTATTTTTGATGTAAAATTGGATCTAGAGTCTAATCGGTCCCTATAGATCAATTTTAAAAGAGATGTTACTTAACTATAGTCATGTAAACTAAAAATTGTAAGCCTATTCCTACCTTTTACCCCTTTTCATATTGAAAGGTTCTTCTTTCAATAATGATTTTTATCAATTGAAGAATTCCACTTGGTAAGATCTCACGTTTCTTCCCACTTAAATCATCATTCTTTTTAAGATTTGTTGAGCAATATAATCAAATACTAAGAATTTATGATCTAGAGCAAGTATTAGCGACAAGAGTAGATTAGAGCAAGGATCTCCTTATTAGTATAAGAAGCGATAAGTGTAGGTAAGTATTTTACTCATCCATCATTGTTAGTTTTGGTTAAGTTCTCTTGTAAATTTTTGATCTATTAGAAAGATTAGTAATTTGTGTTATTAATCGATAGAGGGTATGTGTGTGTGTGTGTTCCCATTGGTGTTTTGCTAAGATCCATTTAAAGGTAAGATCATTTAATTCTCATTTGGTTGTTGGCGAGGATTAGAAGATTTAGCATCATAAAATAATTTTCATTAATGCAATGGTATTATTGGGGATTCGAGGTTTAATCTAATATGAATATGTGACGGAATATGGAAGAATGGATTATATGTTCATGTGAATTTGAGGTGTTTTGGTAAATTAGTTATGCATTAAAAAAAATCCCTTGATAATGGAATTAACAAGTGCTTCAATTGTTTTATAAAATTTTTAAAAAAGTTGTGATTAGTAAGGTTGAATTATTCATGATATTGGAGATAGAAATTGAGCTTTAAGATTTAATGAATTATCTACGGCTTTTGGAGATAAGATTTTTAAGTTTCAAATGATTTTGTATTTTAGTTGTATATGGAGTCTATAGTTTTGGTTGTTATTGATAATGTTATTAATTAGTGATGTAGTAGGTAGTTTGTAAGATGAAATAAAGAAATTGTTAAACTTTTGTTAATATACTTGTTAAGAAAGAATTGAGATTTGTAAGTAATCTATGAAATTATGAAATTTTAAAGGGTTAATTTTATGGAATATTGAAGTTGTCATTAATTCATAACATATTGGATTATTTTATAGTGGAATAAGGAAAAGGAAAGTGTTGTTATAAGATTGGTTAGAGAAGGAATTTTTGGTTAATGTTGTAGCAAGTTGTTCGTGTAATGGAATGAAGGTATTGAGAAGTGTTATTGATAAATTTTGTTAAAGATGTTTTGAGAATTTCTTCTAGTGATTTCAAAGTTTCGAATTTTAAAAGTGTTGATATTAAACTATGGAAAGTTGTTGTAAATGATTTTTGTAACTAAGTTTCCTATAGAAACTAATATTATATTTTAATGAGAGAACAAAGGTTAGCTTAAGATGAATGAGTTAATTTAATTTTCTAGATGAAGTTTATGGAAAATGTTATTTTTGAGATTTTGGAATCACTTGACCCCAGATTTTTTATCTAAGGTAAATGCTAGTTATAGTTAGTATAATATATTATAAGTTGTTTGATGTTAGACAAAGATGATGTGATAGACGAAAAATAATTATTTTTACAACCAACTTATAAATGGTTATAATTAACTTACTCTATTGAAGAATTAGATAAAGCTTATTTTTAACAAAATATTAGATAAAAGTAAGGCATTATAACTAACCCTTAAACTTATTTTATAATTTGCTTATAGAATGTTTGGAAAAAAAAAAAGTAAGTAGATGGAATGGAAAAGTTTCAAAATTGACAATAAAGTTAGTATTAAATGCTCATTAATGTGTAAAAGATGATGATAATTGGTAATAATTTTGACATTGACTCTTCACTTGATAAATGAACATTAAAACTACTATGAATATACTACATAGTCTAGTTCAAAATTTTGAAATTGATTTCAATATATTAAATGACTAATCAAGTTTGATGGTAATGTCATAACTTATCCATTAATTCTATGGAAAGTGATAATGTTATTAAGTTATAGGTTACGGGTACTAGCATGATGTCTATAAAAGCTAAATTACTAATATTAATAGCAAACACTAACAATAATAAATACAACTACAATTCAACATAAAATATTAATAACATGCAATAGAAAAATAATTACATTGAGATAATAAAAGTAAGTAAATAAATAGCGTATGTATGTACAATCATAATTTATATATAAGAAGTAGTATAAATAGTAAAATAAGATGTTAATAGTAGCATATATAGTTGTGCATAATAGTAAGTATATAAGAATACATATAACATAGTATATATATATGTGTGTGTGTATGTGTATGTCACACCCTTAAACCACTATAATACTGATAGTTTGCTATGTACCCTATTTAAGTAGAATATGAAAGACTACGGGTTTCTAAACTAAGTTTATGACCTTGAAATCATTAATTAGATTTTGAAAACATTTTAGCAAAACATTAGATTTTTCAAAACATTTAATAGTTTATTTGTTATGAAAACGCATGGTAAACCGGGAAAGGATAGTTTAAGTCTTAGGTCTATAGGGCTCACAAAATATAAATAAACTTAAATAGGTCATGTAGTCACAAGTGGCTCCTAAAATAGTCTAAGTATAAAACTAAAATATCAAAGCATAATTTGGAAAATGAAACAGAAGTCAATCATAATCATAGACAATGTAATCTAAAGCTACGGTCTCATCCCAATACTCCTCCTCAGAGCAATATCCCATTGAAATACAAAGTGGATTAGAAATATCTTCACCAAAAAAGAAAAAAAGGAGTGAGTCACAAGAGCTTAGTACATAGTAGCACAAAAACATTGATGCTTGTCGAGCAAAAACCATGTACTTAAGTAACCTCATCTAAGTGAGCCTACTGTTATGCAATCCTCTTTAATCATAGTCCAACTATATTTTATTATCCATTGAGGCCCATAACCCTAGGTGACTCCCGATATACCTTCTCTTCATTTATAGTGCCCATTATTCCATGTGTTTTCACTAATCAACTACTCGTTGAGCCACCCTTGGTAGCTTAAGCTCCTAACTACCATGCCCTTTTGAGGTATATAATTGCATCCATAATCTTGTTCAAGGTTTATCACTTGCTGGCTTAAGCAATCATGCACAAGCAGTAAGCAATTACTTAGTTAGACTGATTATTAGTTTAGTTCAATTTTTTCTATCCTTATATGCAACACTCAAGTTATTGCATACTTAAAAGGTCAACATTTCTCGAATCATAATCCCAATTTCAATTGAATTGATTGACTTGGTTTTATGCATCAAAGAAAAAAAAAAAGTCTGTTGATTATTTTAAGTGATTTAATTCTATTTTAAATTTTGTTTAAACTACTTAAGGCCTATACTAATTACAAGCCCAATTAGGGTTATCTAGGCTCAATTAGCTTTTAGTTAATTGTGACTCGAACCATTTAGGGTTTATTTAATTAAACGTAATAAGTTATTTGAAATTTAGGTCTAGTTGGTTTTAAGGCCCAATTAAGGTATTTAGACCACTTTAAGAATAGTAGGTTCAATTATGTTTAGAGACAACATATAGGTTTATGAAGTTTTAAATGATTTTGGATTTTATTAGTGTATGGAGTCTAGAGTTTTGATTGTTATTGATAATGTTGTTAATTGGTGATGTGGTGGGTAACATGTACAATGGAATGAAGGAATTGTTAGATTTTTTAATAGATTTGTTAAGGCAGAATTGATATTTGTTAGCAATCAACAAAATTATAGAATTTGAAAGGGTCAATTTTATAGAATATTGAAGTTGTCATTAATTCATAATGTATTAGATTATTTTGTATTGTAATAAGAAAATGGAAAGTGTTGTTATAAGATTGGTTAAAGAAAGAATTGTTTAGTTAATGTGATAGCAAGTTGTTCATGTAATGGAATGAAGGTATTGAGAAGTGTTATTGATAAATATTGTTAAAGATGTTTTAGGAATTTCTTTAAGCATTGATATTGAATTATGGAAGTGATTGTAAATGATTTTCATAACTAAGTTTCCAATAGAAACTCGAGAGAACAAAGGTTGATTCAAGATGAATGAGTTAATTTAGTTTTCTAAATAAAGTTTATGGAAAATGTTATATTTGAGATTTTGGGATCATTTTGAGTCTTGATTTTTATGCAAGGTCAACACTAGTTATAGTTAGTATAATGTATTATAAATTGTTTGATGTTAGATAAAGATGATGTGATGGATAAAAGATAATTATTTTTATGACCAACTTATAAGAGGTTATAATTGACTTATTCTATTGAAGAATTAGATAAAGCTTATTTTAATAAAATATTAGATGTAAGTATGACATTATAACTGACTCTTAAACTTATTTTGTCACGCCCCAAAGGGGGGCCTAGAAGCCTTTACTAAAATTATCATGGCATGTGTGTACCCGTTACATGATAATCGTCTTATGAGTCAGAAATCGTAAGACCCTAAGTAAATAATTACATCTGCAACAAGTTATAGTACATATAATTAGATAATAAAATACAACTATAGATTCCATACCCTACGGTTAACCATGATCGCAGAGAATCGGTATCTCCTACCAATCAGTAAAATAGGATAATCCCTAGGTTCTCAACTTCAAAATCTATTCACATAGGGGTCCTAACATTTCATCTAAGTTAATCTATCATTCACAAATCTTACTTTGTTGATTTGGTCTTCCAAAACTCTCAACGCTTCACATCTTATCCCATCCCCAGCTTTCGCTATTATCACCTGCATAAAGTTTGTGAAGGGTGAGCACACTATAGCTCAATGAATGGGTTGGTAACACTTTCAATGCTACGTACACTTACAAACAAACTTAAATCAAATATTAGACATATGATATATATATACACAAGAAAATTTCAAATTAAGCTATTAAACATATGCTATGCATGAACAAGCATATGAATGTGGCATCTCACATGGTCTTTCGGTAACCGACATGAAGTCTAGGGTTTACGCCCCTTTTGATCTTGGGTTAGGGATTCCGAAGCTACCATCAGTGCCCAGATCATTACCCGGTTTATTTATCTTATCACTTGGTTAATTATGATATCTTATTAACTCAATAGTGAACACTCCCGTGCCTCTTTGCACCAGATGGAGCAAAACCCTTAAAGATAGGTCGGACTCGAAACTGTCAAGGCGTGATAACCCCTTAATCACTTAGTTCGCACTTAGCGGAGCAACGATCCTCTTGATCACTTCCGACACATCCTGTGGCAGTGATGGCCTTCAATCTCATGCAATGTCTCGTGAAAATGCATGTCAAATTTTAATATCATCCAATTCGTACTTTAATTGATTTATTTAAAGTGATCAAACTACACTTACAATCATAATCAATCATACCATAGAAGTAAACATCAAACATTCCATTTCCCTCATCACAAGCAAGGATTATGCATAGGTTATCACATAAAATTGACATTGAACCCAAATCCCTGTGAACATAGACCTATCCAGTTTTACAATGGGTTAAATTATCTCAGCACCTCTCTGTGCCATTTCTTTTACATGCTGAACTACTAGGGTTAGCTTACAATCATTTTTGACACCTCTGTGTCATCTATCTCACATGTTAAACCAACCACTTGGGGTTGATTTACATTAGTCATCCTTGACACCTCTGTGCCATTGCACTTCTCAAGTGCTTTATCATTCTCACACTTTCGAGAGCCAAAAAGGTCGTCCCACATTTTCCTTTTAATGTCTTCAAGACACTTGTGTATAATATACATATATACATATCTATACATATACATGTTTGTGACCTCTCCTTAATTAAGGACAATTTACTAGATACATTCCTTACGTACCTAAGAGGTAAGAAAATATGGTCGTTGAGTTATAAAAGCCAAGGGTGCACTCATGATTGGTATGATTGGGTTCATGAGTGTACTTCATAAATATAATATGAAAATAAGTTTGTTTAAGCATATGTATACACATTCAAGAACCGGCGCTGACATGTATACATAATGTTACCTATACACCCTATTCCAACTAAGCTTACCTACTTGGTAGCTATAGAAGGGAAAGCTAAGTTTCTATGTCCTAGTTTGTTTTGGAAGGAAAACAATTTGTAAAACGTGGATTAGGCTTATGGTTATAGCACTAGCAATATGGTGCTAGGTGCTATCATTTCGGTAATGGCATATAAACCCTCGAACCAGTCATTCCCCTATATTCTTTATGACTTTCTCCCTAACTCATCAATCTGACAACAATAATATCAAATAGTAACACAACAAACAGCAATTCCACATGCATAACATTCAACATACAACATAACATAGTAGCATATCATTAAGTTTACCACTTACCTGTTTAGGGTTGTCGTAGTCCTAGCCGGAGTCGAGTGATTCCAGCGGGTAACTCCTTTGCATTCCTCTTGAAGTCAGTATCCCTCTATGATGCTTCCTTAACCCAATCATAAAGTCGCATCTCCACCTGACTTTGGTAGTCTTCCAGCACCCGATATGTGTACTCTGCTCATCTTGTGATTGTTGACAAGGCATGAAGTTTCCTCCTTAAGGAACTTTGGGTGAACAAGATTCGAATGTTAAACTTCCTTCGAATCTATGCTTCCAATACCTCAAGTTGCTGTGAACGACTGTCTACTTTCCTTGTATAGAAGTCGAGCAATAAAATGTCTTCGACTTGCCAAATTTGGAATTCCTTCTTCCACATATGCAAGATATCCTTAGAAAGGAAAATTGAAGATCTTACATTAACGTATTTGGCCAAGAATGATCTTCCCTAACATCCTTTGAACATTCCATTGTGAAATCCATTTCATTCTAAATATCTCCTAGGCCATCATCTTGGATATTACTTGAATCATTCCCTTCACCATTTATACCATCATAGACGCTTCTCTCATCCATGAAGCTTCTTTAAACCTTTCATTTATCCAATTGTCTCTAATATCTTCCAATGAACTACTTGTAGGATAACTCATAGGATTTAGTAGTCCTTAAAGGTTTGTATCACTTTCTTTCTTCTCTTCTTTGTTGATATTTCCACCACCGAGTTCCTCATACTTTTTACTAGTTTTCATCCTCACTCACGCTTCCATCATACATATACTAGGCTTTCCCACACATCACATACGCACCAACATTTTCTTATCCATATACATATACACTTCACACCCCCAATACATACTTGCCCACATACTCTACACACATTACACACTTCCCATATCCATACTCACACACCCACACCATATGCTATCTCATACACCTACTCACATACTCCATATAAGCCTTACATCACCAATATACACACCTAAATACTTTGCGCATGCTATATTCACCTTCCATACCCACATATTCATGTTCACACTCCGTACATCATCTCTTACTCATACATACATATCCCACATACATCATCCTCAACTTCCACACATGCCCATACACCATACACTATTTCACATACATACATACATACATACATGCCTACACATACCACTCCTTCCTTATACATATATATATACCCACACACTACACGTATTCCATACATATACACACATGTTACATACTTCACATACCATCCATATACACACTAGCACCGCACACCCTACACCTTCTATACATATATACACACACAATACATGGCATCCATACATACACACACAACTCGTGTCTACCACACACCCTCCATATGCATACACTCTCTCTACATATACCACATATCATCCTACACACACACATTCCGCATACACCACACCCATATACACACATATGCCACACACCCACATACACATACCGCACACCCTCACATCACTTCATGCACCTATACACATACTCATAAGCATTACACACTTGGCTCCTCCTCTACATATACACACACCTTCACACACCATACATCATCACCAACACACACACACATCCTTACATACACTACTCACCATCACCTACACATACACGTATCTCCATATGCATCATACCCACCGTTACACACACCATTTTCACATACACTACTAACTTTCATTCCCACACACACATGCATCCTCTATTCACATACACACATACACATCTTCATCCTCGCACACATCCATACACCTCCTCATTTACGCACATGTATACATACACATTCCTACACACACACCATATGCATCCTCATACATACACATTCTTACACACATAGCACATCACGCATCATCGCACATACACATACATATATCCTCTTACATTTCGCACACCACCACACACACTTACATACACACCCTTACACCCTGCACACTTTCACCCACACATACATGCATACTTACACAAGTCACACACCTTCAATCACACATACACATCTTCCTCCACACACACACATACACACACACACATCCTCATCCATGCACACAGCCACACACACTCACACACAAACACATACATAGCCTCCATTCGCACACATCCACACACTCTCACATACCCCCACTTCCTTTACATGCACACACATCCTCACGCACATCACACCATCCTTCACCGCATACTAACACTTATGAATTTTCATTCATGCACACACTCACATACACCTCCTCGTTCATGCACACCGCCATACACACACATTCTTTTCTCTTCCTCTTCCTTCACTTGCTTTTGTACTTGCTGTCCGTTTGTTGTTGCCGTGGTGGTTGTCGTTGTGATTGTTATTACTGCCGCTATTGGAGTCATGGTTGCAACTGTCATTGGAACTGTCATTGCTACTACCGTTGGTGAGGTCGTCATTGCCATCGTTGTTGGGTAGCTACCGGCCATGGTTGTTGTTGCTACTGTTGTTGCGATCCTTTTCCCTCGCATGCACATACACACACATACTCCCATTCTTCTTCCGCTTTTGCTGCTATTGTCGTTGTAGTTTTCGTTGCTATTTCATGACCGTCATCGCTACTATTACCATCGAAGTTGTCGTCAGACGTTACGGCCGCTGCTGCCATTGGGACTGGGGTTAAAGCTATCGTTCATTGCCACGATCACCATTTGTTGTTGCTGCTGTTGTCATTGAAGCTGGGTTTGTTGTCGGAGTCGTTGCCATGGTGGTCATCGTCACAACTGTTGCTATCGTTGGGCTCGTCATTGTAGCCACCATTGTCACTATAGTTGCTATAATCATTACCTCCATCATTGCTGTTGCTGCTACGGTTGAAGTTCCTTGTTGCTGCTATTTTCCTCCTCCCTTGCTTGTCGGAGCCAAGCTGCTGCCATCGTTACTGTTGTCCTAGAGTCAAAGTGGAAGCAAGATGAAGGAGGGAACGTAGGACAAGGATGGTTGGGAAGAAGAAGAGGATGGTGCAGTAGTAGGAGAAGAAAGGAAGAAGAAGAAGGGAAAGAAAAAGAAAAGGAAGAAAGAGAGAGAGAGAGAGAGAGAGTAGAACAAGAAGAGAGAGGGGGTAGGGGGGTCGGTTTGGAAAAATAAAAGAAGCGAAAAGAAAGGAGATGGGACTTTTTTTTTGCAATTATATATATTTATATGTATATTTATATATTATATTATAATTATATTTTATTTTAAAAATACCCCTATTTTAACATTTTGCACGTATATAGGAATACCTTTAAAAATTATATCTTTAACAATTTATTACAAAATTTTACGTCTAGGTTAATTTGATTATTCCAAAGATAAATATTTACTCTAAACTTTAATTTGGAATTCCTAGATTTATAATTTAAATTAATTTTATTATTTAACCTAATATTGTTTAAAAATCATATTTGAAGAATTTATTCTTTTAATTTAATTTACATGAACTAAAGTTAAAATTTATAATTATTTTCATTTATCCATTTATATATCTATATTTAGACATTTTCAAGTACGTCGCTTCCTAAATTTATTCGGTAATATATTTCATAAAATTCAATTTATCATATTCATTATCTTATCTTCCTTGCGAAAGTCACATCTAGAATAAAATAATATTTATTATTCTATTCATTTTCTGTAATTGTTTATATAATTTTTTTGAAAATTTTCAAACTTCACATGTTTTATAATTGACTTATAGAATGTTGGGGAAAGAAAGAAGAAGTAATGTAATAGAAAAGTTACAAAATTGATAATAAAGTTAGTATTAAATACATATTAATGTGAATAAGGTAATATTATTTGATATTAATATTGACATCAACTCTTCACTCTCCATAATGAATATTAAAGCTACTTTAAATACTAATTTACCCATTAATTCTAATGAAAGTGATAGTATTATTAACTTGTAGGTTAAGGGTACTAGCATGATGTCTATAAAAGCTACATTGCTAATATTGTATAGTAACACTCTAGCATTAATAGCAAACACTAACAATAATAAATACAGTTACAAGTCAACCATAAAAAAATAATAACAAGAAAAAATAATAATAATTACATTATGATGATAGAAGTAAGTAAATAAATAGTGTATGTATGTACAAACATAATTTGTATATAAAAGAAGTAATATAATAATAAGACTTAATAGTAACATATATATAAGTCTACATAATAGTAAGCATATAATAGTAGATATGAACATAGACACGTGCATATATATATATATCTAGATAGATAGATAGACACATGCATATATAAATACATACATACATATATACATATATATATATATATATATATGTATGTATGTATGTATGTATGTATGTATGCATTTATGTATATGTGATAATATATATAATAACAATTCCTATATGCATATATATAAAGGGATAAATGAATAGATTAGAAGCTTTTCTTTAATACGTTGTTTATTAATTATTTTTAGATTTAATATTTGTTTATAAGTGGCTATAATAACATAAAGTATAGAAATTATATGGTGGAATTAGAATTAACTAAGTACTTTCTTAAGTACAAACCTTTAGGTAATTGATCAATGACCTAGAACTAGGTTATGATCATAATTTTTTAATTAGGTGTGAATTTATGATATGGTATTATATTATGTGAATCAACATTTAGTGATACTAATGAAGTAAGAAGTTTAGTGCCATTGGATGCTAGTATGTAACAATGATTAATGTTTTGTGCTTGTTAGGATAGCTACAAATAAACCATAATCAAAGTGATAACATAATTACTTATTGCTTGTGTTTAGTTATGGTTTAGGATCCTAATGAATGGTAAGTTGGCAAGGCACACAATGATCAATGTGTAATGGTATCCTTAGTGGAGTGGTATACTAAAATGATTTGGTAGTTTTAGGCACTAACAACATGTAATGATGAGTGTTTGACAATGCCCTTAGTGGAGTGGTACACTAAAATGATTTGGTAGTTTTAGGTACTAATGTTCTCAGTGAGTCCTTGATCATGGTCTCACTATGAAAACAGATTAAGAGATTGTAGAGAGAAATTGTAGGTTGGGTCACTATGTGAGTTATAGGGTCTTGTAGTAGATGACTATAAGTGGACTAGTCTCCTAATGGACTGATCTAGTGATGACTATAGGAAGACGCAACTAAAAGATGTTATTAATGTCTTTAAGATTGTCTATTTAATAAAAAATGTGCATTGTGAAGTTGTGAGATACTCTAAGTTCATAGTTAAATGCATAGGGGTAGATACTGAATCATTCTAGTGGGGGAGTGAATTTAAGTATTAAAATCACTTTTAGAAAAATATTCACTTATCATTGCAATTATAATGCATCTTATATACATAATAAATGTATCATCAACACAATCTAATGTTGAATAAAATGAAAATAACAACATAATATAAATAATATAGCATTTTATAATTTCTTATACCAATTTTGCAAGATTATTTCATTAGTAATGTTAAAAAATATATATGCATATATGTCTTTTAAATATAAATGATTAGATAATTGATTATTTAATAATGTTCATTCCTTTTCATAATATTTAATAATGAAAGAAAATGTTAGTAATTTAAATAATATAAACTAATATTATTTACTAATATTTTATACAATATGATTGAAGCACTTATATCATTAAATATAATTATTATTTATCATAAAACTACTAGTAAATAAATAGTGTCTATTAATTTTTTTTTCAATTAACCATCAATTTTTTATTAATGAAATATCCAAAAAAAAAAAAGAATGAGATAATTGAGAGATAGACAATAAATACAACTTGAAAAAATAGAAGTTACTCTAATGAGAATTGAATCTATGACCTTGCGTATGTAAAAACAAACATCTAATCACTAGGCTGTATTAAATTTTATAATAAAATTTATAGTTAAGAATATAAAAATAATATATATTTTTTTATTTTAAAATAAATTTAATTAAATAATATATCTTAGAAAACAGGGTAGCTAGGGCCCCTTTTAACCCCTCCTTTAGTTTACCCCTATAGATGCATATGACTTTGAACTATGTTATTTAATGACTAATGTTAAAAATAATAACCTAGTGATTGTTGCATTAGATTTGATGTGTGTGTGCATGCATACTTGTGACTTTTGTGTGTGTGTTTGCAATTATAGATTGGACATTAACTCATTCTTTTAGAGATTTTCTTTCTTTTTTTTTTTTTTCAAGTACAAGAGAAGATAATTGTAGTATTGACATTTAAAGCTTAGGATTGGGTTTTACGCTGATACATCGAGGTAAATCGTAAAGTAGGTTATTATCATCCATACTTAATTACTTTGGCTTAGTTTGTAAGCAATCAATAGTTATAGAATTGTAAAGTATTGAATTTAGGTGATGACATGTGAGTCAAGAAAATAATTGTGGAACATTTATGATTTGAGGATATCTAACTATTTTTTGGACATTAGCTTTTACTCATATTATGGTATAAGTATCGGTTTTAGAGCGTGGCAATTATTCTTATCTTGTTTGTGATAGTTTAGTTTTCAATTTAAGAAACTTTTGATAGTCACTAGCTAAACTCTTTCGTGTTTTATTATTTTTTTTTTCATGTGACTTTCTTGCTCACTTAGTTAATTGAATGAGACTTGAATTTATCACGCCCAACTTTAAGGGCTTCTCGTGACAACCTGCCACGATCGCTTAACCTATCGTTAAGCGATTGTGAAGCGTCTTATCATCAACATTGACCTGTTCATCAAAGTAATCATATTCCCTACTCATAAGATGATTAGTTACATAAAACATCACTAGGCCTCAGATGGGTCCCATTTCATCATAACAGGTACACCCAAGACCATATCAAGCCACTTAATTACATTTTCATCAATTATAAAATAAAAGATCCATCCTAAAGATGTCTACATTCAATCTAAGCCTCACGTCCTTTCCAAGACCATGCCTACCATTGGTGCAATGAGTACTCATCTTAGTTCATTAGTTCATCATGAAGTTTAGGTAGTTTCTACTTGCAAGGAAAAATTCTATAGGAAGGTAAGCTAAAGCTTAGTGAGATAGGGTGCAATCTCGTAGTGTTGCAACAAACACAAACAAAATTCAAACTAGTTATCAAACAAGTGCTATGCATGAACAATCGCATGAATGTAGCATCTCACATGGTCTTCCGGTAACTGACGTGAAGTTTAGGGTTTACACCCCCCTTAACCTTGGGTTAGGTCATATCTTTATTATTCTTATCACTTAATTAAGTTGTGCCTTAGCTTTAATGTTTTAGGCTTAGGTGCCTCAATACATTGAGCATTTCACCCTCAAGAGATAGGCTAGACTCATAACCGTCAAGGCGCGACAATCCCCTAATCACTTAGTTTGCACTTGGTGGAACAATGATTTTCTTGATCACTCTTAGCACATCCTATAGTAGTGATGGCCTTCAATCTCATGCAATGTTCGTGCAATGCATGCCGAGTTTTCAATTAGATCTCGTAATTAGGTAAAGTTTTAGGGAGATCATCCAAGGTCAAGCACATATGTAAATGGCAATCATGGCAACAATCTATTCATAACACATTTAATCATTTGACAGAGTAAGGTACATCCACATCATCAATAAGAGAACAACATCCACGAAACCAAGCGAGAGATTATCAAGCTATAGACTTCTATTCAAGATTATAGTAACATCTCTCATCCTTAGATATATGTGTATGTACCAATGACGCATGAGGTTTAAGTTAGACTTCCATCCCTCCTTTATAATTACATATTGCAGTATAAGGATTCGTGGTTATGATTCTTGGCTGAATATAAGTAACTCTTTTCCTCGATCTTATATACTCGATATGACTATAGCTTATATCAATTCCGACATCCCATTCTTATATCTCACTTACACCTAAACTATGTATCTATATAGGTAAGGGCTTAAATTATTGGCAACTTGATTCCCCTTTTCCAACTTGTAATACAAGCATATACTTATGGCTTAGATCAGCTCCTTAGATTCCCTTCTTTTAGCCTCCACTTCCAACACTTGCAACTTGTTGTAGAGTTGTGTTGTGAAGGAGGTGCTGCACATGGAAGGAAGTGTATGTTTGTGCCATGATTAGAAAGGGAATAATTGTGGGAAATTTTGAATTTCAAAACAAGCATTAAAGTGTGGATGTTGTTGAGTTTTGATGCTTAAACACTTGCTTAGTTGAATTTATTAACTTGCTATTTGGAATTGTTTAATTATTGCTTTAACTTGTTGTTGCCATAATTGAAGTGTAGAACTGTGTAAAGTTAAGTGGAGTTTTGGTTTTTCTTTTGTAGTGCTTGTTGTGTAGCATTAGAGTGCTGTTGTTGATCGGAAGTGTGTGTGTTATGGTGTAAAATAAAGTGAACTGTGGGTGTTAAAGTGTGTGTTGCATGATTCTGGGAGAGTATGTGAAGTCGCTGTGGAGGCATGTGTTACATTTGGTTATATAGTGCACCGTGGGTGTGTGAGGACTGTGGAAGTGCCTATTGTGTATATTGCACTGTGAGTATAGGTGTGGTGTAAGGTTGAGGTGTGTTGATTGTGACATGGTGTGTAATGAAGTGTGTTGTTGGCTTGTCGAAATTAGTAAGCAACAGTGTCAAATGATTTATATTTGTCAACTAATGTATTACGCCGAACCTTGACTTCTTTTCCAACCAATGATGATGGGTAGAGAGAAAATTTATTTCACACTTCTTGTAGGGTGCAAAGTAATTTGTGTGTTATTATTATTGATGGCAGTAGTTGTACTAATGTTGTGGTTGCCTCATTAGTATCTAAATTGAAACTTGTAACTACCCCATATCCAGAACCCTAAAAGTTATATTGGTTGAGTGAGTAGGGGAGTCTCCATGTGACCCAAAGGGCTAAGGTACCTTTCAGTATAGGGGATAAATATCATGATGAAATAGAATGTGACATTCTTTCCATGTGTGCATCCTATATATTACTTGGCAGGTTATGGTTGTATGATAGAGGGGTTTTACATAATGGCTATAGAAATACTTATATGCTCCAACGGGATGGTAAATGTATAGTATTGAACCCTATGTCACCATCAGAGGTCCAAGAGGTGCAAAGATAGATAAGTCAACCATTAGAGGTCCTTAAGGATCATAGTCAGATGAGTTAACCTTCAAAGGACCAAGCGGTTCAGAAATAGATGTGTCAACCATTAGAGTTCCAAAAGGTTTAGGGGTAGATGAGCAAACCATTAGAGGGCTAAGAGGTTCAAAGACATATAGGTGAAACAGGGAAGAAGAAAACAATATTGGTGGGACATTTTGAGTTAGGGAGGCCATAATAGATTATAGACCCTTATATGTGTTGCAGATGAGATATATCTTAAAGATGGAAGGGCGAGAGCAACTATCCCCTGTGGTATCTCAAGTACTGGGAGACTGTAGTGATAATTTTATAGATAACTTGCTAAGAGGATATAGAGTCTCTACTGCATTTTAGCTATCAGATTTGACGACAAATCTTCTTGAGGCCCGAGGAGATGATAGGAATCCAAATTCTACAAGACCTATCACTAGGGCAAGAGCTAAAGGGTTACAAAATTTGGTGATGACGGTCCTCTTTGAACAAACTAACCCCAAAAATATTTGTACAATAACTTCTTTTCTATTACTTATTTGTTGTGCATTCCAGTAGGTATACTTGTCGGTTTTTATAGGGTGATGGATAAACTCGCTAAAGCTTAGCTTGTAGGTTATTCATGAACTGACATAAACTAAAGAAGAACTGGTCAAACAAATTGTTCACTTGAATTGAAGAATCGACCACTTGAAGACCATTTGAATATGTAATTGTTGTTATGAGAACCGACCATTTTTGTTTATTTTATACTTGTAATTTTAATTTTTGGAATTGGCCACCTAGTGGCAACTTTGTAATTTTTTGTTTGTTTTAATCCTCATTGGTGCAAGTATAAATACTTGCTAATTAGGGTTTTTAGGGAGCTTTTGATATTTTGACAAAGCACACACATTGTTGCCGTAAGGAGTCCCCCTTGCTTGCAATTGATCTCTTATCAATTTCATTTGTGAAATTGTGATGAGAACCAACTAGACTGATTGTGAGTAATATCAATCATTCTTGTTTTTTTTTTTACAAATTGTATTTAGTGAGTAGTATCTAAGTGCAATTTGTTGGTTCCTTATCTTTATACATGTGAATCTAGGGTTCTTATTTTCAGATTTGAAAATTTTCAATTTGAGTGGAATCTTAGTTCATTTCCTTGGTTATCCATACATAAATTCGAACAAGGACAATAAGAACCAATTCCGTGATCCACTTTCCTAATAAAGTGATCTACGGTTCAAAATGATGCTAAATTGAAGGTTAAAATTAAGTCTAAAACCAATTAATTAAACCAATAAGAAATTTGATTACAAATGCAATCAAATTTCGGTTAATACACTGCCAAACCACCCTAGATACTACTCACTAGAGAAGAAAGGAAATTGCAATAAGGTAGATTTGATATTACTCACAAATTAACCTTAGAGCCACTCGCTACAACCTCAAATTGGAATTTGAAATTGGTAAGAGCAATATGAATTAGGAAAACCCTAACCTTCACACGTAAAAGTGATGTTCTATTTTGAAAATTCTACCTCTCAAAACCCTACTTAAGCAAGTATTTATACTTGCTCCCATTAGGGTTAAAAAGTTCACAAAATTACAACGATGCCACTTTTAGGGTGGCCGATCCTAAAAGAAAGATTATAGCATAAATAGTCCAGGTAAATAACAAATATATATAAAAATTAGTCTTCAAGATGTTGGTCTTCAAGGTACTTTCAAAATGAGTCCTAATGAAGTTCCCGACTCACTCAAAAGTGTAGGTGATTGGCTCCTTGTAGGATTGACAAATGAACTTGTTGGAATGCATAACAAGTATATGATAAGAATGAAGAAATTAAGTTAGCTTCCTTAAGATTAGGTTTCTCATGAAGGATTCTCAAAACCAAGTTGTGTAGGCCTTTAGCTCGGGCCCTAGTGATAGGTTTTGTGGGAATCTGCTTCCTATCATCTCCTCGGGCCTTTGGAAGATTTTCCCTTAAATTTGATAGGCCTTCATGCATGTCGTCTGGTAAATATGGTGATAGATCTACAACATTAAAGGTTGTTAATACCCTATACTTTCTTGGTAACTCTATCCGGTAGGCGTTGTTGTTGATGCGCTTTAAAAATCTGAACGGTCCGTCTGATCTGGGAGATAGCTTTGTGACTTCTTATGTGGAAACCTATCCCTGCTAAGATTAATCCAAACTAAGTCACCTGGGTTATAAATGTGATTTTTCCTATGTCTGTTTCCCTGAATTCTCTGCAGTTCTTGGGTCTTTTAAAGGCGTTTAGTTGTTTTGTCATGAATTTGCTGAATCTTCCTAGCTCGCTCAACTCCACTAAGACTCTCCTCCTTTGTTGCTAGTCTTACTATAAAATCCAATGGAATAGAAGGATTATAGCCATACACAACTTCAAAGGGAGACTTACTGGTTGAACTATAAGTAGACCTATTGTAAGCGAACTCAACAATAGGAAGACACAAGTCCCAATTATTAAGGTTCTTGCCAACCGTTGCTTTGAGTAAGTTTCCAACCGTTGCTTTGGCTGTCTATCTGTGGATGGCAAAAGGTACTATACATAAGCTTAGTACCTAGTCTTCTCCATAATGTCTTCTAAAAAGAACCAAGAAACTTAGTTTCTCTATCTGACACTATGCTATGTGGGACTCAATGCAATTTGACAATTTCTTGCACAAAAATGTTAGCAATAAAAGGGCATCATCTATTTTGTGATAGGACATAAAATGAGACATTTTGTTAAACCTGTCAACAACCAACCATGATAGAATCCGTTCCTTTTTGTGTTCTAGGCAACCCTAACACAAAATCCATACTGATATCAGTCCAGGGTTTGTTAGGTATAGGTAAAGGCATGTACTCACCTTCTATGCCTTTCTTCCCTTTAGCTCTCTTGCAAACGCCACACCTTTCTAACACCCTTCTAATAGAAATTCTCTCTTAATATGGCTAAGGTTCTCTTCTCACGAAAGTGTCTAGACAATCCTCCTGCATGTGCTTCCCTCACTAATAGCTCCCTCACAGATCTAGAAGGTATACATAACTTTCCGTATTTATATAGAAGTCCCTCAATCACGTAATAACCCTTATACATCTTACCCCCATAACACCATTCCATAATGACTCTGAATTCCTCATCACGCACATGCTGTTCCTTTAACAATTCAAAACCCAGTAGTTTTGATTGAAGAAGAGTGATAAGTACATACCTTCGTGATAAAGCATTAGCAACAATATTCTGATTACCCTTCTTGTACTTTGTCACATATGCGAAACCCTCCAAAAACTCCACCCATTTGACTTGGCATTTAGACAAGTTCTGCTATCCTCTGAAATGTTTTAGTGACTCATGATCTGTATAAATAATAAATTCTCTCAGGAGAAGATAATGTTGCTACGTCATGAGAGCCCTCACTAAGGAATAAAATTCCTTATCATAAATAGAATAGTTCAAAGTTACACTACTCAACTTTTCACTAAAATATGCTATGGGTCTCTTTTCCTACATTAATACAGTACCAATTCCTATCTGAGAAGGATCACATTCTAGCTCAAAAACTTTGTCAAAATCAAGTAAAGCTAATAATGGAGTACTAGTGAGTTTTTCTTTTACCTCTTCAAAACTCCTTTGGGCCCTTTCACTCCAGATGAAAGGTACATTCTTCTTAGTCGGTTCTATGAGATGACTGACAATGCTACTGAAATTATGGACAAAGCACCTATAAAAGGATGCTAGTCTATGGAAACTTCTTACCTCAGTGAATAAGGTGGGTGTTGGCCATTCCCTGATTGCCTTCACTTTCTCCTCATCCACCCTAACACCTAAGCCAGATACAACAAAACCTAAAAATGTTGCCTCAGTTTGGTAAAAGGAACACTTTTAAAGATTTGCAAATAGTTGCCGAACCCTCAACACCGAGAATACTTCCTGAAGATGCTCTACATGATGTTTTAGGTCTTTGCTATATATCAGAATATCATTAAAATAAACAACAACAAATTTACTTAGAAACTCCTTTAATTCATGATTCATCAATCTTATAAATGTACTAGGAGCATTACATAAACCAAAAGGCATAATTAACCACTCATATAGTCCATGGCGTATTTTAAAACCAGTTTTCCATTCGTCTCCCTCTCTCATCCGAATTTAGTGATACCCGCTTTTAAGATCTACTTTGGAGAAAACCTATGAACCATGCAGCTTATCTAACATATTATCAAGTCTAGGAATAGGATACCTGTATTTGATAGTGATTTTGTTGATGGCTCTACTGTCAATACATATTCTCTAAGTACCATCCTTCTTAGGAACAAGAAAGGCGGGAACATCACATGGACTGAGACTCTCCCTGACAAATCCCCACTCAACCAACTCATCTACTTGGAGTTTCAATTCTCTAGCCTCCTCAGGATTCATGCGGTATGCTAGTCAATTCGGTAATACTGAACCTAACATAAGATCGTTAGCATGCTCTATCCTTCTCAAAGGTGGTAAACTCGCTGGCAAATCATCAGGAAAAATATTAGTATACTCATTTAATACTTGAGAAACTATTGAGGGTAGAGATTGAGGTTCCTGTACCCTTAGTGCACATCTTAACTGAAGCAAGTATAATGGAGTCTCTTCTATAACAATTCTCTCCAACTCACCATGTCCCATCAACAATACCTTCTTTTCCTTAAAATTATTAAATTGCACTGAAACCCTTTTTACCTTAGATGGCCTATTGATCTGTTGTTGAACCCTTTGAACCTCTAAAGGTGACATCGGATTTAAAATAATGCGTTTATCCTCCTTATGGAATACATAAGTATTCCTGAAGCCATCATGTAAGACCATCCTATCATATAACCAATACTTGCCAATCAATATATGGGATGCACACATTGGAAGAATATCACACTCAATCTCATCACAGTATTTATCCCTTACACTGAATGGTACTTCAGCTCTTTAGGTCACATGCAAACTCCCCTGATCACTAAGCCAATGCAATTTATATGGTTTAGGATGTGGAGTGGTGGTAAGTTTTAGTTTTGATACTAACGATGCAGCTATTACATTGGTACAACTACCACCATCAACTATAATGACACATAAATTTTCTTGTACCTTATAAGAAGTATGGAACAAGTTTTCCCTTTATTCTTTATCCTTAGTAGTAAATGTAGTCATTGTTCGGCGCAACACATTAGCATAATGAAACATTTCACTGGACATTGTTGTGTTTCAATCTAACAACACAATAATAATCCTTACACCTCTATGGCTCAAGTACACAACTAAACTACAAATGAAGTACATGCGCACAATTACTTTCAAGTAGATAGAATTAAATTCAACTACAAGTGTTTAAGTAACTAGTTCAATTACTTTCACACTTTAATGACTTATTTGAATTTTAAATTCTACTACACAATTCTCCTTATCCTTGCCTTAACTTCTCACTACTTAAATACACAATGAGCTGCAAGGAAAATACATACACCACACACAATCCATTGCCACAAAAGTCCCCTTATGCTCACGGTGTAAGATGCTTCACGCCACTACTAGCAATGCCCTTGACAACACATACAATAACCAATATCAAATGTACACAACCTCTGTTAAATTAACAAGAATAACTCCAAAATACACTCCTCAAGCCACAATATAATTTCACTTTCACAACTACAACCAAAACCACAACTTTTAAGCAAGATAAGACAACGCACTTCCAAATTCAAAAGAACAATAAGTGCACAACTCCACGAATGGTAAAAGGCTCGTTTTTTTTTTTTTTTTCAAATTCAAATGATACACAATTAACTATGACTTAATGTGTGTTTGAAATTTCAAACTAACCTCTTAATGTACACTTTCAATTCTGATTTCAAATATGAAAATTACAATTGTGATTCCTCCACCTTTTCCAAAAAATACACACTACACACTTCCACTTCATAATTGAAACACTACTCTTCCTTTTCACGGTTTGCTATTCATGCACTATACACTCACAACCACAAGCAAGGATTTCAAGAGTGTCTAATTCTCCAAGTGATCATCCACTCATCAACATGACAACAAAATTCAACAATTACAACAACAAGATGCAAGTTCATGCCAACAACTTGTTTGATCCAAAATGCTATAATAACCAACCTTAACTTCCGAATTTAATTTGCAACCATTCCCTTCTCACAACCACAATCTCTAATACCAAACTATGATGTGCCTAAATTAGGGATTAAGCACATGCAATTAGAGCAATTTATAAACCCCAATTCACTAGTTTAATTTTGGTTCAACTCTACTAGGTTTAGCGTGAACCCTAAAGGAAATGCAATGAAATCTGAATGCTCAAAATTGCAATTAAGAATTTCACAATGGTAATTTATCCAAAATAACAATGATCACAAGAAAATCCACGTGAATTCAAACAAGGACAACAAGAACCAATTCCATGATCTACTTTCCCAACAAAGTGATCCATGGTTCAAAATGATGCTAAATTGAAGGTTAAAACTAAGGCTAAAACCAATCAATTAAAGCAGCAAGGAATTTGATTACAAATGCAATCAAATTTTGGTCAATACACTTCCAAACCACCCTAGATATTACTAACTAGAAAAGAAAGGAAATTGCAACAAGGTAGATTTGATATTACTCACAAATTAACCTTGGAGCCACTCGCCATAACCTCAAATTGGGATTTGAAATTGATAAGAGCAATATAAATTAGGAAAACCCTAACCCTTACACATAAAAGTGATGATCTATTATGAAAATTCCACCTCTCAAGACCCTATTTAAGCAAGTATTTATACTTGCTCCCTTTAGGGTTAAAAAGTTCACAAAATTACAACTATGCCACTTTTAAGGTGGCCGGTCCTAAAACGTAAATACAAGCAGATGAAAGTGTCTCAAAAGAAAGATTACAACATAAATAGTCTAAGTAAATAACAAATATATATATAAATTAGTCTTCAAGATGTCGGTCTTCATGTACTTTCGAAATGAGTCCTGATGAAGTTCTTAACTCACTTAAAAGTATAGGTGATTTGGCACCCTATATGACTAACAAATGAACATGTTTGAATGCATAACAAGTATATGATAAGAATGAAGAAATTAAGTTGGCTTCCTCAGGATTAGGTTTCTCATGAAAGATTCTCAAAATCAAGTTGTATAGGCCCTTAGCTTAGGCTCTAGTGATAGGTCCTATGGGAATCTGATTCCTATCATGTTCCATATATCAATTTAGTGTACAAGCTCATGAATTGGATTCTAATTTGAAGTGATTTTGACACACCATTTGTATTAGTATTCTTGTGCTTAGTTTATTAAGCACATCATCTCCTCTATCCCATATTCAACTCCTTCTATGTGAAAATTTATTTCAAGCTTTTGTGATTATTGAAGATCATATATCTTTCTCCATATAAGTAGTACCTCCATAACATCAAGGCCAATACTACTATTGCCAACTCCAAGTCATGAGTTGGGTAATTGTTCTTATAAGACATCAGCTGACAGAATCCATATGCTATTACCAATCCACCTTACATCAGCATACATCCGATCCCTTGAATTGAAGCATCACTATACTATGTAACATTAAGGCTAATACTATTATTGCCATCTCCAAGTCATGAGTTGGGTAATTTTTCTTATAAGACTTCAGCTAACAGGATACATATGCTATTACCAATCCGCCTTACATTAGCATACATCTCATCCCTTGAACTGAAGCATCACTATACTATGTAACATTAAGGCTAATACTACTATTGCCAACTCCAAGTCATGAGTTGAATAATTTTTCTTATAAGACTTCAACTGATAGGATGCATATGCTATTACCAATCTACCTTAAATCAACATACATCCTATCCCTTGAACTAAAGCATCACTATACTATGTAAATTCCTCTCCACTCTTAGGCAATGTTAGAATTGGTACTGATACGAGCTTCTTTTTAAGTATCTAAAAGCTAGCCTCACATTGTCCATCCCAATCAAATCTTACATTCTTCTATGTTAGTCTAGTGAGAAGAGTTACCTACTAAACCTAAGAAACTTCTTACCTCTATGATTACCTTCAGTCTATGCTAATCCACTACAACTCTCACCTTTTCTAGGTCTATAGATATGCCATCTTTATTAATCACATGACCCAAGAAAACCACCTACTCTAACCAGAATTCACATTTATTGAATTTGGTGTAGTCTTTCTTCTTGCAACCTATCTAGCACCAATCTCAAGTGCCCCTTATGTTCTTCATTACTTCTTGAGTATATTAGGATATCATCTATAAAGACGATTACAGACTTGTCTAGAAAATCCTTGAATACTCTATTCATTAAAGCCATGAATGTTGTAGGTACATTAGTCGATCCAAAGGGCATCACCAAGAATTCATAGTGCTCATGTCTAGTTCTGAAAGTCATCTTCTAGATGTTTTCTTTTTTAATCCTTAACTAAAGGTATCTTGACTTTAGGTCTATTTTTGAAAATACTTAAGCACCTTACAGTTGGTCAAACAAGTCATCTGTTCTAGGGAGAGGATATTTGTTATTGATAGTGACCCTGTTCAACTCTCTATAGTCTATGCAAAGTCTCATACTTCCATCTTTCTTCTTGACAAATACGATCGGTGCACCCTAAGGAAATGCATTGGTTCTAATGAAACCTTTATCCTATAGATCCTATAATTTCTTCCTTAGTTCTTCTAATTCCACTAGTGCCATCTTGTAGACTGGTTTTGATATTAATACTATACCCTACACCAAGTCAATACTAAACTCTATCTCTTTACTTTAAGGTAAATTAGGAAGGTCATCTGGGAACACTTCTAGGAATTCTCTCACTATAGGTACCACTTCTAGCTTAGCTTCTTTACTAGTTTCAACAAAAACAACTGCTAACATAGTCCTTCCCCATAACTCATAATTAGGTAACCTACTTAGTCTCTAAGCTTCTAATTTATACTTAAAGTACTCTTCCCTAGGTATACTAAACTACAATACAATATGGTGTTAGTTAATGATGGCATAATATTTTGACAACCAAATTGACACCTAAAATGATGTCAAACTTTACCATCTCTAAGATCAGAAGATCTGTTAACATCACCCTATGATGTCTCATGAAAATGTATGTCCAGTTTTAATCAGGTCCACTTCCTTAATTAATTGATTTAAGGTGATCAAAGAACATATACAATCACAATCAATTCTCATTTAAATAATGAAGTAACTATCAAGCATTTCATTTCGCACTCATCACAACAAGCACAGATCATGCCTTTCTTATCACTCAAGATAGACACTGAACCCAGACCCTGTGGACATAGACTTATCTAGCTTTACAATAGGTTAAATTAACTCGGCACCTCTCTATGCCATTTCTTTTAAATGTCAAACCAACCACTCGGGGTTGATATACAATTATCATATTTGACACCTCTATGTCATTTGTCTTAAATGTCAAACCAACCACTCAGGGTTAATTTACAGTCATCATCTCTGACACCTTTGTATCAACGCACTTCTCAAGCACTTTGTCATTCTCACTTTTGAGAGCTAATAAGGTTGTCTCATATTTTCCTTTTGATGTCCTTAAGACATTTGTGTATAATATATATATATATATACATATCTACATATATAAATATGTTTGTGACACATCTTTAATTAAGAAAAAATTACTGGACACCTTCCCTTACCTACTTACGAGGGTAAGAAAATAAGACTATTGAGTTGTAAAAATCAAAGTTGCACTCATGATTTGGTATGGTTAGTTCATGAGTGTATTTCGTGGATATAATAAGAAAATAAGTTTGTTTAAGTATATGTATACACATTCAGGAACCAACTCTGATATGTATACATAATGATACCTATACACTTGATCCCAACTAAGCATACTTACTCAACGACTATAGAAGGAAAAGCTAAGTTTCTATGTTCTGGTTTGTTTTGAAAGAAAACAATTTTAAATCATGGGTTAAGCTTGTGGTTATAGCACTAGCAATATGGCGTTAGGTGCTATCATTAAGGTAACGGCATCTAAACCCTTGGACCATTCATTCCCCTATATTCTTTATGACTTTCTCCCTAACTCATCAATCCCCACTATGACTTAACCCAACAAGAATCACAATCAATTTCAAACATAACAAACAACAATTTTACATGCATAGCAAATCATCATACAGCATAACATGGTAGCATATCATTAAGTTTCTCACTCCCTTGTTTAGGGTCGTTGTTACCTTAGCCATCATTAGGTGATTCCGACGTGTAGTCCTTCCTCCAAGTATGGTATCAAAGGGTCAGCTACAACGACTCCACACAATTTCAGTTGGATTTCTCGATCTCTCGTTAACTCCTATTTCTTCCTAAACTTCTCGATGCCTTTCCCTACACTCACAAACACAATTAGTTCACCGATGGTACGCACGCAGTTCCAAGTCTTCCCTTCTTAACTTGATTACTTCATCAAGCTACTCGAGCCACCGCTATTACATCAATGACACATCTTTTCCTACTCAATTTCACACATAGATACATTCGCTTTCTTCATACCATTCCCTCTTCCTCCTCAGTTTCACCTTTCCATTCTTTCTTCTCTCCTTTGTTGGCATCTCCACCTATAGGGTTTCCTATCCTCTTTACCAGTCTCCATCCTCACTTATGCTTCCATTACCATATATACACTAACGTTTCCCACACACCACATGCACACCAACATACTCCTATCCATATATATACAAACATCACATACCACACATGCAGCTATATATACATACACACAACCATACCATACACCAAATTACACACAACGACAACTGCATGTCATTATCCTCTTTTCTCCTCAAGTCCACATGCACACACACACTATTAGTGCATACATACACACATACTCCACACATGTTCTACACCACCGACATACACATACACTCATACTCCACTTACACCTTACACCACCAATACATACTTACCCTCATACTCCACACACATTATGCACTTCCCATATACATATCCATATACCCACACCATTCATCATCTCATACACTTACTCACATATTCCATATACACCTTACACCACCAACACACACGCACCCACATACTTTGCACACATTACATTCACCTTCCATACCCATACATACATGTTCACACTCTACACATCATCTCATACTCATACATACACATCCTACATACATCATTCTTAGCTTCCATACTTACACACGCACATGTCTATACACCATACACTATTTCACACACGTACATACATACCCCCACATACCACTCCTTATACATATACACTTATCCACACACCATACATCTCCCATACATATACACACATGCTGCATGCTCTACATACCATCCATATACACACTAGTACCGCACACCCCACACCTTTCATACACCCACACACATACTCCACACATCCCACACCTTCCATACACATACATATCCCCACACACAACATGGCATCCATATATACACACACATAAACCGCATCTACCACACACCATCCATATGCATACACTCCCTCCACACATGCCACATATCATCCTACACACACACATTCCGCATACACCACACCCTTCTACACACACATGTCGCACACCCACATATACATACCGCACACACTACATCACCTCATGCACATACGAACATACTCATAAGCATCACGCACACATGGTTCCTCCTTCTTTACACATACACACACCCTCATACGCCACACATTATCTCATACACATATGCACACCCTTGCACATGCCACACATAATTACCAACACATACACACATCTCTATATACATCACACCCACCATCACATACACCATCTTCATATACATTACACACTTTCATTCCCACACACACATACATACACATCCTTACACACACACCATACACCATCATCTACACATGTATACATACTCACACACCTACACACTCACCTTTTCCTTTCTCACACATATTCACAGATCCTTACACACATTATGTATCACCGCACACACGCACACATATATCCTCCTACATTCCACACACCACCACACACACTTACATACATACACCCTTACATACACACCACCCACCGCCACATACACCTATCTCCACATACACCGCACACCTCCATTCGCACATACACACACATTCTTACACATACTACACATCATCACATATACACATACACACATACTCATACATCCCACACATCACATACACCACACGTACACACTCACACACATGCTCACCATCCTTCACACAATTCTCTCTTCTTCCTTAGATACATCTTCCCATTTCCTCTTCTTCTTTGCTACCCAACATACATTCGTATACATACATATATATGTCTTTCTCTTCCTCCCATTTCCCCTCTTCTTTTCTCCTCCAAAACGCAACTATTACGGTTGCTATTGCTATTGTTGTTGCGGTCGCTAGCAATTGCTGTTCTCCTTTCTTGACACACGCGACACCTTCACCCGTACACACACATCCTCACATACCATTCTTCACTCACATACACACAACACACCTTACTCCTCCCCTTTCCCCCTTCTTTCATTGCTGCTACAGTCATCGTGGTTGTCATTGCTACTATGGTTGTTGTCATCGTTGCTGCGATTGTGGTAGTTTTGGTCATTGTTGTTGCCACGGTTAGGGTAGTCATTGCTACTGTTCATCATTGTTGTCGTGGTTGTTGTTGTAGCTGCTGTTGGAGTCATTGTTTCTATTGTTGTGGGATCGTCATTACTGTTGCTATTGTTGCGTCGTCGATGCCACTGCTGTTGTTGTCATGGTCATCATCATTGTCGTCCGATCCATCTCCACTGTAGGGTCCGTCATCTCTATGACGTTTTCCTTTAAATGGCCACTGGTTGAAGTAGCGATTTTGGTCATTGGTGAAGCCAGCAGCAGTGGGGTGGAAAATAGGTAGTGAAGAGGGCAAGTGCAGGGGTCCGAGGGTAGGGATGATGCGGGGAGTAGAGACTAAAGAGAGGGAACTTAACTCGGGGTCCAGTCGTTGCTGGTATTGGATTTGAGACCTACTAGTGTGCTACGCATGTGTATGGTAGCGCGAGGGAGAAAACGTACGTGTGTGAGAGAGCAAGAGAGTGAATGAGGGAGAGAAGGCACGAATGTCAAGGAGATACGAAGAGGAGAGGAAGGAAGAAGGAAGGAGAAGTACAAGATAGGGGAATGGCAAGGGAGGAAGATGCCGCTCGGGAAGAAGAAGAAGAAGAAGAAGAAAGAAAAGGAAAGAGAAAAGGAAAGAGGGAGAGGGGGCAGGACGGGATGGCTGCTGATGCCACTTGTTCCTAACGTGATGGGTGGATGAGACGGTAGCAGATTTGAAAATCAATTTTTTTTTATATATTTTCAAGACTTTACACCTTCCTTCTTATAGAAGTGACATATATCTACCATTGGTCCCTTCTTTTCATCATCAACATTTTGTGAATGAACTCCTTGTTTCTTCAATCTTGCTTCCTCCTAAATAAGCATATTGGATAATTCATTAACATTTCACTTATCCTTCATTATGTGATAGTTCATATAAAGTAGTCCATTGTAATGTTCTAGAGTTTAGTTTTGATGATAACAAAAGAGGATTCAAAATATTTAATATGTTTATTCTTGAGTACAAGAGTTTCATATTATATAGAAGTTGTTTAATGAACTTTTGAAACAGACAGAAGGTGTTTCAAAAGTTTAACAAAAGAGTTTTGAATAAAAATAAAGTAATAGAAGGTAGTTTAGAACCTCTAGATACTTTTTAAAAATCCTTAATCTTGTTAAAAGTTAGCCAGAAGTTCTTTCAGAACCTTTAAAACAAAGAAAGAAGTACGAAGTTTTTAGATAGAAGCTATTTAAGAACCTTCGCTATACAAAGACGTTATAGGATTTTGTTTTAGAAGTTTTAACAGGACCTTTAGGATAGCATAATCAGTATGTGGTTCTAGTCAGAAGATATCTTAGAACCTTCAGTAAGAAGAAGTCTATGCTTGACAAAACCATGTTCAAAACCTTTATCTTTGAATACAAATTTTTTTAGATTTAAAGAAAATGATTAAATTTCATGTTCTTATAATCTTTTCAAGGCCTAGCTCCACTTATCAAGTATATTTGGGTAATATACTCGATGTGTTTCACTAAAGTAGGATTTATCATCTTGCAGATTTCATCACTACAAGTTTTTATCAAAACTTTTATTCAAAATTTATTTGTTTTCCACTTTAATTTTGACTGTTGGTTCGTTGATTTATTGTAAAGACGTTTTTTAGAAATTCTTTATAATTTATTCTTAGACATAAGTTTAAGGATGATAAGGTTAAGTTATTACAAAGATAAAGATATATCTACAATAAACATATGGTTGTTATGAGAAGATAAGGCTCTACAACATGAGAGATATCATGAAATCTCTTGAAGTTTATCTAGAAAAATCTCAACAAATTTATCTTTCAAGCTTATCCAATTTTTCAGATATTCAAATTCAAGAAAAGATCTCTACAACAAGAAGATACTCATCATATGACAAATTTCTATTGAAGATTATCCAGATTTTAAATTCAAATATCAAAGAGGAAATCTCGATCATTTCTATTAAAAGGATTATTCAAAATTTAAATTGTTGTTGTGTTTTTTTGCTAGTTGATCGTTGTTTTTCTTCTATAAAAGAGAAAGAAGCACTAGAAGTTAATGAAGATCGATCAAGAACACGTGTAGAAAATCTTCACCTTACTATCCTTCAAAAGACGCACAAAAGACTTCTCATTTAATTGTTATTGAACTTAATTATAGAAGATACTTTATTTCTTTTCTTTATTTATTTGATTGTTCTTATGAGTGATTGAGAGTTCTTTATCACTGTAGTTAAGTGATTAGCTTAGTGTGAAAGTTAGGGAGACTTGGTAGTGAGACTTTGCTAAAGTGTTGCTGTGTTTGTACTCTCAATTTGATTTTTGGTATAATGAAACTCAATTGGTAAAGATAACCGAGTTCCCAGCATGGAGCTAGAAGAGAAGACGTACGCGCAAGGCAAAGCCTCTATACATCATTGAGCCTAATTTTCTTTCTCTCTATTTTTTATTTAATTGCATGCTTATTGGTTATTTGTTGCTCACACCATTAGAATTTCCATTCAAGAGTGTTTTTACAAAGTTGTGAAAATTTGAAAATTTCAATAATTAATCAATTCATCCCCCTCTTGATTAATTTAACGGGACCAACAATTGGTATCAGAGCAGGACTCTCTTATCTCATTGATTGATCCAAATGGCTAAGAACAATTTTGCAATTAATCAAGAACCTTTCTTTAATGGTTCAAATTTTTCATATTAGAAAATGCATATGGAAACTTATGTCAAGACTAATGACTATGACTCATGGCAGGTTATTTCCATAGGAGATAGAACAATTGATTTCGATGGAGATTCAATTCTATTAAACTCAAATAAGAAAACCATTGAGAAAAATAATAAATTAAAAAATCTGTTGCTGACCACCATTGCTGCAACATAGTTCTATTTGATATCCTCTTGTGCAAATGCAAAGGAGATATGGGATACTCTATGCGACATATATGAGGGGAAAAATACAATCAAAGAAACTAAGATAAATGCTTTAGTTCAACGGTATGAATTATTTAAATTTAAATCTAATGAAGCCATTAAAGATGCTTTTAACAAGTTCACAGCAATCACTAATGAACTCGCATCACTAGGGAAGAGACTTCCTGAATCAGATCTTGTGAGAAAAATGCTGAGGATACTGCTACCATCTTAGGATGCAAAGAAAACAACTATAGAATAAGCTCAAGACCTCAACAAGCTCTCTCTTAGTCAACTAAGGAAAAAACTCATGGAGTATGAGTCTCACATAAAGAGCATGCAAGGATCAGAAAGTAGTACCAAAGGAATAGCATTCAAAGCTAAGGAAGTTATGCAAAATGATTCAGAATCTGATGATAGTGACAATGAGGAAGAAGAGGATATAAATTTGTGATAGGAATCAAAATCTTACATGACCTATCACTAGGGCAAGAGCTAAAGGGTTACAAAATTTGGCAATGAGGGTCCTCTTTGAACAAACCAACCCCGAAAATACTTGTATACTAACTTCTTTTCTATTACTTATTTATTATGCATTCCAGTAGGCATACTTGTCAGGTTTTACAGGGCGATGGACAAACTCACTAAAACTCAGCTTGTGGGTTATTTATGGGACATTTGACATAAACCAAAGAAGAACCAGTCCAACAAATTACTCAATTGAATGGAAGAACCAGCCACTTGAATAACCATGTACTTGCAAGTGTTGTTTTGAGAACCAGCCATTTCATTTAGCATTTGTAATTTCTTTTCTTGGAACTAGCCACCTAAGTGGCTTATTTGTAATTTTCATGTGGTTTTTACCCTAATAGGAGCAAGTATAAATACTTGGTAGCTAAGGTTTATACGGGACATTTGACATTTTGATAAAATACTTCTTGTTGCCATGAGAGTGAGGAGTCCTCTTACCAATAAACACACTCTTATCAATTTCTTGTAAATTGTGGCGAGTGAGGCTTGGAAAATCTTGTGAGTAATATCAAGATTTTCTGAGTTGCTTCTTGTTATTACTAGTATGTAATATCTAGTGATTATAGGTTGTTTTTCCATTATTTGTTGTTCATGCCATTAGGGTTCTTATTGCTTCAATTTTTGTAAAATTGGATTGCATGTTACATGTAATTTGATTGGTGTTGGAATTTTGTAGTTCATCCAAATTGGATCACGCTAATTAGGAATCATGTGAGTCAAGCATCACGCCAATTTTTATGTTTCAAAGAGCACTTTTTTAATTAAATTCTTCAATTGGATTGTGCACATGTGCTATGGATTTTAGGCACATCAATTTTCTATCTCGAAGGCTTAACAGACTACTCAAGAAGCAAAGAGGTAAGAAGTTCAATACATTTAAGAAAACTACTGAATATAAGAAAAATGATATAGGGAAAGCCTATAAGGAGAAAGAGAAATGGAAAGAGAAAAAGGAAATCCAATGCTACGAATGTAAGAAGCCAAGACATATCAAGTATGAATGTTCTACTTTGATAAAAAAGATGGAGAAATAAAAAAAAAAAAAGTCATGGAATGCTAGCTACATGGAGTGATCTAGAGGACTTAGAGATTAGTTTAAAAGATTCAGAAGCAGAGTAAGAGGAGACAAATCTTTTTCTATGGCTAATTCTGAGGTACATTCTAAATCTAATGATGACATAATTGAAGATGATATGTTAGTAGAAATGAAGAAATTACTAAGAGCACTTAAAAAGGCTAAGATGAAATTGGCTAAATTTGATAGTGAAATCAAGGCTGTTAAAAATGAAAAAGAAGCATTAAGACAAACCAATTCATTGTTTGTTAATTAGAATGACATATTGAAGCATGAAAATGAATCTATGCATGTTAATCTTGATAACTTAAGAAAAGAGAATCACATGCTTAAGGAAGAATCTAATAGTATGAAAGTAAGAATTGATGATTTGTCCAACTTCTTGAAAAACTCATTTAATAAATTTGATGAAAGTGATAAGAAATTGAGCATGCTAATTTCCTCTTAAAGACTATCAAATGAAAAACATGGTTTAGGATATAATCTTGGTACGAATTAAAAAACAAATCATAATATCGTGTTTGTTAAGGCTAAGCAAGTTGTTAGTGATGATTTTATCTTTAAAAAGAATGAATCAAATAATAATCATGTGAAAAGAAATTCTGTGAGTAATGCTAGAAGTTATGACAAAAGTTATCATAATAGAAGGTATCCGTATAATGGGTGCTATAGAAGCAACGTCAAGTATACTAGAAGGTATACAAATCAAAATTACAAGAAATAGGTAAATGACAGGTATTGGAATAATGATACTTATTCTTGTTTCTTTTGTGATAAACTTGGACATATAGAAAATATTGCTTTTATAAGAAGAATAATCTCAACAGCTAAAAGTAAATCAAAGAAATCAAACAAGCTTATCTTTTGGAGGACCCAAACATGTTTAGGTTCTTAAAAGGGTTTGATCCTTTGTTATGTGTGTAGGAACATGAAGCTAAAATCAAAGGAACATGGTATCTAGATAGTGAATGTTCCAGACATATGACTGGAGATGCTTCATTGTTCAATAGCATAAGATGGGAAGAAAAAGGATATGTGAAGTTTGGAGATGATGGTAAATGTAAAATCATTGCTTCAGGAATAGTTTTTATATATCCTTACACTATTGAAAATGTTTATCTTGTGAAAGATTTAAAACATAATTTAATGAGTATTAGTCAATTATGTGATAAAGGTTATAAGATGAAATTTGAACTAGACAAGTGCTATGCTTTTAATGAAAAAGGAGTAAAATTATTTGAAGGATTTAGGAAAAAGAACATTTATCTTATAAATCTAGTTTATGTTGAAAATGTTTGTTTGTTATCAATGAATGATCATATTTTTGCTTGGCATAAACGATTAGGACATGTTAATTTTAATCAATTAGAGAAGCTATCTAAAAAGAATATTATAAAAGGATTGCCTAGAATTAATATTAGACAAGATGTGAAATGTGATACTTGCTTAAAGAATAAAATGGTCTCTATGTCTCATAAAAGCAAAAATGTAATTTCTACTTAAAGACCTCTTGAATTGTTGCATCTTGATCTATTTGAACCTACTGGAGTTCTAAGTATGGGTGGAAGTAAAATTGGATTTATTATTGTTGATGCTTTTTCAAGATATACATGGGTTATATTCTTGTGACTTAAAGATACCTTTGATTTTTTTCAAAACTTTGCAAAATAGATACAAAACAAAAAAGGAATTTCTATAATTAGTGATGTGCTTGATTCCAAATACGCATTCACAATTCAATTAAAGAATCAATTAGACAATAGCAATCTAAAATGGCATGATTCTAAGTGCCTCAAATATGATGTGCTTGATTCCAAATATGCATTCACAATTTAATTGAAGAATCAATTAAACAATAGCAATCCAAAATGGCATGAATCCCTAATTCATAGGAACCCTAAATGGCATGACAAAGGAAAAGAACAAACAAGTAATTCCAATTACACACTAGATATGACACACTAGCAATAATTGGAAGCAACATAAGAATGATTGATGTGACTCATAATATCCTTAAGCCAAACTCACCACAATTTCCAAAGAAATTGATAATAGTAGATACAGGCAAGAAGATGTCTCTAATGGCAACAAATTGTGTATTTTAGATGTTAAAAAAAAAGGTCCCTCAAAAACCTTAATTAGCAAGTATTTATACTTGCTATTAAGGCAAAATACACCAAAAATTACAAAGATGTCACTTAAGTGGTCGGTTCCCAAAACACAAATTACAAGTACAAAAAAAATAAAATGGCCGGTTCTCATAAGCAACAATTACAAATACAAATGGTCTTCAAGTGGCCAGTTCTTTTTTGATTCATATAGGTCCATGAATAACCTACAAACTGAGCTTTAGCAAGTTTATCCATCATCTTGTAAAACCTGAGAAGTATACCTATTGGAATGCACAACAAATATGTAAGAAGTTACTGAACAAATATTTTTGGGGTTAGATTGTTCAAAGAGGACCCTCATCGCCAAATTTTGTAACCCTTTAGCTCTTGCCTTAGTGATAAGTCCTATAGGATTTTGATTCCTATCAATTAGTCTTCGAACTGATCAAAGAATCGAGTTTCAAAATGCAAAATTTTTAAATTTTTGTGAAGAATAAGGTATATCTCATAACTTTTTTGGCTCCATATACTCCTTAACAAAATGAAGTTATGGAATGCAAGAATAAAACAATTTAGGAAATGACAACATCTATGTTCTGAGTATTTTTTGGCAGAAGCTATTTCCACAGCTTGCTATATCATCAATAGAGTTTTTATTCAGCCTATGGCGACCAAGACTACTTATGAGGTATTTCAAGGTAAGAAACCTAATGTTTCATATTTTTGTGTTTTTGGCTCCAAATGCATTGTGAAGAAGAACATTCTTAATCTTAGTAAGTTTGATGAAAGATCTGATAAAGCTATTTTCTTAGACTATTCTTTAAATAGTCGTGCTTATCAGGTTTTAACAAAAGAAATAAAATTTTTGAAGAATTAATAAATGTGAAATTTGTTGAAGATCTAAAAGATGATGATTCTGATGGAGAAAAGGATCCCAATCTTAAAGAAGAAGCTGGTGTAGAACCTAAATCTGAAGTACCCACTGTTGTTACTAAAGGATCTGGTCATCTAGAACCTGTTTCAAAGAAAGTGATAGAAGGTATTTAAGAAGTTATGAGATTTGAACTAGAAGCTTATAAGGCTTAGAGATATAAGTTTGCTCATCCTTCTGATCTAATAATAGGTAATATAAATTCTGGTGTTAAAACTAGAGCTAGTTTACAAAACTTTGAAAATCACTTTGTATTGTTATTTGAAATTGAACCTACTAATATAGAAGAAGCATTAAATTATAATAATTTGATAAATACAATGCAAGAAGAGTTAAATCAATTTCAAAGAAATAATGTATGGAATTTAGTTCCTAGACCTCAAGGAAAATCAATAATTGGAACTAAATGGGTGTTTAAAAACAAATTGGATAAAGATGGAAAAATACTAAGAAATAAAGCAAGATTAGTAGCTAAAGGTTATTCACAAGAAGAAGGCATAGATTTTGATGAAACCTATGCACTTGTTGCTAGAATAGAAGCAATATGTTTGATGCTTGCTTATGCTTGTTATAAAAATTTTAAAGTTTTTCAAATGGACGTGAAAAGTGCATTTTTAAATGGATTTATAAAAGAAGAAGTTTTTGTTGAACAACCCCCTAGTTTTAAAGATCTTTTTTAAACTAATTATGTTTCAAACTCAATAAGGTGTTGTATAGTTTAAAACAAGCCCCAAGGGCATGGTATGAAAGATTAAGTATATTTTTACTTTCAAAGATTTTCAAAGAGGAAAAGTGGACACCACATTATTCTTAAAAACATATAATCATGATATTTTGATTGTACAAATATATGTAGATGACATAATTTTTGGATCTACTAGTGAATTGTATTGTTAAGAGTTTGCTAAGACTATGTAGGTAGAATTTGAAATGTCAATGATGGGTGAGTTGACATTCTTTCTTGGGAAACAAATAAAAGAAACTAAAGAAGGAATTTTTATTCATCAAGAAAAGTATACAAGATAAATTTTAAAGAAATTTGTATATGAAGGTTGAAAAAAGGCTACAACACCTATGACCACTTCAACATGGTTAGATTCTGACTAAAATGAAAAGAAGGTAAGTGAAAAACTTTATAGAAGTCTTATAGGATCTTTGTTATTCTTGATTGCATCTATACTTGATATTCTGCTTAGTGTATGTTTGTGTGCAAGATTTCAAGGTGCTCTAAAAGAAACACATTTATCAGCTATTAAGCGAATTTTCAAGTACTTAATAAATAATTCTAAATTAGGCATTCTATATTCTAAAAATCAAAATTTTAATTTAATAGAATACTTTGATGCAGATTATGCAAGTTGTAAAATTGATAGAAAAAGTACATCAAGTACTTGTCAATTCCTTAGTGACAAATTAATTTCTTAGTTTTCTAAGAAACAAAATTCTATTGCCTTATCTATAGTTGAACTAGAATATGTTTCTATTGGTAACTATTGTGCTCAAGTTTTATGGTTAAAATAGCAATTAAATGATTATGGAATGAATTTTAAAAATGTTCCAATTAAATGTGATAATACGAGTGCAATAAATTTAACAAAAAATTCAGTACATCATTCTAGGTCAAAGCATATAGAAATAAGACATCACTTTATTAGAGACCATGTGAATATTGGAAATATAAATGTTGAATTTATACCGATTGAAAATCAATTTGTAGATATTTTTACTAAACCACTTGAAAAAATAAAATTTGAATTTATTAGGAATGAAATGGGAATTTGCAATCCATTTTGAATTTTAATTCTATTTCCCGTTTGTTATAATTATAAAGATTCCTCTTCTTTTAATTTTTAGAGAAAAGAAAAACTGAAACATGCATTTATGAGTGGTAAAATTGTTTTCTTTTAAATCGCCATCTATTCGTTCTCTCTAATTCGCTTAATAGTTGATCTTCCTCGATTCTAATTTTTTTCTCTAATCCTTAAACTTTAACAGAAAATGGCACCAAAAAATCCAAAAGAATCAAACAAAAATCTTTTAAGACAAAATCCTCAAATGCTCTACTTGTCATCCACGACGAGTTATCTGAAAACCCTCAAGAACCTACTGCAGAACCTATAATGGAAGAAAACTAAAGTTTAACCAACTCTGATTCTATTTTTGGTTCTTCGAAAAAGAACGTGGGAAAGAAAAAGAGTAGTTCACTTACCAAGAAAGGAAAAGAAATGATCGAACAAGGAATGTCAAAGGCACTTAAGAAATCTTTTGGAAAAGGAAGAGGATAAAGTTCAAAACCCTCATTAAACATTGACATATGATGAAAAAGGAATGAGGTTTGTCTATGCAATTTTATCGATTTTAATTTCTTTAAGAGCAATGGTTTTTACTGGAATGAGTTATTAGAACCAATAGGGTGTATAAATTTATGTTCTTTACAATATATGGAGAATGCATAAAGGAGTTTTATGCAAATCTGAAATGTTCTGGAGATAATGTGTTAGTTTCTAGGGTTATTAATCAAGAGATCAGGATCATTAGAAATGATGTGATTTGATGTTTTCAAATGCATGATGTTAATGACGATGTGGACGTACTGAATTTATCTAGGAATGAACTATTTCCTGCTGTTAATGGAGGTTTGGAAATGGATTATGGTAAAGAAGCCATGATAATGGTATTCGAGTTATTTCCTAGGATAAAGAAAAGATTCTGATTGAGTGTATTTGTCCAAGGAAAGGAAGTTCAACTTCTATGTCCATTGAACATGCACAAATTATCTATGCAATGGTTCATAGAAAGAATTTGGACATGGCTTTGAGGATAGTTGATCAAATATGGAGGAATAAGGAAAGTTTAGTTTTTGGGAGTATTTTAATGAAATTGTTTGAGTTTAAGAGGATTGCTCTACCTTTTAACTCTTCTGATCCTTTGAAATTAAAAAGAATAGGTAAGGAAGTGTTCCATCATATGTCCATATATGTAAAGGATTTTCTATGGTATGCAAATGATGGATCACATTATGTACACCAAAGGCATAAGAAAAGAGACGTTCCGGTTGGAATTTCTTTTGCTACGGGACAAGAAGGAGCTCTAAAGGTCGTATCAAAACCTGCTTCTAATCATAACAAAAAGTGAATGTTAGAAGAAACTGAGGTAGTAGGAAGTAGGACGACATGTTATATTGGATAACTTGATGTAGAGGAACTAAAGACTACCATCAGAGATTTAATGAAAACTGAAATGGAAGAAATTGTGTGGAATACTATGAAAGAGGAGTTATGTTTTCTTCAAACTTCCGACAACAAGAGGATAGACATTATGCAAAAATAGATTGAAGGAAGCTCAAAAGAAATTCTCATTGAGTTAAAACATTTTAGGATTCTCTATAATGAATTTAGCAATAGGATCAAGAGTGATCTAAACGATAGTGTGGTAGCTTTTGATAAGCTAGTAGATCAGATGAGGAAGACAAAAGATCTAGTCACTTCCTGGTTTAAGAGTATTGACTTTAAATCTAATCGATCCGTCCAAGCTATTAAGAATCTACAAGGAGAAATCCAAATCTTCTTATCGCAACACTTTCCAGATTATGTTCGCAAAGGAGCATATGTGATTGATTTAGACTCATTGCTAGAAAAATCAATTCCTTCCAAATCTCATTCTTTGAAACTTTCACCATGAAAATCCATTGGGAAAAAGTAGTTTCATTGTTACTTTTCATTATGTACTAATTTAAACATTTATTTCTGGTCAAGACTTTCGTTTCCTTCTAGTTTCACAAATATTTTTTTCAGTATTAATCATTTTATCTATATTATGCATTAATTAAGGGGGAGATTTTTTTTTTTTTTTTATGATAACAAAAAGGGGGAGAATGGCAAATAATATGATTGATGATTAGTAGTTGATGAATGATCGATAAAGCTTATGAATATATTATGAGTGTTTGATTTGCAAAAAATCTTATTATATCTCATTGTGAATGTTTGATCTGTAGATAAACATAAATCTTGTTGTATCTCTTTTGAATAATGTTAAGGAAGATGATGTTTTGTTGTCATAAAAAAGGGGGAGAATGTTAAGTTCTAGAGTTTAGTTTTGATGATAACAAAAGAGGATTAAAATATTTAATATGTTTATTCGTGAATACAAGAGTTTCAGATTATATAGAAGTTGTTTAATGAACTTTTGAAATAGAGAAAAGGTGTTTTAGAAGTTTAACAAAAGAGTTTTAAATGAAAATAAAGTAATAGAAGGTAGTTTAGAACCTCTAGATACTTTGTAAAAGTCCTTAGTCTTGTTAATAGTTGGATAGAAGTTCTTTTAGAACTTTTAAAACAAAAAAAGAAGTACGGAGTTTTTAAATAGAAGCTATTTCAGAACCTTTGCTATACGAAGACATTACAGGACTTTGTTTTAGAAGTTTTAACAAAACCTTTAGGATAACACGAGTAGTATGTGTGTCATGCCCCAAAAGGGGTCTAAAAGTTTCCATTAAATTATCATGGCACTTGTACACCCATTACATGATAATTGTATTATGAGCCAGAGATCGTAAGACTCTAAGTAAATAATTGCATTTACGACTAATCATAGCATATATAATTAGATAGTAAAATATAGCTATGGATCCCGTATCTCATGGTTAATCATGATCGCAGAGAATCGGTATCCCCTACCAATTAGTAAAATAGGATAAATCTTAGGTTTCTCAAATTCAAAATTTTATTTACATAGGGGTCTTAACATTTCATCTAAGTAATCTATCCTTCACAATTCTTACTTTATCGTTCTGGTCTTCTAAAAACTCTCGACACTACACATCTTATCCCATCCCGAGCTTTCGTAATCGCTACTTGCAAAAGAGTTTGTAGAGGGGTGAGCACACTATGGCTCAGTGAATGAGATGGTAACACTTTCAATGCTACGTGCACACAAGTAAATTCAAATCAAGTTATCAAAACATATGATATGCATGAGCAACCATATAATGCAGCATCTTACGTGGTCTTTTGGTAATTGATGTGAAGTTTAGGGTTTACGCCACCTTTGACCATAGGTTAGGGATTCTAAAGCCACCATCAGTGCCCGGGTCATTACTCAATTTATTTATCTTATCACTTTGATAATTATGATATCTTTTTAATTCAACAGTGAACGCTCCTATGCCTCTGTATCAGACGGAGCAAAACTGATAGGAATAAGATTCTCATAGGACCAATCACCATAGCTTGATCACCTACAATGTTGATCAAACTGGGAACATCATCAAACTCACATCTAATGGCCCACTGTGATCACAATTGACTTGAAAAACCAGCTCTTTGAAGACCATTGTTTTTGTACTTACAATATTATCTTTGAATCGGTTACTTTGCAATCATTTTGGGAAATTTCACTTGGTTGTATTTGTTAAATTTAGGACCGGTCACACTAGTGGCATAAACGTAATTTTTTTGACATTTTAACCCTAATTGGAGTAAGTATAAATACTTCCTAAAGTAGGGTTTGTAGAGGCTTTTTGACATTTTGATAAAAAAAAAAAAAGACACCTTGTTGCCATGAGAGTGAGGAGTCCTCTTACCAATACACACTCTAATTAATTTCTTGCAAATTGTAGCGAGTGAGGCTTAGCAAATCTTGTAAGTAGTATCAAGATTTTCCTAAGTTGCTTCTTGTTATTACTAGTGTGTAATATCTAGTGATAATAGGTTGTTTTTCCTTTATCTGTTGTTACGTCATTAGGGTTCTTGTTGCTTCAATTTTTATAAGATTGGAGTTGCATGTTATCTTTACTTGATTTGATGTTGGAATCCTTTGTGTTGCTTACAAGTTGATTCACGTAATTTGGGTTTATGTTTTACTAGGCATCTCACCAATTGTAAGTCCAATTGTGCATTCGAGATTGATTGATCATTTGCATTGGTGTTTATGTGCTTTGGATTCACTTTTAAGCACATCAAAAACCTTCAAGGATTGACTAGACTCGGAATTATCAAGGTGTGACAATTTCCTAATCACTTAGCTCGCACTTGGTGGAACAATAATCCTCTTGATTACTCCGGCGAGCCCTATAGCAGTGATGGCCTTCAATCTCATGTAATGTCTCATGGAAATGCATGTCAAGTTTTAATTAGGTCCAATTCCTTAATTAATTGATTTAAAGTGACCAAACAACATATACAATCACAATCAAATCTCAATCAAGCCAACAAAGTAACTACCAAGCATTTCATTTCACATTTTCACAGCAAGCAAAGATCATGCCTTTCTCATCATAAAACATACATAGAACCTAGACCCCACATATGTAGACTATCCAGCTATACAATGGGTTTAGTTAACTCAACACCTCTTTATCATTTGTCTTAAATGTCAAACCAACCACTTAGGGTTGATTTACGATCATCAGATTTGACACCTCTGTGTCATTTGTCTTAAATGTCAAACCAAACACTTGGGATTGATTTACGATCATCATATCTAACACCTCTGTGTCATTGCACATCTTAAGTGCTCCGTTATTCACACTTCTAGGAGCCAGCAAGGTCGTCTCGTATATCCCTTCTAATTCTTCAATACATCTATGTATAATATATATATATATATATATATATCTACACATGTATATAGGTCTATAATATAGCTTTAACTAGAGGACCATTTACTAGACACCTTCCCTCACTTGCTTAAGGGGCAAGAAAATAGGATTATTACGTTGTAAGTATCAAAGTTACACTCATGATTTGTATGATTATGTTCAGGAGTGTATTCTATAGGTATAATAGGAAAATAGGTTTGCCTAAGCATATGTACACATTCAGACGTAAACTTTCATATGTATACATAATGACATCTTTATACCCTATTCCAACTATGCACACCAACTCGATAGCTATAGAAGGAAAAGCTAGGTTTCTATATGTTGGTTTGGTTTGAAGAAAACAATTTTAAATCACGGGTTAGGCTTGTGGTAATAACACTAGCAATATGGTGCTAGGTGGTATCGTTAACGTAATGACATCTAAACCCTTAGACCATGCCATCTCTATACTCTTTATGACTTCTTTCCTAACTCGTTAATCTCCACTATGTAACTTAACTTAGCAATAATCACAATCAATTGCAAATACAATAAACCAACAATTTAACATACATAGCAAATCAACATATAACACAACATGGTAGCATATCATTAAGTTTCCCACTCACTTGTTTAGGGTTGTTGTAGCCTTAACTAAAGTCGAGCGATTCCAGCGAGTAACCCCCTTACTTTCCTCTTGAAGTTAGTATCCTTCTGCAATGCTTCCTCAACCAACCATAGAAGGTCGTATCTTTACTTAACTTTGGTAGTTTCCTAACACTTGATATGTGAGCTCTACTCATCTTGTGTTTGATGGCAAGGCATGAAGTCTCCACCTACAAGGTTTCCCATCCTTTCTATTGGTTTTCATCCTCACTCATATTTCCATTACCATACATACATCAACTTTTCCCATTCACTACATACGTACACCCACATATTCTTATCCATATACATACACACTCCGCACACCACGCACACACCTATACATACATATACACAACCATGCCATACATCTAATTACATGCATACACAACTGCACTTTGTTATTCTTCTTTCTCTTCAAGTCTACATACACACATACTCAATTCATGTTTCACACCACTGACACACATATACACACATACTCTATAGACACCTCACACTCCAAATACATACACATACACACATGCTCCAGATACACCTCACATTCTAAATACATACACATACACACATGCTCCACATACACCTCACACTCCATATATGTACACATACACACATGCTTCGCATACGCTACATACCTCCCATATACATACTCTCATACCTACATCACACATCATCTCACACACTTACATACAAATTCCTCCTACACTATACTCAACTCCATACTTACACACACATGTACATACACTACACACCATTTCATACACATACATGCATACCCACACACACCACTCCTTCTATACATATACACACATACCCTTACATGCCTCACGGCAATCCACATATATACACACAAACCGCACATACTACACACCATCCATATGCTTACACCCCTTTTGCATGCACCACATATCATTCTACACACACACACATTTCACACACCTTACATCACCTCATGTACATACACAAATACTCACACGCACTACACACTCGGTTCCTCCTTCCTTACACATACACACATACCCTCACACACCACAAACTATCACATACACATACGCATACCCTTGCACACACCACACACCATCACCCACACATACACACATCTTTACACACCACACAACATCACCCACACATACATATATCCTTACATACCATTCACCATCACCTACACATACGCACATCCTTACACACCACACATGTACACACTTAGCTCCTTCTTCCCCTTCCCCTTTTTCCTTCCTCCTTCGGACATTGTTGCTCCCATTGTGGTGGCTATTGCCATCGTCGCCACGATTGCCATCATTGCTACCGTTACTGTTGTCGTTATAGTCGTTGCTACTGTTACGGTCGGGGTCACCGTTGCCACTGTTGTTGCAGTCGTGGTTGTAGTCGCTGTTGCTGTTGATGGGTAGCTGTCGGTTGTTGTTCCCCTTCCTTACACACCCACGCACCCACACATCAAACACCATATCTACACACACACATCTCCACTCTTCTCCTTCGACTAGGTGCTACTTTTGTCGTCATTACTGCTGTTGCTAGGTCGTTGCTACTATGGTTCATTGTAGTTGCCATCACTATCATGGTTGATGTTACTATTTATACCATCCCTCTCCTCTTCCTCCCTTGAAACTCCACGAAATCAAAACGCACCTCAACCGAGTTCCCTAAAGGAGGCTGCTGTTTTCTTTCACGTTAAAACTCCTTGCACCGAGCTAAAAGAGGCCTCATCACTCAAGGCGTAATTAACATAGGAAAACCACCAACTTCTCCTCCCCCTTCTCTTCCGATATCACCATCATCAATCGACAACATCATTGCTATGGTTGTTTTTGTTGTTGTCCTCATCGTCGTCATGGTGTTTGTTTCTGTTATAATAGATTTCAAGGGATTAAGAAGAGGATAAGTGATGTTAGAAAAGAAGAAAGAAAAGAAATGAGGAGTAGGGTTGTGATAGAAGATGGCGGGGTAAGGAAGATGCAACTAGAAGAAGAAGAAGATGGAGAAGAAGAAGAAGAGAGAGAGAGAAGGAAAGGAAGAAGAAGTAAAGGATGGGGGTGCAGTTGAGACGGTGACGCAATTGGGTATGGGCATCATGACGGAGGCGGCTGATGTGATCTTGTTGCTACTACTGCTCTATCATGGGAGAAGAAAGAAGTGACATGGGACTGAGGAGAAGCATGTAGGCAGTCGAAGGAAAAGAAAAGGGAGGAGGAAAAGAAAGGAGAAAGAAAAGTAATAAAGGAGCAAAGGAGAAAAATAAAATAAGGATTTAGATAAATATAAAGAATTATCTATTTACTGGTTCATTATCTTCTTTTCTTATAAAGATTGTTCTTTCTAATTGTTTAATTTTTAAAACCTATTATTATTGCAAATTTATTGAGATAATATTCATGCATCACAATGTTTGAATTTTTGTCGTACATTTCCCAAATTTTTTAATATTACAAATTTGTTCCTCTCTCTACCTTAACCTAGAAGTATTTATTATTCTATTTATTTTCTTTAATTTTCCATATAGTTTTTTTTTTCAATATTTTTAGGACTTTACAATGTGGTTCTAGTCAGAAGCTATTTTAAAACCTTCAATGGGAAGAAGTATATGCTTGATAGAAGCATGTTCAAAATCTTTATGTCTGAACACAATTTTTTTCAAATTCAAAGAAAATTGTTAGATTTCATATTCTTATAATCTTTTCAAGGCCTAGCTCCACTTGTCAAGTATATTTAGGTAATATACTTGATGTTTTTCACTAAAGTAGGATTTATCATCTTGGGGATTTCATCGCTTCAAGTTTTTATCAAAAGTTTTATTTAAAATTTGTTTGTTTTCCACTTTAATTTTGACTATTGGTTTGTTGATATGTTGCAAAGACATTTTTCAGAATTTCTTCATAATTTATTCTTGGATATATGTTTAAGGACAATAAGGTTAAGATGTTACAAAGATAAGGATATGTCTATAATAAATATATGGTTGCTATGAGAAGATAAGGCTCCACAACATGAGGGATATCATGAAATCTCTTGAAGTTTACCTAGAAAAATCTCAACAAATTTCTCTTTCAAGCTTATCCAATTTTTTAGATATTCAAATCCAAGAAAAGATCTCTACAACAAGAAGATACACATTATAGGATAGATTTCTATTGAAGATTATCTAAATTTTAAATTCAAATATCAAAGAGGAATTCTCAATCATTTCTATCAAAAGGATTATTCAAAATTCAAATTGTTGTTGCGTTTTTTTGCTAGCTGGCCATTGTTCTTCTTCTATAAAAGAGAAAGAATCTCCAGAAGTTAATGAAGATTGATCAAGAACATGAGCAGAAAATCTTCATCTTGCTATCCTTCAAAAGACGCATATAAGAGTTCTCATTTAATTGTTATTGAACTTAATTATAGAAGATACTTTATTTCTCTTCTTTGTTTATTCGATTGTTCTTATGAGTGATTGAGAGTTGTTTATCACTGTAGTTGAGTGATTAGCTTAGTGTGAAAGCTAGGGAGACTCAGTAGTGAGACTTTGCCAATATGTTGGTGTGTTTGTATTCTCAATTTGATTTTTAGTATAGCGAAACTCAATTGATAGAGATAACTGGGTTCCCAACATAGAGTTGGAAGAGAGGATGTATGCATAAGGCGGATACTCTATACATCATTGAGCCTGATTTTCTCTCTCTCTCTATTTTTTATTTAATTGCATACTTATTGTTTATTTGTTGCTCATGCCATTAGAATTTCCATTTAAGAGTATTTTTACAAAGTTGCAAAAAATTGAAATTTTCAATAATTAATCAATTCACCCCCTTCTTGATTAATTTAATGGGACCAACATTCATATTTAGTAGGTAGTGATTTAATGATAAATTACACTAAGAAGGAGTTTTCCATAACCATTCCTAAGGTCTTATGTTTTGCTACAATATCAGTCATATCAAAGACATGTTGCTACATGCTCTTTGACCCATCAAACTTCATGGTCATGAGTTTAGCCATAAGTATCCTTGCAAGTGACATATCAACGAAATGGAATTTATCTTCCACAAGCTTAAGAAAATCTTTGGCATTCTAATTTTCAATTGTTGGAAGAGTAGACTTAATGTTGTTGGCAATTGTCATTCACATGAAGTTTAAACTTAATATGTTAGACTTTGCCCATAACTTATGGTATACCTTTTGAGTATCTATAATATTTTTAGTAATGTTAGTATGCTTTTCCTCTAACAAGGCTAAGTTAAGATCTAAAGCACCTAAGTGGAAAGTGACTTGTTCCTTCCATTTAGAGAAATTCAAACTAGTGAACAAAGTAACAGTGGAAACTTGAGAGTGGAGATTAACAGCTACAAATATACAAATGCTCACTAATTAATAGATTCAAATAGGAAGTACATAAAATATATATTATTGGTTTCCTTTGGGTAAACACAACAACATATGTCATCATCATTATAATTGAATGCCAATAAAGTTGAATGGAGTAATTAAACACACACCATCTTATATATATAGCATCTTTGGATATGTGTACTAGATAAGTGAATGCTAATCTTCCTTCCTTTATATTTATTAATCATAAAATATCGATTTACCTTTGGTTAAATCCTTAATTTTTATCAATTAATAAACTTTACATAATAGGCATTGCAAGATATTATTTTAAATTATATGACTATAAACATTTAATTAATTTGGTCACTTTGGTGATTAACAAAGTAATGTTAACTTAATGTCATATAATTAAACTATTAAGTTTTATAATACTTTATGTGTAATAATATTTAACATTATAGTTCATAAAATTCATTACAAATAAAGTATCATATTTGTAATATTATAAAACAAATTTAATGTTATGAAATAAAAACATAAAACATAATAATTATACTTAAGAACAAAACATCCTTTTGCCATGATTTATTTATTTATAGCTTAAATATTCTGGTTCCATATTTTGCTAAAGTCCAGTTTGAAACTAGTGCCAAAAGTTATAAAGACAATGATGAACTAAACATCAAATGCAAACAAGAACATAAAGAATTCAATGATCAATTATAATCTTTTACCAATTAACTATTATATATATTATTATTGTCTCAATTTCATTGAAAAAAAACTTCATCGATTTAATTCCCTAAATCATACAAATACCTCGAGCAAATTTATTCTCATTCGAATGTGAATTTTAGATTATATATATTTTCTTAAAGGTCAAAGCCATCATAAATATTAAAATCTATAAACATGTTACATCATAATCTTCACAAACATAAATACCCATATCATTATTTCCATTCTTATTTATCATAATCATCATAATCTTCCACAATTACTATAACACATAATTTTAGTTATTCTTATAAACCCTAATTTATAATGGGTATATCATAATATCAATTTAAGGATTATTATTTATTTAAAATGATGAGGCTTTGATATCACATGTTAAAAAATTAATTAATTCTTTTAAGGATTCAACACTGTTAATATTAAACTCTTATACTCATATGAATCTAGAATATAATAACAATAACTTAGATATAGCAAAATAAATTGCTTACCTTGAACAAAATTCAACATGATGGAGAGCTTTCTTCTTTTTAATCTTTGATAAAACTGATTTCTCCTCCTTAATCCTCTTATCGTAGTAGATAACTTGATGGATAGCCAAAATTCATTTTTTTAATTTTCTTAGAATTGCTAACTCGAATGGGTAGAGAGAGGACCGATTTATATATCTATATAAAAAATTAAATCTGGTACATCCATCAAGTACTTATATTAATGATCAAGATTTAACATACTATTAAATACATGAAACCCTAAACCAAATTTAATATGAGCTAATTTAAATATGGGTTAGGACATCAAGCCATATTTCTTAAAATTTAAACTCAATTTATATAAAAAAAATTCAAATAAAAATAATATCAACATTTAAATTTAATTAGAAACTCAACTAATATTTAAATTCAACTTGAATTCAATTAAACTTTTAGGATAGTCAAGTTGAATAATATGAACTCAAGCTTGACTCTCAATAAACTACTCGATCTTGAGCTTGACTTGACTATTGTCATATCAAATTTATGTTTTTGTCAAATTGAACTTAAGTAACTTGTGAGTAGCTTTGACTCACTTACACCCTCATTAAAGATCATGACAAAATGAAGAACTGGGTCATCTCGAGAAAAAGGCCCTCCTGGCGACTTTGTGTGCTAGGGTAATAGGAAGAGCCACTAATGGTGGGACAGCCACCCAGGCCATCTCAAAATCTAGTAGCCATTCCTTCGGGTAATGTTGTAATCGTTGCTATGGGCCACATGAAGAAGACAACTACAAGTGGATCTTCGGAGCTTGCTTCCCTTGTAGATAATATACCATAGGCATTTTGCTTTAACTGTAAGTATAACGAATAAAGGGAAAAGAGTGCAAAAGGAGTATGAATCAAAGATGAGCTTCAGGTCCAACCAATAGGCGCAATGCTAGAGGACAAAAGAGCGAGGCACGAATGTTTTTGACGTGCCAGCCAGATATCCCTGTTAGAGATACTATGATAGATATGTTGTTCGTCCTTTCTCATGATGCTTATAGGCTTTTCGATATCGTACATCTCAGTCTTGTGCATTTGAGAAGTATTTAAATGCTTACCATGCTTGTGTAATGTTGATTAACGTTGAAATTGAGCAATAAGTACACCAATAAGAAAAAGGACCGTATTAAATATTGTATACAAAGATGCTAGTATAGAAGTCATAAAAAGGCAATGCCTGTTGATTTTTTAGTGTAGAAGATGACTAAATTCAAAGTAATTCTTATGATGGACTAGCTCCCAAAATATCATGCCACCATACTACGATTGTGTGGTACATTTTAACGTTCCAGGAGAAGATCCACTTTATTGTGAGATCGAAATGCATTGGCCAGTCATTTTATCTACATATGACTTACGGAAAAAGGAGTGGCGAGGTATACTGGCTTTAATGACAATATAAGCGATATAAGCACTAGAATTGAATGATATTTCTATTGTCTGAGAAATTTCAAATGTATTTTCAGAAGACTTACCAAGCATACCCACAAACAAGGGGATAGAATTCAATATTGAAGTTGTCCTGGGTATGCCACCAATTTCTAAAGTATTGTATTGAATAGCACCTACAAAGTTGAAGAAGTGGATGGAACAACTGCAAAAGTTGTTAATAAGTAGTTCCTCAGACCCAAAGTTTTATGAAAGACAATAGTATGAAATTATGCATAGATTACTAAAACTAGACAGAGTTAAGTGAAGAACAAGTGTCATTTATGGCTTGAATCGATGACTTGATTGATTAGTTGAAGGTGGCTTCAATGTTATCTAAGATAGACATGAGATCTATGAGATATTAGTTGAAAATAAAACTAGAATACATATCGGAGGTTGCCTTCAATTCCTTCCCAAAATTAGAGAAATAGCTATTCTCTACCTTTTACAATATATATAGATATTTGCTCATAAGATCTCAAAAGAATTATAAAAAATAATAATAATTTTTTTTATTTCTTAAGAATTATAGCCCTATTCCTATATCTTATTCCATTTTGTAAATTGAATAAATCATAAATGTATTAATGATTAGACGAAAAATTCAAATGACATTTCGAGGTGATAGAAGAAGTTTCTTAAATATTAAAATTCATGTTTCATAAACATTGCAATGTGTCAAGATTTTATTGCTACTGAATTATTCAAATGATGTTGGACTATCAATAAAAGGTCTTACCTTTAATCACTAAGATGGATAATGAATGGTTTAGCTGATAGAGATCAACACGAGAAATTTTGCCATCAAGAAAGAAAAAACAAAAGAAAGAAAGAAAGAAGATCATTTAAAAAATTATAATTCTACTCTCCTAGTCAAGCATTTCCTTATTCAATCTACGCAAGAGATATATTTATCCTCATTTCTTACCTTTATTGACGAAGCATATGAGTAGATGAGTTATCAGATTCTTTATTTATTTCCTGTGTTAAAATTAATTCACTTTGATATAATTTTTACCCCAAGCCTATTGTACCATTCATATTCTAAAACATAGGATAGATGCAATTTATAGAATTATTTGATGAGATATTTCCATGAGATATTCTACAATATAGTTGAAATCTTCTATACAATATATTGTAACTATTAGATGAAATTGATCTTTATCATTCATTGAGAAGGAAAAAGCCTATAAATAGGGATATCCCACTCATTTGTAATCAAGCCAAAAACTAAGAAATACATAAATACTACTACAATTCTAAACACCTTCTCTTTTACTATATCATCTCTTATTCTACTTCAATACATTCCTAAACAAATACCATCTTAATATTTTCTATCCTAGTCTAATCTAATAACCTTCTATATACTAACAATAGTACTAGAGTCACATTCGGTCATCTATTAAGTGTAATTCTATCAAAATGTTTTTTCTAAAACCACTCCATTTAATTATATTATAGCAATCATCAAATCAAATAACTACATACCACTTTCATTATTTTCTAGAGTAAATTATGATTATTGGTCCATCAAAATGAGGATGTAGTTTATATCACAAGGTTTATAGGAAATCTAAGAAAATGGCATTGCTATTCTAGAAAATACTTCTACTTTGTCAACATTAGAGTTAGCTAAAGTTAAATCCAATAAAGAAAAAGATTGAAAGGCTTTATATGATATCCAATTGGTGTTGGTGGATCCAATTTTTCCTAGAATTAATGGAGTTGCCAATATAAAGAAGGCATGGGATATGTCATGGCCTAAAAGGGGGCCTGGAAGTTTCTACTAAAAATTATCATGGTACGTGTGCACCTGTTACATAATAACCGTCTTACGAGTCAACGATCGTAAGACTCTAAATAATTAATTACATTTATGAATAATCATATTACATAGAATTGTGATGTCATAAAAATTTTGAAAAGACTATATGAAAATTTAAAGAAAATAAGTGAAATGAAAAATACTTTAGGTCAGGATAGCAAGAATGACAATCTCGCTATATTAAAAACTTTGAGAAATTTATGACGAAAATTTAAACATCACGATGCATAAATGTTATTTTAATAATTTGAGATAACAATAAGTTTTAAAAAATAGAACAATTGGAAAGAACAACAATTGCAAAGAAAAGAAGATAATGAACGTGACAAATTGAATTTTATGAAATATATTACTGAATAAATTTAGGAAGCAAAGTAATTGAAAAATATCCGAATATAGATATATAAACAGATAAATAAAAACAATTGTAAGTCTTAACTTTAGTTTGGGCAATATAAATTAAGAGAATAAATTCTCCGAAACATAAATTTCAAACGATATTGGGTTAAATAAGGAAATTAATTGAAACTATAGATTTAGGAAATTCAAATAAAAATTTCAAGTGAATATTGACACTTCTAATAACCAAATTAGCTTAGACGTAAACTTTCGTAATAAAATGCTAAAAATATAAAATTTAAAGATATCCTTGTACGTGTGCAGAATACTAAAATAGAATTTTTTTTTTTATAAATATAATTATAATGCAATATAAATATATATATACATAACTCTAAAAAAAAATATTTCAAATAGCATCTGCCAATCGTCGATCCCATTAGCCCCCTCTCCCCTAACAGCAGTAGCAAGTCCTCTACTCCCGTCCCTATCCCTTCTCTCTCCCTTTTCTTTTCTTTTCTTTTCTTTCTTCTTCTTCTTCTTCTCCTCTCGGATCACGTCTTCCCCTTCTGCCCTTCCCTCTCCGCACGTTCACTTCCTCTTCTACCTCTAATTCCAACTTTTCCTACTCGTGTTGGAGAATTCCATGCCATTTGGGGATCCCATTCCATTTACTATCATTAGAGACTAAGCTTCGAAAGTTAGACTAGAGGAAATGAGAAATTATAGGGATAAGCCAAGCAAGTGAGGGTTGGGGAAGCTAGGAGTGGTTTGCTGCAAAGCCACTTGAGGGGTCGAAGTTTGAGCCTAAGAGGAGGTTGATCAATAGCCCTAGGAGCACCACTGGTGATCGAAGAGTGAAGGAGTCAGTCACTCCTATTTCTGACCGAGACATATGTACATGAGAGGACGTTGAATGATTTCCAACAACGAATTGGTCAAATTGAAGGGTAGAGGTCCCTACTAGTTTCTTCGCTAGAGTGCAGGTTGCATGTATGTGTAAGGGAGGATGATGACAATAGAGGCAACAGTAACCGTAGCAAGGGCAACAACCACGGCTACAACAACAGCGACAATAGCAATCGTGACAATGACATCAACCACGATAGCTACACAACAACAACCACGATAGCTACACAACAACGACCACGACGACGATAACCACGACAACCACACAACAACAATAGCAACGACGGTGACAACCGCAAAAGCGGAAGAAGAAGGGGAAAAGGAGCAAGATATGTGTGTGTGTGTATAAGATGGTATGTGGTGTCTACCCGTATGTGTGTATGTGTATGGAAGGTATGTGGTGTGTGCAGGTATGTTTGCATGTGTATGGAAGGTGTGTGATGTGTGTGGGTATGTGTATATGTGTATGGAAGGTAAGTGGTGTGTGCGGGTATGATACAATTCCAAGAGCTAAGATATGAGTACCAAAGAAATTAAAGTCAATCCGAGCTATAGGTGACAGTACGAGGTCCAAAAAAAGAGGATATAAGCATTGGGAGGACCGAAGGCGAAGTTCGGCTAGCCTTAAGCCAGCCTTGAATAAAGGCCGGCTGAATTAATTTCAAGGCCGCCGGCCTTGAATGGCCTCGCATAATTTTTTTAGGCATGATATAAATAGTCGTTTTTAGGGTTTTTTCGAACAGAATGTTATTTTTGTTGAATAGATAAACACTTTGAGTGTGTGTGAATCCTCTTGGAGAGTTCTTGAATATTGAGAATTTGATTTCACTTTATTTTAGTTGTTCTTATCAAATTCTTGGTTCCTATAGAATTTGTGGCGAACATCGTTATTGAATTTTTGGAATTCTTTAACCTTAGTGATTGATTTATAGAACGTGGTCTCTATCGTTCTATGATTTGATTGCGAATCACTTTAATTTTATCAATCTTGGTATCTATAGATTGGTAATTTTATCCATATCCTTTGTTTTTATTTCGTTAGTACCAAAATCCAGAAAACCCTAAAATTTGTAACATTTAATTGTTATTGGAGATTTGATTTTCAGAGCAAAATCGTATCATTTAGTATCAAAGCATATCAAATCTGTAACATTTGGTATAAGAGCATTTAAGTTCGTATCATTTGGTATCTGAGTGAAGGTTGGTGGATTTGTGAATCGACGCGGGTTAAATTGGTAAGGCTGTTGAATCTCAATTCAATTATAGTTTTAATTCAATACTGCCGTTGGTTGGAAAAAATTAGGAATTTATTTTGATAAGTATTACTGTGAATTCAATTGTTGGGTGTTGAATTGCTGTGAATTGGTGTTTTGGGCTGTTGTTGAGAATTGGGGTTTTTTGTGAAAATCTTTGCTAAGATTTTGATTGGTAGAGATGTCGTCGCATGGAAGTGTTAATAACAACAACAATGGGAATGATGCTGATAATGGGGGTGAGGTTGTGACTAGGGCAGAGTTCAATCAAATCCAAGAAAATATTAGATTGATTAGGGAGAGATTGGAGGTTAGGGATAGAAGAAGCCATAGTGGTGCAGGAATTAGGAGGAGACATTCTAATGGTGAATCCGATGCCGGTAGTGAAAGGAGTAGGAGAGGAAAAAATGATGACAGGCATAAGGGGATTGAAAACATAAAGCTGAAAATTCCACCTTTCACTGGTAGTAGTAAACCAGAGGAATTCCTAGATTGGGTACCACGGGTTGAGAAGGTATTTGACTGCTATGAGTGGGATGAGCGCATGAAGGTGAAAATGGCGTCTCTAGCATTCTCTGAAAATGCTAGTCTGTGGTGGGATAAACTACAAACTAAGAGATGTAGGGCGAATGAGGAGAAAGTGCGTTCATGGGCTTTGATAAAAAGATTGATGAGACGCAGATTTGTGCCAGATTACTATAAGCAAGAGATACTGATGGAGTTGCAATCCTTGAGGTAGGATAAGAAAAGCATAGAAGAGTATGTGAAGAAGTTTGAGACACTAATGGCAAGGTGTGATATTAAGGAATCATCAGATGAATCCATAGCTCGTTTCATCAATGGGTTGAAGATGGGCATTGCCAATGTAGTGGAACTCTAGCATTATCAAACTCTAGAGGATGTGATTAAATTAGCCAGTCGGGTTGAGCGGCATCAGCGCAGGCGGGATCAGAAATCATTTCACCACGATAAGTCAGATGATGGTGAGAGGGAGAAGGAAAGGAAGGAAAAAGGAAAGGCAGTCGCTAGTGAGGCTGTTGACCAAACACAACAAAAGAAGAGCAGGGATATAAAATGTTTTAAGTGTTTAGGACTTGGCCATATTGCTTCTCAATGTCCTAATAAAAGGGTTATGGTCATAAAGGGTGACAAAGTCGAGAGTGAGGAAGAAGAACAGAAGGGTACTGAGGCAGAAGAGGAAGATGAAGACATTATAGCGAATCCAGTACAAGGAGACTTGCTAATGGTTAAGCAGGATGAAGCTGTTCCTAATCAGAGAGCCAATTTATTTCATATCCAAGGCATAGTGCTAGGGAAGACTTGTTTGATTGTGGTTGACACAGGCAGTTGCACTAATGTTGCTTCAGCAAGCTGGGTTACTAAGTTGGGTTTACAAGTGGAGCAGCATCCAAGACCTTATGCACTTCATTGGTTGAGTCCACAGGGAGCTGTTCATGTACACAAACAGGTTCGTGTTCCACTAATTATTGGTGATTATACTGACGAGATTATTTGTGATGTAGTTCCCATGGAAGCTACACACTTGATTCTTGGAAGACATTGGCAGTATGACCTCAAAGCTAAGTATGATGGATACACCAATGAGTATACCATTCAACAACAGGACAAAGCATACAAGCTTCTTCCTATGAGTCCAATTGAGGTACAACAAACAAGGTTGATTTGCCTTAAGAAGCCTAAGGGAAAGAGGAGTCTGTTTATGTGGTCTAGCAGGATGGACAATACAGATTCAAGGTCAAATCTTTTTCAACATGGAGGGAATGATATGATTCCAAGAGCTAAGATACGAGCATCAAAGAAATCAAAGTCAATCCAAGTGATAGTTGGTAGTACAAGGTCCAGAAAAAGAGGACATAAGCGTCGGGAGGACCCAAGGCAAAGTTCGGCCAGCCTTAAGCCGGCCTTGAATAAAGGCCGGCCGAATTAACTTGAAGGCCGCCGGCCTTGGTGCTGGCTTATATTTAGGCCGCCGGCCTTTGGTCGGCCTTGAATGGCCTCGCACAATTTTTTTAGGCATGATATAAATAGTCATCTTTAGGGTCTTTTCTAACATAATGTTATTTTTGTTGAACAGATAAACACTTTAAGTGTGTGTGAATCCTCTTGGAGAGTTCTTGAATATTGAGAATTTGATTTCACTTTATTCTAGTTGTTCTTATCAAATTCTTGGTTCCTATAGAATTTGTGGTGAACATCGTTATTGAATTCTTGGAATTCTTTAACTTTAGTGATTGATTTATAGAACATGATCTCTATCGTTCTATGATTTGATTGCGAATCAGTTTAATTTTATCAATCTTAGCATCTGTAGATTGGTAATTTTATCCATATCCTTTGTTTTTATTTCATTAGTACCAAAATCCAAAAAACCCTAAAATTTGTAACATTTGATTGTTATTGGAGATTTGATTTTCAGAGCAAAATCATATCATTTGGTATAAGAGCATACCAAATTCATATCAAGGTGTGTGTGTATGAGTATGAGTAGGTGTGTGGTATGTGTGTGAGTGTGTGTGTATGCGCTGATGGTATATGGTGTATGCAGAGTATATGTGTATGTCCATGTCGATGGTGTATGGTGCATGTGGAGTATGTGTGTATGTGCGTGTCAATGGTGTGAGGCGTGTGCGGAGTATGTGTGTATGCATGCTCTAGTGGTGTGTGTGTGTGTGCATGTGGACTTGAGGAGAAAAGAGGATTGTAAAGTGCAGTTGTGTGTGTGTGTGATTAGGTGCATAGTATGATTGTGTGTATGTATGTGTATGGATGGGAGTGTGTTAAAGTATATACGTGGTATACGGTAGTGTGCATGGTGTGGGTGTAAGGTGTGTAAGTGGGGTTCGGTAAGTAAGAGATATGAAGTAGAAAAGGAAGAAGAAAAGGGAAATGGAAGAGGAAAAGTTGGAAGAAGGAGGATGAGAAGATTTAAGATGGAAGAAGGGTGAGGAAAAAAGAGAAGATAACCCGGAAAATAAAGGCAAGAGGGTATTGATCTTGAGTATGTGCGTAAGGAAGAACTTATGTGTGCATGTGTATACGACGTTATTATGGTGGAGGTGGGCTTGTATGCATACAAAGAGTGGCTAGTGTATGTATGGTGATGGAAGTGTAAGTGAGGATGAAAACCAATAGGAATGATAGGAAACCTTTTAGGTGGAGATGTCAACAATGGAGAGAAGAAATAAGGTGATACAAAACCTTTAGTGATTACTAATCCTACGGGTTGTCCTACAAGTAGGTCGTTGGAAGATATTAGAGACAAATTGATAAACGAAAGGTTCAAAGATGCTTCATGTAAAGGAAAGGCGTTTATGTTGGTGTAGATGGTAAAGGGAATGATTCGAGCAATGTCCAAGATGATGGCTTGGGGAATATTTGGAATGAAATGAACTTTTTAATGGAATGTTCAAAGGATGTTGAGGAAGATCATTCTTGGCCAAACACCCTAATGCAAAACCTTTAGTTGTCCTTCCTAATGATATCTTATCTACATGGAAGAAGGAATTCCGGATTTAGCAGGTCGAAGACATTCCATTGCTCGACTTCTACATAAGGAAAGTAGACAGTAGATCATAGCAACTTGAGGTGTTGGAAGCAATGATTCCTAGGAAGGTCGTTCCTTCTAGAACCTTATATCAGAATCATGTTAAAGAAGTCTTCAATGTTTCGAAACTTGTTCGCCCAAAGTTTCTTAAGAAGGAGACTTCACACCTTGCCATTAAACCCATAGCGAGTAGAGTACACATATCAGGTGCTAGGAAACTACCAAAGTCACGTGGAGATGTTGCTTTCTATGGTTTGGTTAAGGAAGCATTGCAGAAGGACACTGCTTTCAAGAGGAAAGTAAAGAGGTTACACATTAGAATCACGTAACTTCGGTTAGGACTATGATGACCCTAAATAGGTGAGTGGGAAACTTAATGATATGCTACATTGTTGTGTTATGTGTTGATATGCTATGTATGTGAATTCATTTGCTTGGTTGTAGTTGTAAATTAGATGTGATTATTATTATTACTAAGTTATATAGTGGGGTTAGATGAGTTTAGAATAGAAGTTATAAGAAATTGGTAATAAGATAAGTTATAGATGAATATTGTTTAATGATGTAGAGGATAGTATAGATTGAGTGTTTAGATATCTCTACCTTAACAATAGCACTTTGTACCATCTTGCCAGTGCTATTACTACAGACCAATACCATGACTCAAAATTGTTTTCTTCAAATTAAACCTAAATATATAAACCTAACTTTTCTCTCTACAGCTATTGAGTAAGTATGCATAGCTAGAATAGATTATATAAATATCATTATGTACACATATCATAATCTACTTCTGAATATGTATACATGCTTTGGCAAATTTATTTTCCTATTATATCTATAAAATACATTCATGCACCTAACTATACAAATCATAAGTACAACTTTTTATTTTCTAACTTAACAATTATATTTTCTTGCCCTCTTAAGTAAGTGGGGGAAGGTGTCTAGTAAATTGTCCCTTAGTTAAAGCTATGTTATAAACCTATATATATGTATATATATATTATACATAGGTATTTGAGAGGGATGTATATGTGGTTACTTGTTGACCCTTGAATGTGTAAGTAACTGAGCACTTGAGAGGTGCGAGGACACAAAGGTGTCAAAGAATAACAATCGTAAATCAATCCCTACTGATTGATTCGGCATTTAAGTGAGAGGGTACAGAGGTGTCGAGAAATGAGAATTGTAGTTCAAACCTAAAGGGTTGATTTGACATTTAAGTCAATGGCACAGAGGTGTTAAGTTAACTAAAATCTTATGTATAGCAGGATTGTGTCAACCTGCTTGGTTTGGTTTCCTTACTTTACCTATGATGTGAAATGCATGATCTTTTCTTGTTATGTAAATGTGAATATGAGATGTAGTGGATTTGTTTATGGGACTTCATTAAGTTCTTATTGATTTTTCTTAAAGTGGTAGTCTTTAAATGCTTAGTAGTGTACCTTAGTGCTTTGAATGGGAATTAGTTATGACTATATATTGTTTGATCAACCCAAATCAATTAATTAAAGAAGTGGACTCGATTAAAATTTGACATGCATTTACACGAGACATTGCATGAAATTGAAGGCCATCACTACTACAGGATGAGCTAGAAGTGATCAAAGGATTGTTGTTTCGCCAAGTGTGAACTAAGTGATTAGGGAATTGTCATGCCTTGATGGTTCCGAGTCTGGCCTATCTCTTAAGGGTGTAATGCTTAATGTATTAAGGCACCTAAGCTTAGATCATTAAAGCTAAGACACAAATATAATAAAGCGATAGGAGTAATTAAATTGTGTGAAAGACTTAGGCACTAATGGTGGCTTCGGAATCCCCAACCCAAGGTCAAGAGGGGTGTAAACCCTAAACTTCACATCGATTATTGGAAGACCACATGGGATGCTGCATTTGTATAGTTGTTCATATATGGCATGTGATTTGATAACTTAATTTGAAATTGCTTGTGTGTATGTAGCATTGAAAGTAGTACCCTCTCATTCACTAAGTCGTAGTGTGCTTACCTCTCCACAGACCCTTTTGCAAGTAGCAATTACAAAAGCTTGGGATAGGATAAGATGTAAAGTGTTGAGAGTTTTTGGAAGATGAGGATGATAAAGTAAGAATTGAGAAAGATAGACCACTTAAATGAAAAGTTAGGACTCTTATGTAAATAAAATCGAATTTGTGAAATTTAGAATTTTATTCCATTTTACTGGTTGGTAGAGGATATTGATTCTCTGTGATCATGGTTGACTGTGGGATACAAAATCCATAGTTAGGTTTTATTATATAACTGTATGTACTATGATCGTAAATGTAGTTAATTATTTAGAGTCTTACGGTTTCTCGCTTGTAAGATGATTTTTATGTAATGGGTGCACACGTACCATGATAATTTTTAGTGGAAACTTTTAAGTCCCCCTTTAGGGCGTGACAATAATCATACCCTAAAAATATAACTATAGATTCCATGTCCTACGGTCAACCAAGTTCAAAAAGAGTCGTTATCCCCTACCAACCAGTAAAATGGAATAAACCCTAAGTCTTATGAATTCAACTTTTACACCAAGCTCCTAAGATGGCATTTCATCTAAATGGCTTACCAATTATAATCCTTACTTTATCATTCTCGGCTTCTAAAAAACTCTCAACACTTTGCATTTTATCACATCCCAAGCTTTTAAGATCTTTACTTACAAAATAGTTTGTGGAGGGGTAAGCACACTACGACTTAGTGAATGGGAGTGCAGTACTCTCAATGCTACACACACACAAGCAATTTCAAATCAAGTTACCAAATCATATGCTATGCATGAACAACCATATGAATACAACATCTCATGCAGTCTTCCAGTAACCAATGTAAAATCTAGGGTTTACGCCCCCTTTGACCTTGGGTTAGGGATTTCGGAGCTACCATCAGTGCACAGATCTCATTACTCGATTTAATTATCTTATCTCTTTGATAATTTAAATATCTTTTAACTTTAATATCACCAGCTCAAGTGTTCTCATACATTGAGCGCTCTTGTGCCTCATGCATTGAGTAATACCCTCAAGGATCGACCAGACTTAGAACCGTTAAGGCGCAACAATCCCCTAGTCACTTTATCCGCACTTGGTGGAATAGTAATCCTTTGATTACTTTTGGTGAGCCCTGTAGTAGTGATGGCCTTTAATTTCATGCAATGTCTCGTGTAATGCATGTCCAGTTTTATTTAAGTCTAGTCCTTTAATTAATTAGTTTAAGGTGATTGAATAATATATAATCGCAAGCTAATCCACATACAAGTCAATAAAGTAAACTATCAAGCATTTAAAGAATACAATTCCAAGGACAAACAATAGGAACCAAGTGAAGTCCCACAAGTAAAACCGTTACACCTCATATTCACATTTACTACAATAAGAAAAGATCATGCATTTCACATGACAGATACAGCAAGGAAGGCCAGACCAACTAGATAGAAAATATCAAGTTAGACACAAAATTTTAGTTAAATAATAGTGTAATATAGTTCCTCGACCGTCAAATCAACCACTCAGGATTAAGCTACAGTCATCATTTCTCGACACCTCTATGCCATTTCACTTAAACGTTAAACCAACCACTTAGGATTGATTTACAATTATCATTCCTTGACACCTATGTGTCATTGATCCTCTCAAGTGCTCAATTTTACACATATTCAAGAGTCAAACAAGGTAGCCACATATATATCCCTTCCAAGTCCTCAAATATCTACGTATATAAATATAAATATATATATATATAGATTTATAAACGTATTTTTAACTAAAGGATGAATTTGCTAGGCACCTCCCCTTACATACTCAAGAGGGGCAAGAAAATATAATTATTAAGTTTACAGAATAAAAATTTGCACTTATGATTTGTATAGTTATATGCATAAATGTATTCTATAAATATAATAGGAAAATAATTTTGTTCAAGCATATATACATATTTAGAAGTAGATTTTTATAGGTGTATATAATGATATATATATATATATATATATATATATATAATTTATTCCAATTATGCATACCTATACAGTAGCTATAGAAGGAAAAGATAGGTTTATATATTTTAGTTTATTTTGAAGAAAACAATGTTGAATCATGGTATTAGGCCTGTAGTAATAGCATTGGCAAAATGGTGCAAAGTACTATCATTAAGATAGTGATATCTAAACCCTTAGCCCATTTTGTCCTCTACATCATTAAGACAGTATTCGTTTATAACCTATCTAACTACCAATTTCTTCATAACTTATTTTCCAACTTATTTAACCCCACTATATACCTTGAAAATAATAATAATCACAACCAATTTGCAACTACAGCTAAGTAGTGAATTCACATACATAGAGCATATCAACATTTAACACAACATTGTAGCATAGTCCTAATCATCATTAAGTGATTTTGATGTGTGGTCCTTTCACCGAACATAGTATTGAAGGATTAGCTATAACGACTCCACGCAATTTCCGTTGGATTTCTTGGTCTCCCATTAACTCCTATCTCTTCTCAAACTCCCCAATGCCTTTCCCTACACTCACATACACAATCATTTCACCGACAACACACATAAACTTCTAGGACTTCCTTTTATAATTTGATCACTTGATCAAGCTATTTGAGCCGCCATTTCTATAAGGACGACACCTTCTCTTTCCAATCAATTTCACACACATACACACTTGCTTTCTTCATGAAATTCCCTTTTCCTCCATAGCTTCACCATTCCATTCCTTCTTCTCTCTTTTCCCTCATTATTCTCCTTTTTGAAATTTCCCAAATTCGCCTCTCTTTTACATGAAGCAACTTTGAACCTTTCGTTTGTTAATTTTCCTCTAATATCTTCCAATAAATTACTTGTAAGACAGATCGTAGGGTTAGCAATTTCTAAAGGTTTTGTATCACCTTCTTTCTTCTTTCCTTTGTTGAAATCTCCACCAATATGGCTTCCCATCCTCTTTACTAATCTCCATCCCCCACTTATGCTTCCATCATTGCACATACACACTGGCCATTCTTATAAACACACATGCTCACCTCCATTGTAATAATGTCATACACATACGTACACACAAGTTTCACCTGCACACTTACACAAGATCAATACCCTCTTGACTTCATCTTCTGGCTCTTTTTCTCTTTTCCTCACCCTTTTTCCTCTTCAATTCTCACTTTCTCCATCCTCCAACTTTTCTTCTCCTTTTCTCCTTATTCACTTCTTCCTCTTGGATCCCCTACAAGTAACATTTCCTGTTACTTCCTTGCTAAATTCCCTTCTTTCCTTGGGCTTCTCCACTTTCTGATATCTTTTTTTCATTTCTCTTCTCTCTTATCTAGCCTACATCTAGCTTCTCCACCCCACATTTATGTATATATGTATTTCTAATCCTTCCCTCCCCTCCATCTTTCATTCCCGCAAACATGGCTGGCTCCTACTTCTCCACTTTAACTTCTCTTCTTCCGCTTCTTCCTTGCCATTCCTTCTTCTCCTTTTTCCCAATCCTTGCATGAATTTATCTCCCTCTTGCTCCTTGCAACACACCTACACATCAAACACCATACATACACACACGCATCTCTACTCTTTTCCTTCAGTTGGATGTTGCACCTCGTACACACCTTCACTTCACCTCTGCACATACAAGGCTACTTTATGCACACATGCCCCACTTGATTCATGACACAACTGGAGAGGAACATATATACAAATATATATATATATATATATATATATTTATAAATAGCAACCTTCTTATTCAAATTCACGTACATGTGCATCCTTCTCAACTACTAGAAACTTTCACAATTTATTTTCCCTAATTGGACTCCTCTCATTCCCTTGCTTTTGGATACTTAAACATTGTCACTTAGGACCAGATCACGTTGGACACTTTTCTCACTGGGACATTGCGAGTCTTCTCGCTATTCATTGTTGTTGCTGTCCATATCATCCCTCTCCTCACTTGGAATGTGGCTTGCTTCTGCTGGATGCCTAATCAAATCATACCATTACTTCTTGCTTGGAAGCTAAAACATACTACCCTTTTGGTGTCTTTAATTTAATCTCACACATATACACTTACCTCTCCTTAGAAGCTGCAAAACATAATAAAGGTTCCAGCACTGACATTACCTACTGTGATGAAGTTGAGGAAGTTAAAGTGCATCTGGATTGAATCTAAGAGTTGAAGCAATTCCTCCATTGTCTCCATGTTTGATCAAATTAGCCATCGCTTCTTCGGATCTAAAGCATATAAGAGATCGAGCGAGAGAGAGAGAGAGACGAGGTTTGTTTAAAGATCTGGAGCAAGACATAAGCCAGAAGGTTCCTTTCTTTGCTCTCTAATTTGATTGAAGCACTCAAACCCATTCCTAATGATGTTCTCTACAACCCCTTCAAAAATCCCTTCACAATCACACACGGGTACTTGCCTTCTCGTTGGCTAAGGAAAGTAAGAAAGGGAAATTGAAGGGAAGGGAATGGTGTAAGGGTTTTGTCGAGAATGAAAAGAAGGAAGGGAAGATTAGAGAGAGAGGATGTTTATGGCTGTTTGCTTTGGGATGGATGGATGAAGTAGAGGTTCATCAGCTGGATCGGCGACATTGGCAACTCCACCACCTAATGCATTTTTTTGGAGTTAATGTACCATTTTCACCTAGTTGATGATGCCATAAAAAACCTTAGAAGCCAAGGAAGCCAAAGCTAAGTGGAGAACCCACTATCCACCTACAAGGGGTTCATCGAACCACCTACATGAATAAGATCGTTGTCATTCAATTCATTAGTATAGGTCCTTTGTTCAAAGGTCTCATTGGTGGTGTGTGAGTTAAGGGCTAGTCCACCTTCCGAGTAGCTAGTGTCTTCGACTAAGCGATTGGAGACGACCACTATTTCTTTGTTGGAAAACAGTGGTGAAAGGGAAAAGAAAATGAGGAAGGAAAGGGAGCAAAAGCAAGGGTCAGTGGTGGCTAGTGTGATGAAGTGTGGTCGCTGGGGTGTAGTGTTGTGGGTGTTCCATGTGGATAGGATAATTGGAAAGAAAAAAAATAGAAGAAGGAAGAAATAGAATGAGGGATGGCTAGGATTGGAGAGGGGGAGTGCATTAGTGACTAGAGACAAGATGATGAGAAAAGAAAGGAAAGAAGAAGGAAAGAAGGAAAGAGAAGTAGGGGATGGAGACAACGAAGATGGATGACATGACAAGGTGCAGGAGATGTGATTATGGCCAGTTGATCTGCTGATGCCATTACTCTTGACACGACACGTATGGGAGGGAGAAAAAAAAAACGAAACAAAATAGGAGGCTAGTTTGAATTGAATCCTGGAGAGGAAAATGTGGGTAAATGGAAGAGAAAAGAAAATAAGGAAAATTTAGATAAAGATAAAATTTATCCATTTAAGGGTTTATTTAGATGTGTATTAATATTTTCTCCAATCATTTAAATTATAATGATTTTTGTATGGAAATTTTTTGTATGTACTAAATAAAAAATTTTGAGTTTAAATGTCTACATAAAAATTTTGTTTAACTATCATGAATTTAAAAATTTAAACTCATATTTATTTATTTATTTATTTTCTAAATTTTCGAATCGTTACAGGATATGTTGAAAGAGAAGTTTCAAAGAAGTGAAATGGTATGCCTTGTAAAACTTCAAACTTTAAGATGAGATTTTGAGAATATTAAAGTGAGGCTTTTGAGACTATAAAGGATTATTATATTATAATTAATGAAATAGTGAATCAAATGAGACCCTATAGAGAAACTATTTTTGATAAAAGAATGATTGAAAAAATAATAATCACATTTTCAGAAAAATATGACCCCATAGTCACTACAATTGAGGAAATAAAGAATCTATCTACTCTTGAGACATATGAGAAGAGGTTGAGTAGTGATAATTGCCATAAAACTCCAAATTCTAGGAAGATTTTAAGCGCTCTTAAGTTGATAATTAGTCAAAAATCATCCGAATTTGAGGCTTAATCAAGGAATATGTTGCTTTCAGGTGTAATGAAAATCATTGAAAGAAATTGAGAAGAAAACAACAAAGAGAAAGGAAGAAGAGCATCTCCCCTGCCACCACACCCCTATATCAAAGGGCCTATGGAAGAGAAATCAGGAATAGAAGCTACCACGCCCCTTGCCAGGGGGTATGGCAGAGGGTGTATGGGACCATAAGTGAAAGACAAAGCCACCACGCCACTGATATGGGGGCGTGCCAGCTTCAAAAGATGACCCGAGACCACCACGCCCCGTAGGGCATATGGAGTCATAACCTATTTTCTCTGACTTTTTATTTTCTCTTTCCTCCAACCCTAGCACACACACACATATATATATATATGTATACATATGAGAAAAGGGGGGAACGACAGACCTAGGTTTTAGAATACACTCCTCTTCATTTTTTTTTTCTCTCTTTATTTAGTTTTCTACTCAACATTTCAAGGAGCTCCAAGCAAAGCATTCAAGATTCGCTCTATCCAGGTTGTAATCATGAACTCTAGTTTCTTTTCATACAATTGTTCGTTTATTTTTATGTTTATGGAAAAGTAAACCGTAGACCTAGATCTCATTTGAACTATTTTGTCATTATGATGAAGATATGATTTAATTGAAGTTTATTGATGTTCTTTTGTTCCATTACATGTGCCTCATATTTATCTTAGATTCATATGTCTGGAATATGAGTTTATGCTTAATATCATTTGAGTTGATTGAGAAATCACTTTTATGATTAGATTCATGTTTTGGATGAGATTTGCTGATGTTTCTAGAGATAGAATATTGAAAATCTTCTATTGAACATTCATTCGAATCGAGTTCATATGCTTTATGCGGTTCTAGATTGCTATTGATTGAGGAGAGATCCTAATTGATAAATCTAGGATTAGATAAGTAATTTACTTGGGAAAGTAATTATCTTGCTTCTTGGAACTTAACAGCTTAAGAACTCAACAACATTAATCCTTAGCTTCTAATGATTCATGTGACGATATAAGTATATAATGAGATCTATGTTGCTTTGTTAGATAATTAACCCTTGTTTTGTTGAAATAGTTTTGTTAAGATCTTTGATTGTTAACTATTTTAGTCATTAATACACTTCACCTCAATCTCATGGTTAGATAATAGGGAAAGAGCTAGTACTAGTAATTGGCAATCTCCTCTTGGTGGAATGACCCTGCACTTAACACTATACTACGTCCATGGTAGGTACACTTGCCTATTGCAACGTAGTTAGAATTAGGAACAGGTATTACAAATATTAAAACTATGGTTAGCAACGATCAAGTTTTTGGCACCGTTGCTGGGGAAGAGGCAGCACTAATATTAGGAACACTTATTACTTATTAATCTAGCCACTTTATTTACTTCTGTTACTTTTCCGTCTTTGTTTCCTTAGAATTTAGGTACCACCGATTGTTAGATTTGTGTTCTTGTAGTGCATGACTAGGAGCCGATCCAAGGGCCTTGCTGATTTTAATCCGGAGCCTGAGAGAATCCTTACTCAATCACACAAAAGAGACAAGCACCCGTCTCAATCCTCATCAACAAGGGTTAAAGAAGAGCTGGTGTTAGAAGAAATGGCTGACCCATAAGATAACCCTCCTCAATAGCTAAATCCATTGGTTGAGCTTAGGAGAACCAATGCTGAGTTCACCAAGCCAAGGTTGGATGGTGTTAGTTCTAACATTGTTCAACCTAGGGTAGAGGCAAACAATTTTGAGATTAAACCGGCCGTTATTCAAATGGTTCAACAATATGCCTAATTTGATGGTTTTGAGGATGAGGATCCAAACTCTCATATTTAATCCTTCCTGGGGATATGCGACACTTTCAAATTTAATGGAGTGAGTGAAGATGTGGTTCATCTTAGACTTTTCCCATTTTCTTTAAGAGGAAGAGCTAAGCAATGGTTAAACTCTTTGCCAAGAGGCTCCATCACCACCTGGGTAAAGTTGGTTACAAGGTTTTTGGACAAGTTCTTTCCACCTTCAAAGACCGCTAAACTCCGAGCTGACATCCAGTCTTATCATCAATAAGAGTCAGAAACACTTTATGAGGCTTGAGAACGTTTCAAGGAATCATTAAGGAGATGCCCTCACCATGGTATTCCAAAGTGGATGCAGGTTCAGATTTTCTACAACAGTCTCAATTGTCAAACTAGACAGATGGTAAATGCTGCAGCTGGAGGCACGATTAATCATCAAACTCCTGAAGAAAGCTTAGCTCTCTTCGAGAATCTAGCAGTGAATAATTTTGAATGGTCACATTCTAGGAGTAGAGATAAAAGACTAGTAGGAGTTATTAATATAGACGTGGCCACTTCAATCATGTCAAAAGTAGAGGCGTTATCTAGAAAGATTATGGATTATCACTTTCAAAGTAGCAAGTATCCGCACTTGAGCCCTCCTTTGATGAACAAGTGGATTATTTGGGAAATCAGATCGGGCTTTAGAATAATCCTTACAGTAACACATATAATCTAGGATGGAGCAATCACCCAAATGTTTCATGGAGTAACAACAACATTTTTCAGAAAGGCAATCCCAATCCTCCCCCTGGTTATCAAAGACCACCTGGTCAGAGTTCTAAACCACAATCATCAATTGAGGACATCTTGGCAAAATTGGTAAAAGATTCTGAAGATAGACAAAATTCATTAGACATGATCTTAAAGAATCAAGACACTACTCTCAGAAACCATGGCGCCTCAATCCACAATCTTGAGACTCAGGTTAGACAAATTGCTAAATTACTTTTAGAGAGACCTCAGGGTTCATTGCCAGGAAATACAGAGACAAATCCTCGTGAGCATGTAAAAGCAATAACCTTGAGAAGTGGTAAAGAACTCCAATTTGAGAATCAAGTAGGAAGAGGTGAGGCATTTACCTCAAAGGAGAAACAACCGATTGAAAATGATGAAGGAGAGCAGCCAGAGAAGTTAGTTAAGAAGAAGTCATCATCATCCAAGTCGATTCCAAAATATAAAGCTCCAATTCCATACCCTGCAAGATTGAAGAACGATAAGGTGGATGAGCAATATGGTAAATTTTTGGAAGTTTTTAAACAATTGCATATTAACCTTTTGTTGGTTGAGGCATTGACTCAAATGCCTAGATATGCAAAGTTTCTGAAAGAATTATTGTCGAACAAGAGAAAATTGGAAGAGTTTTCTTCAGTGACTTTAGGAGGAGAATGTTCGGCAGTTATTCAGAACAAACTTCCAAAGAAGCTTAGGGACCCTAGGAGCTTCACCATCCCGTGTTTGATCGGTAACCTAACTAAGGAGAGGGCCCTAGCTGATCTTGGGGCTAGTATTAATCTCATGCCATATCAACTCTTCAAGAAGCTGGGACTTGGGGAACCAAAGCCAACCCGAATGAGCTTGCAATTGGCAGATAGATCAATCAAATTCCCAAGAGGAGTGGTTGAGGATGTAATAGTAAAAGTTCAAGACTTCATTTTCTCAGCAGATTTCGTCATCCTAAATATGGAAGCGGATGGGGAGATCCCATTGATTCTTGGGAGACCATTTCTAGCTACTGCAAGAGCTATCATAGATGTAGGATACGGGAAATTGGTGCTGCGAGTGGGAAATGAGGAAGTCATAGTAAAGATGGCGTATGTTCTTAAGCATAGTTTGCAACATGATGATACTTGTTTTGCAATGGATGATCTTGATCTACCTATTTCAGAGTCAATGCAAGAATTTTTATGTAAGGATGCTTTAGAAATTTGTTTGACGAATGGGGATCAAGGAGAATCTGTGGGTGCATCAGTTAAAGAGATGACTGTCAGTCTTGATGGAAGTCCTGAGTTGAAGAAGGAGGGAAGTTTTGAAGATTTAAATCGCTCTATTATTTAGAAAGCTAAGCCCTCCATTGAAGAATCCCCTATCTTGGAGTTAAAGCAGTTGCCTGACTATCTCCAATATGCCTTCCTTGAGCAAGACTCTAAGCTGCCCGTGATTATAACCTCAGACTTGAGTTTAACCCAGAAGGATAAATTGTTGAATGTTCTTGGTCAACATAAGAAGGCTATTGCATGGAAGATGGCTGATATAAAGGGGATTAGTCCATCATTTTGTACTCACAAAATTCTCTTGGAAGATGTTGCTAAATCAGTGATTTAACCTCAACGCAGACTCAATCCAAATATGAGAGATGTGGTGAAGAAGGAAGTGATTAAACTACTTGATGTTGGAATGATTTATCCTATTTCTGATAGCACATGGGTGAGTCTAGTTCAAGTAGTTCCAAAGAAAGGAGGCATGACCGTCATACCTAATGAGAAAAATGAGCTCATTCCCATGAGAATGGTCACATGATGGAGAGTTTGTATTGATTACTGCAAACTCAATGATGCGACCAGAAAGGATCAGTTCCCTCTCCCATTCATAGATCAAATGCTGGAATGATTGGCAGGACATTATTATTATTGCTTCCTAGATGGAATGTTAGGTTATTTCCAGATTCCCATTGCACCTAAGGATCAGGAGAAAACGACATTCACATGTCCATTTGGCACGCTTGCATATAGGAGAATGCCTTTCGGCTTGTGTATTGCCCCTGCCCCCTTCCAGAGGTATATGCTTGCAATATTTGAAGATATGGTCGGAGAAAATATGGAAGTTCATATGGATGTTTATATGGATGATTTCTTGATATATGGTGACTCATTTGATGATTGTCTCCATCACTTGGAACTGGTTTTGAAAAGATGTGAAGATATTAATCTAGTGCTTAATTGGGAGAAATGTCATTTTATGACACAAGAGGGTATTGTCTTGGGTCATAAAATCTCCAAAGAAGGTATTGAGGTGGATAAGGCTAAGATTGAAGCAATTTCTAAACTAACTCCACCTTCATCAGTGAAAGCAATCCGAAGCTTTCTTGGTCATGTGGGATTTTATCATCGGTTTATAAAAGATTTTTTCAAAAATTGCACGACCAATGGCAAAGCTTTTGGAGAAGGATGCACATTTCAATTTTTCTGAAGAGTGCCTCGATGCATTCAATACTCTCAAGGAGAAGCTCACCAATGCTCCAATTATGGTTGCACCGGATTGGAATCTTCCTTTTGAAATTATGTGCGATGCAAGTGATATGGCTGTAGGTGCTATCTTGGGGGCAATGTAAGGATAAATATTTCCAACCCGTTTACTATGTAAGTAAGACTCTTACCCCTGCGCAAGAGAATTATACCACAACTGGGAAAGAGTTACTTGTAGTTGTCTTTGCGTTCAACAGATTTCGACCCTATTTCATATTATCAAAGGTTATAGTCTATACTGATCATTTTGCTTTGAAGTTTTTGCTAACCAAACAGGATGCAAAGCCACGTTTGATTAGGTGGATTTTACTCCTTCAGGATTTTGACATAGAGATAAGAGATAAAAAGGGTGCCGAGAACCTCGCAGCTGACCACTTGTCACGCTTGGAGAATCCATTCCTGGAGAAATTGAATGAAGGAGAAATCAATGATGAATTCCCTGAGGAAAGACTGTTCTCTATAAATGCAATTGACAATGGGAGTGATATGCCTTGGTTTGCTGACATTGCAAATTATATAGTGGCCAAGGTTGTTCCTAAGGATAGGGGATATCATCAAAAGAAGAAGCTTATCAAAGATTCAAGGTATTATATTTGGGAGGATCCTTATCTGTTGAAGATTTGTGCTGATCAGATGATTAGAAGGTGTATATCACATAAAGAAGGATGGGAAATACTTTTTCATTATCACACCAGACCAACTAGTGGTCACCATAGTTCAAACCGAATGACTCATAAGGTCTTGGAATCTAGTTTTTACTGGCCCTCACTGTTTAAGGATGCCCAAGACTATGTAGCCTAGTGTGACAGATGTCAAAGAACTGGAAACCTCTCAAGAAGAAATGAGATGCCTCAACAGTATGTCTTGGAGTGTGAAGTTTTTTATGTCTGGGGTATTGATTTCATGGGACCATTTCCATCTTCTTTTGGGAATAAATATGTGCTTGTAACAGTTGACTATGTGAGAAAATGGGTAGAAGCAGAAGCTCTACCGATAAATGATGCAAGGGCTGTAAAGAAATTTCTCAAAAAGCTCTTTTCTAGGTTTGGTGCCCCAAGAGCGCTTATTAGCAATAGAGGCACACATTTCTGTAATACGCAAATTGAGAAAGTGCTTAAAAGATATGGGGTAACTCATAGACTTGCAACTCCCTATCATCTCCAATCAAGTAGGCAAACCGAGGTATCAAACTGAGAATTGAAGAGAATTTTGGAAAAATCGGTTTCTCATCATCATCAGGACTAGTCCGATAAGCTTGCTGAAGCATTGTGGGCGTATAGAACCACCTACAAAACTCCATTAGGAACTACTCCTATTGACTAATCTATGGTAAGGCTTGTCATCTTCCCGTTGAGGTAGAGCATAAGGCATACTGGGCCATCAAAATAGTAAATTTAGATCTTGAAGGGGCTGGAAAACATAGATTGTTGCAACTCAATGAATTGGATGAGATGAGACTTGCAGCATATGTGAACTCAGCAATCTATATGGAAAGAGCTAAAAAGTATCATGATTCCCGCATTCAACAGCCCAAACAATTCAAGGAAGGTGACCTTATCTTGCTCTTCAACTCTAAACTCAATTTATTCCTAGGCAAACTAAGATCGAAATGGTCCGGGCTGTTCCGAGTAAGAAAAGTATTTCCCTATGGCACAATTGAGGTAGAACATCCTAAGAAGGGAATTTTTATGGTTAATGGGCAAAGATTGAAGTTATACTTTAGAGATAGCGAGTGCTTCGAAGAGAGGGAGGAGATTAATCCCCTCTTGGCATTTGCTTAATCCTGTCATACATCCTTTTCGTCTAGCTAAAGACGTTAAACAAAGCAACTTTTGAGAGGCATTTTGTGCTCGATTTTCTTATTTTTTTTGTTGTTCTTCAATTTTATTACGTTAGCTTTATGATTAAGCATGAGTTCCTACCTTTTTGTGTTTGTTTGTAGGTTATGGGAGTTGAAAAAGAGGTGATTAGAAAGCTTCATGGAGTAAGGAACGTCAACGAAACATGGCGAGGATCAAATCACTCATCATAAACCATGAAAAAAAAAAGTGTGGAGAAACACCACGCCCCTACCTTAGGGCATATGAAGGCAAAAGAAGCGACGACTTGGAAAAATTCCAACTGATATACTACTACGCCCCTTGCCACGGGGCGTAATGGAGGGCGTATCAAATAAAATGTTCCAGGTAAGTTGCCACACCCCTGCCACAGGGGGTGTATCAACCCAGAATTATCCACAAAGCTTACCACGCCCCTTGCCATGGGGCGTGGTGAAGGGCGTAGCAACATAAATACCAGCACTATTTAACCCACGCTGCACCTATTCCCTTCATTTCTTTCCAAAAATCTCTCTCTCCACTGTCACTCTCTCTCATTTTCACACACACTCACAACCCTCTACACAATATCCAGCACTCTGACCCATGCCAAGGATTAAATCGGTAAGTCTTTCCACTTCTCCTCTTTTCGTTCTTCATTTGAATATTGATTTCTTGCTGTTTCTTTTTTTGTAATCATTTGTACCAGATGCTAGGGTTAGTCAAAATTAAGTTAAGATGAATTTTATTTGTGCATTGCTACTTTTATTGATTCCTATTCATGATTTATACTTCATTAGTTAATTGTTCACCGAATTTCACCCCCAAGATTTATCATGAGTGTTCATCACAGCAATCCCAAGATCTGACGAAGGGGCTGTTGTTTTGCATTGATTGCTTTGGTGATCTTAAATGAATTGATTCTCCTAGGCATTACTTACTCTGTCAATATTCGATTAACCTAGGGGTTTGACCATGAATTTGTAATCCAGTACAACTACTAGCCATAGTTAATCTTCTTTAAGGGTATATTACATATGTCATAGTAATTGAACCAAGAGCTTTAATGCACATTCTATGAATGTTAAATCTAATGCTTGATTGCACTTTCTTGTTCAAGTTCAACTCTAATCATGCTTTTAAGGTCATTACATCATGGCAGTTATATTGGTATAATATCATCTTGAGTAGGATTCTCATCTAGTAGCAATATCCTTTCACTAATTTTTATGTCGTATCCTAGACATTCACACTTTCCAATGTTTGATTGTAGATGGCAATAAAGAAACAACATCAAAAGCAAAAGAAAAGGGCCAGAACTGAAGGTCCAGGTAGTAGCAATGGTGGGAAAATTCCCTTAGGACTTAGTGGGAATGAAGTGAAAAGGTACAAGGCTTTAGAAGCCATGAAGCGAATTACACCAAATGCCTACTTGAACTGGGGAGTAATCTAGGATTATGGATTAACTCGACAATTCGAAAGACTATTGGTTGATCCTACCTAGGCCAATCTTCTCTCCATCGATGAGAAGATATATAAGGGAGTTACTTTGGAATTTTTAGCTACCTTCCAGATCAGCAAGACGGATCGCCTCTTTGGTCTGGACAACAATGTTTCCTTTTCAGCATTCGGGAAACATCATTCAATGAGTATGCCAAATTTTGTGAGTACACTGGTTTGTACTCTCCAGAATACATTCAAACTGACGAGTTCAAGTCCCTCTCGACTAGATGGCTAGTGCGCACACTGTCATACGCTCAGTTCTGGTCATCAATCGCTAGGAAAAGTCCCTATGATCCTTCACTATCAAGGGGATCACATCTCAAGTAGATAAGCCATAGGATTTTACATTCTCCGTTGGTCCACTCACTGAACGGCAAGATAAACAGTGTTGGAGTGGTCAACTAATTGGATTTATATCCAATGTGGAGCATGATAAGGGGCGAGAGGGTGAATGTAGTAGTGGAGTTAGCCTTTGCAATATGCCAACAAGCTCAACTATCCAAAAAAGGCTGCTTTTGTGGTGCATATGTTACCCAAATTTTGAAAAATATGAATGAATTCCTTAAAGAAGCTCGTAGAGATGAAATAGGAGAATCCTATCCCATGACCAATGTGGCCCTCCAACAATGGGATGTTCTAAAGGTAGAAGAAAGAGGTAACTCTTTTGGAAATGATGAGAAAGATGAAACTACCAAATAATTGGAAGAGCTCACTAAGGAAGTCAAGAAGCTGAAATGGAAGAACAAAAGTCTCATACACTATATCAGTTCTATAGCCAAAGCGTTTGCAAAGACATTAAAGGTGAAGCTTCCGGATTGCATCACTTCTTCTTCTTCCTCATCTAGCGATGATGGAGAGGTCCCAAGGGAGGCAGCTCGGGAGGCAGTCTAAGAGGAGGATGATGATGATGAGATAGAAAGAGAGATTGACGCTTATACTTCAGAAGGGGTTATGGGGTCAGAAGCGGAAGAAGAAGTTGGTGACGATGAAGAGGATGACTGATCCTTTCCCTTCTAGCTCTTCTGTTTTTGAACTTTGTTATCTTTAGATCATTTTATGATGACAGGAGAGCAAAATTAGCCTTATATTAACTTAATTTAAGGACTCTTGCTTTACTTTTCTTTATTTTTCTTTCTTTTTAATTTCTATTGTAGGCTAACTTCTTTCGAGTTTTCTTCTTTGTATAGTTTTTCTAAATTTTGATATTGCAGCAACTGGAAGATTAACACAATTCTTAAATACTGGAGCTACTACAATGGTTTTGATCGAGCACTTGATGAATAGCAACATCGAATTCAGGGGAGCACTAGTTCTTCTTATTACCTTTTCTATCTTAATTTTTCTCTATTTAATGCTCTTTCCTTGTCTGATTTTTATCGTAAGTATAGACATTGAGGACAATGTCTAACTTAAGTGTGGGGGAGGGGTATTAAATATTATGTAAAAAGGGAAAAAGGAGAACTAGGTGTGTATGTTTGATTTAATTGAAAAAAAAAAAAGGTAAGTTCTTGAAACTCGAGTGATTAAGTCCATAAGGACACCTTCAATTGAAGGGATAACATCTATTAACTTGGGTGACGAGCCTAAGATTATCGGCTGAAAGCTTGCTACATGGGTTTTAGGATCGTAAATAATTAAATGCAACTTTTGGGAAGGTCTATTAAAGGAAGAGGAATCTAGGGGAATTTCAAATGCAAAATACTTTCATGATGGAGTAGTTCGCTTAAAGAGATGGATGAGGAGGCTATACACTCTGAAGTAGCTAATTGAAGTGAGCCAAGTCTCCTTTTGTTTCGGTTTAACCTCGAGTTTGATTTTTGATTTGAAAGCTGTTATTAAAAGATACAAGTAGAAGCTTACTTTACTTTGACTAATTTTAAAATTTTGATTAAAGTATCTCTAGTTCAATATTGCAAGACAAGGTGAGGAGTATATTCATTCGATTGAGGTGTTCTATTGGATGTTAAGCAGAATCATAGATGAATTTTGATATTCTAGCATACTGTGTTACGAAATATGAAGTTCCCATTTTGAATTTATGGTCTTTAAAATTGCTTTGGTTAGGGACAAGCAATGATTCAAGTGTGGGGGAATTTAATAATCGCCATAAAACTCCAAATTTTAGGAAGATTTTAAGCTCTCTTAAGTTGATAATTAGTCAAAAATCATCCGAATTTGAGGCTTAATCAAGGAATATGTTGCTTTTAGGTGTAATGAAGATCATTGAAAGAAATTGAGAAGAAAACAACAAAGAGAAAGGAAGAAGAGCATGTCCCCTGCCACCACGCCCCCACATTAGAGGGCGTATGGAAGAGAAATCAGAAACAGAAGCTACCACGCCCCTTGCCAAGGGGCGTGGCAAAGGGCATATGGGACTAGAAATGAAAGACAAAGCCACCACACCCCTGATATGGGGGCGTGCCAACTTCAAAAGATGATCTAAGTCCACCACGCCCCTTTGCCACGAGGCATGGTGAGGGGCATATGGAGTCATGACCTATTTTCTCTGACTTTTTATTTTCTCTTTCATCCAACCCTACCACATATATATATATATATGTATACATATGAGAAAAGGGGAGAACGGCAGACCTAGGGTTTAGAATACACTTCTCTTCATTTTTTTTCTCTCTTTCTTTAGTTTTCTACTCAACATTCCAAGGAGCTCTAAGCAAAGCATTCAAGATTCGCTCTATCTGGGTTGTAATCATGAACTCTAGTTTCTCTTCATACAATTGTTCATTTATTTTTATGTCTATGGAAGAGTAAACCGTAGACCTAGATCTCATTTGAACTATTTTGTCATTATGATGAAGATATGATTTAATTGAAGTTTATTGATGTTCTTTTGTTCCATTACATGTGCTTCATATTTTTCTTAGGTTCATATGTTCGAAATATGAGTTTATGCTTAATATCATTTGAGTTGATTGAGAAATCGCTTTTATGATTAGATCATGTTTTGGATTAGATTTGCTCATGTTTCTAGAGATAGAATATTGGAAATCTTCTGTTGAACATCCATTCGAATCGAGTTCATATGCTTCATGCGGTTCTAGATTGTTATTGATTGAGGAGAGATCCTAATTGATAAATCTAGGATTAGATAAGTAATTTACTTGAGAAAGTAATTATCTTGCTTCTTGGAACTTAACAGCTTAAGAACTCAACAACATTAATCCTTAGCTTCTAATGATTCATGTGACAATATAGGTATATAATGAGATCTAAGTTGCTTTGTTAGAGAATTAACCCTTGTTTTGTTGAAGTAGTTTTAGTTAAGATCTTAGATTGTTAACTATTTTTAGTCATTAATACACTTCACCTCAATCTGACGGTTAGATAATAGGGAAAGATCTAGTACTAGTAATTAGCAATCTCCTATCAGTGGAACGACCCTGCACTTAACACTATACTACATCTACGGTAGGTACACTTGCCTATTGCAATGTAGTTAGAATTAGGAACAAGTATTATAAATATTAAAACTACGGTTGGCAATGATCAAGTAGGCATGATGATACTATGAAAAATGCCTTTCAATCATAACTTAAACTCAAGTTTCCAAGCTCTAGAAACGATGAAAATGATTTAAAAATTCAAGAAAGAGAAATAAAGGAATTGTGGAAAATGGAGGAGATAGAAAAGGTAAAAGAAAATATCCACCATAAGTGATATGTAAGAAAACCAATCATTATGTAAAGATTGTTGGCATAAATAAAAGCTACAATGTCGACATTGTAAGAAATTTGGTCATTTCAAAAAAGATTTTTAGTTCAAGGAGAAGTGTAGAGCCAACTACTTTGAGAAGAAAAATGAATATCTATTTTATGCTTGTCATACTACTTTTGAGATAAAAGGAGATACATGGTATTTAGATAGTGATTGTAGCAACTACATGACAAATAATAAGAATTTCTTTCAAGATGGACACATCTATTAATTCCAAATTGAGGCTTGGCAATGGTGAGCTAGTGAACATTGATGGAAAAGGCACTATTGCCATCGAGACAAGGAAAAGTATGCATCTCATAAAAGACATCTTATCGGTACTAAGTCTAGAGACAAACTTAGTTAGTGTTAGGCAAATGATGGAGAGAGGATATTTCTTATTATTTGAAGGGGATTCTTGTTCCATTTATGACAAAGGAGAAAAGGATAAGGAGATTGCCAAAGTAAAGATGCAACAACAAGGAAATTACCTTATTCATTGGAGGTATACGATAGAAGTAGCTATGAAGACTAAACAAGATAAATCATTGCTTTAGTATAAAAGGCTTGACCACTTGAAATTTCATGGGTTAAAACTCCTTCAATAAAAAAATACAATGTTAAGTTTACTAGTGATAAAGGAAGTCACACATGTTTGTGAAGGATGCATGCTTAGGAAGTGACACAAGAACTCATTCCCTTTCGGTCAACCATGAAGAGACAAAGCATTACTAGAGCTTATACACATAGATGTGTACTATGGACCATGAGAATACTATCTTTTGAGAAATTTAGGTACTTTATCCTCTTTATTGATGACAATACAAGGACAGCATGGGTTTATTTTATGTGTTAAAAGTCAAGAATATTTGACACTTTCAAGAAATTCAAGATATTTGTAGAGAAGCGAAGTGGCTATCACATTAAAACAATAACAAGTGATAGAGTTAAAGAATATATCTCAAAGGAGTTCAACAAATTCTATGAAGATGAGGGAGTTAAACACCAACATATAGTGAGATATATACTAGGACGAAATGGTGTATCTAAAAGAATAAATCTTATAGTAAGAGAGATGCCTAGATCCAAGCTAGAAGAGAAGAAGATGTCAAAAGATGTTTTTGGCTAAAGCTAAGTATACAACAATCTATGTACTCAATAGATGTCCAACTAAAGTTGCATAAGACAAAAAACCTATTAAAGCTTGGAGTTAATGGAAACCTTCATCACAACATTATATATTCAGAAGCATTTGCTATATACACATTCCAATAATTAAGAGGCAAAAATTAGAAGAGAAGAATGAAAAGAGGCATCTTCCTTAGCTACAACATAATCTAAAGGGTGTAGAATATACAACATCAAGACAAAAAAACTCATAATTGGTAAAGATGTTGAATTTGAAGAGTATGTTACAAGGAATTAAGGGGAGAGAAAAGTGGAGAATGAAAGAATAATAATGACATGGATGGAGAGCTCAATAGAATGCGATAATTAGACAAAGTAGCCTATTAGTACACTAGCAACACCAACATCAATATCAATGTCAACTAAAGAAGTAGATTCATCTTTAGAATCACCACTAAGAAGAAAATAGGCTATTATAGATAAATATGAAAGCTACAAGTTTATAGCTATAGGGCTAGAAAGTTTTAAGGTTACTCTAAAGGAAGATGTATGGGTAAAAGCCATGGAAAAAGTGATAAAGATGGTAAAGAAGAATGAAAAGTTGGAGCTTGTAGACCTAACAACTAACAAAGATTCAATTGGAGTAAAGTGAATTTACAAAGTAAAGGCTAACCTTAATGACTCAATTAAAAAAAATATGAAGCTAGATTGGTAACCAAAGGATGTTCGATGCAAAACTATGTTGAGATTTTTGCTTTAATTGCTTAACTAGACACTGGTTAAGCCTCAATAACACTTACAACATAGAAAGGCTAGAGAATATATCAACTTGATGTAAAGTTAGCATTCTCAAATGGCTATCTAGAGGAAGACAACTACATGGAGTAGCCTCTAAGGTTTTATAGTTGAAGCAAAAGGAGATAAAGTCCTCAAATTAAAGAGGCCACTATGTAGCCACAAGCAAGCAACATGAGCTTGGTACAATAAAATTGATGAATATTTTGCTGAGCAAAGATTTACGATGAGCTACAATGAACCTATCTTTTGCATTAATACCTATGATAATACATCTACTCTCATTATTTCTCTACATGTAGATGATCTTATTTGTATAGGAAATCATGAGAAGATAGTCTAAAAATTTAAGGAAGATATGATGAAGACATTTGAGATGATAGACTTAGGGTTGATGCATTATTTCCTTGGCATAAAAGTTAGCCAAGAAGATGGAGGGATATTTCTCTCAAAAGAAGTAAGTAAGAAATATATTGGAAAAACTTAACATGAGCAATTGCAAAACTATGGCAACACCATTAGCAACCAATGAGAAATGCAGAAAGAAGATGGCTCACAAGTAGTGGGTGCATCTAAATATAAAAGTCACTTTGGAAGTCTATTATAATTGTCAGCAACTTGTCCAAATATCATATATGCCACAAGTCTCCTATTTTGATTTATGTAGAATTCAAGTGAAGTTGACTTTGGAGCTGCTAATCAAACATTGTGATACTTGCAAGGTGTACAAAAGATTTTGGCATATGTTATCATCCTTTAAATGATTCTAGACTAATTAGATATATAGATAGTGATCGGGTTGAATGCATAAATGACATTAAAAATTCACCAGGCTATGCATTTAACCATAGATCAAAAGTATTTTTGTGGTTATCAAGGAAACAAGAGACAATTGGACAACCTTTAGTTAGAGTTGAGTATATTGTAGCTACAAGCATTGCTAGTTAAGCAATATCGCTTCAAAGACTACTAGAAGACATTGGTAAGCCTTAAGGACAGCAAACTACAATATAATGTGATAATAAATTAGCTATTGCAATGGTGAGTGCAGGTAGCCCATTTCTTCCTCCTTAATTTTATCCTTTGAATAAACATAACTCTAAGGAAAAGGCCTAAAAATGTTAGAAAAAAGGAAAAAAATATTAAAAGAAAAAAGAAGAAAAAGAAGAAAAAAATAGAATAAAAAAATAAAAAATAGAAATACCAAAAAATTGGAAAATAAACAAAAATTGTGCGGTGGTCTTTTGGCTCATTTTAGGGTGGAATTAATTTTTCATGATCAGAAACAATTTTTTCATGTCAAAATATACATATGTAATTTGATAGATTATAGGTTTTTTTTTTTACTTGATCTCGTCTTACTCATTTGAAAAGTTAAAAAGAAAAAAAGGCAATTTAAGTTGATCGGGGCTTTAAATAGTGTCTCAAGCCAATTAAATATCTCATTTTATGTGTAATTGAAGATTCAGGATAAGTTGAGCACTAGATGAAACTGCGCTCTTACTTATGTCAAATTAAGCCATTTTTTGCAAAAAAAAATAATGTTACATATGCATACTAGACTTATTAATTGCACAAGGAGAAAAGTTCATTTTCACAACCCATGAGTAGTAGAAATGGGATTTTATATTAATAGTATAAATAGTCTCTCATATAATTATAAAGGATTCATTCACTCATTTTCAATAAAACTCAAGAATTACTTTGAATTCTTTTATGGAGATTTTTCCATATTGAATAAGGAAATTAGGAGATTGCTTCATCTTGAATAGATGCATCACAATTTTCTTCACCAAATTTTAGATTTTCCAAGTTGATGAGCTACAAAATTAATAATGGCACTTTCATTGATTTACTCTTGTTGATTTGTTCTCGTTGATCCATTCTTGTTACTCCATTGTCTTTTCATTTCCTTTATTTCCATTCACTAGTTATAAAAAATTTTCAAATTCATTTTATTTCATTATATCACTAAAAGTTTTCATTCAGAGTGAACTGAAGTTATGGATAGCCAAATGCCCCCATTCTTGTATGAAATCAATGGAGAATTTTCTATTATGATAGCCAAGATTTATTCCACACTCTAGGCAATGGAAGGTGATCAAATTTCCAAGACTAAAGACATACAAGCAACAAAGGCTCAAGAACTAAAAAGGACGATCTTTTTCAACATCCCCAAGAAAACATCGAGGGTCGGGACATTTAAGAAGATAGTGCCAAAACGATAGTGAAGATTGATGATGACACAATAAATGTGAATGTCGTTGTAGCAATGATGGAGAAAGAAAATGTTTAAGATATAATTCAAGAAATCATTGTGGCAACTCATATTAATAATGTGAAGAATATTGTGTAAGAATCTAATGTGGAAAATGATCAAGAACATGTTGACATGGAATTTCCTAATACCAAAGTCCTAGACATAAAGCATTTTTCTATAATAGACTTAGCATAGACCATGGTAATCAACAACACCAATTATGAACATGAATTCGCTAGACAAAATACTTTCCAAAATCATGCATGCTATTTTGTTTTTTAAAGATTGGTCAAATTCCAAGCCCAATCATAGTAAAAGGATTGATGAGATAATGGATTACAAAAAATGGTTGTTGTTATATAGATGAAAAAAGACCACTAAGTTTTGAATTTTGGAAACTATGAGAATCTTGTACTAAAAGAATAAGAAAATGCTCTAGTACTTCAAGGGGACATCTAATGCATCACTATCCTCCTTTCTAAGAATGAAGCATATTTTGAAGATCTTGTTAATGATTTTTTAATATTAGCAAATCATAGTTAATAATTTTTAAATTTTGTTGATTTTCTTTCCTTAGATTCTTGAGGACATGGTTCTCAAAAGGGTTTGGCAAATGTTAAGACCTGAAAAGTAAAAAAAAAAAAAGAAGAAGAAGAAGTATTTTATTAGATTAGTTTTCTTTTTCATTAGTAGATAGAAGTAAATTGATATTTATAGCTTTTATATTAGTAGTTAGATAAGTAGTATAGATATCAATTAGATATAGGATTTTACTTAGTAGTACAAATAGTCTCTCATGTAATCATAAAAGATTTGTTCACTTATTTTTAACATAACTCAAGAATCACTTTAAATTCCTTAATGGAGATTTTCCCATCTTAATTAAGGAAATTAGAAGATTGCCTTATCTTAAATAGAGGGATCACAAATTTCTTTACTAAATTTTGAATTTTCTAAGTTGATGTGCTACAAGAATAACAGTAATTTACAATATTTGAAAGTTTATGGCGGTATATCCACACCCAAGTTAAAGTTTAAGGATGTTATTTGCACTTTACCTTAGTAAAAATTTAACATGCCAATTGCTTCATTCTCATGAAGTGCTTTAATTGGATTTCGATCTTCTTCTTAATGTTTCATCAAGTTACCCCTGTAAAATGTTGCCACATGCAATCAATGGTTAAGGTTACAATTTAAAAAATGATTTCATAATGTTGTCATAAGAAATTTCAAAATTCTATACGATCTCAACTATTAATTTCAAACTTCAGGAAGCATTATAAAGTAGTAACTTTAAAGGATCTATTTCCACTTTTATTATTATTATTCACATGAGAGAAACGTAGTGTCCTGCGTATACAAGTTCGTGTACAAATAACCAAAAACATAAGATGAAGTTCTACTTATGCAATGTATCATGCAACTATTAGCATACACAAAAACATGATGACCCTATCATGAAACTAGTATGTAAAGCATTCTTGATTATAGACTTGATTCAATCTCCATGGAAGTATGTAGCAAGAAGATGATGATTAAGAGAGAAAAGTGAACAACGATTAGGGAAATGAATGTTGTTAGTTAATTCTATTATGGAAGTGCTTATATATATTGATGTGTGAAACCCTAGGTATATTAAACCTCAAACCCCGATGATGCTAGTTTGTTTCAATTACCCAAAGGATCGTCTTGAATAAGCGATGCATAACTACACCCCAATTAAACCCATTGACTATAACCTAAGTTATCAATAGGTATTCTTAGTAATTCTATTAAGAATTCTATGGAAATGTTCTTTTGCAAAAGAACAAAAAGTGGTTTTCATTTTACTCATGAAAAATGTGTTTTTCATAAATCAAAGATGAGATGTTGTTCATAGCTGGCCTTTGCACGACTTATATAGAGTCATACAAAAATATGGAAAACCTAAGTTGCCTAATCTGTTTGTTTCCTTATCCTCATGTAACCAAGTAGGCAACTAAATAATATAAATTACAAACTAAAACAAATACTAAAAATATATAACAACAAACTCGTAAATTCCCTTTCCTATTTTGGTTCAATATATAATATTTCTTATTCTAGAACTTCAAATCCTTGCTTTTCTTCCATGGAAACATGAATTACATTAATAGGTGTTGTTTATCCTTTCATGTAATTTGATTCCTTGGCTTATAGGTCCATAACCAGTCCTTGTAGAGCATCATTCATCCTCTTTGCTCTAGCTCGGGTCATTGGTCCTCCAATTCCTTACAATGGATCTTAAATCCTTGGTTCTATCTTCTTAAGTGCTAGATGACCCTCATCATTCCCTCCTTCCTTGAAAAGATTCGTCTTCGAATCACCTGCATTATAAAAAGTAATATTAGAAATATTATAATTGCGCTTACATTACCATAGTGACTCAACAAATCAATCTTGTAGGTGTTGTCATTGATGCACTCCAAGACTTGGAAAGGTCCCTCTCCTCTAAGATGTAATTTAGGCTTTTGTTAGGGTGCAAATCTTTCTTTTCTCAAATGCGCCCAAACCTTTTCTGTTGGATGAAACACGATTTTGATACGTCCCTTTAGTATTGCAATTCAATAGTTGGCTCCTCACCATGGTATATCCAACAATGGTAAGTTATATCTATCCCATCAACAAGCAAGTGTGCTCTTATTACATTCATAGTGTGCACGGACACGTTTAAGCATTTCTTACATGGACAACTTAACCTCTTGTCCATTCCATACTTCATGCGTAAGTATGCAATGAAAAACTCAACACCTTGTCGATACTCTTCACTTCCAATATTACAATTCTTCCAACTCTTATCCATAATTGTAAAAGAATCCCATAGTAAATCAAAATGAAAAATTGATTTACAATAAGATTGTTGGGGAAAAAAATGCAATCAATAATGTTTGACACATATATAATGAAAACATAAGTTCTTTAATCGTAAATATATAATGAACTTTATTTTAAAGCCAGATTAGACCTGGAATGATAAACATATAAGCATTTAAATTGTGAACTTGTAAGCTTACTTGGTTTGGAAATATATGGACCTTACAATTGTGAACTTGTAAGATTAGACCTAGAATTATAAACATATAAACATTGGATAAGAGTGCATCGGAGGTTAAAAAAAAAAGAAAAAAGAAAAAGAAAACAAAGAGTGAGATTGACCATTCACTACTTAAACAAGGAACAACTTAACATTTGATTTCTTACCTTTGGAACAAGCTATAGCATAAAACATAATAACATCTTGAGCATTTTGAAACTAAAATGATTAGCTAAAAGAGGTTTATTTGTCTAGATAAAACTAGAAAAAAAAAATTCACAAACTTTATGGTGTGGGAAATGGCCTCACACAATGGTTTTTGCAGTTCTACTTCTTTTCTTCCATAACCTCATAACAATAAATTAGAGAATGTTAATAATCCTATAGTATTTCAAAGCAAAAGAAGACTAGGGGTTGATAAAAGAAGCACTTCCAATAAGCTGATTTTCATTACTAATATAACCAACAATGCATGCTTCATTTTTGAAACCATAAAATGTAGAACAGATAAAATAAAATTCTTCTTTTATTAATAGTTACTGTTAAAAACTGGTTTTGCATAGAAGTAAAGGAGGGTGAGAAAGCAATTGGAGCTCAACAAACAAGTTCTAATGAAAGTTAGTCTTAGATGCATGTGAAAACATATCAAATAAAGCTTTTTGCAAAAATCCTCTGATATTTTTTTTCCCTTTCATTTTGACCAAAAATACTCTGATATTTTGTGGTTTTAAAATCTGCCAACTAAAGATAGTGAAGGGCTTGGCATTTGGCATACAAATAGGATAGAGATAGAACAAAAAAACATTGATTCTAGATTGGCATTCTCACTTGTAGGAAACTAATAACAAACTTTGTCTTTAGAGAAAACAAAAATAGAAAAAGTAACAAATTTTGGTGGTTTCATTGGGAACTTTTTGAATAAAAGTTCGAAAATTTTGAAAATAGAACAAGTTGATGAAGAAAAGATAATCATGCTTGAAATAGTTTTCAAATTGGAAAAGATATATGAAACAAGTTCCCACTTTGGTAGTTCTTCCTTTTCCCTCCCAAGCTTTGATATAGTGCAATAATAGCCCCCACAGATGTAGGATTCACTTCTTGCACAGTTATGATTATGGATTCTCGATCATCACCATAAAGTGTAGACCTTGAAGTGAGGATAACTAATGCATTAAGAATGTCTTCAAGCCCATTATTTATTTACCTAATGAGGAATGTCTATTTTAAAAAATGTAGCCTCACTTATGCCCTACCTAAAGCATTCCAAACAGATAATCTCCACAAGTAACACCTAGTTCAAGCTCTCAATCATGACCAGGTGGTATATCACGAAGGATTTCTATGAATGTTACAAAGAAATTGTAGACACCCTCTCTCTCAATTGTTGAATGTAGTTGTATCACATATACAAGATTCATGAATGCGTAAGAACAGTTTCATGAAAATAGATGTACTCTAAAATTGGAAACCAAAAATATAGGCTTATGCATGTTGGTCTATGCTCCCTTTGTTTTTGTGGACAATGAGGCCTTGATTCACCTGCAACAAGACTAGACCAAACCATCAACCTTAGCATTATTAAAATCAGGCAGTCGATATATTTTCAAGAAAGGACTTTTTTCCAATGGCAATTACACTTTAGTGCCTAGCTATACAGATAAGTATGACTCTATAATCCCAATCTCACCAAAAAATTCTTCATTTACTTAATTTCAAAGACTTAAAGAAACTCAATGTTTATTTTAACTTGAAGATTGCATTGGCACAGTCAATGTGCAATCAAAGTTCATAATAACACTATAAGGTATTGATGCATTAGCCAAAGCTTTCTTCTAGAAGTGCTAAGTCAACCTAGTTAGTATCTTCCATAATTAATAAGCAAATCTACTAGATATTCAAATTCCAGTTCCTAATTTCTACTAGCCTCAAATGTTAGAGGTGCTACTAAAGTGTGTTAACTTTTTCCCTTCTTAATAATAGGTTTCAATTAAAATAAAAACAAAAAATAAATATAAGTCTTATACAAAAGCTAAGGAGTATAATGACATGTAACAAAGCAATAGCAAACATATACAGGATTTAAATCAAGACTACAATATAGAGTACTTCTTCAGGGTGCCTTTTCCATTCTAATAGAGAAATGAAACATATAGAAGAAGTAACCTAGTACATTTGCTATAGTAATCCAAAAACTTGTACAAGACATACCATTATAAAACATGATTACTTAGTACATTTATGAAATAAAAAAATTAAATATATGAGACAAGTGAATGTATTTGCTTAATAGGCTCACCACTAGAGGACCATTCAATGAAGAATGGAACAATTGGAAGATATATAAAACAAGTGTATCTAAGGCATACGTGGAAATTAAACCATGATGAGCACCAAGAATACTACTTTTGCAATAACACCAAGCCTTAATTAGTATAATGCTATGTTTAAATGGGTGATCTTTTCGAATGAGATGATATACTAGTACAAATAAGAACCAACAGGACAATTAGGTATAAATCAGCTTGGTTTTGTCTACTGTATAAAATAAATAGGTGTTAATACCTCATATAGCATATGGATTAACAAAAGATGTAGTTCCTAGCATAAAATAACATGGTTGATTTGTAGCATTTAATAACCAAGGACCAAGACACTGATTACCAGATAATACATAAGTCATTCCATAAAAACCAAGTGTAGAATGGCATTGGCATATTGCTTCAAACTAATCATGCTAGGCTGATATATATTCTTATAATATTTGGCTATCATCCTGTAGATCACAAGAATTAGTAGAAAGGATGGAGGAGGTGTTCGGGTAGATGAAACTCAACAAAACTATCAATCCAAACTGGACCACATTTAGCACTTTAGCCACTATGTACATTAAAATGGGAGAGTTAGAAAAGGCAAAGGAGAGTTTAAGGAAAGTGGAGTCTAGAATCACAAGTCGGGATTGTATACCATATCATTATCTTATAAGTTTATATGGCACTCTTGGTAACAAAGTGGAAGTGTATTGTATCTAGAATAGCTACAATAGCTACAAGACAATTTTTCCTAGTATTACAAATCTAGGTTACCATGCTGCGATATCTTCTTTAACAAGAACAAGTGATATTGAGGGTGAACATCAAATTTATGATGAGTGGTTGTTAGTAAGAACATCATTTGATCCTAGAATTGGAAACCTTCTAATGAGTTGGTATGTCAAAGAAGGAAACTTGGAAAAAGCTGAGAATATTTTTTATCACATGATTGAGGTGAGTGGGAAACTAACTTCAAGATCATGAAGAAGCCATATAATAGCAAAGCTTTCACAAATAGAATGCCTTATGTGGGATCTTTCTAGCTAAGTGAGGAGCGTAGTAACAGGGGAAGAAGTGGGCATCTAGTCATTGTGCATGAGCAACCATAACACCTATTATCGAAACGCCATTGTCCAATTTTCAAAACAAAGCAGCATAACACCACATAATGCCATAATACCACAAAACACCGCATATCAGAACGCCATAACACCTATTATCCAAAAAAACCATAACACCACACAACGCCATAATCGAAACAAAACAGAGCAGCATTACAACTATGAAAGATGATTCAATTTCCTTGAAACCTATTTTGCCAAAAATAAGATGATTTACCCAAAAAAATTCTTCAAACCATAATTTTAGTGAATGATCAGGAACAAAATTCTCACCTTGATACAAATAGAAGCCTACTGTTTGAAGATGATAGTTCCCGGCAGGTGATGATGAACAGTTTCGAAGCAAATTTCGTCGTTCCTCAAGTGGCTCCAGTTGTTGACGTAATCGTAATTAGAGAAGACAAAGTTTAGATGAAAGAAAATGCATTTACGATGTAAATGGCAGGGTTGAGCACTATGGCTAGTTTTTTTTCTTTCTCTTTTGACTGGCATAGTGTTTTTTTTTAATAATTAAAAATGTCCTAAAATCTAAAAAATTAATTAATTATTAAAAAGTGATCTACGCAAAAAGAGATATAAAATAAGTGCGAATAAATACCAGCAAGTGTACCGGACTGGATCAAGCAATATAGTGAGAGAAGAGTGTCGAACCACGAAGATTGATTAAGTAATAGACTTATATCAATTTCTACTATTATTTAGGCAATGATATTAAATGAGAATCAAATGTGAATGAAGTATACTAATTGCGCAAAAAGAGAATTGTGTTGAAAAAGGATGAATTGATGGTGGGAAAATAGAATCCACCTTAATTCTACTAATCATATTGCCTTCATATTATAATAACTCATAGCTATATGGATTTTCACAAGAAATTGACAAAACCTTAATCCTTTTTCAAGTTTTAAAGTAACATAACCCCAATTTAATTTAATAGCTCTCGTTAATTAAAATCAATGGAGGATTCTAATTCACAATCATAAATTTCCCAATTATATGATTGCCTAATATCTTTAAAATAATTTCTCCTAACCCCTTAGTGAAAAATTAAATAAAAATATTGCATAAAACACTTAGGTCAATTTCTAATAAAATTCAATAACGCCGCTTCCGCATAAATTATTAAATCTTACTTAGGAATTCCTAATAAATCCTAAATTTCTCTTTCGAGTCATTTAAATTCCTATGCATTGATTTCAATTACAAAATACAATCCATAGTGGGACTTCTTATATGAAAATTCTGCATATCTATATGTCCTATAACATGAATACAATGATCATTTTAGTTTGAATTATGGTTTCATCATGTTTCCCACAAGGATGATTTAGAACATTATGGTGTGGATTGCATAAAAACAACTGAAGTAAACAGGTGCAATGGAATTCATATTAAATAATAAAAATAAACTGATAAATGGCATAAAAGAAAATTAAATAAATGAAAAAATTGCTATAATATTCAAGAGTTTATAAAACTTCAATCTTCTGAAATGATTCCTAAAATTCTTCAATTGAAAGCAAACTTTAGTAACATTCTTTCTTCAAACTAAAATTTAAAATAACATGAAATGTTAAAAGAATTTAAAGAGAAGATAAAATTCTAAAGTTCCTAAGGGAATTCTAATGATTCAAAAGATAAAAAAACAAGGATGCCTCCCAAGGTCTACACAAGGGGTCTATTTATAGATCCAAAGAGGAGGAGGATAAGGCTGATTTGATGAGGAATTGAGTCAGCAAATCAATTAAGATAAGATTTTGGAGAGATTTTCACATGGACATCCGAGAAACAGTTAAGACCGGCTCAAGGTCGGCTCAAGGCTGGCGGCTTTGAATGTAGGCCGGCTCAAGGTCGGCGGCTTTGATGCGCTAGGATGGTTTTTCTTTTCCCAGCAGCCTTCAGTAGTAAGCCGGCCTAAGGCCAGCGGCCTTCAATGCAATTCTTCACTTGCTTCTTCAATTTTGTGAAAAACTCCTCCAATTAACTTGTAATTTCCTTTTAGGTCCTCAAAACCTGAATTTTCACAATAAACACCTTTAAATACCATTTCTTTATATTTTCTTATAATATTGAAATAAATTTAATATAAATCCAAAAGAAAATATAAGTATAATGTGATCTTATCAACATCCCCACACTTGAACTTATGCTTCTCCTCAAGCAAAATAATTGAAATGAACAAGAGAAATTTGTCATTGAACTTCTGGTGCCCATTGTTCTGTCCATACTGAAACTTATAACTAGGATATCTAGTTGAAATTTAGTAGTTAATCTAAATAAAACAGATTTTTAATCTTAGTGTTTAACAATTGAATTCTCCTTCAAAAGAAAAATACTTAGTCCATAAGGAAAAACATTCATTTAAACTTCATTGATTATTAGCAAGTATAATCTCCCTCAATTTTACTTCTCTAAACAAGATAACAAAAAGTGAAAGCATATGGTATCCATCTTTTTCCTAGAATTTGTCCCTCTTAAATTTAGTCTTTATTTCACTTATTACCCTGTATTCACACAATTTTTTTTTTTTATTTTGCCTTAATTGACAGCAGAGTCAGACTTCACTCTTCTGAGGGACCAAAGCTTGCCCATGTCAACCTGGCTTTCATTAAGGTACTTAAAATTTTTGCCTTTCTGCCCTTCTCATTATTGTGAGTTCATTGAGTCGGCACATCCTGGGCTCATCGCCTAAGTGACCAGGTTTTAAAGGGACCCCTACGAACTCTTCCTCACACTAAGATTTAAGATTGGATACTCTTAACTCACTTTCCTAAGTCATTGGAGTAAAGGCTCTAATTGCCTTTTTTTTTTTGAATGAATATTAGTTAAGACTATTTTTATAAGGGATCACTAAGTAAAATATTTCCTTTACCTCTTTCACTAGGTGTTAAGGTATTTTCAAAGAAATTTCAAGAGAAATTTATCCCAACCAATTTTTTCCATGAAGTAAACTTGCTTGTTTTTTTCAACTTAAGGACTCAATCTCAAATTCAAAGGCTAAACATAGGGTAAATCCGTTCTCTAGAGATTTTACTATTAAATTTTAATTATGTAAACCAGTCACAACAGTTGGCGAGTGGGGCACCAATCTAAGTCAATTTCAAGATTTCATTGATGATAAAAACTTAAGGACATAATTAAGGCATGGGAATTGCAAGCTCATGATGTGTGCAATCAGTCATTATACTTCTACATTTATAATCCCTTCCCCACACTTTAATTGGAAAATGTCCTCATTGTTCCTATAATAGTGCAAAATTAAGGAAAAGAATGTCAATGCAAAAAATTGAAACACTGGTACTTCCCTGGTGTCAAGTTGTTCATCAATAAGAAAATTCCTCCAAAATGTCTATCATCCATGTTTCATAACCATGAAATAAAACACTAAAAGCAAAATTTCATCAATCACAAGTCTTCCCAACAAGTGGGTGTTTAACAAAATCCATACAGACCAATCATCAGAGTTCAAAAAATAGAGAAGAAATTAAAAAACTATCGAACTTAGAGCTGGAGACCTCACTTGAGGTCTCATAATCCAAATGTTCTGCGACTGCTGGATGAAAACATGATATTGCGGATTTTAACATATTAACCAAGGTGGTCCTAAATTTCTTGTTCTTTTTCCGCTCTTTATGAACTTTTATCTTAACTTCTTTTATGTCCTTTCTCAACTGTTCACAACTTCTAGTATGAGGAGTAGAATAAGAACCTGAGGGTCTATCAGTGGAAGGGACCTCATGAATTCCCTCCTCATCAATGGGAGGATTAGGCCTGTGGATTACCTTGGTGAGTCCCCAACCTTTGAATGGTGGAGAAGAAATCCTCATACACTCTATTCCCTTATCATCAATAGGATCTCTGAAAATCCCCATACCTTTCAATAAGGCAGTTATATATCCTCCACACAAAATGAATTGTGTCCTTGCATCCTCAATCTGTCTTCTCATAAAAGTAGCTACCTCTATACCAATGTCAAGTTCGTAATCATTAATCATGCAAAAGTGGTAAAACATATCAAAACTAGTCACCTCACTATGACTAGTTTTCTTACAACAGATTGTGCTCTACAGCAGCGAAACTAAAAGCCAAAGACTTTGAAGGCACGAAATCATCTTTTCTAGGATGAATCATCTGAAACCACATCATTTCAGCACTCATTCCTTTAGGCTAGGCGTTAGTTAAATTTTCTTCAGGTTTTGGGTCATCATGAAATTTTAAGAAGAACCCAATTTGATTCAACTGTAATCTGTGAATCTCTTCATAGGCTTGAAAAGTCATGGCGATGCTGCCATCCTTCTCTATCTACATAGTGGACAAAAACTCAATTGTAACATCTTTATAAGCTAGCTCCTTTATCTCGAAGAGCTGAAACCAAGTCTTATTTGCCACTCTGTTGCAATCTTTCATCCATGCCATATTCCTACATAACCGTCCAATCCAGATATTGATGATTTAAGATTGTCATCTTGTCAAACCTTTTCTTCCTTTCCTTTGCATATTCTTGATTGGAAAGTAGGAACTTTGGTTAAGTTCCTGAAGTTGATGGTTAAGAGGTCTTTTGCTTCTTCCTCCTAGGCTGGAAATTTTTTGGTAGCATTGTTGGAGTGTCTTGAATGCACGAGGAGAGTGAGTGAGAGAGTGAAGAAGAAATAGGTCAAAGAGAGAGAGAGCAGTTGTGAGAGAAGAAGTGAGTTAAGAGAGAGAGAAAAAAATGAGCAATTGAGAGAGAGACGGGTCGGCCAATGTCTAAAAACTAGACAAAGGCCGGCACCCTATACCTGTACGCCACCAGCCTTTTGAGCCGGCCTTCATTTGTACTGAGAGTTTAGGTCGGCTAAAAGTCGGCGGCTCTTATCCGACCTTGAGTTAGATTTTTTTTCTCTTTTTTTAGTATTTTTCTTATTAATTTTTTTCCTTTATTTATTTATTTATTTGTCTTTTATTTTTTTTATTTTTTATTTTTATATATATCAACGAAACTAAGACACTAGTGTATATATTTATTGAGCATGGGCTGCCTCTCATGAAGCGCTTAATTTATAGTCGCTAGCCAGACTTTTCCGGTTCATGTCCTCAAATCTCCTAAATCCACAGTTGTGGCATTTCTACTAACTTTTTCCCCTTCATAGTAATGTTTGAGAAGATAATCGTTTACTTTGAAAGTATGGTTGTCTTCTGCCTTCAACTCAACTGCACCATAAGGAAACACATTAACAATTTCAAAGGGTCCAGACCATCGTGATTTCAACTTACTTGGGAACAGCTTCAAGCGGGAGTTGTATAGTAAGACCTTCTGACCAGGGAAAAATTCTCACCTCAAAATGTTCTTATCATGCCATCGCTTTGTTTTTTCTTTGTAAATTTTAGCATTTTCATATGCTTCTTCTCTCATTTCAACCATCTGATTTAGTTGGAGCAATCTTTTTTTACCTGCAGCTTTCTCATCAAAGTTAAGGTATTTAATAGCCCAATATGCCTTGTGCTCGAGCTCTACTGGTAAGTGACACGATTTACCAAAAACAATCTTGTATGGGGACATTCCTATAGGGGTTTTAAACGCTGTTCTATAAGCCCATAATGCATCGTCGATTTTTAAAGACCAATCTTTCCTGGATGCATTGACAGTCTTTTCTAGAATTCGCTTAATTTCCCTATTGGATACCTCAACCTATCCACACGTTTGTGGATGATAAGGGGTGGCAATTTTGTGAGTAACTCCACATTTTAATAATAATTTCTCAAATTGCCTGTTACAAAAATGTGTTCCCCCATCACTTATTATAGCTCTAAGTACCCCAAATCTTGAAAATATATTCTTTTTCAAAAATGTAATGACAACCCTGCTATCATTAGTTTGTAGAGCAACTGCCTCTACCCATTTTGAAACATAATCAACAGCTAAAAGAATGTATTTGTTTGAAAAAGATGAGGGAAAGGGACCCATAAAGTCGATTCCCCAAACATCAAAAAGCGCAATTACAAGTATATTATTTTATGGTAATTCGTGTCTTCTAGAAATGTTGCCAGTCCTTTGACATTGAGCACAAGACATGATGTAGTTCCTGTAATCACTGAATAACCTGGGCTAATAAAATCCACATGATAAAATTTTAGCTGCCGTTCTTTCTACACCAAAGTGACCTCCTACCTCTCTAGAATGACAATGCTGTATAATGCTAAGCTATTCACTTTTAGGTACGCATCGTCTAATTATTTGGTCGACACAATTTTTAAAGAGATATGGTTCATCCCAAAAATAAAACTTCACATCATGTAAAAATTTCTTTTTCTGTTGATAAGATAAACCATATGGAGTGATTTTGCTAACCAAATAATTAATGATATCAGCATACCAAGGTAATCATTGGACTTCTACTGCATGCAATTGTTCATCAGGGAACTTTTCATTAATAGGTGAATCAAAACAATTAGATTCCAGACTAGATAAATGATCAGCCACCACATTTTCAGTTCCCTTCTTATCTTTAATTTCCAAGTTAAATTCTTGCAATAGTAGAATCCATCGAATTAACCTAGGTTTAGTATCAGCTTAAGCAAATAAATACTTAAGGGCAGCATGGTCAGTATATACTATGATTTTAGAACCTATCAGATAAGGCCAGAATTTATCACATGCAAATATGACTACTAAAAGTTCTTTTTCAATTGTGGCATAATTCCTTTGGGCCTTATTTAAGGTTCTACTTGCATAGTATATTACATGAAATGACTTATCTTTCCTTTGCCCAAGTACCGCTCCTACAGAATAGTCGCTATCATCACACATCAACTCGAATGGAAGCTCCCAATAAGGTGCAATAATCACTAGTGCAGTAGTGAGCTTCTCCTTCAATAGATTAAATTCCTGCAAACAATTGTGATAAAAAACAAAGGTAGAATCTTTTTCTAATAAATTACAAAGAGGTCTGGAGATTTTAGAGAAGTCCCTGATAAATCTCCTGTAGAAGCCAGCATGTCTCAAGAAGCTTCTAATTCCTTTCAATGTAGTAGGTGGTGGTAGCTTCTCTATCACCTCTACTTTTGCCATGTCAACCTCAATTCCCTACTTAGATACTTTGTGCCCTAAGACTATTTGATGTGCCTAATTCCAAGCTTAAGCACAATCAAAAGAATCAAGGAAAACACCTCAATTCACAAAACACAAACTGGTTCACTTGAGGGCAATTTCACGTGAACACCTTGTAGATTTTGATGGAAATTGTTGTTCAAATGATTCAATTGTAATCTCTAATGATAATATTAACCAAATAACACAAGAGAAGAAGAAGTTCACGTAAAAATCATATCAAAAGGAAGCAATAAAGACAAGCACAAAATCGTGATCTCAAATCCTTCCAATAATGCCAATTTACGCCAATCACTAAGAAGCATTCAATCTCAATGAGCAATCAACCTTTACAAGATGATTATCCACGAATTAAAATCACTAATAAGTCCAAGAAAGATTCAAACCAACCCTAGATATGACTCACTAGAGAAGAAATGAACAACAACAAAGATGAATCAATATTACTCACGATTTCTCCTTATTGCACTCACCACAATTCCAACTTCTTGGGATTGAAATTGATAAGAGAATTTTGGAATTAGGAAACCCTAAGCCCTCTCACGAAATGTGAAGTGTTTGTTCTCCAAAATAAGCCTCCTCAAACCCTCTCTTAAGCAAGTATTTATACTTGCTACTCGTAGGGTTAAAAAGTGCTCAAAATTACAAGTTTGCCACTTTTAAGGTGGCTAGCCCTAAATGAAAATTACAAGGAAATAAAAGTGTCCCAAAACCAAAATACAACCAAAATAGTTCATAAAAGAATAAATATATAAAAGAAATGGTCTTCAAAATGCCGATCTTCTATAGGATCCAACGGCCTAGCTCATCGCCGGTTCAGGTTGGTCCATAGATAACCCACAAGCTGAGTCTGAGGGAGTTTGTCCATTGCCCTATAGAATATGATAAGTGTGCCTGTTGGAAATCAAAATACAAGAATAATAGAAAAGAGGTTAATATATAAATAATTCCGAGGTCGATCTGCTTAAAATGGGCCCTCAACGCCAAGATTTGAAATCCTTCAGTTCTTGCCCTAATGATAGGTCTTGTCGGATTTTTATTCCTATCACTATTCCCTCTCTTACCATGAAATGGCATTTTTCCCAGTTAAGAAGCAGATTAGTTTCCTTACATCTCTTAAGCACACATCCTAAATTTGTCAAACATGTTTCGAATGACTTTCCAAAAATAGAAAAATCATCCATGAATATTTCAATAAAATTTTCTAACATGTCAGAAAATATGGACATCATGCATCTTTAAAATGTAGCGGGTGCATTACAAAGACCAAAGGGCATTCTCCTAAAGGAAAATGTGCCATAAGGACAAGTAAAGGTGGTTTTCTCCTGGTCCTCGGGTGTTATATGGATTTGATTGTAACGAGAGTAACCATCTAAAAAGCAGTAATAATCATGCCTTACAAGTTTTTCTAACATCTGATCTATGAAAGGGAGGGGGAAATGATCTTTGCGGGTAGCATCATTTAGTTTTCTATAGTCTATACAGACTCTCCAACCAATTACAGTGCGAGTGGAAATTAATTCATTAGCCTCATTTTTTACTACAATCATACCACCTTTTTTTTTGTACAACTTGGACAGGACTAACCCATTTACTATCAGAAATTGGAAAAATAATGCATGCATCTAACAATTTAAGCACTTCTTTTTTTACAACTTCCTTAAGAGTTGGGTTAAGTCTTCTTTGTGGTTGTAATGTAGGTTTGCACTCAGCCTCAAGAAATATCCTATGAGTACAAATTGAAGGGCTAATTCCCTTAATATCAGCAATGGTCTACCCGATAACTTCCTTATGCTCTCTTAAAAAATCCAAAAGTTGTTGCTCTTGATCACTTGTTAAAGAAGAAGAAATGATTATTGGCAAAGTATCATCTATTCCAAGATATGCATATTTTAAATGACTAGGTAATGGTTTAAGCTCAAGCACCGGGGGTTGTGTCAATGATGGAACTGGCTTTTTCTCACTTGTTCCTAGCTCCTCATAGTAATGAGCTCGAATTTCTAATGCTTCTTCCACACATTCTTCAATTGGTTCTTCATCATCACTCCATTCATCTATATCCTTGAGAACTGATTCTATTGTCTCCATACCTGCATTCTCTTCAATATTCTCATAGGAAACTTCATCAATAACATCAATTGTATAACAAGACTTACAATCATCAAATTTCCTAATGGCCTCATAAACATTAAAAGCAACTTCTTCATCAATAACTCTCAAGGTCAGCTTACCTTATTCCACATCTATCAATGCCTTACCTGTTGCAAGGAATGGTCATCCTAAGATCATGGGTACCTCTCTATCTTCTTCCATTTCCAGGACTATAAAGTCAATTGGAAAGATGAATTTGTCCACTTTTACTAGGACATTCTCCACTATACCCTTTGGGTACTTGACACTTCTATCAGCAAGTTGTAGGGTGACATGTGTCTCCTTACATTCTCTAAGTCCTAGTTTTCTGAAAATGGACAAAGGCATTAAGTTTATACTTGCACCAGAATCTATAAGTACTTTATCAAAATGAAAATTACCAATAGTGCAAGGAACAGTAAAACTTCCCTGATCTCTTTGTTTTCTTGGCAAATTGGATAAATTCTTCTATAGGATCATAAAACACTCCCCTGTAAGCATTATAGGTTCATTCCTATCTATCTTTCTCTTTTTGGTGAGCAAATCCTTCATGAATCTAGCATATGAAGGCATTTGCTAAAGTGCCTCTGCAAAAGGAATGTTAATTTGTAATTTTTTAAAGACTTCAAAAATTTAGCAAATCGTGAATCCAATTGTTGTTGCTTCAACCTTCCTGGGAAAGGAATAGGGAGAACATATGCTTTCACCTTTAGTGAATTTTGCTTTGGTTCCTCTTCCTTTTGTTTCCCTTTATCTTTCTTTAGGTTAACCTCCTTTTCCTCAAGTTTCTTATCAACTAATTCCTTACCACTTCTTAGCATAATAGCATTTACACCCTTAGGATTCTGCTCAGTATTGTTAGGTAAAGACCCAGATGGTCTATTACTTAACTGTTGAGACATTTGACTAAGCTGATTTTCAAGATTCCTAATGGTGGCTTGTTGATTTTACAACATTGTGTCAGTCTTTTGCATATAACTATCATGAGTTCTTCCATTTTAGACTGACTTTGCTGAGAAGAGGTATTATGATTAGGATATTGTTGATAGGGGATATTATGATTAGGACCTTGCTTTTGAAATCCAGGTGGTTTAAGTGCGTTGTTATCATTTCTCCATGAGAAATTTGGATGGTTACGCCACCCTGGATTGTAGGTGTTTGAGTAAGGTCCTTGATTACCTCTTTGGAAATTGTTGACAAAATTTACTTGCTCTCCATGGGATGAGGAGGGAAAGTTTCCAGATGGGCACTCAAAAGTTCAGTGTGGTCCTGAGCATAACTCACAACAAGAAATTTGATTAACATTAAAAGAAGGTGCAGAGGTGAGTTTACTTACCTGGGTGGTAAGAGTTGAAATCTGAGCTGTTAAGGTGTCCATGTCATTGACAGATGCCACTCTAGACTTACCTCTTTCATGTTGCCAATTATGTGCACTAGAGGCCATTTCATCAATCAAAGCACTAGCCTCATCATACGTCTTACTCATTAATGCACCACCAGAAGCAGCATCTACCAGAGATCTCAATGTCTCATCTAAACTGAGATAGAAAATCTCAATAAAGAGATTATCAGGTAATCTATGATGGGGGCATTTTCTAATTGCCTCCTTGAATCTTTCCCATGCTTCATAAAGTGATTCACCACTAAACTTAGTGAAGTTTGTGATGTCATTTCTTAACCTGGCAGTTCTAGCTGGTGGAAAAAATCTCCTTAAAAATTTAGATGAGAGATCAACTCGAGTGGTTATAAAGTCCTGTGGCAGTGAATTATACTAAGCCCTAGCTTTTTCTCAAAGTGAAAACGGAAAAAGTTGTAACCTAATTACATCATTAGATAAATTATTCATTTTCACTGTATTACAATATTGAAGAAATACTGCAATATGCTCATCAGGACTCTCATTTGGATGTCCTCCAAATTGATTTGATTGAACCATTTGAACGAGTGCTGGTTTCAACTCAAAATTGTTAGCCTGGATCATAGGTCTTCTAATTGCAGGACCTGAAACAACAAGTATCGTATATTCCTGAAGTGCTCTACCAACACCCTGAATCCGATTGTTGTTCTCATTTGCCATGTCCACTTCTTTCTTTCTTCTTTGCTCTCTTCTAAGTTGTCGCAAGGTGCATTCTATCTCAAGATTAATTTGTAGAAGTTTAGCACTTCTACTCTTGCGCATAAAAAGAACTTCAAACAGAACAGGAAACGATCACACAATGATAAGAAAAAATTATACAACAAAATAATTGCGCCTAAATTAACAATAGAATCTGAAGATGGTCTAATATTAATCAATCCCCAGCATTAGCGCCAAAAACTTGATCCACGCAAAAAGAGATATAAAATAAGCGTGAATAAATACCAGCAAGTGTACCGGATCAGATCAAGCAATATAGTGAGAGAAGAGTGTCGAACCACGAAGATTGATTAAGTAATAGACCTATATCAATTTCTACTATTATTTAGGCAATGATATTAGATGAGAATCAAATGTGAATGAATTATACTAATTGCGCAAAAAGAGAATTGTGTTGAAAAAGGATGAATTGATGGTGGGAAAATAGAATCCACCCTAATTCTACTAATCATATTGCCTTCATGTTATAATAACTCATAGTTATATGGATTTTCATAAGAAATTGACAAAACCTTAATCCTTTTTCAAGTTTTAAAGTAATATAACCCTAATTTAATTTAATAGCTCCCGCTAATTAAAATCAATGGAGGATTCCAATTCATGATCATAAATTTCCCAATTATATGATTGCCTAATATCTTTAAAATAATTTCTCCTAACCCCTTAGTGAAAAATTAAATAAAAATATTGCATGAAACACTTAGGTCAATTTCTAATAAAATTCAATAACGCCGCTTTCGCATAAATTATTAAATCTTACTTAGGAATTCCTAATAAATCCTAAATTTCTCTTTCGAGTCATTTAAATTCCTATGCATTGATTTCAATTACAAAATACAATTCATAGTAGGACTTCTTATATGAAAATTCCGCATATCTATATGTCCTTTAACATGAATACAATGATCATTTTAGTTTGAATTATGGTTTCATCATGTTTCCCACAAGGATGATTTAGAACATTATGGTGTGGATTGCATAAAAACAACTGAAGTAAACAGGTGCAATGGAATTCATATTAAATAATAAAAATAAACTGATAAATGGCATAAAAGAAAATTAAATAAATGAAACAATTTCTATAATCTTCAAGAGTTTATAAAACTTCAATCTTCCAAAATGATTCCTAAAATTCTTCAATTGAAAGCAAACTTCAGTCACATTCTTTCTTCAAAATAAAATTTAGAATAACATGAAATGTTAAAAGAATTTAAAGAGAAGATAAAATCCTAAAGTTCCCAAGGGAATTCTAATGATTCAAAAGATCAAAAACAAGGATGCCTCCCAAGGTCCACACAAGGGGTCTATTTATAGATCCAAAGAGGAGGAGGATTGATAAAGGCATATTTCACTCATAATTCATTAAGCAATTTGCAAGTATTCATTATTGATTTTAGAGAAATCACAAGGAAATGGTACTTAATCATGTTTATTTTTACATTTCAGATGTTGGAGGACTTTGAGTTCAAAGCTTAATCAATTTGGAGAGATTGCATACAAATTGAAGCATGAAAAGATTGAAGGATGGCAAAATGACATTCAAAGCCGCCGGCCTTTATGGCCGGCTTAAATGAAGGCTGCCGGCCTTTGGCCGGCCTTGAGTAGGCCTTAGGCCGGTCTTGTTTTAATTGTATCTCCTCGCCTCCCCTTGCATATATATAGGTCCTAAGTCAATTTTTAGGGGATCTTTGGTCAATTTTTCTTGTTCTTAAAGTAGTTTTAACCTAGTTTTAAGGGAGAATTGTGGAGATCAAATCTTGGAGAAAACTTTGTGATCTTAGTGGAGATTATCATCCTTTCTGAAGGATTTGTGGAGTTCCTTGCAATTAAGGTTTTATTTGTATTGTTGAATTGGTGATTTCTGAACTTTATCTCTTATATGCAATTCAAGTATTTGATCCAACTATTGAATATGATTTCTTTTGCACGAATCTCCTTGAATCATAATCATGTCTTTATCTCCATGAATTGCTAAGTCTTTTCCTTAGGAAATTGGATGAAACCCTAGAATGTTAAAAGGATAATTGTAGCCATGTTATATGATTAGGAATTATTAGGATTATTCATGATTGCAATTCCTTTGATTTCGATTATAATTGGTCTTTGATTATAATTGTTAGAAATCCTTTTGATACGGAAGTTGATTAGGATTTGTTAGGAATTCTTAATTAGACTGATTGTCAATACGGGAGTTGCGATAATTAGTTTAATTAGAGTTTATGGGGGGCGCAATGCAATGTTTCTTGTTAATTAATCACTAAGGGATTAGGGTTAATTGATTTAGGGCATTAGTTGTTTGCAGCATCGGGAGGTGTATGAACATAATTTTGATTCCTTGGTTAATTGGAGACGCGGAAGCCGACTAATTGATTTAAGGTTAACTTCCCTAAAAAGGATTTTCTAAACTCACTTGAATAACCTTATAACCACTAGTTGATATAACATGGCAGCAGTTTGATTAACGAATCTAGGGTGAATTCTAATTTCCCTCGTTCATAATTGATAGATTCTTCATAAAATTCTCCTTGTTTGCTTTTAGTTAAATTTTTAGCTTAGACATTTCAAAACCCCTTTTTAATCACCTAGATATTGATAAGAATTGCCATAGGTCTAGTACTCTATTGGTTCCTCGAGGGATCGACAACCTTACTTTTCACCACTCTATTACTTGATATAACTAGTGCACTTGCTGCTATTGCGCTTTTATTTTATATACATTTTGAGCGTATCAAGGATAAGACTGATCTGATGAGGAATTGAGTCAGCAAATCAATCAAGATAAGATTTTGGAGAGATTTTTGCATGGACATCCGAGAAACAGTCAAGACCGGCTCAAGGTCGGCGGCTTTGAATGTAAGCCGGCTCAAGGCCAGTGGCTTTGATACGCTAGGATGGTTTTTTTTTTTTTCTTAGGCTGGCCTTAAGGCCGGCAGCCTTCAATAGTAGGTCGGCCTAAGGCCGGTGGCCTTCAATGCAATTCTTCACTTGCTTCTTCAATTTTGTGAAAAACTCTTCCAATTAACTTGTAATTTACTTTTAGGTCCTCAAAACTTGAATTTTGCACAATAAACACCATTAAATACCATTTCTTTATATTTTCTTATAATATTGAAATAAATTTAATATAAATCCAAAAGAAAATATAAGTATAATGTGATCTTATCAAAAAGAAAAAACTAAAATGTTTTTTAATATTTTTATGAAGGGAAAAAAGTTACAGAAAAAAAAATCAAGTCTTATAATAAATAATTTATTATTTAATTAGAGTTTATAGCTTAAACTTTACTCATAAACATCGCTAATAATATATTTTGTGCGATGTTTAACAAACGTTACTAAGATACATTGGAATTGGCGACGTTTATAAAATATACAAACGTTACCAAATGCAAAAATTCCTGTAGTGATTTTTTTTATAAAATTCTAGTCCATAGAGTTAGTTTTTATGTTATTATATTATAATAGAATTATTAAAATTTTTTTATATTACATTGTTGGATTGTCTTTTTATTTAATTTTTTTAATTTCATATTTGTATTCTTCTATATCTAATATATATATGTTAAAAATCTAATATATAGAAAATCATCTAACATGTATTTAATCTATTTTGATTTCAAATTTGATGTTCAAATCTTTTGATGTCTTATAATAATTATGGTAAAAATAATAATAAGAAAATTACAGTCAAAATGTGAAAGTTCACATTTCAAGACGAAGGGACTAAAAAGGATAAATAAGTCTTTTCCCATTAGGATTTGTTTTGCATTTAATTGTTTCGAAGGGGTATATCAATTTCATCTTATGATTATGTAATTTTTACATATAATATCAATTGCTTTGTGACTCAAGGTCATCTATATTACTTAGGGTTAACGATTCGAGACTCAATCCATGAAATTCAGACATGATATGATACAAAATAAACAAGTTTATATATAAAAAAAAAAAATCAACACAAGGCACAAACAGGTTAGACCCGTTTAGACATGACAAAATTTGTGGCTAGTTTCATGTCCAACTCTCAAACCCATTTATAAACCCACTTATTTAACAGGTTCCACAATGAAGTCATGGGTTCAACTCGCAAACTCATTTAATATTAATAATAAATAAATTTCTTTTTCCTTTTTTTTCTTTGTAGGCATTACAAATTTTGTCATTTAGGGTTTTATGGTCCTTTTACACTACACCAACAATACAACATCTCTCCCTCTCTCTCTCTCTCTCTCTCTCTCTCTTCTTCTCGATTATTTTCTCTCTTCATCAACTTGTTTTTTTTCTTTAGATAATTTCATTTTTTTTTTGGATAAATCCCTCTTCCTCATCTTTTAGTTATTTAGAAAGTCCTATGTTATCATATTTAGAGAATTGTGCTTAACAATGCTAAGAATAATGATAAAGATAAGTCAAGTTTCTTCTTCTTCCTCTCTTGAATAGTCTTGGCTTTTAGATTTGTTAGGGTTTTCATATATTATTAGTATGTTTGAACTAGAGTTATATTTAGATAAGGAGCAGTTGAATGTATTGAGTTATTGGAAAATCAATTAATTTTAATATCCTCAAGTTGCAAAAATGATACGTGATATCTTAAGCATACCAATATTTATGATAGCTTCAAAATCTACATTTAGTATTGGAGGTTTAATCCTTGATTAACATCATAGCTTATTGAAGCCAAAAATAATAGAAGCTCTTTTATGTACAAAAGATTGGCTCTATGGATTTAGTAGCGTATATTTTTATTAATATGATTCTTTTTTATAAAAATATATTATGAAACTTGTGACTCTTGAAGATTTGATGGAAAATATCGGTTCATGAGTTTAGGTTAATTCAATTATGTTATGAAACTTGTAACTTTTTAGATATGTTATATTTGGTTAGACTTCACTAAAAATATTGTTTAGATTATATTTATATATTAACTGTCAAGACCTTATGTCATTAGTATTTGTAGAAATTAATTTTAGGAAGAATTACACTTTTAATCCTCAATGTCTACCTACTTTTCTATTTGCACCTTTGATTTTTTTCTTCTATTTTAGCTCATAACATTTTGAAAACCTTACAAAAATAAGACTTCCATTAAATACGTTAAATTTTGTATTCATCTTAAGAACGCATTAGCTTTCAATTAGCCTTAAGCTAGTTAACCAAGGTGATTAGGATACATAATTTTTTTAGCCTATTTTCTTAATTTTAATTATAATTTTTGTATTCTTTTATTATTTATCATTATATATATATTTATATTATTATTTGTTATATTATGTAAATAAATATATTTAATTATATCATTTTCCTATTTTTATTATTATTAACTCATTTAAAGTTGATACACATCACATATAGATGGAAAAATTAAAAGATTTGACAAAAATATTTTTTTTCAATAAGTATTTGAAAATGTTGATGACTCAAATAGAAAAACAAAAAGGTTGAGGACTAAAACAAAAAGTTGGTAAACATTGAGTACAAAAAAGTACTTTACCCTTAATTTTATTATCGACCTTTTCACTTTGTATATGTAAGCATTTTATAGATTTATTTATAAACCTTTTAATCATTAAACGGGTTTATCAACTCGAACACAATGCTTATTAAATGAATTGGGTCATGGGTTTAAGTTTTTATATATAATTAATAAAATGGGTGATGTCACTAGTTAAGGTTTTTTAGACACAACCATTTAGATACGGATACGAAACATGATATGGTTATATGAATTACCAGTCCTAATATTTGCAAATAAGCAAAATGGAACTTCGGTTTTCAATATTTCTGAGTGATCAAACTAAAAAACAAAAATATGGGGTGTCTATTATTTCATTCTCATGAAATGCTTTTATTATTATTATTACTATTGCTATTTTTCACATACGAAACGTAGTACACTCTGTACACAAGCTCGTGTACGTATAACGAAAAACACAACACGTTGTTCTAGTTGCACGTACGATGTATATATTTCGCGCAACACAATTACAATATGCTAAAACATGATGACCTTTTCATGAAGCCATTACCGAATGCTTGGGATTTAACAGTTGGGGCTGGGAAAATTGCGCTTCACGGGGAGCTGCATAACGAGGTCTGGATCAACACCAAACTCAGGGAGTAGCGCGGAGTTCTCATATGAGCACAGGCACGGTATATCAGCGTGTTGTATCGCCATGCAGCAAGCACCAGTTGGTGGTCAAGGTGGTTATGTCACCGCTGGCTTGCACTCCATCATTTCGTTGTAGGACAGCCCACACAATGACAGGGCATCCGAGGCAACAATAACAAGAACAAATGCGAACAAGAACATTATTGCCCTCCTCCTGTTATCCATTTCGATCTCTACGTTTATGTCTTTAGTTAGTTGTGATGCTTAATATGAATTACACCCGATGGAATGTTTGCTCAATTTATAGTAGATGATAGATAATTACTAAAGCATATAATCAATAAAAAAAAAAACCGAAAAATAGACGTTAAAATGATAATAGCTATGTCTTTAGGATGCTATTCATAGCAAATTGCTGCCGTTAGCTAATAGTTTTGTCATTTGATGTAAACAAATTGGCGGCAAAATGCCATTCCATATGTATGTTCCGGTTGATTAGAATTAAAGCCATACATAAGTTGCAACATGTAGAGGATTAATTGCAATCAAGAGCCTTATGTCCATTAAGTAATTAGAATTGACTCTTTAGGCTAAAGTAATAAGGTTTAGAGAGCTAAATCCATGATCTTTGGGAAGATTATAAAAGATTTGGCATAATAAATTTAGAGTAGGGCTTATTGAATTGGTCACTCTGATTCAACCTTTTTCAATAAAGTTTGCACATTAAAGGCCTTTAATGAACCTAGATTCATTAAAGGCCCATATGAGGGCCTATTCACTCATGATAGTCAATTGTCACCATCATCCAACGGATGAGATTTATAACTAGACCTTATAAATACCTAAGGCATCCTCATTCAAATGAGAACTTTTTAGAAGAAAAAAAGTCATTACTCTATCAAACTACTCTCTCAAAAGATTAAATTGAGATTTTAGTAAAGAATATTTGTCTATCATGAGGCACTTGAGCCTAATTGAGACTACCTACTTCTCTTCCCTATCTTACTCATCTTTCTACATACCATTATATGTCACTCTAGGTTCATGTGTAGTGCAAGGATCATGTAGCACACATGTGACCACATTACAATCGAACCTTTGGACCTAAATTTTTGCAAGGCATCCTCATTCAAAGGGTGACTTTTTATGAGAAAAAAGGCCATTATTCTATCGGACTACTCTCTCTAAAGATCAAATTGAGAATTTAGTGAAGAACATTTATCTGTCATGAAGTGCTTGAGCTTAATTAAGACTGTTTACTCCTCCTCCCCATCTTACTCATCCTTGATCATCCTTCTCCATGCCATTACACATTACTCCTTTAAGTTCATGTGTAGTGCAAGGATCACACAGCATACACATGACTACATTACAACCAAACCCCCGCACCTACACAACACATCTTTAAAAGTTCAAGTGTGGATTAGATCAGTACTCTAACAAGTAGCTAGCATTCAATCCACATATATATATGAACTTAGGTTCTAGTAAAATGAGGATGGTGGATAAGTAATGGTTGAGATGGCTCAATTGGTAGAGAAAGAAAATCCTTATATCACCGATTTATATCTAGTACATGGGCACATGATCGATTCATCTATTCATATGATTAAATGATATGAATTCACTTCACTAATAGTATAGGTTTATCAATTAAATTTAACATAGCCATCAAAGAAGAAGTATTTAATGATTAAATACCATTTTTCCACTGTATAAAGTGAGCAAAATGTTGGGATTTATTTATAGTAATTCCCATAATTTATAACACTCAGGAACAATTTATGCTCAAAATTTGGGCACAAAATATGAAAGTAATGAACAGAAGTGTACCTATACCTATTACTTGAGAGACTCACTTCTTGATGTGATGGAGCAATCATCTAAGTCCATAGGATGTCTCTCAAAGATATCTTGTCTCTTATCTTTTCTGATGATAAAGTATCAGAGAGAATGGAATAGCATCATTTGTGACTTGGGGACCATGATCCCATATATATATATATATATACACATATCCATAAGTTAATTGCCTTTTAACTTTTATTACTTTCAATTTTGCCCATCATAAACTACGAAAAAATATCTTCAATCTCTACACATAATAATCTATACATAATACATTAAAGTCTATGTAGTTATCGGATCACTTTATTTAGTTTTTATATAATATAATAGTCTTGTTGCACAATTATTATTATTATTAACATATATAAGTCCATATGGCTTATTTGTAAAATAAACCTAACAATCTCCCACTTGAGTTATATGTGTGACCATTACATTGTGTATAATCCTTATAGGTACTTAATAAACTTTGCTATCATAATCGAATGCATTTTCAAACAATCCAATTCATCAATCATATTAGTATTGGACCAAGGCAGGTTTTGCTACATATGTCATAACTAACCCTAATAATGATCACATACATTAACATAATTAAATGATATGAATCAAGTATGGATGTGTAGCATGGAAAATGCATCTAATGTGATCTGGCATGCCTTTTGTAGTTGGTCCTAAATTATACTCTAGTGAGATAAATTTTATAAGAGTTCAAAAAATATTTAACAAAAAATATCTAAACCATAATCTATATAAAAAATGACATAAAAAATATATCTAACAAACAAGTACTATAAATATGAACTCCTATTAAAACTAAATATCTTGAAAATATATAATACCCATATAAGCGACATGTTACTAAAAGACCTTGGGTGGTAATCCCTTAGTGAGCAAATCCACAACTGTAGAGTTTCCTATCTGCTCTATGAACACTTGTTATTTTGAACTCTTTATTTCACAATAAGGAACTTGATCTTTATGTGCTTTGATTTCAATAAACTCTTGTCCTTGTTAGAATATAGCATTGTTGATTTATTATCATAATTTATCTTTAACGATCTTTCAACATTATCTACAATATGTAGTTTAGTGATAAAATATCTTAACCATATTTCATAATTGGATGCCTTAACAACATACTATAAACTCTACTACCATAGTAGAAGAAGCTATGAGTATTTGCTTGACACTACTCCATGAAACTACTCCTCTACCAAGCAAGTAGATATACCTTGATGTAGATTTCTAATTGTTTTGGTGCTTAGTGAAATTAAAATAAGAATAACCAATGATCTTCAATTGATTTGATTTTCTTTATATGAGCATGTAATCTTTTGTTCTCTATGAATTCCTCATGACTTGTTCAATTGCTTTCCAGTGATCTAATCCTAGATTGCTCAAATATCTCCCTAGTATCTAAACAATGTATGCAATATTTAGACACATACAAACCTAAGCAAACATAAGACTTCCTATGGTTGAATCATAAGGAACCTTTTCCATTTCTTTTCCTTTAAGATCATTCTTGGGGTGTTGATCTAAACTAAACTTGTCTTCTTTAGTTATAGGGGTGTCTTTTGGTTTATAGTTATGCATGCCAAATCTTTTGAGCACCTTTTTTAGACATCCCTTTTGAGGGAATCCAAGAGTACCTTAAGAATGATCCTAATGTATTCAAATTCCTAATACGAAAGAGGCTCCTCCAAGATCTTTTATTTTAAAAATCTTTGGTAGAATTCCTTGGTATAACGTAATATGCTCATATCATTTGTGGCAAGCAATATGTCATGTACACATAAAACCAAGAAAATAAACTTCTACTGAACTTGTGGTATACATAGACATCAACTACATTCATCTCAAAATCACATAAGATGATGATTTGATGAAACTTGTGATACCATTGGCTAAACACTTACTTGAGTCCATAGATTCATTTCTTTAAACTACACACCATTTGCTTTAAATCTCTTGAAAGAAAGTTTTTAAGTTGCACCATGTAAATTGTCACGTCAATGTTACCATTGAGAAATGTTGTCTTCATGTCCATTTGATCTAACTTAAAGTCAAAGTGAGCTATTAGTGCCACTATTATCCTTAAAGAGGCTTTTGATGAAATTGAAAAGAAAGTCACTTTATAATAAATGCCTTCTTTTTATGTAAAGTCCTTGGTGACAAGACATGTCTTATATCTTTCTATATTGCCTTTCGAGTCCATTTTGGTTTTAAATATCTATTTGCAACTAATTAGTTTCATATTTTCAAGTAATAGAGAAAGATCTCATACGTCCTTATCCCCATGGACTCCATCTCCTCATTTATAGCATCTATCCACTTTTGAGAATCAAACCTTTTAATGGCTTGTCCAATTTGATTGGATCATTCTCCATCATTCCAATGCCATCGTTATGATCATGAGAAAAAACAACATAATCATCTAAAATTACATTTCTTCCTTATCCAGTAGATCTCCTTAATGGCATTGGTTCTTGAGGTTATAAAGTTTGTAGTTCTGGCATGAGAGATTTATTTACATTGTCTTGTTCTAGATTTGCTTCTTCAATATTGTTAGGTATTATGATCCAATCTTAAGTGCTTTCAATAGTAATTAGAGGAATTTCAACTTGATCCTTTTTATAGAAAAAATCCTTAACTCTATCTCCCCCCACAAGTACGTAATAAAATAGCAACTATCAGTCCTAGAATCTGATTTCTTTTCATTTGGCCTATAAAGCCTATCCTTAGCTTAATAACCCAAATATGTAAGTGCTTTAAACTAGGCTTTTTACTTATCTAAAGCTCATAAAGAGTTTTGTTAGTTGCCTTAGTTGGTACTATTGAGTAAGTTTGCTACAGTTTTCAAAGCCTCTCCCCAAAGTGATTCCATTAAGGTGAAATGACTAAGTATACTTCTTATCATGCCCTTAAGCAACACCATTCATTGTAGGTGAGCTTGGCATGATATACTATGGGATGATATCGCATTCTTCTAGGAATTTGGTAAATGGTCTTAGACTTTGTTTGCCTAATCCATCATATCTATCATAGTATCACCAACATGATCAGATCCAATAGCTTGAATTCTTTTGCTTAGCTGATTTTCTACTCCATCTTTAAAAGTTTTGAACACATCTAGTAACTAAGATTTCTCACGGATTAGGAGTAGGTAACCATATCTAAAGAAGTTATCTATGAATAGTATAAAGTATTGTTGACCATTCCATAGCCTTATCAGCACCCTATTTCCTGATATTTGCTTATTTATAACCAAGCCAACAACTAAGAAATATACAAATACTACTTCTATTACAAGAATTATTATAAAATGTGAGGATTCTTTTTTTTTTATGCAAAAGCTTCAAAAATCATCTCAATAAGTCTGTTGTGAGAATTCACATTTCCCATAAAGAAATTTTCGCAATAACCCCATCAACTTTGAGATATTGCAAGCAAGGATTTCTAATAAGCCATTTATGGGAATTGAAAAATTATCAGAATAGGTATAGTATTTGCAAGAAAAATAATTCCCACTAACTGATACGCATTTGCAAGAAAAGCAATGTTAGGAGAGGCTAACACACAATAGAAATGTTAGAAAAGGTATTTGCGATGAATCATATGGCATTTACGATCAATCAAATTGTGACAATAAGTCATTTGTGGGGAATCAAATTGTGGTAATAAGGCATTTACAAGGACTCAAATTGTGATAATAAGGCATTTGCAAGGAATTGTGGCAAATTATGGTAATAAGGCATTTGTGAGAAATCAAATTGTGGCAATAAAGCATTTGCCAGCAACCAAATTATGGTAATATGTTTAAGAGAAATTAGTTATCACAAAACATGGGAATTTATGAGGAAAATATTCCAGCAATACATATTTAAGAGAAATTCTTATTTTCTATAGTCTAGCACAGCCACTAGTGGCTGGTCTGTAGGTGGTTCATCTATAAGTTGGAAATTCCAATAGTAGCTCGTTTGCAAGTGGTTCATGCCCTCTATTCAAATACTCTGTTTTTTCTTTTAGGCATCTTATGGAACGCTATTATACCCTTCTTTAAGTTCACTTTACGTTTCATAGAACAAGCAAGACAAACAAATTTTTACACAAACCTTTAATTCATTTACCTAACAAAAACCCCCAAACTCTACACAAAAGTAGAACAATAGCATGTTTATTGTAGAAAGTAGGGGAGAGAGCAAGAGATTGTGTACCTTCTTCATGGGATAACCAAACCACACACACGATATGTTGGTTACTAAAACGTTTGAGCTTCAAATCCTCTACATGCAACAAAAAACCCAAAAATCCTCTCCCGCCTACTTTTGGGAAAACAAACAAAGGAAGTGGGAGGGAGAGGAAGAGAGATTTAATCTCACCTTAACAAGGTATGAACAATGCCGATGAAGACAGTGGAATGAAAGACATTGTTTTAGGGCTAGGTTTCATTTTTTGGGAAACAAATTTCGACAAAACTATAGTTTGAATGCTGGAAAATGAAGACAAGGGAAAATGATGGGGGAAAATATAAAGGGCTAGAAATTTAGCTTACGTGGCATGGAAGTGCAAATCTAATAAATTAATTCTCACACATGAGGTAATTCCGATAAACCACTTGGAAATTGCAATGAGCCACTTCTCACAGTCTGCCTAACATCAGATCCAATTACCTCTTTACCCTTCCTAAAAATCATCTTCTCTCTATCTGTGCTGAGGGTAACTCTATCCATTGCCCTAACAGGTTCACCTACTCTTTTCGGTCCACTCGACTGACCATCAGCCCCTATAGGCCTAGTAGTAGCATTGGGCCTGCTATTAGTAACTCGAAATGGATTGAATCACCTTTACCTTTCCACTTTTAAGGCTAACTGTATAACGTCATCAAGTGTATTGTATCTCTAAAGCTCAACTAAACATACTATCTCATATTTTAACCCAAATACAAAACATGCTAGGGTTTGCTCTAGAGGCTCTACTAATCCACATTTGATCATCAAAGTTTTAAATTCCTACACATAATCATCCACTGTATTGCTTCCCTGTCTCAAAGTTTGAAGACACATAAATAGTTCCTGTCTATAATGCTTAAGAATGAACCTTTTCCTCAAAACCCTTTTCATGTCTCTCTAGGTATGAATTTCAACCTTTCCATCCCTTCACCTGCTAATCACCAAATTGTTCCACCACAAGATGGCATACCCTATGAATTCAGCATCAGCAAGTCGAACTCAGGTGTTATCATCTATTTCATAACATTCAAAAAGGCCCTCAACCTTATCCTCCCAGTCTAGACAGTCATCTGCTAAACCCTTGCCATCAAATGAAGGCATCTGTAGCTTCACATATTCTAAGCCCCTAGGTAGCTTGAAATCTCTATTTGAGTCAGGATTGACCCCAAGGTTATCATCCCTCTCCTCCCTATAGCAATGATGATCTCCATCCCATGTTTCCTCCTCTTACTGCTCCCTCTCTTTGAATGTTTTGTGGAGCTACTCTTGGTGGTGCCAGAGGATTTGCCACTAGTAGTTGTGGCATTATCATCCTATCTATCATAGCAATAATGGTAGTGAGGTCCTAAAGCTGTTCATCTAAAGTTCTTCTACCTGCAGTATGATGACCCCGTCCTCCACCAACTTGGCTATTGGCTTCATTGCCAATCCCCCTATTCTCACTATCATTCGACATGCTTGTGGATGTGATTTGCTGAAGTATAATCTCAACAATTTGTAGCACACTCCCTTTACAACATCGTGTCATAATAACACATTTACATAACAACACACACACACACACTAATACACTCGCGGTGCAACAAGTCACCAAAACAATAAATACTTCTTGACACTTCAAGTATAGTAAAATAAATGAAGCACAATTTAAATACTTCCAAGTAGTTAAGATATTAAATTCAACTAAGCAAGTGTTTAAGTAATGAGACTCAATAACTTTCACACTTAAATGCTTATTTTTTTTTTTTTTAATTTCAAACTTCACTACTCAATTTCCTTTCTTAGTTACGGTTCACACTCACACTTCAGTCTCAATGTGCAACACCTTACATCACACAACTCCAAAAATTCACACTACCACACACACCATACACATACACGGTGCAACCACTTCAACCACCACTACACACACACACAACAATTTACATCGTGACACACACGGTGCACTCTTTCAAACAACAACAACAACACTTCAAATGTAGCACTTCCTTGCCTCAACACACACAATACTTCACGTTGCAACCCTTCAAATCATTACACAATTACACAACAAGTTGCAACTCCTTTCAAATGCACTCTCAATCACAGCAGTAAGCAACAATTCAAATAAAACTCCATGATGTAACCTTCTCTACAAAAGGTAACAACAATTTAAATTCAAATAACACTCAATCAATGCTACTTAATGACTTTCTTCAAATGTGAAGAATATGTTTGAATTTCAAATAACTTCCTAATTTACACTCAATGCAATCTAAAAATTGCAAAGACACTTCTAAATTTCCAAAATCTCTTACAAGAACTCACTCGGCACACTCCACAAGGCAAGTAATTCAAAATCAACACTCTTCTAAGCTTCAAGTTTTCACTTTTCTCAAATGATCACAATGATCACTCCTCCTTACTCAACCATGGCAAGCTCAAGAAGACAAAAACTACTACAAGTACTCCATGTCCACCTCAACAACAACAATTAGAATGTAACAAAAACCATAATCAATTAACTCAACTTCACTTCAACAATTCAGATCAATAAGCAAAATTCAAGAACCCTAATTTTCGAAATCTCATTCACACAAATCTTATCTCAAGAACCGATGCTCAAATACCAAATTATGATACACTTCAATTAATGATTACAATTAAAAAATGACAATTGAAGAATCAACCAACAATACACAAGAATGCGTGACTTTAACACACTCTAAAACCCCTAAAACTCAAGTGACATCCACGTAAATGATAATAAGATTGTAATTCGGATATAGCACAATTAAACAACATACTTTAGAATATAATTCCACCAAAATGGCATAAATCTAATAATAGATTTGGAACCTTGAAATGGCATGTAAATAAGAACTCAAAAAGAACAATCCAATTCGCACTAGATATGACACACTAGTATCAAATTGGAATCAACTTAAGAGATTTGATATTATTCACAAATCCTCAAGCCTCCACTCACCACAACCCTTGAAGAAGTTGATAAGACTCTTATGAAAATAGAGATAAACCCTCTCTTTCACGTGAAAATGGGCAACTAAATGTAATATTCAAAAAGTCCCCAACAAAACTTGTTAGAAAGTATTTATACTTGCTCTTAATAGGGTAAAATCACATGAAAATTACAACTAAGCCACTTAGGTAGCCGATTCTAAACACCATTACAAGTAAACCAAAAAGTCCCAAAAATGAATAAAAAGTGACTGGTTCAATAATAAAAATACAAGTGCAAAAATTGTCTTCAAAGAGCCAATTTTTTAAGTCAATTGAGTTCTTTACGGACTGTTGGATGTGAGCTCGATGATGTTCCCAATTTGATTAACAGTGTAGGTTGTTTGGCATCCCGTAAAGATTGACCATTGTACCTGCTATAGAGTAAATCAAACATTATTAGATAAAGAAATGAACACATGTGAACAATTTGGATTATATATCCAAATTAGGTTCCCCGACTACTAAGACCATAGGGTAAATTCCCATCAACTTGATTTAATTATATTATGGCAACTATCAAATCAAATAACTAAATACAACGTTCGGTATTTTCTAGAGAAATTAATGAATATTGGTCCATCATAGAAAATGGTGTTACTATGCTAGAAAATACTTCTACTCTATCCACATTAGAGTCTGTGAAATTTAAATCTAATAAGGAAAAAGATCAAAAGGCTTCATATGATAGCATTAGCATTAGTGGATCCAATTTTTCTTATAATTAGTGGAACTACTAATGCAAAGTAGGCATGGGATACACTGAAGGAGGAGTTTGAAGAAAGTGAAAAGGTATACTTTCTAAAACTTCAAACTCTAAGATGAGATTTTTTAGAATATTAAAATGAGGGATTCTGAGACCATAAAGAATTATTACACTAGAATTAATGAAATGGTGAATTAAATGAGAGCCTATGGAGAAACTATTGCCAATAAGAGGATGGTTGAAAAAATATTATTCACACTTCTAGAAAAATATGACTCCATAGTCCCTAGTGTTAAGGAAACAAAGGATCTATCTACTCATTTTGTCATAAAGTTAATTAGCTCTCTTGAAGCATATGAGAAGAGGCTAAGTAGGCATGATGATAATACTATAGAGAATGCATTTCAATCAAAACATAAACTTAGGTCTCAAAGCTCTAGAAATGATGAAAAGAGATTTACTAATTCAAGAAATAGAAATGAAGGAAGTGTGGAAAATTGAGGAGATAAAAAAAGGTAAAAGAAAATATTCACCGAGAGGGATATGTAAGAAAACCAAAAATCATGAAAATGATTGTTAGCATAAAGAAAAGCTACAATAGACATTGTAAGAAATTTAGTCATTTCATAACAGAGTGTAGATTCAAGAAGAAGTATCATGCCAACTATTTTGAGGAGAAAAATGAATATCTATTTTATACTTGTCATGTTGTTTTTGAGATAAAAGAAGATACGTGATATTTAGATAGTGATTGTAGCAACCACATGACAAGTAATAAACATTTGTTCCAAGATATAGACAAATCTATTAATTACAACATAAGGCTTGGCAATGGTGAGCTAGTGAACATTGAAAGAAAAGGCATTGTTACCATCAAGACAAGGAAAGGTATGTGACGCATCAAAGACATCTTGCTAGTACTTAGTCTAGAGACAAACCTACTTAGTATTAGGCAAAGGATGCGGAGAGGATATTCCTTATTATTTGAAGGAAATTCTTGTGCCATTTATGACAAAGGAGAAAAAGATAAGGAGATTGCTAATGTAAAGATGCAACAATAAAGAAATTTTCCTATTCGTTAGAGGTATTTTATAGGAGTAACTATGAAGACTGAACAAAATGAAGCATTGCTTTGGCATAAAAAGCTTGACCACCTAAACTATAAAATATAAATATATTATATTATACATTATAATTAAAACATAAGGTCAAATAATGTAATTAGTTTAAATGTGGGGGATAATTTAGCCTTTTATGGTCAAGGCATTTAAAATCCCAATTGACCTATTGCCTCCCATTTTTCCTATTTGCTCAATTGAAATCATAAAGACGCTCTTAGATACTCATGGGTTAACTTAATTGAAGCCCTACATAATCAACACATATTCTGTAGGTAAGGGCTTTGATCATTAAAGATAGGTATTTATTTATTTATTTTTTTAATTTTAGAATCATGATTCTAAGTATATTGTGGTGATGTATTGTTAGAATTCAGAACAAGCGGTGAGATGGAGCAAGCGTCGACATGGGATCAAACTATTTGAGGATTTCAATCATAGTTGTAGCAAGTAAGCATAAGTAATCCATAATACATATAAAATTTGCAATTTTAATTGAGTCAAATTGCTTTGGATTCATAGAAATTAAGATTAGAGAATTGAATTAGAGAAATCGAAGGGGAGAATTATTGAAATAGAAGGATACACGGTTAGGTACATGGATGTGTACCTTCTCCATGTTGGATGAAGATGAAATGTTGCGATTATAAGGCATACACAACACGGTACATGGGTATGTATTTGCCCCGTATTGAAGTACATGGCTAAGTACATGACCATATACTTGGGTATGTCAGAAACACTTTGTATATAGAAAGGTACACAACCATTCACATGGTCGTGTTCCCTCCTGTGTTCTTCTACATGGCCACATGCATGGTTGTATTATTCTAGAAAACCCATATTTCACTTCTACTTCAATTTTCTATGCTTATAATTTACGGTTCATGCACAATAACACAAAGGGTATGGAATTATGCAATTAGGACATGATTAACCACTTAGTAAACTTCTATTATGTCATAAGATAGAACTAAACTCAGTCTTTGGTATTTTACAAGTAATATACCTTTGATACTGATGTTAGAACTAGATGTGGGACCACTCCTCTAGGTACGTATTTATCGTGTTTACTGTTTGTGATTGTTAACATAGTAAAATAAATGAATTTAATTGGATATTAGGTTTAAATTATGTGCTACTTATGCTTAGCTTGGCTTAGGGACCGGTAGTGGTAGATCTTGAGGGAGCACCTTGTTGATTGACATATGACGTTGTCCCTAGTGGAGTCCTATATTGAAATGATCTTGGGTAGATTAGGGTTAAATGGGGTCCTCTATGATAGTTCCCAATCGAATAATATATATATTTATATATTATATAATGTGATGGTGTCATAGGTACCCCTATGTTGCATGTTCATTAAAATAAAGATAAATAATCTGATGATTGTGATATGTACATCCGTTGCATTTATATGTGTTTATACTATAATTAATGTAGCACACGCATGTCTATATGGTACACTTGTATGGGGCTTAGGCTCATTCCATTTATTTTTCAACTGTAGGTGAGTATGACAAGTATGCTGATTATGATGACTATAGGAATCTAGTTTATTATTATTAGGATGAGAATAGGAGAGAATATCAATATTATTATGGTGATAAGTAAGGTGGATTATTTTTGGTATAACTTGAGGATATTTTAGTAGCGAACTTAGAGATGGTGTTACGATCCTTCATGCCGATCTTCAATAATAATGAATTCTTTAATAATTTTAGGGTTTTCTTTATTTGGTACTAACGAATAAAAAAAAAAGGATATGGATAAAATTACTAATCTATAGATGCCATGATTGATAAAATTAAACTGGTTCGCAATTAAAACATAAAATGATAGAGACCACATTCTATAAATTAATCACTAAGGTTAAAGAATTCCAAGATTCAATAACAATGTTCACCATAAATTCTATAGGAACCAAGAATCTGATAAAAACGACTAGAATAAAGGGAAATCCAATTCTCAATATTCAAGAACTCTCCAAAGAGGATTCACACACTCAAAGTGTTTTTCTTTTCAACAAAAATAACATCCTTCCAAAATTCCTAAAAGAAGACTATTTATATCATTCCTAAAAGTAACCTAAGGACATATTGATGAAATATTAATAAAATAAAGCGGAATAAAGAATAATTGGTGTGAGACCATTCAAGGCCGATGGCCTATATGTAAGCCGGCACCAAGGCTGGTGGCCTTGAAGCTAATTTGGCCAGCCTTCATTCAAGGCCGGCTTAAGGTTAGCCGAACTTTGCCTTGTATCCTCTCGACGCTTATTTCCTCCCTTTTTTGGACCCCGTACTGCCACCTATAGCTCGGATTGACTTTGATTTCTTTGGTGCTCGTATCTTAGCTCTTGGAATCATATCATTCCCTCCATGTTGAAAACGATTCGACCTCGAATCATTATCATCCATCCTGCTATACCACATAAACAAACTCCTCTTTCCCTTGGGCTTCTTAAGGCAAATCAACCTTGTTTGTTGTACCTCAATTGGACTCATAAGAAGAAGCTTGCATACCTTGTCCTGTTGTTGAATGGTATACGCATTGGTGTATCCATCATACTTAGCTCTAAGATCATACTGCGAAGGTCTTCCAAGAATAAAGTGTGTAGCTTCCATGGGAACTACATCACATACAATCTCGTCAGTATAATCACCAATAATTAATGGAACATGAACCCGTTTATGTACATGAATAGCTCCCTATGACTCAACCAATGAAGTGCATAAGGTCTTGGATGCTGCTTCACCTATAAACCCAACTTACTGAAGCAACATTGGTGCAACTGTCTATGTCAACCACAATCAAACAAGTCTTCCCTTGCACCATGCCTTGAATATGAAATAAATTGGCTCTCTGATTAAGAATAGCTTCATCTTGCTTAACCATTAACAAGTCCCCTTGTATTGGATACGCTATAATGTCTTCATCTTCCTCTTTTTCCTCAGTACCCTTCTGTTCTTCTTCTTCACTCTCGACTTTGTCCCCCTTTATGACCATAACCCTTTTATTAGGACATTGAGAAGCAATATGGTCAAGTCCTAAACACTTAAAACATTTTATATCCCTGCTCTTCTTTTGCTGTGTTTAGTTAATAGCCTCACCAGTGACTGCCTTTCCTTTTTCCTTCCTTTCCTCCTCCCTCTCACCATCATCTGACTTATGGTGGTGATATGATTTCTGATCCCGCTTGCGCTGATGCTGCTCAACCCGACTAGTTAATTTAATCACATCCTCTAGAGTCTGATAATGCTGGAGTTCCACTACACTGGCAATTTCCATCTTTAACCCATTGATGAAACGAGATATGGATTCATCTGATGATTCCTTAATATCACACCTTGCCATTAGTGTCTCAAACTCCTTTACATACTCTTCTATGCTTTTCTTTTCATCAAAGCCCATGAACGCACTTTCTCCTCATCCGCCCTACGTCTCTCAGTTTGTAGTTTATCCCACCACGGATTAGCATATTCAGAGAATGCTAGAGACGCCATCTTCACCTTCATGCGCTCATCCCACTCATAGCAGTCAAACACCTTCTCAACCCGTAGCACCTAGTTTAGGAATTCCTCTAGTTTACTACTACCAGTGAAAGGTGGAATTTTTAGCTTTATGTTTTCAATCCCCTTAAGTCTGTCATCATTGTTTCCTCTCCAAGTCCTTTCACTATCGGCATCAGATTCATCATTAGAATCTCTCCTCCTAATTCCTACACCACTATAGCTTCTTCTATCCCTAACCTCTAATCTCTCCATAATCAATCTAATATTTTCTTAGAGTTGATTGAACTCTGCCCTAGTCACAACCTCACCCCCATTATCAGCGTTATTCCCATTGTTGTTGTTATTAGTGTCATGAACACTTCCATGCAACGACATCTTTATTACTCAAAATTTCAGCAATAGATATTCACAAAACCCCCAATTCTCACCAACAGCCCAAAACACCAATTCAAACCCAACAATCGAATTCACAACAATACTTATCAAAATAAATTCCCACATTCTCCAACCAACGGCAGTATTGAATTAAAACTACAATTGAGTAGAGATTCAACAGCCTTACCAATTTAACTCGCGTCGATTCACAAATCCACCACCTTCGCTCTGATACCAAATGTTACGATCCTTCACGCCAATCTTCAATAATAATGAATTCTTTAATAATTTTAGGGTTTTCTTTATTTGGTACTAACGAATAAAAAAAGGATATGGATAAAATTAAAAATCTATAGATGCCAAGATTAATAAAATTAAACTGGTTCACAATTAAAACATATAACGATAGAGACCACGTTCTATAAATTAATCACTAAGGTTTAAGAATTCCAAGAATTCAATAACAATGTTCACCACAAATTCTATAGGAACCAAGAATCTGATAAGAACGACTAGAATAAAGGGAAATCCAATTCTCAATATTCAAGAACTCTCCAAAGAGGATTCACACATTCAAAGTTTTTTTCTTTTCAACAAAAATAACATCCTTCCAAAATACCTATAAGAAGACTATTTATATCATGCCTAAAAGTAACCTAAGGACATATTAATGAAATATTAATAAAATAAACCTTAAACCAACCTAGATCATTTCTAAGTATAACTCCACTAAGGACAACGTAACATAAGGATCATTAGGGTGCTTCTTAGGGATTTGCCACTACAAGCCCTAGGTCAAGCTAAGCATAAACAATATAAACTTAAACACTTAATCAATCTTATACTTAAAACATTTCAACAATATATTTTAACTTAAGTAAACACAAGAAACATAAAATTTATATGTACCTTGAATCCTAGTCTTAAGCACATTAGCTTAATTAGAAGTTAAATAGGTATACAATTAGGTTATGTTTCACACAACACAACCATGTTGAGACAATGTAACTCAATACAGGGTGGTATATTGTTGTGTCAAAGGTTGTGTACCTTTCAGTGTACGATATAATGTTTACATATGGTGAGATACGACCATGTTAGGAGGTCGTGTTCCATTTTGTAAGATTTGGGTTTAACACAAGCATGACAAGATTGTGTTGGGAGGTCGTGTATCTCTCAGTATGTTTAGGTTTAACATAGTTAAGACACGGTCATGTATCTCTTTGTGTAATATAGGTTTAACGCGGTCAAAACATAGCGGTGTTTGGGAGGTCAATTAATGTGGATTAGATTCCTCTATACCAATTCATCCTAATTTTGATTCTTTTTGTTCCTACGTTTAATTTGTTCCTAAAACATGAATTTTCTAGTCAATTAATGTAGATTAGATTACTTACTTGGAAGTTTCTACAAATCAACTTCTTGATTGGATGGGTTCTGTGTTTGTCTTGTCCCTATTCATGATTCGAATTCTGGATGACTAAGACAAAATAACTAGGTAAATTTTCAATTTGATGTTCTAATTAACGATTTTATAACAAAACCTTACCTCATGTAATCAAATAGCATGTTGACAAATTCATTTTAGTCACCTTAGGGTTTTTCTCTAAAGAATGTCTCCAAGGTTTTCTTATTTTTTATTACTAAGAGGTGAAAAAAAATGTGCCCTAGGTCATAATAGAGTATTCATACTCAGTACATAAAATGACCCATTCGCCACTTCAGTTTTATAAAATTCCTCTTTTTTCCTTGGTCATATTTTATAAAATATATCAGTGTAAAATAAAATTTTGGGTATTTACATTCTCTCCCCTTTATAAGAACTTTCTTCCTTGAAAGTACTTGATTTTAGAATAGCTCTAGATATTTCTTTCTCATCTCTTCTTCCAATTCCCATGTCGCTTTTCGTTCTATTTGATTAATCCATTGTACTTTAACATAGGGAATTGTTCTCCTCCTTAGCACCTACACAAAAGTGCTCTTTATGCTCCTCAATGCTTTTAGAGTATATCAAGATATCATCTACAAAGATGATTACAAATTTATTCAAAAAATTCCTAAATATTCTATTCATTAAATCTATGAATACAACTAGTATATTCGTTAGTCTGAAAGGTATCAACAAAAACTTATAGAGCCTATATCTGGTCCTAAATGCTGTCTTCTGAATGTTTTCCAATTTAATCCTTAATTAATGGTGTCCTAATCTCTGGTCTACTTTTAAGAATACTTGAGCTCCCTATAACTGGTCAAAAAAGTCGTCCATCTTGGGAAGAGAATATTTGTTCTTGATAATGACCATGTTTCTCTATAATCTATATAAAGTTTCATGCTTCCATCTTTTTTATTGATAAATAAGATTGGTGTACCTCAAAGAGAGACGCTAGGTTTTATGAAACCCTTATCCTATAGTTCCTATAACTATTTCCTTAGTTTTTCTAATTCTACTAGTGCTATCCTGTAAATTGGTTATGATATTAGTAATATTCCTAGTACCAAATCAATATTAAATTCTATCTTCTTAGTTGGGGGTAAATCAAGATGGTCTTTTGGAAACTCCCTCACTACAGGTACTACTTTCATGTTGGCTTCCTCACTAACCTCAATTGATATAGTTGTCAGCACATTCTTTCCTCACATCTCATAAGTGGGTAATCTAGTGGGTCTCTACACTTCTAATTTATACTCAAGGTACTCTTCCTCGGGTATATTGAACTAAACCACCATATTGTGAAAGTCAATGGTGGCATGGTACTTTGATAGCTAATTAACACCCAGAATAATGTCAAACTTTGCCATCTCTAAAATTAGGAGATCTACTAATATCTCTTTACCCTGTATCTCTATTCTCACTCCTCTGCATATTTTACGTATCTTTCCTTTAACTCTTAAAGGTGGCATGGTGGCATAGTATTTTGATAACTTGTTGATACCCAAAATAATGTCAAACCCTACCATCTCTAAGATTAAGACATCTGCTGACATCACTCTACCCTATATCTCTATTCTCACTCCTTTGCATATTCTACTTATCTTCCCTCTAACTCCCAAAGGAATACTAACAACTACACAATCATTTATGTATTCAGCATTCAATGCACATGCATATACAAAATTCTTAAATACATGAGATACTAATGCATTGGTATAAAACAATACATAAGCATTACAGAAGTGTACTAGAAGTATACCTACAATGTTATCCATGTTAGGGATGTGTTGGCATTGTTACTGCTGTACTGCAAACACCCTGGTAAAAACTCACTATCTAGGACCCCTTGTTTGTGGTCTACCACTTTGACCCCTTACTGGAGGTCTGGCTACCTGTTGAGCTAGGCCTGATTGATTTCTTACTTGTTGTTAAGGATAGTTAACTACTTTGTATCTCCTCTATTTACATACATGATAGAAAATTTGGGGCTCTAACCTCTTAGTGTAATGCTTTCTAATGTGTCTAGCCTCCCTACAAGAGAAGCATGCTCTATCTAGCCATCTACACTCTCTCAATTCATGAGGCGCATAGCATCTAGTGCATTTGACATTTAAGCCTACTATAAGAAGTGCCAAAGGCAATTGTCTAATTTGTAGAGGAGGTGTTGTAGCACTCTATGTCCTACTCTGATGTATATAATGTCTCTTACCCTTATCTTGCCCTATTCCACTTAAGATAAGTTTTTTTCCCAAGTCTATTGCTGCTTTGTGGCTCCTTTTTTTCTCTATACCTTTTCTACTCTACTCAAGGTACTTGGCTTTATCAACCATTTTAGCATAGGTATCCAACTAAAAGGCCCCAACCACAAGTTGAAGGTCTAAATCCAAGCCTCTTAGAAATCCTCTAACTTAGGACCTATCGTCATTACAGACATTTTCAAGAAGGAATTGGATCAGGTGATTTAATTCTGCCTCATATTTTTCCACTGTTTTATCCCCTTATTCACAATTATAATACTTATTCTCCATCCTATCCCTAGAGCTATTGGGGAAATATCTTTAATAGAAAAAAAAATTTAAATACTGCCTAGTTCATGCATTCCCATGTTAGTTTAGGAATTGAAGCTCACCATTTTGTTGAAATTCCTTTTAGCATGAATGCAACATAATTAACCTTCCTATCTTTTGGTATCTAAAAGGTAGCAAATGTCTTCTCAATTTCCTATACCTAGTCTTCAACCTTGATTAGATCATCTACTTTAGGATTAAACTTTAGCCACTCTAATGAACCTATCAAAGTTAATGGGTTCATTAACATTCTTGTGTTGTTGGATATTAAGGGTTTGGTGTTGTTATGCTAATAGTCCCACCAAGTGATTCACAGTATGTAACAACTGGACTATCTCTTCAACCATTTGACCCCTTCCCCCTTGTGGTTGTTGATTTTAGACATCTTCCTCATTGGCGTTACCATGTCCAACACCCTTTCCTAAGCTTGATTTAGTGATTCTTCTTGGAAGCATTCTACTATTAAGAGACAGGCAGATAAACTTAAAGTTCGTGTCAACGGATGTTAGTATTAGTATGTGTTAGTATATATACATATATACTATTACGCATGATGATATACTCTTAAATAACTTAGTAGCTGAAGAAGGTAAGTAAAATAATAATATAAGAAAATAATTAAAGAAATAAATAATGTCCTATATTTTCCCATTCTCTTCTTATCTCACCATCTTATAAATCATATACTTAATTTCTCTAAAGATCACATCTTATGCTATACTGTTTGAAACTTATGTCTAATGTTCAATACTTAATCTTTTAGGGATCAACTAGCCTAAGTTTTTTAGGATCATCAACTTATGTTTTATAGATCAAAATCTAATTCCTTAAAGATCTTCAACGTGTTCTCTATAGATCTAAACTTAAGCCCATAAACATCATAAACTCTGATACCATATAAACTGTAATTACTTAAAACCACGGGTTGCGCTACTACTCGCCACTTGTCCTTATCACACAAGAACACGTTAAGGCTTTGAGACTAGTCCAATACCATGCAATTCAACAATTCCTGTAAATTACCATTCATTGTCTACAAGCATCATGATAAAAAAAAAAAAAACATTTTAATCTAACCTTCTAAAACTAATTTAACATGAATCCATATTTAACATCTAATGCAGCGGAAGTCTATAAAATTCTAAATTAATATGCTTTAGATACTTCCCACTATTACATCCCAATAATTAAATTATTTCTAAATTCTAATTTCCATAGTAATATTGATAACCATCTTCTTCCTCTCTTCACGGTTCACCCCATCTTAGGTTATTTTCTAGGTTATCATCTTCCTCAATTCCTGCATCTAAAAAACATATTCCTCGAAGAATGAGTTGATACCCAGTATGTATAACACATGCACACATGCATGAACAAATATAAACAGGTATCATATGCATTATACAATACTTAAATAGAAACAACAATTTCATGATATTATTTAAGCATACAAGCAATAATAGGGTACTCATGACCCATTAACATGCTTATCAAATTGAAAGATGAATTGGTGATGGGAACTACCACTACGGGCCCCACACCCATGAACCCTTAAACCACTTAAACTTGGTAGTGGGAACTGCCATTATGAGCCCCACACCCATAATCTCTTAAACCACTTGAACTTGGTGATAGGAATTGCCACTACGGGATACACACCTATGATCACTTAAACACTTAAAATGCATGAGGGAAACTGCCACTATAGGCCCCATACCCATGATCACTGATTGTTGCCAATCGTAGTTTTAATAAATTGAATTCTTGTTCTTAATCCTACTACGAAGCAATAGGCAAGTGCACCTATTGTAGCGTAATATAGCGAGTAAGCACAAGGTCGTCCCTCAGAGATACACCAACTACTAGTACTAACTCCATTCCTATTATCTAATCACCGCTTAATAATGTTGGTTCAAACTTAATTACTCTAATCTTAAAACTAATAACTCACTAACAACAATGGTTTTGAAGATTTATCAATTAACAAAAGCAACCTAGATCTTATTCCACTCCTTCTCTATCATGTAATTCATTAGATTTCTGAAGATTGTCGTAATTGACTTCTTATACTGTCGAATTCTCTAGTCAAGTTAACTACTTTCTCAAGTATATTAACCTATCTAATCCTAGGTTTATCAAATAGGATCTCTCCTTAGTTAATAGCAACCTAGAATTACATAAAGCACATGAATTCGTATCAAAATAATCGATGTAAACAGAAGATACTTGTTTCCTATCTCTAGAAGAACAATCAAATCTCATTAATTACATTAGATCTAATCATATGAGCAATTTCTCAATTAACTAATATGATATCATGCATAAATTCATATTCCAGATCTATGAATCTAAGAAAAATTGAAGAGCATGCAATTAATCATTAGAAAGTCAACAACTTCGCATTAATGACCAAATCTTCATCACATGATAGAGAAGTTTCAAATAAAATCTAGATCTAGGGTCTACTCCTCCATAAATTGGACAAAAGAAATGCAATTACTAGAAGAATAGATAAAATTCATGGTCACAACCCTTAAAGATAGAATCTTCTTCTTCGTGGGTCTTCAATATCCCTTGGAATCGACAAAATCTTCCTTCCCTTGCTATTATGAGAGTGAGAAAAAATGAAAAATTCGTAACCTCTGTTTCTAGGGCAAACTGACAGTCTATTTATACATGTACCCCGATTGGATATATATACGAGCGGATACACAAGTAGTGTATCTCGTTCGTGTATCTCATGCTTGCTTCCAAGTGTCCTTATGTGAATATACACGAGCAAGTACATGGGAGTGTACATTGGTCGTGTATTTGAAACATCATCGAACAGAAGCAAAACTTAGATACATAAGCAAAGGACATGGGCGTGTACTTTGCTCGTGTACTTTCCAAAAATCCGCTTCAGTATACACAAGTAAAACAGCAAAGTGCATAGGCATGTATCTCGCTTGTGTACTTTCCAGAATTCTTTCTCTTCACATGTAATGTATCCAATTCCTTCCAAACTTGCTCCGACTCTTCAAAACTCCTTCCCTTAGCTCCAAAATACTCTAGAGGATCCTGAAATTAACATTCATTCCATTAAGCATCCTTTTCTTCAACAAATCATCTAAAAATTCAACAACAAAGCACAATTTCATTACTCTAGATAAGGGTATTTTGTGATTTATCAATCACTTAACCACTTAAACGTTAAACCAACCCAGATCATTTTCAAGCATGACTCCATTAAGGACAACGTCACATAAAGATCATTGAGGTGCTCCCTAGAGATCTACCACAACCAACCCTTAGGTCAAGCCAAGCATAAACGGCATACACTTAAACACTTAATTAGCCTTGTACATAATCCATTTCAACAATATATTTTAACTTAAGAAAACACAAGAAATACATAAGTTAAATGTACCTTAAATCCTTGTCTTAAGTGCATTTGGTCCTAAACTTAAGCTTAGTTGTAATCTATCACAACAATAATGATTTTTTTGTAGCACTGATCTAAGAATAATATAATCTCTTAATTCTTTTAATCTATTAAATTCTCTAAGGTTTTACTAGCAATCATGGTTTAACACGATTGAAACATAGCTATGTTTAGAAGGCCATGTATCTCTTGATATGTCTCACGAACCCTAATTCCTCTATACCAATTTATCCCAATTTCAATTCTTTTTGTTCCCAGGTTTAATTTATTCATAAAACATGAATTTTCTAATCAATTAGCATTGATTAGATTACTTACATGTATGTTTTTATGAATCAACCTCTTGATTAAATGGGTTTCGTGTTCGTCTTATCCTATCCTTGATTCAGATTTTAAATGAATAAGACGAGATAACTTGGTAAATCTTTAATTCAATGTTCAAATTAAAGATTTCATAGCAAAACCTTACCTCGTGTAATTGGATAGAACATCGAAAAAAAAAATTTAGTTGCCTTTAGGTTTTTCTTTAGAGAGTGTCTCCAAAGTTTTCTTGTTTGTTACTATGAGGAGGTGAAAGAAAAGGAGACCTTAGTCATAACGGAGTATTTATACTCTGTGCATAAAATGATCCAATTGCCCCTCCACTATTATAAAATCCCTCTTTTGACCTTAGTTATATTTTATAACATATATCAATATAAAATAATAGTTTAGGTATTTACACTGGTAGTTGAATTAAAGTTTAATGTATCTTTTTTTAGTTAATAATGGTTGGAATGGTTCACCTATAAATCATTTATCTATGCCATTAGAGTTACAGTGATATTAATGAATATTAGAGTTGAATAGGGTGAAGAATAAGAGTAGTAGAAGCATTTACGTGTGTCTATCCTATAGGGATACGTAACGAGTTGTGGTATTTCAAGCTCTAGGGTGTTATAGCTAAAGTGGTATCAAAGCTTAAGTTTTGATCAACTAGGTATAAATTTGTGATCTATAGAGCTTAAGTTTTAATATCCTTAAGAAATAGGTTGATGATCAATAGGTATAGGTTTTAATTAGTAGAAAATAGATTGTGATGTTTAGAAAAATTAAGTATTGAATGTGTATGACAGCAAGATAGTGAAGAGAGTGGGTAGGCTCTTAGGTCCGATTGTGTTATACATTATTTACCTATTTTGTAGTTTCTCTTGTTATTTCCTTTAAGTGAGTAACTTAAATTCCTTTTCAATATATATATGCATACATATATGTAGACACCCCATTTTTGCTCCCTCTTGTTCATTACTTAACTTTTTCATTTATTTTTTTATGATAAGAATAAAAAGATAAAAATAAAAATATCTTTAAAAAATAAAAAAATCATAATAAATATAATTTTTTTTGTATTACAAATCAATGTACAAGCCAACAGCTTGATTAGAAAACATATACACATGCTACATAAGAGATAGGGGTTTGATTCCTCCACTATGCAGACACACACAAGGCAATAGCTTGTTAGAAAACATGTACCCACATTTGCAAATGACGAGAGTTCAAAACCTATCAAGTGAATCAACATTAATTTTTTTTCCTTCCCTTAGCCACATGGTAGCTATTCATTGGCTAGCCACTATTCATTATCTTCCTCCACATTTCATTCTCTTTTCCTTCTTGGATGGCCACTTTTAGGCCATTTTTTTCCCTTCTTTTCTTCATAATTTTACCAAATTAATGGTGATGCATCTAAGCAAAAACTCGGTCTAAATACACTTAATTACTTGGCTAAATTTGAAGTGGAAAATAGAAAAAAATTAGTCAGCCTAATTTTGGATTTTTCCTTAATTTAATGTATATTAAGTCTAACCCACTTAATATAAGTTACTTGACGATAAAATAAAAAAAAAAGTATATTTTTTATTATTTTAAGAAAATTGCAATCCCTACCGATTTAAATTGGAAAATAAAATAAGTTAAGGTAAATTAGGTGTATTTACCTTAACTAGTTACTAGTTTATGAAGTTTTTTTTTTCTTCTAAATAAAAGCATTTCAAAAAAATATTAACTAGAAAATCTAAACTCAGGAGATTATCTTATTAAAAGCTAAATGGTTACCACTTATTATTTTTCAAGAAAATGAATTAAAAGCTTTATATAAAGTACCTTCACAATCACATATGCAAGAAATAATATTTTTCACATAGATAAGCAAGAAATAAATAAAAATAGCATGGAAAATTTTTAATCATTTTTAATTACAAATTTTCTTTTTTTATTTAAAAATGAAATAGAAGAGAATAAAGCTTTTTGTATTTTGTTTTTATTATAAATTGACTCTAAAAAGAATAGAATAAAATATTTTTATTTTTTCATATTATAAATTAAAATTTTAAAAGGATAAAATATTTTTGTAATAATTTTTATATGATAAATTGAAATTAGAAAAGAATAAAATGTTTTTGTGATTTTTTATATGTGTATGGTTACCCAATAGATGCTTACGTACCAACTAGTCGAGATCAAACATGCTAAGTTTACGTTTATTGCCATTTTATTTTATTTTTTAAAAACTTCTAAACCTAAACTTTATTTCCCAAATGAGAAAAGGAGCTAAAGACCTCTTAATTAAGGACTTTTATTTCATGAAAATTATTTTTCTAGGTGACAAAGCATTTTTCAATATAAAACCATATTCTTGATAAGAAAACCATTTTCAATTTTTTTAACTTTTATAATTATAAACTAGTTATTACTTATTATTAAAAATAAACTAGTTGGTAACTTAATCATCCCTAAGCAACAGTTACACCACTATACCTAAAGCTTACAGAATGGTTCCCTCTTAATTATTTACTTTACTAACTCATTAATTTTCCTAATTGATTTTCATAATTTTTTTTATATTTTCTAAGTCTATACCATGTCATCAACTAAATTAAATAAATTAAGCTAAGGTTATTAGGTTAATTATATTTTTATTTTTTTAGAAATTCCACCCCAATTTTACTAATCAAACTCATTTTCATTTTTATCAATTAGGCTTTAACAAGATTAATTAAATAAACTAATTTATCTAAACTAAACTAATAATAATAATACTTACCTAGACATGAGTTGGATTTGGTCATAAGTCTAGTGCACAAGTTGGTTTGTGTTGTGATACGAAATCGGTTAGCTTTGATACCAAACTGATACGAACCACGCCAACGTGTGACAAAACCCAATACCAATACGTTCGGAATTTGCTACCCAAGATGCCAAACACACAAGTGGAAATCGCGACCCGTTGCCTACAAGTGAGACAAGAACCTTGGTATAATATGTAGACGCCACAATCGGGATGAAAGACCGATTGATAAGTCGGGATGAACGCCACGGAATAAAAATACGATAAGTTCTAGATTAGTTCTTTAAAGAACCAAGAGAGGAATTCTCTCAAAGTGTTTTCAAACTTGTATGTTGTATATTCTATCTTCTATCTATTCTAAACCCTAGGAGCTTTATAGTAGGGTTTACAATTCGTAACAATAAAGGCCCAAAATGAGTTAACATCATTAAGTTGCGTAAAAATAACAAAATAGGGACGTAAAGGCCGCCGGCGTTGAAATGAAGGCCGACCTTAGAGCCGACGTAAGCATATACACGATCGACGTTGGAGATTTATACGACCGTATACTTCTAGTCGTGTATCTTTATGTGGAAATCTTGATAATGTACATGACCGTGTACTTCTAGTCGTGTATCTTTCTGTGGAAATCATGACAACATACATGACCGTGTACTTCTAGTCGTGTATCTTTCTATGGAAATTCTTGACACCATACACGGCCGTACCTTTGAACTGTGTATACGACCGTATATGATTCTGTGTAACCTCCAGACTCCTACATGGCCGTGCCTTGTAAAGACACGCCCTCTTCAACCCGTATCCGTTATGACTTGTACAAGAGCAAGGGCATTCCCATGGTTGTTCCATTCCTTTCCAACTTCATGATTGCTCCAATCCTTTCCGACTTCATGGACATCCTTTATCAACCCGTTAAGTGCTTCCTTTAATCGTTTCACTTGAGTTCTTGTGATCGGTCCAAGTGGCACTTCAAGAGGATCAACGTTCCATCTTCTAGCTTGGCTCCCATCATGGTTCTCATCATTCCCCTCCTCTTGAAAAGGATTTGTCCTCAAATCATCGCTTGCATAAAAAAGACTCAAATCAGTAACATTAAATGTAGCACTTACTTGATACTCACCGGGAAAATCTATCTTGTATGCATTATCATTGATGCAGTTAAGAATTTGAAATGGTCCATCGCCTCTAGGAAGTAGTTTAGATCGACGCTGCACAGGAAACCGCTCTTTGTGCAAGTGAACCCAAACCCAGTCTCCAGGTTCAAAGACAGTTTGTCGACGACCCTTGTTGGCTTGTTTCACATACTGCTCTATTCTTCGCTCAATGTTTAGCCTTACCTTCTCATGGATCTGTTTAACAAATTTTGCTTTCTTCTTGCCATCTAGATTAACATACTCAGAAATAGGTAGAGGTGATAAATCCAAAGGAGTTAGTGGATTAAAACCATACACAATTTCAAAAGGAGTAAACTTAGTAGCAGAATGCATTGTGCGATTATAGAAAAATTCAACATGCGGCAAACAATCCTCCGAAATTTTAATGTTCTTTTTAATGACAGCCCTCAACAAAGTAGATAAAGTTCGATTTACTACCTCAGTTTGACCATCAGTCTGTGGATGACAAGTAATAGAAAACAATAACTTAGTTCCTAACTTAGCCCATAATGTCTTCCAAAAGTAGCTCAAGAACTTAGCATCTCTATCCGATACGATTGTTCTAGGCGTACCATGTAATCTCACAACTTCCCTAAAGAACAAATTAGCAATATTGCAAGCATCATTTGTTTTGTGACAAGGAATGAAATGTGCCATTTTAGAGAATCTATCCACGACTACAAAAATAGAATCTCGACCATGTCTAGACCTGGGTAATCCTAACACAAAATCTATGGAAATATCTACCCAAGGCTCATGAGGAATGGGAAGTGGGGTATAAAGCCCTTGAGGTTGGACTCTAGATTTTGCTTGCTTACACATGACACATCGCTCACAAATCCTCTCAACATCTCATTTCATGTGAGGCCAATAGAAGTGTTCTTGCAATACCGCTAAGGTTTTAGCTACTCCAAAATGTCCCATTAAACCTCCTCCATGAGACTCCTTCACTAGTAATTCTCTTAAAGAACAAATTGGAATGCATAGTTTACTCTTCCTAAACAAGAATCCTTCATGTTTATAAAATTTACCATGACCACTCTTCTCACACCGCACATACTCCTCACAAAAATCTCGATCAGTAGCATATAATTCCTTAATGTGCTCAAAACCAAGCAGTTTAGAACTAAGAGTAGAGATAAGAGCATACCTTCTAGAAAGTGCATCAGCAACGACATTCTCTTTACCTTGCTTGTAGTGGATGACATAGGGAAATGTTTCGATGAACTCCACCCAACGAGCATGCCTTTTGTTTAGCTTGTGTTGTCCCTTCAAGTACTTTAAGGATTCATGGTCAGTGTGGATCACAAACTCTTTTGGCCAAAGATAGTGTTGCTAAGTCTCCAGTGCTCGAACCAAGGCATATAACTTGTCATGTAGGGTAGTTCAAGGTTGCCCCACTTAGCTTCTCACTAAAGAATGCAATTGGTCTTTTCTCTTGCATGAGCACTGCTCCAATACCTAATCCTGAAGCATCACACTTAATTTCAAACGTTTTAGCGAAATTAGGTAAAGCAAGTAATGGCACCTGAGTTAGCTTATTTTTAAGCGTCTGAAAGGCCTTCTCTTGTTGCTCTCCCCATCTGAACCCCACGTTCTTCTTAATTACCTCAGTAAGTGGTGCTGCAATGGTACTAAAATCCTTCACAAACCTCTTGTAAAAGCTCGCTAGTCCATGGAAACTCCGCACATTACCTACATTAGTTGGACTAGGCCATTCTTGGATCACACAAATCTTTTCTTCATCAACCTGTATCCCCTGTGCACTAACAACAAAACCAAGAAACGCAAGTTTGTCTATGCAAAAAATGCACTTCTTGAGGTTAGCATATAATTGCTCCTTTCGAAGCACTTCTAAAATATCCTTCAAGTGAGATATATGGTCCTCCAAACTCTTACTGTAAATGAGGATATCATCAAAATAGACAACCACAAATTTGCCAATAAAAGTCCTCAAAACATGGTTCATAAGTCTCATAAAAGTACAAGGTGCGTTAGTTAAACCGAAAGGCATTATTACCCACTCATACAATCCATATTTTTTCTTAAATGCGGTTTTCCATTCATCACCTTCTTTCATTCTAATTTGGTGATATCCGCTTTTCAGATCAATTTTGGAAAAGACACTAGACCCATGTAACTCATCTAACATGTCATCTAAGCGAGGAATGGGATGACGATACTTTACCGTGATGTTTTTGATGGCGCGGCAGTCAACACACATTCTCCATGACCCATCCTTCTTAGGCACCAAAATCACAGGCACTGTACATAGGCTCATGCTTTCTCTCACGTACCCCTTCTCCATTAATTCATCGACTTGCCTTTGGAGTTCCTTTGTCTCCTCTGGATTGCTCCTATAAGCCGGTTTGTTTGGAATCGATGCTCCGGGTACTAGGTCAATATGGTGCTCAATACCACGAATAGGTGGTAATCCCTTTGGAATCTCCTCAGGGAAGACATCTTACCCCTTCTCCATTAATTCATCGACTTGCCTTTGGAGTTCCTTTGTCTCCTCTGGATTGCTCCTATAAGCCGGTTTGTTTGGAATCGATGCTCCAGGTACTAGGTCAATATGGTGCTCAATACCACGAATAGGTGGTAATCCCTTTGGAATCTCCTCAGGGAAGACATCTTCAAAGTCCTGCACAATAGACACAACCACACTAAGCAAAGAGTTAAATAGTTCGTTAATATTTAAACAAGTTTCCCTAAAAACCAGCAACAACATAGGTTGCTTCATCACTAACGCTCTCCTCACTACACTCGCTCTTGCCACACAACTCTCCTTTTGCAAGGCTGCACTCTCCTTTTCACTCACCACCAAAGTTGATCCCCCTTCAACTTGATCTCTCACACTCTTTCCAATCTTCCTCTCTTTTTCCTTTTGATATCGACTTTTGTGTTCCTTTTCTTTCTCGCTGTCTTTTGCTCTCTCACTCTCCCTCTGTTTTTCACTCACCTTATATTTTGCAAAAGACTGTTGTAGCCGCAACTGATCCTCATACACCTGTTTAGGTGTTCAAGGTTTAAGATTAAAGCTTTTCCCTTGATGAACAAGCGTATACTTGTTAGAAAAGCCATCATGAACAACCTTCCTATCAAATTGCCATGGCCTCCCCAACAACACATGACACGCTTGCATTGGCACTACATCGCATAACACCTCATCCTCATACCTACCAATGTGAAAAGCAATCAAGGCTTGCTTACTCACCTTAGTCTCGCCACTATCATTCAACCACTGCAATTTATATGGACTAGGGTGTTTAATAGTCTTGAGTCCCAGCCTCTCGACAATAAAATTACTCACCACATTAGTGCAACTTCCTCCATCAATGATCAAACTGCAAATATGATCACCTAGATAACATCTAGTATGAAAGATATTCTCTCGTTGCACCTCCTCTTCTTCCTTCACCTGCACATTCAAAGCTCTCTTCACTACTGCCACTAACCTCCCTACTGCAGGCTCCTCATCATCACTAACGTCCTCTAATGGAGGCATATCATCCTCTTCACTATCCCCCTCAGTCTCATACTCACCATCATCATGCAGAATCATAACACGCCTATTCGGACATTGACTAGCAATATGGCCTCTACCTTGGCATTTAAAACATCTATTGTCACAATTTCTAGGAGTAGAAGAATCAGGTTTACGTTGGTTACCAGGAGTAGAACCCGCTTGCCTCTGCTCTCCTTTTGGTTTGGTGGGTAAAGGCTTTTCTTCCTTCTTCCATTGGTTAGTCTTCCAGGCAGATAAATGAGCACCCTATTGAAACCGTGCAGTACTACTACCTTTCCCCCTGTGTTGGTTCTCAACCTTTATAGCCATATGAACCATATCTTCCAATTCTACATAATGCTGCAATTCCATGACATTTTGAATTTCTCTATTCAATCCAGCAAGAAACCTAGCCATGGTAGCCTCTCTATCCTCCTCTACATTCGCCCTAATCATAGTAACTTCCATCTCCTTGAAATACTCATCCACACTTCGGCTTCCCTGCCTAAGAGTTTGCAATTTGTTGTGTAATTCACGATAGTAATACGCAGGCACAAACCGCTTCTTCATCACCCTCTTCATCTCTTCCCACAACTTAATAGGTGGTTCACCATTCCTTCTTCGATTCAACATTAGTTGATCCCACCACACTATGGCATAATCCGAAAATTCAATGGCAGCAAGTTTCACTTTCTTTCTCCCACTATAGTTGTGACAATCAAACACCATCTCTACCTTCTTCTCCTACTCTAAGTACGCCTCGGGATCATTCTTCCCTTGGAAAGGAGGAATCTTCATCTTTATACTACTCAGTTGATTATCCTCTCTATTCCTATCTCCTCTATCTTCCCAATCCCTCGTTCCTCTATTCCTACCACTATAACCTCTATAACTCCCGACAGAAGGTTCATCAAATTCATCATCAGACATTCCATCTCCACCCCTTTGTACTCTCCTAGAACAGCTCTCCCTCTTACACCCTTTAGATTGCTCTAGTCTTTGTTCCACCGTCTCATGAATTTGTTCCATGCCCTCCTGAAACATTCTCTTCATCTTACCCCTCAACGCCTCAATCACTAACCTAGCATCAAACCTTCCCCTCTCACCTTCAGGAGAATGTTGCCTCGACATAGTTCTTGCAGAAAAAGGTTAGCACGAACACAAATATATATAATTAAGCCTCACGATACACTCCCTTACGTGTTTCGCTCAAAGGATGATATCACACAGTCACTTGTGTATTCTCACAAGCAATGATGATATCAACTCACCAATTCCTCTTCTCAATTCTCTTGGAACTAACCCAAACTACACCAATTTCCTTCCGTAGAATTCAAAACAACTCTAGGGCTCGAAATTTTCCTCTCTTTTTTTTCGTTTTTTTTTTTTTTTTGCCTTTGTTTGTTGCTCTTGATCATGTTCCTTTTTTTTTTTTGGTGATTCTTTCTTTTTTTTTTTGTAACAAAATTGAATAGAAGGCACTACACTTTTCAATAAACAATTAACACTATGAAATTGAATATGAACAATTGATATGAACGATTGGAGTTAGGGTTTTGATGTTACATTCCTCAACTGAACTGATGTTTAACAAACCTAGGCTCTGATACCAAACTGATATGAAATCGGTTTACTCTAATACCAAACTGATACGAACCACGCCAACGTGTGACGAAACCCAATACCAATACGTTTGGAATTTGCTACCCAAGATGCCAAACACACTCAAGTGGAAACCGCGACCCGTTGCCTATAAGTGAGACAAAAACCTTGGTATAATATGTAGACGCCACAATTGGGATGAAAGACCGATTGATAAGTCGGGATGAACGCTACAGAATAAAAATCTGATAAGTTCTAGATTAGTTCTTTAAAGAACCAAGAGAGGAATTCTCTCGAAGTGTTTTCAAACTTGTATGTTGTATATTCTATCTTCTATCTATTCTAAACCCTAGGAGCTTTATAGTAGGGTTTACAATTCGTAACAATAAAGGCCCAAAATGACATAACAACATTAAGTTACGTAAAAATAACAAAACAGGGACGTAAAGGCTGGCGGCGTTGAAATGAAGGCCGGCAGCCTTGGAGCCGGCGTAAGCATATACACGATCGGCGTTGGAGATGTACACGACCGTGTATCTTTCTGCAGAAATCTTGACATTGTACACGACCGTGTACTTCTAGTCGTGTATCTTTCTGTGGAAATCTTGTCAACATACACGACCGTGTACTTCTAGTCGTGTATCTTTCTGTGGAAATTCTTGACACCATACACGGCCGTGCCTTTGAACCGTGTATGATTCTGTGTAACCTCCAGACTCCTACACGGCCGTGCCTTGTAAAGACACGCCCTCTTCAACCTGTATCCGTTATGACTTATACAAGAGCAAGGGCATTCCCATGGTTGTTCCAATCCTTTCCAACTTCATGATTGCTCCAATCCTTTCCGACTTCATGGACATCCTTTATCAACCCGTTGAGTGCTTCCTTTAATCGTTTCGCTCGAGTTCTTGTGATCGGTCCAGGTGGCACTTCAGGAGGATCAACGTTCCATCTTCTGGCTTAGCTCCCATCATGGTTCTCATCATGTTGGATCCGAGTTGAATTTACAAGTCTGGTCTTAGATGCATCATGCGCATAGAGAAGAAACAATGTAGTCAAGCAGCTCATTGCTAGAAGGCTTCTAACTATCGTTAGTGGCTCGTCAATGGTTGAGAAAACTTCGGCTTGGCCTTTGCTGGGATGAGGAACCTGATCGTAATAGCAACTTGCACCCAGGTCACATGGAGTGTGGCGGTTCGATAACACTAGTGGGGGTTGGAAATGGGTTTTAAAGGTTTTTTTTTTTTAGATTGAATTGAAGCAAAAGATCAAGTTTTTCCTGATTTGAAGAGCATCGAAAATCTAGCAATGCCAATTGCATCCATTGATAGTATATGTGGAGTGAGTAAAAGTAGAGAGAAGTTGAAGCTCGTTCTTGGAGGTCTTAAAGAGAGAAAATAAAAAAATGAGAGATTAGTAGTGATTTCATATGATTCTTCTCCTACTTTAACTCAAGGTGATCTATTCTATTTTTAGGCACCTTCCAATACGTTTAATAAACCTAAATTTGATTTATATCAGATTTGGGATCTCAATAAATAAAATCCTAATTAATATTGATGTTAATACGTATTATAAAACAAGTTTTTAGTTGAAAATGGATAAGATTTCATTAAGAATTGTCAAAAAAGAGTTTTGATTTGCTTGGATCCATTGTTATTCAACCGTTCTTTCTCTCCCTATTTGTTCATTGTTGCTATCTTCTTAAGGAAGACAATCACGTACCTAGTAGGCGATGTTCTCTAACTAATGAATCGCTGCCTCGTGGCAACCCATTCTCCTCAGCTAAAAAAAAATATTTCCATGGTGCTTCCTAAGGGACTTAAACCATTAAGGCCTGGACCCCAACTGATTGGGCTAAGCTTTTTCTGTTGTTATTGTGCTCAACATTTATTTAAAGCCTACAAGATATTTTAGGTGGAAAATTATTTAACAAAAATCAAATTTGGGTTTAACTTAATGGGATAAATTTGAACTCTAAATTCCAGAAACTAATATATTTTCATTATAATTTAGTTACTTTTTTATTTTGCCAAAATTTTTATTATTTTACTTCCATTTAATTCTACTTATATTTTTTTCTCTTTGTCACCATTTTTATTTTATTTTCTATTTTTTATTTTTATTTGCTTTTATGCTAGTCTCGTTTTTAATTATTCTAATAGGGTAAAAATGGGGTTTCTACAACTACTCCTATTTGTAGTGATGTTTTGAAAAAACTTTGCTACAAAGGCAAAAGAGACATCGTTTTTACCTAAGAATTCTCAAAAGGGTTATCAAATATCTAAGGCACCATCTTACAATGATAGATTTTCTTGTAGGACAAACTCTTAACTTTAGATTTTCCAATTCTAAATCACCATCTTGTTAGGATGAATTTTTTTAGGTAAATCCCTAAATTTATACTTCTAATTCTAAGTCACCATCTTGTAAAGATGGATTTTGTAGGGCAAATTTTAGGTCACCATCTTGAAAGGATAGTTTTTTTTTTTTTTTTTTGAGGAAATTCTAGGTCATTAAGTCAAAATGATGGATTTTAGGGCACCATCTTGAAAAGATGGATTTTATATGACAAATTCTAGGTCACCATTTTGTAAGGATGGATTTTAGGTCACTATCTTGAAATGATATATTTTAGACCGCTATATTGCAAGGGAGGATTTTATATGGCAAAATCAAGGTTGCCATCTTGAAAGGATGGTTTTTTTTTTTTTTATGGAAAATTCTAAGCCACCATCTTGAAGGGATAGAGTTAAACTCACCACCTTGAAATGATGAATTTTAGGTCACCATCTTGAAATAATGGATTTTCTATGGCAAAATCTAAGTCACCATCTTGAAAGGATGGATCCTTTTTTTCTTTTTTCTTTCTTGTAAGATCAGTAGCTAAGTTAAAATTATTACTACTTTATTAATTCTAACTTGATTTTTTTTTCCCAATCATAATCAAGTGGCGATGCCTATTTAATTTTTTTTTCTAATCTTAGTCGAGAGTTTACACTAATTGAGCATAAATTCTAATGTAAATTAGATTAGGAAAAATGAATAAAAAATTTGGCTCGACACCTGCTAAGCAAGTAGAGGACCAGTTTAGGCTAGATAAGTTTATTAGGCTAGAAAAAGAAGTCCATCAAAGCATTGATGACTTACTAGAAGTGAAACACAGGGTAATGGAGATTGAAAAGACCTTTACTACATTTAAGGTGCTAAAGGATAGGAATGTGGATTATGCAACCTTCATGCTGAAATGGTTAGTTTCAAATTGGTGGGATACTGTTTCTAGGTTAGTAGGAGCACCTATAGGTTAGCAAAGATTTAGGGAACTATTTTATGAGAAATACTTTCCTAGTAGCATTGAGGACAAGACGGAGGTAGCATATTATAATTCTCAACAAGGTAACCAGACTATAGAAGGGTATGAAGTGGAGCTAAACCACCCGATCAAATTCTTACCTAAAAATTTTCATGCTATGATGCTTCAAGGGTCATGAGGTTTGTAAAGGGTCTAGAATCAATCTTCAACATGAAGTGGGATCTTTTCAATTGCCTACATTTTCAAAAGTAGTAGATAAGGCAAAGTTTATGCAACAAAGCAAGAGAAGGATAAAAGAGCAATTAACTCATAGGGCTAGAGTGGTATTGAGGAAGAGGCCAGCCCCTATTACAATTTATTTAGATAAAGAGAAGAGGCTTGTGGTATACCAAGCTAAACTTGTGGCCTTTGCACCTAAGCCTATTCAAGAAAAATGTATACCACCTACCTTGCCTCCACCTCCATCAATAGGACCCAGATGGAGATGTCTACGATGTATAGGACTAAATGAATTCAGTTATTGTAATTAGCTTGAAGGAGCTTACTTCTCTTATGGTAAAATAGGACACAACAATAGAACATGTAGTAAGAAAGCTATACCACAAGCATTTTACTATAATTGTAAATAAAGAGGTCATAGATCTTTTGAGTGTGGTGTTACCATGAATCAAATGACTGTAGTGCCACAACAAATTCTAGTGTAGTAGCTAGTAAGACCTCATGTTAGACTCAAAAATGAAGAAAACAATAAGGAATAAGCATTGATGAATGAGTAAAGCTCATTAAATACTCTATTGTGGTTTTACCCTTTTTGAAAAGAAGATTTATTTGCTATTTCAAGATAGAGTCTTAAGTAATGGGAGTTAAGATAAAATTGAGCATAATGGGTTCGAAGGATTGGAATTATGGAATATCAATCTCATACTAGCATGGTTCATTTGACAAATTGTAATGTTAATCTAAGATGGATTTGAAGGAGGTCAACACCATCACTTCATATATTATGCAAAGAGGTAAAGAAATAAGTGTTTTAGACTTTAAAAAGAGGGTTTATTGTTTAAGCACTCTATACAAAGTCAAGTAGAAATTCTTTGATATTTAAAAACATCATGCATGGGTACTAAAAACCCATGTTCAAGATTACCATCTCTATAGATACATGGCAGGTTAGTCAGCCTATTGGGACAATTTCCTAACATAGGGTAGCTAGTCCATCATGATGCTTCCTAGTATAGTTTAGTTATCTCCTAGGGGTACTTTCCTATAAATGTTCTTTTTGAGGCAGCTAGTTTGTAAAGATGTTTCCCAATATATGTTAATTAGCCCACATGGGCACTTTCCTAAAATATTGCCTTTTTATCTAGATGCTTTCCATTATAGGTTAATCAAGCCATAAGGGCACTTTCTTAGAATTGTTCTTATAGGGTAGCTAGTCTGTTAAGATGCTCCCCAATATAAGTTAGTCAACCTATGGGAACACTTTCCTAGAAATGTTCTTTTTAGGGTAGCTAGTTTGTAAAGATGTTTTCTAGTATAAGTTAGTCAACTCATAAGGGCACTTTCTTAAAATGTCACCTTTTAGGATTGTTAGTCTAGAGAGACTTCCCTTTGTATGTTAGTTAGCCCATGGAGGCACTTTCCTAAAATACTACTTTTTAAGGTCGCTAATCTTGAGAGATGCTTCCTAATGTAGGTTAGTTGGCTAATGGGAGTACTTTCCTAAAATATCTCCCTTTTAGGGTTGCTAGTCTAGAGGGATGCTTCTCATCATAGGTTAATTAGCTCATGTAAGCACTATTCTACGATATCATCTTTTGGGGTTAGTAGTCTAGTGAGACACTTCCTAAGTCATCTCATAGAGACACTTTCTTAAATTTCATCTTTTAGGCAGTTAGTTGGTTGTAGTATTATCTAACCCTATCTTGGGGAAGAAATGGTGTTTACTTTATCATTGTGGTAATGTTTTCCTCAAACTTTACCACATAGAGGGGCAACTATAAATACTTCATTTTTTCTTAGCTTAAGCACTTTCATTTTTTTATATATACATATGTAAATATATATAATAATATGGTTTAGAAAGGACCTGGATCTAGTTTAAACTTGCTTTCAAATTTGGCCCTACCTTGTAATATAATTTAAATTAAATTTGCTACACCTAACACAGTGGACTCATTAGCACCTTAGTGGTAGAACACACAGACACATGTAGGTCCTTAGTAATGAGGTCGAATCCCCCTAAACGTATATGTGCACATTTTTTTCCCCACAATATAGAAAACATAGTTTGAACCTACAACTTTAGTTATCTTCAACCTCTTTCTTGAGAGAATCACAACTTCTTCCTTTCCTAAGTAGCTAACTTCCCTTTCATTTTTAGCCTTTTTTTTCATAATTTCACCAAATTAATGGTAAAATTATGATGATTAGTAAGCCTTCTATGAATTTAAGCATGAAAACAAATCCCTAGTCAAATCCACATTAAAAAATGAAGGAAAGTGAATCAAGCTCTAGTTGGTTAGAATCAAATGTAGGATAAAAACAATCATTTTTTAAGCTTTCATACTCAATTTTCGTCAAGAATAATGGTAGATACGTAATTAGATATGTATATTATGTGTGAATCAAAATTTGTTTCCATAATTTTAGTGTGTTTTTGAAGAATTTGATTTTTAATTGAGTAGTATTTTCATTTTAGGGCCCTAATGAATTATTGAATTAAAAAGGAAGAAAAAGAATCAAATTTTACCTAATTTGGAGCTAAGTGGAAGAAGTTATGATTTTTTTTAAGCTAAACATGGGCAACAGACATGACTACATCAGAATAGTGTTGAAATTGAAGTTTAAAGAAGTAATTTACGAAAGTTAGATGAAGGCGAAACACAATCATATGTATTGGTCTTGTATTTCTTAGAAATAATTATTTTCTAAGCATGGCTTAGACATAACCTTTAAACACAATCAAGTCGAGATTGTGTTGACTATAGATTCTAGTTTCCAAAATTTTTTGTTTGATAATTTTGAAATAACTTGAAGCATGACCATGTTGAACAGTGTGTGGCATAAAAATAGAGTTGGACACTTGCTATATAAAGGAAAAGAGGGACCTAACTTTAGAATTAGAAAAGATGAGTTTCATAGGTTTTAGGGTTCTTTTCAAGATAGAGAAGAATATTATTTTTCTACTTCAAGAATTAAGGCTTTTCTTTTGAATTCTTTAACAATGTATGTTTTTATTATATCGAAGAGTTATGATTATAGCTTAAACTTCTTAGTATCTAGACTTGTTGATCCTAAGATTATTATATGACTATATTTTATTGCTATTTCAATGAAATCTTTAGTTTCTTGATTCAATCAAGCATTCTTCATTTTATTTAGATTAATGTTTCTAGGATATTATTCTAATTAATTGATGCCATGCATTATAATTGAGAAATGTAATGTGTAATGAGATTTAATATGATTGAAGGGATTTTAATTAGATTCAATTCACTATATTACAAATTTGATAGATATACTTACCTTACATCAAACAACAGTAAAGGAGGTAATTTTCTATTGTAATTTATACAAAATCAAATTAAACCTTAAGATATTCCCTAGTCAAAATCTCAAACTTCAATTCAAAAAATTGATGGCTAAGGGAACTTTACATCCCCAATTCGAGTTCCTATAGTATAAATAGGATCTTAAGCAAGCTCTCCCAATATGCACAATTACTTACCCTTTCTCCATTTAATAGATTCTATCTCTTTCTCTTACGGTTGCAATCTCGAGTTCTCTCTCTCTAAAACCTCTCTTTTTTAGTCATTTTTTAAGAAAATAAGCATTTCTAGAGGCATCCCTAAGTCACTAACATTCGATAACCATCAACCTCATTGCATAAAACTACATTTTGCCACCTAAACCGATTCCAACCAAACTCATCACTAATGCTAAGTTCCAACTACCTCTCTAACCAAGTTGTCATTAGTGATTTTGCATCACATCACCACCACTAAATGGTAGAATTGTTTGTTGTGAAGCAATATGATACAACCTTACATCACAATAGTTGCTAATTAGTGAAATTACATTAAATTAAAATTCAATTATTTTTATTAAAAATATAATAACCCAATTAGAGCTCCTTACACCATGATAATTTCACTTACACATTAAATACCTTGTAGATTATCCTTTGTTAGCATAATGAAGTCTTTTTTTATTGTGACTTCCCAATGGGTCATCCATCTTGATAGTGTTCTTCTATAAGCATGCTTAACTTTTGAATTTTGCGTAACCTACAATCGCAACACCAATTTACGTCTTTATGACTAAAGTTGCATTTTCTTATGTATATCTAATCTAATAAATTATATATATTAATGATATAAATTTATCTTATTATTTAAAAATATTATTTATACTTATATTATTACATAAATTTATATATAATAAAACTTAAATATATGAGCCTCATCATTTAATACTTTTATAAATATATTATATGATATTAACATATCAAATAATACATAATATTTTACATATAAGATAAAAAATTATAATACATATATAATATATTAAATCATTTATTTATGTATATAAATATATTATTTACTTTTTGAGACATAATTAATCTATCTCTAAGAATTAAAATTATTTTTGAAGCAAATTTGGAGACAGATTTGCAACGGTTTTTTAAAATTTACATGTAGTGTTGAAATTTTAACATTTACACTAGAGATGGAGATTTTCCATCTTTGTAAGGTAAGCCTATTTTTTAAATTTAGAGAAGAATTTGCAATGGAATTAGAAAATAAATATTGCGCAAAATTTTTTTTTCCCCCATAATTGAATTAAAGACAAAATTGCAGCAGAATTAAATCCCTCGTGAATTCATTAGTAATCTGTCTACAATTTCATTATAATAATTAATAAAATTATAAAAAAATATGTCTTTTTCATGTAGTAAAAAATTCATCACAAAGCTACTGTAAATTAATACTATTAGTGATAGATTTTTTTCAGTCGTGAAATTTTTGTCTCTAAAGCCTAGTTTTCTTATACTGTCGAAGCTCAACCTATAATTAAACCCAATCTCCAATTCCAAATAAGTTTATTTCTAATATTTTTTTTTCTTTAGCTTTTCCTCTTCTCATATTATTTAGAAAAACATTATATATATATATATAATATGTTTCTATGTATGTATGTATATAAATGATTAAAAAAATTATTTAAACCCCCGTTAATGTTGAATTTAAGGTTAGCTTTGAATTAAAAATTTTATTTTTACAAAATAAAAAATAAAAAAATAAAATAAATATAATGAAAAGATAGTAATAATAAAATAAAACATTAGTAGAATGATACAACTCAGGAATTTGATTATGCAAACAATGGGAGATCTAATCCTAATTAGTAGATACATAGGCACCTACAAGGTGACCTCAACAATAATTTCTTTTCTTTTCTTCTCTTTTTTACATTTTTTTACTTTCAACTTGTAATTTATGTTTATTTCTTAAGTATTTCGAAAAATAAGTTTCAATTCTAGAAGGTTAACGTGGTAACTATAGCATTTTAATAGGATAGCCCCTAAACTTGAAATATTTGATTTTTAAGGAAAAAAGTTCCATAAATGAGTAGCTAAGTTGGAATTAATTTACTTAATTAATTCTAACTTAACTATTCTTTCTTGACTATGGTCAAGTGGCGACTCCTATTTTAAAAAATAAATAATAAATCTTAGTTAAGGGTTTGCATTAAATGAGCATATGGTTTAATGTAAATCAAATTAAAAAAACTTAAAGCCAAAATTTAGCCTCAAGGGGAGGAAACGATGATAAGGTTCTCAAACTAACAAAGCCACTATGTGGCCTCAAGTAAGCACCATGAGCCTAGTATAGTAGAATTAATAAATATTTTATTGAATAAAGATTTAGGATGACATATAACAAACCCACTTTTAACATCAAGACTTAAGATAATACAGATTCTACCATTTTTTCTTTGTATGTAGGTAATCTTATTTATATAGAAAATAATGATAAGATAATCTAGAATTTTAAGGATGGTATTTGAAGACATTTGAGATGATAGGCTTAGGCTTAATGCATTATTCCCTTAGCATAGAAGTTAGTAAAGAAGATGGAGGGATATTTATCTCCCAAAAGAAGTATGTAAGAAATCTATTGAAAAAAGCTTAATATGAGCAATTGCAAAACTGTGGAAGTATCATGATATGCCTAATTCCTATTCAGAACCAAGCAATTGCAATTCCAATCAACAAATCCACAACAATCACAATTCTGATAATTAAATAAAGAACAATAACAAGATAAACCCTAAACCCTTACCAAATATGATGCACTAGCAAGAGAATAGTCCTAGCATAGTCTTTTTGATATGATGCACAACAATCTCGTTACCTTCAATCAACCTAATCCACAGGATTGATAAAAGTATAAGAAGAATGAGCAAAATCAAACTTATGTAATTCTCAATTGTTAAGAGTCTATCTTCTTTTCATTACAAAAGGGTATTTATAGTAATAAGGATAAATAAGCTCGAAACTATGTAAAACAACCGGTCTAATGGAGTAAGGTGCTGGCTTTAAAGACACTTACACCACCAGCCTTGAACACTTGCACCACCGGCCTTGATAGCCGGCCTAACTTCCTGCATCACCGGCTTTAAGGGCTGGCTTAAATGGGCTCACCATTGGCCTTTGTGATTTGTTTTTTTATCAAGTGAATTTGTAATTGACATGATTTGATTCTCATCATCTCCTCAAACCTATGGAAGATTTGCCCTCAAATTTAATGGTTCTTCTGTGTTAGGTGAAAATTTTTAAGAATCACCTGGATTGAAAATCTTAGTATTCATATGTTTGTTGCCTTGAAGTTGTAGGTGCCCTTGAGTGTTCTTAAGATGTTTAGAAGCCTTTTAATGAAGATTCTAAATCTCCTGGGACTGTTCCACCCTACTCAAGTTTTCTTCTAGTTTCTTCTACCCCACGAATAAAGACTTCTTTCTAATGGTTTTATTGATCTGTCTCTAGGCTTCTTACACCTCAATTGGTGACATAGGATTTAAAACATTACGCTTACCCTCCTTTTGGAACCCATAGGTGTTCCTAAACCTACCATGCAACACCTTCCTACCATATAACCAAGGTCTGCTAAGCACTATGTGTGATGCACACATAGGAAAAATATCACAAACAATCTCATCATGGTACTTTTTTCCTTTGCTGAATGGAACCTTAGCCTCCTGAGTGACATACAAACCACTTTGTTCACTTAACCAATGTAATTTATAGGGCTTGGGATATGGGGTAGTGACTAGTTTCAATTTATGCACTAGTGAAGTAGCTACTACATTAGTGCAACTACCACCATCAATAAGAAGAGTACAAAGGTTACCTTGTACCCTACAAGCACTATAGAATAGGTTCTCCTTTTGTTCTTCCTCATTAGCAGGAAAGGTAGTCACTACCCTACGTAAGACATTGATGGCCAAATACTAATCATTCCCTTTTTCCTCATGTACCTTAGCATCTGCATCTCCATAATATTCGTTTAGCAATACTGACAAATCCGTTAGCTCATGTATCTCTTCCTCGCCATCGTTACTCTCCACCTCTATAGTAGTCATCACCCTTTTGTTTGGACATTGAGTAGCCATATGTCCAAAACCTAAACATTTGAAGCATTAGACTTGATGAGTCTTCCCACCTGATGACCCAGCCACTATTTACCTAATGTCAGCCCCAACAACTGCTTTCCCTTTTCCATAAAATGCTTTTCTCCCTCCATTGTTAGTAACAACTGCATTCTCTTCTACATTCTTATCAATCCCCCATTTGTCAACCTATTTACTATTTGACCCATATAGTTTAGTAAAGGATTCATTCCCATTACTCGTTGCTCTATACAAATTAGAATGCCTATGTCTCTTAACATTAAAGCTAACTGGATGGCCTCATCAAGGGTATCATATCATTGCAACTTTACTATACAAGCGATATCATTTTTTAGACTAAACACAAATCGTGCTATAGTTTGTTCAAGAGGCTCAATGGTCCCACATCGAATCATAAGTGTCTCAAACTCTTGGACATACTCTTCCACAATTTTACATCCTAATCTCAATGTTTGGAGTTGTATGAATAGCTCTTATCTATGATGCTCTAGTATAAATCTCTTCCTCATAATCCGTTTTATCTCCTACCAAGTACGTATCTTAACATCTCCATCTCTCCTCTTATTGGCTATATTGTTCCTCCTCCATAAGGCGACATACCCTATAAATTCAACTGCTGCTAAACGTACTCGAGTATGGTCATTGATCTCATAGCACTCAAAAAGCCCTTTTATCTTTTCCTCCCAATCAAGATACTCTTCTACTAATCCCCTTCCAACAAATGAAGGCATCTGCAATTTCACATATTCCAAACCCCTAGGTGGCCTAAACCCACGATTAGGATAAAGTTCATCCTTAAAGTCATCATCCCTTTCCTCTCGGTAAACGTGATAGTCTCTTCCAACTTGCCTACCCTTATGTCCTCCTAATGCTCCTTCTTTACATATAGCATTAAAGGCTACCTGAGGTGGGGGTGCCTATGGATTTTCCACTAGCTATTGAGGCAATGTCATTTGATTAACCCATGTTGCTAGATTAGTAACAATAGTAGTTCATTCGACCTGACCTCCTCATTCTTCTAAAGTTCCTCTTCCACTTATAGCACGATGTCCATGACCTCCTCATTTGACCTGACTATTGGCTTCATTCCCAATTCCTTCATTAACACTATCATTCGACATTCTTCACTGAATTGCAGCCTCAACACAGGAATTCCTAAATCATAATCACACGTTGCAATAATCCTGACGATACAATCCCTAATTCTCACTCTCTGCTTAATCGCCAATTTAATTCCAATCAAACCCAACATAATTGACAATACAAGCCCTAACTTTAATACACACAAACAGCAACACAACCCCTAATTATCAATCTTCACCTATTCTCCAAACTACAATCACACAACCCACAACAACTATGGTATAAACCCTAATTTTCAAATCACTATTGTGAACACCCCATTTTTACACCTAATTATTAATAATGATCAATTTACAACTTCTTCCATTTTAAAAAATTTTCTTCTATTTAGCAAAAATAAAAGAAAAATATACAAAATAAATAAAATAAATAGGAAAAGTATATCATTTTTAGAAAATAATGATAGAAGTAACAACAAAAGAGGTTAAATAATTTTTGTAATTTTTTTTAATTTTGAAATAATATAAAAATAATAAAAATTACATCGCATATATGTAATTTGCATTAAATAAAAAAAACTTAGAAGTGGGCTAGCCTAACTGGTTCAGACCATGGCCTCATGAGTGTGTAGGGAGTGCAAGGACACGGGTTCAAATTGTGGGGGAGGCATTTTCGCGTTTTGCAATTTTTTCATTTCACCTAGGACACGTGTTAGCACTTGATTAGATGGAGGAAGTGCATGCGCTAGGTGTATGATCGTCTTTAACCACCGTCCAAAACAGTCGCCGGCCACAAAAAATTCAAATCCAACTGTTTTGATGTGATTGTTTTGCACAAATCTATCAAATCTTTAACTGAAATAAGGTAAACATCATCTGATTAGAATCAAATCACAACAAAATCAAAGATATACATGAATCTAGAGAAAATTAGAGATGGGTTTCAACCGCAAATCCGATTCGTGCCTATCGGAGGGAAATTCGAGCTTATTTAGCTCGATTTTTTATGCCTATAAATAGAGCTCGACATGGGGAAGCCAAAGCACCGATCATAAGAGAGAAAGAGAGTGAAAATACTTAGAATTCGAAGCTCGCTGGAGTTCCCAAGCCGCAAACGCCAATCAAGCCAAAAACCACCACCTAAAGGCGTTTTAAATAAAATCCACCACCACCATTAGCTTCCCCACCTTTGGAAAGCTTAGAAACACCTACTAGTCGATGAGAAGGACTACCAAAAAGCCGTTGTCAAAAACCCTCTAGCTGCTCGATTCGACCCGGTTTGACTTAATCTGATCCAACCTGACCCGTGAACTATGACTCATACCTATGTAAGTCGATTTTTTTTTATTTTTTACTTTATTTATTTGTTTGTTTAGATATTTATTTTATAATCCAAAAAAAAAAATTTAGGATTTTAATTAGTTTTGTTTAGATATATTTAGTTTAATATATATATATATATAAATATAATCATAATAAATAAAAAATAAGAAAGAATAAATAATAAGAAAATAAAATTTTTAAATTGATATTAGTTAAATTAATAATATGAACTAATAATAGATCGCTTTATCACTTAAAAAAATCCTTTTTTTCAAAATAAATCCAAAATTAGTTTTTCTTAAATTTTTTAGAAAACAAAATAATAAAGCTTGGGCTTAGATTTTTTTCCAAAACTTCGAAAATGATAAAAAAAAATAACTCGGGGTTTTTTCATAACTAAAACTTAAACCAATCCACTAAAGCCTTTTTATAAAAAGCAAACTACGACTTATTTGATTTGAATAGTAGGAACATAGGCACCCTTATAGGGCAACTCTAAAAAACAAAATAAAAAAATCATTTTCCAAATTAGTATGAGTTGTTTTAATATGTATCAAAAATAAAAAATAAAATAAATTAAGAAAAAGATATCAGAATATGGTCCAAGTTTTAGAAGGATAAGGTGGTAACTTTAAGGTTTTAAGAAGTTAGCCCCTGAGTCGAGAATCTCTGGTTTTCCTTTCTTCTTTTTCATTTACAAAAATAAAAAGAGGAGATTTCGTCGACTAGTTGTTCAAATTAGAATTAATCTGCTCAATTAGTTCTAATTCAATAATTTTTCTCAACTTCACTTGGGTGGCGACTCTAAATAAATAATAAAATTCCTAGTTCAAGTCGAGGATTTATATTAGATGAGCATAGGATCTAATGTAAATCAAATTAGGAATATAAATAAAAAAATTTTAAATTAGATTCGGTAGGATAGCAACTCCATTAGGGACAGCACTAGGCTAGCCACCTGAACCTTTTGAAATCACCATTTGCAGACATCTTTTAACTACCATACTGCGAGATATTACTGATACTAACATTTTAGGGATTTAGTAAAGTTAACAGTTTACTTACTACTGTTGAGTCTACATAAACGTAATCGTGTGATTAGATACGGTTAAACCTAAGCCGTCTCAGGACCCTAAGATGAGAGGCCATTGTGTAGGTTTCGAGTGAAGTGATATAATCATCGTTCGGGGCTGATTAGGTCACCTCACCCAATGCTTCGATATGGCCTAAAATCCATTTCTTCGAGAATGTAGGAGGTCGTAGAGCTTGGGGACCTATTAGAACCCACCTGTCTACATACAGGAGAGCATAGGCTGATAATTGATTAATGGTGTAATTCTTTCATTCCTTTTCTAAAGATTAGATATATTTACCTATAATAGCATCATTTGTACTTTGTAAAAAAATTTTGTGTAATTAGAAATTTCTATTGTAATAGATGGCTAATCCTACAACCGACCGCTTCTTCCATAAGGAAATCTGGGTTTACAAACCTCTGGATCTAAAATTAGTATTGGAGCATTGGTTTACTTTGTATGACCCTAAGGAACAGGCCTTCATCTATGAAAAGATAGGGCCCATTTTGTCACTAATGAAGATGGAAATGAACCTACGTCTGATTCGGGCTATCTTACACCTTTAGGAAATCAAGCCTGCAGCTTTCTTTATTGGGCCACATAAGATCATGCCCACTCAGAAAGAATACACCCAACTTTTGCAGGCCCTATCACTAACCAGCGAGCTATATATGCCAGATCTTGAGGCTAGGTCGATTGGTATTTTCAGTAGACTTCTAGGCATTCGTAAGACAACAATCAACCAGGCTTTGGCAAACTACAATAGATACTACCTCCGGATGGACAAATTAGAAGCCTGGTTCTTAGCCCGAAATGATGAAGGGGACAAGAAGGATATATTATGCGGGGATCCTAAGAGTTACAAACAAAGAAGGGTGTATGCTTTCATCCTAACAGCATTTGTCACCATGTCCTTCCCCTCTGGAATCTTTTACATCCATTACAGAGTCGTAGAGCTGATGGCTTAATTCCTAGAAGGGAAATCTTATATCCCGGCTCTATTAGTTGAACAGATCCAGAACCTGAATTTTGTCAAAAAAAATTGGTCATGGAATTCTCCGCTTGAACATTAATCTCATCCTAGTATGGTTTGTCAAATGTTTTGGGTTGAACATGGTCCAAAAATCGCTAGCCCAACAAGTAGACCTTGTGGATTCCTACATAGAAAGGATAAAGTTACCCAACGATCTTACCAACCACAGTTGGGTAAAAGTACTTAAGGGCTTCAGTGCCAATGACATCTTCTAGACTGCTAGATGGATTTTTTGCAATAAGGTCATCTTAACCTATAGAAACTTTCAGGCTGTTCCTTTAATTAGTATTAATAGGTGCATAGGTTATCATCCGCACTCGGTGGTCTGTTAGTTCGATACTATCCAAGATATAGTCAACAAGCCGTCGTTAGAGGGAATCACATTTGAATACCAGGATCCAAGTCTGCTAGTGGCTAAGAAGAATACTAAGCTGGCAAAGGTCAAAGCCTTATGGGAAGCTTGAATTCAAAGCCCCAACATAGACCTTGGAGACTTAGATGGTGAAATGAGCAAGCATTGATCCACTAGAGATTTTGTGATCCACCAACTATATTAGACGGGAGAAAGGGCATACCAAATCCCAGATGTCACTCAACTCGCGCTAATACTAGACCCTATGTTCAGCTAATGTAGACTCTCGACTTGAGTTAAGAATTTCATTTTATTTGGAGTCGTCACCCAACTATGGTTAGGAAAAATTGAATTAAGACTAATTGAGCAGATTAATCCTAATTTGGATCACTGGTCAGCGAGATTCCCTCTTTTCATTTTTTGTGAAAAGAGGAAAGGGAAAACTAGAGTTTTTGGGTTTGGAGGCTAACCTATTAAAACCTTAAGGTTACCACCCTATTCTCCTAAAATCTAAACCTTATCCAAATGTTTTTTTTTATTTTATTTTTGTTGTCTTTTCATTGTGTTTTTGAGTAAGTTATTCTAACAAAATGATTTTTTATTCTTTTTAGAGTTGCCCCAAATGGGTGCCTACGTACCTGCTATTCAAGACCAAAAGGCCCGTAGTTCGCTTTTCTTGAAAAACTTTAATGTGTTTGTGAATTTTTAATTATGAAATTTCTCTCGGTTTACGTTTTTATCATTTTAGTATTTTTCTAGAAAAAATCTAAGCCTAAGCTTGATCATTTGTTTTTTTGAAAAATAATAATTATCTAGGAAAAAACCAATTTTGGATATATTATAAAAAAAAAATTTAAGTGATAAACATTATTTCCCTACTTTTCAACTCACCTCTATTATTATAAATTTTTATTAATTTTTCTTAATTTTTATTAACTTTGATTAATTTTTATAATTTTTCTCCTTTATTATTTATGTACCCTAAGCTAAAAATCTAAATTTTATCATTTTTTATTATTTTATATTTTATAATTTATTATTTTTATTTTTATTTTTTCTTTTATTATTTTTTATTATTATTTTCTATTATTTTCCTTAAATTAAATCCTAAAAAAAAACTAATATAAATTCTAATATTTTTCTATTTTTGAATTATAAATAACAAATAGATAAATAAATAAATTCGAAATAAATAAAATAACTGAACAAATAAATAATACAAAAAAAATAAAAAAATCCAACTTACTTGGATTTAGATCAGTGCGCGGGTCTGGTCGGGTCGGTCGGTCGGTCACGGCGGTTGGGGGTGCTCGTTGACGGCATTCCAACGGCCTTTCGAGGAGGTTGAGGTATCGTTTCCTAGGTTTTTGAGGGTAGGGAACTCAACCGTGGTGGTGGATTTCTTCAAAAAACACCTCCTGGTGGCAGTTCGGTGCTTGATCAACAGTCGCGGCTTGGAAGAATCCGGCGAGGCTTCGATTTCTCTCCTTTTCTCTCTTTTTCTCACTTCTGATCCGTGCTCCTACTTCCTCCCTTCGATTCCTATTTATAGACGCTCAAAAGTCCCTCCAAATAAGCTCAAATCCGTCGTTTGGTTAAACCCATTTTTTTTCCATTTTGGATTCGGCCTTATCTCGGAGATTTGATGTAAATCCACTGCTTTTCTGTGATTTATCTAATGGATTTAGCTTAAAATCGATCGTAATCCAAATGATTTAGGAAAAAACGAACAATTCCACCTCCGTCGAACCTACTCCGGCTTCCTCTCGCATCTATTTGGGCAAAGGAGATGATCACATGCGAGGCATGTGACTCTTCCTGGCCAATCATATGCTGCTACGTGGCAACTTGAGGCAAAAGCAAAAAAAAAATTGCACAGAGTGCTTGCGGGGGGATTCGAACTCGGGACCTCAGGCCTTCCATGCGTTTTCGGGTGGACATGCGAACCAGCTGAGCCGACTTAATTCTCGGTTTTTTCTATTTTCGCAATTTGCATATATGCAATGCGATTTTTATTATTTTTGTATTTTTTGAAATTCCAAAAATTTGAAAAAAATATTTAATCCCTTTTATTACTATTTCTGCAATTATTTTTCAAAATTGATGTATTTTTCCTATTTATTTTATTTTTTGAATGTTTTTCTTATTTTTGCTAAATTAGAAAAAAATGTAAAAAATGATAATTGATTATTAGGGCAAAAATGGGGTGTTTACAACTATCCCTCTTTGTAGTAAAGTTTGAAAAACTTAACTACAAAGACAAGAAAGATGCCATTTTTGGCCTCTTGGATAACGCCTTGGTTTAGCAAGTTATTTGGAATTTGGTCTCTAGTAGGAAAATGCTCCATGAGCTAATAATCCCACGAGTACTTTGTGATGATTGGTATTGCTTAGGAAATGGTCTTAAGCAACCTAACAATCTAGAGTAATGTATCATCCCAAAAAATGCTATAGGTGCTGACTAATTGGCAATAGGAAACATCTCAAGGATTGTTTAGGGGTATGTAATAGTTGATGATAGGAAGCGTCTTATTAGACTAGCAACCTTAAAGAGAAGATTGTCTTAGGAAGCGCTCTTATGAGCTAGCTACCTATCAACAGAAGCGTTTGGCTAAACTAGCGACTGTTTGGAAAAATACCTTCGAAGAGTGCTCTTATGAGTTAACTAATTGGTTATTGACAAATTTGAAAAAGTGCTCCTATGAGCTGACTAATTGATAGATTTGAAGAGTGATCCTTTAAGCTAACTAATCGATGGATTCGAAAAGTGCCTTTTTTGAGCTAACTAAGCGGTGGGTTCAAAAGGTGCTCATTTGAGCTAACTGATTGATAAATTTGAAAAGTGCTCTTATGAGCTAACTGATCGATGGATTCGAAAAGTGCTCCTATGAGCTAACTAATCAATAGCTTCAAAAAGTACTCCTATGAGCTAACTTCAAGAAAGGGTGTCTAGGAAAGTGCCCCTTTTCGGGCTAACTAACCTATAGCAAGAGGACAAGCCTCATAATGTGCCCCTATAAGTTGACATTTGGAAGGGATGTTTAGGAAAGCGCCCCTTTTTGCGGGCTAACCAACCTATGGTGGGAAGCGTCTTCTTAGACTCGCGACCCAAGGGAGGAAATGTTTCAAAAGGTACCCCTACAGGCTGACCTTGAGAAGAGATATTTAGGGAAGTGCCCCATTGTGGGTTGACTAACCTACGATAGGGAGAAACATCTCAAAAGGTACCCCTATGGGTTAACCCTAAGAGAGGATGTTTAGGCAAGTGCCCCAATGTAGGCTGACTAACTTACGGTAGGGAGAAACGTCTCACAAAGGTGCCCTTATAGGCTGACCCTAAGAGAGGATGTTTAGGCAAGTGCCCCAATGTGGGCTGACTAACCTATGCTTTTGAAAATGCTTATAATGAATGGGTTAAATGATTTGATAAGGGATGTTTTATGATATGTGGATGAAAGTTATTTATTCTAAGAAGCTTACCAATTTATCGCAGATAGCAACCAAATAACCGAGCCTTCGAGCCGGTTTGCTTTTCCTTTTCTTACTTTTGTTTTAAAATAGGGCTGAGGGTCTTGATATGCTTCCTTTCTTATGCGTATGGCTCTTTTGATAGTAGTATTATGCTACTAATGTACCAAGTTTTAATGCGCAAAAGTAGGTATAATTATATCACAAAATTTATTGAGATTTATTATCATTTCAATGTTTATCCTTCATTGGTGAAATGAAGCGTAACGTGTTTAGGAATGTTTGTTTTAATGAGAATCGGTTGGAATTATTGATCATTTAGAGACATTAACTTTGCTTGTAAAAAAAAAATGAAAACTGGACTTAACGAAATTTGTATTGAATATTGGCTTTCATAAACATTGGCAAAATTTCAATTCCCTTGCCTAAGGATAGTACATCTTAACAACATTTGCATTAATGGGGTCTCTCAATTCTGGACCATCCATTTGAGTTAATATCAGAGCACCTCTTGACAATACCTTCTTCACCACATATGGACCCTCATAGTTTGGGGTAAATTTCCCTCTGGAATCTTGAGCATTTGGAAGAACTTTCTTTAGCACCAAATCCCCTTCTTTGGAGCATCGATGCCTTATTTTCTTGTTAAATGCTCGGGCTATACTTTGTTGGTAACACTGGCCATGACATAATGTGGTGAGTCTTTTTTCGTCAATCAAATTCAATTGATCAAGCCTCTTCTTCACCCAGTCTGATTCATTTAACCGTGTTTTTGCTAGAATTTTGAATGATGGTATTTCGACCTCAATTGGTAGCACTGCCTTGGTACCATATACCAGAGAATACGGGGTTACTCCAGTAGATGTTCTAATTGAGGTCCTGTAGGCCATGAGGGCGAATGGCAACATCTCGTGCTAATCTTTGTAAGTGATTGTCATTTTTTCGATGATTCTTTTGATATTCATGTTGGCTGCTTCTACTGCCCCGTTCATCTGAGGTCGGTAGGGAGTTGAATTTCTATAGTTTATGTGGAACTGTTGGCATAAACCTGTCATCGACTTATTGTTGAGATTGGTACCATTGTCGGTGATGATTGACTCAGGAACTCCATATCGAGCTTTTATGTCCCTCTTCAAGAACCGGACTATTACCCCTTTGGTGACATTGGCATATAATGAAGCTTCCACCCACTTGGTGAAGTAATCAATGGCTACCAATATAAATCTGTGGCCGTTGGATGCTGTCAAGGTGATTGGGTCGGTTATTTCAATCCCCCACATGAAGAAAGGCCATGGTGCTGACAACGAGTGCAGCTCATTGGGCGGAGCAATTTTTGGTTTGCGTAGACTTAGCACAAATGACAATGCTTAACATATTTGATGCAATCTGATTCCACGGTTAGCCAATAGTAACCCAACCTCATGATTTTTTAGGCCAACATGTAGCCATTTATATGAGGTCCACATACCCCTTCATGTACTTCCTTCATCAGTTCACATGCCTTACTTCTATCCACACATCTTAGTAGGGTGGCATCAAGCGATCTTTTGTAAAGCACAAACCCACTTACTAAGAAATGACTTGCTAACCTTCTGAGTGTTCTTTGGTCATTTTTACTAGCCATTTCAGGGTATTTGCCTTCTTAGAGAAAAGTTTTGATGTCGTGATACCAGGGTCTATCATCTTGTACTTGTTTAATCACCAAACAGTAAGCGGGTCGATTTTCGATGTCTATTTTCAATGGTTGGACTTCAACTCCCCCTATTATTTGAATTATAGATGCTAGTGTAGCGAGTGCATCTGCAAACCGGTTCTGAGTTCTCGGGATGTATATGAAAGTGATTGCCTCGAATTCTTCTATTAGCTCTATCAAATGCTGATGGTATGGTACCAATTTGGGGTCTTTAGTCTTATATTCCCCTCTCGTCTGTAGTATGATGAGTGAGGAATCTCCGTACACTTCTAATTCATGGATTTCCATATGGCAAGCCATTTTGAGGCCGAGGATGCATGCCTCATATTCTGCGATATTATTGGTATATGGAAATGTGAGCCTTGTTGCTAAAGGGAATTGTGTTCCGTTTAGGGATATCAACACTACCTTGATCCCACAACCGAATACATTGGCAGCTCTATCAAAGAACATCTTCCACTTAGGGTTCAAGTCTATCCCACAGTCTCTTACAGCTGCACCTTCCATCATTAATATATTTTCATTAGGGAATTGGGCTTGTAGCTCTTGGGAATCTCCCTCGACGGGGTGTTCTGCCAATTGGTCGGCTAAAGATTGCCCTTTCATCGAGTTTTGATTTATGCATGTGATATCAAACTCTAATAAGAGCAATTACCACTTAGAGATTCTCCCTAATAAAACGGGTTTCTCTGCCAAGTACTTTAGAGGATCATATTTTTTCAGCAACTTGATGTGATAGTAAAGGGTGTATTGCCTCAATCAGTGCATAACCCGAATCAGAGCACAGCAAGTCCTCTCTATTTCTGAATACCTCTGTTCCTCGTCTGTGAATTTCTTACTTAGATAATACATGGAACGCTCTCTTCCCTCTTCATCTCTCTACCCCAACACGCATCCCATAGACTTAGGGAGTACCGTGAGGTATAAGAATATGGGCTTCCCTTGCTTTGGGGCTATCAAGACTGGAGGCTTTATGAGATTTTTTTTTATCGTCCTGAATGCTTCTTCACATTCATCGTCTCATTCTACTGTGGCATTCTTTTTTGAGCAGACGGAAAAGTGGATGGCATTTTTCTGTGAGCTGTGAGATAAAATGAGCTATGTAATTCAACCTTCCCATCAAACCTCTTACCTCTTTGACAGTGCATAGGGAAGGCAACTCTAGTATAGACTTTACTTTGTCAGGGTTGATTTTGATGCCTTCCTAGCTTACGACAAACTCTAACAACTTGCCTGTCGTGACCCCGAAAGTGCACTTCTCTGGATGTAACTTGAGCTGGAACTTTCTCAATCACTTAAACAACTTTCTCAGAATACCTATATGGCTCTCTTCTTCTTTACACTTGGCTATCATATCGTCAACGTATACTTTGACCTCTCGATGCATCATGTCATGAAGTATTGCGACCATGGCTCTCTGGTACGTTACCCCGGCGTTTTTCAATCCAAAGGGCATGACTTTATAATAGAAAGTCCCCTATGTTGTGATGAAAGTCGTCTTAGTTTTATCCTCTTTAGCCATTTTTATTTTATTATATCCTGAGAAACCGTACATAAATGAGAAAAGATAGTTTCCTGTAGTGTTGACTACCAGAACATCGATGTGAGGTAATGGGAAGTTATTTTTTGGCGTGGCATGGTTTAAGTCCTGGAAGTCTACGCATATGTATACTTTTCCATTCTTTTTTAAAACAGGGACTATATTTGCCACCCATTCTGGGTAGTCAGATACTTCGACGAACCCCACTTCTAGTAGTTTCTTAACTTCCTCTTTAATTTTTAGTAAGATGTCAGGCCTAAATCTCCTCAATTTCTGTTTTTTAGGTTTGACATCTTCCCTCGTGGGAAGCCTGTGAACCACTATTGATTGGTCTAATCCTAGCATGTCGCCATATGACCAGGCGAACACATCTGCGTACTTAGTTAATAGCTCGGTCATCTCGCGTTTTTGCTCAGCACTTAAACCGGTCCCGATCTTGAGGTTTTTAGGTTTCTCAACACTTCCTAGATTTACTATCTCCACTGGCTCGTCGATTGAAATTCCACTTTGTTCATGTTTTTGCCAATTTTCTTGTATTATTTCGTGGTCAAAGACATCACCTCCAACAGCTGACCCAGCAGTGTTGGAAACGATATTAATGTTTTCATTTCTTAGTTACGCGAAATGTCCTTGATGTTCGATGGTAAGGAATCTGGGTAAAGTGAAACGAAAGTACATGTATATAAGCAAGACAAATTGTAATTTATTGAATTATGAAAAGAAATCACAATAAAAATTGTTTAATAATTGTTCCCTATCCTTGAGCTAACCTAGTGCTATCAATAGGATAACAGAACCAATTATTGAGAGTTGGATTTTATTTAGACGTACGACAGGTCAAGCTCCCATTGCTGACGTCAACTTCACTTATCATTGGCTCTTGAATGGTAGTTACTTGTTTGAATGACTGCTGGAGGGCTGGAAAGCGCATCTGGGTGTTATTTGGCTTCTCTTTCCTCCTGCCTCTGACACCTCTGGCTTGTGCCTCTTCCGGGGCTGTAGGAATGTACCCTAGTCCAAACATCCCTTGCTGCCCCTCCTTGAACTGATGGCCTTCCTTGCTGGTCACCACATTCACCTTGTTGAGTATCTAGAGACCAAAGTCTTCATAACCATCCTCCCCAATGTAAGGTATAGTGGTTTCTTTGTAGATGGCATAATCTTGCTCGCCCAGCACAATGATGATCTGTCCATTTGCAATGAATTTGACCTTCTGATGGAGGCTTAAAGGTATGGCTCCAGCGGTATGTATCCATGGCCTTCCCAAAAGTAGATTAAAAGATCTTGGGATGTCAAGGACTTGGAAGGAGATGTAGAAGACTTGCGGGCCAATCTCTACCGGCAAGCTTATTTCCCCTACTATGTCTCTCTTTGACCCGTCGAAAGCCCTGACCACCATTAATCTTGTTTTGATATTGCTTGGATCGACCCTCAATAAGTCGAGGGTAGCCAATGGGTAAACATTGAGAGACGACCTATGTCAATGAGTACTCGGGAGACGATCGTGTCGTTGCATTTTACCACTATGAACAGCGGTTTTGTATGTTGGTCTCCGTCTTCTCCTAGCTCTTCGGGGGAGAAAGATATCCGATCCATGGTGAAGATGGAATCTACCACATGACTCAATTTTTCTGTAGCGATGCCCTCTGGTACCTTGATTTGTTTGAGCACTTTGAAGAGTGCTTCCCTATGAAGCTTGGAGGTTGTAAAGAGGCCTATAAGGGATATCTGGGCTGGAACCTTGTTCAGTTGTTCCATGATCTTATATCCGCTTACCTTGATCATCTTCTTAAATGTAGTGAGCCCCTCTTCTTCTTCTTTTCCTACCTCCGTGTTGGGCTCCTCAGTTGAGATTTTGTATTTCGGGTCATAAATTATCCCAAAGTGGGTGATTCCTCCTACTATAGGGGGTCGTTCTTGATCAAGAACCTAATAGTCAAACAGTGCCGCCTTATGCCTCTCTGCGGGTATTGGGACATTAAACACATACGTCTTCTTTGGAATTTGCATTTCGGTTGATTGTCCTTCATAGCACTTTATGACCAATGGCTTTTGGTTTGATTTTATCATGTTTACGGACTTCTCCCCTTCTCTTGGTAGGTTGTCTTCTTTCTTAAACTCGGGCCCCCATCCACTAAGCGGCCCATACTCAGTTGGGGTATAAGAGTAATTTACCAGGTACTCGAATCTCCCATGCAATTCACCTAAGGTACCGACCGTCGGGTCTCCAACTAACCATCTCTTTTTGATATGTGATTTGGGGGTTTTCTCCTGAGTTTGATGTGGATGACTTTTTTGCTGCTCTGTTGCCTTTTACTGTCTTGAGGATTCTTTGGGCTCCAGCTCTTCGAATGTGATCATATTGACAGCGGGCTTATGGTTGGGTAGCGGATTAGTGTTGACATTAGGTGTCAGGGTGTTAACAAAGTCCAGCTGCATAATCCCCACGTCAATCAGATCTTAGATTCTGTTTTGGAGCCTCCAGCATCTGTCTGTAGAATGCCCCTCTTGGCTTGTATGATAGTCACATTTGAGGCTTAAGTCGAAATTTCTAGGCTTGTACTAGTCATTCGGGATCTCGAAGCTAATCAAATTATCCACTTACAGCCGAGCAAAGACCTGGCTAAGCGGGATCAGAATTGGAGTGAACTATCTTGGGACTCTGGTAGCCTGGGCATAATTTGTTAAGGACTGCTGGATTGGGGCACTTGTAGTTTGGAACGTCATGCGGGTCCCAGCCTTGTCTGCTTTACCGGAGTTAACTGTGCTAACGGTAAACTCCTTAGCTTTGTTACCTCCCAAGGGACTTTGTGATAATGTGACCTTAGGAGGATCTATTGTTTGGAGTCTTCCTATTGTGATGGCATTTTCGATCCGGCACCCTGTTGCCACTACCTCTGGAAAGCTGGATGACGTCTAGCCCACCAAATGTGAGAAGTAGGTCTTATCGAGAGTGTTGACAAATATGAATGTCAGCTCTTTTTCAGAAATTGAGGTCGCTATCCTAGTGGCTTGAGCTCTCCAACGCTAAGCATACTCCTTGAAAGACTCAACGTATCTCTTTCGAAGACTTCCTAGGTCGATTACTGAAAGGGCAACTTCAATGTTGAACTTGTATTGGTCATAGAATGCCTGGGCAAGCCTTTCCCAGGTATTAACCTGATTGAAATCTAGGTAGGCATACCAGACGAGGGCAGGGCTTGCAAGGCTATCTTGAAAGGTCTAGATCATAAGTTGGTTATATTGAGCATATTTGCTCATCTTTCGGACGTACAACCTTGTGTGCATCTTGGGGCATCCAGTACCATCGTACTTTTCAAATTCCAGAGTCTTAAACTTATCGGGGTATACTTCCTCCCCATATGCTGGCAAGTTGGTAATCCCGACTTGTTCGAAACCGTCAGGCCCTTCTATTGTCTTCATTTTGTCGGCCAGTTGCTGAAAAAGTCTCTTTTCCATCTCCTTTTGTCTGTCCTCCATTTCCCTCTTTAGGTCATCATAGGTTGGACCCTAGTTGGCTTTTGGTTCATACTTAAAGGCTGGGTTGAGGTGGGAATTGATTTCTTCATATTATGGAGGTTAGCCCTCCACTGCTTTCCCTTTTCTAGCTCCTAAGTGTTCTTCTTGAGTCGGTTGAGTGGTGCGAAGGAGGCCAATGCTCTTACTCAGGAGGTAGACTTGTGCAGCTAGTTGCTGGACCGTTTATTCCAGGGATATGATCTTAGGGTCTGAGGCAACGTCGGCACTTATGTTATTATGGTTGTCGCTGTTGTTACCACTGTTTTCCATTTTGGTTCTTGAACAAGTCTGGATTGGGCTTCTAGGAAGATTTAGTTGTTTGGGAGCTATCTTTGATACTTAGCGTGCATTTTTTCTTAGTATGATGCAGGTATGAAAATATGATGCATGTATCACACAAATGCTAAAATAAAGGGGCCAACAATTGATTAATGATATAATACTGAAACTTTATTTTTATTAATACTGGAAACTTAGAGTTCGATACTTGAAAAAAAATGAAAAAGTACAGTAGGCATCTATTTCCTAGTTCTCCTAGTCTTCTGCTGCGTAGGCACTGATTTTCTATTGATGACAGCTTCCAGCTCTCTGACTCTAGCTTGGGTCTTTTTCAGCTGAGCTTCTAAGGCCTTGTTCCTTTGATCAGATTCCTTGAATCGGCCCTTGCAGATATCCTTTTTGTAGTCTGCAGCCTCAAAATATACTTCCATTCAAGCCCTGACTTGCTCCAAATAGGTTTCCAGCTCTAGGTCTACCTTGTCTGGCTTAAGTTGGGTGATATTTGGGACTCGATATACCCTTTCCCCTATCTAATATAGTGGATGGATTACGAAATCCCTAGTGGCTCGATGCTTGCCTACTTCGCCATCCAGCTCTTCGAAGTCTACATTAGGACTCTTGATTCGAGCCCCCCATAGTGCCTTGACCTTTGCCAGCTTGGCAAACTTCTCAGCTACTAGTAAGTTCAGGTCTTAATACTCAAATGTGATTGCTCCTAGCAAAGGCCGATAAACTATGTCCTCAATAGTATCGAACTGGTGGACCACTAAGTTGGGATGATAACCTATACATCCGCTGATACCGATTAGAGATACGACCTAAAAGTTGCTGTAAGTTAGGATGACTTTGTCGCAGCAACTCCATCTAGCTATCCACAAGATGTCGTCGGCACTGAAACCTTTAAGCACTTCTACCCAACTATGGCTAGTAAGGTTGTCGGGCAGCTTTATCTTTTCTATACATGAATCTACGAGGTCCACTTGTTAAGCCAAGGTTTTCCGGACCAAGTTTAGCCCGAAACATTTGAGGTGGCTTACAAACCAAATCAGGATGAGGTTGATATTTAAGCGGAGGATCCCGTGGCCCTTTTTCTTGACGAAGTTTAAGTTTCGAATTTGTTTAGCTAGTAGAGCCGAGATGTAAGATTTTCCTTCCAGGAATTAGGCCACTAGTTTTGCAACTCGGTAATGGACATAAAAAGTTTCGGTGGGGAAGAGTATAGTGGCGAAGGCTATCAGGATGAAAGCACTCACCCTTCTTTGTCTATAGCTCTTGGGGTCCCCATACAATATGTCTTTCTTGTCCCCATTATCTTCTCGAGCTATGAACCAGGCTTCTAACTCATCCATCCGTATGTAGTATCCGTTATAGTTTGTTAAGGCTTTATTGTTTGCTGTTTTGTGGATACCCAGAAGTCTGCTGAAGATACCGGCTGGCCCGACTTCAAGATCTGGTACATACACTTCGTTGGTTAGTGTTGGAGCCTGCAGAAGTTAGGTGTACTCTTCTAGAGTGGGAGTGATCTCGTGTGGTCCAATGAAGAAAGTCGCAGGCTTTATTTCCCATAGATGGAGCATGGCCCATACCAAATGCAAGTTTATCTCCATTTTCATTGGTGAGAGGATGGGCCCTATCTTCTACTAAATGAAGGCCTGCTCTTCAAGGTTGTACAGAGTAAACCAGTGGTCCAGCACCAATTTTGGGTCCAGAGCTTTGCAAACTCAAATCTCTTTGCGGAGGAGGCGGTCGATTGTAGAACTAGCCATCTATTACAAACGAAAATTTCTAATTACAAAAGAACTATGTTACAATGTTAGCATTATAGGGAAATGTATCTAAACTCCATAAATAGAATAAAAGTATTACATCATCAATCAATTGTCAACCCATGACGTCGTGTATGTAGATAGGTAGGTTCTAGCAGGTCCCCAAGCTTTATGGCCTCTTGCATTCTCGGAGAAATGGATCTCAGGCCATATCGAAGCATTGGGTGGGGTAGCTTAATCAGTCCCAAATGGTGATCATATCACTTCGCTCGAAACCTACACAATGCCCCCCCCCCCCCCCCACATGATAGGAATAAAAATCTGACAAGACCTATCATTAGAGCAAGAACTAAAGGAATTCAAATTTTGGCGATGAGGGCCCATTTTGAGCAGATCAACCTCGGAATTATTTATAAATTAACCTCTTTTCTATTATTCTTGTATTGTGTTTTCCAACAGGCACACTTATCATATCTTATAGGGTAATGGACAAACTCCCTTAGACTCAGCTTGTGGGTTATCCATGGACCGACCTGAACTGGCGATGAGCTGAGCCGATGGATCCTATAGAAGACCGACATCTTGAAGACCAATTTATTTTATATATTTTTCATTTGCATGGACTATCTATGTTGTAATCATTTTGGGACACTTTTATTTCCTTGTAATTTTCATTTAGGGCTAGCCACCTTAAAAGTGGCAAACTTGTAATTTTGACCACTTTCTAACCTTAGGAGTAGCAAGTATAAATACTTGCTTAAGAGAGGGTTTGAGGAGGCCAATTTTTACAGATTTGAGAGACACATTTCATGTGTGAATTAGGGTTCTTTCCTTAGTTCCAAACTCTTATCAATTTCAGCTTAAGAATTAGAATTGTGGCAAGTGCGACGAAGGCAAATTATGAGTCATATCAATTCAATTTTGTTGTATGTTCATTTCTTCTCTAGTGAGTCATATCTAGGGTAGGTTTGGACCTTTCTTGGACATATTTGTGGTTCTTCATTTCGTGAACATCAATCTAGTAAGATTGATTGTTTCCTTAAGCACTTGAATTATATACTTCATTGTTATTATTGGCGTGAATTTGTGATTAAAAGGGAAAGTGGATTTCATTGGTTCATTGCTTTCTTTGATCGGATTTCCACGTGATATTTCAATCCTTATTGTGGTTATTTGGTTTACAATTAAATCATTTGAACAACATTTTACATCAAAATCTTCAAAGGTGTCACGTCAATTGCTTCCTTGGTGGACTGGTTTTTGTATGAGATTTGAGATTGTTTTCTTGAGTCTTTGATTGTGCTTCCAAGTGGAATTAGGCACATCACCCCATCTTAGGGTCCTAAGATGGTCCGGGTTTGACCGTATCTACTCACACAGTTACATGCAGACTTGAAAGTAAATAACTGCTTAAAGGTAAATAGTCGAATCCTAAACTTAAGTAAATCCCTGAAAGGTTAGCAGTAGTATAACAAACCAGAAAAGACATTTCTCGAAAAAGTGATTTAAGGAGATTCAGGTGGCTAGCCTACTAGAGATATCTTTCATCCCTAGTGGAGTCGCCATCCTATCGAGTCTAATTTTTTATTTTCCATTTCTAATCCGATCTATACTAGACCCTATGCTCATCTAATGTAAACCCTCGACTTGAGTTAGGAATTTCATTTTATTTGGAGTCATCACCCAACTGTGGTTGGGAAAGATTGAATTAAGACTAATTGAGTGGATTAATCCTAATTTGGACCACTAGTTAGCGAGATTCCCTATTTTCATTTTTTCTGAAAAGAGGAAAGGGAAAACCAGAGTTTCTGGGTTTAGAGGCTAACCTATTAAAACCTTAAGGTTACCACCCTATTCTCCTAAAATCTAAACCTTATCCAAATGTCTTTTATTTTATTTTTGTTGTCTTTTTATTGTGTTTTTGAGTAAGTTATTATAAGAAAACGATTTTTTATTCTTTTTAGAGTTGCCCCAAATAGGTGCCTATGTACCTACTATTTAGGATCAAACAAGCCATAGTTCGCTTTTCTTGAAAAACTTTAATGTGTTTGTGAATTTTTCATTATGAAATTTCTCTTGGTTTACATTTTTATCATTTTAGTATTTTTTTGGGAAAAATCTAAGCCTCAGCTTGATCATTTGATTTCTTGAAAAATAATAATTATTTAGGAAAAAAACCAATTTTAGATTTATTATAAAGAAACATTTTTCTAAGTGACAAAAAAATATTTCCTTACTTTTCAACTCACCTCTATTATTATAAATTTTTATTAATTTTTATAAATTTTCTTAATTTTTATTAACTTTGATTAATTTTTATAATTTTTCTCCTATATTATTTATCTACCCTAAGCTAAAAATCTAAATTTTATCATTTTTTTCTAATATATCTTTATCATTTTTTTATTATTTTATATTTTTATAATTTATTATTTTTATTTTTATTTTTTCTTTTATTATTTTCTATTATTCGCCCTAAATTAAATCCTAAGAAAAAAACTAATCTAAATTCTAATATTTTTCTATTTTTAAATTATAAATAACAAATAGATAAATAAATAAATTCGAAATAAATAAAATAACTAAACAAATAAATAATACAAAAAAAAATAAAAAATCTGACTTACCTGGATCCGGGCAGTGCGCGGGTCGGGTCGGTTGGTTGGTCACGGTGGCTGGCAGTACACGTTGACGGCGTTCCAACGGCCTTTCGAGGAGGTTGATGTGTCGTTTCCTAGGTTTTTGGGGGTGGGGAACTCAACCATAGTGGTGGATTTCTTCAAAAACGCCTCTTGGTGGCAGCTCGATGCTTAATTGATGGTTACAGCTTGGAAAAATCCGGCGAAGCTTCAATTTCTCTCCTTTTCTCTCTTTTTCTCACTTCTGATCCATACTCCTGCTTCCTCCCTTCGATTCCTACTTATAGACGCTCAAAAGTCCCTCCGGATAAGCTTAAATTCGCCGTTTGGTTAAACCCATCTTTTTTTCATTTTGGATTCGGCCTTATCTCGAAGATTTGATGTCAACCCATTGCTTTTCTATGATTTATTTGATGGATTAGGCTTAAAATCGATCGTAACCCAAAAGATTTGGGAAGAAATGAACAATTTTACCTCCTTCAGACCTGCTCCGGCTTCCTCTCGCGTCTGTTCGGGCGAAGGATATGATCACGTGTGAGGTGCGTGACTCTTCCTGGCCAATCACACACTGCCACATGGTAGCTCGAGGAAAAAGCAAAAAAAAAAAAAAAATTGCACAGAGTGCTTGCAAGGGGATTTGAACTCAGGACCTCAGGCCTTCCGTGCGTTTTCGGGCAGACATGCGAACCAGCTAAGCCAGCTCAATTCTCGGTTTTTTTCTATTTTCGCAATTTACATATATGCAATACGATTTTTTTTATTTTTGTATTTTTTTTAAATTCCAAAAATTTGTAAAAATTATTTAATCCCTTTTATTACTATTTCTGCAATTATTTTCCAAAATTGATGTATTTTTCCTATTTATTTTTTTTTGAGTGTTTTTCTTATTTTTGCTAAATTAGAAAAAAATGTAAAAAATGATAATTGATTATTACTGATTATTAGGGCAAAAATGGGGTATTTACACATTGTATTTTTTTCCCTTTTATATTTTACGTATCAAACTCCTAGTTTCCAATATTAATAAATATAAAGTTTCAGTATTATATCATTAATCAATTATTGGCCCCTTTTTCTTCCAAGCATTTGTGTGATACATGCATTATATTTACATACACACATCAAACTAAAAAATGCGAATCCAGGTGTCAAAGATAGCTTCCAAACAACCAAATCCTCCATGGAGCCCAATCCACACCCGCTCTAAGACCAAAATGGCAAACAGTAGCAATAATAGCGACAACCACAACAACACCAGCGCTGATACTGCCTTAGACCTAAGGATCGTATTCTTAGAACAAACGGTCCAACAATTGGCTGCACAAGTCCACCTCCTGACTGAGAATATTAGCCTCCTTCGCACCACCTAACCAACTTAAGAAGAACATTCAGGGGCTAGAAAAGGGAAGGCAATAGAAGGTCAACCTCTAGAGTATGAAGAGATCAATTCCCACCTCAACCCAGCATTCGAATATGAACCAAGAGTTAACCTCGGTCTAACCTCGGACAATATAAAAAAGGAAATGGAAGATAGGAAAAAGGAGATGGAGAGAAAGCTTTTCCAATAACTGGCTGACAAGATAAAGACATTAGAAGGGCCACCAGCCTACTAGTATATGGGAAGGAAGCTTACCCAGAGAAGTTCAAGACCCTAGAGGTTGAAAAATATGACGGCACTAGATGCCCCAAGATGCATATAAGGCTGTATGTATGGAAGATGAGCAAATATACCCAGTATGACCAACTCATGGTCCAGACCTTCCAAGATAGCCTCATAGGCCCCGCCTTCGTCTGGTATGCACACTTGGACTTTAGCCAAGTCAACACTTGAGAAAGACTCACTTGGGCATTTTAGGACCAATACAAATTCAACATCTAGGTTACCCCTTCGGTAATGGATTTAGGAAGCCTCCAAAAGAAACATACTGAATCCTTTAAAGAGTATGCCTAGCACTGGAGAGCTCAAGCTGCCAAGGTAACAACGCCAATCTTTGAAAAAGAGTTAGCATTCATCTTCGTCAACACACTAGAGAAAAATTACTTCCTACATTTGGTAGGCTAGACAATATCCAGTTTTGCAAAAGTAGTGGCAGTAGGGTGTCGAATCAAGAATGCCATCATATTAAGGAGACTCTAAATAGTTGACTCTCCCAGAATCACATCGTCTTAAAGGCCCATAGGAGGTAACAAAGCTAAGGAATCCATCGTCAACACGGTTAACTCCGGCAGAGTCGACAGGGTTGGGTGTCGCGTGACATTTCAAACCACAAATGCCCCAATCCAGTAATCACCAATGAATCACACCCAAGCTACCGAGGTCACAAGACAATTCACTCCAATACCAATCTCGCTCAACCAGGTCTTTGCTTAGCTACGAGTAGATAATTTGATCAACTTTGAAATTCTAAGTGATCGGTACAAGCCAAGAAATTTTGACCTAAGCCTCAAGTGCGATTATCATATGGGCTAAGAAAGGCATTCCACAGATAGATGCTAGAGGCTCCGAAATAAGATTTAAGATCTGATTGATGCCGAAATAGTGCAGTTGGACTTTGTCAATGCACTGGCACCTAATGTCAACACTAATTCACTGCCCAACCATAAGCCTACCGTCAATATGATTACACACGAAGAGTCTGACTCCAAATCAAAAGAGTCCCCAAAACAAGAGAAGATAGTAGCACAGCAAGAAAGTCACTTACGCCAAGTCTCAAATAGAACTCTTAACTCACAAATCAAGAGGAGGTGGTTAGCTGGAGACCCAACAGTCGATACCCTAGGTGAATCAAATGGGAGGTTTGAGTATCTAGTGAATTACTCTTTCACCCTAACCGGGTATGGGCCACTTAGTGGATGGGGGCTCGAGTTTGAAAAAGAAGACAACCCACTAAAGGAAAAAGAGGAGTCCGTAAACATGATCAAATCAAACTACAAGCTAACAATCATAAAGTGCTACGAGGGACAAGCTACTGGGGTGCAAATCCCAAAAAGGAGATATGTATTCAATATCCCAATACCCTTAGAGAGGTATAAGGTGGCACCTTTCAACTATCATGCCCTCGAGTAGGAAAGACCTCCCATCATAAGAGGAATCACTCGCTCTGGGAAAGTTTATGACTCTAAGTATAAGATCTCAATCGAAGAGCCTAACATCACGATGGGGAAAGAGGAAGAAGAAGGGCTCTCTACATTCACAAAGATGGTCAAGGCAAGCGAATACAAAATCATGGAACAACTTAACAAGGTTCTAGCCTAGATATCACTTATGGGCCTCCTCACAACGTCTAAGCCCTACAAAGAAGCACTCTTCAAAGTACTCAAATAGATCAAGGTATCAAAGGGCATCGTAATAGAGAAATTGAACCATATGGTAGATTCAATCTTCACCATGGATTAAATATCTTTCTCTCCCAAAGAGTTGGGAGAAGATGGAGACCAACACACGAAACCACTGTTTATAGTGGTGAAATGCAATGACACAATTGTCTCTAGAGTACTCATAGACAACGAATCTTCTCTCAACGTATACCCTTTGGCTACCTTTGACCTGCTGAAGGTCGATGCAAGCAACATTAAGCTAAGTTTGATAATGTTTAGGGCCTTCGATGGGTCCAAAAGAGAGATAGTGTAGGAAATTAGCTTGCCAGTGGAAATTAGTCTACAAATATTCCACATCTGTTTCCAAGTCCTTGACATTCCAAGATCCTTCAATCTACTATTGGGAAGGCTGTAGATACATACCGTTGGAGCCATACCCTCGAGTCTACATCAGAAGGTCAAGTTCATAGCAAATGGACAGATCATCACTATACTGGGAGAGCAAGACTATGCTATCTATAAAGTGACCGCCATACCTTACATTAGGGAAAACAGTTCTAAAGACTTTAGGCTCCAAATATTTAATGAAGTGAGTATGATAACAAGTAAGGAGGGCCATCAGTTCAATGAGGGATAGCAAGGGATGTTTACACTAGGGTACATTCCTGCATCCCAGGAAGAGGTGCAAGCGAGAGGTATTAGAGGCAAAAAGAAAGAGAAGCCAAACGATACCCAGATGCATTTTCCACCCCTCTAACAATCATTCATGCGAGAAACTACTGTTCAAGAGCTAAAGATAAGTGAAACTGACGTCAGCAATGAAGGCTTAGCCTCTCACACGTCTAATCAGCATCCAACTCTTAACAATTGGTTTTGTTATCCTATTGATAGCACTAGGTCAACTCTAGGATAGGAAACGATTATTAAACAAATTTCTATTGTGATTATTATTCTTTGGATTCAATAAATTGCAGCCTATTTCTTTTGCTTATACATACATGTTCTCGCTTCACTTTACCCATAAATTCCCTATGATCGAACGCTAGGGACATTTCGCGTAGGTAAGTAATGAAAACATCGATATCGTTTCCGAAACTGCTGGGTTAGCCATTGGAAGTGATGTCCTTGATCACGAAATAATACAAGAAAATTGGCAAAAGCATAAACAAAGTAAAATCTCAATCAACAAGCTGATGGAGACAATAAATCTAGGAAGCACCGAAGAACCCAAAAACCTCAAGATTGGGGCCAATTTAAGTGATGAGCAAAAGCAGGAGATAACCAAGCTATTGATTGAATATGCAGATGTATTCGCTTGGTCATATAGTGACATGTCAAGGTTCAACCAGTCAATAGTAGTTCACAAGCTTCCTACGAGAGAAGATGTCAAACCTAGAAAACAAAAGTTGAGAAGGTTTAGGCTTGACATCTTAGTCAAGATCAAAGAGGAAGACAAAAAAACTACTAGAAGTAAGATTTATTAAGGTGTCAGACTACTCGGAATGGGTAGCAAATATAGTCCCCATTCTAAAAAAGAATGGGAAAGTGCGAGTGTGCATAGACTTTTGAGACTTAAATCAAGTTACCCTAAATGACAATTTCTCTCCACCTCACATCAACGTCCTGGTAGATAATACTGTAGGGAATTGTCTCTTTTCATTTATAGATGGTTTCTTAAGATATAATCAGATAAAAATGACTAAAGAAGATAAAACTAAAATAACCTTTATCATAATATGGGGAACTTTCTGTTACAAAGTTATGCCTTTTGGTTTAAAGAATGTCGGGGCAATGTATTAAAGAACCATGGTCGTGATACTTCATGACATGATGCATCAAGAAGTGGAAGTATACTTTGAAAACATGATAGCTAAGTCTAAAGGAGATGAAAGCCATGTGGTTATCCTGAGGAAATTGTTTAAGCGATTGAGAAAATTTCAACTTAAGTTAAATCCTAAAAAGTGCACTTTTGGGGTCACAACAGGCAAGCTGTTAGGGTTTGTCATAAGTCAAGAAGGTATCAAAATCGACCCTAACAAAGTAAAGGCCACTAGAACTACCCTCTCCATACACTATCAAAGAGGTGAGAGGTCTGCTGGGAAGGTTAAATTACATAGTCTATTTCATCTCACAGCTCACAGACAAATGCCACCCACTATTTCGTCTACTAAAAAAGAATGCAACGGTAGAATGGGATGATGAATGCAAAGAAGCATTCAGAATGATCAAGGACTATCTCACTAATCCCCTAATCTTGATAGTTCTAAAGCAAGGAAAGCCTTTATTCTTGTACCTTATGACACTCCTTGAATCTATGGGGTACGTGTTGGGGTAGAAAGATGAAGAAGAAAGGGAATGTTGCATATACTATCTAAGTAAGAAGTTCACAGACGGGGAACAAAGATACTCTGAAATAGAAAGGACTTGTCGTGCTTTGATTTGGGTAATGCACCGGTTAAGGCAATACACCCTGTACTACCTCGTTGAGTTACTAATAAGGCACAATCCTCTAAAATACTTAGCAGAGAAGCCCATTTTGTTAGGGAGAATCTCCAAATGGCAAATGCTCTTATCAAAATTTAATATCACATATATAAATCAAAATTCAATAAAAGGAAAATCTTTAGTCAATCAGTTGGTAGAACACCCAATTAAGGGAGATCCTCGAGAATCACAAGCCTAATTCCCTGATGAGAATATATTAACAGCAGAGGGCGAACTAATAGAAGACTACGGGATAGAACAAAGCCCTAAATGGAAGATATTCTTTGACAGAGCTGCCAATGTATTTGGTTGTAGGATTGGGGTAGTACTAATATCACTAGAAGGAACACAATTCCCCTCAGCAATGAGACTCACATTTCCATATACTAATAATATTGCTGAATATAAGGCAAGTGTCCTTAGCCTCAAAATGGCTTACCACATGGAAATCCGTGAATTAAAAGTATAGGGGGATTTTTCACTCATCATATTACAAATACGAGGGGAATATAAAACTAAAGACCCCAAATTGGTATCATACCATCAAAATTTGACAAAGTTGATCGACGAATTCGAAGCAGTCACCTTAACATACATCTTAAGGACTCCAAATCAGTTTGTTGATGCCCTCACCACATTAGCACATATGATTCAAATAACAGGGGAGCTGAAGTCCAACCATTGAAAATAGAAATTGAAAATCGGCCCGCCTACTGTCTGGTAATCGAAAAAGCACAAAATGATAAGCCTTGGTATCACGATATCAAATCATTCCTCTAAGAAAGCAAATACCCCAAAATAGCTAGCAAAAATGACTAAAGAATACTCAGAAAGTTAGCAAGTCACTCTTACTAAATGGGCTTGTGCTTTATAGAAGATCACTTGATACCACCTTGTTAAGATGTGTAGATAAAAAAGAGGCATGTGAATTGATGAAAGAAGTGCATGAGGGAGTATGTGGACCTCACATGAATGGATATATGCTCACTCAAAAAATCATGAGGATGGGCTACTATTGGTTGACAATAGAATCAGACTGCATCAAATATGTTAAGCACTGTCACTTGTGTCAAGTTTATGCAAACTAAATAAATGCCCTACCTAAAGAGTTTCATTTATTATCCGCATCATGGCCTTTCTTAATGTAGGGAATCGACATCATTGGGCCAATAACTCAAAAAGCATCTAATGGTTACATATTTATACTAGTAGCCATTGATTATTTCACCAAGTGGGTGGAAGCTTTGTCATATGCCAACGTCACGAAAGGACTAATAGTCCAGTTCCTAAGGAGGGACATAATAGCCCAATATGGAGTTCCTGAATCAATTATCACTGACAACGGCACCAACCTCAACAACAAGTTGATGACAGATTTGTGTCAACAATTCCATATAAATCACAAAATTTAACTCCCTACCGACCTCAGATGAATGGGGCAGTGGAAGTAGCCAACAAAAACATCAAAAGAACTATTGAGAAGATGTCAGTCACTTACAAAGATTGGCATGAGATGCTACCATTCGCCCTCATGGCTTATAGATCCTCAATTTGAATATCTATTAGAGTTACCCCATATTCTTCGGTATAGGTACTGAAGCAGTTCTACTAGTCGAAGTTGAAATACTATCCTTTAAGATCCTATCAGAAGTGCAGTTAGATGAATTAGATTGGTTAAAGAAGAGACTTGATCAATTGAATTTAGTCAATGAAAAAAGACTCGATGCGTTATGTCACGGCCAGTACTACCAACAAAGAATGGCCCGAGCATTCAACAAGAAAATGAAACCTCGATGTTTCAAAGAAGGAGATCTGGTGCTAAAGAAGGTTCTCCCAAATGCTCAAGATTCAAGAGGGAAGTTCACCCCAAACTATGAGGGCCTATATGTTGTAAAAAAGGTATTTTCAAGAGGAGCTTTAATATTAACCCAAATGGATGGTCTAGAATTTAGAGACCCCATTAATATGGATGTTGTTAAGATGTACTATCCGTAGGCAAGAAAATTGAGATTTTGCCAAGGTTTATGAATGCTAATATTCAGTACAAATTTCGTTGAGTTTAGTTTTCATTTCTTTTACAAGTAAAGTTAATGTCTCTGAATGATCAATCATTCCAACCAATTCTCATTAAAACACACGTCCATATACACAATTTACCCATTGCCTCACAATGAATAATGAACATTGAAGTGAAAAAAAATCTTAATAGATTTTGTGATATAATTTTTTTTAGCATTAAACCTGGTGTATTAATAGGATAACACCACAATCACAAGAGTCGTGCTCATAAGAAAGAAAGTACATTAAGGCCCTCAACCTTGTTTTGAAGCAAGAGTAAAAAAAGGAGCAAACCGGCAAGAAGGTTTGGTTATTTGGTTACTATCCACGATAAACTAGTAAGCATTCAGAGTAAACAACCATCATTCATCATGAATCACATATTTTAAGATAAGCAGCCTAAAAGACATTATCAATCATTTGACCAGTTCGCTAGAAATGTTTTCAGCAGTATTAGGTAAGTCAACCCACAATGGGGCACTTTCCCAGATACGATAACCTAAAGTCTGCCTGCAATGGGGCACTTTCTTGGTTATACTCTCTTAAGCTCAGCCTATAGGGGCACCTTCCTTGACATCTCTTCTTTAAGGTTGCAAGTCTAAGGAAACGCTTTCCACTATCAGTTAGTCAGCCCACAATGAGGCACTTCCCTAAGATATCCTCTCCTATGGTTGCAAGTCTAAATAAGACGCTTCCTAATTTATCGATTAGTCAGCTCATAGGAGCACTTTTCTAAATAATTTATCGATTAGTCAGCTCATAAGAGCACTTTTCTAGATAATTTATCGATTAGTCAACTCATTAGAGCACTTTTCTAGATAATTTATTGATTAGTTAGCTCATAAGAGCACTTTCTAGATAATTTATCGATTAGTCAGCTCATAAGAGCACTTTTCTAGATAGACTATCGATTAGTCAGCTCATAGGAGCACTTCTCTAGATTATCCTCTTTAAGGTTGTTAGTCCTATAAGACACTTCCTAATATTGATGAGTTAGCTCATGAGAGCACTCCTTCATAACATTTCTCCTCCAACAGTTGCTAGTCTAGCCAAACAATTCTGTTATCAAGTGGCTAGCTCATAGGAGTGCTTCCTTAAACAATCTCTTCTTTACGGTCGCCAATCATGTAAGACGCTCCCTTCTTATCAATTAGTCCACTCACAAATAACACACTCTTAAACAATCCCTAAGATGTTTCCTATCGTCGATTAGTTGGCTCATAGAGCGCTATTCTAAATGATATCTTACTCTAGGTTGACAGATTGTTTGAGATCATTCCCAAACCAGTCTTAATCATCATAGGGCATTCGTGGGATTATTAGCTCATGGAGCATTTTCCTACTAAAACCGAGTTTACATAAGCAGCAAACTGGGGCGTTATCCATTCAATTTATCGGCAAAAAATGGCATCTTTCTTATCTTTGTAGTTAAGTTTTTGAAACTTCACTACAAAAAGGGGCAGCTGTAAATACCCCATTTTTGCCCATAATCATTAATAATGGTCAATTTACTACTTTTTCCATTTTTTTATTTTTTCTTCTATTTAGCAAAAATAAAAGAAAAATATTTAAAAAATAAAATAAATAGGAAAATTATATCATTTTTAGAAAATAATGATAGAAATAACAATAAAAGAGGTTAAATAATTTTTGTAATTTTTTTAATTTCAAAATAATATAAAAATAACAAAAATTGCATTGCATATATGTAATTTGCGTTAAATAAAAAAACTGAGAAGCAGGTTAGCCCAGTTAGTCGAAACCATGGCCTCATGTGTACGCCGGGGGGGGGGGGGGGGGGGGGGAGGGGTACGAGGATGCAGGTTTGAATCGTGGGGGAGGCATTTCCACGTTTTGCATTTTTTTCATTTCACCTAGGACACGTGTTAGCACTTGATTAGACAAAGGAAGCACATACGCCGGGCGTATGATCGTCTTTAACCTCCATTTAAAACAGTCGCCAATCATAAAAAAATCAAATACAGCCGTTTTGATGCATGTTTTGCATAAATCCACCAAATCTTTAACTGAAATAAGATAAACATCATCTAATTAAAATCAAATCACAACAAAATCAAAGATTTACATGAATTTAGAGCAAATCAGATATGGGTTTCAACCGCAAGTTCGATTCGTGCCTATCGAAGGGAAATCCGAGCTTATCCAGCTCGATTTCTAATGCCTATAAATAGAGCTCAATGTGGGGAAGCCAAAGCACTGATCATAAGAGAGAAAGAGAGTGAAAATACTTAGGATTCAAAGCTTGCCGGAGTTCCCAAGCTACGACCACTGATCAAGCCAAGAATCACCACTTGGAGGTGTTTTAGATAAAATCCACCACCACCATTAGCTTCCCCACCTTCAGAAAGCTTAAAAACACCTGCTAGTTGACGAGAAAGACCATCGGAAAGCCACCGTCGAAAACCCTCTAGCCACTCGATTCAACTCGGATTCGACTCAATTTGACTCAATCCGATTCAACCTGACTTGCAAACTACGACCGTACCTAGGTAAGTCGATTTTTTATTTTATTTATTTATTTGTTTAGATATTTACTTTATAATCCAAAAAAATAAATAAATATTTTAAGATTTTAATTAGTTTTTTTATATGTTTAGTTTAATATATATAATATAATAAATAACAATAAAAAATAATAAAAAATAAAAATTTTAAATTAGAATTAGTTAAATTAATAATATGAACTAATAATAGATTGTTTTATCACTTAGAAAAATCTTTTTTTCAAAATAAATCCAAAATTGGTTTTTCTTAAATTTTTTAGAAAATAAAATAATAAAGCTTGGGCTTAGATTTTTTCCAAAACTTTGAAAATTATAAAAAAACGTAAACCTAGGGTATTTTCATAATTAAAACTTAAACCAATCCACTAAAGCTTTTTTATAAAAGTGAACTACGACTTGTTTGATCCTAATATAATAGTAGGTACGTAGGCACCCTTATAGAATAACTCTAAAAAAGAAAAAAAAAATCATTTTCCAAATTAGTATGAGTTTTTTTTTAAATTTATCAAAAATGAAAAATGAAAAATAAATAAAATAAGGAAAAGATATCAGAATATGATCCAAGTTTCAGAAGGATAAGATAATAACTTTAGGGTTTTAATAGGTTAGCTCCCGAATCGAGAATCTCTAGTTTTCATTTCTTCTTTTTCATTTATAAAAATAAAAGAGGAGATTTTGTCGACTAGTTGTCCAAATTAGAATTAATCTGCTCAATTAGTTTTAATTCAATAATTTTTCCCAACTTTAGTTGGGTGGTGACTCCAAATAAATAATAAAATTCCAAGTTTAAGTCGAGGATTTGTATTAGATGAGCATAGGATCTAATGTAAATCGGATTAGGAATATAAATAAAAAAAATTTAAAAATAGGCTCGACAACTATCAATAACCAAGGCACAAGCCCTAATTACAATCACACATAAACAACAACACAACTCAATTGTCAACCTACGTTCAATTCCAATTCAAATTCAATCAACCCATGACATAATTCATAATAAAAACCCTAATTTCTCAATTCAAAACCAGCAACAATGTCATAATCCCTTCTCTCAACCTAGCACCAATACCAAAATATGATATGCCTAATTCCCATTCAGAACTAAGCAATCACAATTCCAATTGACGAATCCACGACAATCACAATTCTGATAATCAAATAAAGAACAATAACAAGATAAACCCTAAACCCTTACCAGATATGATACACTGGCAAGAGAATAGTCCTAGTACGGTCTTGTTGATATGAAGCAAAACAATCTCAATACCGTCACTTGCCACAATCCATAGGACTAATAAGAGTATAAGAAGAATGAGTAAACTTAAACTTATGTAATTCTCAATTTTCAAATTTCTATCTTCTTTTCATTATAAAAGGGTATTTATAATACTAAGCATAAATAAGTTCGAAACTATATGAAACAACTGATCTAATGGAGTAAGTTGCTGACCTTGAAGACACTTAGGTCACTAGCCTTAAACATGTGCACCATCTGCCTTTATGGCCGATCTAAATCCCTATGCCGCTGCTTTGAGGGCTAGCCTAAATAGGTTCACCATCAGCCTTTAAGATTTGGTTTTTTATCAAGTGAATTTGTAATTGACATGATTTGATTCCCATCACATCATTAGCAACCAATGAGAAAATGTAAAATAATAATAATAATAAGGAAAAAAAAAAAAGAAAAAGAAAGATGGCTCATAAGTAGTAGATGCATCTAATATAGCAGTCTCATTGGAAGTTTACTATATTTGATAGAAACATGTCTAGATATTATGTATTTCGCAAGTCTCCTATCAAAATATATGTGGAATCTAAGTTAACTTCACTTTGGAGCAGCTACGCGAATATTATGGCACTTTCAAGGTACAAAAGATTACAACATATGGTACCATCCTATAAGTGAATATAAATTACTTGGATATATAAATAATGATTGGGAAGAATGTGTAGATGACATGAAGAGTACATCAAGCTATGCACTTAATCATGGATCAAACGTATTTTTGAGTTCACCGAAGAAATAAGAGATAGTTGAACAATCTTCAACTAAAGCTGAGTATATTGGAGCTATAGGTACTGCTAGTCAAGCAATATGGCTTCGAAGACTACTAGAAGACATAGGTGAGCCTCAAGGACATCAAACTAATATTATATGAGAATGAATCAGCTATTGTAAAGGTAAATGTACATACCTAATTTTTGCCCTCTTAATTTTATTCTTTCGAAAACCTTAAATTTAAGGAAAAAATGCTAAAAACTTTTTCAAAAAAAAATATAAAAGAAAAAGAAAAAAAAAGATTCAGAAAAAAGGAAAAAAAGAAGGAAAAAGAGAATAAAAAATAAGAAAAATTAGAAATACCAAAGAAATAAAAAAAAAATTGTGTAGTAGGCCATTTAGCTCATTTTGGGCTAGAATTAATTTTTCATGGTTTAAAACAATTTTTTTTACTCAAAATATATGTATGTAATTTGATAGAATACAATTTTTTTTTTTGGTTGAACATTAATTTTTTTCAATTTTGGTTTGACTTACTCATTTGCAAAATCATAGAAAAATAGGCAATTTAAGTTAATCATAGCTTCAAATAGTGCCTCAAATGGGCTTATTTATGAGTAATTGAAGTTTCAAAATAAGTTGAGTACTAGATAGAATTGAGCTCTTAATTCTATCAAATTAAGCCATTTTTGAAAAAATAATTTTATATATGCATATTTGACATTAATTATAGAGAAGGAAATTTTCATTTTACGGACATGAGGCTCAGGCCGATTTTTAGGCCTAAAATTAATCAAGTCTTTTTAAAAATTAGACCAAAAAAGGACATATATAGTTTGATGCACATAGAGGCTAGACCAAGTTGTAGCTTAGTTGGTCTAGTCTTAGAAGCTTGGAAGGAAAGATCAAAGGTTGTGCATTTGAAACCTAGGAGGTACACTTGGCACATCCTAATTTTTTTTTTCTTCCCACGCAACACATTACAACCATTGATTAGCTACCCATTAATAAATTATCATCTTCTTCCTTTGGCATTTGAATGTATAGATTAGGAAATTGGAAAATGCAAGTGAATCCTCCTTTTTCTTGACCTAATTAAACTCATTTTTTAGCCAAATTTAATCAAACTAAAAATGGCAATTAGAGGTGACATAGAGTACAAGAAAAATAAATTTGCACCAAATAATTAAGAAAATTTCTTAAAATATAATCTCAAAGTTAGAAAAAAATATAAAGCAAATTGGAGCTTGTTTCTACCCAAAAATTATGAACTCATTGCATATTTAGAGCAAGTGAAGCTTTTAGGACACAAATATATCTTTTAAATCACTCAAGTTTCATAAGTTCATGTTCAATTTCAGCCTTGCATCTTTATGAAATGAAAATACCCATTTATACTAAAGATTTGATTTCTCTCCAAATTTAAGGTTTCTTAAAGGTTAGTCATCACTTATTAGTATAAATAGTGGTATAAACAATCAATTGGCACAAGTTTTACACACTAAGAAGCTCGCGATTTGGAGAATTCATCTCTTTCTCTCTTTACCCATAGCAAACCGTAACTACCCTAATCTCTCTCTTCAATTTCTCTCTCCAGAGAGCAAATTGAAATAAATTAGAATGCACATTAGGATGTTATCCATCTTCATTAAATTATAACCCACTAGCCAATTGCAATTGGCAAATTTTGATTTGTCTCAATTTCATTAAAGATTGAAGTTAGGGTTTGTTCATATAAGTGTATCAAAGTAATCAAAGTTGGATGATCTAGGTCTTAGGTTTCTAGAAATCGACTTAGGGCTTTTGAAGACCACACATCGAAGAGCTAGACCAACAAGTCCCTACCACTTGAACCAACTAGAGCTAACTCAAACTACCCTCTATTTAATCATGCGTGCAAGGTAAATCTTCTTCCCTTTTTCTTCTTTTTCAATTTTTTTTAATTTATTAATATTCAATTCCTAAAAAAATGAAAATAAATATTTTTCATACCATGGAAAAAAAAAAGAAAATCATAAAATTAGTTTAATTTTTATCCTTCATAATTATTGGAGTAATGTTAATACCATTAGTAATAAAAGTCCTTAATATTGACATTATTATTGCATGTTACTAATTTTTTTTGTCTGATTATATAGATTTTTTATATATATATAATTTTTTTCTTTTTGAAAGGCAAAATTTTCAATAAAAGGGTTTTTTTTTCCCTTTAAAGGTCCTTTTTTTTTTTTAAAGAATGTCTTTTTCTATATATATATATATATAAAGAAACAAAAGAAGGAAGTCTTTTTCCACACTTAGATTTTTTTTTAATAAAAATATAATTGACTTTTTTTTCTCAAAATTCAGGTTTTTTTAGTTTTCTTTTTGAAAGAACAACAAAAAAAAATTCTTTTCTTAAAAATGATTAATCAATGACAAATGTAAAGTGGTTTTTTCTTTCAAAAATTAAAAGAAACCAAAGAAATAAAGTTTTTTAAAAATAATGGGAACTAAATGAGCCTAATCTTAGGTAGTGGGTGTATAGGCACTTTAGGTGGCCCCAAAATATAAAAATTCCTTCTTTTCCTCATCTTAAAAATATATAAAAGTAAAATAAATAAAAATAAAATTTTCCTTTTCTAAAATATGAATCCCCTTTTGTAGAATTCCATATGTAAACCTTAGGCTAAGATGAACCTAGAACCCGATCGAATGGAAAAGAACCCTAGGATCGTCTTGAAAACAACCACAATGAAACTTGACCCTAATTCACAAATTTCTATTAGAACTAGAGTTATAAGGGGGTTTTGATCGCCACAAGTTGAATTGATAAGATCAGATTGAGTTCTTGATAAATAACAAAGAAGAATTTCTCCAATTTTATAAGAACGATGTCTAACTCGATTTGGCCCCCAAAAGACTATTTATAGTCTTTACAAATAAAGGAAACAAAAGACAAAAGAAATCACAAGATGAAAAATAAAGGCTGGCTTTCAAAGCTGGTAGCCTAAATTCCTAAATTGGCGAAGTAGGCTGGCGGCCTACATCCCCAACATTGGTAGCATTTAAAGGCAAAGTCAACGACCTTCTTCGTCTCCCAAGCAACCTTCAACATCTTCCATGCAATGACAGCCTTCAAGCTCAAAAATTCCATTTGCCATTGTTGCTCCAAGCTCGATCTTCATTATTATTACTAGAGATGCTTAATAAATGGAAAATGATCTCTTCATCATTTGGATTGCTCAACTGCAAGCTTGGTCTAGATGATCTTGAACAAGTCCATTCAAAGCCTGCTTCATGAGTTTTGTTCTTGCCCTTGTCATTGGTCTTCCAATTCCTTCTAATGAATCATTAGAAAGAGTTGGTGCAAGCTAATTCCCATCAATTCCTTTTTAAAAGAAAGAAAAAGAATAAAATGAAGGTCTTTTTAATTTATTTTCGAAAATTTCCATATGGAAACCACAAAGGTTTTAATAAAGTAATTTCTGAATCTATGAATATCTAGTTTCCATTTTTTCTAAAAAAATTTAGAAAAAGCTATAAACTAGCAACTAAAATTAGGATTTATCTACTTGTAAACCGTAATTTCACACTTTTTTTAATTTAAGTTGGGTGGTGAATCCATCTTTAAAAATATGTATTTTTTTTTCTAGATAAAACATTTTCATAATTTGGTCAAGAGGCTTATGTCAAGTGGGTCAAGTTTAATATAAGTTAAATTAAAGAAAAAGGAAAACCAAAATTTAGGCTCGGTAGCAAAGAATCTAGTATACCATAGCAGAATGAAGAATATTAAAATCAAGTACACTTTTTACAAGAGGCTACAATGAACGAGGAAATCAACATGAATTATTGTAAAGTTGAGGATCAAGCAGTAGACATCTTTATAAAGGCATACTCAAGGGAAAAGCTCAAGATGCTAAGAGATATAGTTGGAGCTATACCAAGTGTACCATAGAGGGGTGTTAGAATTGATCTACTTTTACTAAATTCTTAACCCAAGTCCATTATAACTTCTATAATCTAAAAGATACGTTAGCTTGAATTTCTAGAATTGTTTGTTGAGATATTCTAGAAAGTAGTTAAAGTGTTCTACACAATCCATTGTAACCATTAGATTAAATTGATCTCTACCATTCATTGAGGATCTCACTTATTTGTAACGAAGTCAAAAACTAAGAAATATGCAAATACTTCAATTTTAAACACTTTTTATTCTACTATATTATCTCTTATAGACCATTTTCTACTTTGATACATTCCTAAACAAATACCATCTTTATGTTTTCTAATAACGCTCTACGTATTAACAACCCAAATGATGTAGTTTTATCATGGGGTAAAATTTGATAATCTCAGTTGATCTCTTATTTAAATATTTCACAAAAAGAAAAAAGAAAAAACAAAAGAGGATGGCGCATTTGAGCTATGCCCTTAAAACCTTAATTAGAAGAGAAATTTAAGAGAAAAAAACATTATAGCGAAGACAAGAACTTCAAAAAATAAATGAAAAACAAATTGTTTTATCCATCCTTGTTAATTTAGGGTAATTTTATGAGACCATCACTTTGCCATTACTGTAGATAGCTTATTTTTCTATTTATAGGTTTTTTTTAATTGTTCTTAGGGATAATTATAATAAAAGAAATCTGTTAATAGTTTTAATAAAAACCTATCAACAATTTTTATAAAAGTAAATTATCCTTGAATAGCATTTAAAATAAAGTCCATTAATATAAAACAAGTTACCAATAATGATGATACGATATGGTTATTTGTTAGTGATAACATCATAGAATTTCTCGTATAAAACTCAAGCATAAAGATCATATTTTAAACCTTATTTTATGACCTATAAAGAGTGTCCCGGAATCTCTCAGAATTCCTTGTATATGTTATCTAGGTAGGAATAATCTGTTGCCTTTATTGTTTTACAGTCTATATTTTCTAAATGTAAATATTATAACAATGAAGTTAACCACGTCAGTTGCAATTAATTTAAACAAATCAACCGGAACCCACTATTCCCACCATTTATGTTGCCGTTTAACGGTTCAAGTTCGTCTTTCACCAAAACCACCTCCACGCGGAACCCACCCCACGTCCCAGCATCACGTTGCCATTTCAATTATTCCCAGAAGCTGAATTCCATGCGCGATAAAGCCATGTCTGTGCGGGACACAACTTCAAGTTCAAGTTCATCTTTCACACAAACTTCAAGTTACAAAAACCAACTCCATGCTGCATAAAACTGAAAACGACATACAATTTCTCGACTTTTCCTCCTCCACCGACAAACTCCATGCCGCATAAAACTGAAAGTTATATACAATTTCTCAACTTTTCCTCTTCCACCAACAAAAATTCATATTCTACACATAGGTGCTTAATTATATATATATATATATTATATATATATAGTGAGATTTAAAGTTTTTTTTTTTCATTTTGGCATATTTTTAAAAATTTTAAATTTTAATTTAGTAATATTTTGATTTTAGAACTTTAATGAATAATTGAATTCAAAAGAAAAAAAAAAATCCAGTTTTACTTAATTTGGAGATAAATAGAAGAAGTTATGAATTTTTTAAGATAGACATTGATAGTAGATATGACCATGTCAAGATCATGTTAAAATTGATGTTTAAAAGCTGAGAGTTACGTGAGTGCCAGATACAACCATGTTTATTGGTCATATATCACTTGGAAATAATTATTTCTAAGCATGACTTAGATACGATCTCTAGATATGACCATGTTTAAGTTGTGTCAACTACAACAATTAGTTTTCAATGTTTTTGATTGAGAACTTTGACATGACCCAAAACACGACTAGGTTAGATAACATGTTAGCTTAAAAATAGGTTTTTTCTTTTATGCCCACTATATAAAGGACAATGGGGACTCAAGCTCAAAAAGAAGAGAAGACTTTTTTTTTTTTTTTGTTATAGAGTTTTTTGAGAGATTAGAAGATTACTTTTTCTATATTTCAAGAATTAGGATTTTTATTCGATCTCTTTAATGATGCATGTTTTTACATCATTGAGGAATTCTATTTTTAATATGATGAGCTTAATTCTCTTAGTATCCAGACTTGTAGATCTTAGGATTATCATGTGATTGAATTTATGACTATTCAATGAATTATTAGATTTTTTTATTTAAGCATGTGTTCTTGATTTTGGTTTAGATTAATATTTCTAAAGTATTATTCTCTTTGCTTAATATTTTATATTATGATTAAGAAGTCTGATGTGTAATTGATCCAACATGTTTGAAGAGAATTAATACAATCTTAGAAATAAGTTACATAATTCTTCTAGAATTGATTAATTTTGTTTTAAGGAATTCATTATTCATAATACAATCTTTGAAATATGCTATTATGAAGGGATTTGCATAGGTATTTTTAAGATTAGGGTCAATAAACTTGAGAAAGTTATTAAACTAATTTAGGAATTCTCTCGATCAATGAAATTAAAAAGAATTTGAATAAATTCCGTTAATGTCACATAATAATTTCTAGGGGAAACAAAGTTTAAATACTAGTTTTACCATTTTGAAGTTAATTATAATCTGTTTTTGTTCTTCTTTCTTTCAGTTTAATATTTAGTTCATTAGTTAATATTTAGTTTTAGATTTATTATCTATTATTCTTTACAATTTACCTGTTAGATAATAAGATATAGATTAGTAAGTACTCATAATCCCTACGAAACAATATTCTTATTCAATTCACTATATTACAAAATTTGATAATTATATTTTATTCACATCAATACAACCAAATTCCATTAAAGTTTTGAGCTTGAAGCTAGCTAAAGGTGCATTCCTATAGCAAATAGCAAGAGCATTAGTGTAGAGTTCCATATTGAATTCAAAGTTTTCATCAAGGAAATTACTGGTGAATAGTAAGCAACACAAATTGACTTAAGGTGTTTAATGTCCAATGTATTGATGAAAAGCAATGAAAACAATCTTCATTAAAGCATTATTTTCCCAAAGAACTACTATTTTTGTGTTTTCCAATAACTAATCTAATAGAGGAGGAGGTCTTTTCCAAAGAACGATGCTTAAGGGAAAATGTGAAAGCATAGAACTTATTATTTTATTTTATTTTAAATAAAATGCAGTTTACACATAAAAACTACTCCACTTTATATTCTTAGAAGCTCGGAAAATATTTTTGCATTTTGGTACTTTACACATAAGTTTTAGTTTTGTGCTATAATTAAGCAATATTATGCTATTGTTTTTATCTCAAATATGGTAAAATGTTTTATATTGACACATTTTTTGTCATATTCCAATATTTTGCCGTATCATTTCAGTGAGAACTTAGAGACTATACATTTTATCATTACACTCTATTATTCTTTCTTTCGATGACCGATAAAAGTAATGTCTTCTAGGTTGCTAAAGGTGAGTATATGATTGTTGAACAAATTGTGAGCATGATTACCAAAAGTTGGATTGATATTGTCACGCCCCAATGGGGCCTACAAGTTTTTGCTAAAAATTATCATGGTACATGTATACCCATTACATGATAACTATCTTACGAGTCAGAAATCGTAAGATTCTAAATAATTAATTACATTTATGACTAATCATATTACATATAATCATACCATAAAAATATAACTATAGATTTCATGTCCCATAGTCAATTAAGATCGCAAAGAGTTGAAATCTCCTACCAATCAGTAAATGGAATAAAACCTTAAGTCTCAAAATTTCAAATTTTACATCAAGGTCCTAAAAGTAACATTTCATCTAAATAATCTATCATTCGCAATTCTTACTTTATCATTCTTGGCTTTCAAAAACTCTCGACACTTCACATCTTATCCCACCCTAAGCTTTTAAGATTTTCACCTACAAAACAGTCTGTAGAGGGGTGAGCACACTACGGCTCAATGAATGAGAGTGCGATACTCTCAATGCTACACACGTACAAGCAATTTCAAATCAAGTTATTAAATCATATGCTATGCATGAACAATCATATAAAGGCAACATCTCATGCGGTCTTCTAGTAACCAATGTGAAGTCTAGAGTTTATGCCCTCCCTGACCTTAGGTTAGGGATTCTAAAGCAACCATTAGTGCCCAAGTCTTATTACCTGGTTTAATTATTTTATCTCTTTGATAATTTAAATATCTTTTAAACCTTGATATCATTAACTTGAGTGTTCTCATACACTAAGTGCTCTCGTGCCTCATGTACTGAGCAACACCCTCAAAGACCGACCAGACTAGGAACCGTCAAGGCACGACAATCCCTTAACCACTAAGTTCGCACTTGGCGAAATAGTAATCCTCTGATTACTTCTGGTAAGCCCTATAGCAGTGATGGTTTTCAATTTCACACAATGTCTCATGTAATGCATATCCAGTTTTATTTGAGTCCAATCCCTTAATTAATTAGTTTAAGTCGATCGAATAATATATAATCGCAAGCCAATCCACATTCAAGGCAATAAAGCAAACTATCAAGCATTTAATGAACACAATTCTAAGAACAAACAATACGAACTAAGTGAAGTCCCACAAACAAAACCGTTACACCTCATATTCACCTTTACTACAATCAGAAGAGATCATGCATTTGACATCACCAATAAAGCAAGGAAGGCCAGACCAACCGAATAGAAACGATCAAGCTAGACACAAAATTTTAGTTAAATAATAGTGTAATATAATTCAAATCTCCTCGACCATCAAATTAACCACTTAAGATTGAGCTACATTTCTCATTTCTCAACACCTCTATGCTATTTCACTTAACACTAAATCAACCACTCAAGATTGATTTATAAATATTCATTCCTTGACACCTCTATGTTATTGCACTTTTCAAGCACTTGATTCTATACCTTCAAGAGTCAAACAAGGTAATACAAAATGTACCCTTCCAAATCCTCAAGTATCATACATATATATAATAACAATATAAATACATTTATAGATTTATAACTTGTTTTTAACTAAAAGATAAATCTGTTAAATATTTTTCCTCATGTACTCAAGAGAAGTAAAAAGATATAATTATTGCATTGAAAAATAAATACATTCATTTATGATTTGTATAATTATAGGTATAAATGTAATCTACATAAATATAGTAGGAAAATCGTTTCGTCCAAGCATATATATATATGTATTCAGGATTAAATTCTTATACATGTACATAATGATACATAGTTTGTTCCATATGTCTATGCATGAACATCAACTATACATATATATAGAAAAAAAGTTAAGTTTACATGTATTAATTTAGTTTAAAAAAACAAAGCTAAATTTGGATATTAAATCTATAATGATAGCATTAGTAAAATAGGGCAAGGTGTTATCGTCAAGATAGTGATATCTACCCTTAGCCCATTCTATTCTTTATATTGTTACAATAGTATCTATCTGTAATCTACCTAATTACTAGTTGCTTCATACGACTTCCATTCTAACTTCTTTACCCCATTGTTTACTATGGAAATAATAAAAATTACAACAATTGCAATCACAACCAAATGAGGCAAGACACATATACAACATACCGAGATCAAACACAACATATCAAAACCAATTACAACATTGTAGCATATCATAAAGTTTCCTCCTTACCTGTTTATGGTCACCATAGTCCTAGTCGTCATCAGGTGATTCTAACGTGTAGTCCCTTTACCGGAAGCAAAAAACCAAAATGGAGAATGGAGAATAGAGAAAGCAGCCAAGCATCAACATCCTTGATGATGCCCACAAGAACGAAAAATGGACAGTTAATGAATCTTGCCAAGCGACTCAAGGGATCCTAAAGGCTTTCCATTTCATAGTGCCCGAATTTCTAATCTCTTTCAATATAAAGCTGTTGCACAAGTTCATTAAATGTAACCCAATAATCAATGATAAGCCTCATAAATTCCACAAAATAATCAATAGTTTTCTCGGGCTTCCATCCTCTATACTCACTGACTCGTAGTGGCAACGAGTGTTGAAAAAGATTCAGCATTACCTTCATTCCAAATGAACATATCCTATCGACAATCAATTCATATCGCTTGATAATTGCATAATTAACACTATCTTTAAACCCATTAACTAGTTCTTCTACAACTGAATCCAAGCATCATCTAGCTTATCCTCGACATATGTAGGTGCAGTTGTTAGAATCTCTTGCTTAGTTTAAAAATTTTCCACCGCTCAATCCAGGTTTAGTTTCAAGCTTGATGTCAGCACTAACATCAATCTCATTCTTTAGCTTTAATGTGCACCACTTCCTTCAATATATCCCATTTCCCAATTCTTCTTCTCACAAACTCCTTTCTCTCCCTGGACTTCCCTCTCTCGCCAGGACATTTCCATCTTCCAATTCTTCATCTTTCCCATTTCCTTTTCTTCTCATTTTTTTCCCTTAGACTCCGATTGGATCCCCTTTCTCCATTCCCAATCACCCATTTTTCCTTCTTCCTTCCTTCTTTCTTCTTTCCTATCATTTTCTTATCACCTCCTCATTGCCGGTGGAGCCCCTACCCTCTGTCCCTTATCCTTATCTCCCTCATTCACTCTCTCCATCACTCTCTCTTCCCACTCCCACTTTAATTCTGTATGTACGTCCCATTCTACCCTTTCCTCTCCTCTTTCTCTATCATCACAGTCTAGTAAAACACTTACTGCTTCGCCACTACTCTCTAGCCACACCCCGTCGACTCCTCCTTCTCCATCCCTAAGCCCTCGCACTCCTCCTTCCCCGTTGCTACTGGCTTCATCGACAACTATAATCACTACTTCGACTAGTAGCCATTCAAGGGTGAACTTTACAAAGACCATGGAGCCTACAGTGGAGATGGATCAAACGGTGATGATGACGATGATGATGACGAAGATGACCATGACAGCGGTGATCGTGTGCATACAACTGATGGCAGCATCCTCACTAATGATCTTAAACAAAAGATCATCAAACAGGTGGAATACTACTTTAGTGATGAGAATTTTCCCCATGGCAAGCATTTGTTGAGTTGGTCAGGAAGATGGACGATCGGAGATTCGGCATGAAGATAGCAAGAAGACAATAGAAGGGAATGGGAATAATCATATGAATGCATAGCATTTGTTTTGACAACTTGTTTGAAATTGTTTGTGTTTATTGCAACACTAAGAGATTGCATCCTATCTTATTAAGTTTTAGCTTACCCTCTTATAGATTTTACCTTACAGGTCAAGACTACCAGAATTTCCTTATGAATAGTCAATAATATAGTAATTGACTGCTTTCGTTGAGTAGGGAATGTTATTATTATGATTAACAAGCATAATACTGGAGATGAGACGTTTCATGATTGCTTAACAGGAGATTAAACAATGGTGATGGATTGTCACGAGAAGCCTTTAGAGTAAGGCGTGACAAATATGGTATTATGAAGCTTTGGAAAAGAATATTCATGGTCACTGGAATCAGGAAGTTGATGGGTTGGTCCTCAAATGTTTGAAAAATGTTCTTGGAGACGGTTGTTGATATCCTTAAAAGAGTATTAGTAGGAATTTGCACGGAAAGAGACAAAAGCCATCGAGGTTGCAGAGTAATGATAAATAACATGAAAATGACCGGCAAAGGTGCAACAGAGTGAGGGAGAGTTGAGATGACAAACGTATGCGTAATTGTGCTCGAAGCTAAATCACGATTGAAATTAATAACTAAATGACAGAAGACAAGATCTAATCTCTTTTTTTTTTTTTTTTGGTAATATTCTTTTTTTGTTCCTATTAACTTTTTGATTGAGGTTCGATCAGTACAGTTCATGTATGGAAATTGTGAGCAAAGAATGATCTTCTTATGTGACTACAATCTATAGGTTTATTTTCTTAATTCTTTGTTTGCATTTGAATTGGCAATGGAGATTTGTAATTCTTTTAATTTGTCATGTCAGGTTATGTGAATTTTGGAACTACTTAGGACACAAGGTTGTTGGGTTTTTGGTTTATGTTTCTTTGGTCCAATATCATTAAAATTTGATTCCTTAACAGTCACTTTTAAATTTGGCTTAAATACATCCCTCGTTCACCTCTTAACATGTAAAATATATGAGACTACATCTATCATACTTTGACTGTATATGGATGTAATATGCACCTAATTCTCTATTTACGTTTTCATTGACGTAAAATATGTCTCCTTTAACCATATTTTGTTTTTGATGCAGCCTAGTGCAAAGAAATGGCCACTATCTAAAATTCCACCTTTAAATGTTTAATAGGCAGGTAAATGGCTGGAGGGTTGCCATAATATTCGTATCGGCAACAATCTTATAATCTCAATTCACTATTTCAGAGGATCAATATGTCTTTATGTTCTTCTATTTTCTTTATGCTATAAGAGGTTTGTTTATAACAAGTTCTTTTTTTACCTTTCGACTTATACTGTTTTTAGAAGATTTCAATCCAAACAGGTGGATGTTTTGAAAAAAACTTAAATTATCCAATAATTGATCCTCTTAGGGTCGTCAACTCTGACTTTTTTTTTTGGTTAGTTTTACAAGAACGCTTTTGAATTTGTACTTTTTTTATTGGTAATTTGGTAGATATGATATCTTGAGGATGTCAGTTGGGCATTAGTTGGCCAACAAATCAGTGTTTTATTTGCTTCTTTAGTATGATGAATCACAGTATAATCTAACAGGTTAGCGTGTTGTTATATGTTTCTAGAAATTATATGATTTATAATTTGATTAATTACCAATTATTCCTTTGCTTTTTGGTCGATTGAATGTGATATATATTTTCCTTCCAATTGGTTAATTGAATATCTTCTAAGAACAATGCCCTTTAACTCATCTTATCTATAAATAATAATAATAATAATAATAATAATAATAATAATCACATGATATAACTTCTACGTTATCATTACTTTCTTGAAGGATTTTCTTTTCTTTTTCTTTTTATTTTCCCCCGAGAGAAAGGAAGGGACATTATTTTTCACCTTCAGCTTCAGTGAAAATTTTCTTCAGCCTCTTTTATTTTCTAAAAACAACTATATTAATGTCATATAACTCGTCAATCCCTATGAAAGTAAAACATTTTGTTAATGACCCTTTTATTTAAAAATATTTCGTCCTATGCAATATAAAATTCTTAGCTTGGTTCTATTTGATTATTTAAATTTGATTAAAAAAATGGAGGAAGGTTAACTTGCTTTAATTATAAATATGGGATTTTATTACATTTACGATGATAATACAATGCATAAGTTAGTTGATATTATATTTGTAATTCAATACTCATCGTCAAGAGATCAATGTTGTTTAAATTTTAGGCTGTTTGTGATCCGTCATCCATATTAGGAATATTTTTGTAATCATACAAATTTCCTCCATCTAAATTTCTTTTTTTTAAAAAAAAAAAAACTTTTTATGATGTAAACATTCCATTTTTGCTACCTCTAGTTTTTTTTTAATTTATTTATTTCTTTTAATAATAATAATAATAAATCAAAATAAATGCAATTTGTTTGTATTATAAGACTGAGGCACAGGCCAACACCTTGATCAAAAAACATACACATGCATTTCTCAAAGGCAAAGGTTCAATTCCCCCACTACATAGATGCACACAAATTTTTTCCAAAACAAAAGACGTGGATCAAAATTAGAATAAATGCAATTTGTTTACATTACAAGCATAAGGCAAAGGCCAACGGCTTGATTGGAAAACACATGCATTTCACGAGAGACTAGGGTTTGATTCCCCCCACCATTTAGATGCACACAAATGTTTTCTAGAATAGAACACGTAGGCCAAAATTAGAATAAATGCAATTTGTTTGCATTACAAAATTGAGGCATAGGCTAATGCTAAGATGGAAAGACATGCACACATCCTTGGACATCCTTGAGTCGATCCTTGCAAATAGCACACTTAGGCACTTTATTTTTTTTTTTAGAATAGTGCCATGTGTTAGCATTCTTACCATAGTACTATTCATTGTCTTCAACATCCCCTTTCTTCGCACTTTCCCCAACTTCTCGAGCTCACTTTGAGCTTCTTTTTCCTATACTTTCTACAAGTAACCACCCAAGTTAATGATAGAATCTTGTAGTTTGCACGAGATACTCTTGATCCATACGAATTTTGTGTCTAGGTTCATGCATTTAGCTAGTTGAAATTGGTCTCAAAGTAATCGTACAAGATACCCGCTTGTCTATTTTCTTAAAAAATCGAGCAAGATGGAAAAAACCAAAGCTTTCTTAAACAAGATTAAGCAAGTATAGATACTCAAAAGCTTCTATAAATCATTATTTCCTTTGATTCATGTGAATCAAGGAATATTCCTAGTAGGTTTTAGGCTCTCATTCATGGATAAATCCTCTTTTCCATCCTTGTTTCAAGCCCCAAAACTATAAATAGAAGTTCGTTCCTTACATTAGGGCAAAAATTACATCTAAAATCGCCTCTCTCTAAGCTAAATCTATGCTTCTCTCTCTAGCTTTCAAACCCATGAATCTCTTTCTCTCTCTAGAGATTCTTCAAACCTTGGCTTAGTTAAGATGAAAGACCAATCCTAGTAGTTTTTTTACCTCTTGGACTTTCAAAAACTACCACCCTAGCCACTCCAAACCAATTCCACCTAATCTACTACCAACGATTGAAGCTTTGATTCAATCCTCCATTGTTTTTATTCTCTATTATTTCCTTTTAATATAAAAGTCATTTCTTATTCCATATATATATATATGTATGATTTTTATTATTTTTTAAGTTATAACTAAAATAGTTTTCAAACCGTCTCTTTAAAAGTTTTTTTTTTAATAAGACATTTCAATTTTTTTATTTTTAGAAAAAATTAATATGAAAAAAATTCAAAGAAAATTTAGTTTTTTTTTTAAATAATTAACACAATTTAGCTTTTAGGTTTTTTAAAAAAAATTTAAAAAATTTAGTTAATTTTTCCTTTTAAGACATTTTAGCTTCTATAAATTTTTTTAATAAAAAATAAAAAAAAAATTATTTTAATAATTTAGAAAAAAAAATGAATACAAACTATAATTGGTTTGATCCTGAATAACGGACACATAAACACCTATAGGGTGACCTCAACAAAAAAAAAATGAAAAAGATAATATATTTCATCTCTTCTGTTAAATATTTTGAAAAGATGGAATTTAATTTTTGAAGGTTAAAGTGGTAGCAATAGTGTTTTAAGAAGATAGTCTCTATACACAAAATCTCTTATTTTCTATATATATATATATATATATATATATTTCAAGATCAATGGTCAAGTTAAAATTAATACCACTCTATTAATTGTAACTTTAAATTTTCTCCCAATCATAATTGATTGGTGACTCCTATTCTCATTTTTTTTTTCTAATCTTAGTTGAGGGTTTATACTAAATGAACAAAAGTTTTAATGTAAATCAAATTAGGAAAAAATTGGAAAAATTAAGCTCGACGTATGATGACTCATCGATGCTAATAAGCATGATAGAACTATGACTATTACTGAGATTTGGTTGTTTATGTTGAATCTATATAAATTTTCCATCACTGATGTGTTACTACAAGATAAATTGTAATGCCCTAGAACTTAAAACGTTATAGCCTACCACGTGTCCTTACTAAGTAGCGATACGCTAAGGCTCTAAATCTCTATTTCACATTCAAACCTATTCATATCCACTATAAAATAATACCATTTTAACTTTAATAATAGAAATGAGTGATTCTTAGGTGAATCATTCCAATCAATCAGACTTTAGCCAAATGTATTAAACTTTAACCCAAAACTAGGGTAAGCATCTATCAACATATAAGGAATAATTGAATTAAGAGTCTAACAACTATCTTCAAATTCTCAAATCATCATCTTAAAATTTTATTAAAGAAATCTTCATTGGCTTTCACATTATTCTTCACCATAATAATATTGATGCTCTCTCAATATTCATCCTGACTAAATTCCCATCCTCATAATAATCAATATATTAATCAGATTCACCTACAGTTGAAAAATAAGTTAAGTGATCTTAAGTCTAGTATGTGAGTACCACATAGACATGTGCATGCCACACAAACAATAATATCAACACACATAAATGCAACGGTAATATACATCAAGTCATCAGATCATTATCTATAATTTACCATCATACAGCATAGAAGTACTCATGACCCCATCACTGATGAGATCCATGATGAGAGTCAAGCTGGAAGAAGGAATGTGGATCCTCTTGAAGTGCCGCCTGGACCGATCACAAGAAGTCAAGCGAAATGACTCAAGAAAGCACTTAACGGGTTAATAAAGGATGTCCATGAAGCCGGATAGGATTGGGGCAATCATGAAGTTGGAACGGATTGGAACAACCATGGGAAGACCCTTGCTCTTATACAAGTCACACCGAACACGGGTTGAAGAGGGCGTGTACTTTCAAGGCACGGCCGTGTATGGAGTCAAGCAAATCCACAGAAAGATACACGGCCAAAGTACACGGGCGTGTATGGAGACAAGCAAATCTACAGAAAGATACACGACCAGAAGTACACGGTCGTGTATGTGACCGGAATGTGCACAGAAAAGTACACGGTCAAAGTACACGGTCGTGTATGTTGCCAGAAGTTGTACAGAAAGGTACACGGCCAAAGTACACTGTCGTGTATCCCCTGCTGGCCAGCTTGTTCTATTTTCGCGTTTTTACGCCACTTATCTAAACTACGTCGTTTTAGACTTTTTTTACACGAATTGTAACCCTAGTATAAAAGCTCCTAAGGTTTAGAACAATGAACAACATACATCTTTGAACATTAAACACTTTTGAGAGGCACCTCTCTTGGTTCTTCAAGAACTAAATCGAACTTATCGGATTGATTTCCATGGCGTTCATCCCGACTTATCAATTGGTCTTTCATCCCGATTGTGGCGTCTTCATTTTATACCAAGGTTCTTATCTCGCTTATAGACAACGGGTCGCAGTTTCCACTTTAGGTGTTTGGGCATCTTAGGCAACGAATTTCTGAACGTATTGGTATTGGGTTTCGTCACGGGTTGGCGTGGTTCGTATCAGTTTGGTATTAGAGCTTAGGTTTGTCAAAACATCAAGTTCGGTTGAGGAAGGTAATATCAAAAACCCTAACTCCAATCGTTCATACCAATTATCGTATTCAATTTCGTAGTATTGATTGTCTTTTGATAGTGTAATATCGCCTAGGAGATTGTTAAAAAAAAAAGAGTAAAAATCACGACAAAAAAAAAAAGAAGAGAAAAGAAAAGAAAAGAAAAATGTGATCAAAAGCAAAACAGAGACAAAAAAAAATTCGGATAAAAAAATAGAGGAAAATTTACGAACCCTAGAGTTGTTTTGAATTCAACGGAAGGAAATTGGTGTAGTTCGGGTTAGTTCCAAGAGAATTGAGAAGAGGAAATTGGCGAGTTGATATCATCATTATTTGTGAGAATACACGAGTGACTGTGTGATATCGTCAGTTGAGCGAAACACGTAAGGGAGTGTATTGTGAGGTTTAATTATATATATATATTTGTGTTAGTACTAATCTTTTCTGCAGGGACTATGTCGAGACAACATTCTCCTGAAGGTGAGAGGGGAAGGTTTGATGCTAGGTTAGTAATTGAGGCATTGAGGGGAGAAATGAAGAGGATGTTCCAAGAAGGAATGGAACAAATTCATGAGACGGTAGAGCAAAGACTAGAGCAATCCACAAACGTATTCCAAGGACGTAAGCGGGAGAGTTGTTCTAGGAGAGTACCGAGGGGTGGAGATGAAATGTCGGATGATGATTTTGATGAGCCTTCTGTCGGGAGTTATAGAGGATATAGTGGTCGGAATAGAGGAACTAGGGATTAGGAAGATAGAGGAGATAGGAATAGAGAGGATGATCAATTGAGTAGCATAAAGATGAAGATTCCTCCTTTCCAAGGGAAGAATGATCCCAAAGCGTACTTAGAGTGGGAGAAAAAGGTGGAGATGGTATTTGATTGTCACAACTATAGTGGGAGAAAGAAGGTAAAACTTGCTGCCATTGAATTTTCGGATTATGCTATAGTGTGGTGGGATCAACTAATGTTGAATAGGAGAAGGAGTGGCGAGCCACCTATTGAGTCTTGGGAAGAGATGAAAAGAGTGATGAAGAAGCGGTTTGTACCTGCGTATTACTATCATGAATTGCACAACAAGTTGCAAACTCTTAGGCAGGGAAGCCGGAGTGTAGATGAGTATTTTAAGGAGATGGAAGTCACTATGATTAGGGCGAATGTAGAGGAGGATAGAGAGGCTACAATGGTTAGATTTCTTGCGGGGTTGAATAGAGAAATCCAAAATGTTGTTGAATTGCAGCATTATGTAGAATTGGAGGATATGGTCCACATGGCTATAAAAGTTAAGAACCAGCACAAGAGGAGAGGTAGTAGTAATGCACGGTTGCAACAGGGTAATGGTTCATCCACTTGGAAGAATAATCAATGGAAGAAGGAAGAAAAGCCTTTACCCACCAAACTAAAAGGGGAGCTGAGGTAAGCGGGTTCTACTCCTGGTAATCAAGGTAACCCTGAATCTTCTACTTCTAAAAATCGTGACATTAGATGTTTTAAATGTCAAGGTAGAGGCCATATTGCTAGTCAATGTCCAAATAGGCGTGTGATGATTTTGCGTGATGATGGAGAGTATGAGACTGAGGGGGATAGTGAAGAAGAGGATATGCCTCCATTAGAGGATGCTAGTGATGATGAGGAGCCTGCAATGGGAAGGCTAGTGGCAGTAGTGAAGAGAGCTTTGAATGTGCAAGTAAAGGAAGAAGAGGAGGTGCAAAGGGAGAATATATTTCATACTAGATGTTATCTAGGAGATCACATTTGTAGTTTGATTATTGATGGGGGAAGTTGCACCAATGTAGTGAGTAATTTTATTGTTGAGAGGCTGGGGCTCAAAACTGTTAGACACCCTAGTCCATATAAATTGCAGTGGTTGAATGATAGTGGTGAGACTAAGGTGAGTAAGCAAGCCTTGATTGGGTTTCGCATTGGTAGGTATGAGGATGAGGTGTTATGTGATGTAGTGCCAATGCGAGCATGTCATGTGTTGTTGGGGAGGCCATGGCAATTTGATAGGAAGGTTGTGCATGATGGCTTTTCTAACAAGTATACGCTTGTTCACCAAGGGAAGAGCTTTAATCTTAAACCGTTAACACCTAAGCAGGTGTATGAGGACCAGTTGCAACTACAACAGTCGTTTGCAAAACACAAGGTGAGTGAAAAGCAGAGTGAGAGTGAGAGAGCAAAAGACAATGAGAAGAAAAAGGAATATAAAAGTCAGGATCAAAAGGAAAAGGAGAAGAAGGCTGGAAAGAGTGTGAGAGGCCAGGTTGAAGGGGGATCAACTTTGGTGGTGAGTGAAAAGGAGAGGGCAGCCTTGCAAAAGGAGAGTTATGTGGCAAGAGCGAGTGTAGTAAGGAGAGCGTTAGTGATGAGGCAACCTATGTTGTTGCTGGTTTTTAAAGAAACATGTTTGACTACTAACAAATTGTCTAACTCTTTGCCTAGTGTAGTTGTGTCTCTTGTGCAGGACTTTGAAGATGTCTTTCCTGAGGAGATTCCAAAGGGATTACCACCTGTTCGTGGTATTAAGCACCAGGTTGACCTTGTACCTAGAGCATCGATTCCAAACAAGCCAGCTTATAGGAGCAATCCGGATGAGACAAAGGAACTCCAAAGGCAGGTCGATGAACTAATGGAGAAAGGGTACGTGAGAGAAAGCATGAGTCCATGTGCAGTGCCTGTGATCTTGGTGCCTAAGAAGGATGGGACATGGAGAATGTGTGTTGATTGCTGCGCCATCAACAACATCACGGAAAAGTATTGTCATCCCATTCCTCGCTTAGATGACATGTTAGATGAGTTGCATGAGTCTAGTGTCTTTTCTAAAATTGATCTGAAAAGTGGATATCACCAAATTAGAATGAAAGAAGGTGATGAATGGAAAACTGCATTTAAGACAAAATATGGATTGTATGAGTGGTTAGTAATGCCTTTCGGTTTAACTAATGTACCTAGTACTTTTATGAGACTTATGAACCATGTTTTGAGGACTTTTATTGGAAAATTTGTGGTTGTCTATTTTGATGATATTCTTATTTACAGCAAAAGTTTGGAATATCATATGTCACACTTGAGGGATGTTTTAGAAGTGCTTCGAAAGGAACAATTATATGCTAACCTCAAGAAGTGCACTTTTTGCACAGACAAACTTGTGTTTCTTGGTTTTGTTATTAGTGCGCAGGGAATATAGGTTGATGAAGAAAAGGTTCGTGCGATCCCAAAATGGCCCAGTCCAACCAATGTAAGTAATGTGCGGAGTTTCCATGGACTAGCGAGCTTTTACAGGAGATTTGTGAAGGATTTCAGCACCATTGCAGCAGCACTTACTGAGGTAATTAAGAAGAACGTGGGGTTTAGCTGGGGAGAGCAACAAGAGAAGGCCTTTCAGACGCTTAAAAATAAGTTGACTCAAGCGCCGTTGCTTGCTTTACCTAACTTTGCTAAAACGTTTGAAATTGAGTGTGATGCTTCAGGATTAGGTATTGGAGCAGTGCTTATGCAGGAAAGAAGACCGATTGCATTCTTTAGCGAGAAGCTAAGTGGGGTAACCTTGAATTACCCTACTTACGACAAGGAGCTATATGCATTGGTTCGCGCCCTGGAGACGTGGCAACACTACCTTTGGCCAAAAGAGTTCATGATCCACACTGATCATGAATCTTTGAAGTATTTGAAGGGGCAACACAAGCTGAACAGAAGGCATGCTCGTTGGGTGGAGTTCATCGAAACATTTCCATATGTCATCCACTACAAGCAAGGTAAAGAGAATGTAGTTGCTGATGCACTTTCTAGAAGGTATACTCTTATCTCTACTCTTAGTTCTAGACTTCTTGGTTTTGAGCACATTAAGGAGTTATATGCTGCTGATCGAGATTTTTGTGAGGAGTATGTGCAATGTGAGAAGAGTGGGCATGGAAAATTTTATAAACATGACGGATTCTTGTTTAGAGAGAGTAAACTGTGCATTCCAATTTGTTCTCTAAGAGAATTACTTGTGAGGGAGTCTCATGGAGGAGGTTTAATGGGACACTTTGGAGTAGCTAAAACATTAGGGGTATTGCAAGAATACTTTTATTGGCCTCACATGAAACGAGATGTTGAGAGGATTTGTGAGCGATGTGTCACATGTAAGCAAGCGAAATCGAGAGTCCATCCTCAAGGGCTTTACACCCCACTTCCCATTCCTTATGAGCCTTGAGTAGATATTTCTATGGATTTTGTGTTAGGATTACCTAGGTCTAGACATGGTCGGGATTCTGTTTTTGTAGTTGTTGATAGGTTTTCTAAAATGGCACATTTCATTCCTTGTCACAAAACAGATGATGCTTGTAATATTGCTAACTTATTTTTTAGGGAAGTTGTGCGATTACAGAACAATTGTATCAGATAGGGATGCTAAGTTCTTAAGCTACTTTTGGAAGAATTTGTGAGCTAAGTTAGGAACTAAGTTATTGTTTTCTACTACTTGTCATCTACAAATTAACGGTCAAACTGAGGTAGTGAATCGAACTTTATCTACTTTGTTGAGGGCTGTAATTAAAAAGAATATTAAGAGTTGGGAGGATTGTTTGCCGCATGTTGAATTTGCTTATAACCGTACAGTGCATTCTGCTACAAAATTTTCTCCTTTTGAAATTGTGTATGGTTTTAATCCACTAACTCCTTTGGATTTATCACATTTGCCTATTTCTGAGTATGTTAATTTAGATGGCAAGAAGAAGGTCGAATTTGTTCAACAGATCCATGAGAAGGCAAGGCTGAACATTGAACGACGAACAGAGCAGTATGTGAAACAAGCCAACAAGGGTCGTCGACAAGCTGTTTTTGAACTTGGAGATTGGGTTTGGGTTCACATGCGCAAAGAGCGGTTTCCCGTGCAGTGTCGATCTAAACTACTTCCTAGAGGCGATGGACCATTTCAAGTTCTTGAGCGCATCAACGACAATGCATACAAGATAGATTTGCTTGGTGAGTATCAAGTAAGTGCCACATTTAATGTTACTGATCTGAGTCCTTTTGATGTAGGTGACGATTTGAGGACAAATCCTTTTCAAGAAGAGGGGAATGATGAGATCCATGATGAGAGTCAAGCTGGAAGAAGGAATGTGGATCCTCTTGAAGTGCCACCTAGACCGATCACAAGAAGTCGAGCGAAACGACTCAAGGAAGCACTTAACGGGTTGATAAAGGATGTCCATGAAGTCGGAAAGGATTGGGGCAATCATGAAGTTTGAACGGATTGGAACAACCATGGGAAGACCCTTGCTCTTATACAAGTCACACCGGACACGGGTTGAAGAGGGCGTATACTTTCAAGGCACGACCGTGTATGGAGTCAAGCAAATCCATAGAAAGATACACGGCCAAAGTACACGAGCGTGTATGGAGACAAGCAAATCTACAGAAAGATACACGACCAGAAGTACACGGTCGTGTATGTGATCGGAATGTGCACAGAAAAGTACACGGTCGTGTACACTGCCGTGTATGTTGCCAGAAGTTGTACAGAAAGGTACACGGCCAAAGTACACGGCCGTGTATCCCCTGCCGGCCAGCTTGTTCTGTTTTTGCATTTTTACGCCACTTATCTAAACTACGTCGTTTTGGACTTGTTTTACACGAATTGTAACCCTAGTATAAAAGCTCCTAGGGTTTAGAACAATGAACAACATACATCTTTGAACATTAAACACTTTTGAGAGGCACCTCGCTTGGTTCTTCAAGAACTAAATCAAACTTATCGGATTGATTTCCGTGGCGTTCATCCCGACTTATCAATCGGTCTTTCATCCCGATTGTGGCGTCTTCATTTTATACCAAGGTTCTTGTCTCGCTTATAGACAACAGGTCGCGATTTTCACTTTAGGTGTTTGGGAGTCTTAGGCAACGAATTTCCGAACGTATTGGTATTGGGTTTCGTCACGGGTTGGCATGGTTCGTATCAATCACATGATATAATATCTATAAAAATATAAAATTCTAAGTTGGGAATTGCCACTATATGCCTCATCTAACCCAAATCTACCCTAGATCATTTTGGTATATGGCTCCACTAAGGACAACGTGGCATATCGATCATCAAGATACCCTTTAGGGATCTACCACCTCTAGCCTCTAGGAGTAATTAAATCCATTATTCCATTAGAATCATTTAAATACTAAGTTAACATTCACAAGCAACACCCATGGTTAACATGTACCAAGAGAAGTGTTCTCACAATTATCTCCTATTTCTTTAGGAAAGGGACATAAACCTATTAAGCATAAAGGACTAAATTCATTTCTATTCTACCATTTAATCTATATTCACTAATTGGTTAATTATATTCCAATTGTAGAATTCCTTTCCCTAATGTCTTGTTATGCATAATTCATAATTTAGAATTGTAATACAATGAAATAGAATTGAATGCAGAGTGTTCCAATACAATACAGTCGTGTGAGTGGCCATGTAGAAGAACACGTGCTAGAATACAGTTGTGCTAGTGGCCCTATACCTTCTTGAATAATTTGTTATTTCAACACGCCCAGGTACACAGTTGTGTATTTGACTGTGTACCTTATTGTATATATTTGTATTTCTATACAGGTAAGTACACAGGTATATACTTGATCGTATACTACACCGTTCCATCACAATTAACTTTTCCTCTTTTCTAATTTGTTCCTTAGCTTAATTTCTATAATTCTAAGTCTAATTGGTTCTATAAATTTGTTAATCCTAATACATTATATGAATTTGTGCACTTACTTGATTCTGTTGGTGATTTGAATCCTCAATTCACTTGATCTTACTCTTGTCCCTTTTCACTTCTCATTCTTAACTCTAACAGCATATCAACAAATTCACCTAGACCCACTAATCTACCATCAAAAAGTAATCTTCTTGATAATCATAACCCTTACCTAATGAAATTGGATTGGTCTTATTACTTTCCATTATGTCGCCTTATGGGTCTCTTATGTGTTTACTATGCAAATGAGGTAAAAGGGAGGCACTAGGTCAAGAGACATTTAAATACTTTGACCCTAAAAAGACCAAAATGTCCCCATCCCTTTAGACTATTGACTTTACTTAACCTTGATTTTAATTTATAAAAAATAAAACACACACACACATATATATATTAAGTGGATTTACATTCTCCCCCCCCCCTTACAAAAACTTTTTTCCTCAAAGGTTACTTAGGTTTGAGAAGAGCACTAGATGCTTTCTTCGCTTATCTTCTTCAAGCCCTTACATCACTTTGTGTTTTGTTTGATTTATCCATTGTAACTTGATGTAAGGGATCACTCTCCTCCTCAAAACTTACTCCTTAGTGTCTACTATCCTTATGGGTCTTTCAATGGATGATAAATCCGACTGTACATTTAAAGGTTCTAAGGCCATTATTTGGTCTAGATTTGGTACAAAATTTCTCAACATAGATATATAAAATACATTATGTACCCTAACCAAACTTAGTGGTAGAACCAACCTATAAGCAATGGTACCGACTCTTTCCAAAATCTTAAATGGACTCACATACCTTAGATTTAGCTTCCCTCTCAGACTAAATCTGATTACCCCTTTAGTTGGAGATGCCTTTGATAGAACCTTACCCCCCACTTGAAATTCCAATTGGCATTGCCATTTATTAACATAACTTTTCTAGCGACACTAAGTTGAGAGAATCCATTGCCTTATCACTCTCACTTTATCTACAACTTCCTGTAGTATCTTTAGCCCAATTATTTGTCTTTCACTAACTTCATCCTAATTTAAGGGAGATTTGCACTTCTTGCCATACAATACTTCATATGGAACCATTTGAATAGTAACTTGATACATATTGTTGTATGCAAATTTCACAAAGGGTAGATGATAACTCCAATTACCCCCATGATCTAAAGCACATGCTCTCAATAGGTCTTTTAAAGTTTGAATTGCCCTTTCAAACTGCCTATCTGAGGGTGGAAAGTAGTACTAAATTATAATTTAGTACCTAAAGCTTGATATAGGTTTTTCTAAAACCTACTCACAAACCGGGTATCTTTGTCAGAAGTTATAGTAACTGGTACGCCACATAATCTAACAATCACTTTAATATATAGTTGAGTAAACTTCTCTAATCTGTAGTCCACCTTCATTGGTGGGAAATGGGCGTATTTGGTCAATCTATCTATAATCACCTATATTGCATCATGTTTCTCCTTGGTTCTAGAGAGAGCTATAATAAAGTCCATTGTTGCATATTCCTACTTCCATTCAAGTATAGGAAGTGATTGTAACTCACCGGCTAGTCTTTGATGTTCAATTCTAATTTTCTAGCATATCATGCATCTAGATACAGATTCCACTATCTCCTATTTCATATTTCTCTAACAATAATGACTATTCAAATCTTCATACATCTTGGTACTTCTAAGATGTACCGTATATCCTAAATAATGAGCTTCTTTCATAACCTCCTTTTTCAAATCCATGTCATTTGGCACACACCATCTCATGCCATATTTAACTACACCTCCAACATCTACATTAAATTCAGTTGTTTCACCCTGCTCTAATTTTCTCTTGATCTTTTGAATTCTGGAATCTCCCATTTATGCTATCCTAATTCAATCACGGAGACTTAGTTAAATACAAGGAGTAGCCAACTTGGTTCTTACTACATGTGTCATCATCTCTAACTCTAACTTACATATATCCTCTAATATTTGTTTCTGAGAGGTGATTAGAGCTGCTATATTAATCTATTTCTTCTGACTAAGGGCATCTATAACTACATTTATCTTTCCATGGTGGTAATGAATCTCCACATCATAGTTGTTTATCAATTCTAGCTACCTTCTCTACTTCATTCAATCTTTCTACAAGAATAAATATTTTAGGCTCTTGTAGTTTGCGAAAATTTTGCAGTTCTCACCATATAGGTAATGTCACCATAGTTTCAATGCTATGATCACAACCGCTAACTCTAAATCATGTGTGGGGTAGTTCCTCTCATATGGTTTTAGCTGGCGAGAGGTATATATAATGACTTTCCCAGTCTACATAAGCAAGCATCCCAAACCTTGAGCCAATGCATCACTAAAGACTTCAAATTCCTCCCCTATCTTAGATAGAGCTAATACTAGAGTTGTTACCAATTTTTCCTTTAGTGTTATGAAGCTATTTTCACACCTATCATCCTACACAAATCTTACCTTCTTCTATGTTAGTTGGGTTAAAGGAGATGCTAAATGAGATAACCTTTTCACAAAATGTCTATATAGCCAGCTAGTACTAGAAAGCTTTTTACCTCTATCATAGTTCATGGTCTTGGCCAATCAATCACTACCTTTATCTTCTTAACATCAATTGAGATGCTATCCTTGTTTGCCACATGTCCTAAGAAGGATATATGTTCTAGTCAAAACTCACACTTGCTAAACTTAGCATATAATTTCTCCTCCTATAGTCTTTCTAGAACTATTCTTAGATGTGTCTCATGTTCTTTCTTACTCTTAGAATAGATGAGGATATTATCTATGAATACCACAACAAATTGATCTAACAAATCCCTAAGCACTATCAAGCATAAAGGATTAAGTTTAGTTCTATTCTACCATTAAATTTAGGTTCACTAATTGGTTAATTAAATTCTTATTGCAAAATTCCCTTCCCTAATGTCTTGTTGTGCATAATTTGCAATTTAGAATTGTAATATAATGAAATGGAATTGGATGGAGAGTGTTCTAATGCAACACAGTCATGTGAATAGCTGTGTAGAGGAACAAGGGCTAGCTACATAGTCATGTAATGTGGTTGTGCATTTTTCTATGTAAATTTGTTATTTCAACATAGCTAGCTACATAGTCATGTATTTGATTGTATATCTTCCTCTACAGATTTGTATTTCTACATGAGCATGTACTTGATCGTATACTACATTGTTTCATCACAAACCACTTTTCCTCTTCTCCAATTTGTTGGTTAACCGAATTTCTATGATTATAAATTGGTTAAAAAAATTTGTTAATCCAAATACATTATGTGAATTTATGCATTTACTTGATTCTATTTGTGATTCAAATCCTCAATTCACTTGATCCTACACCCATTCCTTCTCACCCTTCATTCCGAACTCTAACAATATCAACATATTCACTTAGACCCACTAATCTATCATTAGAATTAATCATTTTGATGATCATAACCTTTACATGATGAAATTGGATTGGTCTTGTTACTTTCCATTAGGTCACCTTGTGGGCCTTTAGAAGTGTCTCTTATATGTTCACTATCCAAATGAAGTAAAAGGGAGGTGCTAGGTCAAAAAACATTTAAATACTCTAACTCTAAAAAGACCAAACTACCCCTATCCCTTTAGACTATTTACTTTACTTAATCTTAGTTTTAATTTATAATAAAGTAATAATATATATATATATATATATATATTACGTGGATTTACGTAAATGTATTGTATGTATCCTGATTTTCATAAAAGTTATATTCCATAAATGAATTTGTTGATACATACCTTCTACGTACTATTTTTATTGCAAGACATTTACATTTTTTTTTACATATCTTTTCTAATGTTTAAGATTATTGATATAGTATCTCAAGTTGCTGTGTTATGATAAAAATTATTTTATGCGGCTTTATATGAATTTTGGATACGTAATGCAAGTGCATGACTGTTAGTGTAATATGATTATTTAATTGCAGATGCATCAATGTGTATACATTATTGTAAGCATGCAAAATTTGGAAGACTGCATATATAGGGGCTAATGCCCGCTTAGAGGGGAGAAAAAGGTTTCACTTTATTCAACGAAAATAAATCGTATAATATAACATTCCATTTTGTATTGAAACCAAAAAATGACCCGTTACATTAGATAGTAAATAGATGACTGAAAAAAAAAATACAAATTGTAAAAATGAGCCATCATGATGGTGATTCCTGCTGTGAACTCCTCAATGGAAGCACCCAGGATCTGGAAGGCTGCACTTGGTCGGAAGCCGACGTACGAGGATTAAAAGAAGTAAGAATTCATCTCATTTGGGGAGTGCAAATATATGCAAAGACAGGTTGGATCAACTCTTGATAAAACTTTGTAGCACTTAACATTCATTGGCTTATACTCGTAAGCTGGTGGCCTACATGCCCATAATTCCTTAGACACATTACAGACCTGTTATGCATCAGAACACACAATCACTACGAGCACTATAGCAAGTGCAGGCACTCCCTTTCTTATGATTTCCATTTTTTTTTTTTTTTTGCTTGTTTTCCAGCTCTAATGATCAAATCGCAATAAATAAGAAAAGACGAGAAAATCTGCCCAATGTGGGGGCATGCATTATCAATAATGGAATTTACTATAAATGGTATGCTATTTGAAGGTATATGTAGTTATGTAACATGTCAAAATCTAGAACATCACAGCCCATCATGTGTTACTATTGCATAATGACACGTTAAGGCTCTAAATCTCTATACAACTTTACTTGTTTATGTTCACATTACATTCATACTAATATTACTTTAATAAAAGAAATGAATGACTCTCAGATGAGTCATTTCAATCATCATCAAATAAAACTTACAGATAATCCCAAATTAAAAAACAAAGAAACATCTATCTTAATATGATTCTTGATAAAATTAAGAATCTAGTACTATTCTATATTCTCAAATTCACAACTTAAACCTCCAACAACATTTCTTCTTTAAATTTCCTATTATTCATCATCAACAAAGTAATAATGTTTTCTCTCATACTCATCCATATAATGTCCCACCAAATTCCCATTCTCATCACATTCAATGTATTTGTTGTTCTTGCTTGCAACTAAAAAAAAAAAAAATGAGGCATAAGCCTAAGTTCAGTATATGAGTACCACACAAACATGCAAGTACCACACAGTAACAATATCATAGGCATATATATAGCAATAGTATACAACACATCAATTCATTTGATTGTTTAATTTCAATTGATCAACATACAGCATAAGAATACTCATGAGCCTAATTCACATATAATATTTACATATATATAGTTTTAATGGGAATTGCCATTGCGGGTCCCATCTAACTCTAATCTATCTTAGATCAATGTGGGCCCCATCCTCTTGGGACAACATGGCATACTAATGATCATGCTCCTTAAGTCCTAATGGGAACTACCATTACGGGCCCTATCTATAATTCCCTTCTTTGATGTTTGGTTATACTTAACATGTAATTTAGAATTGAAGTACAATAAAATAGAATTGAATAAGAAGTGTTCTTAGGCAACACAGTTGTGTGAGAGGCTGTAGAAGAACACAAGCTAGAGCACAGTTGTGCTAATGGTCATGTATCTTTTTGCATAAAATGCTAATTTAGCATGCTAAGTACACAGTCATGTATCTGATTGTGTACCTTTTTATAAATTTTATAATTTTGACATGCTTAAGTACACGAGTGTATCCTTTGTCCATGTACTTTATTGTACACTCTCGTGTTTCTACATGGACATGTATCTAACCGTATGCACCTTGTTTATCATGAGCTCTTATGATGGGAAAATGTAATACACAGTTGGAGTTTTGTACACTTGTTTAGGATTGTAATTTGAACTCCCAATTTAATTGACTTTCGCACCCTTTTTTCTCTCGTTTCATTCCCTAACAATGAGTCGGTTTGTAAGTTCACTAGTTCATTACCAACATGAGCAACATTGATAATTACAACCCTTACCTAATCGATTTGAACTTGTCTTACTATTTTTCTTTAGGTCGCTTGTAGGTCCTTCTAAGGTCTCTCTCTTAGGTTTTTGTTTGCAATTGCACAAATGAGGGAAAAGAGGTAAACCTAAGATAGTGTCTCCTTTTTATAGCTTGGCTAGGAAAATACTTAATTCACCTTATTATTTTATCTTATTTATTTCATTGACATTAGTCATGTATATTATAATTATTTAATACTTATAGTTAAGTGTATGTATGTATATATATATATATATATATTTTAACTATGTATTACATTTTCCCATCATAAAAACTTTTGTCGTCAAAAGTTACCTAGAATTGGAAAGAGGTCCAGATGTTCCTTCTCATTTCTCCCTCTAATTCCTAAGTTGCTTCCCATTCTATTTGATTCTTCCATTGTACTTTGACATAGGGAATTATTCTTCCTTTTAATACTTGCTCCTTCATGTCAACTACTTTTACAGGTCTCTCAATGGATGATAAATCTGGTTATACCTTCAAAGGTTCTAGAGCTACTACTTGATCTAGGTTTAGTATAAATGTTCTTAACATAGACACATGAAACACATCATGTACCTTAGCTAAAGTTAGTGGTACAGCTAACCTATAAGCAATTGTACCAACTCTTTTCAAAATCTCTAACAGACATATATATCTTAACCTCAACTTCCTTTGTAGTCTAAATCTAATTACTCCTTTAATTGGAGATATCTTCAATAAAAATTTTACCCCTACTTAAAATTCCAAGGGGTGTCTCCTTTTATCAACATAACATTTTTGGTAACTTTAGTCTAACATAATTCGCTGCTTTATCACTCTATCCTTGTTTACTACTTCTTGCACCATCTCTAGCCCCATTATCTATCTTTCTTCTACTTCATCCCAATGTAAGGGAAATATGCACTTCTTACCATACAATGCTTCATATAGAGCCATCTAGATAGTAGCTTGATAACCATTGTTGTATATAAATTCCACCAAGGGTAGATGATCACTTTAATTACCCCCATGGTCTAAAGCCCAAGCTTTAGTAAGTCTTCTAGAATTTGGATGGTTCTCTCAGACTGCCCATCTGTTCAAAGGTGAAATGCAGTACTAAATTGCAGTTTAATACCTAAAGCTTAATGTAGACTTTTTCAAATTCTATTCACAAATCGAGTATCCTTGTTAGATGTGATAGTGGTTGGTACACCATGTAATCAAACAATCTCCTTCATATACAATTGAGCAAGCTTCTCAAATCTATAGTCCACCTTAATTGGTAGGAAATGGGCAAACTTGGTCAATCTGTCTATAATTACCCATATTGCCTCATGTTTCTCCTTAGTCCTTAGGAGGGCCATCATGAAATCCATAATTACATGTTCTCACTTCCATTCAAATATAAGAAGGGGTTGTAATTCACCAGCTCATCTTTGGTGCTCAATCTTGACTTATTGATATGTTAGACATTTGGATACAAATTTAGCTATCTCCTACTTTATGTTTCTCCACCAATAATGACTCTTTAGATCCTTATACATCTTGGTGCTTCTAGGTTGTACTATATATCCTAAGTAATAAGCTTCTTTCATGTCACCTTCCTCAATTTTATGTTATTTAGAACACGCTATCTTAAGCTATATTTTATTGCCCCTTCGGCATCTATATTGAATTTAATGGCTTCACCCTATTCTATTTTGCTCTTGATCTTTTCAATTCAAAGATCTCCAAGTTGTGCAGTCTTAATTCAATCAATGATACTTCATTAAATACTAAGTGTAGCTAACCTAATTCTACTCCTTATGTCACCATCTCCAATTCAAGCTTACACATGTTTTCTAATAGTTGTCTCTGAGATATGATTATTGCTGCATTGTTCTTCTACTTCTTCTAACTCAAAGCACCTGCAACTACATTTGATTTTCTAGGGTGATAATGGATCTCCACATCATAATCATTCATTAACTCCAACCACCTCCTCTACCTCATATTCAAGTTCTTCTATGTAAATAGGTACTTCAAGCTTTTGTGGTCTATAAAATTTTACACTTCTCACTATAAAGATAATGTCTCTATAATTTTAGTGCTAAGATCACAACTGCTTTCTTTAGATCACGTGTGGGGTAACTCCTCTCATATGATTTCAGCTAGCTAAAGGCATATGCAATGACTCTCCCATTCTACATAAGCACTCACCTCAAACCTTAAGTTGAGGCATCACTAAAGACTTCAAATTCTTCTCCTATCTTTGATAAAGCTAACACAAAAGCTATCACCAATTTCTCTTTCAATGTTGTAAAGTTGTTTTCACATTCATCACTCTATACACATTTAGCCTTCTTCTTTGCCAATTATGTTAAGGGAGTTGCTAGACAAGAAAATCATTCTATAAAGTGTTTGTAATAACTAGCTAACCTCAAGAAACCTCTCACCTCTATCATAGCTCTCAATCTTGGCCGATTAATATTTGCCTTTACCTTCTTAGGATCTATTAATATACCATCCTTATTTACCACATGCCTTAAGAAAGATATTTGTTCTACCAAAACTCACATTTGCTAAACTTATCATATAGATTTTCTTCCTACAGTCTTTCCAATACTATTTTGATATGTGCCTTATGTTCTTCCTTGCTCTTTGAATAGTTGAGAATATCATCTATGAATACTACCACAAACTGATCTAGCAAATCTTTGAGCACTTTTTTCATTAGATCCATGAAGGCTGCTGGAGCATTTATCAATCCAAAAAGCATCATTAGAAATCCCTAATGCCCCTAAAGAAAATCTTTTATATGTCCACTTCCTTGATCCTTAACTGATGGTACCCTAATCTCAAATCAATTTTAGAGAAGACCTAAGCTCCCTATAATTGGTCAAACAAGTTATCATTTTTAAGGATGGGGTACTTATTCATGATCATGACTTGGTTCAAATCCTTATAGTCTATACATAGTCTCATACTCCTATCTTTCTTCTTAACAAACAATACTGGAGCATCCCATGGTGAACACTTGGTTTAATAAACCCACTATCTTGCAACTCTTCAAGTTGGGTCTTTAGTTTAGATAGTTCAATAGGTGTCATTCTATAAAGCGCTTTAGATATTGGGGCCGTTCTTGATACTAAATCAATTCAGAACTTTGTTTTTCTAACTAGTGGTAAGCCTAGCAGATTTTCTAGAAAAACATCTTTATAATCTTTCACTACATGCACGCCTTCTAATTTCATGGATTATCTTACCTCTACTGACAATGCAGATAGTCTACCTTTACTTCACAACTCATATGTAGGAAGAGTTGCAGATCTTTATGCATTTAACTTGAATACAATTTGATCTTTATTAGATAAATTAAAATAAACCATTAGATTATGACAATCTATAATGGCATAGTGTTTAGATAGCCAATTCACCCCTAAGATCATATCTAATTCAATCATTTCTAATACAAACAACTCTATTGGCATTTTCTTCCCTTGTATTACAATCTCTACATCTTTACACATCTTATCTAATTTTACTCCCACTCTAAAAGGAGTATTCACAACCATAACATCACTTAACAAGACAACTTTCAACCTACATACATGTATGAAAATAAGTGACATGCAAGAATTTGCAGCACTTATATCAAATAAAACATAGGTGATGTTTGAGTTAATAAGCAATGTATCTACAATAGTATCCTGATCTCAAGCATCCTACTATTGTTGTTGTTGCAATGCAAACACTTAACTAGGTACCCTCTATCTTGGTCCAAAATGTTACGATCTACCCATTGGTCCTCTAGGTGTAGGTTTCACTAGCTACTATGATTGGAACTATTGAGGTGCTACTATCTAGTTATTGGAGGCACCACATTCAAATGACCAATGTCCCCTTTACTTACTAGAAAAAGTTATAAGAGATGGATCTTTCTATGCAATTCTTACTTAGGTGTCCTATCTTACCACATAAGAAACATACCCCTTTGGGCCAACTATATTGCTATATCTCTTGTGGTCCTAAAAACTAGGCATATCTCCTTCCTAGTCTTGCTTGTGGTAGTGGAGGTATAGCTAGAAGCACGGGCCTAATCTAAAAAGGTTTAGGCCCATAATCCACTAGTCTAGCTTCATACACTACTAACCTCTTTCCATTATCTACATATGGTATACTTGAGGTAAGTCTCTTTCCCAAGGCGATCCCTACCTTATGAGACAATTGATTTGTTCTCTTTCTAACTTTGCCTTATCAACTACCTCTACATAAGTAGTTAACTGAAAGGCCCTTACTTCATGTTGGAGGTTAGGCTCCAAGCCTCTTGCAAACCTTCTTACTCTTATGGCATCATTAATCTTCACTAGTTTTGGTAAGAATTTGATTAAATAGTCTAGTTTCACTTCATAAGCTTCCACGGTCAGATTGCCCTACTAGTAATTATAGTATTCAACTTCCATCTTATCCTTGATGCTATTGGGAAAATATTTTTCAAAAAAAGCTCCTTGAATCTCCACCACTAGATAAGAGCTCCTATTAATCTAGATGTACTAGTCTGCCATTCAGCAATTGATCCCTTCAACATATATGCAGCAAATTTCACTTTCTTATCCTTTAGCAATATAAAGGCTTCAAATGTCTTCTCTATCTCATTAATGAAACTCCTTAGCTAGCCTTAAAAATTTGTCCAATCCACACAACTCTTCTACTGGCCTAATAGGTCTCATTGCCTATTATTGCTATTGTGCCAACATCCCAAAATAAGCATCAACAGTCTCTAGTAGTTAAGTAGTTATGACATTTACTTGATTTAAGGCTCCCTGCTAAGGTGCTCTTTGACAATACCTTTCTTTTGGAGTATCTCCACCTTGCCTAGCATTGGATGAACCCTGACTGATATTTCTCTTTGAAGGCATTTTGTTTGAAATTGAGACAACAAAATGGTTCCAAAAGTTAGACTTAGCAAGGGGAGTTAGTGATAGTATGCATCTACATATACTTATGTCTACACATATTTACATGTATATTCATAAATAAATCAAAAAGTTAAAGGAAAGTACAATTGTATAAAATAATTGAAAAATTATAAAGTATAATCACTAATCATCCTTGAAATTTATCCACTCTCTTCATCTCTTATTGTTCTGCTGATTTCCATACTTAATTCATCTAAAGATCCTAACCTGCTTTCTACTAAATGAAACCTACACTTATTAATCAACACTTAATTTTAGTTCTAAGAATCATCAACCTAAACTCTATGGATTGCAAACCTATTTTCTCTTAATCATAACCGAAGCTCTATGGATCATCAAACTTAAGTTCTAATACTACCTATGTTGTAATGCCCTAAAACCTTTAGCATCATAGCCTACCACATGTTACTACTACATAATGACATGCTAAGGTTATAAACCTCCATACAACTTTACCTGTTCACCTCTACATTACATTTATGTCAATATTACATTAATAAAAGAAATTAATGACTCTTAGATAAGTCATTCCAATCATCATCAAACAAAACACTATAGATAATCCCAAATTAAAAATCAAAGTAAACATCTATCTTAATATGATTCTTGATATAATTAAGAATCTAGTACCATTCCACATTCTCAAATTCACAACATAAACCCCTATAAAAAAATTATCCTTAAATTTCCTATCATTCTTCATCAACATAGCAATAATGTTCTCTCTCATACTCATCCACATAATTTCCTACCAAATTCCCTTTCTCATTGTAGTCGATGTATTTGTTGTTCTCACTTACAACTAAAAAAAAAAAAAAAAAGGAGATGAGCCTAAGCTCAATACGTGAGTACTACACAGATATGCGCATGCCACACTGTAACAATATCACATGCATATATGCAGGAGTAGCATACAACACATCAATTCATTTGGTTATTTAATTTCAATTAATCACCATACAACATAGGGGTACTCATGACCCTAATTCATATACAATATTTACATACATATAATCCTAATGGAAACTACCACTATGGGCCTCATCCAAGGTTGTCAAAATCGCGATTTTACTTAGAATCGCCAGGGGGTCCGTAGAATCGGAATGTAGAAAAGGAATGTAAAAACGTAAGTTTTTACAACCTTTATAAAATAACCTTTAAATATTAAAAATTTACTTACAGTAGTCATTAAAAAATATAATGGATAATATAAATTAAAAATTTCAGCATAGAATTGGATCATAAATCACAATAAAAGTCATAATATAAATAATCAAGCATAAGTTGTATAATATAAATAATCAACCAAAAGTCTCAATAAAAGTTATGAAATCATAAATCATATTACAAAACAAGAACTAAAATAAATCATCACAATTTCCACCATCTCTCTCATCCATATCATCATCATCATCATTTGCATCTTCATCATCTTCTTCTTCATCAATGTCAACATCATCATGAGGTGTACTGCTACCAATGATTTCCATATCCTCTAATTCCAAAAGTTTTGAAGTTCCTATTTGCATTTCAACTTCAACATTATCAATATCATGAAGGTCCAAATCATTTGGGATTAGGGACTTACTGATAGGACCCTCCAAATTGACATAAGCACCAATTTCGTCCTCCTTCGCATCATCTTTATCTTCATCCCCTAGACATAGAAAGATATGCAACACACCTTGACCTTCATTCTCATTTGATGAGTCAAACACATTTTCTTCTTCAACTATCCATTCATCACCATATGAGAGATCTTCAACAGTGAAAGTAGAAGTGTTAGTGTCAGCAATGCATCTTTCTTTCCTATTTCTTAATTTCAAGTTATGCATTCCAAAGACTAAATCATTCATCTTTTGTTGATGTAGCCTATTCCTCTTTTTGGTATGGACCTGAAAATGAAAAAGGTTATACATAACTTTATAAGATTCATAATCTTAATAAGTAATAATATATAAAATTGAATAAAAGAACTATTTGTATCGTGCCATTTCAAATGCACTCTAATTTTGCTCATAACCTGAAGAACTACAAGTCAAACTTAAAACACGAATAGCAAACTTTTGTAGTTCTAAGCATTCATCTCCATATGAATCCCACCATTTAGCTGGAGCTTTTTTGTTTCTTGCTAACCTTGTAGCTTCAATGCCAAATAGTTCCTTAGCATCCTTAAATCTTTCAAGCTGCATATCAATCTTACACCTTTCTGTTGGATTAGAAACCATACGCTCTATGCAACCATATAATCCAATCTTAACATCGGCATCAACTTTAAAATCATCACTATAATGATAATGGGGATTCAAATAATAAGCTACAACATGTAATGGTCTATGAAGTTAAAGCTCCCATCTCTTGTCAATAATCTTGAAGATAGGTTCATAACTACATTAAATAAATATGATTTCAATTTAGAAACGAAACTTTAAAATTAGCACTAAAGAATATATATATATATAGCTAACAAGTTACGATATTACCTTTTCTTCACATTGTTGAAGTTTGCTTTAATTTTCTACTTAGCACAATCCATTTCTGGATAAATGAAACCCATAGTTGGTTGATCATCAGAATCCACTAATCTAAGCACTTTAATCAAGGGAAATGCAGCTTTAAGGCAAACAATAACATTCTTCCAAAACCTACTATCCAAAACCACTTGTTGAATCCGCTTTCCATCACTTGTGGTCAAATACTTACATGATTTCCAATGACTAGAAGTGAACATCATCATCAATGCAGTTTTCAACCCACTAAGGCAACCTAATGTCAAATACGAAGTGGCAAAACGAGTTGCACCAAGTCTAATCAAGTCCCTCCCTTTAGTATATCTTCTCAAAATTGAGATAAGTATAGTCTTGGAATAAATATATGTAGTAATTCGCCTTCCTTCTGCAATTATCCCCTAATGGATCTTCAAATTCTTCTCAAAGTCTTCCAAGATCAAATTGATGCAATGTGCAGTACAAGGTGTCCAATACAAGCATTTTCTCTTCTCCATCAATTTTTCTCCTGCTGCTTTATAATTTGCAGCATTATCTGTAATAACTTATACAACATTTTCCTCTCCAACCTTCTCCACAATATCATCTAACATTGCCAAAACTTTGTCGATTGTCTTGGATACATTAGAAGCATCTATAGATGATAAGAAGACCGTTCCTTTAGGGCTATTAACCAAGAAATTGCATATGGAACGCCTCTTTCTATAAGTCCAAGCATAAGACATAATAGAGCAACTTGTTTTTTTCCATTCAGCTTTGTAGTCATTAAGTAATTCCATTATTCGAGCTACTTCTTTCTTCAAACAAGTCACCCTTAGCTCATGATAAGAAGGAAGTTTAAGCCCACATCCATATCGACCAACCACTTGAAGCATCTTCACAAACTCTGGATTTTTGACACAATTAAATGGAATTGCACTAGTATAGAAAAAACGAGCAATTTGTTGGCTACATTCTTCTCTCAAATCTTTCTTCATGAGTTGGTTAATTGTACCTTGCGTTGCTCGTGTTCCACTTTCACAATTTTTTTTTTTTTTGTTTCAGAAAGAAGTCCATGCAATTCCTTTCTTTTTTGTTTATCCCTGTTTGCTCCACCTCATCATCAGCATCATCAGAATCTTCAATTCCATGAATTTGCTTTCTCTTCATTTCTGATAATTTTGCCGCTTTTAGCAACATTGTTAACATTTCATTTTTTACATCATCCTAGACACTGGTGCATGGCTCTACATCTTTACGCGTACACCCCAAGTGATTCTTGAATCTGTAAATGCCTCCACTAACAACTTTATTACAATACTTACATTTAACTTTTTTCCCATTGTTGTCTACATCAATTCCATGCACCCAACCTACATCAGATCTACTTCCAAGTGAATTCTTTCTTTTCGAACTCTCTCTAGATGATTTGGAAGGTGACATTTTAACTCAATCGATACTTAAAATCCTGTAAGAAAAAAAAAGAAAAAGAAAAAAGGAGTAAAGAGAGCTATGGTAGAAAGTAGAAAACTAGAAACTATAAAGTACTATTACATATATAAAGTAAATTGCTCATGCTCATGCTCATGTAACAAGTAATTACTAATTACAATTTACAACTAGAAGAGATAGCAAGAAAATAACTATAAAGGTTTTCTTTAAATCATCATCAAGAAAAGGAAAGCAAAACATAAGGGGTAACAAGCTTTACATTCCATAAAGCTAGAAAAATGAGTATATTATAAATTTATAACTAAGTAATATAATCCCATTTCCAAATTATAACAATATAACTTAGCACACCACATGCTCAACCTAAACCCTCCAAATGCAACTTGTATGAAGGATTAAGTTTCTCTGGAATTGGCTTCATTGATATTTAAGCACATAATACATTTGGATGGGATATCAACTTGGATTGAGATTGGATAAGATAAGAAAACACGAAGAAAAATGCTTTTTGGAAGGAACAGGGGAAGAGCACGGTCGTGTGTCAAGGAAACACGCCCATAGAAGCACACACAGTTTAACACACGGTTGAAGGCACGACTGTGTGTTGATCTTGGAAAATACATAGAAGTACATATGGTTGAACACACGACCGTATGTTGAGCTTAGAAAATCTACAGAACAGAAGCACACACGATTGCGTACACGGTTGAAGGGACGACCGCGTGTCGAGCTTGAAAATCCATAGAAGCACATACGGTTGAGTACACGGTTGAAGGCACGGCCTTGAAAGCCATCAACCCATTCACAATCACAACTCACAAGCATAAAAATTCACATGATACACTACATTACAACTGTACAAGTACAAGTATAGTCATACAAGTCATACCTAACACAAAACTCGCATCTATGAAGATGGATCTCAACTCGATGGCCTATTGCAAGAACGATCACTGCTTGGTGGCGCTCACTCATCTACGAAGGAGAAGGATTGCTGGCTCACTGCTCGGTGTTCTTTGTTCTGATAGTATCAAGTATCAACTCAGCTCAATGTGGAAGTGGATGTGGAACTATGGATCTCGCCTCTTGGCTCGCGCTCGCCTCTCCTGTTTAGCTGTTTTCGCTTTTCACTGTCTCTTTTCTCCTCTCTCCACTGAACTTTGAAGAAGTTCAACGTACACGACAGGCTACAGCAGCAGCAGCAAGCCCGGGCTGAGTTGCCGATTAGGCTGGGCTAGGTTGGGCTTGGATTGGATCCAATCTAAATGGATTTAAGCCTGCAATTGGATAATTGTGTGGAATCATTTGAAACATTCAAAATCGCGATTTTGAACAATTTTACTGTTCAAAATCGCAATTTTATTACGATTTTGCTCCTTTCCGATTTTGTATGCGAGTTAATTGGGAATGTATATACAAACTCGTAAAAACGTGGAATCGTACTAGTTGAAACACGATTTTGACAACAATAGCCTCATCTAACCTTAATCTACCACAGATCATTCTGATGTATAGCTCCACTAGGGACAGCATGGCATGCTAATCATCGAGGTGCCCCTTTGGCATCTACTATTGTAGGCCCCTAGGTCGAGCTATGCATAAGCAACATATATGATAAACTCCAACATTCAATTAAGTTCATTAAACATTTAAAATCATTAACCACTTACAATTATTAAATAACTACCTAGCAAACACAACCAGCAAAATAAGGTAAATACATACTTGGAAGGATGTTCCGACTATAGTCCTTTGTTTCTCTAAGGAAAGGGTATAAGCTTGTTCAATTATAAAGAATTGTACTTAGTTCTATTCTACAAGTAATCTAAGTTTACTAATGGATTAAGTATATTTTAATTATATAATTCTCTTCCCCAGTGTTTGGTTATAATTAACACATAATTTAGAATTGAAGTATGATAAAATAGAATCAATTAAGAAGTGTTCCTAGGCAACACAATCGTGTGAGAGGCCATGTAAAGGAACATAGGCTAGAGCACAATCATGCTAATGGCCATGTATCTTTCTGTGTAAAATGTTAATTCAGCATACTCAAGTACACGATCACGTATCCAATCGTATACCTTTTTGTGGATTTTATAATTTTGACACTCATAAGTACACGAACGTGTCCTTCATCTATGTACCTTCCCATATACTCTAGTGTTTCTACTCGGGTAGGTACATGGGTATGTATCTGACCATGTATAACTTATTCATCGTGAACCCTTATTCTGTTTTCTCTAAATTTGTTCCTAAGCCTAATTTCTATGATTCTGAGCCTAATTGATTATTGTATTTACCAATTCTAATGTAAAATTGGAGTCTTATACACTTACTTATTTAGGATTGTAATTGGAACTCCCAATTCGATTCAATTTCGCGCTTTTGTTGGTCTCATTTTGTTCCCTAACAATGTATTAGTTTGTAAATTCACTAGTTCATTGCCAACATGAACAACATTAAAAATTACAACCCTTACTTGATTGATTTGAACTTGTCTTGCAGTTTTAGATCACCTGTGGGTCGTTGCAAGGTCTCTCTATCTTAGGTTTCTATTTGCAGTTGCACAAATGAGGGAAAAGAGGTAAACCTAGGTTAGTGTATCCTTTTTATACCATAGCTAAGAAAAGACTTAATTATCCTCATTATTTTATCTTATTTATTTCATTGACCTTAGTCATGCATATTATATTATTTTATAATTATAATTATGTGTATATATATATTTATTTTTGAACTGTATATTACAGGTTGTACTAAGAAGTAGAGATCTACTATTTCGGAATGCCTCATGGCTTATAAAAGCTAGAAGGTAGTTCTTAATTTACATGAAAAAGAAGTTACATAACAAGTTCTAATGCCCCATGAAGTTTCAATAGAAAGCACTTATAATGCCCTAGAACCCGGAATGCTACAACCCGCCATGTGTCACTACTAAGTAACAGTAACCTAAGGCTCACTATCTCCCTTGCAATTTCAAACTGTTTATCTCCACTTTACTTTAATGTTACTATAAGTCCAATAATGTAAATGAATGACTTATAGGTGAATCATTTCAATCACTATAAATTTAGAAAAATTATACCTTAACCTTAGTACAAATACCATTGTAATTTCCATCAACAAATAATTACATGATAAGTTTATTGGCTTGTAACAATCTCTAACTCTTTGCTCAAATATCCCTAAATTCTACCAAAGCTCCTTAACATTTTTCCACACTACTCATCCGCATAATGATAGTGATACTCTCCCTCATTTTCGTCCTAATAATAGTAAACTATGTTTCTATATTCATTATATTTAGTGTACCCATCGTACTCACCTATAAGATTAAGCCCAGTACGTGAGTACCTCACAAACATGCACAAGGAAAATTAACCATAATACAAACATACGTAAATGCAACACGTATAATCATCACATTCATCGAATTGTTTATCTTGGATTTAGCCAATAAAAAACACAAGGGTACTCATAGCCCCGTTACACCATATATGTATATGCATATATATATATATATATATATATATATATATTCTTAGGTTGGGAACTGCCATTATGGGCTTGTGTAGTGACAATGTAGTATACCAATCATCGGGGTACTTTCTAAGAATCTGCCACTATGAGCCCTTAAGCTAAGTTAAGCACAAGCGATAAACGCATTTTAGTTAGACATCATTTAAATTCATTAAATGAACTACAATATCATACACAATCAACAAACAAGGTAAACATATACCTTAAGGAGTGGTCTCACAATTAGCTCTTACATCACTATCAAAGGGATATTAAGTTATCAAGCATAAAGGACTAAGTTTAGCTCTATCCTATGACATAATCTAACTTTACAAAGTGCTTAATCATATCCTAATTGCATATTTCCCTTCCCCATTGTTTTATTGTGCATGAAACTTAACTTAGAATTGTTAAAAAATGAAATAGAAGTGAAATATTGGCATCCTAAAACAACATAACCATCTATGTGGCCATGTAGAGGAACATGGGAGGAAACACAGCCATGTGAATGGTCGTGTACCTTTCTATGTGCAAAACTTTTCCAATATGCCCAAGTATACGGCCATGTACTTGGCATGTACTTCAACATAAGTAGATACACGCCCATATACTGTGCCTTATACTCCTTATAATGCAAAATTTCATCTCTATTCAACATAGTAAAGGTACACGTCCGTGTACCTGATCATATACCCTTCTATTTCAAGAATCCTCTTCTTCCTCTTCTCCAATTAGCTCCCCAATCTTAGTTTTTGTGAATCTAGTTCAAATTGATTCAATTAACTTATTAATACTAATACATTATACAAATTATGTACATTTACTTGCTTGAATTTGTGATGAAAATCCCTAAATTGTTTGATCCCATGTCTATGCGTGCTCTATCTTACCCCTTATTCTAAATCTTAACAATACGTCACCAGAATATACTTAGGCCTAAGAACATGAGATCAGTAGACCATGTAGTGATAGTCAAGGCCCTTACTTGGTGAATAGGTGTTGATCGGGTTCCATTAAGCTATCTTGCATGTGTTGGAGAGCATCTCTGTATTTTCAATTGTGCAAAGGGGAAAAGGGGAGACAATAGGTCAATCGGTGATTTAAATACTCTGATCGCAAAAAGACTCAATTGCCCTCCATATTTTAAACTTATTACTTTTCTTGACCTAATGTTTAAATTATTAGTATAATATATATTTTACATTCTCCCCCTCTTACAACAACTTTTTCCCTCAAAAGTTATCTATATTTGTAAAGAGCTCTGGATGCTTCCTTTGCATATCTTCTTCTAGCTCCTACGTCCCTTTATGTTTTGTCTAATTTGTCCATTATATTTTGGCATAGGAAATCACTCTTCTTCTCAATACTTGTTCCTTGGTGTCTACAATTCTTACTGGTAATTCAATAGAGGATAAATCCGACTATACATTTAAAGGTTCTAAAGTCACTACTTGGTCTGAATTTAGCACAAATTTCCTCAAACATAGATTATGAACACTTACTTGCTTTGATTTGCGATGGAAATCCCCAAATTGTTTGATCCCACATCTATGCTCGCTCCATCTTAGCCCTTGTTCTGAATTCTAATAATACATCACCACAATATACTTAAGCTTAAGAACTTGAGATTAGTAAACCATGTAGTGACAATCAAGGCCCTTACCTGATGAATACATGTTGATTCTATAGGATTCTATCAAGCTATCATACGTGTGTTTGAGAGTGTCTTTGCGTTTTCAATTGTGCAAATTGGAAAAGGGGAGACAATAGGTCAATCAATGATTTAAGTACCCTAACCGTAAAAGGACTCAATTGCTCCCCATATTTTAAACTTATTACTTTTCTTGACTTTATGTTTAAATTATTAGTATAATATATAATTTACAGCACTTATTGGAGAAAGCAATCTACTATATCTATCCCGAAAAAAAAAAAAAAAACGTTGCACCTTATCGATATCTCTCAATAAGACATTATTATGTAATTAGAGTTCTAGGATTTTTTTGTTTTTTTAATTATCACATTTTGTATAATTTTAATATGCTTTTCCTTAATCAAATTTAAGGTTTCATTTTTCAATTACTAATCTCTCTCTCTTTGTTGCTCCAGGAGTTACATCATTAGTCCAATGATCCGGTGACAAAATGAAGCTATCTTTGAATCATATGAAGGAGTTTCTTATTTGATCAACTTTATTAAGTTAGCGGCTCGTCGCATAATGCATGAGTCACAACTTAAAATATCACTACAGCAGTCTTTTTGCTAATTCCACAAACGTAACAAGATTTTGTTTCTTTAGTTTTACATGTATCAATAATTAATTTTCATCAATACACTATAAAGTGAGGCAACGAAATATTTTACATTTTATTGCAAGAGATCTTTTATGTGATGCCTAACATGTAGATAAACTTATTGATTAGCTTGTATTAAATCACAGCGCGAGACTTAAATATGGAGATTCTCGATAGTTGCTCAACTAAATATATATATATATATATAAGAAGAAGGAGGAAGAGGAGGAGAAGATGAGTATGTGATGTAATGAACCTAAAAGTAGCTCAGTAAAAATGCTTTAAAGTCATCATATCACGTGCGCACTTGTAATATAAAAACTACTTTGCAAATTAGAGATTAGAAGGCTCTAATTAAATATCATTTAATCATAATATTTATAATTGATTAATATATCGAAGACCAATATTTCACAATTCACTAGAACTATAGAAAATCGGCATCTCCAATCAAATTATAAAATAGGGTTATCACAACTTCCAAAAATTTGGTTTAAAATAAGGTCGAAAAGAAGATAAGTTTTGAAATTAAAGAATGTTCAAGGTTTAGATTTCTTATCACACAATCTAAGTTTAGACCAAATAATATTTTATCCTATACTTATTTTTTAAGATCTAAATATGGAGCACTCATCACTTAGACCTTAACCTATATCTATCTTTAATATAACTTGTAAAAAAACTGTTAGGGTGTAAGTCATCACTATTTAGTAAAATCATCCCTCATGCCATACCACAATCCATGGCAAACTAGTTATCAATCACTAGCATAGACAATCATATAAATGCAGCAATATATACAGTCATTTTAAAACCATATATAGTATGAATTTGTGCCCTCCAATACTAAGGTTGAGGATACTATAGCACCATAAATGTTTGGGCCATCCAATATTGTGAAATTTTCTCTTGGCCTAACATTCTTGATTACTCATCAATGAACTGCCTAAGAAGTAAGAACCATTGTAGGATAAGCATTTGTCGGTTACTCATGTCCTAACAAAATAAAATATATTGTTCTCCCTATCTACTACACATTGCCAGATGCATGTAGGCCTTTAATGATAGAATGGACTTAGACTCTATTAAAAGCATGATGATCCTCCATTCGATTAGTTCTCAAGTGATAAAGTAGGATTGTGACTCACGTCATTCATTCAATTAACCATGTAATAGTGATGGTGGTTTTATAATGTAATCATACTATACATGCGTCATTTTAATTTTATATTGTGATATTTTTAAATTACTTTCAAACATATATGGTAGACACTCGATCAATATCTTACTAATTAAATGCAACATACAATTTTTGTTTGGATAATTTAATATAACTTTAACAAACAATTCAAAAAAATTTAATCACATGCAAGCCCTATAATCCCTACACACAAATCCATTGATTTATATATTTAAGGTGCCACTAATTATAGCACAAATAATTTTGATAATCATAAAAAGTCGCTCACTTGAATATGATGGAACACTTAGCTATAATTGTCCTTGGATAACTCAAGAGCATAATTGAGATCATCTATGATCCACATAATATTGAACCAAAGTTATTGGTCTAGCTTCCAAACCAAATTATCAATTAATAGGTACAATAATATTTAAATACTTATGAATGTAAATTTTTCTTTTCATGTTTTTAAAGTCCACACTTAGTATTTTATTAAGTGCATTCAATTGAAGAAAAACCACTTAGTTGTTTCAAGAATGATACCAAGGTTACTTTGATAATGCATTGAAAAAGAAGTAGTTCGTTAAAGACATATATAATGTAATATTCATCATTTTAAAATAGATTAATTATTTTATTGTGTATGGAATAAGATATAAGATGCGATCCCTTAACGTAATTATTGTATAATAATGTTAATTCATATGATGGGATAATATATTTAAGGTGCTATATATTATCTATCACTAATCATAATAAATTATTGGGTATATATATATATATATTAGTTATATTTGCTTTTATATACATATGTATTAATTATATAGATGTAGAGTAAATAGCAAATATGCTTAGCTATTCATATCAACACAAGGTCTTATATCATATGATAATAATATGGTCATATTAATTATATATGTGATAATCAACTTCATCTTTTAATGTGAAGACAATATAGTAGTATGATTAACTGTTAATGAAATCAATAAGTAGTGATTCAATGAAAAGGTCAAGAAAAATGGGAAAGTGAAATAGGAAATTGTAGAACTAGCTATCAAACTAACCTCACAAACTAATTGATCGTATAATTAAATAGGAAAATGCTATAAAATTCTTTGTTTCAACCCGGGACTCCTTTAAATCAATTCAACAATAAACTAATCTAATTCATTAAGCATTGTACGTTCACACTCAAATACTAATGAGTACCTCAATTTAACTAATTAACAAAGTTATTAATCATAGATAACTTATTAGCAAAGTTAAGATCACATTAGAGAACTAAATCATTTGTTCAATAGCATGTTTCCGCGAAGTGTAGGAGAAACCATGCGAGAAATGATATTTTCATGTATGCTCCTCCTGTAAACATGTGTTTTCCTTAAAAACGATTTGGTAAGTTCGTTTGCAAGGAAAATGTTACCTATATATACATATATTAACATTTCCTATCACGGAATTTCATATTCCCATTAAAACAACCAATCACCCTGAAGATATAATATGCTTTCAAATCTGTCATTGCTCTCTTGCTGGACATAAATTACGTTTTTTATTATATATATTTTTTCCATTTCTAAAGAAATGTCTTCATCTTTACTTAAACACAACGGTTGAATAAATTGGGAATTATGAGCACCACTCACCATGCTTCTATGGAAAGTCACGATTTACGAAAAGACATGTTATGAGATAAAAGTATGTCTTATTTTTATATTTTTGTTAGCCTTTACTTATTATTAAATCGGCACATACTATAAATGATTTCAATATATTAGCCAAAATTAATATTATACTATACTATTGACCTTATAGAAAGTATAATATGTAAATAAAACTAAAGAACAAAGACTTAAAGAGCAGAAAAACATTCAACATATATGGCAAATACACATTAAGGTAAATTCATTCACTAATTGATTTGATATAATACTCATAAATTAGAAGTTTAATATTCGAGAGGCAAGCAGATAGAAATTTCTTCACCTGCCAAAATTGCTGCACATACTTCAATTAGTTAAGTTTCTTAAATTACTAAATATTAATATAATTAAGCTATAGTGAATTACATAAGTCATCATTAGATTAATGAAATAAATTGAATTGCTTGGGAAAATGACCGCCTTTGTAACTATAACTAGTGAATCCTTCTCCGTCATCAGCAAATAGAGCACTGGAGGTCATCAGTAGCTCTTCCAAACCTGTCGCTGCTGCTGCCTTTGCGACTATGAATGAGGGAAGTTCGACAACGAGAAAAGAGGAAGGATAGTGTCAATTCAGGTATTTAGACAGACACCAGCCCAACCTAGAGCTTGTTTTAAAGTTTAGGGTGACATGTGTGAACTGCTGCAGTTGCTTACGGACGTGACAGGCGAAGGAGCGGGCTCCAGTGATTGCTTTGTTTTTCATCTTCAAAAACAGGGGTGTATTCAAGGATCATTTAAGAAAATGAAAACAGAAGAAGAAGAGCACCCCGTACTTTGAGTTGTTCATGTAAAACAGGACAGCTCCACATACCAAGAAGAGGGGAGTGAGAGGAAGTAGAAAGTAGCGATTGGTAGAGGCTTGTGAAGGCGAGTTATAGTGGCTGACCTTAGTTCGAAAATGAAAAGAAAGAGATGAAGGAATAGAGGTTGACCTTAGTAGCGATTGGTAGAGGTTTGCTTAGCCATCGAATGATAGAAAAAGAAAAGGAAGCAGCTAAAGCACTTGTCGATGAAGATGGAGGAGGAAGTAACGGTCCCGTAGCCAAGAGTAAGGTTAAGGATGAGTGACAAACTTTTTCCACATTTTGTTTTTAACAAATAATGAGATGTAATGTGACTGCATCCATGATTCTCGACTCCACAGGGACTAATCTCATGTCCTTTTTTTCTCTTGAATTAGGAGATTTTAAGGGAAGTGAGATGTTTGTGTATGTGGCACATGCTACTCCAACATGATGGGATTAAGTTTTGTAGTTAGTGTTGGTATGCACTCACGTGCCTTAGTCTTTTAGAAACAATCTCTAGGAGTGTTGTGTTTGTTGCTTAATTTTAGGAATTTTGTTTACAGGTTGCACATGTTTAGGAGTTGTTATGGTGTAGTGATCCATGTCTAAAAATCATGTGAACGTGGCCTATGTTTCTTTTTATATTATGTTCTTCAAGATATGAAAGTTATATTTTTGCTCTTTCATCTGTTCTACACCTTCGACTAAATCACAATATACAACAAATTAGTATTAGAGCTTTTCATCTTGAGGGATCTATGAGATTGAGCAATACAACCACAAATCTTCAGAATGGAGGCCAATGCACAATTATCCTTTAGTTATGTTGCTCCACTAGTTTTCAATGGCCAAAATTATCAAGTGTAGGCTACTAGGATGACTATCTATCTTGATGCATTGGATCTTTGAGAGGTTGTTGAAGAAAATTACAATGTTCCACTACTGCTAGCAAACCTAACGGTGGCACAAATGAAGAATCATAAGGAGAAATAGACAAGGAAGATAAAGGCCAAAGCATGTCTTTTCTTTGCTGTTTCAAGTAACATATTCACTAGAATTATAAACTTGGAATTAGCCAAAGATACATGGGACTACCTCAAGAAGGAGCACCAAGGCAATGAAAGAACCAAGAACATGCAAGTGCTCAACTTGATCTAAGAGTTTGAGATGGTGAAGATGAAGGAGACAAAAATGATTGAGGATTACTCCAACAAGTTGTACGGTATTATCAATAGAGTGAGGTTGTTGGGTAAAGAATTTTCTTATGAGAGAATTGTCTAAAAATTTCTCGTAACTTTACCTAAGAAATATGAGTCCATAATTTCTTCTTTAGAGGAGTCTAAAGATTTGTCAAGCATGTCATTGGTAGAATTGGTTAATGCTTTGTAGGCTCAAGAATGGAGAAGGATGATGAGAAAAGAAGAAGCTATGGAGGGTGCTTTCAAAGCCAAGTTGGAAGGATTTATTGAAGGCAATGACAAGAAAATCAAGGAAAAAAAGAAGAGTAATAAGTTTAGAAATGACAACAAAAATGAGGTAAGCTCACCTTGCCCACATTGCAAGAAGTCGAACCATGTGCCAAAGAGGTGTTGGTAGAGGCCTAATATCAAGCGCAAGAAGTGTGGCAATATGGGACACATGGAGAGGGTTTGCAAATCACAACAACCCGATGTAGCAATGATGTACACAAGACAACAAGAAGAAGAATAACTCTTCGTGGCAACATGTTTTGCCACCAACAACAACTTAAGTGACTCTTGGTTGATAGATAGTGGCTACACCAACCATATGACCAACAATCAAGCTCTTTTCATAGAGTCTAATAAGACTCCCATCTCTAAAGTAAAAATTTGAAATGGTGAGTTTGTCTCAATTAAGGGGAAAGGAATAGTGGTGATAGAAAGCATGATGGGCTTAAAGCACATTTCTAATGTCTTATATGTGCCTAACATTGATAAAACTTATTTAATGTTGGATAGCTAGTTAAAAAAGGCTTCAAAGTTATTTTTGAAGATAAGTGGTGCTTGATCAAGGATGCAAGGGGCAAAGACTTGTTCAAAGTGAAGATGAGAGCAAGAGTTTTTCTTTGAATTTGATTGAGGATGAGCAAGTAACACTTGCAAGTCATGTAAGCAATGAAGAATTGTAGCATAAAAGACTTAGACATTTCCATCATGCTGAACTTCTATATATGCAGAAAAATAACATTGTAAAGGGTATACCATTGTTAGAGAATAAGCAAGAAAATTATGTAGCTTGTGAATATGGAAAGCAAGTTAGAAAATCATTTCCTCAATCAACGTAGAAAGAATCACATAAGTTTCAACTCATGCAGACCAACATCAGAGGACCTCAAGCAACTCCATCCTTAAATGGTAGTAAATACTATATTGTCCTTATAGATTATTATATTAGATTTTGTTAAATTTATTTTCTCAAATCCAAAGCTAAGGTTGCTAATAAATTTTGGAAGTTTAAAGCTTACGTAGAAAATCAAAGTAATTGTAAACTTCGCATAATAAGATCAGACAATAGGAAAGAGTTCACAAATGAAACTTTTGACAAGTTTTGTGAGGAAGTAGATATAGAGCATCAATTTATAGCACCTTACACTCTACAATGAAACAATGTAAGTGAAAGGAAAAATTGAAGCATCACAGAGATGGCGAGGTATATGTTTCATGAAAAAGAGTTGCTAAAAAATCTTTGGGCAGAAGCAACAAGCACTACTATGTTCTTGCTAAATAGGCTACCAACCAGAGCAGTGAGTGAGAATACTCCATTTGAGGCCTCATTCAATTACAAACCAAACTTGTAAAATCTAAAATTCTTTGGTTGCCTTTGTTTTTCATATGTGCCATAAGTGAAATGAGACAAGCTAGACAAAAAAGCGAAATCAGGAATTTTTGTTGGATATAATAGCACCTCCAAAGCTTTTAGAATTTTCCAACCAAATATGGGAAAAGTATTGTAAGTCGAGATGTCACATTTATGGAAGATAAATAACGAAGCTAGGAGGAACTTTTACAAATGCAATTGCTAGGGCATTCACAGCATTCTGATGAAAATATAGATGATGTTCCAATTAGTGGCACAAGCCTTTTGTTTGATATCTATGAAAGATTGAACATTGCTATCTTTGAACCTATAGAATTCACAGGGGCGGAAAAGGATGACAAATGGATTGAAGCTAAGAGAGAGGAGATTCTTAAGATCAAGAAGAATGGTAGTGAAATGGGTTTATAGAACTAAATACGATTATGATGGTTCCATGAAAAAATACAAAGCCAAATTAGTCATGAAGGGATACGGTCAAGTTTTTTAGATAAACTTCTTGGAAACCTATGCTCCAGTTGCTCACTTGAATACTGTCAAAATGTTTTTGGCACTGGCTACACAAAAGGATTGGAAGATTTAGTAGCTAGATATAAAATTAGCCTCTTTAAATGGCTACCTTCAAGAAGAAATCAGTGTTGATTAGCCAAAGGGATTTCTTATGAAGGGATAGGAGGATAAAGTTTATAGATTGAAAAAGGACTTATATCGTCTTATGCAAGCTCCTAAGGCTTAATATAGCAGAGTAGATGAGTATCTTTGAAGTATTGGATTTGATAAAAGTCCAAGTGAACCCACTTTATGTGTGAAGAAGTCAAATGCTAACTTAATTATAGTATTTGTTCATGTTGATGATTTGCTTATTACAGGAAGCAATGAGAAGCTAGTGGATGAATTAAAAGCCAAGATGTTTAAAGTCTTTGAAATGACAGATCTTGGTTTATTAACTTATTTTCTAGGCATAGAGGTGAAGCAAGGGCATGGTGAAGTCTTCATATGTCAAAATAAGTTTGTAAAAGAAATTTTGAAGAAATTTCATATGGAAGAGTGCAAAGGCATCAACACACCTATGAATCAAAAGGAGAAGTTAAGTAAAGAAGATGGAGTTGAAAAAGTTGATGAAGGACTATTTAGGAGTTTGATTGGTTGCTGGATGTATCTCATAGCCACAAGACCAAACATCATGTTTGCAATAAGCTTGTTATCGAGAGTTATGAATTGCGCCAATGAAGTGCACTTTGTAGCTACCAAATGTGTCTTAAGATATGTCAAGAGTACAACAGATTATGGCATTAAGTATTCTTGCTGTTGTGATTTCCAGTGCCTAGGATTTTCTGACAATGATTAGGCAGGTTCTATTGGGGACATGAGAAGCACAATTGGTTTTGTTTCAATTTTGGCTTAGGCATTTTTTCATGGAGTCCAAAAAAAGAAGAAGTCGTTGCACAAAGCACAGCCAAAGTAGAGTTTATTGCAGCTATGGTGAATCAAGCAATTTAGATTAGAAAAATACTCGCAGTCTTGCACATGAAGTAGATCGAGCCAACGGAAATTTTTGTAGACAATCAAGCTATTATTGCAATATCCAAGGATCCTGCTTTTCATGGGAAAACAAAGCATTTCAACATCAGGCTGTATTATTTAAGAGAAAAGCAAAAAGCAGGTAAGACCAAGCTGATTTACTGCAAAACAGAGGAGCAAATTGTAGATTTACTGACTAAAGCTCTTCCAAAAGAAAGATTTGAAGATTAAATGACAATTTAAATGTCTATAAATACTAGGGCAAGGAGGAGATTGCTGGAATGTACTCTTGTGCCTTAGTCTTTTAGAAACAGTCTTTAGGAGTGTTGTGTTTGTTGCTTAATTTTAGGAATTCTGTTTACAGGTTGTGCACATGTTTAGGAGTTGTTATGGTGTAATGGTCCATTTCTAGATTTCATGTGAAAGTGGCCTCTGTTTGTTTTTATAATCTGTTCTTCAAGATATGAAAGTTACGTTTTCGCTCTTTCATCTATTCTGCTCCTTCGACTAAATCTAGCAGTTGGTTATTGTAACCATTTCCAACGGTCCTAGCGATACTTGCTCCCACCAACCTAAGGATCAAGTTTCTAAGTTTTTAAGCAGCATAAAACGATGCTCTGATCTCACTTAAATTGTCAATCACCGAAAACATCAAGATGTGATGTGCTGCAACAACTTACACATTGCAAGAATTTGCAAGTTTGACATTTCGCTCATTCCCCTTTCTGTAGGGCCTCAACAATGTCGAAGAACTTCCATAGCCGGCTCATGAGTTTTCTAGGCTTCCAGAATGGACCCACAACAGGTTGGGAGGGCATGCCTTCTTTGTTGGTTGAGCATTGATCGGTGAGACTGTCTCTCGACACAGATGGTGGGAGGAAACCAATATCAGGCATGTCATCAGCATCGTCATCCACCTCATTGTAATTGTTTTCGTTGTCAATAAGCTTGAGGGAGAAGACGAATCAATGTAAGAACTTGGGAATTCAAAGAGAAGAATATAAAAGCATGGAGCGCATTTCGAAGGGGTAAATTGTTTACCTATAGTTATACGGGGTGATTGGACATCGCCCCTAGCATTCAAATATTTTAAGGTGTGGTGCTTAAGCAAGCCGTTTGAAGGACCATAAAATTTTATTCTAACATTCTCCATTACAAATTCGAAAAAATCCTTCACTTTTAAGTTTTTCCTACAAATGGAAGGAAGTTTTAGCTCTTGTTACTGAAAGGATAAGCAACATGCTATTTGAGAATCCAAATGCTAACAATTGGGTGTTCACGTCTTCCCTTTCCCCGTCCCAAGAGACATGATACTCACAACTTTTCTTCTTTCTGAAAGTGGAATCCATATATAGGCTCGTTCATGATATAGATAGTTTTGCTTTGCTATGATTATAGTATGTGTATTTTCGAAAGACCGGTATGCACTAGGTGAGACTATAAAACCATGGCATCTTACTACATTTGTAGTTGGTGAACACCACATATGTAACCTAGTGTATTTTTTTTTATTTTATTGTCTTTTTAATAGCACTAGTGCGGCCTTTTATGAGGTTAAGGAAGTAGATAGATAATAGGAGGAGAAAACCCAAGTTGAGACTGGTAGTTAACCACGTACATGATGAGCGAGCTTGTACAAGTTGCACCAAAACTTATCAGTGCTCTCATCTATTGTCCATGTCGAATCACAATGGTCATCATTTAGTCCATAGCTTGCTCAAACCCATAGAGCTCGAGCTCAATGATGTGCGTCAAGACCACCAGTATGTCACTCCTGTTGCGGCTACTCTCTTATTATCGTAACTTGCATCACTCTGCAATCCCATCTCACTCACTTCTTTGAAGAAGATAAGTTTTTATTGGTTGTAATGCTGACAAGATCACAAATTAATCTTGAAAAGTCCATATAGGTGGCTGCAATTTGTGGATGATGACCTGAAAAGAAAACAATCTGGGCTATGGTAAACTATTCACCGTGATACTAAAGGGATCGACCTTAGTTCGGATGTCGAGTTCATGTCCACTACACAATCTTTGGACATTAAAGCAAATCCGACCAAGTTAAAGTATGTGCCAAACCCAACCATTATTGTTATGTAGCATTATTGTGATTAAGGGTCATTGTGGGAGCATAGATAGGAACCTTTTACAAAATAGGAGGAGGGAGAAGCATAAGAGCACCAAGACAAGAGGATGGTGAAGAACCAACGGAGCCCGAATAGGAGGAAGAAACCCGTATTAGGGTGAGAAGAATCATTGAAGAAAGCTCTATCTAAGACGAGATTCAAGTGTTGGCACAAGTTACAAACATGACAGTTGTGCAACAGCAACTCTAGAGCCTATTAAACAAAAGGATAGGTTGTATGTAACAGAATCTCGTTCCGAATTTTTGAAGTGAGAAAAGAAATGCACGACTAGTTCCGACTATATCCAACTTCACTTCCACATCAAAAAAAAAAAAAAACTTACTCATCTTATTTCTTGTGTACCATATTTTTAGGATTATAATAATTAATTGTAATTTCTCTTTAAATAGCAAAGTGCGGAAATTGGGAACATAATTGGGAATATATTATATATCATACTCTTTAAAGTTTAAAGAGTATACATGTAAAAAAGGCATCATAAAAATTTCCATAAATATTAACATCTACTGGCAACCATACCATTTAAGGCATATAAGCTTGGCATACTATGTGAAACGAATATGGCCCTAGTCACTAGGGCTTGCAAAAGGAAAGCAAGCTGGGCTCAAACAGAAAAAAGTACTAGCACCCAATGCATGCAACTATTTAAGCGAGAGTATGGACATAGCTTTTTTACCACCACAGAGAGAGAGAGAGAGAGAAACAAAGCCGATAACATATTATAATTATTCCATCATATATATTCCATTTTTAGTGTGAGCAACAATTCACACCTAGTGATAAAGTTATACGAAAACGATATTTTGGAAATAGCGAGTTAAGGCCACAACCCAACATCGTTGCACTTCAAATTTTGTAGGCCTTTATGAGAGGAATTTTCACTTAACATTGAGGACGACGCATATTGCACTTTTCAGGGAGATTCAAGGCAAGATTGGGGTCAATACCAAGCTTAGGCAGCACCGGGGAATTCTTGTAAGAGCAAAGGCAGTTGAAATCTGCATGCGACAAAGCTGCGCAGCAAGCAGCACTTGGTGGCGACGGATGGGGTGGAGTAACAGAAGGCTTGCACGCCATCAGTCCTGCATAGCTAATGTTACAAATCGTCTGCGCGTCAGAGTTCACAACAGCAAGCACTAATACTAACGTGACAATGGTCTTCCTTATAGTTTCCATGATCTAGCTACAACGGGGTGAGAGATACTATTATACACGTGTAATAGTATGTTCTAAGAAGTTAACTTGTGTTTAAGAGGCTTTAGGTTTAAGGTATATATAGGGATAGATTTGTCTGAACCTGAGTATTATTGTCCCAAGAGATATGATAGAGTTTGCATGTGAAGCTACATCAACACACTAATGCGATCCACTGTGGAGTCACGTACACAGGATGTTGTATGTGGTTCGTCTGAGATGAAAAGTCCCTTCATATCAAGGCAATATACTCCTGCCTTCATTACTGGGTCCTAATAGAAGAAATGTGTCTTTTGCAGTTGTTCTTTTGTGACCTTTATTAGGTACGGTTTCACACGTATGTGAAGTGATTAGTTAAATGAAATTAGGTTGGTTTATTACGGGTGATTCGTTTATACTCTCTTTAAGTACCAATAATACGATGGTCGTCCTTAGGTCAAGCTGGTGAATATAAAATTAGAAGAACATTATTGTTGTTGACTACTGTACTGTGACCAGAGTATGAAGCCAAGAGTTATTTCCAACATTGCCAGTTGTACAATCATAGCCATCGCATAATTGGTTGGTGATAATGGACACTTTAATGCAAGTTGGAAGCATAATCCAGTACAAGCAATTTACTGTTTAATGATGGAACACCCTGTCTCGTGAACTGAGTATGAAACCAAGAGTTATATCTATCAATGCCAGTTGTAAAATTATAGCCATCGCATCATTAGTTGGTAACAACGGACACTGCAAGCTGGGAGAATAATCCAGTACGAAGCAATTTACTGTTTACTCATGGAAGATCTCATTCTCTCAATGGTGGTTAAAAATGTACGTAAAATGATACCCATTTCGATGCCACATATAACATCATAAAAACCAAATTGCTAAAGAAAGATACATTCAATAGTTATATTATAATATATAATTTTGAAAATTGTTATTATTTATATATTCATGTTTTTATGATGTTATTAATATCTTAAATTAATATTTTTAAAAGTAAGATAATAAGCTAGTGATAATCTTTCGAAATGAGCAACAAAAGCATTGAAAGTAGAATGGAAAGAAGAAATCACAAACTATAAAGCACCAAATGTGTCTATTATTTCTAAATTGTCTTCACTGTTTTTAGGAAAAGCAACAAAATAATTTTAATTAATATGTTTTAAAAGTAAAATAATAACCTAATGATAATCTTTGGAAATAAGCAACAAAAGAATCGAAAGGAGATTGGAAAGAAGCCATCACTAACGACAAAGCATCAAATGTGTCTATTGTTCTTTAATTGTCTTCATTGTTTTTAGGAATAAACTGTGAATGATGGCTATTGATATCAAGTATTATGAATCAACATTGAGTGTCGATCTCGCAGGGATTACAATTACTAATAATTACTCTTTTTTATTATTTAATCTGAAAAATTGAGTAAAATCAAACAACGAATAAACTAAAAAAAAACAACAATCATTAGAAGTATACCCAAATATCAAATTATCTTAGAATTACTAATGTAATTAACTAACTATTATTCAATTTCATTATTATATTCTTAGACCATGAGAATTCCTAAATTGAATTAATAATTCTCTTGAGTATACTAATTCTTAATTCTAAGTTGACTAATTAGAATTTCTTCCTAATTAAAACCCTTTGAATTACATTACATTCGATCTATGAACTCCGCTATTAAGTTTGACCCTAATTTAGAAGATTTACGTCACCCTATCTCTAAGATTATGTGTAATTCCTTTCAATTATGTTAGATCTATTCTAATATAGGATCTCTCAATCTCTATATAAGAAATCCAACTTTAACTAATATGCTAATAATATTAAATTAAAAAAAATGAAGAACACATAATTAGATTACAAGAATAACAAATAAAAAAATTACATATTCATTATAGGGTTAATCATACTCAAGTATAAAGAAAACTTAAGTTAGCAATATATTAAATCTAAAAGCGACAATATAAAAAGATTGCACGAAGAAAAGCATCAAATAATCAATAACACTAAATTCTATCACTATGCTACTATCACTCTTCAATTCTCTTCCTCTTTACTAGAAATTTATACTCCTTATATAGCCATCAATTTCTACCCTTCTAAGAAAGTTTTAGTTTCAAAGAAAAACCCCAAGAATCTTCATAAACTAGAAAATATTAATTCAATACGTAGTAAAAGCTTCTCTGTATTTTAGGAAACACAGTTACTCTTGAAAGGAAATCAAATCTTTACGATGAATTGCACTTTTAGGAAGTGAAATTAAGCCCTCCGACACATGTGTTCTTGCCCATGTACTTCTACATGGTTGCTTGCATGGCTACTTCAAATAATTTGTCTTACTTCAAATACAACCGTTGTGCTCTTTACCATGTTATACTTTCAAATCTTGTAAAATTGATATTTTTTATTCAATTTTTATAAAATTCTTCTATTAAATTATAAATTACATCTCAAAGCTCTAAAATCAAAATAAAGAGTGATTAAGTGCAATATCCATCCAAAATATAAGAGAACTAAACAAAAGACTATTATAAATGTTACAATTAATAAATACTTTATAACATTTATTGTAATATTATATGATTCCATTGTAATTTTAACTAATTTTTCAATTTCATATTATATTTGAAATTCTTTTATCATTGTAATTTTGAATTTAAATGAGTAATTTTATTTTTTTTTTATTTCACTTCATTTCATGGGAAGTTTCGTCTATTCAATATATTCATGTCTTGTTTGAACATTATCTCAAAGTAATTTAGACATAATTACCTTTAAATGAACCATGCTAAAATTCCTACCATAAATGCATGAAACATTAGTACAGTATAAACAAATAAAATCACTTTTATCTTTTTAGGGCATCGATAATTGTAGCATTAAAGGACATTTTAACTTTTCAACAAAATCATATAATACTCCACCAATTTAAATTATCGTTAATTATTATTTGAAGTCCTTCAATTAAAGAAAGATTTGGATGAAAAGTGCACATAGTGTATAGGATCCTAAATTTTTATTCATGGAATAATAAGATTTAATAATAATTTTATTTTATATTTTTGTTAGAAAATAATATTAAAAGTTAAATCTAAAATTTAATACTATCTTTAAAGTTTTACATTAATAATATTTACATATTTATGATATTTGAAACTATCCTTTTATTTATTTATTTTCTCTATATTCTACTATTTCTATAAACCTCGCAAATTTCCAAAATAGGGTAGAAATCGCTAGAAACTATTCTAAAGATATTTCTAAGAATTGATAGGGTATATAACACTAAACTAGACAACTAAGCTTAATAAGCCCATTCTAATCCACAAAAATCCTAATTTAATTCCTAAAACATAAAATAATATCTCAAACCCTAAATAAATAAAAAAAAAATCCGAACCCTAAAATAGGAATCTAAAATCCTATATTGACCTATAAACCTTAAATTAACAATTCAAACCCTAATTTGGATAATAAACTCTAAAACAATGGATTAAAATCCTAACTTGAACCTAAATGCTAAAAATAATAAATAAAAAACCTTAAACCCTATAATGATGAAATAAAACCCTAACTTGATTCAAAAACCTAATATGGGTAACTTGAAACCCTAATTTAATTCCTAAACCATAAGACAATATATTGAAATCTCAATTTAAATCATAAACCCTAAAATGAAAATTCAAAGTCCAAATTTAATTCATAAATCTAAAATGCAAATCCGAAAGCCTAATGCAAATTTGAAACATTAAAGCCATAACTAAAGCCCTAAATCGACTTGTAAACCCTAAAACATTGATATGGAAATCTATAACCCTAAAATGGACAATTGAAACCTTAAATTAAACAATCAAAATCCTAATTAAAGTTATAAAACCCTAAACAAATCGCTGACCCTAAAACACGCTAATATAATCTAATACTCAACAACAATCTACAATAGATATCAAATACCATAAATCAACACAAATTAACAACTTAAACCCTAATCGGCACTACGTAAAAGGACATTTATGTCCTTCAAATTGCCAATTACTTAAGCTAACTGAATCTTACCGTTAATCTAACTTAATTAGTTTAATTAATTAGAAGACATAAATTAACCAATGGACAAAAGCAAGCTATCTAAGGTTAAAGCCCTTAATTGTTGGCTACCCTTGATCAAGACACATCATCTTGATCTAAGGATGGAGATTAAATCAAGGAAAAGAAGGTGCTAGTGCGACATTTGACATGATGCAAAATGGAAACTTACCAAGAGTTAGTAAATTGTTGTTGCCTAAGACCTTACCTTAAACCACTAGACAAAGCCTTTAACCAACAAACAAGAATTTTTAATGGACAATGATGGGTCATTAAGCAAAGTAGGCCTTAAACTAGATGAGGTGTCATCATGTAAGCAAAAATTGCTAAATTTAGTATTTGACATAAGCTTAAATACTTTCTTTAGCCAACAAAACCTAACATTTACCAATTCACCCTATATGATAGGAAGGCATTAAGAAAAGTAGTAACGAAAGTAGGGTAAGGTACAATGTCAACATGAAATTGAAATTTACCAAATAAGGAAATTGACTTAACCATAAAATTACCTTAAACCAACAAAACCATGTTTTAACCAACACATGCTATTATCCATTGTACCTTGGTTGTTCATTAAGCAAGTCAATTAGAATAAAACATACACAATCCAACCACCCTCTTCTTCCCTTCCATTTCCTCATCTTCTCCCTTCACCAACACTTGAGCAAGAGGAAAAACCCATCACCACTCTTCCACTTTGATCACTGACCACCACTACCACATGCCATCACCACCTTTATTCAACCATTTTAAACTTATAAAACAAGCAAGGAGTATCATCCCCTCCATTCCAATAGCCTAACTAAAAACTCCTTAACCCTTCTCCATTTTCACCCTCAATGAAAAAAAAAATACTAGTCTAACACCAACTTAGCACATGTACCTTGAAGGACAGAGGGAAAATTTTGTAGGAAGTTGGAGCTTCGTGTAGAGCATTAGATGACAAGGATAGGGTGAGTATTCGAGTTGAAATAAAAAAAGATGAAGAAAGAAGCTAACTTACTAGAAGACCATTATATAAGTAGGAGTATCATCACCTTTTTCCTTAACTTCTTCTTCTTCTACACTTTGAAGTTTAATTGTTAGAATGATTATACCTAGGTACCTTTCTTCCTTATAATGTGTCAATATTCTAATAGAAGAAATTTGGACACTTAATGGTTGAGTTAGTTAAAATATGATTGGATATGAGTCATTGAAAGTAATACAATGTTTAAGTAGTTAAGTGATATGACCCACACAAAATTGCATAAGAGATATGTGCCACAATCAAATAGATTGATAAAAGTGTGGATAAGAGAGGAACATAGTTGTCAAAATCATGATTTTACTTGGAGTTTTAATTTATAGAATCAATAGAATTATATAAAATCATATAGAATTAGTAGAGTTGGAAGTTTGTAAAATCGTATACCTAAATTCATATCAAAGCTCTACAACTAAATGATTTTGCATTCATTTTATTATAGAAAAGCTCATAAAATTATAAATTTGTAGAATTGTGAACCTTGGAAAATTTCAAATTAAAAAATTAATATGAGGGAAAATATTAGGAAACACATCGGAAAATGAATATGAAAACCCCATTATGAATTAGGATTTGCCTTATGATGCCTAAATTAACTAACATATCCAAAACCTAAGTAAACCCCGTCTATAGAACATTACATTAGGAAAACCAACATACCCAATAATTTAATTAAATCTAACTTTACTATGTAATCAAATTGGGAAAAACAAAATATGAAAAAATAAACCTTAAGCCATCTTTAATTGTGGTGTTAAAATAGAAGGCAAAGATAACCAAACTTCACCCACTAAATGATGTGATTAAGAGTCCAAATTAATTTTGGAAGTTCTCTTAACTAAAACTTATTTAATTTCCAATATTTTGCAGGGAGACGAATGGAATAAACTAACCAAACCAAAACCTTCTTGATGGGAAAATTTCTGACACCATTAACCTTTTCAGAACCCAATTTGGATGATGATCCAAATTGCTCATATTTTACCTTATGTCGTTATTTCTAATAAAAAATTGAGAATAATCTTACAAATACAATGATAACTCTCCATGGGATGCCCATAAGTCTTACAACTCCTGTTGGACACAAAACGTTTTTCAAGATGACAATCAAAGACCTACTACGATTGTCTTCTATTCTGAGGCATTGGATCATGAAGACTTATGTTATTTTGTATTATGTAATTGTTTTATGAACTATTTTGGTTGTATTTTGGTTTTGGGACACTTTTATTTCCTTGTAATTTTCATTTAGGATTAGCCACCTTAAAAGTGGCAAACTTGTAATTTTCAGCACTTTTTTAACCCTAGGAGTAGCAAGTATAAATACTTGCCTAAGAGAGGGTTTGAGGAGGCCATATTTTTCAGAATTGAGAGTTCATTTTCACGTAAGGATTAAGGTTTCCTAATTGTCATTAGACTCTTATCAATTTCAATCCCAAGAGTTAAAATTGTGGTGAGTGCACCTTGAAATTGTGAGTAGTATCAATTTCATTTTGTTGTGATTTCTTTTCTTCTCTAGTGTGTCATATCTAGGGGTGAATTGAGATAGTTTTTGGACAGATTTGCTTCTTATTATTTTTGAATTCTTGTGTTTGATTAAGATCCTTTGCATTTGAATTCGGTTCTTCCTTGAAGATTACTTCTTAAAACGTGATTATCACTTGAGAAAAGGAGTTCTTAGAATTTAAGTGTTCTTTTGAATTTGTGGATTATTCACGTGGGATTATATGTGATTAGTGTGATGTTAGAAGAGATTATTATTGTGGTATCACAATTGCAACATTGAATATTTGGATTTCATTGCACCTTCACTAGGTTCACGCAATTTTACCCTTTTGGAACCGGTTTTGTTGTTGACTTGAGTTTTTTTTTTCTTAAGTCTTTTGATTGTGTTTCCAAGTGGGTTTAGGCACATCATCTTTTTGGTATCAGAGCTATATCATATTTGGATTTAACATTAAAAAACATCATAATTGAAGAATTGGTTACATTCATTGGAAATTGACGGCATTGTTCATGTGATTGAGACTAGTTTGATTGACATTGTTGGATTGTCTTTCAAATTGGTTTTTATATGTGCTTAATCTTGGCTTTTGAGCACATCACTTCTTCAACCAGCCAGCTAAATATGTAGGAAGTAACTAAATAAGTAAGTAAAAGGAGACGTAATGATTGTAAGTAAATTTGGGGATTAAGCATGTAATAAGAGGGGACATAAAATCTAATATCCATCCACTCCAAATTTAGACTTTAGCTAGAGTGATTTGACAAATTCACTCTATTATCTAACATACAATAGCATTATTCAAACACTAAGTACTTTAACCAATGTGTAAACTTCTTAACCAAGTTACTTAGACTCATTTAAATTTTTCCCTTCTGCACATGAGAGAAGCTCCTTCCTTCTAAAGTTTTCTCATCAGATAAATTCTCCAAAAACTCTCAAACACTCACTCCAAAAATCGGATCAAGACAACAACACCAAACCGTAACTTCTATCCTCCACCAGATGCCTCCAACATCTAACTAACTAACTAAGTCCTAAACAACCACCATCCAAGCTAATTTCTAGATATAATATACACCAATTAAGAGGCCACTTAAGGATTTAAAGACTCAAGAAATATCAAAACCAAAGGACACACCAAGGGGAAGTAAGAAGAGGAAGGTTAAAACACTTCTAAGTGATTCCAACATGTAGGAACTTCCCACTTTTCTTGCTAATATTTTTTTTCTTGTAATATTCTGGTTGCTCATATTAGAATAGGTTCTTTAACTTTGATTTTTTAAGTTTTACATGTATATTTAGAGTGTATTTAGCTTAAAATACAAATTGGCAATGTAACCCTAAATCTAGGATGCAAATTGTAAAGGATCTACCATGAATTGTAAGATGCATGTTGAGCTTTGGAGAAACGTGATAGAGATCAGAATTTTGAGACTTGTTGTACTTCTAGATGCCTATGTTTGAGAGCTAAATAAGTGTATTTTTTTATATGTTACATACCTCTTTAATTATGGAAAGACTTAGGTGATAAAGTAGACACTATAGTAGTAAGAAAAATGGAAAGAAATGCAAGATAGGCTCATGGATCTTCAACCAATGGCCAAACCCAATTTTATCTCAAAATTTTTGAATTTCCAAAACCTAAAGAGGATGAGAAAACATTAGGAAAATTCTGAAAATAAAAATCTTGAAGAAACATATAAAAATAATGTGAAATAGAAAGAAAAGTGCAAAATCAAGGACTTGTGAAAACCAACTGAAATTCTTAGACAAAATTTCTAGAATTTTGGAAAGAATAGAGCCATTACAAGCCAAATAAAAGTCCTAAACAAATTTCCAAGTGATTAGAATTAAATCTTTTAGGGTATTAGATCAAATTAAGTGAAAAGAACTCCAAATGGAGCCTAGACAAGGCATACCCAAACTGCTCTGATCATAACATATAGAATTATTCAAGGCAATATAGGTTGATACTCAAGGCAACTTATAGAATTGTTGTTGTCCTATCTGGTGACACATCTTTTTAGGATGACCTACCACCAAACTATTATGATTGAGGACAATATGGCATGGTGAGTAAAATCCGATGACTACTGTTCTTTGTTTGTGTTTATAGCTAGTGCATTCACATGTAAATATTAGGTATATTAATTGGATTCATATGTAGGGGTAATTGGGATACTAATTGTGTGTGGTTACTATAATTGATTGCTAAGTGACCTTAATTATACCCGGCTAAATGCAATTGATTTCCCATGCATTTAGAATATAGAAATTGTAAGTGTTTGTATTAAATACTGTGGACACTAAATAACTAGACTTAATATTATTTAGCCTTGAATAAAATAAGTCATGCATCATGAAATCTTGCATGTAAGAGGTCGTTGGCATCACGCGGTGATATAGAAAGGTCCCATGGAACAACTCCATAGGCATACCTTGTCTTGACCTTTGGGAACTAGGTGGCACTAGGAAATGGTGCCTTCTGATTAAGACCTAGGAATACTTAGTCCAGAGATTCTTCACTTAGAGGTGATTAAGCCTACAGGCCTTTCACAATTTATAACTCATATGGGCTTAATATGTATATATATATATATATATATGTATGTATAAGTATATTGAAATATAGTATGAATATGTATAGACTTTACAATTTATTTCAAAAGACAACCCGAGGTCACTAGAGCCCAAAGCCGACATGTAGTTTGTGATTTGCCAACCCAAGCAATAGAGAGTGATAAATCCAACTATATGTAATGTCTAGTAAACTATATATATTGATGCATTCATGTGAGTGCTCATACATGGCATATGCATGATTATATAACTTTCTTATTATTACTTGTCAATTTAGTAGGAGAGTATATCTCACTAAGCTTTATAACTTGCACCCCTATAGAATTTCCTTATTGTAGGAGCATATCTATTTAGAGCTTAATAGACAGATGCCAAAAGTTAGTATAGGAAGCAAGAGATTAGTGAAGGATTTGAGTGAAGATATCACAGTTACATTTATGTCTAATTTCATATTTTAGTTACTCAATATCTAGTAAGGGTTGAAATGTGTTAAGGTTGTTAACCTTTGAATTATGTTATTAACTTATGGACTTTTGATATATTTTGTTCCTCTAATTTATTATATGTTTTTGAATTTTCTTGAAAATGTTAAACTCTAATTGGGAATTTAGATGTAAGTACACCTTATATGCTATAAGGCAAACCCTTGGATAATTGAAGGGTTATCCCTACGTATCGTATAATGTACGATAGAAACTATACATCCTAAGGTCCCACAAGGTGTGACAAGAATCATACAATTAACTCATGATTTTAACAATAATGGAGAACAAGTTTAGACTCAAAAGGTACATGTTAACTAATGAACAATAAAATGTTTGGTTACAAAATAAAATTCATCATAATGGCATAATAGTAATTAACTAAAAATTAACAAAACATATGTGGTAGGAGGCATGCTCATGCCTGTATACCTCTCAAGTACTCTATATCTTTTGCATGGTCATGCATGGGATGTATACAATCAAGAACACAATCATGTTCATACCGATGTATCTCCATGAGACTCACTTTTATCTTGTTTTCCCTACCCATCCATGTCCACACCTGTATTAGAATGAATAGAATCGCAACTCAATTCCTCACAACAAATAAACACATCCAGCCCACTAGTATAATAATGAGAAACAAAGGAATTGATATAATAGTGTTCTTCGAGGTTAGGTTGAATGTTGATGATTTTTAGTACCAAACATTGTAGACCCCTCACCCTTGCTCATGTGTTAGGATCGATAGCTTGATTCCTATGAGTTCAAAAAGTAAAAAATGATCTCAAATCATCTGTAGGACAACAAGATCAAGCATCTCTAATGCAATAGGAATAAAATTTCTAGCCTAAGCCAAATGTTTGACATCAATCACAATCTCCTATTCACAATTAGCCAACTTCTCCACCTCCATAACAGTAGGATGTTTACTTTGACTCTGCTAATCTGAACCAATCAAAATCACTAACTTCTCATCATGATCAACAAACTCCAGTAGAAACTCTATTGATTCTAGTGATGAAACCTTAAATTCAACAAGTTCTAGCTCCAGTTTAACCATAATTCTATGTTACTCCCAAGTCAACTAAGATTACATATTCTCAAAAATATAAAAAAGGTGTTGTCAAGAAGTGCCATGTTAAAAGACCTCCACCTGTGAAGTAGTTTAGTTGTTTCTAGTTATTCTTAAATACTTTTCTAATAACATGATGTGAAATTAGTTGTGATCATTAGTTTTTTGTTCATCGAAAATTCTTATAAAACTATTTTATGTCATTTTCATGAAATTTTCTCACCAATCTATCATTTTTGTCAGTTTTGTATATCATAAGTTCACAAGAAGGATTATACATATGTGATGATAATAAAAAAGGAAGAATAAAGAGAAAGAAAACAAAAATTTTCACTACTGAGATTGTGTAATGCCCCAAAACCTAGGCCGCACTACTACTTTCCATGTGTCCTTATCACGCAAGAATATGTTAAGGCACTAAGTCAACTCTAATACCTTTTTCTTATGTAATTCTTGTATAAAAACATTCAATACATCCAATAACTTCAAAATAAATTTCATAAATCCATATTCATCATCTAACGCAAAGAAAGTCTATAAACTCTAAATTAACATTCTCTAAATGATTCTATTTATTACATTCAATTAACATAATTCTCCCAAATTTTGCTAATAACCATAATAGTAATGATAGTCATCTTCTTCCTCTCGTTGTGGTCCATCGAAACCTAAGTTATCTTCTAGGTTATCATCTCTCTCAACACCTATATCTAAAAAAAAAAATATTTCTTGAAGGGTGAGCTAATGCCTAGTACGTATAACACAAACACACATGCATGAACAAATATCACACACATCATGCAGTATTTAAATACAAGCAATTGTTTCAAGATACAATTTATATCCACAAACAACAACAGGATGCTCATGACCCCCTTAACACACTTAACGCATTGGAACATGAATTGGTGATGGGAACTACCACTACGGGCTTCACACCTATGATCCCTTAATCCTTAAACATGATAACGGAAACTGCTACTACGGACCCCATAGCCATGATCCCTTAATCCTTAAACTTAGTGATAGAAATTGCCACTACGAGCCCCACACCCATGTACACTTAATCCACTTAAACTAATGTTCAACTTAGATCATTTCTAAATATGACTCCACTAGGGACAACATCACACAAGGATCATTGGGATGATCCCTATGGATCCTCCAGTATGGCCCCTAGGTCGAGCCAAGTACATATAACATACATTAAACACTTAAATTAAATCATTCAACTTAATCAATTTCAACACATATACTAGCTTAAACAAGCATAGATCAACACATAAATTACATGTCTCTTGAATCCTAGCCTTAAGCACTTTTAGTCTTAGACTTAAGCTAAACTGAAATTTGTACACCATCAACAAGTAGTTCTTAGTACTAATCTAAGATTAATGTCAACTATTAATTTTCTTAATCTTATTCATGTAAATTCTCTAAGGTCTCACTAACTAGCTAGGTCACGTGGAAATTAGTTTAATTAGAAGTTAAATAGATATATAATTAAATTATGTTTTACTCAACACCACCATGTTAGAGGCCATGTAGCTCAACATAGGCTGGTACACGACCGTGTTAAGAGTTATGTATGTTTTAGTGAGTTTTGACTTCAACACGGTTGGAACACAATCATGTACATAGGCCGTGTAACCCTCGATTCAATACAGTCAGAACACAGCCGTATTGGGAGGCCATATATCTCTTGGTATAAGTTTTTTATTTAGTACAATCAAAACACAACTGTGTCGAGAGGCCGTGTATCTCTTGGTAATTTCCATGAGCCTTAATTTCTTCATTCCATCTTCTCCTAAATTTGATTCTCTTTATTCCTAGGCTTAACTCAACCCTAAAACACGTAATTAAAAATCAATTACAAAGATTATAGTACTTACATCAAAATTTCTATGAATTAAATCCTTAAGCAGTTGAGTCCCGTTCTCATTATGTCCTTTCCTCAAATTTGAGTTTTGGTTTACACAAGGATTAAAACTTGATTAGATTATTCATTCTACATGGAAAATTCACCAATTCACTACTTTCTTACTTGGTTTACTCGAAATCATCCCTATGATTCAATAGACTGCCTTTTTCCCTTTTAAAGAGTTTGTGTTGTTACCATGAGGGAGTGAAAAAGAGAAGAACGTTAGGTCATCTGAGGCTTAAATATTTCTTTTTATGAAATGTCCAAATTGCCCTTCGATTTTTATAAAATTCTTATCCTTGTCCTTACCGTTTTGTTACAATATATATAATAAAAATAAAATAAAAATTTTTCGTATTACAAATTGCTATAGTTTCATATTAGTAGATGATTTCTATGATGATGCAATTTGAACCTTATTATGCTAAGATTAATAATTGATTGAAACATTCCTTTTTTTAAAAAAAAAGGTTTTGTTATCATACAAAAGGAAGAGAATGTCAAGTTCTCTCTCTAAATACTTTGATGATAATAAAAAGGAAGTGTGTGATTATGAATTTGTGTATAAAGCATATAAGATGAATTAATAATAATCTAATTACTTTTGATTAAAGAAAAGAATAATTTAGTAAGTTTTAAGCAAGAACAAAATGATTGAGAGGACAAGTTAGAAGGTACGTTGACAAGAACAAAGAATAAGAGCTTAGAGGTTAATTTATAAGGTGATCCTAATATGAATAAATTTAATAGAATTATCCTTATTCATGATTTAACTTAGTAAAATTTGAAGGTCTAGCTCCACTTATTTAATGTATTTAGGAAATATGTTTAATGCGTTCTACTAAAGTAGAACAAAAATCCATGGGGATTTATTTTATGTAGGATTTTTATACTTACAAAATTATTAGACTAAGCTGCAAAATTGAAGGATGTTTAATTCCAAACAGTCTTTGAAGCTATAATTAGTAAAAGTCTATTTAATTAAAGGACAGATAAAGTTAAATCAAGGCTTAAAAGATTTGATTCAGCTATAATGATACATTAGATATTTTAAACATAACCATCTTATCTCTTATGGATGTGGATAACAAATTTTATCTCCTATGAAAGTGGACAGCAACTTTTGTGAATTAGTTCAAAGATTTCAATTGAATTGGAAGAGGAATTCATGCAAAACATAAACAATAGAATAGGATTAATGCAATCCAAAAATATCTACTCAAGTTCGGTTTAAGGCTATTATAGATATCAAGTTCGAAAATAAAGAGGATCGACAAAGCGTAGATATTTATCTAGATTATGTGGAACCCGTTATTAGTCTCTTGAAGATTTACAGAGTTACAACAATCAAATTATCATAAAAGCTTTAGTTTGTTGCATAGAGCTTAAAAGTTCGAATTTCAAAGATAGCCACATGACAGATGATTTCCATTTTTCAAGAACTTTATCTATGTTTGGTTACAACAAATTAGTCAAGATATCAACAAGAAAATTTCCATATTACTTTTCCACATCAACTGCCCATTATTCCAAGAAGATATAAATACTTGATTAATTCAAATTCAAACATGGAAGTTCTAATCTATACTCATTCTTTTGTAAAAAAAAAAAAAAAAAAAAAAAGCATATAGAAGCACTTAAAGGCAACTCAAAGACTACACTGCAATAATATTTTTATTTTTTATAATTTTCTTAACGAAGCTTACTTGTAGGGGAATACTTTAATATTTTACCTTAATTCTTTTGCTATTTTTTTTTGAAAACTAGGCATTGTGTTATGTAGTAGCTTATATAAGCTAAGTAGGTAGAGCAAAATGATTGAAACCAAGGGGTTGGTGGATCTTTTGTAATTTCTCTTTCATTTTTTTTTATATATATAGTAAAATGATACTACAATAGAATATTGAGTCCTCAACAATGGAGTTGGAAGAAAAGATTTACACATAAGATGAAACCTCTATAATTCCTATGTCAAACTCTCTTTTCCCTATCTCTTTTTAATTTTCTTACATTTACTTGTTTTAGTACTTATATTGTTTCATGCCATACCAACTTAAAGTGATCAAAGGGGCTGATTTGATTTCAAAATTTTTGAAATGTTTTATGTGTAATCAATTCATCTCTTCCCTCTTGATTACTTGATATGAGACCAACAAAAACACTAAGGGAGTGCTAACGTATGCTTTTCTTAAGGAGATGGAGGTTCAACATGCTTAATGCTTCATAAGCTAGAGCATGGTCATTAAAGTAAGAGGCCTATTACACATTTTGTTACTAAGTTGTTTTAAAGACTGTTTAGTTAATTGTTGAATTTTATGTTGTCAAGTGATTAAATTGGAAAAAACTAGAGTGTTTGCTTGGAAGTTTTGAGTCCTTATCCAAAAATATAAAACAAGCTTGTTTAAAATTACATTCAATAGCTACTTGTGACCCTCTTTGCTAGCAAGTCGTATTTAATGTGCTATTTTACTTATTTAGTTGTTGGTGAACCCTTTAGAAAATAGTAATAATAATAACAATAATAAACAAAAAATTAGTAGACACTTCTATGGGAACAATGCAAGTTTATGAATCCTGTTGAGCCTACTAATATCTCCAAACTTTAGTACCCTCAAACCCTACAAAACAAATATATTATCATGAAATTCTAACAAAAAACAAAGAAACTATAGCTAAATTACTAAAATAGATTATGATTGGGACATTGGTGAACTTATGTTAGCATCTTTAGCAAAATTAAACTTTTATGTTTGTTTGAGATACTCATTGTATTTTATCTCATCAATAAGTGACAATGATTACCCTAAGGAATTCTCAATGACTGTTATGACTGATGACAAGTATAGATGAGTGAGTAAATCTCTATGATTACTATGCTTGCTTGTATTTATAGTACAACAACTTTTAATTTATTATGAAATTGAACTCCTTAGAAATATAGGGAATGCATATACTTGGTAATGCTTGCTATATTATGCAAAATAATTCAATTATATCAAATGATAAATTAGGTGTCATATCATAAATTGCATTACTATTGACTATCTGTTTTATTGGTTTGGTTACCTTGTAATGAATATAATAACTATTTGATATCAAGTATAAATCAAGCATGCATTAAATTTTAAGGCCATCAACATCGTGCAAAAGTATGGAGAGGCCATACGAAGGTGATACTTCATTCGCATCCTCGTGATGACCTTTAGAAACTACCTTGTACCAGGGAATATAGACCTTTGATTAGGGCTTCATCCACTAATATAGCCACTTTGGATAACCACACTCTTGAGCCAATATGTTTTAACAAATCACTATTTTAATACCTACACTAAACCTTAGTTGAGCCATGCTCACAAAGCTTTCTAAAAATATGCTTAAGCCACTAATGTGCCTAAATTCCTAAGGGTTGGATTTAACTCATGTTCATAATGTGTAGCCTATTGACATGTGTAATATTAGTCATGAAATGTTGACTAGTTAAGGTATGTTAAAAAAGAGTAAGAAACACTTTGGTATTTTTTGAAGTAGCTCAATTGAAATGAAAATATTTTTATGAATTTTTATTATTTAAGACAACTGAATTGGAAGAATATCATCAACAAGTTAAATTACAATTCAACAGTTGATTGGAAAAGGGTGTGAAAAGTCTTTCATAACTAATATGATCGATAGTTTATTGAAATCAAATAGGTTTCATTGAAGTAGTTGATAAGAACCACAACTAGATCAATTAAAAGGAATGCCACAACTAGAAGGACATCTTGATTGATCAAATCAACAAAGACAATTGCTTCTAATAAAGATGAAAGGTGTCACAAAATACTTGAAAAAAAGTCAATAATATTAATACTCATTCAAAGGATAACAAACTAACTATCTCATACGTAAGGTTACATAAGTATTTATAAACAAATACAAGATAACTTTCATGAAAAGGGAGGTACTAAAAAAAATCATCTTAGAAGGAAATAAAATAACATCTAAATAACTTTATTAATAATTATTTAAGCCATGTAATATTCTCTTTCTTAATCCAAAAAATTTGGCATAGAGTCCATTTAAAATTAATATTCACTTGTGTAAATATTCTTTAGAATCAACAATATCAAACACTTCTTTTTTTGCACCTATTTGAAGCATCTTTTCACTAGGTCTTTAACTTATTATCAAAAGCAACACCAACTTTGCCTTCAAAATTAGAATCTCTCAATGGTTTAGAAATTCACTTGCATTCGAGATGAGAATCATAAGGCATTCTTCTTGATGAACTAAATGTACTTCTGACTTGAGTTTCTACAATTCCAAACTTGTTCTTCATTAGATTTCTTCCTACAACCAAATTCTTTGCTACCTTCCTTTGTATGAATGACTCTATATAAGTTCATAACCTAGCTTTCATTAAATTGTTTATTGTAATCAAAACCTTAACTAACTCCATTTGAATCCAACTTGCTCCATTGCCTTCTAAAATAAAATTTGAAATCCCAATTCCCATCAACCTTTGCTAGAAAATGTTTTCGAAAAATACATTGAAGCTTTGCACTCATGATATTTTGATATATTTTAATTAATTAATTAATATGATATTGGGCTGATAGTGATTTTGCTTAGAGTGATGGCAACTAAGGTTAACAAAGTAGAACTTTCCAACTTCTTATATTAGAGGATGAAAATCTATATTGTACATAATTTCTAGATGACTATGTATACTCTACATTCATATGGTTGTACATGCATGGTATGTTAATGCTTAATAACTTACTTGCTATAGTTTGTTTAATGGTATGGGAAAGGATCACAATAAGACTAGTAGCTTACTTTGTAGTAGTTTCTTTGGCAAGCTACTCTAGAACTAGAAAGGGTTATGACCATAGCATTTCTCAACTCAAGTCATAAAGGATACATTTAATGTGAGGATTTGTTTAACCTAAATTAGATTGTTAGATGAAATCAAAGCTTCTATCCTTTCAAATTTATTTGATTTATGACTTCTAAATTTTGACCATCTAATCTTATTGTTTGTTAGGGGATAACAAATCATTGTAGTTTTGGTAAATTGTGGAATATTAGTTTTTATAGTTATTTGTACACCTTAATTAATTACATTTATTATGGCTAAATGTGATTTAATTAATGTTATATCTTCTAACTTGTAAGGCAGTTTTTATATTGTAGGTGTACATGAGATATGATAATTTCACAGCATTTCTATTAGACCTCCTTATAGAGATGTTACAAAACATAAACAAGACTTTGGTGGTTAATTCAAAAATAGTAACACATATCTAGCTAAGGGAAAGGAATAAAATATTGCATTTAAAAAAAAAAAAACTACAAGAAAGAAAAATACAATTTTGAAAATAATCCTAGGAATACTACAAATGAAAGTAAGTCTTCAAGTACCTTGACCCTATCTTTAGCTACTTCTCTATGGAAGTGCTCTTTGGGACTGCAGGGGTAGTGGTGGCTCATTACCTCTAAGATCAATAGTTGTTAGAGGTACTTGACCATCTAAGGTAATGCCTTTGAGATGACAAACTGTCTTGGACATCTCTAATGCCTTAGAAAGTATATCGGCATGTGGCATTTGAGGTAGCTAGTTAATGAAATTAGACTCCATGCAATAGTATACATTTAAGTAAATATTTGAGAAGGAACCCCAATGAAGAAAGCATATGAAAAGGTAATCTTATATATACCATTTAGTGAAGCATAGCACCTATACATTCGATATATTGGCGGGTGTGCTCTTGATACTAGGCATAATAGTTGGGGTTATCCCATCAGGTGATCCATTAAGTGGCTCAATCTAGATGATTATGTTATGATGATTAGTCCATTGAGCTAACTAAGATGCATGGGTCATTCACCAATTAACTTCAATCCTACACCTAAGATTGGCTTGATGGAGCTACCTAATGTTTGTGTAGGCCAATATATGCTACAATCTACTGAATTGACAAACTACATAATTTGGGAAGTAAAGCTCGAAAATGTGGAAACACAATAGTAGCATCTACGTGAGCCAAATATCTCTAACAAGCTAAGATTATGCAAGTAGTTAAACTATATCCTATGAAGTGTAAGGTCGCCATGTAACCGGATAAGTAAAAATTTAAGAAAGTCACTAATGTAATAATCTTGAATTGTAAATTCAGAACTTAATAATGTTCCTACTTAGGGACTTGCTAGTTAAAGACATCCCTATATCATGTCATCACATATATCAAAAGTTGAGTGACATCAAAGTCTACTCCCCATCAATGGATCAATGGTCAATCTTGAGTTGTTAATGTAAATCAAGGGTATAGTGGGGTAATGTGCGACAAGTGATCCCACATCCAAACTTGTACGATAACAAAGGGCCCACTAATCTCTACTATGTTCACGTATATGCTAAGACATAGTTGTTGATAAAACCATGTTAAGCAAGCTACCTCCTAAGCAAACTTGTTGGTGCACATCAAGTCTAATAAAAGAGGGAGGAACATCAAATGAACCAAGTTCTAAGATTTATCTACCAATATAACACCTCCCATTAGTTGTAATATGTATGCCCACACGTGCCAATAAATAACAATCTTATCTACCTCATTTGGAATATAGCTGACAATGTCTAATTAGGACAATTTCAATCATGGGCCCTGGATATCCTTAGCAGTAGGCCGAGCTTCGTGCAACTCCTCATAGATATATGGCCAACTAAGATACATGTTGCTAATGACTACCTACCCATTCACTAGAAACTAAACAAATAATGATATGTCATGGCATATGATGGTTAGCTCGTTAGTGGGGAAGTGGAAGGTGTGCATCTTTAGTCTCCATCATTTAACTATGTTGGTTATTAAATGTCAGTCCAGTTAGATGAATGGCATATGAGTAATGCCAAGGGATCCTACTTATACTATGTGTGAGATAATCTATAGATCTATAATAATCCTCTATCATACCATTACTTCTCATTAACAACTTGGGAGCTAGTAACTTTCCTAGACAAGCTAATTCAAAGTTAAATTAATAACTAATCCAAACAAAGATAATAACATGATATATAGTAGACATTACCTAACCTTACTACACCATCTCCGACTTATAGAATGGTTGGCCATTGAATAATGACCTATCTATTGACCTTAGATCCATCTACAATTAAGTAATTAAAAAAATATAAGGCCTTTGAGTAATGACCTATCTATTGACCTTAAATCCATCTACAATTAAGTAATGAAAAAAATATAAGCATATGTGAAATTGTTAACATGGAACACAATCAAACACTATACTAAAAGAATGAATTGCACAATGATTAGTGTATGGATATGCTAAAACATGAGTCAATTAGTAATCCCTACATGTACTAGCAATTGCTCTTAAGTTATGCTATCTACTGTATTGTAGGCATGTTCTCTTGCTATGACCTTTTTGGATGAACATGCTACATGTGTATAGAAAGAGGTGGCTTCTTGATGTTCATCTCACTCTGAAAGCATTTCTACTAAGGCATTCCATATTTTCCCCTTTGGTAAGTCATTGGATGCCACATTAAAAACTATAGTAGGGGTTAATTAGCTTTATTAGCATAAGGTCTAAATGAGTGCCTATATACTTGTAATTGACTTTTCCATATATACCAATGCCCTACAAATCATTCTCCCATTACATCCAATATATCTTATTACACATCTCAAGCCACCTTTCACTTCCCTCACCATCATCATCATCACTATTGCCATGAAAATCATCTATAGGATCTCCACGAGCTTAATCATTCTCAATACTAGTTTCCTTATTTGTTTCACTTGGTCTCAAGATAAATGGAGATGGCATATTACCACTACTACTTGCTTCTGAGGTGGTGGTATGTATAAGTTAATTCAACCACCTACGTTTCAAATGGATCAAAATAATAAGCCTTCAACTCTAACTCATTCCTAGCTGCAAATGGCCTTTAAATTTCATAAACTTGCACATAGAACACTACAATGCCACTAACTCTACTTCGTCGTGTGCATATGCCAACATTTGACACACATCATAATCATCACTAAGAGTCATGGGAAAAAAATAATTCTATTAGATCCAACATTAGGGTACCTATATATCAACACAATTCAATGGGTTTTTATTAATATGAAAACAACTGTATATGATACCTAACGATTCTTCATACTTTGCATTTATAGGAAGCCCAATCACTATTACCGATAGTTTATCATAGTATCCCCTATCATTTCCATCTACATCATTCCCATTGGCATATTATATAATTCTAATTTTAAACATTTTTACTTACACACAGTTCATCTAACTATAAGTTTGCTCATATATCACATGCTAAATGCTCAACAATATATGGATATTTACAACAAAATTTCAACACTAATATATTGTTATTACTCTAGCATTCATGTAATTGCAATAAGAGTAGTTAACTTCACTCAACATCTTAACTTCATTGCTTTTCCCATATTTATGAACACAAAATAAAAATTTAAAAAAAAAAACCACTTTTTCATTTTAAAACCCACAAAACATATGAAAAACCCATGTCAATCCTACTCCCACACAATGTACCATAAAATAATCACTCCAACACTTCTAAGTAGCAATTACAATTTCTAAAATAGGATATTTTTCTTGAAAAAAAAAACCAAAAAAGCATAACTTGTATTCTAGAGAGAGAAATACTTGACATATTGGAAAAACACCACCTAAAATGTGCAATCTCGTGAGCAAGTGCAGTCAAATGATGGTTAGAGGTATAAATTATGTGGGTAAAGTGTTTTTTTTTTCTTCTTCTTTTTCACTAAAATCACGTTTAGGTTGAAAGTGGTTTTGGGGTTTCTATTTTCTAGAGAGAGAAACGTTTATGCATAAATGAGGAAGTGAGTCTATTGTACTGACAGGCTTGAAAGACACGATTTCCTTGCAACTTAAAATCATGTTTTTCAAAGTACAGTAATTCTATGATTATTTTAAAAATCACAAATTTTTTTAATAATTTTTTTAAAATACGATATTTTATTCCTTTTCCCAATGTTGCTACTATACTGAATTTGACAAATATATATGTAAATATCAAATATGAATCAAATAGACGTACAGTTGATCTTACCTTAAATATAGCATTCATATTACCGAGTTAACAATTTTTTATTACATGATATTGAGTACATGATTGTTACACTTTCATTTTCACTGGAATGGAGCGATATCAACAGAAATGCAACACACATGGTTGCCTAAATCACATATTATTTTCAGCTTTGCCTTGACTTATTTGGAAAAATGAACTCAATGAATTCATCCATGGCTTTAAGTGAAGATCCTTTAACATCACCCTCCTCCTTTATTGCTGCTCTTACGATCTCAGCAATGTCCATGGCCTTCTTCTTCATCTCCTCTCCTTTTCCTTCTTCTGCACAACTAAATCAACCAGAGACTTCACTTGCTCCCCATGAATCTTACTCTCCGTACCTGTTGTCAACTCAACACACACGCCCATTTCTTCCACCAACATCTTTGCATTAAATGCTTGCTCTGCAGCCAAAGGCCATGCTATAATCGATAAACCTTGACTCAAACTTTCCATCACCTAATTCCACCCACAATGACTAAGGAATGCTCTAGTTGATCTATGACATAAAATCTCCAATTGGGGTGCCCAAGCTCTCACCAAAAGCCCTTGATTGGTTTCATTAACTCTTTTCTCAATTCCAATCGGTAACCACTCTTCTTTAAACTCACATTTCCTGTCGTAACCATGTGGAGGCCTAATGACCCAAATGAATGGTTTCCCAGACAATTCCAAACCAATGGTTAATTCCATCATTTGGGCTTCAGATATTGTGTTTTCTGAACCAAATGAAATGTAAAGAACTGAATCTTCATCTTGTTTATTTAGCCAACCAATGCATGTTTCAGCCGAAACCTCGGCTTTTTCCCCGGCACGTTTTCTTGACATGAATCCTGCAATCAAATCTGAAGAATTGATCTTTGATTTGTCAAGAAGCATTTCTTGTGGTAGAATAGGTCCTATGCACCACACAGGAACTTTGAAATATTTCCTCGGAAGATCTATCCCTGGAACTTCTACTTTTTCTATAGTATTACATAACCATCCATCAGAAGTGAGTGATTTTGCAATCTGAGGCCTTGAAAACATCGACCAAACATCGATGCCGTCTGCGCTTCTTATAAAGGGAAGAAGGTGTGACATATGGAAGCAGCGTCGGTTCGGAAAACCGGGTATATTAAAGTACGGGTCGTCAGGAGTTTTTCGATGAGGGAGATTCATCCAAGTAGGTAAATATGCTAAAGATCCATAGGCATCACCAACAAGTAATGGACTTGATTCCAAACTTCCTAGCCACATCCACAGACCACCCGAATTGCGCGTCGGCCATCACACAAAGTGGTGGATGTCCCTCCTATAGTTGGGTATTTCAAATAAGAGTGGAGAAAGGTTGGAAGCTGAGAGAAATCAGTGAAATATTTTCAATTTAAAGGTAATAAGTATCTCTTCATTTATGTAAATAAATTGTTGGAAATTACTAGAAATCAATTGAAACTATAAACATATTCCTAAAAAGCAAAATTATCCTATGCATATCTTAATCTATTAGTGAGACCAAAATATTTATATGAAATTCGAAAAATGTGGTGTCCTTTTCGAGAGAAATTTCTCTAATTGATGCATCTGTTCAAAGAGAAATTCCCTAATACCTATATTGTTTATTGTATCTAGGACATAGTTTTACCAACGATGGCAATAAAAAGAAAAAGAAAAAAAAAAGAAAAAAGCAATAACAAGTAAAACAAAATAAAATAAATAAATGAATATTCAAATAAAAATTTAAGCTTTTATATCTTTAACCTAGAATTTGTCAAAATTAACGTAGGACAATGAAAGTGGAAAAATTATAAAATATGAAAGATAATGGAAGTGGAAAAATTATAAAATATGAAAATTGTGGAAAAGTAAGTGAATCGATAAGAAAATTTAAACTAAACAATGATTATATTAAGATTGCTAAGAAAATTATCAAGAAATAAATATTTTTTCTATAAAAAGAAATAATAACCTAGAAGATATATATATATCAATCTCACACCAATAGATTTAAATGATAGCCTTATACCATACAATGTATTTTATGATCTCACAACATCGATAAAAAAAGGCATCATATCTTAGTTGAGAAATAGTTCTGTTATTAAATATCAAGGCACTTTGTCATAAAGCGATTACATACATTATCTATTTTTAGGCTTAACAATACCTAATATTCCAGAAAACTAAAAAATATAAAAAAAAAATTGCTACCATAAAATAAAGATACTAATTAAACTAAATAGTAGAATAAGAAACTAAATTCAATTAAATAAAGATAGTAATAGAATCATATCTAAATAAAATAAAATATATGTAAAAATTATCTTACTATATTTACTTGTTCTTGATAGGTGTTATTCCCCCTCTCTTAAAAAGTTTCATCCTTGAATCTCTAAAATTTTTCTAAATCCTCCTAGATCAAATTGCAATATGACTCATTACATGGTAGCTTGTCATGTTTTCCACTAATACTTCTTGGCTCGAGAAAATTAATCTCTAACAAACTGGTATAATATCTATTTTGGTCTTCTAAAATGTCTTTGGTTTCTCCTTTCTTCCTAGTCACAATTTTCATATCTTTCTTTTGATAATATTTTTTTTCGGTAGAACAAAAAGAAAGGATTTTTTTTCCAATGAATACTAAATTTAAGCTCTAAGAAGAAACCTAATGTTAGACTTGGATACCAAATTTGACATAGGACGATGGAAGTGGAGAAATTACAAAATATGAAAATTGTGAAAAAGTATAGAAACCAATGAGAAAATTTAATCTGAATAATGATTATACTAAAATTGTTAAGAAAATTACCAAGAAATAAATATCTTTCCTTACTTTTTTATAAAAGAAAACGATAACCTAAAAGGGATACATCTAGCATTCTCACAACACTTATCATGCCCTTAATTCACCGTGGCAATGATAGTTTGCCATGTATCCTAATTAAGTATAATACTTAAAGCTACAATTACTAAATGGGTTTCTAAATCAGTTTTAAGATCTTGAAATCATTTATTAGATTTTGAAAACATTTTTAATAGTTCATTAGATTTTGAAAAACATTTGATGTTTTGTCAAGAAAATGCATGGATAAATATAAAAGGTAGTCTAAATTCTAGGGCATAAGAAGCCTAACAAAATATAAACATAAAAGAATAGGCCATAAAGCCACAAGCGGTTCCCAATAAAGTCTAAGTATATAACAAAAAATAGAAACTAAGATTGGAAATTAGAAAATGAAAAAGGTCTTAGTCAACATAATCTAATTCCTTGAACTCATCCCTATACTACTCTTTAAAGATAAAACCCAGTAATTTGTAAGGTAAATCCATCATATAGTTATCATCTAAGAAAAAAAAAAAAGTGAGCCTTAAGGGCCCAATACATAGTAACGTAAGCACATACATTTATATCAAGCAAGTCTACATACTAATGTAGTAGGCAATCATTCAATTTATTTAATTATCTTATTTAAACAACCAGCATAAGAGTACTCATAATTCTAGACATCATACGGGTGACCTAAGGTCGAATTCCACCACGGTGGATATCATGGGTTGATAAGAGCAGCTAAACTCTATGTCAATGAAATTGAAACCAAAACCAAAGCAGACTTGTCTAAGTGAACTCACCATTATGCAACCTTACCAATCACAATCCAACTATACCATATAGCCCATTAGGATCCATATCCTTAAACTATGCCTAATATGCTTTCTCTTCACTTACAGTGCTTGTTATCTGACATAATTTCACTAATCAATTGCTCGCTAAGCTACCTTTAGTAGTTTAAAAGCTTAACTACAATGTCATTTTGGGATATATGATGATAGTCATAATCTCAACCTAAGGCAAGTAACCATGCACAAGCAGCATGTAGTTACTTAACCAAGTTTGATTATTAGTTGGACTTAATTTTTAACTTAGTAAGTAACATGCATGTTATTATGTACTTTGGAGGGTTGACGATTCTCAAATCACAATCAAATTTCCATTTAAGTTGATTGAATTGGTTTCATGCAACAAAAGACAAAATTTAAGTTAGTTGATTATTCTAAGCGATTAAATTTTATTCTAAGGTTGTTTTAAACTACTTAAGATCCATACTAGTTATGAGCCTAATTAAGATTATTTAGACCCGAATAAATTTTAACTAACTATCCCCCAAACCATTTAGGATTTATTCATTTAAACCTAACATGTTTTTTAAATTTTAAGTCTAGTTGTGTTTCAGGCGCAATTAGGGTATTTGGGTCTTGTAAGAATAGTAAAACTAATTATATTTGGAATTAAGCTCACTAGTCCTAATTAAATTTGTTAAGTCCAATTAGTAATATGAAATTCATTTTAAGTCTGATTAGGTTACTTCAATTTATTATATTTAACTTACACCCATTATGTGTATTCATTCTTAAGCCCAATTATTTATCGTGTTAAATTTTAATTCCATTTTAAGCCTTCAATTGATTTTCGATCTTAATGGATTTAAGGCCCATTTAGGTTAAATTGAACCTGTTAAGTCCCATTTAGGACATAAGCCTTAAAGATTAATGAGCCTAAAGTTTTGTTATAGTCATGTAAGTATGTTTTATTCCATTAGGTCTAAGTCTAGTTTATTTTAGCTACTTAAATCAATTTAAGCCAAAAAATGGTTTGAGGCCGAGTTTAAGTTACTTATCATTATAAGTCCCATTTAAGATATTAGCTTTAGAAGGAAATTAACCCATTTGGATATTGGAATTTAAATTTTGGGCTTATTGATCAATTGAGCTCATATTATTAAGTCAATTCCCATTTTAGCCCAATTTAGATAGTCAATCTAATCAAACCTAATTAATCTAATTATGTTTAATTACATGGGCTATCCAAGGGGGGGGTGGTAATAGGTAGTCCTTGGGCATATATGGTTAGGCCAACTAAGGATTGAGTCAGCTTTAGCCTAAGTTAACTAAGCCAACTATTAATTGGATTCTAATTCATCACTTTTAATGACCTTAACTTTAAAAGGACATAACTTACTCAACTTAAGCCAAAATCAAATGAAACTAAACCTATTTCATTCCTTATCACTTCCCCATTTTATCATAAAAGCCTTATTTTATTTGTTTTAAAGCTCTTGGACTATCAAACTAAACAAGGTTACGAATTTTCAGCTTTACAAACTCATATCTTATCCAATTTAGGTTCAAATCATTTCAAATCAAAGCCCACTTGCTTCTATTCCTTTCTTCAGTCCAAATCATCATTTATTTTTCATTTTGTAAGCATAAAACATCTCCAAAATAGAGCATGCTCAATTGCAATCTTACAAGTTCAAATTTAACATGTTATCACTTCTAGCCCTCATTTTAGATCCAATCTAACTCCCATTCATAAATAAATCACAATTCCACCGCATTAATTCAAAATAAACATAATATATCTCAAATTTCCAAAATTAAACATAATATCAAATCATATAAGAAAATCAAACTTTCAAGATCAAATAATCTACCAATTCAACATAAAAAATCCCTGAACTTTGCTAAACTCAAGATTTAGCATGTATCATCAATTTCCACCAAACTTATCACTTTGAGAATATGTGAACATGCTGAAAAATCTCAACTTATCCACTAAATCAATTTATTTGACCACTAACTCATTGATTTCAACAAATCCAATTTTTAACTTACCATATACATTAAATTAATGACCTAACCGCTTCTAACTCCACATACTCAGACTCTAATCATTAAATTTACCAACGTTCAACATCTAAATTAGATTTTATAAGAAAATTAAATCTCATTTTTATTATCATAGTGGTGGCAATAGGACCCATACACTTACTAAATATTATCATACATCAAACTTCACTTCTATCAATAAATCCGACACCTAACATCACATTTATCATATTAAATAATAGATTAGAATCCAAATAATCAAATAACAACCTATATACATCACTTTAGGTAGTGGTTTTTAATTGGTGTATTGCACTAAACTATTAAGATCCAAGAAAACACCAAATCATCATGTTTAATCACTTGTAATCATCTTAAATCTTCAAATCAATCATTGTTGTGAACTTACCTTATTGGAGATTCAACTTAACCCTCAAGTCCCTCCTTTGCCATCCTTAATAAGCTCTAAAGATGGCATTTTTCTTGATTCCAAATGATTTCCTTACATAAAACCACAAATTTCCACTTATATTCATGTGTTGATATGATAAAATTTACTTAAATCAAACTAAATGTCACTTACCTTAATTTCCTTCTTGAATCGTGACTAGTAGCCCCTTAGCTAAGATCTTCACTTGATTTTTTTTTTTTTGCCTAGATCTCACAAGAAAACAATTAGATTATTATAGGATTTAATGGGTATTAAAGGCTTTAAGGTGTAGATGAAGATTAATGGGTTTTTTAGAGCATTTACCTTAGAAAAGTTTTGTAAAATGAAGATGGGGACTATTGATTTCTATCCTAAAATGGAGTTTTATAGTAAGGTTTAGTGAGGGTTTAAGGATAGAGACAATTGGGATCATAGGGGTTACTAAGTTGTAGCATAGTATGACATGTGTCATTTTATTTAGCCTATTTTATTATTATATTTCTCTTAATTTTCCCTACTTAGTCCAACTACAAAATGCTGCTTCCCTCTCCTTAAAATATCCGTAGAAACTTAATTAATTGGCTACCCTTCAAAGAAATAAGCTTAGGGGCATTTTGTTTATTTTACCCAATTGACTTCAAAATTTAAATTTCTCTTTTCCAATCGTCTCTAAATATTTCGTAATTGATTTTATTTTCCTAATTAAGATATTGGAGTTATTTTAAGTCTCTAAGAAATTTTAGGTACAATTTAGATAAAAATCGTCTTCAAAGACAAAAATGACTCTAAATAACTTTAATTAAGTTGTGTAGTGATTTTGATCAACTTTAAAAACTCTAAATTAGGTCTAGGTGCAAAATGGTCATTTTGAAAAATTGATCTACAAACTTAATTTTCTCTTTTCTAGTTGACTCTAAATAATTGCTTAATGATTTTATTTACTTAATTAGGGTCTTGAAATTTTATTTTAGGTTACCGGTCTATTTCTAAACAATTTTCAATAAAACTAAGTTCAAGAGGAAAAGGTCATTTTGAAAAAAATTGGCTTTATATTTTGTAAATCTATTTTTAATTGACTCTAAATTTTCCTTTTTAATTCCATCAATCATAATTAGAAATTTGAGGTTTTTCACCACTAAATTTAGATAACAGCTTCGCACCACATGGTGTATTTGGTTGGTCTCACACCACATTATGTATTTTGTTGGTCTCACAACATTGATTGAAAAGAAAGCACCACACTTCACTTGAGAAATACTTCTCTTATTAAATATCAAGTCATTTTGTCATAAAATGGTTACATACCTTACCTATTTATAGGCTTAATAGTACTTAATATTCTAAAAAACTAAGAAATATAAAAGGATTTACTATCTTAAAATAAAGATACTAATCTCACTAAACACTAATAAGAAACTAAACTCAATCAAGTAAAAGATAGTAATAAAATCATATCTAAACTAGATAATTAAAATAAAATAAAATCCATATAAAAATTATTTTACTATATTTGCTTGTTCTTGATTTGTATTATTCCTCCTCTCTTAAAAAGATTTATCCCCAAATCTATAAATTTTTTCTAAATCCCTTTGGATAAAATTGCAATACACAAAACCTAATCTTGAACTCTGGACATAACAGCTCTTGATGTTTTCCATGAATACTTCTTGGCTGAAGAAAATTAATCTTTAGAAAACTGGTGTAATATCTATTTTAGTCTTTAGTTTCTCCTTTTTTTTTTTTTTCTAGCCACAATTATCATATCTTTCTCTAGATAATATATATATATATATATATATATATATATATATATATTTCCTAAAACAAAAAGAAATGATTTTTTATTCTTGGTCTAAGAATGAATACTAATGCTAGGCTCTAAAAAGAAACCTAAGGGTAGGATTTGATACCAAATTTAACTTAGGATAACAAAAGTGAAAAAACTATAAAATATGAAAGTTGTGGGAAAATAAGAAAACTGATGAAAAAAATTTAATTTAAGAAATGATTATACTAAAATTGCTAAGAAAAATACCAAGAAATAAATATTTTTTTTATTTCTTTTATAAGGAAACGATAACTTAGAAAGAATATATTTAGCAATCTCATATCATTAGATTTAGATGATGGTCAATTTATATGGGCTTACACCACCCTCAATTTTTATGACCTTACACCACAAGATATATTTTGATAGTCCCATACCATCGATGAAAAAGAAAACACCACACCTCACTTGAGACATTGTTCTATTATTGAATATCAAGTCATTTTGTCATAAAGTGATTACATTCCTTGTCTATATACAAACTTAACAATACATAATATTCTAGAAACTTAGAAAATATAAAAAGATTTACTATCTTAAAATAAAAATACTAATCTAACTAAATACTAGAATAAGAAACTAAATTCATTCAAATAAACAATAGTAATAAAATCATATCTAACCATGATAATATAAAATAAAATAAAATACATGTAAATATTATTTTACTATAGTTGCTTATTCTTGATCTGCATTAAGTACGTTTTCTTTTGATAGGTTCCGTTCATATTAATCAATATTATATTGTGAGACTTGATAAGTTATTTCAATTCTAGATAGCATATTTTAAATGCATAACAACTCTACAAATTGGAAAACTGAATATGTATTAGACTCTTTACTTACGAATAAACTACAATCATAAGGAATGTAATCGTCACTAATGAAAAGATAATACTAAAACTTCTACAAATATCATTTAGTCTATACATATTTATGTAAACATAATAAAGTACAAGTGTATACAAAGCAAAAATCTTGTTTTAAAAGCAAACGTGATGAGTGATAACAGCTCGATCATATTTATAAATGATGCTTAAATATAGTAAAACCATAATTAAATATATTAATTAAGATTAAAAGCATGGTAAAATATTAACATTTGCACCATTTTGAGTAAGTTAAACTATTAGTAACATTTAAATATTGTTTAAGTTAACCTACTAGTGACATTTAAATATTGCTAATTTATAACTATTTTTTTTCCTTTAAAAATGTAAAAGAACTACTATATTAGTAACGTTTTAATGTAACAAATAATTTTTATATATGACTTTAAATGTCACGAATTATATTTTATTTGTGACGTTTATAATATAATTCAAATAAAATGAGTAGTGCAAGTAGTAAGGCTTGGATAGTAACAAGTCAAGTCATAGCTCTTCATACAGTGTCTAAATTACAAGATGTTTTCTTCTTTATATACTAAAGATAACAAGGAAGTTTTTATAAGATCGAACTGGAGAAATTTACACCGATACTTTGAAATCATGAGAAACTATGAAGAAACTTGTGTGTTGTAAAGAAACGTTTCTCCAGCAGTCCATGCTGCATGCATTAAACCACAAGAAGTCTCTTACTAATCAGAACATTCAATAAGATCAAACATTTTCATGGAACTTTATCTTACAGATATGTTGTCCACCAAAACAAGCTTACTACTAGGACTCATTTTCTAACTGTTTTGGTCTAGAACGTTTTCCCAATACCATCCTTCCTAGGGACTGCTTCATGTACGTCCATCCGCTGCCAATTTCCAACCAATGAGGCCATCTGATCGACCTTATCATATAAACCGAGGAGCCCACCTGTATGTACAAAAAGCACCTTTCGGCCTTCCCGCTTCTTTAGATTTTCAGCCATGTCTTTCATCATCCCATCAGCTTTTCCACTCTATGACCAAACCAAAAGAAATATCATATACAGTTCTAGGCAGTACAAGCAACTTCACGTTGCACTTGCCTATAGGGGTTCAAGACAAATCAAGTAAATGCTGCAAGCAATGAACCATTTGTGAATCTAGAAAAGACGTTCTGTAGTTTAGTTCCATCGTGGTTGGAAATGTGAGATTTCGATGAAAAAGGAGATTGTGAGTTTTTTTCTCCCCTGAATGGAAAATGGAGATTTCAATGAAGCTCTGTTCTGATGCCATATGGTTGCTGCGATCAAATCCAAAAAAGGAGAGTGGCACTGAAATGTGAGATCAAATACGAAGGAACCAAAGTTGACCCTATTGTGATTGTATATACATTCCACTAACAAATAAAGCTAATAAAAGTGTACAACCATTGCCACATTTGAACATGAAGTATAAACTTTGATCAGCAGATAATAGACAAAAAAGATGTGAGAAGGATTAAGATAGCTGTACACTGGGTCTAAAACAACTCCGGTTGATGCAGCGACTTCAGTGAAAAATTGAAGTTCTTCAGCAGTGCTCATTGCATAACCCAAACCTTTGGCCTACAAGATGAAATTGTAACATCAGCTCAAAAAGCCCTCCAACTTGTTAAAGTCAACTATGGGCAATGTGCCAAGCAGTCACATGCATTACATGCTTACATTCTGTATGTTGAATATATCACATGAGGAAACACCTGCTTCAAGTCCATCCAGAAGACCTTGAACAAAGTCATAAAAGTAATCCGGATCATCACATATGGAAAATGCAAGCATCTGTAATGTTTATCATTGCTAAAATACTCAGTCTGCAATATTTGGAATTTCTCACTATTAGATTCATAATATGCATTTTTATTGCTAAGACCTTGTGATTACCTACATTGAAATAGTCATGGCTCACATATGCCTTATATAGTATGATCATTGTTCTTCTGTAAAGATTGGATGGGTTCAATTCTTCCTTTTTTTTTTTTTTTTGTCTCCTTGTAAAATGTAAAACAGGACAAAAGAGTAACAATGTAGGATCCAGTCCCTAAATCTTAGTTTTTTTTTTTTTTCAATATACTACTAAGTATTATCAAGTGGAGATTAGAAGTTTATTACAAGAAGGAATTTTTTTCACAAACTCAAACAATGGTCTTAGTGATGTTAGACTATGTAGGCAAGCTAAGAACATTAATTGAATGACTTCTACCCCACATAGCATTGCAATGGTTTTCACAACCCATATTCAATGAGGCTATGAACAAATACTCTATCGACCAAAGACCCATGTTAATGATCACATTAACTGATGTTTTAAACAAAATTGGTGAATTAAAGAGAATGGCTTTAGAGGAGGTGAAAGTGGATCCTACATATAGCTAATGTATGCATGCAAAATTAGATACGAGGGAAATTCATGGAGGTTATGAGTATAAGACCACACATGTTTAGAACTATGTAGGCTTAAGCAGTTGATCAGAGTTCAAAGGAGTATAGGCACTCATCAACTAGTTGGCGAAGGTTGGGGTTCTCTAAGGTTATAGCCACTCTTTCTTTATCTTTCAACTACTTGTTGACTGCAAGAGATAGAAAATTCAACGCTTCTAAATTAGCATTGTTGACAATATAATAGAAAGATAGCAAAATAGCATACATCAATGATTTAGCCATATAAACTGCATGCAATTCATGTTTCATAAATATAAAGAGTGACCTAATTTATGCTCCATAAAACTTTTAGGAGTTCACTTACAAGGATGTCAATTGAATAGCTCCTAGTTTGATTGCATCTATTAGGATTACATTCCTACAATTGAAAGACTTTTTGCCTCTTAGAAAATGGTAAATGACTCATTAGGTTGAATGATACATTTGCTAACCAAGTATCAACAAAGTTCTAACCTTTCTTGACACACCATACTTATTCTCCTATTGTAACCAATATGGAATGGAAATGCCTAGAGATAAGTCACTACATGAAAAGTCACATGTTTACATTTTGACAAGCAAAAAACCTAGCCATTTGGTTAGTGCAAAAATTACAACCAAAAGACTTTATAAAGTGAACAAAGAGGATGCCCCTCATGAACAACCGAATAGAGTATTGACAACAAACCATTTATCATTAGTAACATAACTCATAATTACCAACAAAAAGATGACTAGTTTGTTGTATTCTTTTATTTCTTTCCATGAGGAAATTCACATTTTATATCTAGTATTAAAATAGCACAATTCACATTTTATTTTATATAAATAGTTTATATGATCAATAAATTTAGTTAACAGTTCTTCAAAGGAATACCTAAATAGTAACATTCGTAGATGATGAGTTATAATAATATATACACCAAAATTAATATAGATACATTGCTAACCACTTTGATGTGTTACGACTTACAAATTAATTATAATAGTAAATAACTAAAATGGAGGAGAGGTAAAATTAGTATCTAGAGTTATCAAACTTAGGATCTTGTTGAGATTTATGATTTTAAACATATCATACACATGTTATTTGTAAAATACCAGAAGAATTAATTGCTTGTGGTTTAAATTATAAAGTTGCTACTCATCATATCTTATTTCTACATGGAGATGAATTAAATTGCAATCTCCTGATTGAACAAATACCACACTATGTAGAAGGACAAGATAACATTTTGTAATGACATGCACATCTACATTATCAACAAGAAAACACCGCCACTCACAAACGGGTAAATTAATCATAGTTAATATTAAAGGGATCAACTTAACTCGGAACAAAGTCCATCGAAGCAACATGATGAGTTATTGGAGCTTGGAGAGGGTTATTGCAACATTCTTAGAGAAGTTTTTTAGATTGGAACTATTGTATCCATGCAAATTAATAACCAATAACAAAGTAATAAGTTTGTGAGAGGCAGGACTAGAAAACAATCATTATGCTAATTTGGGTTGCTAACCATCATCATATATCTCTCATGCATGACCATCTGTGTAAGATTTCTTAGAATTTTCCCAATAGATTGCAAGACCTCAATCATTGAAATCCATGTTAAAATCCTAAAGAGCTAAATGCAAAACTATAAGGTACTTTAGAATAGAAATGAGCTATTAAGATAGCATGATTAGAAAATGTGTATAAACTAATAGGTGATGAGTAGAACCTACTACATGCTACAATAATATCTTTGAATTTTACTTTTCCAATCTCACTCTATTGCTCAATTTCTCTCACTACTTTAATATAACCCCTAAACAAAGGATAAGCTTGGATACATCTTTTTAAATAAAAAATAAAAAAAAATAAAGTAAAAGACATAAAAGTTTGTTCTCAAATGGTTGTCATTGCTTAACAAGATCATTTGAGCTCTTTTTAGCATTCATGATGTGACTACGACCAATTCTTGTTTTAAATGCATTCTTTTTAATCCTATATTTTCATGTTATTTGTCTCCATCAAGTAATCTCCTCTAGAGAAATGAATGCTCAGTTTGGTTCTAATGGTTAAGGAAAAACCCTTTACGAGAATCAAAGTATCATGAGACTAGGCTGAGAGATGTTTTCAGGCAATCCTTTCATGGTAGTCAAGATCTAATCCTGTTTTGCTACCCTTTTCTAACCATCATACATGCTTTTAATTTTCCCTTGAAACTAAATGTTATGACTTATATCCTTATATCCATCTCCCTTTTATACTCATGGCAAGTTGAAATCATCAATGACTTGCTTCCTAAAAGAAACTCCGTTTGTCATAGAATTATAGCATAGTTTGTTGATTGGTAGTAAGTTGGCCAATATGAATTGGGTGACAATTTATTTAAAAAGAAAAAAAATTGCTACTTAAGACTTGTTGGTGTCCCTACTTACAACTAAATTGTGATAAGTACTAGCATTTTCTTCTACTAATATAATATCCAAATAATAAAATGTTCAAACTATTTAGGAAGGAAAACCTATTTTACGTTGGATAATTTCATCTCGATCTTTACTTATTGCGAAAAATATCCTACTAGTAATTGTAATTATTGCACTAATATTTGTAACATGCATATGTAACAAAATAGCAAACTCTAAAGCTACCGAATTCATGGGGGATAGGATAATAGGAAATAATTCACAAGGGAAGTCTAAATCACACATAATGAAAAGAAAACTTAGGAATGATGGAAGGTCAAAACATTATTACTTACTTATATTGATGTTTGATTTCTTCCACTACATATAACTCAAAGAGATAGCATAGATTCAACAATTTAGTATCCACTAAAATATCTTATTCACTTTGAAGAAGATGATCCTACAAATATTACACACAAACTAATGACCTACCTATATGTTGCTTCTTTTAAATTAACATAACAAAGGGGAAACAAATTTAAAAATATTAAGCCATTTAATACAAGTAATACAACTTAATAACAGAAAAAAAAAAAAGCAAAGTTCATAAGCAACTACTGAATTAAGTAGACCAATATAAGGCAATTGAACTATTAAAGATATGACTAAAAATTGTCTCCATCCACCATAGTTAAAGAGATACTTGTAACTTCTTATCCACTACATATTTGATTCCAATCCTTAGCAAATATATGACTTGATTACAACTTCCTCGTCTCACAGTTTGAACCTATCTTATGGAGACCAACAAAGAACTACTGAAATAATGCTTAAAAAAACCTCCTTTTAACCTCTTTAGGAAGCTCATTAACTGTTAATATCAATAATACCTCTAATTTAGAGATCTAATGAAACTCTATGCATATAAATTGATAAAGCCATTTATGAAGACTCACATATTTCAACATTAGGGCAAAATCACCTACAAATATCTCACAGTCAATAGATTAAACTTACAATCAACAATCAATAACCTTAGTCCACACACCAAAATCATGAATCAATTCTAAAGCCTAGTAAGTACCAAATCAAATGAATCAATACATTTACAAAAATAGTAAATTCCTAAAATAAAATTGAAGTCAAAGATTTCTTCAAATGTACTTAACCACACCACTATTGCTCATTTATCTACTTAAATACTCACTGAAAGAAGAATATGATTTCACTTATTAAAGACATAACGAACATTAGTGAAGAAGAAGTATTGATAACTTATAGTGATTGCTATTGATCAAGTTGTCGTGAATTTAAGTAAGTGAGAGAATCATTGTAGACTCAGTTGTGAAAGGCTAGCAGTTGTTCATCAATGGTAAGGAGACTCTTGGTTGTTCATTGACAATGGGGACATAAAGCCACTAAAGGTGGTTAAAATAATCTGCATAAAATGTCCTTTTTAGAGAGAGAGAGTGAAAGATGTGTATGTACTTGATCCATGGCAGATGAGAGCCAAAGACTCTAGTAATACTTTGTGAGAGAGATAGGGAAAGGGAGGGTGAATAGTAGATGAGAGGTAGAGACAAAAGACAAAGAAAGGGAAGGTGAATAGTGTTAAGTTTTTTTTTTTTTTTTCCTATTTAGTAAAGGGGCTTTTTCTTTGGTGAGATGAGCAATAAATTTTAGGGGGGAAGGGTGGGAAAATATGGCAATGAATATTAATTTTATTCCTGATACATTTATTTTAAAACAATATTACAAATCAAATCATGCAATAGGATATTGTAGTATTGATTACAAACGTTGTCAATAATCTATGTCATGTGACATGTAATAAACATGGCTAAGACATAAAAAAAATTGGTGATGTTTCCAAAATCTGCCAATGTTGCCCAAGTACAATTTCGTTGTAGTGTAAAATTGCATATTAATGACATTTGGCTTAATAAAATAATACCATTACTCTTGTACATCATATTGATAGGCCTTTTTGGACTTATGCATTGCTAGCCTAATTAAACCTATCTAAGCTTAAAGCCGAGCTCTAAAGGCCTAATCTAAGCTCCTCGATTCTTCTCCGAACTCTTATAGTAGGAAGCCTCCTGACAATTGGGTACTTGAGCTTCAAAGGTTAAGTTAGCCATGTCCAACCATAACTTCAAATAAGGAGTGCATAAATGTCTCCCAACTAATAAGGAATGAATGATCACAGTTGAAGATTCTCACCCTACAAAATCCTTCCTAAAATAGCTTTGTCTTATCCCCTATAAATAGGGAATAAAGCCACTTGATAAAGGATTCAAATTCTTTCAATTTTATACATACTTATCCTTTATTAAGCTTATATTAACTTAAGTATTGAAGTGGTTATGCCAAAGCATTCTCTAGTACCCCCTTTATCCTTTTCTTTTTTTTTTTTTTTTTTGCCTTGTAGGTGACCTCAACCACCTATTCATAACTTATTGATAAGAATTTGACCTTTAGGCCAACCACTCGAGTTAAAGCATGTAGACTTCAAAACTTAATGTAGTGAATGCTCTCTAGCCAACCGATCGAGGATGCCGCCACCAATCTTCATGGGTTCCACTTCCATCATCCATTAAGCTACTATTAAATGCTCATCTCTCTCCAAGCTAAGGAAGCGCCACTAAGCCCCTCATAGAGATCCTAGTTGTCGAGTCTAGTTTTTTATCATTTTCCTTAATTTTAATCTATACCAAACCCTACCCATTTGATATAAATTACTCAATTAAACCAAGGAAAATTAATTTTTAAAAAGAGTCGCTACCAATCAAAGTTGGAAAATAAGTTAAGGTTAATTGGGTGAATTAACCTTAACTAGCTACTAGCCTGCGATTTTTCCAAAAAAAAATATTTTAGAAAAATATGAATCAAGAGATACTAGATTTGAGGTCTAACAACCTAAACAGTTACCATGTATAATTTTCAAGAATATCTTCTAAAAGCCTTTATATTTTTACTTTTTTATTTATATGCTACTATATAATATAATATGTTATTTATTATTATTATTATTATGTTTTTATAATTTCATAAGATTTTGAATTTATGTAAAAAAAAAATCTAAAGTCTAGAATTTATTACACTAATTTTTCTTAAGCTTTAATTATGTTTACTGCTAATAACCTAAATTTTTTATTCATTTACTTTTTTTCTAAATTTTTCATTTTATTTGATTTTTTTCTAAAGCTTTTATTCTATTTAATTGTTATAATTTTTTATTTTATTTAATTAATTTTTTTAAGTTATTTTATTTTATTTTTATAAAGTTTTTTATTATTTTATTTAATTATTTCTAACCTAAAGTTTTTATTTTATTATGGTTGCCCTGAATTTACCTATGTACATGCTAGCTAAGATCAAACCATCCGTAGTTCGATTTTTCTCTTATTAAAATTTTAATTTGCTATTATTTTTATTTAATAAAAAGTGTTGGGTTTATGTTATTTAATCATATTAATTTTTTTAAGAAAATATCTAAAGGGCTCAGATCATTAAATGATTATTTAAAAAAAAAACTAAGATAACCTAAGTTTGGAAAAAACCTCATTAAATTTTTTATTTCAAAAAAAAAAATTCTAAGTGATAAAACCCTAAGATACTAGATTTTAATATTTTTATCTTTATTTTTTATTATTTTTTATATTTTTTTATTCCTTAAAAGCAAAATACTAAGATTAAAAACTATATTTTTTTGTATTTAATCATTTTTACTTTTCATTGAATTTTTATTTCTAAAATTTTATTTATAATAAGATATTCATTTATTTATTTTTATTTTTAATTTCTCACTTTATTATTTCATTATTTTTATTTTTATTTTTTCTATTTTTTATTATATATATATATATTTTTTAAATCCTAACTTATAGTAGAAATCTATTTATTTTATTTTTTTAAATATTGAAGACTATTTTATTTTTATTTTTTTTACTTTTATTTTATTATTTTTTTTTTTAATTTAGATTTTTCATTTTTTTGCCATCAAGCAAAGGTATACACTATGATAACACGATGGGTACTCTAAATTTATTGTTTTTTACTTTTTTTAATTAAAGATAAGCTAAAAAACGAACTAAAATATCATAATTATCAAAATAGTGAAAATAATAAAAAAGTCACCAATTGAATTGATGGATATGCATGGGTCGAGTTGAATCGAGTCGTATGTTAAATTAGGTTATGGTGGTAGAGCTCCTTGTTGGCAATAATCCGACAGTCATTGAAGGTGGTTAGTGGGTATTTTCTTAGGTTTTGGGGGGTGGGGAATTCATTTATGGTGTTGTTTTTACCTAAAAACTAGCCTAAGGTAGTGATTCGATGGTGGCCAAGAGTGGTGGTAAGGTGGTTTTTTTATCTCGTTGATTCGAGCAAAATTAGACCAAAAGATGGGGCATTTCCTCTTCTACATGACCTAAGGAATCTATTGGCACCTAAATGGTGGTTTAAGGTTGTATGTGGGTGGAGCTATCATAGAAAGAAGGTGGCGATTGGCAATGTAGGTATTCCTAAAGAGAGAAAATGGTTGTGTGAGCTTGTGAGTGCGTTTTTTTTTTTTTTAATGCTTCCAAAGGTTTTCGATTGGTATTTCCTCAGCCTACTTATAGGACTTCATGGATAAGCTCAAATTGCATTAAATCGACTTTTGGATCAACATGCATAAAGCCTACTTATTTTGATTCATTTTTGTTGAAATTCATGTCAATCATGTGATGTTTATAATCTTTTTGTTAAATAATGATGGATTTGTATCAAAAATTGAACTTGGAGCACCCAAATTTGCCCTTATCCTTCCTTGACGTTCTTAGCCAACAGTTGAAGACAATTACGTGTAAGGCACATGATTTTCTTCAACCAATCATGTGTTTCCATGTGTCCACCTATAGGGAAAAAAAATGAAAATGACATAAAGTGCCTCCCTACATATTCGAACTCATGACCTGCCTCTTCTCAACGCACATCAAACCACCATACGAACCAGCTAAGCCAACCCATTTCTCAATTTATTGTTGCTTTTAACTTACATATAAGCTAATGGTCTTGATTAATATTTATTGATTTAAGGTTCTCAAACTTAATTTAAAGTCTTATAATTCCTTATTTTTATTGAAATGTTCACATTTTTTTTTATTATTAATTTTTGTTATTTGTTATTTTTTTATCATTTTTAAAAGTTTTTTTCATTTATTTTAATTTTTTCCTTTTTCTTTTCTTTTTCCTTTTTTTATTATTGTCTTTATTATATATATATATATTTTATGTAAACAAAGTTTTTTATTATTACTCTTATTTTTTTATTTATATTTTTTAAATAAATCTAGACAATGGCAAAAATGGGGTGTCTATAGCTACCCCTTTTTATAGTGAAGTTCGAATAGAGCTTTACTACAAAGACCAAAAAGACATGATTTTTGCCCTTTGTCTAAAATGACATGCTTACTACTAATGAGATAGGACTTCTATATTTGCCTCCTATTGACAAAGATGATCTTAAGTGTAGTGCCATTTACTAACGAGAATGGACTTCAAGGCTTGCCACCTACTAACGATAATGGACTTAAATGTATTGCTAGCTACTAATGAGACTAGATTTAAAGTTTTGTCATCTATTGAGGAGAATGGACTTAAGTGTGTAGTACCATCTACTAAAGAGAATGAACTTAAATGGGCTACCAACTATTGACAAGCCTAGACTTAAGAGGCTTGCTAGCTGCTAACGAGTCTAGACTTATTAAGATGCTATATGCTGAGGAGAATGGACTTTAAGGCTTTGTCACCTATTGACGAGGGTAGACTTACAAGTTTTGCTAGTTGTTAATAAGGCTAGACTTAATTAATAAATGCTCTTTATGTCAATCTTTTGGGGTTTCAAAAGTATGTTGGAACATAATATCTAGTAAAAATTACTTTACCAATGAACAAATCTTACCATCTCATTGATTTCATCCTGATGGTAGCTCCTTACTTGTCACTCGCAAAGCCAGAAAACCCTAGTAGAATGCTCGCAATCAATCTTCATGGTTATGTCTTCTATGTATGTGGTGGAATCAAATCTTCACTAGACCATGGCCTTCAAGGTATAGTGACTCCTAAAATTGTGTTAGTCCTTTTTCCAACAATAAAATTTCCTTAGAAAAGGATTAAGTCATAATGAAGCATTTAACTATTTATTAATTGTCCAACTTTAGTTTTATAGGTATGAGTTTGGTTTGTGTTTATAATGTAGTGTAGAGAATCTGAAGAAAAAAAAGGAGAACCTATTAATGAAGTGTATAAGTGAGGGTTGGTCAATGACCAATCCAATGTCAACAACCATAGAGGATATCAACTTTACTCATAAACAACGAAAATTTTGTCACAAAGAGATTAGTATCATCAACACTCTCATTGAGTTTGGCTAAAATTTCATTGATTACTCATGGGTAATACAATTTCACTACGTCTAAGTTAATAAGGCCTCTTAAGTTTAGGTTATCCATATCAACTAGCACTAATGCCCCCCCCCTATTAGGACCTTCTTCACAACATAGGTTCCTTCATAATTTGTAGTGAATTTTCCTCTAAGATCTTGTATGTTTGGTAACACTTTTTTTTTAACACTAAGTCCCCTTCCTTGAAGATTCTGGGTTATACCTTCTTATTGAATGCTCTAGTTATCCTTTGTTGGTAGCACTGACCAAGATGTAATGCTGTCTATCTCTTTTCATCAATCAGGTTCAGCTGATCAACCCTTTTCTTCACCCATTCTACTTTATCAAGTTGTGTTTCTATGAGTACCCTAAAGGATGGGATTTTCAATTCTATGGGCAACACGGCCTCAATTCCATATACCAGTGAATAAGGAGTGGCTCCCGTTAAGGTTCTTATCGAGGTTCTATATGCCATGAAGGCAAACGGTAACATCCCATGCCAATCGGTGTAATTGATTGCCATTTTTTTAATAATTCTTTTAATATTTTTATTGGTAGCCCCAGTCGCTTTATTTATCTGAGGACGATAGGGAGTTGAATTTCTATGGTTGATTCCAAATTGTTAGCATGTCTCTATAATTAATCTATTGTTTAAGTTGGTTTCTTGATCAGTAATGATGGATTCATGTGCCTTATTCTTAGCAATTATGTCCTTTTTTAAGAACTTGATGATCATTCCTTTGGTCACATTAGCATATGAAGATGCTTCAACTCATTTCGTAAAATAGTCAATGGCCAACAAAATGAACCTATGCCTATTTAAAGCTTTTGGAGTTATTGGATAATCATATCAATGACTTAGATGGATGTCGAGTCTAATTTTTAAATTTTTCATTATATTCCTAATCCAGTTCATATTAGATCCTATGCTCATCTAATATAAATCCTTGACTTGAACTAAAAATTTTACTATTTATGTGGAGTCGCCACCCAACTGAAGTTGGGAAAAATTATTGAATTAGAACTAATTGAGTGGATTAATTGTAATTTGGACAACTAGTCGATGGAATCTCCTCTTTTTATAAATGAAAAAGAAGAAAGAAAAAACCGGAGATTCTCGACTCAAGGACTACCCTTTTTTTTTTTTCAAGAAAAGCCAAGATGGCTATTGTATTTATTTATAGCGTCAATAGTTCTAGAGAGCAGTATTTGAAAATACTGTACAAAAAGCATTCTCCTAGATGGAAAATGTATACAAAAACTGTTAGTAAGATGAAAAAGGAGACTATCGACTTCTAATGTATGGACACCCAGATAGATCTAAGAGGTAGATACCTCTGAATCTTCCGGGGAGATCTTGCCAGCGCACAATATTGATACTATCAAGTTGAGTTGCATAATGAGAAAGACCTGCCGCTAAAGCATTTGCTTCACGATACACATAAACAACGGACGCCGATAGTAATTGCATAAGGTTTCTTGCCTCCGTTATTTTGGGGGACAGTTGCCACGGACACCCTATTTTGCCTTGAAGGTAAGATACAAGTAACATATTATTGATTTGAATCTGTATTGGGGAGCTATTATTGGTAGCACATGAGCGTAGGCCAAAGAGAATACCCTCCAAATCCATGGATAATGCCTTTGATGTATCCATTATACATTGCATTTCTAAATGTATAAACGAGCCATCATTTCGTCGCAAAATGTATGCCCAAGCCGCTCTATCTGAAGTTGATGAACCAGCTGAATTGATGACATAACCTGATGTAGGCTTCATCCATTTGATAATTAGTCGTCTTCTCACCTTCACCTCTAAAGTGGTTGCAAATTGTTGTTTGATAGCCTCAGCTTCTTGTATGGAACTCGCTTTGGGAGAGTAGGATCTAAGAGTTAAGACCAGCTGATCCTTAACCAGGTGGAAAAGGGTTCCAATTGAAGTTGTGTGCCCTTCAAAAATCATTCTGTTTCTAGCCTTCCATAATTCCCAGCAGATAAAGGACGGTGTTAACTGGCATATTAAGCTAAATATTGTGCCCTTTGGATGCATTTGATACCACCTTTGTATCATATTCCACAAACCAGCAACCGGGGAAATATGGATGTCCAACCAGCTAGCCATAAGAAACCATAAATCTGTAGCTACTTTGCATTTGAGGAAAAGGTGTTGTATGGATTCCATCTCACTCAAACACAAAGGGCACCAAAAGGGATTCAGGAGGAAACCAAAGCCACAAAGGACCTCCGGAAATGCATACAACTTGTTAAATAAACGCCACATGAATATGCGAATCCGAAGAGGCAAAAAATGGTGTTTTAGCTTATCGAAAAATTGAATGAATTGTTGCCTTGGCCTAACCAATTCATATGCAGTTTTATAGCTAAATGCACCAGTAACAGATGACATCCATATTCGATGGTTACCTTGGAAACATGTATTCCGTTCTGCAATGTCATGTACAGCCTGGATATGCTGCCAAGAAGTACGCTTCCTTGATGATTCAGACAAGGAGCCAATGAATTTTGCCCAAAGGCTCTTGCCATGGTCAAGTTTCCACCATAGCTTCAATGAGGCAGCTGTGATCATTGAGGAAAAATCCCGGATTCCAAGACCATTTTCATTCGATGGAAAAGTGATTCTATGCCAAGCTCTCCAATGTTTATTTTTGCCATAGTCTGAAGATCCCCATAAAAATTCTTGGCATCTATTTTCAAGCTTCTTTATCACCGATTTAGGAGGCTGAATAGCAGTGAGCGTGTGAAATGGAATAGCTTGCAAAACATGGCGAATGAGAATTAGTCTACCTCCAGGCGATAAGATCTTGTTGGACCAATGGCTAAGTTTCCGTTCGTAGCTATCGATCAAGTGTGAGAAATAACATTCCCGTACTCTACCCCTGTATAGTTGGCATCCTAAATATAGAAAGGGAAATGAACCACCAGGAATGCCAAGAGAAGCCGAGACTTGTTGGAGATATATTGGGGGACGATTGTTTGGAGGAATGAAGAAGCTCTTGTCCTTATTGATTTCTTGTCCAGAGCCCAATTCATAATCAGAAAGGAATCTATTTAGATGCTGCAAGGACCTTTTATCCCCACGAGTGAACACCAAGATGTCATCTGCAAAGCTTAGGTGTGTTACTTTAACTGAGTTTGATGCGGCAGTATGAAACGAAAGTATTTGACCTGTCTCTTCAAGATTTTTAAGTCCACGAGATAAGGCTTCCGAAGCTAACAAGAAGAGATATGGAGATAATGGATCCCCTTATTTGATACCCCTAGATGCTTGGAAGAAACCAACTGGACCTCCGTTCAATATAATCGAAAACCAGGCAGCTCTTAGATTGCCAAGGATGAGTGAGATGAAGTGATGTGCAAAGCCAAATTTTAGCATTAGATTCTGAAGGAATGACCATGAGACCCCATCAAAAGCTTTCATCATATCCATCTTGATTATTAGATTTCCGCCTCTTGAGGGATTTTCCAAGAATTGGGCAAGATCTTTAGCAAGGAGGATGTTCTCTATGATATCGCGACCGCTCAGAAAGGTCGACTGCTCCGGTGAGATTATCGATGGTAAAACTAACTTCAACCTTTCTATTAGGACCTTGGTAAAAATTTTGTTCAAGAAATTGCAGAGACTTATCGGTCTATAATCCGCGAATGATGTTGTAGAGTGCTTTTTAAGCAGAAGCGCAATTAGGGTGCTTGCAACCGCCCTTGGAATCGGGGTACCAGCCATAAAATCTCGAGTAGCAGCTAGGAGATCTTGTCCTATTATAACCCAACAAGAGCGATAGAATATGCCCCCGTAGCCATCAACTCCAGGCGAGCTGTCCGCATCTAATCCAAAAACAGCCATTTTTAGCTCCGGACCCTCAATAGGACGCAACAATGATCTATTGTCTTCGATGGTAATTAAATTTGGGATGTTAGCAAGCAGCCTATTCTCGGCACTAGCATCATCATCAACTTGCTTTTGCCGTAAAAGATTGGTAAAAAATTGAATAGCTTCTGCTTCCAATTCAGTGGGGGATGAGATCCAATCACCATTTCCATTTTTGATCTTGTGGATCCCCATTTTGGAACGACGGTCTACAACAAAGGTATGGAATAAAGTGGAATTTTCATCGCCATCCCGGAACCATTTTATCTTCGATTTCTGCTGCATATAGTCTGTGTGCTCCCTGAGACGTGAGAAAAGGTTTGATTTCGACCGCTCCAAATTAAGTCTGTCCTCCACTGCTCCCGTTTCTTCATACAACTGTTCTAGAATTGAAACCTGAGCTTCAGCGTCTTTCAGATTGCGGAAAACATCACCAAAATGTTGTTTATTCCAATCCTTGAGCCTAGACTTGAGTCGCCTAAGTTTAAGTGAGAAAGCTAGCATGCCATATGAATTCATAGGTTGAGACTAGTTGTCCTTTATTATATCAAATAGCTCCTGTCTTCGCAGCCACATCTTTTGGAACCGAAACAAACTTGGCTTGGATAATGCCTCCTTCTGATATTGAAATAGGATAGGACAGTGGTCTGAAGAAGACCTATTCAAATGTTGTATAGAATTGACCTGAAACGTGGAGATCCAATCCCTTGAGAACAGCAAGCGATCAAGCTTCTTGAATACTGTACCATTTGATCGAACTCCTTGCCAAGTGAAATCATTCCCCACAGTTGGAAGCTCAATAAGGTTGTACGCAGTTATACAATTATTGAAGTCAGAGATCACCCCTTGATTAGGAGTGGAGTTACCCCCATACTCATCCACCGAACGGATGACATTAAAATCTCCACCAATTAGCCATGGCATACCATGAGAAGAACTGGAGGGATTCTGCATCGTCGACCACAAACCCAACCGGCCCTGTGTAGTGGAAGAAGCATAAACTACAGATAGCAAAATCGGAGTAGGAAGATGATGATGGATTACCTCCAAGGATAGGACCTGCTCGTGATCAGTTACAGACGACACAGAAAATTCTTTTGAAGTGAAAATCTAAATTTTATTGTTAGCAGAAGAAAAGGTTGCAGCAAGATTAAATTTATTCCTCAAGGCATGGAGAACAACAACATTTGCCATCGGCTCTAGGAGAGCAACTAGTGATAGTTTATGAGATTGGATTAGAAACTTAAGACGACGCTGAGATGCCTTGCAAGCAATCCCACGCACATTCCAGAAAAGCATACTTATCATTTAGAAAGAGGGGGGTTGAGGGTCACTAGATATCCTTGCAGAGCGACGAGGATTTTCTTGACAGGAAGTGATTTTCTTTTTTGAGCCAAGAGGTCGTCCGGGTTTTTTAACTGTGGTGGGTTCATCATCTGACTGTGTCAAGCGAGGGGGTATTCGTGGCAACAAGGCGTCTTTAAATACATCAGGAGGTTCCTTTAGTGATCGATCACAATCTATTTCCTCATCCACTTGATCATTATTATCAGCAATCACATTAAATCGGGAGGATGTTGTCACTAGAGGAGCAACAGAGATATTCGGTAATTCCACATACAGGTCATTATTAGTGTAATTTTTATGACATTTTTTAATATCTTCTTCTTTATATAAAAAAAAGGATGTCAGAACATGACTTAGATATATTTATTTTTTCCACACATATTCTAATAATAAATAAATAAATAAAGAAAATCTAGCTAACCTGGATACGAATCGTGGGTCGGATCGGATCGGATCGGTCAAGTTGGATCACGGTGATTGGAGAATCCCTGTTACTGGTGTTCTGATGGCTTTCGAGGGCTACTGATGGTTACTTCTAGGCTTTTTGAGGGTAGGCAATTTGAAAGTGGTGATGGCTTCCTTTTAAAACCTCTCTAGGTGGTGTTTCGAACGGTGGTGGTTGGTTGCGGTTGGGAAGAACTTCGGCGAACTTTGAACTCTCTTATTTTCTCTCTTTTGATTCGTGCTTCTGCTTTCTCCCATCGTGCTTTATTTATAAGCTTCAAAAATTGACCTAAATAAGCTCGGATTTCCCTCCGATAAGCTTAAATCAGATTCATGGTTTGAAACCACCTCTGATTTTCCTTTGATTCGTGTAAATCTTCAATTTTTGTTAAGATTTGTGTTAATTAAATGGTGTTTATCTTATTTTAGTTAAAAATTTGTTGGATTTGTGTAAAAAATCACATCAAAACGGCCGAATTTCCCCTTCCCCACTATTGGCGACGGTTTCAGATGGAGGTTGAAGATGATCACGCACTCGGTGCATGCAATCCCTCCATCCAATCATATGCTACTATGTGTCCATGGGAAAGGAAAAAAAAAAAACAAAACAAAACGTATAGATTTGCTTCCCTTGCAATTCAAACACGCGACTGAACCCCCCTCCCCCCCCACACACTTAGGGTCAAAGACCAGACTAGCTAGGCTAGCCCACTTTCTTTTTTTTATTATTATTATTAATAGCAAATTATATACATGCATTGCAATTTTTACTATTTTTATATTATTTTGAAATTCAAAAAATTTATAAAAATTATTTAACATCTTTTATTATTATTTCTATCATCATTTTCTAAAATTGTGCATTATTCCTATTTATTTTATGTTTTTCAATATTTTTTGTTTTATTCTTGCGAAATAGAAGAAAAATTGAAAAAAAATGAAAAATTAAACATTATTTGTGATTAGAGGGCAAAAATGAGATGTTTACAACTACCCCTCTTTGTAGTAATATTTGAAAAACTTAACTACAAAGACAACAAAGACGCCATTTTTGGCCGATAGACTAAGTGAATAACACCATAATTAGCTAGCTATCTGAAGCTGGTTCTAGTAAGGAGTTGTTTGATTATCTATTTGAGTAGAGAAAATACTCCATGAGCTAACGATCCCATGTTGTAAAAAATGAACGCTTTATGATGATTAATACTACTTAGGAAGTGGTCTTAGACAAGAAACATCTCACTAAACTAGTAACCTGGAGTAAGATGTCATCTAGAAAAGTGCTCTATAGGCTAACTAATCGATGATGGGAAACATTTTAGAGATTGTTTAGGAATGTGTCATTGTGAGAGAACTAACTAATAGTAGGAAGCGTCCTATAAGACTAGTGATTGTAAAGAAGAGATTATTTATGAGAGCAATCTTATGAGCTGGCTAACTGGTAAGAAGGGGCATCTTACAAAAACTAGCAACCTTAAAGAAGAAATGTTCTAGAAGAGTGCTCTTATGAGCTAACTAATCAATAATAGGAAGTGCATTATAGGACTAATCGATACGATTCCAAGAACTAAGATACGAGCACCAAAGAAATCAAAGTCAATCCGAGCTATAGGTGGTAGTACGGGATCCAAAAAAAGGAGGACATAAGCATCGAGAGGACCCAAGGCGAAGTTCGGCTAACCTTAAGCCGGCCTTGAATAAAGGCCGGCCAAATTAGTTTCAAGGCCGCTGGCCTTGGTGCTGGCCGAATTAACTTCAAGGCCGCCTACCTTTGGTGCCGGCTTACATTTAAGCCGCCGGCCTTTGGCCGGCCTTAAATAGCCTCACACAATTTTTTTAGGCATGATATAAATAGTGGTCTTTAGGGTTTTTTTGGAGATAGAATGTTATTTTGGTTGTAAGAAAAACACTTTGAGCGGTGTGAATCCTCTTTGGAGATTCTTGAATATTGAGAATTTGATTTCACTTTATTATAGTTATTCTTATCAAATTCTTGGTTCCTATTGAATTTGTGGCGAACATCGTTATTGAATTCTTGGAATTCTTTAACCTTAGTGATTGATTTATAGAACATGGTCTCTATTGTTCTATGATTTGATTGCGAATAAGTTTAATTTTATTAATCTTGACATCTATAGATTGGTAATTTTATCTATATCCTCTTTTTATTCTATAGTACCAAAATGCAGAAAACCCAAAAATTATTAAGGATTCTATTGTTATTATCAATTTCGTAACATTTGGTATCAGAGCGTGGGTTAAATAAGAGCGAAGATTGGTGGATTTGTGAATCAACGCGGGTTAAATCGGTAAGGCTGTTGAATCTCAATTCAATTGTAGTTTCAATTCAATATTGTCGTTGGTTGAAAAAACAAATGGGAATTTATTTTGATAAGTATTGCTGTGAATTCAATTGTTGGGTGTTGAATTGCTGTGAGTTGGTGTTTTGGGTTGTTTTTGAGAATTGGGGTTTTGTGAATATCTTTGCTGAAATTTTGATTGGTAGAGATGTTGTTGCATGGAAGTGTTCATAACAACAACAATGAGAATGATGCAGATAATGGGGGTGAGGTTGTGACTAGGGCTGAGTTCAATCAAATCCAAGAAAATATTAGATTGATTATGGAGAGATTGGAGGTTAGGGATAGAAGAAGCTATAGTGGTGCAAGAATTAGGAGGAGACATTCTAGTGGTGAATCTGATGCCAGTAGTGAAAGAGTAGGAGAGGAAATAATGATGATAGGCGTAAGGGGATTGAAAACATAAAGCTGAAAATTCCACCTTTCACTAGTAGTAGTAAACCAGAGGAATTCCTAGACTGGGTGCCACAGGTTGAGAAGGTGTTTGACTGCTATGAGTGGGATGAGCGCACGAAGGTGAAAATGGCATCCCTAGCATTTTTTGAATATGCTAGTCTGTGGTGAGATAAACTACAAACTAAGAGACGTAGGGCGGATGAGGAGAAAGTGCGTTCATGGGCCTTGATGAAAAGATTGATGAGACACAGATTTGTACCAGATTACTATAAACAAGAGATGCTGATGGAGTTGCAATCCTTGAGGCGGGGTAAGAAAAGTATAGAAGAGTATGTAAAGGAGTTTAGGACACTAATGGCAAGGTGTGATATTAAGGAATCATCAGATGAATCCATAGCTCGTTTCATCAATGGGTTGAAGATAGACATTGCCAATGTAGTGGAACTCCAGCATTATTAGACTCTAGAGGACGTGATTAAATTAGTCAGTCGGGTTGAGCGGCATCAGGGCAGGTGGGATCAGAAATCATATCACCACCATAAGTCAGATGATGGTGAGAGGGAAAAGGAAAGGAAGGAAAAAGGAAAGGCAGTCGCTAGTGAGGTTGTTGACCAAACACAACAAAAGAAGAGCAGGGATATAAAATGTTTTAAGTGTTTAGGACTTGGCCATATTGCTTCTCAATGTCCTAATAAAAGGGTTATGGTCATAAAGGGTGACAAAGTCGAGAGTGAGGAAGAAGAACAGAAGGGTACTGAGGCAGAAGAGGAAGATAAAGACATTATAGCGAATCCAGTACAAGGAGACTTGCTAATGGTTAAGTAGGATGAAGCTGTTCCTAATCAGAGAGCCAATTTATTTCATATCCAAGGCATAGTGCAGGGAAAGACTTGTTTGATTGTGGTTGACACAGGCAGTTGCACTAATGTTGCTTCAGTAAGCTGGGTTACTAAGTTGGGTTTACAGGTGGAGCAGCATCCAAGACCTTATGCACTTCATTGGTTGAGTCCACAAGGAGCTGTTTATGTACACAAATAGGTTCGTGTTCCATTACTTATTGGTAATTATACTGACGAGATTGTTTGTGATGTAGTTCCCATGGAAGCTACACATTTGATCCTTGGAAGACCATGGCAGTATGACCTCAAAGCTAAGTATGATGGATACACCAATGAGTATACCATTCAGCAGCAGGACAAGGCATATAAGCTTCTTCCTATGAGTCTAATTGAGGTACAACAAATAAGGTTGATTTGCCTTAAGAAGCCCAAGGGAAAGAGAAGTCTGTTTATGTGGTCTAGTAGGATGGACGATGCAGATTCGAGGTCGAATCTTTTTCAACATGGAGGGAATGATACGATTCCAAAAGCTAAGATACGAGCACCAAAGAAATCAAAGTCAATCCGAGCTATAGGTGGCAGTACGGGATCCAAAAAAAGGAGGACATAAGCGTCGAGAGGACCTAAGGTGAAGTTCGGCCAGCCTTAAGCTGGCCTTGAATAAAGGCCGGCCAAATTAGTTTCAAGGCCGCCAGCCTTGGCGTTGGCTTATATAAGTAGGCTGCCGACCTTTGGTGCCGACTTACATTTAGGCCGTCGGCCTTTGGCCGACCTTGAATAGCCTCGCACAATTTTTTTTAGGCATGATATAAATAGTGGTTTTTAGGGTTTTTTTGGAGACAGAATGTTATTTTGGTTGTAAGAAAAACACTTTGAGCGGTGTGAATCCTCTTTGGAGATTCTTGAATATTGAGAATTTGATTTCACTTTATTCTAGTTGTTCTTATCAAATTCTTGGTTCCTATAGAATTTGTGGCGAACATCGTTATTGAATTCTTGGAATTCTTTAACCTTAGTGATTGATTTATTAAATGTGGTCTCTATTGTTCTATGATTTGATTGCGAATCAGTTTAATTTTATCAATCTTGGCATCTATAGATTGGTAATTTTATCCATATCCTCTTTTTATTCGATAGTACCAAAATCCAGAAAACCCTAAAAATATTCAGGATTGTATTGTTATTGAAGCAATCGTATCATTTGGCAATTTCGTAACACTAATAACCTTAAAGAAGGAATTTTCTAGAAAAGTGCTCTTATGAGCTAACTAATCGATAATAGGAAGCGTCTTACTAGACTAGCAATTGTAATAGGAGGATATTTAGGAAAGAACCTCATTGTGAGCTAACTTTAAGAAATTGTATCTAGAAAAGTGCCCCATTGTGGGCTAATTTTAGGCTATTGCATCTAGGAAACTGCTCCATTGTAGGCTGACTAACTACTAGCAAGAAGCGTCTCTTTGGACTTGCAACCACAAAAGAGGATATTTAAGTAAGTGCCCCATTGTAGGTTAACTAACCGATAGCGCCATCTAGGTATATCTTATTCAACCTAGTATTTAATAAAATAACAGCTTTTAGTGAATAGGTCAAATGATGATGAAAAGTGCTTTTTAGGCTGCCTAACTTATAGAATATGTGATTCATGATGAACGATGATCATTTACTCTAAATGCTTATCAGTTTGTCGTAGATAATAACTAAACAACCAAACCTTTGTGATAGTTTACTTCTTCTCTGCATACTTTTGTTTTGAACCGGGCTGAGAGCCTTGATGCATTTTCTTTCTTGTGAGCATGACTCTTTTGATTGTGGTGTTACCCTATTAACAGACTAAGTCTAATGTTCAGAATAGGTTGAATTATATGAAAAAATCCATTGAGATTCATCATCATTTCCTTGTTCATTACAAGGCAATGGGTAGTGTGTGTATGAAAATTATTTGAGAGTTTATTTAATGACAATTGGTTAAGATAATTGATCGTTCAATGACATTAACTTTGCTTGTAGAATAAATGAAAACTAAATTCATGAAATTTGTATTAATTGTTGGCATTCATGAACCTTAGCAAAATTTCAATTTTCTTGCCTTATGATAGTACATCTTAACAGCATTCGTATTAATGGGGTCTCTTAATTCTAGACTATCCATTTGGGTTAATATTAAGGCCTTTACTGATAACACCCTTTTTAAAATATATGAGCCCTCATAGTTTGGGGTAAACTTGCCCCTGAATCTTAAGCATTTGGGAGGACTTTCCTTAGTACCAGATCTCCTTCTTTAAAACATCAAGGTCTCATTTTCTTGTTGAATGCTCAGGCCATTCTTTATTGGTAGCATTGGCCATGACATAATGTAGCAAGACTCCTTTCATCGATCGAGTTCAACTGATCAAGTCTCTTCTTTACCCACTCAGATTCATTTAATTGTGCTTCCGATAGGATCCTAAAGGATGGTATTTTGACTTCAATTAGCAAAACTACCTTAGTACCATATACTAAAGAATATAGGGAAACTCCGATAGATGTTTGAATTTAGGTTTTGTAAGCCATGAGCATGAATGGTAGCATCCCGTGCCAATCTTTGTAAGTGATGGTCTTCTTCTCAATAATCCTTTTGATGTTCTTGTTGGCCACTTCCACTGCCCCATTCATTTGAGGTCAGTAAGGAGTTGAATTTCTGTGGTTTATATAGAATTGTTGATACAAATCTGTCATCAATTTGTTGTTGAGGTTGGTGTTGTTATCGATGATAATCAATTCAGGAACTCCATATCGGGTTATTATGTCTCTCCTCATGAATCAGACTATTACCCCTCTAGTGACATTGGCATATAATGAAACTTCTACCCACTTGGTGAAATCATCAATGGCTACTAGTATGAATCGATGACCACTAGATGCCTTTAGAGTAATTGGCCCGATAATGTCAATTCCCCCATGGAGAACGGCCATGGTGCAGATAACGAATGAAGTTCTTTAGGTGAGGGATTTATTTGGTTTACATAGACTTGACACAAGTGATAGTGCTTGACATATTTGATGCAATCTAATTCCAATAGTAGCCCATCCTCATGATTTTTCGAGCAAGCATGCATCCATTCATGTGAGGTCCACATACTCCTTCATGCACTTCTTTCATCAGTTCACATGCTACTCTTTTGTCCACACATCTTAGCAATGTGGCGTTAGGTGATCTTCTATAAAGCATAGGCCTATATAATAAGAAATGACTTGCTAACCTTCTAAGTGTTCTTTGGTCATTTTTGCTAGCCATTTCAGGGTATTTGCTTTCTTGGGGGAAAGTTTTGATATCGTAATACCAGAGCTTATCATCTTGTGCTTTTTCAATTACCGGATAGTAGGCGGGCCTATTTTCAATTTCTACTTTTAGTGGTTGGACTTTGGCTTCCCCTATTAGTTGGATCATAGATGCTAGTGTAGCAAGGGAATTTGCAAACTAATTTTGAGTTCTTGGGATGTATGTGAAGGTGACTACCTCGAATTCGTCAGTCAGCTCTGTTAAATGTTGATGGTATGGCACCAATTTAAGGTCCTTAGTTTTATATTCCCCTCGTGTTTATAATATGATGAGTGAAGAATCTCTGTATACATCCAATTCAGGGATTTCCATATTGCAAGCCATTTTGAGGCTGAGGATCCACACCTCATACTCTGCAATGTTATTAGTATATAGAAATGTGAGTCTCATTGCTGAGGGGAATTGTGTTCCTTCTAGTGATATTAGCACTGCCCCAATCCCATAACCGAATACATTAGCAACTCCGTCAAAGAACATCTTCCGTTGAGGGCTTTACTCTGTCTTGTATTCTTCTACCACTTTGCCCTCTGCTGTTAATATGTTTTCATCAGGGAATTGGGCCTGTGATTCTTGGAGATCTCCCTTAATTGGGTGTTCTGCCAACTAACCTGCTAACGATTGCCCTTTCATCGAATTTTGATTTATGTATGTGATATCAAATTATGATAGGAGCATTTGCCATTTGGAGACTCTTCCTAACAAAACAGGCTTCTCTGCTAAGTATTTCAGGGGATCATGTCTTATTAGCAATTCAATAGGATAGTAGAAGGTATACTGCCTCAACCGATGTATAACCCAAACTAAAGCACAACAAGTCCTTTCTATTTCAGAATACCTCCGTCCCCTGTCTGCGAACTTTTTACTTAGGTAGTATATGAAACATTCCCTCCCCTCTTCATCCTTTTGCCTCAGCATACACCACATGAATTCATGGAGTACCGTAAGATACAAGAATAAAGGTTTTCCTTATTTTAAGACTACTAAGATTGGGGGATTCATAAGGTAATCCTTTATCATTTTAAATGCTTTTTCGCATTCATCGTCCCATTCTACCGTAGTGTTCTTTTTCAACATACAGAATAGTAGATGACACTTATCTATGAGTTATGAGATGAAACAAGCTATGTAATTTAACCTTCCTAATAAACCTCTTACCTCCTTGATAGTGTGTGGAGAGGGTAGTTCCAACATGACCTTTACTTTGTGAAGGTCAATTTCAATACCTTCTCGACTTATGATAAACCCTAAAAGCTTGCCTGTTGTGACCCCAAAAATGCATTTTTCAGGATTTAACTTCAACTAAAACTTTCTCAATCGCTTGAACAATTTCCTTAGGATAACCACATGGCTCTCTTTTCTTTTAGATTTGGCTATCATATCGTCAACGTATAATTTAACCTCTCAATGCATTATGTTATGAAATATCGCGACCATGGCTCTCTGATATGTCACCTCAACATTTTTCAAACTGAAGGACATAACTTTGTGATAGAAAGTTCCCCATGTTATGATAAAGGTTGTTTTAGTCTTATCTTCTTCTGCCATTTTTATCTAATTATATCCTGAGAAACCATCCATAAATGAGAAGAGATGATTCCCTATGATATTATCTACTAAGACGTCAATATGAGGTAGAGGGAAATTGTCTTTAGGTGTAGCTTGATTCAAGTCTTGGAAGTTTATGCACATTCGTACTTTCCCATTCTTCTTTAGAACCGAAACTATGTTTGCCACCCATTCTGGGTAGTCTGATACCTCGATGAATCCCATTTCTAATAGTTTCTTGACTTCCTCTTTAATCTTTAATAAGATGTCAGGCTTAAATCTTCTCAATTTTTGTTTTTTAGGTTTGACATCTTCCCTTGTGGGTAGCTTATGAACTACTATTGACTTATCAAGTCCTGGCATGTCGCCATACGACCAGGTGAATACATCCGCGTATTCAGTCAACAGCTCGGTTATCTCGTGCTTTTGCTCGCTATTCAAGTTAGCCCCAATTTTGAGGTTTTTAGGCTCCTCTATGCTTCTTAGATTAACTGTCCCCATTGTGACATGCTTAAAACCAAGTTTATGCACATGCAAAACCAATTTGAAAGATGATCAAACAATGTCAATCAAACTAGCTTCCAATCACATGAACTTCTTCTACTATTAAACCAATTCCACAACACCAATGTGATCAAGATTGAATGAACCAAATATGTTTAGCTTTGATACCAAAAGATGATGTGCTCAAAATTAAGATTAAGCACATGTAAATGAACCAATTGAACAACTCCAAATCACAAGATCAAAATCGGTTCAAAATTGGAACAAATTTTACATGAACCCTAATTGTTGTAAGATAATCCGAAGGCTTTATTTCAAGATAATAAAATCACAATGATGAATTCCTCAATTGAAATCACTAAATATACTAAAATTCCCATGAGATTACTACACAAAAACAATAAGATCAAACCCTGATCCTCCTTCCCAACAATGACCAACTCATGTCACAAAATGAAGCAAAAATTGATGGTAATAACAAGTGCTAAAACCAATCAATCTTATACATAATAGATGATTACAAATGCAATCAAAATTTGACCAAGAACAATCCAATTCAACCCTAGATATAACTCACTAGTGGTGAAAAGGAAAATTGGAACAAAGAGAATTGATATTACTCACAATTCACTTTGAAGCCACTCGCTACAATCTCAATTTTAGGATTGAAATTGATAAGAGCAAATTGAAATTAGGAAACCCTAACCCTCAACACATGAAGAGTTTGTTTTTTTTTTTCTGAAAATTATCAAAAGTCCCTCAAAACCCTACTTAAGCAAGTATTTATACTTTCTCCCTTTAGGGTTAAAAAGTCCTCAAAATTACAACTATGCCACTCTAGGGTTGTCGATCCTAAAAACACAATTACAAGCAAATGAAAGTGTCCCAAAAGCTTACACATAAATAATCTAAAGAAATAATTACAAATACAAAATAATAAGAATCCTCAAAGACATAATGCATCAAGGCGATGTTGATCACAACGAGCCATTGGATGAGAATCTGATGATGTCCCTAAGTGATCAACAATGAGAGTCATTTGGCATCTCGTGAGAAATATCATTGTACCTGTAAGATTATCACTTAAATATTTATTGGATAAAAAAGAAACAAGAGTAAATATGAGTGATTTGAATCATTATCCAAATCAAGTTCTGTAGCCATCTAGGTCACTGGAAAAATTCCCATCATCTCCTCGAGCTTCTGAAAGATTTTCCCTCAAATCTAGAGGGTCATTTCTGGGACCAAATCCGGACATCTCTGTTGTCCTATTCTCCTGATTACTAAATGAAACTGGAGTAGTCTTGATCTGCTCTGAAATTTGTGCACCTTAGATGGAGACATTGGTAATAGTACTATTCGAGACTCTCCCATACTAAACATGTAGGTGTTTCTAAAACCATCATGTAACACCTTTCCATCACGCATCCAAGGCCTACCCAATAGCAAGTGGAATGCACACATGGGGATCACATCACATAAAATCTCATCGTGATACTTCTGCTCAACACTCACAAGCACCTTTACCCTTAGCATAACATGCATACTACCCTGATTATCCAACTAATGCAAATTATAAGGGCTAGGATATGAACTAGTAGATAATTGTAATTTGTTTAATAGTGCAGCAAATATAACATTCGTGTAGCTACCACTATCTATGATGAGTACACAAAGGTTACCTCTAATCCTGCAAGAAGTGTGGAATATGTTCTCCCTCTATTTATCCCTAGCATCAAGAGAGAAAGTCAGAGTTCTACGCAACACATTAATGGGTAAATACTGTTCACCTATACCCTCCCCATGTGTTTCTGCAGTCTAATCATCATAGTACTCTTACAGTGCTATAGACAGATCTATGGGCTCAATCTGTTCCTTCTCATCTTCAACATCCTCATAAGCACCCTCCATAATGGTCATAACCCTCTTATTAGGACACTGTGCTTCCATATGCCCAAATCCTACGCATTTAAAGCATTTGATTTGGCATACTTTCCCACGAGTAGATCCTGGAATAGTCTGCCTCACATCTGGTGCTATTACCTCTTTACCCTTCCTAGACGGTGTGTTTTCCCTATCTATGCTGGGGGTAGCTCTATCCACTGCCCTCATTGTCTCACCTACTACCTTTGGTCCTCCAAATCGACCATCTGCTCCCCATAGGCCTGCCATTCAAAACCCTAAATAAATTGGATCACCTCTACCTTTCCACTTTCAAGGCCAATTGAATAGCCTCATCAAGTGTACCATATTGCTACAGCTCGACAACACGCGCTATCTCATTTTTCAGCCTTGATATAAAGCATGCTAGGGTTTGCTCTAGAGGCTCAATTGACCCACATCTAATCATGAGGGTTTCAATTCCTGCAGATAATCATCAACTATCTTGCCTCCCTACTTCAATGTCTGAAGACGCATGAACAATTCCTATCTATAGTGTTCAGGAATAAATCTTTTCCTCAAAACCCTTTCCATGTCCCTCCATGTCTGTATCTCAACCTCCTCATCCCTACGCCTACTGATAATCAAGTTTTTCCGCCATAAGGCAGTATACCTTGTAAACTCAATAACAGCCAGTTCGACTCGAGTGTTATCATCGATCTCATAACATTCAAAGAGACCCTCAACTTTGTCCTCCTAGTCTAGATAATCATTAACTGAACCCCTGCCATCAAAAGAAGGCATCTATAGCTTCACATATTCCAGTCCTCAAGGTAACCTGAAATCCTTATTTAGATAAGGATTAGCCCCAAAGTTGCCGTCCCTCTCTTCCCTATAGGGGTGATGATCTCCCTCCATCCTTCTACCTAGATTTCCTCCTCCCACTACTCCTTCTCTCTGGAGGTTTTGTAGAGTTACTCGAGGTGGTGCCTGAGGGTTCACCACTGGTGGTTGTGGTAATGTCATTTTGCTAATCTTGGTTACCAAAGTAGCAACAAATAGAACTTTACTTAAATACACAAATAGCAGCAAGGAAAGCACATACACAACACACCATTCACCGCCACACAAATTTCCTTTATGCTCACGGCTCACAATGTTTAACGCCACTATCATCAATGATCTTAACAACACATACAATAACCAACACCAAATTTACACACCATTTACTAAATTTACAAAGATACAACACTACATACAATCCTTAAGTCATGGTACACTTCCCACTTCCACAAACTACAACAAAACCCGCAACATCAATATAAAATAAGGCAGCTCACTTTCAAATTCAAAAAGGAGTTCAATAACCGCAAAATTCCATAAATAGTAAGAAGTTATTTCAAATTCAAATGATACACAATTAAACAATGACTTAATGTGTGTTTTGAAATTTCAAATTGGCTTCTTAATTCACACTTCAATTCTAAATTCAAATATGAAAACACAAGTGTTACTCTCTAATTTTTTTTCCGAAAATGCACACAACACAAATCCACTTCAACAATTGAACACTACTTTTGCGCCTTCATAGTTTACTTCCCATGCACTACACGTTCACAACCACAATCAAGGAATCCAAGAGTGTTGAACTCACTAAGTGATCAACCACTAGTCAACAATTCAACAATTTAACACAACAATAAAAGTACAAGTTCACGCCAACAATTTTCGGATCAAGGTGCTATACAACAAACCCTTAACTTCTAAATTCAATTTGCAACCAATCCCTTCTCACAACCTCAAGCCCTAATACCAAAAGATGATGTACCTAAAACTAAGTTTAAGCACATGCAAAACCAATTTGAAAGACAATCATACAATGTCAATCAAACTAGCTTCCAATCACGTGAACTTCTTCTACTATTAAACCAATTCCACAACACCAACGTGGTTAAGATTGAATGAACCAAATATGCTTAGCTCTGATACTAAAAGATGATGTGCTCAAAATCAAGATTAAGCACATGTAAATGAACCAATTGAACAACTCTAAATCACAAGATCAAAACTGGTTCAAAATTGGAACAAATTTTGCATGAACCCTAATTGTTGCAAGATATCCGAAGGCTTTATTTCAAGATAATAAAATCATAATGATGAATTCCTCAATTGAAATCACTAAATATACTGAAATTCCCATAAGATTACTACACAAAAACAACAAGATCAAACTATGATCCTCCTTCCCAATAATGACCAACTCACATCACAAAATGAAGCAAAAATTGATAGCAATAACAAGTGCTAAAACCAATCAATCTTATAACATAATAGATTATTACAAATACAATGAAAATCTAACCAAGAACAATCCAATTCAACCCTAGATATAACTCACTAGTGATGAAAAGGAATATTGGAACAAAGAGAATTGATATTACTCACAATTCACTTTGAAGTCACTCACCACAATCTCAATTTTGGGATTGAAATTGATAAGAGAAAATTGGAATTAGGAAACCCTAACCCTCAACGCGTGAAGTGTTTGTTTTTTTTCTGAAAATTATCAAAAGTCCCTCAAAACCCTACTCAAGCAAGTATTTATACTTTCTCCCTTTAGGGTTAAAAAGTCTTCAAAATTACAACTATGCCACTTTAGGGTAGTCGATCCTAAAAACACAATTACAAGCAAATGAAAGTGTCCCAAAAGCTTACACATAAATAATCTAAAGAAATAATTACAAATACAAAATAATAAGAATCCTCAAAGAGCCAATACATCGAGGCGATGTTGATAACAGCGAGCCATTGGATGAGAATCTGATGATGTCCCTAAGTGATCAACAATGAGAGTCATTTGGCATCTCGTTAAAAATATCATTGTACTTGTAAAATTATCACTCAAATATTTATTAGATAAAAAAGAAACAAGAGTAAATATAAGTGATTTGGATGATTTGGATCATCATCCAAATCAAGTTCTATAACCATCTAGGTCGTTGGAAAAATTTCCATCACATTAGCACGTCAATTGAGATCTTACCTTGTTCATGTCTTTGCCAACTTTCTTGTATCGCTTCCAACAGCTGACCTAATAGCATTGAAAACAATATCAATGTTTTCATTACTTACCTACGTGAAATGTTCCTGACATTTGATAGCAGGGAATCTATGGGGAAAGTGAGGTAAGAGTATACATATAAATAAAAGAAATAAACTGCAATTTATTTATATTTATTTGAAGAATTTAAACATCATTGAAATGGTAACCACAATGGAAATTTGTTCAATAATTGTTCCCTATCCTTGAGTTGACCCTATTAAGAGGATAACAAAACTAGTTGCTAAGAGTTGAATGTTGATAAGACGTGCGAGAGGTTGAGCCCTCATCGCTAACATGGATTTAGATCATCCCTGGCTCTTGAATGATAACTAACCGCAAGAAAGTTTGTTGAAGGGGTGGAAAATGCATCTAGGTATCATTCAGCTTCCTTTTCTTTCTGCTTCTAATAACTCTTGTTTGCGCTTCTTCTCGGGCGATAGGAATGTACCCTAGTCTAAACGTCCCTTACTGCCCCTCTTTGAACTGATGCCCTTCCTTACTCATGACCATGCTTACTTCACTAAACATTTGGAGCCCCAAATCTTCAGGACCATCCTTCCTGATGTAGGGTTGAACCATTTCTTTGTAGATGGCATGATTTTGTTCTCCCAATACAGTAATTGTCTATCTGTTTGTTATGAACTTAACCTTTTGGTGGAGACTTGAGGGTATGGCTCCAGCAGTATGTATCCATGGCCTTCTTAGTAGTTGATTGAAAGACCTTGGTATACCTAAGACTTAGAATGAGATGTTGAACATCTATAGACCAATCTTTATCGATAAGCTAATTCCCCCTACTATTTCCCTCTTGGAACTGTCGAAAGCCCTAACCACTGTTAAACTTAGCTTGATATTGCTCATATCAACTCCAAGTAGGTCGATGGTGGCCAAAGGGTACACATTAACGGAGGACCCATTACCTATGGGAACTCGGGAGACTATTGTGTCATTACATTTTACTACTATAAACAGTGGTTGTATGTGTTGGTCTCTATCCTCTCCAAGCTTTTTAAGAATGATATTTGATCCATAATGAAGATTGAATCTACCACATGGCTCAGCTTTTCTATTACGATGCCTTTTGGTACCTTGACTTGTTTAAGCACCTTGAAAAGTGCTTCTCGGTGAGGCTCGAATGTCGTGAGAAGGCCCATAAGTGATATTTGGGCTGGAACTTTATTGAGCTATTCCATGATCTTATATTCACTTGATTTGATCATCTTCGTAAATGTAGGGAGCCCCTCTTCTTCTTCCTTCTCTAATTCAGTGGTAGGCTCTTCAGTTGAGGTCTTGTTCTTAGTATCATAAATCCTTCCCAAATGAGTTATTCCTCCTATAATAGGAGACTCTTCCTGATTAAGGGCTTGATAGTCAAATGGTGCCACTTTATACTTTTTGGAAGGTATTAGGACATTAAACACATACTTCTTCTTTGAAATTTTCACCTCGGTCACTTATCCCTCATAATACCTTATAACTATCGGCTTCGGGTCTGATTTGATTATGTTCATAGACTCATCTTTCTCCCTTGTTGGGTTATCCTCCTTTTCAAATTTAGGTCCCCACCCACTATGTGATCCATAAACTGTTGGGGTGAATGAGTAATTTAATAGGTACTCGAACCTCCCATGTGATTCACCTAGGGAATCGACCATCGAATCTCCGACTAGCCACCTCTTCTTCATCTGTGATTTAGGGGCTTTAGTTGAGGCTTGACGCGAGCAATTTTCTTACTATGTTGTTGTCTTTACGTATTTTGGGGACTTCTTTGATTTTGTGTCTGGCTTTCCGAATGTGATCATGTTGATCGTAGGCTTGTGGTTAAGTAGTGGATTAGTGCTGACATTAGGTGTTAGTGCATTGACAAAATCCAATTGCATTATCCTTGCATCGATCAAGTCTTGGATTTTGTTTCGGAGACTCCAACATCTGTCTATAGAATGCCCCTCTTATCCCATAGGGTACTTGCATTTGAGGTTCGGATTAAAGTTCCTTGGCCTGTATCAATCATTGGGGATCTTAAAACTAATCAAATTATCTACTCATAATTGAGCAAAGACCTAGCTGAGTAGGATAGGTATTGAAGTGAATTGTCTTACAACCCTCGTAGCTTGGGTTTGATTCACCGAGGGTAGATTCCTTAGTTTTGCTACCTCCCATGGGTCTTGGAGATGATGTAACTCTAGGGGGTCAACAATCCAGAGTTTCCTAGATGTAATGGAATTATCTATGCATCATCCTGCTACCACTACCTCTATGAAGCTAGATGATGTCTATCCCACCAAGTGTGTGAAATAAGTCTTTTCTAAAGTGTTGACAAATATGAATGTCAACTCTTTCTCTGAAATTAGGGTTGTCACCCCAGTAGCTTAAGCCCTCTAACACTGGGCATCTTCTTTGAAGGATTCATTGTGTCTCTTTTGAAGGCTTCCCAAGTCCATTACTGAAAGGGCAACCTCGATGTTGAATTTGTATTGCTTGTAAAATGCACGAGCGAGTCTTTCCCAAGTGTTGACTTGGTTGAAATCTAAGTGTGCATACTAGATGAGAGTAAGGCTTGTGAGGCTATCTTGGAAGGTTTGGACCATGAGTTGGTCGTATTTGGCATATTTGCTCATTTTCCGCATGTATAGCCTTATATGCATCTTAGGACATCTAGTGCCATCATATTTTTCAAACTCCGGAACTTTAAACTTTTCTGGATAGGCTTCTTCCCTACAGACTGGTAAACTGGTGATATCATTCTACTCAAAGTTGTCATGTCCTTCTAAGGTCTTCATTTTGTCATTTAGTTGTTGGAAGAGCTTCTTTTCTATCTCCTTTTATCTGTCCTCCATTTCCTTTTTTATATCATTCAAGGTTGGACCAAGATTGGCTTTCGGTTCATACTCGAATGCAGGGTTGAGGTGGGAGTTGATCTCCTCATATTCTGGCAGCAAATTCTCCATTGCCTTTCCCTTTTGAGCTCCTGAATGTTCTTCATTAATAGTTTGGGTGGTGCGAAGGAGGCCAATACTTTTAGTCAAGAGGTGGACTTGAGCAATCAGTTGTTAGATCGTTTGTTTTAGGGATACGATCCTTGGGTCTGAGGCAACATTTGCGCTGGTGTTGTCATGATGGTCATTATTGTTGCCATTACTTGCCATCTTGGTTTTGGAGTGGTTGTAGATTGGACTCTTTAAAGGGTTTGGTTATTTAGGAGCTATTTTTGACACTTGGTAAGCATTTTTTAGCTGATGTATGTATGTAAATATAATGTATGTATCACATAGATGATCAAGAGAAAAGAGGGGCTAGTAATTGATTAATGATATAATACTAAAATTTTATTTTATTAATATTACAAACTTAGAGTTCGATACTTTGAAAGCAAGAAAAAGGAAAGGTACAATATTGGTCTATTTCCTAATTCCTAGTCTTCTTCTTCTTTAACTATGTAAGCACTGGTTCTCCATCAATGATAGCTTCTAATTCTCTGATTCTTGCTTGAGTCTTCTCCAATTGAGCTTCTAAGGCTTTGTTTCTTTAGTCTAACTCCTTGAATCTGCTTTTCCAGACATCCTGTTTGTAGTCTGCAGCTCCAAAGTAGACTTCCATTCGAGCTCTAACTTGTTCCATGTAAGTTCTCAGTTTTGGACCTATGTTGTTCGGTACAGGTTGAGTGACATTTAGGACTCGATACACCCTTTTTCCTATCTAGTATAATTGATTGATCACGAAATCTCTTGGGGCTCGATGCTTGCCTACTTTACCATCCAAGTCTCCGAGGTCTATATTAAGGCTCTCAATCCAAGCTTCCCAGAAGGCTTTGACCTCTACTAGTTTAGCAATCTTCTCAACCACCAACAAACTCAGATCCTGGTATTCAAACGTGATTCCCTCCAATGATGGTCTATAAACTATGTCTTGGATAGTACCAAATTGACGGACCACCGAGTACGGATGGTAACCTGTGCACCCATTGATACCAATCAATGGAATAGCCTAAAGGTTCCTGCATGTTAAGATGACCTTACTACAGCAGCTCCACCTTGCAGTCCAAAGGATGTCGTTAGCACTAAAACCTTTTATTACTTCCCAATTGTAGCTAGTAAGATCATCGAGCAGCTTCATCTTTTCTATGTAGGAATCCACAAAGTCTACTTGTTGAGCTAAAGATTTCCTAACCATGTTCAACCCAAAGCATTTGAGGTGGCTAACAAACCAGATTAAGATGAGGTTAATGTTTGAGTAGAGGATTCCATGGCCCTTTGTTCTTTACAAAATCCAGGTTCTAAATCTTTTTAGCTAGTAGAGCTAGGATATAAGACTTTCCTTCCAAGAACTAGGACACTAGCTCTACAACTCTATAGTAGATGTGAATGATCCCAGTAGGAAAAAGGATAGCTGCAAATGCTGTCAGGATGAAAGAATAAACCTGTCTTTGCTTGTAACTCTTAGGATCTCCACATAAGATGTCCCTCCCACTTCCATCATCACACCAAGCTATGAACTAAGCCTCCAATTCATCCAATCAAAGGCAATATCCATTACTATTTCCCAACGCTTAGTTGATCACTGTCTTGTGAACGCCTAAGAGTCTATTGAAAATAACATCTAGCTGGCACATATACCCTGTTGGCAAGTGATGGGGCCTATAGAAGCTGGGTATATTCCTCCAGTGTTGGTGTGATCTCATGCGGCCCCATAAAGAAAGTTGCGGGCTCAATTTCCCAAGGGTGTAAGATAGCTCGAATCAAAAGTAGGTTGACTTCCATCTTCATTAATGAGAGAATGGCCCCCATCTTTCCCTAGATGAAGGCCTGTTCCTCTTCGTACAAGGTAAACCAATTGTCCAGTACCAGTTTTGGATCTAAAGGTTTGCAAACTCAAATTTCCTTGTAGAAGAGATGGTCGATTACGGCACTGGCCATCTATCAGAATTACAATAGAAATTTCTAATTACAAATGAAATCTTTTACAAAGTATCACTAATTTTGCTATAGGTAAATGTATCTGAACTCCAAAAAAAGGAACAAAGAAATTATATCATTAATCATTTGCCAGCCTATGACTTCATGCATGTAAGATATGTAGGTTCTAACAGGTCCCCAAGCTCTATGGCCTCCTACATTCTTGAAGAAATGGATCTCAAGCTATATCGAAACATTGGATGGGGTAACTTAATCAGCCCCGAATGGTGATCATATCACTTCACCCAGAACCTACACAATGGCCCCCCGTCCTAAGGTCCTAAGACAACCTAGGTCTGACCATATCTAATCACACAATTGTATGCATGGAAACTCAATAATAAAAAATAAAAATTAAACTTCATCAAATCTTTGAAAAAATATATTAGTACCAACAATATTTCACAATGTAAAAGTTAAAAGATATCTAGAAATGGTTACTTCAGAAGGTTCAAGTAGCTAGCCTACTACAGTATCCCTAGTGAAGTCGTCATCCCGTCGAGTCTAATTTTTTAATTTTTCATTATATTCCTAATCTAATTCATATTAGATCCTATGCTCATCCAATATAAATCCACAACTTGAACTAGGAATTTTATTATTTATGTAGAGTCACCACCCAATTGAAGTTGGGAAAAATTATTGAATTAGAACTAACTGAGTGGATTAATTCTAATTTTGACAACTAGTCGACAAAATCTCCTCTTTTTTATAAATGAAAAAGAAGAAAGAAAAAACCAGAGATTCTCGACTCAGGGACTATCCTATTAAAACTTTAAAGTTACTACCATATCCTTTTGAAATTTGAATCATGTTTTGATATCCTTTTTTTTTATATATAAAGAAGATATTAAAAAATGATGTAAAAATTACACTAATAATGATTTGAAAATGATTTTTTATTCTTTTTAGAGTTTCCCCATAAGGGTGCCTACGTACCTGCTATTCGAGATCAAACAAGTCGTAGTTTGCTTTTCATGAAAAAAGCTTAGTGGATTTGTTCAAGTTTTAATTATGAAAACATGTTGAGTTTACGATTCTTATCATTTTAAAGATTTCTTAAAAAATTCTAAGCCTAAACTTTACTTTTTTATTTAAAATAACTAAAACCTCTTATTTGAAAAAAAAAAAATCAATTATATTTTTTTATGAAAAGAAGTTTTCTAAGTAATAAAAATATTTATTTTTTTATTAATTTTTATTAATTATCTATTAATTATAATAGACATATTTATTTTTTTAGAAAACTCTAAAACAAATTCTAAAAAAAAAAAAATTCTTATTTTCATATATATATATTTATTTTTTCCACACATATTCTAATAATAAATAAATAAATAAAGAAAATCCGACTAACCTCGATATGGATCGTAGGTCGAATCGGATCGAGTCAATTGGGTCAGATCGCGATGGTCGGAGATTCCTCGTTGGTGGCATTCTAGTGGCTTTCGAGGGCTACTGATGGTTACTTCTACGCTTTCTAAGGGTAAGCAATCCGAAAGTGGTGGTAGCTTCCTTCCAGAACCTCTCTAGGTGGTGTTTCAAAGGGCGGTGGTTAGTCACGGTTGGGAAGAACTCTGGCGAACTTCAAATTCTCTTATTTTCTCTCTTTTCTCTCTTCTGATCTGTGCTTCTGCTTCCTCCCATCATTCTCTATTTATAGGATTCAAAAATCGAGCTGGATAAGCTCGAATTTCCCTCTAATAAGCTTAAATCAGATTTACGGTTTGAACCCACCTCCAATTTGCCTTTAATTCATGTAAATCTTTGGTTTTTGTTAAGATTTGTGTTAATTAGATGATGTTTATCTTATTTTAGTTAAAGATTTGTTGGACTTGTACAAAAAAATTGCATCAAAATGGCCAGATTTCCCCTGCCCCGCTGCTAGCGACGGTTTCAGACGGAGGTTAAAGATGATCACGTGCCTGGCACATGCGATCCCTCCATCCAATTATATGCTGCCACGTGTCCTTAGGAAAGGAAAAAAAATAAAACGCGTAGACTTGCTTCCCCCGCAATTCGAACACGCGACCGAATGCCCCCCCTCCCCCTACATGCACTTAAGGTCAAAGACTGGACCAGCTAGGTTAGCCCAGTTTCTCATTTTTTTATTAATCGCAAATTATATATATGTGTTGCAATTTTTAATAGAATAATTATAAGCCGTTAGCTAAATCATAACTTTTTTAATAGAATAATTGTAGTTAGTCCCACAGTTTCGAACTTAATAATTATAAGCCGTTAGCATGTGCTCTGGTAGCTAGGGTTTCTTACCCTTTTCCCAAAACAGCCATAGCCGCCGCAACTATGACCGGCAGCAGAACCCCCCCCCCCCCCCCCCCGTCCCCCCCCGTAGACGGCCCCGCCCATAGTGGCTCCGTCCTATGCAAAAGCCCTCCTTGGAGGCCCCTCTGCTCCCGTTACCTTTACAACAACACCCCCAGATTTCAACATGACATCCATGCCCACCATCTACAAAGGCGAACCCACCTTCATCATCACCAAGACCGAAAGCGAGCAGCTCGCAAAACCCTTCCGCTTAGCCCTAATCGGTAAATTCTCTAAGGGCAGACCGAAGATGGACACTCTTAAAAAAGAATTCGATAGAATAGGCTTCAAAGGGGGTTTCTCCATCGGAGCTATTGACTTCCGCCACATCCTCATCAACTTCGATCTTGAAGACGACTACCAGCGATGTTGGATTAGAGCCATATGGACCATGGACTCATACATGATGAGAATCCTAAAATGGACGCCCTCATTTCGTCCAGATAAGGAATCATCCCTCGTTCCCGTTTGGGTTTCACTAGAAAACCTCCTGATTCATCTTTTTGAAGAATGTTACTTACGCCGGCTAGCCCTGATGATTGGAACACCTCTCAAACTGGATGAAGCTACAAAGAAGAAATCTCGGCCCTCCGTAGCCCGAATCTGTATCGAAGTTGATCTCCTAACAGATCTACCAACGCGTCTTCGATTGGGTGAAGGAGACGAGATCTTTTTTCAAAAGGTACGGTATGAAAACCTCCCCCTATACTGTCGCCTATGCAACACTGTTGGTCATGGGGCAGCAAATTGTCGAAAACAAGGACTGAAGGCTGCTTCTACTGCACCTAGGAGAACCATCGCAGCCGAGCCTAAACCCCCGTCTCAGGATCTGAACAAACCCTCAAACTCATATGGGCTTCAAACTTCGGACAAAGCTGGCACACTCCTAGACCCCATTGAAAATCAAGCTAATAACTTGCCAAAGCCTAATGATAAACCCTCTGAGGTAATGCTAATACCCACCAACCCACTCACAGACAGATCCAAGGACAAAGTGATGGAACCAATGGACAAGGTAGACAAGAAAAATTCAGGGAACAACACACTAAAGCCCCCTGCTATAGAGGACTCTGCCCAAGACGCTGCTACCAAAGAAAAACCGGAAGAAGCAACAATAGCACACTCCAAGCAAAGACTTCGGCATAACAATCATACCAAAGCGAACAGGATACCAGCTGACCCAACATCATCGCAGGTAACCACATTGCTGCAAACCAATCCTATTTCTCCAACTGAAAATATCACTACTACTATTGCATCTCTATATGTGGAACTACCCAATATGTCTACTGATCCACTGGTGACAACACCCTCTTATTTCAATGTGCTCGCTGAGGATACTGAACAATTAAATGAGGAAACGGATTATGATCGGCATCTAGGGGAATCCACTGATGCATCTGAAGACGTAGTGTCAACACAAACCCCCCCCCCCCCCCCCCCCCCCCCCCCTTGACACAATCTGACGATGAAGGTACCACCACCAAAAAACACAGACACAACTTCAGCCCAACAAAGAGGGGCACTTTTTATCCAACAAACCCTCGGCGCTCCGCAAGGATATCTGGTGACCCCAAACACCCCTCCTTTTAAATGATCAATATGCTCTTTTGGAATGTACGTGGGATTGCCAACAAAGCATCTCAGCGTCGTCTTAAATTCTTAATACAATCTCATAGAATATCATTAGTTGCCCTTCTTGAACCAATGGCAAACACTGCTGTCCTCCAAACATTGAAAAATAAATTCAATCTCTTTACAACACTCTCTTCTGCCAACAACAAAATTTGGATTCTTATCTCCAATGAATTCTCTGTGTTATCCTCAACTGATCACGAGCAAATTTTATCCCTGGAAGTTACCCACCATCAACTTCCCACCACAATTTTGATTTCTGTCGTCTATGCCTCCTCTACAACACAGGGCCGCTTGAGTTTATGGTCGACAATGCAAACACTCTCCAGGTCTTCTCAAGGTATGCCATGGCTAATAGGAGGAGATTTCAATGTCATCCGTTCAATAAATGAATACAAAGGAAACTCCACTCCCAACCAGGAGGCGATCTTTGATTTCAATAATTGCATAACCGAATGCAATCTCATTGAGCTTCCAACCGTGGGGAACGAGTTCACATGGCAAGGAGCGAGATCCAATGGAACGGTATTCAAGAAACTCGACCGCTTGCTCTTTTCAACAGATTGGATCTCCTCGATTTAGGTAAACTCCATTCAACACTTGAATAGAGCTTCTTCAGACCACTGCCCTATCTTGTTTCAATGCCAAAAGGAAGCATCATCCAAACCAAGCCTATTTCGATTCTAGAAGATGTGGCTCAGAAGACAGGAAATATTCGAAATCATTAAGGAGAATTGGTCTCAGCCAACAGACTCTTATGGCATGCTAGCTTTCTCACTTAAACTTCGGAGACTCAAGTCTAGGCTTAAGGATTGGAATAAAAAACAATTTGGGGACGTTTTCAAAAATCTGAAGAACGCGGAAGCCCAAGTCTCTAGTCTAGAACAGCCGTACGAAGCGACTGGAGAAGTCGAAGACAGACTCAACCTAGAGAAGTCCAAATCCAACCTATTCTCACGCCTCAGGGAACACACGGACTATATACAACAGAAATCCAAGATGAGATGGTTCAGAGAGGGAGATGGAAATTCAACTATCTTTCATTCTTTTGTTGCAAACCGTAGGACCAAAATGATGATTCATAAAGTCAGAAATGGAAGAGGTGATTGGATATCATCCCCTGTTGAACTAGAAGAAGAAGCCATCCAATTCTTCACCCACCTTTTACGGCAACAGCCAGTTGATGATGGTGCTGGAGCCGAGAATAGGCTGCTTGCTAACATCCCGAACTTGATTACTATTGAAGACAACAGGGCATTGTTGCGTCCCATCATGGGCCCAGAGCTAAAACAAGCTGTTTTTGGATTAGATGAGGAAAGTTCACCTGGCGCGGATGGATACAGAGGTTTCTTCTACCGCTCCTACTGGGATATAATTGAACAAGATCTCTTAGCTGCAATTCGAGATTTTATGGCTGGTACTCCAATTCCCAGATCGGTAGCAAGCACTCTGATTGTCCTTCTACCTAAAAAGCACTCCACAACATCATTTGCGGATTATAGACCGATAAGCCTCTGCAATTTTTTGAACAAAATTTTCACAAAGGTACTAACCGAAAGGTTGAAGCTAGTTCTACCATCCATAATCTCACCGGAGCAGTCAGCCTTCCTAAAAGGTCGCGACATCACAGAAAACATACTCCTTGCTAAAGATCTCGCCCAATTCCTAGATCATCCCTCAAGAGGCGGAAACCTGATAATCAAGATGGATATGATGAAAGCTTTTGATCGGGTATCATGGTCCTTCCTCCAGAACTTAATGATCAAATTTGGATTCGCACACCATTTTGTATCACTTATCCTGGGCAATCTCAGAGCAGCCTGGTTTTCAATTATATTAAACGGAGGTCCAGTTGGTTTCTTCCAAGCATCTAGGGGTATCAAACAAGGGGATCCACTATCTCCATATCTCTTCTTGCTAGCTTCGGAAGCCTTATCTTGCGGACTAAAACACCTTCAAGAGACAGGGCAAATACTTCCATTTCACACTCCCTCATCAAACTCAGCCAAAATAACGCACCTAAGTTTTGCAGATGATGTCTTGATTTTCACTCGTGGTGATAAAAGGTCCTTGCAGCATCTCAACAGATTTCTTTCGGATTATGAGCTAGGTTCTGGACAAAAAATCAATAAGGACAAGAGTTTTTTCATCCCCCCCAGCAACCGCCCCCCAATCTACACCCAACAAGTCTTGACTTCTCTTGGAATTCCGGATAGCTCATTTCCGTTCCAATATCTAGGATGCCAACTCTACAGGGGTAGAGTACGAGAATGTTATTTCTCACACTTAATCGACAATTATGAAAGGAAGCTAAGCCATTGGTCCACCAAGATCCTATCAACTGGAGGTAGAGTAATACTCATCTGTCATGTGTTGCAAGCAATTCCACTTCATACGCTCACAGCAATTCAACCCCCCAAATCAGTGATAAAGAAGCTTGAGCACAAATGTCAACAATTCCTATGGGGATCCTCAGACTATGGTAACAACAAACATTGGAGGGCTTGGCATAGAATCACTTTTCCATCAAATGAAAATGGACTTGGCATCCGAGATTTTTCCTCCTTGATTAAAGCTGCATCACTAAAGCTATGGTGGAAGTTTAAGCAAGGCAAGAGTCTTTGGGCAAATTTTATTAGCTCATTGTCTGAATCATCAAGAAAACGTACTTCATGGCGACGTCTTCAACTTATACAAAATATAGCAGAACAGAATACCTGTATACAAGGTAACAAACGCATATGGATGCCATCCGTCACCGGTGCGTTCAGCTATAAGTCAGCATATGAAGTGGTTAGGCCGAGGCAACAACCCATTCAATTTTTTGAAAAAATTAAACATCGTTTTCTTCCTCTTCGGATTTGCATATTCATGTGGAGATTATTCAATAAACTATATGCCTTTCCGGAAGTTCTTTGCAGTTTTGGATTCACCCAGAACCCCTCTCGATGCCCATTGTGTCTAAGTGAAATAGAGTCCATACAACACCTTTTCCTCCAATGCAAAGTGGCTACTGATCTATGGTTTCTTATGGCTACCTGGCTAGACATCCATATCCCTCCGGTCGCCGGCTTGTGGAATATGATACAAAATTGGTTCCAAGCGCATCCAAAGGGCACAGTGTTTAGCTTAATATGTCAGCTAACACCAGCCTTCATTTGCTGGGAACTATGGAAGGCGAGGAACACAATGATCTTCGAAGGTCGCACAACATCAGTTGGAGCACTCTATCACAGGGTCAAAGACCAGCTAACCCTAACGCTCAGTTCCTACTCCCCCAAAGTATATACCGCGCAAGAAGCTGCAACTATCAAAAACCATTTCGTAACCATCTTGGAGGTAAGGGGGAAAACAAGAAAAACCATCAAATGGTTGAGACCCTCATCAGGTTATGTCATTAACTCCGCTGTTTCAAAAAATCCGGAGAGAGCGGCTTGGGCTTACACTTTGCGACGGAACGATGGTTCGTTTATACATTCAAACATGAAATGTGTAATGGACACATCAGTGACAATATCTATAGAACTGGGGGGTATCCTCTTCGGTCTACACTCATGTGCTACCAACAATATCTCCCCAATACAGATCCATACCAGCAACAAGTCACTAGTATCCTATCTTCAAGAAGGTATAGAGTGTCCGTGGCAACTATCCCTTAAAATAACGGAAGCAAAAAACCTGATGCAGCTACTATCAGCATCTGTTGTCCATGTATACAGCGAAACAAATGCTCTAGCGGCAGGCCTTTCTCACCATGCAACTCAACTTGATAGTACCACTATCGTGCGCTGGCAGGATCTCCCCGGAAAGCTCAAAGGCATCTACCTTCTAGATATTGCTGGATGTCCATACATTAGAACTAGATAGCTCCCATCACAAGCTAACCTACTGTTCCTTTGTTTACTTCCTCCAGTTGGAGGAATGCCTTTTTTTGTACAGTATTACTAAATACTGCTCAACTGTAAGGTCTTTTTGAAGGAATCAATAAAAGGAACAGCCATGCTGGCTTTAAAAAAAAAAAAAATGTGTTGCAATTTTTATTATTTTTATATTATTTTAAAATTAAAAAATTTATAAAAATTATTTAACATCTTTTATTATTATTTCTATCATCATTTTCCAAAATTGGTGTATTATTTGTATTTATTTTATTTTTTCAACATTTTTTCTTTTATTCTTGCAAAATAGAAGAAAAATTGAAAAAATGAAAAATTAAACATTATTTGTGATTAAAGGGAAAAAATGGGGTGTTTACAATGGAAAATGGCCATAGGACCGATAATACATGTAATTCTTAAGGTGGAGCATTGATTTTATTAACATAAAATTGGCATAAGTGACAATGCCTCACATGTTTAATACAATATGTTTCCATAGTCATCCAAAAGTAACCCATCCTCATGATTTTATGGGCTAACATATATTTGTTCATGTGCAGGCCCACACACTCCCTCATGTATTTCTCGCATCATGGTATTCACTTCCTCTTTATTGGCATGCCTTAATAGGGTAGTATCAAAGGATTTCTTGTATAATGTTGAACCACTAAGTAAAAACTGTGATGCTAACCTTCTTATTGCCTTTCAGTCTTCCTTATTTGCCTCCTCTAGATAAGTGACATCCTGAAGGAATACCCCGATATCATGGTACAATGGCTTTTGATCATGATTCTCTTCAGCCTCTAAGCAAAAAGCTAGTTTCTCCTCAATTCGGATCTTTAGAGGCTGACTCTCCATACCGTCTAAGATTTAAATCATGGATGCCAATGTTACTAGAGCATCAACAAATTGATTTTTGGGTTCTAGGCACATACGTGAAAGAATTTTTTTTGAACCTTTCTACTAATCACTACTATGCTAGTGGTATGGAATTAATTCGCTATCTTTAGTTTTTTATTCTCCCAAAGTTCGAAGAATAATTAAAGATGAGACTCCACTGCTTCCAAATCCTAGATACCCATTTCTAAGGCCATCTTAAGCCTTAAGATACAAGCTTTGTATTATTCTATAGTTTTAATATACGAGAATGTCAACTTTGCTGCTACAAGAAAATGGTTACCTTCCAGAGATATCAAGACTGCCTCTATTCCACATTTGAAAACATTTGTAGCTCCATCAAAATACAACTTCCACTACCAACCCTTTAATCTCTTATTGACAGTGACCATAATTCCTTCATTTGGAAATTGAACTTGTAACACTTCCAACGTATCTTTTCCTAGATATTTCGCCAATTGGTCTACCAAAGCTTGTCCTTTTACTAGGTTTTAATTTACATAAGTAATATCGAACTCTGAAAGCAGCATCTACCACTTAGAGATTCTTCCCATCAATGCTGGTTTTTCTACTAGATATCACAACAGATTATGTTTAGCCAATAACCGGATGGACTAATATAAGGTGTATTGCCGAAGCCAGTGCATTACTCAAACCAAAGCATAGCAAGTCTTTTCAACTTCCAAGTATCTCTGTTCTCCTTCAATGAACTTCTTGTTTAGATAATATATAGGTCGCTCCTTTCCTTCTGTCTCATCTTTTTGCCTGAGCACATAACCCATAAATTCAAGGAGTATGGTCAAATACAAGAATAAAGGCCTCCTAAGGGTAGGAACTATCAGAATTGGAGGATTCGTTAAATACCTTTTGATTTCAAAAATGGCTTTTTCACATTTTACAACCTATTTTATCGTAGCATTCTTCTTCAGGAGCTTAAATAAAGGATGGCACTTATTAGTAAGCTGAGATATGAACTTGGCTATGTAGTTCAACCTTCCTAATAGACCCCTTACCTCTTTGAGGGTTTGTGGAGCTAGCATCTCAACAATTGCCTTTACCTTTTCTAAGTCTACTTCAATCCCCCTTCAGCTAATAATAAACCCTAGGAGCTTCCTTGATGTTACTCGAAATGTGCACTTCTCAGGATTTAACTTTAATTAGAATTTTCTAAGCCTGTCTAACAACTTCTTGAGGACTTTCACATGATCTTCCCCTTCATAAGACTTAATGATCATACTGCTAACATATAACTCCACCTCTTTATGCATCATGTTATGGAATAGTGCTACCATAGCTTGCCGATATGTCGCTCTCGCATTCTTCAAACCAAAAGGCATAACTTAATAGCAAAACGTTCCCTATATAGTGATGAAGTTGTTTTGGTTTTGTCCTCTTCTAACATCTTAATTTGATCATATCCCACAACTGTCCATAAAAGAGAAAAGGTGATTCCCAATAGTGTTATCTACTAAGACATTGATGTGTAGTAATGGGAAATTATCTTTTAGCATCACTTGATTTAAGTCTCTAAAATCAAAACAAACTCAAATTTTTCCTATTTTTCTTAAGGATAGGCACTACATTCACCACCTACTCCGAATAATCTGATACCTCAATGAACCCAACTTCGAACAACTTCTTCACTTTCTTTTTTATTTTCAACAAAATGTCGAGACAAAACCTCCCAAGCTTTTCTTTCTTGGTTTGAAGTCAGCTTTAGTGGGCATCTTATAAACCACTATCAAAGGATCCAGCCCCGGCATATTCTTATATGACCATGCGAACACATCTAGATACTCGAATAATAATTGCAACAATTCCCCCTTATGTTCTTCTAACAAACTATTCATGACCATGAGGTTCCTAGGACTTTCATTCATCCCCAAATTCACTTCAATGATCAATTCATCAGTGATAACTTTACCATGCTTAAATCAATGCCAACTCTTCTAAATCTCATTTGACTTTTCGACATCACCTTCGACGACTAACCTAGTAAGGTCGAAAGTGATGTCAACATTTTCACCATTTATGGGTGTGAGATACCCTTTATTTTCATCAATTTTGTTAGATTTGAGGAATAACAGTGAATAGGAAAGCAAATAAGTAGAAGAAGAAAATTTATGAAAAGAAGAAGTTCAAATCTTTATTCATGGTGAGATAAATATTTATTGTCTATCAAGGCTAAACCAAATCATGTTGGAATAGTAAAAGTGAATTAAATGCTTCTTATAACCCTATCTCTAGTCTAAAGAGACCTATTGCCATTAATTGGGACTGAGAACCAATTGTTCAATTGGCCTTTGTTGATATCATCTTCCATTATGCTGATGATGCATTGCTAGCTAAAAAGGTCAGTTAGCTCGGGTAATTTCGATTATTGGGTATAAGTTGATGCTAGAAATGTGTTACGGATGTTTAGAAACTCTAGTTGAGCATGGTATAACTCCTCACCTCTCTTCTTTTTCATCTTCCGCTTCATCTCCTCAATCTCTCGATGAGTTAGTTTATATCCTAAGCCAAATGTGACAATCTATTGTTAGACTAATTGTGACCCTTCATCTGTGGCTACACACACACCATCAAAAATTTGCAATCCTATTTCTTCCATCTCTTCACTCTCAATATATGGAATGGAAATTTCTTTATATATGGCATAGTCTTGTTCCCCCATCACCATCATAACCTAGTCGTTAGACATAAACTTGACCTTCTGGTTTAAGCTAGATGGTACAACTCCAACTAAGTGTATCCAAGGTCTCCTTAGCAACAAATTGAAAGACTTCAATATGTCTAGCACTTGGAAGGGACTTATGAACCCCTGTGGACTGATTGTAATCTGTAATTCAACTTCCCTTAATATCTCTCTCTTAAACCCATCGAGAGCTCGTACAGTGATCGAGCTTGGCTTTAATTCTGATGCGTCTATCCCCAGTAGGTTCAGCGTGGATAATGGACACACATTCAAAGATGATTCGTTGTCAATCAATACTCGAGCCACCACCATATCCTTACATTTAACTGCAATAAATAATGACTTAGTGTGCTGGTCACCTTCTTCTTCCAACTCTTCTAACGAAAAGGCTATTTGATCCACACCAAAGATAGAATTGATTACTAAACCCAATTTCTTAATTGAAATACCATTAGAAACCTTGACTTTGTGAAGTAATTTCATGAGTGTCTCACGATGCAAATTAGAGGAGAAAAAGCAAGCCTATTAAAGCGATTTGAGCAAGGACCTTAGCCAATTAATCTATGATCTTATATTCGTTGGCCTTTATGATCTTCTTAAGGGGATTCTCATCCCCTACCTCTCCTCTATCATCAAACCCTAGGGCTTTGTTAGAAGGCAACTTCATAGTAACTTTCCTCTTGATCTCCTTAACTGAATATTTATGATATTCTTCTAATGTGTGCATCGCATATACTACTTGGCAAGCTTTGATTGTATGATAGGAGGGTATTGCTTGATAGTTTTAGGAACACCTATATATTCCGAAAAGAGGTTAAACGCATAGTATTGAACCCCATGTCACCTACTAAAGTATAAGAGGCTCAAAGGTAAATTAATAAGGCTAGTAAAAAAAAAAAAAAAAGACCTTGTTAGTGGAACAGCATGAACTAAAGGAGGCAATAGAGGAAGAGAGGCCAGAATATATGTTACAAATGAGATATGTACTAGAGATGGATGGTTGTGAATAGTTACCCTCAGTTGTGAACCAAGTATTAGATGAGTACATAGATTTATTTGCAGACGAATTACCTGATGGATTACCACCTATGAGGGGCATTGAACATGCCATTGATTTTCGACCTAGATTAGTTTTGCCAAATCGGCCTATATATCGCATGAATCCTAAAGAGGCAAAAAAATTGAAGCATTAGGTAAATGAACTAGTAGAAAGGGGTTTTGTCAGGGAGATTACTAGTCTTTATGCTATTCTTACGCTTCTTATTCCTAAGAAGGATGGCATATGGAGGATGTGTATTGACAGTAGAGCTATTAACAAAATTACCATCAAATACAGGCATCTCATTCTTAAACTTAATGATATGTTAGATGAACTACATAGTGCATAAGTATTCTCTAAGATGAATCTTAAAAGCAGATATCACCAAATTCGTATGAGGGAAGGAGATGAGTGGAAGACCACTTTTAAAAAACACCATGGCTTATATGAGTAGATGTTATGCCATTTAGGTAAACCAATGCCCCTAGTAATTTTATAAGGCTAATGAATCATGTCATGAAAGAATTTCTAGGAAAATTTGTTGTTGTTTATTTTAATGATATTTCGATTTACAGTAGAAACCTTGAAAGTCTACTAAACATTTACAGGAAGTTTTCTCAATATTGAGAAAACAACAGTTGTATGAAAATCTCAAGAAGTGTTCTTTCTATCAATCTAAGGTAACATTTTGATAAGTGTCAAAAGACCTTTAATTTTAGTGCTTATTAGTTATAATTTTATATGAATTTCATGTAATTTGTGAAGAAAAAGGTACTTATATGATTAAATTTTAATTTTAGGCATCAATGGAGACAAAAGAGAGGTTTAAGGATGATATGAGCAAAGATGAGGTGAAATTTGGTGAAAAATTAAGAAAATTGATTTTCAGTTCAACACAACCCATGTAGACACTATTGCTGGATGAAAAAAATGACTAATAGCTGATTCTTTTCAGCCCTACCCTAAGCACGACTATGCTAGAGGTCGTGCTGAACTAGGCAGTGAAAAATAACGTGTTTCAAAGTCAGAACTCACACCCATGTTAAACCCTGTTTTCGTAGAACTATAAATAGACGCCTTATTTTATTTTTAAGAAGACTTTTTCCTTCTAACTTCGTTCTGAAAACCCTAAGGGAGCTTTATTATGAACTTCAAGAGGAGAATTGTCCGAACATCATTGGAGATCACAAAATAAACAAGGGATTATTCTTTTTAGCATGAATCAATTCTATTTCTCTACATTCTTTTTTATTATTATTGAAAACTCCATAGAGGAGTAATTCTTTACATCTTTCATCTTGTGAAATACTAACTTATGTGCTGAACCATTGATTGATTAATGAATTATTTATATCTTTGCATCTATTCATGTGTTTCCATTATTCTTATGATTGATTTATGTGTGCAAATTGATTGCATATCTGATTTTTATTAGATTAAAAGAGGTTTGATCTAGTAAATTAGATCTTCATAAATAGAGAGATTACATGTTTTACCTAGAGGTAGAAAAACATTGATTTTCTACAATTAATCAGAATTTGTGAACTTAATGAGATCTTGCATAATGATAGTAAGGGAGAGGTCTCCATTAACTTATGCATGATTAAGAATTGATTAACTCGAGGGAGTAATCGATTTTACTTGAGAATCCCTATAGTGAAAAGTGTAAATTAATTCGTTAATCGATTTCTTATTTTGAAAATTTAAGGGTTAGGGTGGAACAAGATGAGGAGTATATTTTATGATTGAATACATTTTTAAGATAATATTATTCAATTCTAGGGTTACTAGGATTTGTTAGTTATTAATTTAATTCATAATTTCCACATCATAAATTAAACTAGATAGTAGAGAAAGGTAATACTAGTACTTGTTTTCTAGATCCCCAAGGACGACACCTATTAAATCTATACTATAGTTGATAGGTACACTACCTAGCTCAATAGTAGATTTTATTAGTTATAAATTTAAAACTTTAACGATCGGTTAGATTCGAGTGCATCAATTTTTTGGCGCCATTGTTGGGGATCTAGCAAGGCAACATTAGGAAAAACCATAGTATCTACTACTTTAGTTATTCTTTTTATTTGTTTTATCTATTTTTCTTCTCTCCATCTTTCGAAAAGTTCTAATTCACACTTGGTTGCCTTTTGCAGTGTAGGACAAGGAATATTCCTTCTTACATTCTTGATCTAGATCCTGAGATTGAGAGAACACTCTGCCGACTTCGAAGGAACACAACTGTCGAATCTTCTAGGTAGTTAGTTGGTGAGAAGAGAGAATGTTATATAGCAATGGCAATAGAGGTTAAAGAAGAAGAGCTAACAGAGAAACTTCCAGATAGTGTTGAGTTAGAGTCATCTACAAGGAGTGAGGTAAAGATACAAGAAGTAATGGCTGAAGATCTACCAAAGACAAACATTGAGTATGCAAGACCTACACTAGATAGCACAGGTCTAACCATTGTTAAGCCTCCCATTGGAGCAAATAATTTCGAGATCAAGGGTGTAGTGATTCAACTTCGATAATAATATTGTCAGTTCGATGGACAACCTGAAGAAGACCCCCATGCTCAAACGTGCTCAAAACCAAGATTAAGCACATGCAAATGAACCAAAGGAACAACTTCAACTCTCAAATTCAAAACCGATTCAAAAGGGTAAAAATTGCGTGAACCCTATTGGAATTTTGATGAAATCTAAAGGTTTAAAGATGCAATCAACAATCCAACAAGGTTAAACCTCACCAAATAACAACAAATGCAAGTGAAATCCACGTGAATTATATCAAGAAGAATAGATCTAAAACCGTGACTTTATCCTCTACCAACAAGCACCATTCACGTCAACAATGATTCCAATATTGATGATGATATCAAATACTAAAACAATCAATTTCATAACATGATATTTGATCACAATTGCAATCAAAAAATCTGACCAAGAATATCCAAATCAACCTTAGATATGAATCACTAGTGATGAAAAGGAAACACAATAAAGAAGGAATTGATATTACTCACAATTGCCCTTTTGTTGCACTCGCCACAATTTCAACTCTTGGAAATTGAAATTGATAAGAGGAAATTGAACTAGGGAAACCTTAAGCTCTCTCACAAAAATGTGATGTTCAAATCTGAAAATTTTGGCCTCCTCAAACCCTACTATAAGCAAGTATTTATACTTGCTACTCCTAGGGTTAGAAAATGGACTAAAATTACAAGTTTACCACTTTCAAGGTGGTCGGTCCTAAATGGAAATTACAATAAAAAATAAAAGTGTCCTAAAAGAAAATACAACATAAAATTGTCCATACAAAGGAGAAATATATAAAAGAAATGAGTATTCATGATGCCGGTCTTCAAGATACTTTTGAATTAGGCCTAGTTAAGAATCCTAACTCGCTCAAAAGTATAGGTGATTTGGTATCCTGTAGGACTGATAAGTGAGCCTGCTGAAATGCACTACAATTATAATGTAAAGATGTAGAAAATAGATTAGCTTTCTCAAGATTAGGTTTCTCAAGCAAGATTCTCAAAACTAAATTATGAAGACCTTTAGCTCGGGCCCTAGTGATAGGTCCTGTAGAAGTCTGATTCCTATCAGACTATTGAAATTTTAGACAAAGCGTTTATAAAAGGATGCAAGTCCATGAAAACTTCTTACCTCAGTAACTGAAGTGGGTGTTGCCCATTCCTTGATTGCCCTCACTTTCTCCTCATCCACCCTAACACCTGAACTAGATACAATAAAACCCAAAATTGTTACCTCAGTTTGGTAAAAGGAACACTTCTAGATATTTGCAAATAGTTGTTGTGTCCTCAATACTGAAAATACTGCCCAAAGATGCTTCACATGTTGTTCTAGGTTTTTGCTGTAGATCAGAATATCATAAAAATAAACAACAACAATTTTTTCTAGAAATTCTTTCAATACATGATTCATCAACCTCATAAAAGTACTAGGAGCATTACTCAAACCAAAGGGCATAACCAACCACTCATACAGTTTATGACGTGTTTTGAAAGCAGTCTTCCATTCATCCCCTTCTCTCATCCGAATTTGGTGATATCCGCTTTTAAGATCCACTTTGGAGAAGACCTATGAACCATGCAGCTCATCTAACATATCATCAAGTCTAGGAATAGGATACCTGTATTTGATGGTGATTTTGTTGATGGCTCTACTATCAATACACATTCTCCAAGTACCATCCTTCTTAGGAACAAGAAAGATGGGAACAGCGCATGGGCTGAGACTCTCTCTAACAAACCCCTATTCAACCAATTCATCTACCTAGCGCTTCAATTCCTTAGCCTTTTCGGGATTCATGCGATATGCAGGTTGGTTTGGTAACACTGAACCGGGCATAAGATCAATAGCATGCTCTATCCCTCTCAAAGGTGGTAATCCTGCTGGTAAATCATCAAGAAAAATGTCAGTATACTCATTCAATACTTGAGAAACTGTTGGAGGTAGAGATTGTGGCTCCTATAACCCTAATACACATCTCAACTGAAGCAAGTATGTTGGAGCCTCTTCTGTAATTAACCTCTCCATCTCACCTTGTCCCATCAATAATACCTTCTTTTCCCTAAAATCATCACATTGTATTAAAGCCCTTTTAACCACTAATGGTCGACTGATCTGTTGCTGAACATTTTGGACCTTTGAAGGAGACATGGGATTTAGAATAATTCATTTGCCTTCCTTCTGGAACACATAAGTATTCCTGAAGCCATCGTGTAAGACCCTCCTGTCATATAACCAAGGTCTGCCAAGTAATATATGGGATGTACACATAGGTAAGACATCACACTCAATCTCATCACAATATTTATCCCCTACACTGAATAGTACTTTAGCTCTTTGGGTCACATACAAACTTCCTTGATCACCAAGCCAATGCAATTTATATGGCTTAGGATGTGGAATAGTTGTAAGTCTTGGCTTTGATACTAATGAAGCGGCTACTACATTAGTACAACTACCACCATCAATTATAAGGACACACAAATTTCCTTGTATCCTACAAGAAGTATGGGATAAGTTTTCCCTTTGTTCTTCATCCTTATTAACAAATGTAGTTAATGTTTGACGCAACACATTAGCATATTGAAGCATTTCACTAGACATTGTTGAATTCAAATTCAATCACCACAACAATAATATTCCCCACTCCTTTCAAATCACGGTGCAACAACTTTCCAAAATTCCACAAGACACTCACTTCACAAAACAACTCTACGCCAAATTTACTCACACCGCCACTTACAAAACACACACACAACACACTTAATTTAAACAACAATAACACACTCACGGTGTAGTACACCACTTCCACGGCAACAACAACAAAATGGAACCAAATAAGGATACTTCTCCAAATGGCAAGTAATTGATTCCAACTAGTTAATGTGCATTCAAAGTAATTAACACACAATAACTCTATAACTAATGTTTGATTTGAATTCAAAAAATAGTTTCCAAATTCTCCGTGCCACTTGAAGAAATTTGCCAAAGAAATGACTCTTCCAATTCCAAAATGTCAAGTAATCAACATACACTCATTAACAAGCTTCAACTATTTGAATCCCTAAATGATGGAATTCAATTCAAGAGCTTCCACTATCTTCTTCAACAAATCAATCACGGCAAGGATGAGGTAACAAAATCCAATTTTTTTCCCGAAAATCCACTTCCCTCAACTAATCACAATGATCATTTCCCTTTAATCAATCACAGTCACTTAAGAGGAAATAAAACAATTACAAACACTCCATGTCTACATCAACAAACAACAATCATAACACTTTAACAACATAATCAATTACTCCAATTTCCACTCCTACAATTCGATTCACAATGGTAAGACAACAACCTTTAATTTCCAATCTTCAATTGACAAATCCCTTCTCACAAACCTCAAGCTCTGATACCAAAAGATGATGTGCTGAAAACCAAGATTAAGCACATGCAAATGAACCAAAGGAACAACTTCAACTCTCAAATTCAAAACCGGTTCAAAAGGGTAAAAATTGCGTGAACCCTATTGGAATTTTGATGAAATCCAAAGGTTTAAAGATGCAATCAATAATCCAACAAGGTTAAACCTCACCAAATCACAACAAATGCAAGTGAAATCCATATGAATTATATCAAGAAGAATAGATCTAAAACCGTGACTTTATCCTCTACCAACAAGCACCATCCATGTCAACAATGATTCCAATATTGATGATGATATCAAATACTAAAACAATCAGTTTCATAACATGATATTTGATCACAATTGCAATCAAAAAATCTAACTAAGAATATCCAAATCAACCCTAGATATGAATCACTAGTGATGAAAAGGAAACACAACAAAGAATGAATTGATATTACTTACAATTGCCCTTTTGTTGCACTCGCCACAATTTCAACTCTTGGAAATTGAAATTGATAAGAGGAAATTGAACTAGGGAAACCCTAAGCTCTCTCACGAAAATGTGATGTTCAAATCTAAAAATTTTGGCCTCTTCAAACCCTACTATAAGCAAGTGTTTATACTTGCTACTCTTAGGGTTAGAAAATGGAAAAAAATTACAAGTTCGCCACTTTTAAGGTGGCCGGTCCTAAATGGAAATTACAATAAAAAATGAAAGTTTCCTAAAAGAAAATACAACATAAAGTTGTCCATACAAATGAGAAATATATAAAAGAAATGAGTATTCATGATGCCGATCTTCAAGATACTTTTGAATTAGGCCCCGTTAAGAATCTTGACTCGCTCAAAAGTATAGGTGATTTGGTATCCTGTAGGACTGATAAGTGAGCTTGCTGAAATACACTACAATTGTAATGTAGAGATGTAGAAAATAGATTAGCTTTCTCAAGATTAGGTTTCTCAAGCAAGATTCTCAAAACTAAATTATGGAGACCCTTAGCTCGGGCCTTGGTGATAAGTCCTGTAGGAGTTTGATTCCTATCATGCTCACATTCAGACATTCTTAGAGATTTGTGAAATTTTTAAGAGCAATAAGGTGACGGATGAAGCAATGTGTACAAGATTGTTCCCTTTTTCATTAAGAGGGAAGGTTAAGACCTAGCTTTAGTCATTGGGTCCCAAGGCTTTGACTATATAGGATAACATGGTAAAGGAGTTTTTGGACAATTATTTTCCACCATGTAAGACTGCCAAGCTTCGAAGCAACATCTCTTCTTTCACTTAACAAGATCATGAAACAATATGTGATATTTGGCAGGGATGGAGAGAATTGTAGAGAAAGTGTCCACATCACCAGTTACTTACATGGATGCAAGTTCAAACATTTTTTAATGGGTTAAATCCGGCTACACATCACTTAATAGATGTCACAGCTAGCGATACATTGAATACTAAGACTTCAGAAGACTCATTAAAGCTATTCACTGATATGGTAAGAAACAATTACTAGAACGGTCGTGGTAAGAGTAAGCAAAAAGTGGCAGAAATGTAGGAAGTAGATGTAATGACTACTTTGGTAGCAAAGATAGAAGCTTTGAGCCACCAAGTTGCAACTCTTAAGAATCCCAAGGACCACAACCACAACAACAACATTAGATGGGAGATCCTAAGGAGGGTGTAAATCTTTTTTTAGCAATATGAGCAAGTAGATTATCTTGGGAATTCAAACAGACGGCAGTATAATCAGTATGGTAACACCTACCATCTGGGGATGAGAAACCATCCAAATCTATCTTATGGAAATCAAGACTATCAAAGAGCCAATCTACCACCATTAGGGTATTTGAAGCAACAGCAACAACTTTATCAACCTTTACCACTTCCTTCAGCACAGCCACCTCAACAAGAAAAGAAGGGTAACATGGAAGATATATTGAGTCAATTCATCTAGAGCTTTAATGCAAGACATCGTAATCAAGAGGCCTTGATTCATAATCTTGAGAAGCAAATTGTCCAACTGGCTAAGATGATGTTTAAGAGACAACCTGGATCTCTTCCCAACAACATGGATAGCAAACTAAGGGAACAGGTGAAAGCCATTACATTGAGAAGTGGGAAAGAGTTACCATCTAAACAGCGGCATGAAAAGAAGCAAGAGGATAATCAACCTACTAAAAAGGAGAAAATGACACCTAAGAAAACACATCCTGATAAGAGATCACCACCGGCTGTCAAAGAATATGTGCCAAAAATCCCTTATCCAGCTCACCTTAACCAAAGCAAAGATAAGGAGCAGTTTGGTAAATTCCTTGATCTATTTAAACAGCTGCACATTAACATTCCATTTGTATACAAATGCCAAAATATGTTAAGTTCCTAAAGGAGTTTCTATCTAATAAGCGGAAGTTGGAGGATGTTTCTACTGTAGAAGTTGATTCAAATTGCTCATCTATCATTCAGAATAAACTTCCTCCAAAGCTAGGGGATTTAGGCAATTTCACAATTCCGTGTGTCGCAAGTGATACTTCAGTTAATAAGGCCCTAGCTGATCTTGGGGCCAACATTAACTTAATGGCATACTCCTTTTTCAAGAAGTTGGGACTTTCTAACCTAACACCAACTAAGATGCGTTTGCAACTTGCTGACCGCTCTATGAAGATTCCCAAGGGGATAATCAAGGATGTCTCAGTAAAGGTAGGGAATTTCATCTACCCTATCGACTTTGTAGCTTTAGAAATGGAGGAGGATGGGGATATCCCTCTGATACTTAGGATACCATTCCTAGCCATTACCAAGGCAATGGCTGATGTGAAAGAAGGCAAGCTTACTTTAAGAATCAATGATGAAGATATGGTAATCCAAATGGCTACTGCTATGAAACACACTATGTGCATTGATGACTCTTGTTACTCTATTGATGTTCTTAATTTGTCAATAGATGAGCATATGAAGGAAGTTCTGAGCAAAGATGAGTTAGAGTTAAGCTTTCTGAGCAAAGATGAGTTAGAGTTGAGCTTGACATTGAAAGAGAAGAAAGATGCAGGTAACTTAGAGGTTGTGCTACTCATTGAGAAACTTGATGCTTCAAAAAATGTTACACCACAGTATGGGTTTGAAAAGTTGAGAACTAGAAAATGAGGCGACACTTAAAACTTCTATAGAAGAGTTGCCAAGGTTGGAATTGAAACAATTACCAGAGTATCTGGAATTTGCTTTCTTTGTAGAAGACTCCAACCTACCAGTTATTATAGCTTCAGATTTATCTCAAGAGCAAAAAGACCAATTACTCACGGTCCTAAGAGCCTACAAGCGAGCTATTGCTTGGAAAATATCTTATATAAAAGTTATCAACCCCTCCTTCTGTACTCACAAAAATTTATTAGAAAGAAGGATTTAAGCCTGTAGTGCAACTATAAAGACGGCTAAATCCTAATATGAAGGAGGTGGTTAAGAAGGAGGTGATCAAACTTCTTAACGCTAGACTTATTTACACCATATTTAATAGCGGCGAGGTTATTCTAATGCAAATGGTGTTGAAGATAGGGAGGAATTAGATCTCAACTACTAGAGAATTAGTTGAAGAAAGTGAAGAGCATCGAGCCAACAACGTTAAACAAGTACGCTTCTTGGGAGGCAACCCACGTCTAACTTAGGTACGTAGCATTTCTTTTATTTTCTTTTTGTTATCACTATCCTAAGTCTATTATTTTTAGAAATTTTCAGATCTTAAGGGGAGTTTCTAAGATTATTTGAAGAGAGTGAGAGTAATCTCTAAATGTAGGGAAGCGCCAATGACAAAGAAGTTTGAATTTTAATCACTAAGTGCACCTGGTAAGTCTTTCGCTACGTTCACTTACACTTTTAGAGGTGCATGACGATCACAGTTGTTGTCTATTGGCTTGGGCAAGTCTTATTTTTCCTCTAGACAATTAGTACTCAAAGCTATGCATAATTTAAAGAGATTTTGTGGAGTTTTCTTAGTCCAAACAGCCACAAGCATGGTCGTACTGTAGCCAGGGCAAACTTACTTTATAAAATGCCACTTCTTATGCTCCTTTTGAGGATCTACACGAACCCAAGCATGGTCGTGTAGCATCTCATGTTGAGAAAAAAACCACACATATATACAATTTCTTTCTCTCCTCCTTTGCTCTCTAACTTCACCGTTTATCTAGACTAAGATAGTCTAACTTTTCTTTTTACCCTTAATTTCTTTATTTATTTTTTTTCTAGGATGATGTAGCACAAACCTTGGGTTCCTAGCTCCAACGATGACATGCCATTATTTTTTTGCTCTTATACCCAATTTTGGACCCTACATGCAACCGTTTACATAAAAAAAATGTGGAAAGTTCTTAATGTCCTTTTTTCTTTCAGTTATTTTTCCTTTTGTTTTTTTTTTCCTTTTCCCTTTTGTGTGCTTTTTTTGGGAAGACATTAGGGACAATGTCTTGAATAAGTGTGGGGAAATGGTATAGGGAAATGAAAAATAATAATAAAAAATAAAATAAAATTGAGAAATTTGGGTCTTACTTTACTTGTGTTATTTATGCACTGTCTTATTAAATTTTTCCCATTTACAATTTTGCAATTAATTTTTAAATGTTGATCTTAAATCATTAAAGGTGAGATCCTTGAAACTGTGCTCATAAAAGTTAGTGATTCTATGTTCCTTATTAACCTATTGTTGGACTTGGTATACTTAGTTAAAATTTTATGATGAAATCTAAGTGAGGTAATCTTACTTGCTATTTAATTATTGATTCTTGAGTTGTGAAATAGATAGAAGGTCTTAGTTTAAAGTTAAATGGTTGTATCTTTAAGCTTATTGATTAATATATTTATTTTCAAAAACTTTGAGAGCTCTTCTAACTTTTTGTGAAAGGTGCATATGAAATCTATCACTTAGTGATTCCTCTTAAGTAATCTCTTTGAAAATTAATTAATTAATGTGTTAATTGAGCAATAATGAGAAAAGCTTAGTTAGTATGGGTGGGCTTTGGTCCCTTAGAAGAGCAAAGTTTGACTCCGTTGTTGACTAGTCACTTAATTAAAGAAGTAATAAGCCACTACTCTAATGACTTGGGTTCTCCAAGTTAAGAGTGTCTTTATAAATCCTTAAGGTTAGGATAATAGAGGTTCGATGGGATCCCTTTAAAACCCAGTCACCTAAGGTTGTCTGGCCTGGGATCGACCAATTGATGATGTTATAATAACAAGATGGAATAAAAAAAGGGCAAAGTTCAATGGATCTTATAACTTGAATAATTAAGTCTGTACGGATGCCTTCAATTGAGGGGATAACGTCTGTTAACTTAGGTGACGAGCCTGGGATTATCAGCTGAACATCGTTACATAGGTTATAAGATCTTAAATAATTGAAATTAATATATATATATATATATATATATATATATATATATATATAAACTTAGAAATTTTGGAGAGGTTTAACAAAAAGAGGAAGAAAATCATAGGGAAGGATGGATGCCATATGCTCTCACTTGAGGTTGTTGTGCTTAAAAGAGGTAGTTGAACAGTTTATATATTATCTAGTAAGTTGTGAGATATGACCAATCCGCTTTTGCTTTGTTTGACTTTCTTTGTAGCTTGAGAAACATTTCTTAAATGGCAAAGGTAATAGTTTAACTTATTTGGATTAATCTGTAAACTCTAATTTTTTTATGCCAGGTACACGTACAATCATGGTAGGTTTGAATGATAGGCACTAATGAATCACTAAAATTGAATTAAATAGAGGATGCTACTTGTGATTGAAAGTCTAACCATGAGTACAATTTATGAGAGGAATTGTATTTTGTCCTTATTTTGTTTGCTTCAGGACAAGCAAACGAGTAAGTGTGGGAGATTTGATAAGTGTTAGAAGACCCTTAATTCTAGTGCTTATTAGTTATAATTTTATATGAATTTCATGTAATTTGTGAAGAAAATGGTACTTATATGATTAAATTTTAATTTTAGGCATCAATTGAGACAAAACAAAAAAAGGTTTAAGGATGATATGAGCAAAGGCAAGGTGAAATTTGGCAAAAAATGAAGAAAATTGATTTTCAATTCAGTACAACCCAAGCAAACACTAGTGCTGGATGAAAAAAAATGACCAGTAGCTAATTCTTTTTAGCCCTACCCTAAGCACGGCCATGCTGGAGGCCATGTTGAAATGGGCAAGGAAAAATAATGTGTTTTGAAGTCAACATGGCCTCGAGCACAGCCGTGCTAACACCCATGTTGAACCCTATTTTCGCAAAACTATAAATAGACGCTTTCTTTTGTTTTTAAGAAGATTTTTTCCTTCTAGCTTCATTTTGAAAACCTAAGGGGAGCTTTATTATGAACTTCAAGAGGAGAATTATCTGAGCATCATTGGAGATCACAAAACAAACAAGGGTTATTCTTTTTAGCATGAACCAATTCTATTTCTCTAGATTCTCTGTTTTTATTGAAAACTCCATGGAGGAGTAATTCTTTATATCTTTCATCTTGTGAAACCCTAACTCATGTGCTTGATTGATTTATGAATTATTTATATCTTTGCATCTATTCATGTGTTTCCATTGTTCTTGTGATTGATTTATGTGCGCAAATTGATTACATATCTGATTTTCATTAGATTGAAAGAGGTTTCGTCTAGTAAATTAGATCTTTATGAATAGAGCGATTACATGTTTTACCTAGAGGTAGGAAAACATTGATTTTTTGCAATTAATCGGAATTTGTGAACTTAATGAGATCTTACATGAGGGTAGTGAGGGAGAGGTCTCCATTATCTTATGCATGATTAAGAATTGATTAACTCAATGGAGCAATCAATTTTACTTGAGAATTCCTACAGTGCAAAGTGTAAATTGATTCATTAATCAATATCTTATTTTGAGAATTTAAGGGTTCGAGTGGAATAAGATGAAGGGTATATTTTGTGATTGAATACATTTTTTAAGACAATATCATTCAATTCTAGAGTTACTAAGATTTGTTAGTTGGTAATTTAATTCATAATTTCCACATCATAAATTAGACTAGATAGTATAGAAAGGTAACATTAGTACTTGTTTTCTAAATCCCAAAGCACGACACCTGTTAAATCTATACTATAGTCGATAGGTACACTACCTAACTCGATAGTAGATTTTATTGGTTATAAATTAAAAACATTAATGATCAGTTAGTTTCAAGCACATTACATTTCTTGGTTTTATTGTGACTGGTTCTAGTGTAAAGGTGATAGGAATCAAAATCTGTCAAGACCTATCATTACGGCAAGAGCCAAAAGATTTCAAATCTTGGCGATGGGGGCCCATTCTCAGCACATCAACCCTAGAATTATTTGTTCACTAACCTCTTTTCTCTTATTCATGTATTGTATATTCCAACAGGCACACTTAACAGGCTTTATAAGGCGATGGACAAACTTAGCTTGTAGGTTATCCATTGACCAACCTGAACCAGCGATGAGTTGGGCCAACGAATCCTATGGAAGAGCTAGCATGATGAAGACTATTTTCTTTTATTTTGTAATCGTTATTTAGACCATTTTATGTTGTAATTTTCTTTTGGGAAACTTTCATTTGTTTGTAATTGTCTTTAGGACCGGTCATCCTAAAAGTGGCATAATTGTAATTTTATGGACTTTTTAACCCTAAAGGGAGCAAGTATAAATACTTGCTTAAGCACGGTTTTGAGGAGGAGGCCAATTTTCATATTAAGACACTCATTTTCATGTGACAGAGTTAGGGTTTCCTAGTTCAAACTTCCTCTTATCAATTTCAATCCGAAGAGTTGAGATTATGGCAAGTGCAACACTTGAAATTGTGAGTTATATCAATTTCAATTTGTTATGATTTCTTTTCTTCTCTAGTGTGTAATATCTAACGCTAAATTAGAATATTTCTTAGTCAGATTTGATTCATAATCATTTGAATTTTTGTGCTTAATTGCATTACTTTTACACTTGAATTCAGTTCATCTATTGTATATGCTTCTTGAGCCGTGAAAGTATTGGTTGTGGAAAGGGTTATCACGGTTATTTTCTTATGGATTGTTAGTAGTAATCACGTGGGTTTTGGAGTATAATTTGTGATTACCATTGAGGATTATACTATTGTGTTGATTTATCTCATGTAATTCATCATTCGGTTCATATATTGCAATTAGGGTCATGTTATAATTATCTTACCTTGAACTGAATTGTGCTAGTCGTTCGAGATTGTTATTTGGTTTAATTTGCATGTGCTTAATCCCCTTTTATGTACATCATCTTTTGGTATCAGAACATCATCATACTTGGAATTAAGATTGATCACACCATTGTTTGAAGAATTGGTTGCAAGTAATAAGGATTTGACACCATTGTTCATGTGATTGAAACTAGTTTGATTGACATTTGCTAATTGTCTTTCGAATTGGTTTTGCATGTGCTTAATCTTGGTTTTAGGCACATCATCTTTTGGTATCAGAGCATAGGTTAAGAGAAGGGAAGTTTTGTGATCCTCATTTCAATTAGGGTTCTTCACCTTGAACCGAAATTGTGTGTGTTGAGGATTAGATTATGTAATTGTGTTGTTGAGGAGTTGTAGTTATTGCTTGTTGTTGTTGACATGGAGCAATTGTGAATCCTTATTATTTTGTTGTTGACGTGAAATTGGAAGGAAAAGTAAGAAGTGTATTTTCTAGTGTTTGATTGTGGGAATGGAAATACAATAATTTGTGGTTAAAAGAGAAGTGTGACTTTTGTTGATTTTAGAATTGGGAAAAATATTTTACCATTTCCAAATCTGAAGTGTATGGAAGGATAAGCATCCATCTGAAATTCAAACACCATCTTTAAGTTTGAAGCAATTCATTAAGTAGCATTGAATAAGTGTTATTTGAATTTGAATTGTTTTTCACCATTTAGGGAGAAGATTGCATTTAGTGGAGTGATTTCAAATTTGAATTTTGCTGCTGCCATTGCTTGTGATTTACGATGTGAATTGGAGTTGTGTAGTGGCAAGGAAGTGGATACCTTGAAGTATTGTGTGTGTGTTATATTGAGGAGGTTGTTACACCGTAGTTGTTTTTGTGTAGAGTTGTGTTTGTTAAAAAAAAAACGTTTAGTGAAGTTGTGTGTGTTTAGTATGAGTGACAGTGTAACTTATTGTGTGTGTAAGTGTGTGTGGCGTTGTAAATTTGTGGAAGTTGTGTGGAGTAAGGTGCTGCACATTGATGCTAAGGTGTGAGATTATAGTGCATGGATAGCAAACCATGAAAGGGAAGAGTGGCATTTCCATTGTGAAGTGGAATTGTGTAGTGTGTGTTTTCAGAAAAAATGGAGGAATTACAATTGTCATTTTCATATTTGAAATCAGAATTGAAAGTGCACATTAAGAGGTCAATTTGAAATTTCAAATACACATTAAGTCATAGTTAATTGTGTATCGTTTGAATTTGAAAAAGCCTCTTACCATTTGTGGAGTTGTGCACTTATTGAACTTCTTTTAAATTTGAAAGTAGGCTACCTTTTTGTGTTGAAGTTGTGGTTTGATGTTTGTGGGAAAGTGTTGTATATTTTTGTAAATTTAGTAAAGGGTGTTAGCATTTGGTGTTGGTTATTGTATGTGTTGTCAAGCTACTTGTTGTTGGTGGCGTAAACATTGTTGAACTATGAGTAAAAGGGAATTTATATGGCAGTGAATAGTGATTATGTATGTGTTTTCCTTGCTGCCAATTGAGTATTTAAGTGGTGAGAAGCCAAGGCAAGAAAAAGGAAAGTGAGTAGTAGAATTTAAAATTCAAACAAGTTATTAAAGTGTGAAAGTAATTGAACTAGTTACTTAAACACTTGTAGTTGAATTTAATTCTATTTACTTGAAAGTAGTTTAGTGTACTTCACTTGTAGCTTGGTTGTGTACTGGAACCATGGAAGTGTGAGGATAATTATTGTGTTGTTTGGTTTGAACACAATCATGTCTAGTGAGATGTTTCATTATACTAATGTATTGCATCGGACATTGACTATAGTTACTACTAAGGATGATAAACAAAGGGAAAACTTGTTCCATACTTCTTGTAAGGTACAAGGAAATTTATGTGTCCTTATAGCTAATGGTGGTAGTTGTACCAACATGGTAGCCGCATCATTTGTATCGAAACTAAAACTTGCTACTACTCTATATCCTGAACCATATACATTGCATTGGCTTAATGATCAAGGGAATTTACATGTGACTCAAAGAGCTAGGGTACCTTTCAGTGTTGGGGATAAATACTATGATGAAATTGAGTTTGATATTCTACCTATGTGTGCATCCCATATATTGCTTGGTAAGCCTTGGTTATATGACATGAGGGTCTTACATGATGGCTTCGGGAATACTTATGTATTCCAGAAGGAGGGAAAACGAATTATTCTAAATCCAATGTTGCCTTCAGAGGTTTAAAGGATTCAGTAACAAATTAGTAGACCATCAGAAGGCCATGAGCAGTTGAGCCAACCCTTAGAGCACAAAATTTATCAAACACAGATATGCCAACCTTTAGAGGATCCTGATGATTATAGTTAGATGAGCAGACTATTAGAGGACCAAACTATTTAGGGATAGTTGTGTTGACCTTCAGAGGTACTAGAGGCTCGTAAGCAGTTGAGTAAACCATTGGAGGATTTTAAAGGTCAGAGTTAGATGAGCCTATCATCAGAGAGCCAGATTGTTTAGAGACAATTGTGTTCACCTTCAAAGGGTTCAAAGGGTAGTGAGCAGTTGGGCCAATCATATGAAGGCTATGAAGATCAGCGCTATACAAATGAGTTAGAAAAAGAGGAAATAATATCAGTGGAATGGGTTGAGATAAGGGAGACTTTAGTGGATAATGGAGCATTATTTACGTTACAGATGAGATACATCTTATAAATGGAGGAGAGAAAGCAATCACCCCTTGTGGTATTTCAGATGTTGAGATTCTGTAGTGATACTTCTTCAGGTAGCTTCCTAGGAGGAAACAGAGTTTCTACTGCATTTGATCTGTCATATTTCAAGACAAATCTTTTTGAAGCCTAAGGAGATGATAGGAATCAAAATCCATCAAGACCTATCATTAGGGAAAAAGCCAAAAGATTTCAAATCTTGGTGATGAAGACCCATTCTCAGCACATCAAACTTGGAATTATTTGTTTACTAACCTCTTTTCTCTTATTCATGTATTGTATATTCTAACAGGCACACTTAACAGGCACACTTAACAGGCTTTATAGAGCGATGGACAAACTCACTCAGGCTCAACTTGTGGGTTATCCATGGACCGACCTGAACTGGCAATGAGCTAAGCCGACGAATCCTATGGAAGAGCTAACATGATGACGACTATTTTCTTTTATTTTGTAATTTTTATTTAGACCATTTTTTATTGTAATTTTCTTTTGGAATACTTTCATTTGTTTGTAATTGTCTTTAGAACCAGCCACCCTAAAAGTAACATAGTTATAATTTTGTGGACTTTTTAACCCTAAAGAGAGCAAGTATAAATACTTGCTTAAGTAGGGTTTTGAGGAAGAGGTCAATTTTCAAATTAAAACACTCATTTTCACGTGAGAGAATTAGGGTTTCCTAGTTCAAACTTCCTTGTATCAATTTCAATCCCAAAAGTTGAGATTGTGGCAAGTGCAGCACTTGAAATTATGAGTTATATCAATTTCAATTTGTTGTGATTTCTTTTCTTCTCTAGTATGTAATATCTAGGGTTGAATTGGAATATTTCTTAGTCAGATTTGATTCATAATCATTTTTACACTTGAATTCAGTTAATCCATTATGCATGCTTCTTGAGCCGTGAAAGTATTGGTTGTGGAAAGGGGGATCACAGTTATTTTCTTGTGGATTGCTAGTAGTAATCACATGGGTGTTGGAGTATAATTTGTGATTACCATTGAGGATTATACTATTGTGTTGATTTATTTCATGTAATTCATCATTCAATCCATATATTGCAATTAGGGTCACGCTATAATTGCCTTACCTTAAACTGAATTATGCTAGTCCTTAGAGATTGTTATTTGGTTTAATTTGCATGTGCTTAATCCCCTTTTAAGCACATCATCTTTTGGTATCAGAGCATCATCATACTTGGAATTAAGATTGATCACACCTTTGTTTGAAGAATTGGTTGCAAGTAGTGAGGATTTGACACCATTATTCATGTGATTGAAACTAGTTTGATTGACATTTGCTAATTGTCTTTTAAATTAGTTTTGCATGTGCTTAATCTTGGTTTTAGGCACATCAAAAGGTGATGAAGAAAAAGTGAGGGCTGTCATAGATTGGCCAACACCACAATCAGCCGCTAAGATAAGAAGTTTCCATGGGTTAGCTTCTTTCTATTGACGTTTTGTCAAGAACTTTAGTAGCATTGTTAAACCGTTGACTAAATTAACTAAAAAGAGTGTTCCTTTTGTTTAAGGAGACTGGGCCTAGAAGAGCTTTGAGGATGTGAAAGTAAGGCTAACTAGTGCTCCAGTGTTATCATTACCAAATTTTGACAAAACTTTTGAATTGGAGTGTGATGCCTTTATGTTAGGAATTGGTGCTGTGTTGATGCAGGAAAAAAGACCCATTTTTAGTGAGAAACTGAGTAGTGCATCTCTAAACTACTCAATATATGATAAGGAGTTCTATTCCTTAGTGAGAGCATTGATGACTCGGTAACACTATCTTCTTCCTAAGGAGTATATTTTTTATATAGACCATGAATCACTAAAACACTTCAAAGGCTAACTATGTTTATTAAAACGATAAGCTAAATGGGTAGAATTTCTAGAAAGCTCTACTTATGTGATTAAGTATAAGAAAGGGAGCACAAATATTGTAACTAATGCCTTGTCACATAGGTATGCAAACGATAAGCTAAATAGGTAGAATTTCTGAAAAGCTTTGCTTATGTGATTAAGTATAAGAAGGGGAGAACAAATATTGTAGTTAATGCCTTATCACGCATGTATGTACTTATCACTTCATTACAATCAAAGCTTCTTAGGTTTGAATTAATAAAGGAGCAGTATGTTCAGGACAAATACCTTAAATTGATTACCAAATGATGTTCGAGAGGATACATGGTGGATAGATATTACAAGGTAGATGGTTTTCTATATAGAGTAGGAAAATTATGTATACCCTATGGTTCTGTTAGGGAATTGTTGGTTAGGGAAGTTCATGAAGGAGGGTTATCTAGGCATTTTTGGTGAAAAGAAAACCTCAAAGTTGTTAAAAGAACATTTCTACTGAAAAGGTATGTTAAAGGATGTCCACAAGATGTTAGAGAGATGTGGTGTTTGTAAGAGGGCAAAAGGAAAGAAAGAAACTTTGGGTAAATATTTGTCCTTACCTCCTATACAGCCTTAAAATGATATCAGTATAGATTTTGTCTTTGGTCTGCCCAAGACATAGAGAGGCAAAGACTCTATCATAGTGGTTGTGGTTGTCGATTGTTTCAACAAAATGTCACACTTTATGCCTTGTTACAAAATAGATGGAGCCCTTTTTATGAAAGAAATTGTACAATTACATGGTGTTCCCCACAGCATAGTATCTAATAGAGATACTAAGTTTCTTAATTTCTTCTGGAAGACACTTTGGAAACGGCTTGGTACTAAACTTATGTATAGTACATCCTATTATCCCTAAACAAACGATCAGACTAAGGTTGTCAATCGTACTCTTAGTGCATTGCTAAGAGCAACGATTGGCAAGAATCTTACTAATTAAGACATGTGTCTTCCTATTGTTGAGTTCGCTTATAATGGATCTACTCATAGTTCAATCGATAAGTCTCCCTTTGAAATCGTATATGGCTATAATCCTACTTGGATTTGATAGCTAATTCGGTAACAAAGGAGGAAAGCTTAATTGGAGTAGAGTGTACAAAGGAGATTCAGAAGCTTCATCAAAAGGCTTTTGAGCATCTTCTAAAAACTTAGGAGCAGTAGAAACTTCAAGACAACAAAAACAAGAAAACAGGTTGCATTCATCTCAGCAAGGAAAGTTTTCCTCACAAGAAATCACAAAAACTTTCACCTAGAGCAGATGGACCATTCGAGATATTAAAGCACATTAACAACAATGCTTATAGGGTGGAGCTACTGCTTTCAATGTTGTAGACCTATCACCTTATTCATCAGAAGACCTTCATGAAGAACCATCAGATTTTAAGGAAAATCTTCCACAAGCCTAAAGAGGTAATGGGAATCAAATCCTTTTAATTAGGGACCAATCACTCAAGCTAGAGCCAAAGGATTATAGAACCTTACACTAAGGGTTCTACTTGATTAGATGGAACCCAAAGAACATCATAGTCCCTTCATACATTTTGCATGATTATTTTCATTTTCAATCAAATGTACTTGTTATTACTTTAGGACAACACTTGATGACTCAAGACTAATGATACTTCATTTAGGCCAACCCTTAAAGCTAGCAGTGTAGAACTTAGGTCGACCCTCAAGGTTGGCAGCTTTTCTACTTAAACCAGCCATCAAAGCCAACAGCGTAAATCTAAAGCCGGCAATGTGCAATTCCTAAGCTAACGGCTTACCATTTTAAGGCTGGTGGCTTTCTTAAGCCAAGTCGTTTTGACTTTTCTTTGTATTTTATACTTGTTTTTTAGACTCGAATGAACATTACATTGAACTCGATAAAATTGACTCTAAGTTTTCCTCTCAAACTCTTATCAATCCTTTGATTGTGGTAAGTGATGGTGTCGAAATCGTTGTGTGTTGTATCAACCATTCCATGCTAGGGTTAATCCTTTGCTAGTGCGTAACATCTGGTAAAGGTTTAGACGTTATTTGTTCTTGTGTTTGATTATCCGATTGAATGTTGTCATTATTGAAATCGGGATTACGAGTATTGTGTTCTAAATTAAGTAGGCATATGAAGTGTTCTTTATAAAATCATAGATGAACTCCCGAGTAGCCCTATAGCCCCAATCCTCCCTTCTAGCTCACCCAGGTCTGCTATTTTCTTCACCTCCCTATGCTCCCATAATTCTTTGATATTGTTAAGGAAGGCAATCTTGGCTGCTAGTGGTATGTTAGCATCTTGATACCAATTAAGGTATACCTAGATACCCCTCACATCTTAGTATGGCTTTAGTGCAATAATTTCACCTAGCCATATATGCAATGTTTTCCAACTCAATCATCTTGAGTAGCCTACACCATTGCTAAGTAAATGTGTCACTAGGCAACTTAACATGTATAGTGAAGTTATCCACTATGCCTATTTGTGGAGCTAAGGATCCCCTCATTAAATCCACTCCAAATGCTTTGATGTGACTGACAAACTATACTATTAATAAGGTGGGCCCTCCTTTGAACATGCCATGACCTTGCCACTTCACGAAATTCAAGGCCTAGATTTGTTTTGCCAATATTGCCAGAATGTAGGAATCACCTACCAGAAATTGGGAAACTAACTCAGCCACCCTGAAACGGATGTTAAACCGCCCTTATGGGAAAAGAATAGTTGCAAATGCTACCAATACAAATGCATCAATGCGGTTCCTTTGCCAATCATCATATCCTCCACAAAAAATGTCTCACTTATTGAGATAGGCTGCCGAATATGCATACCAACTTCCTAATGTGGAAAACCAAATACACTTGTTTTTGCATTCAGTTAGTGCTTCAACAATTTCACTTTTCCTAACCCCTAACAAGTGGTAGAATATGTTCACAGGCTAGGCTTCCAAGTTTGAGGTCACTATTCCATTTTTCATAGTAAGAGCCCTAAGTAATTGGGTATACTCCTCTAGGGTGGGTGCCAACTTGTAAAGCCTAAAATAAAATGATGATGACTCAGGATCTCAAAAATGGGCCATAGCTTTAATTAGATCCCACTTAAGTTGTACCTTCATTAGAGACATCACTGAGCTGGTCTTCCGCATAATGCAATCTTGATGTTCTTGACTGAATGTATTAAACCACCTATGCAAGGTTTCTACATGATAAGCATATTGATCCATGTGCATTTCCTTAACATACTTTGATGGGTCCTTGGTTCAATTCTCCATTTTACAACAAATTACAAAAAGAAAATAGTAAAAAACCAAAATTTTACAAAACTAATGAAATATAGAAAAAAGAGATTCCAAAGACTATGATTTTAAACATTAATAGAATTGCAGCTTTATGCTTGTAGTGTCACATTACTTTTCATTTGTAGAAAAAAATAAGACAAAACACAAAATAGAATAGATAGAGAAAATAAATAAAAAGCCTATGTACAGAAGTGAAGGTAAGTTCTAAAGGGCTCTGTAACTGGTGATTACATCAAAGCCTAGAGTGGAATAGCCTAATCGCTTTCAAGCGGTGCTATACACCACTACAACCTAATAGGTACACAATAGCGTTTCATCTTAATTTTCTAAATGACCTACGTCCGACCACATCTAAACATGAATAAAAAAGAACTTTCATAGTGACCCATTAGGCCCTCTTTTCTCTTTTTCCCTTTTTTTTTTCTTCATCACTCAAAACTCGGTTAGTATTACTATTTACAAAAAGATAATTCACAAAGGTAAACAATAATAAAAGACATATACAAGTAATTAAAGGCCTTTTAGACATATTCGAGAAAATTACTACATGGTTAGCCTACTTTTAAAAAGACATCCCTAATGGAGTCGCCATCATCTTGAGTCTAGTTTTTTATCATTTTCCTCAATTTTAATCTATACTAAATCACATCCATTTGATATAGATTACTCAACTAAAGTAAGGAAAATTAATTTTTAAAAAGAGTCGCCATCCACCTAAGTTGGAAAATAAGTTAAGGTTAATTAGGTAGTTTAACCTTAACTAGCTACTAGCCCAAAAATTTTCCTAAAAAAATATTTTGGAAAAATATGAGACAGAGATACTAGATTTGGGGAGCTAACCTATTAAAACGTAAATGGTTACCATGTAGAATTTTCAAGAATAACTACTAAAAGGCCTTTATATTTTTACTTTTTTATTTATTTGCTATTATATACTATAATATAATATTTATTATTATTTTTTTATTTTTTATATTTTTATAAGATTTTGAATTTATGTAAAAAAAATCTAAAGTCTAGAATTTATTATACTAATTTTTCTAAAGCTCTTATTATGTCTAATGCTAATAACCCAAAGTTTTTATTTATTTACTTTTTTCTAAAGTTTTCATTTTATTTGATTTTTTTTTTTCTAAAGCTTTTATTGTATTTAATTTTTATAAATTTTTTTATTTTTTTAATTAATCTTTTTTTAAGTTTTTTAAATTTTATTTTTATAAAATATTTTATTATTTTATTTAATTATTCCTAACCTGAAGTTTTTATTTTATTATGGTTACTCTATAGGTGCCTACGTACTTGCTAGCCAAGATCAAATCGTCCGTAATTTGGTTTTTATGATATAAAATTTTTTATTTTTTGGTTAATTTTATTTCATAAAAAGTTTCAGGTTTATGTTATTTAATCATATTAATTTTTATTAAGAAAATATCAAAATGGCATAGATTATTGAATGATTATTTAAAAAAAAAAAAAACCTAAGATAACCTAAATTTGGAAAAAACCTCATATTAAATTTTTAATTTAAAAAAAGTGATAAAAACCTAAGATAACAGATTTAAACATTTTTATCTTTATTTTTTTATTATTTTTATATTCTTTATTCCCATTAAAAGCATTATACTAAAAATAAAAACTTTATTTTTTATATTTTTATCGCTTTTACTTTTCATTGAATTTTTATTTCTAAAATTTTATTTATACTAAGATTTTTATTTTTTTATTTTGATTTTTCTAAATTTTTCTTTTTTTATTTTTTATTATTTATTTATATATTTTCTAAAATCCAAGCTTATACTAGAAATCTATTTGTTTTATTAATTTATTTTATTTTTTTCTATACTAAAGACTCTTTATTTTATTTTTTATTTTTTTATTATTAAAAAAATTACTTTTATTTTATTATTATTTTTTTTAATTTTAGATCTTTTTTTCATCATCGAGCAATACAATACAACAACTCAATGGGTATTCTAAATTTATTTTTATTTTTATTTTTTAACAAAAGATTAGCTAAAAAATGAACTAAAATATCATAATTACAAAAATAGAGAAAATAATTAAAAAATCACCAACCGAATTGCTAGATATACGTAGGTTGGGTCAGATCGAGTTACGGGCTGAATTGGGTCGTGGTGGCAAGGCTCCTAATCGGCAACGATTCGATGGTTGTTGAGGGTTCTTGATGGGTGTTTTCTTAGGTTTTTTAGGGCAGGGAATCGATTAGTAGTGTTGTTTTTGCCTAAAAACTAGCCTAAGGTGGTAGTTCAAAGGTAGCCAAGAGTGGTGGCTGTGTTGTTTTTCGATCTTGTTGATCCAAGGAAAATTGGACTAAAAGATGGGGCTTTTCCTCTTCTACATGACCTAAGGAATCTATTGGTGCCTAAATGGTGTACAAGTGAAGCTATCCTAGAGAGAAGGTGGTGGTTAGCAATATGGGTATTCCTAAAGAGAGAAAATCGTTGTGTGAGCTTATGGGTGCGTGTTTTTTTTAATGCTTCTAAAGGTTTTCAATTGGTATTTCCTCAGCCTACTTATAAGACTCCATGGATGAGCTTAGATTTTACTAAATCGGCTTTTAGATCAACATGTATAATGCCTACCCTAGATTTTATTTTGATCCATTTTGTTGAAATTCATGTCAATTTTGTGATGCTTATAATCTTTTCGTTAAATAATGATGCATTTGTGTCAAAAATTGAACTTAGAGTAGTCGGATTTGCCTTTATCCTTTCCTAGAGTTCTCAGCCGGAGGTTGAAGACAATTACATGCGAGGCACATGAATTTCTTTAGCCAATCACTTGTTACCATGTGTCCACCTGGAGGGAAAAAAATTAAAATGGCACAAAGTGCCTCCTTGCTAATTCAAACTTGTGACCTGCCTAGTCACGCCCCAAAGGGAGGCCTAGAAGCTTTCACTAAAAATTATCATGGCATGTGTATACCTATTACATAATAATCGTCTTACGAGCTAAAGATAGTAAGACTTTAAGTAATTAATTACATTTAATACTAATCATAGTACATAAAGTTATATGATAAGATATAACTATGGATTCCATACTCCACGGTCAACCATGGTCGTAAAGAATCGATATCCCCTACTAACCAGTAAAATGGAATAAATCATAAGTTTCATAACTTCCAATTTTACATTAGGGTCCTAAAATAACATTTCATCTAAATAGTCTATCTTTCGCAATTCTTACTTTAATGTCCTTGTCTTCCAAAAAACTCTTGACACTTCACATCTTATCCCATCCCGAGCTTTCATAATCACTACCTACAAAAAGGGTTTATGATGGGGTGAGCACACTACAACTTAGTGAATGGGATGATAATACTTTCAATGCTACACACACACAAGCAATTTCAAATCAAGTTATCAAATCATATGCTATGCATGAACAACCACATGAACGCAGCATCCCACATGGTCTTCTGGTAACCAACATGAAGTCTAGGCTTTACGCCCCCCTTGACCTTAAGTTAGGGATTCCGAAGCCACCATTAGTACTTGGGTCTTACACACATCTTCATTACTCTTATCACTTATTTATACTGTGTCTTAGCTTTAATGTTTTAGGCTTAGGTGCCTCAATACACCAAGCAATTATACCCTCAAGAGACAGGTTAAACTCGAAACTATTAAGGCGCAACAATTCCCTAATCACTTAGTTCGCACTTAGCGGAACAGCGATCCTCTTATCACTTCCAGTGCGTCCTATAGTAGTGATGGCCTTCAATCCTAAGCAATGTCTCATGGAAATGCATGTCAAGTTTTAATCAAGTCCACTTCTTTAATTAATTGATTCGAGGTGATCAAATAATATATGTAGTCACAACAAATTCCCATTTAAAGTAATGAAGTAAGCTACCAAGCATTTAAAGTCTACCGCTTCAAGAACATCAATGGGAACTTAGTGAAGTCCCATAAACAATCTACTACATCTCATTTTCACATGTACCACAACAAGCAAAGATCATTCATTTCACATCACAAAATAAATAAGGAACCCAAACCAAGTGGATGCGAACCATCCAGTTATACATCAGGTTCTAGTTAACTTGACACCTCTGTGCCATTTGTCTTAAACGTCAAGTCAACCGCTCAAGATTGATTTACGATTATCATTCGTGACACCTCTATGTCATCGCACTTCTCAAGTACTCTATTATACACACATCCGAGAGCCAACAAGGTCGTCTCGTATATCCCTTCTAAATCCTCAATACACCTATGTATAATATATATATATATATATATCTACACATATATATAGGTTCGTAGCATAGCTTTAACTAGAGGACCACTTACTAGATACCTCCCCTCGCTTACTTAAGAGGGCAAGATTATATAATTGGTAAGTTGCAAAATCAAGGTTACACTCATGATTTATACATTTATGTGCATGAGTGTATTCTATAGATATAATTGGAAAATAAATTTGCCTAAGCATATGATATTTGTATATCATATTCTAGCTATGCATACCTACTCAGTAGCTATAGAAGAAAAAGTTAGGTTTATATATTTTGGTTTAGTTTGAAGAAACAATTTTGAATCGTAGGTTAGGCCTGTAGTAATAGCACTAGCAATACAGTGCGAAGTGCTATCGTTAAGGTAATGATATCTAAACCCTCTGTCAATTCTATCATCTACATTCTTTAAATGGTATTCATCTATAACCTATTTAACTACCAATTTCTTTATAACTTCTTCCCTAAACTCATTTAACCCCACTATATAACTTAAAATTGACAATAATCACATTTAATTGCAACTACAACAAAGAAAATGAATTCATATACATAGCATATCAACACACAACACAACATTGTAACATGTCATTAAGTTTCCCGCTCATCTATTTAAGGTCATCATAGTCTTAACTGGAGTCAAGCGATTCCAGCAAGTAAGCCCTTTACCTTCCTCTTGAAATCAATGTCCTTCTACAATGTTTCCTCAACCCAATCATAGAAAGCAGCATCTCAACTTAACTTTGGTAGTTTCCTAACACCTGATATGTGTACTCTACTCACTATGGGTTTGATGGAAGGGCATGAAGTCTCTTTCTTAAGAAACTTTGGGCGAATAGGATTTGAAACATTGAACACTTCTTCAACGTAATTCCAATACAGGGTTCCAAAAGGAATGACCTTCCTAAGAATCATTGCTTCCAACACCCCAAGTTGTTGTGACCGACTGTCTACTTTCCTTGTGTAGAAGTTGAGCAATGGAACGTCTTCGACCCACCAAATCTGGAATTCCTTCTTCCGTGTATGTAAGATACCCTTGGAAAGGACAACAAAAGGTCTTGCATTAAGGTATTTGGCCAAGAATGATCTTCTTCAACATCCTTTGAACATTTCATTGTGAAATTCATTTCATTCCAAATATCCCCCAAGCAATCATCTTGGACATTGCTTGAATCATTCTCTTCACCATCTACACCAACATAAACACCTCTTTTTCCCATTTAATTTTACACATAGACACACTTGCCTCCTTCACGTAATTTCCTCTTCCTCTTCTGTTTCACCTTTCCATTCTTGCTTCTCTCCTTTTGTTAACATCTCTACCTATAAGGTTTCCCATCCTTTCTACTATTTTTCGTCCTCACTCACGCTTCCATCACCATATATACACCAACCACCCATTATACACATACATGCCCACCTCCATTGTAATAACATCATACACACCCGTACCCACAAGCTTCACCTATGCACATACACAAGATCAATACCCTCTTGCCTTTATTTTTTGGCTCTTCTTCTCTTTTCCTTGCCCTCTTTCCATCTTCAATTCTCGCTTTCTCCATCTTCTAACTTTTCTTTTCCTTTCTCCCTATTCTCTTCTTCCTCTTGGCTCCCTTACCCATAACTTCCCTCCTTGTTTCCTTGCCAAGCTCCCTTCAACCCTTCGGACTTCTCCAATTTCCCACTTCTTCTTCTCATTCCTCTTCAATCTTCTCTAGTCCACACTTATGCATTTGTATATTTTAAATCTTTCCTTCTAATTCTCTATGTTTTTCCTCTTTTCTAGACATCTTCCATTTTCCTTTTCTTCTTCTACTAAACTCCAAAAACTCATCCATCTATCTAAACCAAAGAATAGAGCCCTTGAGAACCTAAAGCACCCACAATAGTATGTGAAACTAGAAGGGTTTCTGTATTAGAGCTTGAGGGTTAATGACAAAAGAGAAGACACTAAAAAGTGTGAAGTTCGTGGTAATTTGGATTAGGATGGAAAATTTTGAAGTTTAAGAAAACTACAATAACTACGGCATTGAAATGGAGCCAAAGTTTTTTTTTTTAGGTGGGACGAGGTTGTTTTCGCTTAAGTCCAAGGAGTCTGTCCAGTAGGTGAAGAGTCTAGTATTATTGTCTCCATATAGTTCAGGACTTACTTGCCATCCTGCTTCAATATTATTCAAGTCTTCACCGAAAGAACCCCCCAATATCCACATCTGAGACAAGCTGAACTCATTTAGTTGCTGTATCTTAGGTTCTTACACGTTTATAGTTGCTTTCGCTCCATAAAATTTACCTCCATCAACATAAACTATTGCATGTTGATGGCCACTTTGATTGAAAAGATTAGGATTAGCAAACTTAGGAGGTCGAGGAATGCTCCTGTGCTTCTTCCTTCCGTATATTTTCATAGAACTTGCTCTCAAAACGTTGTCCTTCTTCGTCTTTCTTACCGAAATCATGTTTTCAGGACATTTACCACTCACATGCCACAACTGAGTTATTCTGTTTACCCTTTCTTTGGTACCCAAAACCTGGTTTTTGCCGAATTGCAGCCCTTCTGGGTGATAATTTGGCCTCATCTAAATTTTGTGATCTTTTAGGTAAAGGGGTGAAAAGCCGATTGATTTAATATATGAACGCAGTCGATGATATCCCCATCTGGGCTCTTAATGGTTTTCAGGGATGGTTTGTTCAAGTGTTTTAAGTGCTTTCACACATTAAGATTCTGTTTTGAGTTACTACTTAGCCTGCCTCCATAACACACAGAGAGCAAACCCCATAAGCAAAATACTATCACTAAAAAGGCTCTTCCTTTTCTTCCTCACTATCCAACTCACATCTGTACGCATGCATATATAAATAAATATCTTTCCCTTCTTCTTCTTCTCACCTAGGATGTTGCTGAAACTCTCACTAGAAGCTAGCATCCTTAAAGTTTACCGTAGAAAGCCACCGTCCATCCGCAAGGGGTTCATCAGTCCACCCATACGGACGAGATCGTTGTCATTGAAGTCATTAGCTAGCAAGGGTCCTTCGTTCCAGGGTTTCGTTGGTGGAAGTGGATGAAGCCGCGACAGGTCGGTTCGGAAAGGGCGTGGTTATGTGGAGAGAGGGAAGTCCGTCGTGGTCTAAGGGAGATGAGAAGAGAGTAGAAGGGGGAAGAAGGTGGGGAATGGAGAATCAAGCCGACGAGGTGACGACTAGGAGGGAGATGCGGCCAGAAGAAGAAGAGGGGAAGAAGAAGAAAAAATAGAAAAAAAAAAAAAAGGAAGAGAAAAGGGATAGGGGACAGCCTGCTGAGATGGATCATGCGACCAATCAAGCCTGTTGTTGCTACTGTCATTTGACGTGAGTGGGACGAATGGGATGTTGTGTAGCAAATTTGATTTTTTTTTCAGTTATATATATATATAGATATTATATTATAATTATATTTTATATTATAATTATTTCGATTTTTAATATTATGTACGTGTACACCGATATCTTTAAACTTTATATTTTTAGCATTTTATTATGAAAGCTTACTTTTAAGCTAATTTAATTATTCTAAACATGAATATTTACTCTAAATTTTTATTTAAAATTCCTAAATCTATAATTTCAATTAATTTCATTATTTAATCCAATATTGTTCATGATTTATGTTTTGATGAACTTATTCGTTAAATTGCACGAGCTACAATTAGGAATTATAATTATTTATTTTTTATTCATTTTCTAGATGCATATACACATTTATTTTTTGATTACTTCGTTTCCTAAGTTTATTTAGTAATATATCCCATAAAATTCAATTTGTTACGTTCGTTATCCTTTTTCTTTGCATATGTTTATTATTTTCAATTTTTTTAAATATCTATTTCTCATAAGTTTTTTATTATTCATAAATTATTAAAATAATATTTACGCATCGCAATGTTTGAATTTTCATCATACATTTCTCAAAGTTCTTAATATAGCGAGATTGTTATTTTTGCTAACCCGACATAAAAGTATTTATTATTCTGCTTATTTTCTTTAATTTTTGTATAGTCTTTTCGAAATTTTTAGGACATCACATGCCTCTTCCCTGCACGCTTCAAACCAACACACAAATTAGCTGAGCCAACCCATTTCTTGGTTTATTATTGCACTTAACTTACATATAAGCTAACAGTCTTGATTAATTTTTATTAATTTAAGATTCCCGAACTTAATTTAGAGTCTTATATTTTCTTATTTTTATTGAAAATGTTCACATTTTATTATTAATTTTTGGTATTTGTTATTTTTTTATCATTTTTAAAAGTTTTTTTTCATTTACTTTCATTTTTATTCATTTTTCCTTTTCTTTTCTTTTTCCTTTTTTTATATATATATTTATTAAAACCATGTTTTATTTGCTATTATTTTTTATTTTATTATTATTCATCTATTTATTTATATTTTTTGAAACAAATTTAGACGGGGGCAAAATTGGGATGTCTACACTAGTTGATCAAATCTTAGTGTTCGAACAGCTCGTACCAACTTGTCCAACCACCTACCAACCCTTTTAAAGCCAACTAAGCAACTATCTGATGGAAATTTTTCAACAACCTAGATAGCAACAGAACTTGATTTAGATGACGATCTGACTCACTCATATTTACCCTTTGTTTCTTTTTATCTAATAAATATTTAAATAATAATCTTACAAGTACAATGATATTTCTCCACAGGATACCAAATGGCTCTCATTTGTTGATCGCTTAGGGACATCATCAGATTCCCATCCAATGGCCCGCTGTAATCAACATCACCTCAATGCATTAGCTCTTTGAGGATCCTTATTATTTTGTATTTGTAATTATTTCTTTAGAATATTTATGTGTAAGCTTTTGGAACACTTTTTATTTGGTTATAATTGAGTTTTAGGACCAGCCATCCTAAAAGTGGAATAGTTGTAATTTTGTGGACTTTTTAACCTTAAAGGGAGCAAGTATAAATACTTGCTTAAGTAGGGTTTTTGGGGACTTTTGCTAAATTTTCAGAAATAGAACAAAAACTTCACATGTTGAGGGTTAAGGTTTCCTAATTTAGCAATTACTCTTATTAATTTCAAAATCCCAAATTTGAGATTGTGGTGAGTGGCTTCAAGGTGAATTTGTGAGTAGTATCAAGTTCCCTTTGTTGAAATTTCCTTTTCATCACTAATGAGTTGTATCTAGGGTTGAATTGGATGTTTTCTTGGTCAGATTAGCTTACATTTGTAATCGTTTTTAGGTTGTTATAATTGATTGGTTTTAGCCTTTAGTTTTAACCATCAATTTCACTTCCTTTGAACCGTAGATCAACTTTGTTGGGAAAGTGGATCTCAGATTGGTTCTTGCTATTCTTGTGTGTAATTCATGTGGCATTTCAATTGTGTTTAGTGTTGTTTTGAGGATTTTATCATTGTGGATTGTTTCTTTGAAAGTTATAGCATTCGGATTTCATCTTACTCCATTAAGGTTCATGTGATTCTTGGAATTTTGAGCCGAGATTAGACTAGTCCTTTGAGGTTTGTACTTTATTCCAAGTACATGTGCTTAACCCCTATTTTAGGCACATCACTATCTAACCTATTCAACGAAAGAGCCACTCACATCAACTTAAATGAATGCCCAAATCATTTTTCTTTTTCTACTAAGGATGGGTCTAGTATTGCAACGACACTTTTCTCTAATAGTTAACAATTGCACGTGCCCCTAGGAATTTTGTTTAATCTCGTTACATTTTTAACCCCTTTGTTTTATACCATGAATATGCTTTTATCATGTACTTAAAAGAATTTTCTTCTTTTAGTGTGTGACCCTAAGGACTTACCACTACATCATGACATTATTGAATATAGACTTTCCTTATATCCTAACCTTCTCTTAAGTTTTTAGCACTCAAGTTTGTCTATACTTTTATCAATCCCTTTAGTAAGAATTGTGGTGAGTGCCCCTAAGTGTTGTTGCTCATGTGTTATATCAAGTAACAATCTTAAGTCATATTATGCTTGTAGGTGTGTCATATCTTGTAAGTAGCTCATGAATCTAGCTAAACTCTATTTGTTTTCTTCATTCCTATTATTGTCTATGATACCCTAGTGATACTTAATACCTAGGAATATAATCTTCTCTTAGTATTAGAGCAAAGGTTCCAATGAGGGGGGGTATAGTGGTAGTTGTTATAGCATTTTTCTTACTATTAAGTTGTTAAATTAAGTAGCAGTCATCATTATGTTGTGTGAAATGTTGAATCTTAATGTGTAGGGAGGTATTCAAGAGTTCAAAAGTGACATACATGGTCATAGAAGGTGTGCTGCTCAAAATACAACATTTACTAAAGAGTAAATCCAAGATTTGACTACTATTTTTGCTAACTTAGTCATCATAGTGCAATGTTTAGTACAAAACCAACCAGCCCAAGCTGATGTAGGCGTTGGTCAAGTATGGAATGATGAAGAACCAGTAAACCCACCTCAAATACTCAAAATGGTGGAGAATTAAGGAGATACTGAGGTGTGAGAAGGTTTGTTGATGTTGATGATGAGTTAGATAAAGGAGTTGGGGATAACTTCAACGAGGACTATATAGTGTGTGGTGCACAAGCTCCTAGAGGGCTAGCAAATGTAAAGATGAAAATTCCTTTGTTTTCTAGGAGTGGAGATGCAGATGATTTTTTAGATTGAGATGATAAGGTTGATAAATTGTTTAAGTGTTGTGAGTATAAAGAAGTTGTAAAAGTAAGATTAGCTGCCTTAGAATTTTTTGGATATTTAGCATTATGGTAGAAAAATTTGCTGGCTACAAAGAGATGAGCAAGAAAGCAGGAGATAAGGTTGTGAACTAAGATAAAGAGGATATTGAGGAGGAGATTTGTCCCAGATTATTATGTGTAAGAGGCCTTTGAGAAGTTGCAAACCCTAAGACAAAGGGGAATGTGTGTTGATGACTATGTAAAGGAGTTTCAAGTGTTGATGATTCCATGCGAAGTATAAGTACCCAAGGATCAAACTATAGCCCAATTTTTTGTTGGCTAAAGTATGATATTGCTAGCATTATAGAGCTACACTTTATGAATACTTAGATGATGCTATTCATTTGGTGAAAAGAGTGGAGTATTAGAAACATAATAGTTTAAGTCAAGGTACTAGTGATCAAGTTATAATACTAACCTAACTTATTATAAATTCCCACCGATAGCTATGAAATTAGCCAAGCTAAGGTGACAATAAACCTAAAGGTTCATCGAAGCTTGTAAAGAGGATGCTTAATGAGAGAGGAAAGGTGGTAAAGCGGAAAGACATCACAAGGAAAAGAAGGATAGAGTTCTAGTAGGAAGATGAGCCAAATATACATGCAAACATAGATGTTCCAAATATTCCTAGGATTCCTCCTATATTTGTAGAGGAACAAGCTCTTACCCATATAGAGGAATCACAATAACCTCAAGAATAAGTACCATTACATAGATCCACTAGAAAAAAGAAGATCTTTGATTCTAAATGATTTTGCCATATATCTTCAAGTGCATGTGTTTGATATAGGACTAGAAAATAATCTATCATCTATCAATCAAGCTAAACAAAGTGTAAATTCCCAAAAGTGAATCCATGCCATGAAAGAAGAAATGAAATCAATGAAAGACAAAGGTATTTAGGATCTTGTCGAATTGCCTAAATTTATGAAACCAATTTGTTGCAAATGGATTTTTAGGACCAAACTGGGTTCAAAAGGCAATGTCAAAAAAAAATGTAGCACATTTTCCACCAATAGTTTCACTTATAAGAAATGCATTGACTACAAAGAGACTTTCTCTCTAATGTTATCAAAAGACTCTTTTACATTATTATGGCACTAGTAGCTAATTATGATTTAAAACTCCATTAGATGGATTTAAAGGCTACAGTTTTTAGTGGCAACATTGAAAGAGAATCAAAACATTTAGTATACAAATCAAAGAAATCTATTTATGGATTAAAGCAAGCATCCTATCAATGGTATCGAAAGTTTGATCAAGTAAATACCTCTTTTAATTTTAATGAAAACACTATTGATTAATGCATATATCACAAGATCAATAGGAGTAAATTTGTTCTTGTAGTGCTATATGTTAATGATATTCTATTTGTAGGTGATAATATAGGCATGTTCCATGAGAACAAGAGATTTATTTTAAATAATTTTGAAATGAAAGGTATTGGGAATATATCTCCTATGTTTGGTATATAGATTCATCGTGATCATCCACGAGGAATTTTGGGCTTATCACCAATGGCATTCATCAATAAAATACTTAGCAGTTTTGACATCAAAGATTGTGCACTAGGATACACTTTTGTGGCAAAGACTGGAAAGTTCAATTTGCATCAATGTCTTAAAAATGACATTGAGAAAATAGTAATGAAGCAAATCCCTTATGCATCAGTAGTAAGGAGTCTTATGTATGCTCAAATATAGATGGCTTTGGATTGTGTACATTGTTGGAATGCTTAGCAAATACATGAGTAATCCTAGCATCGATCATTAGAAAGCAATAAATCGTGTCATGCAATACCTACAAAGAACAAAGGATTTTATGCTCATATATTAGAGATTTGATCACTTGTAGATCATGGGGTATTCCAACTTCAACTTTACTGGATACCTTCATAGAAGAAAGTCTACTGCTAGTTACATTTTCATAATGGCAAGTAGAGCTATGTCATGGAAAAATGTCAAACAGATGCTTGCAACTTCCTTTATTATGGAGGTAGAATTCATTGCTTATTGTAAGGCATCAAACCAAGGAATATGGTTGCAAAATTTTACCATAGGATTATAAATTGTTGATAACATTGAAAGATCATTAATGATAAATTATGATAATAAGGTCACTAAACTGTATTCCAAGAACAATATGAGTTCATTGAAATCAAAACAAATCAACATAAAGTTTCTTATTATAAAAGGGAGAGTTCAAAGTTCTCAAGTATTAGTTGAATGTATTAGCACAAATCTCATGATTATAGATCCACTTACTAAAGGTTTACCACCAAAAGTATATCATAAGCATGTTGCTTGTATGGGTATTATGCATCTTGCTAATGTGACAGTATAGCAAGAGAATTGTTTTTAGTTGATGTTCAATCGTATATTATATTTTATTATAGTTAACTCATATAAAGTTTGTAAACACCCCATTTTTGCCCTAGGAATAAATAATAATCACTAATAATCAATTCTTAATTTTTTCCAATTTTTTTCAATTTTTCTTTAATTTAGCATAAATAATAAAAATATTCAAAAAAATAAAAATAAATAGGAAAACACATCAATTTTGAAAAATGATTTCAGAAATGGCAATAATAAATAGTAAATGATTTTTAAAAATTTTTGAAATTTCAAAAAAATACAAAAAAATAAAAAATCGCATTGCATATATGCAATTTGCGAAATTAGAAAAATCAGGAAAATGGGCTAGCCCAGCTGGTCCGAACCACGAGCTAAGGCGCGCGCAGGAGGGCTCGGTAGTAGGTTTGAATCGCGGGGGAAGCAGTTTCCGCGTTTTGAGTTTTTTTACTTATCCAGGACACATGGCAACATCGGATTGGCTGGAGGAAACGCACACACCGGGCGCGTGATCATCTCCTACCTCGGGTCCGAGATTGCCGGCCAAGGAAAAATTCAAATTTCGGCCGTTTCGATTCGATTTTTTGCACAAATCCAACAGATCTTCAACATAATTGAGATAAACATTATCCAATTGGAATCAAATCGCAACAAATCGATGGATTTACACAAATCGGAGTTGTTTTTTTTTTTAACCGAAAATCCGATTAGCTTCGATCGGAGAAAATCCGAGCTTATCCAGCTCGGTTTCAATCGCCTATAAATAGAGGAGGAGTGGAGGAAGCCAAATCACGAATCACAATTGAGAGAAAGTGAGAAAAGAGAGCAAATCGGAGAGCATCAGAGGAAACCCAAAACCGCGAACCGCCGATCGAAGCCAAGCCGCCACCAAGAGACGTTCTAGGAGCAAACCACCGCCACCATTGGATTTAGCACCCTCGAGAAGCTAGGATTCGACACCTCACCTGTTGCAAAAGGCCGCCGGAACGCCGTGAACGAGCACTCCCCGCCGCCGTGACCAACCGATCCGACCCGACCCGCGCACCGACCCGGATCCAGGTAAGTCGGATTTTCCAGATTTTTCCAATTTATTTATTTATTTTTATTCCGATTTTATTTATTATTTGTTATTTATTTATTAATTTGTTGGTTATTTATTTATTTATTTGTTTATGTTTTATTTTCTATAAATAGGAAAATGTTGGAAATTAGATTTTTTAGGATTTAATAATTTAGAAAAATAAAAAAAATAATTCAAAAAAAATGTAGAAAAACAATATAAATATTAGAAAAAATAATAATAGAACTTTAGATTTCAAAATAGGATAGATAATAGTTTAGGATAAAATTTTTAACAAAAATTCTCAAAAATCATAAAAATCAATAAAAATCATAAAAATCATAAAAACTATAAAAATCATGAAAACTTAGAAAAATTATAAAAAAATTGTAGAAGAATAATAAAAATCATAAAAATGATAGAAAATCATAAAAATTACAGAAAAAAAAAAAAGAAAAATGGTAAAAATCATAAAAATTAATAAAAATTCAAAAAATTATAAAAATGAGTTTTATCACTTAGAAAAATCATTTTCTTCAAATAAATCCAAAATTGATGTTTTTCCTAAAAATCATTTTCAAAGTCAAATCAAAGCTTAGGCTTAGATTTTTTAGAAAAAATCCCAAAAATGATAAAAACATAAAGCAAAAGAGATTTCAAAATTAAAATTCACAAACACACTTAAAGTTTTCAAAAAAAGCGAACTACGGCTTGTTTGATCCTGAATAGCAGGTACGTAAGCACCCACTCGGGTCAACCCATAAAATAAAATAAAAAATCATTTTCTTGAAATAATTCAAAAACATAACAGAAAAAAAAAAAAAAAACACATTTCTAAATAGGAACAATTTTAGGAGATTAGGTGGTAACCGTAAAGTTTTAATAGGTTAGCCTCCGGACTTAGAAACTCTGGTTTTCCCTTTTCCTCTTTTCAAAAACGAGAAGAGGAAATAACGACGACTAGTGGTCCAAATTAAGACTAATCCGCTCATTTAGTCTTAATTCAATATTTCCCAACAATAGTTGGGTGGCGACTCCAAAAATCAAACGAAATTCCTAATTCAAGTCGATGATCTACATTAGATGAGCATAGGGTCTAGTCTAGATCGGATTAGGAATGGGAATTCAAAAAATAGACTCGACAAAGTTGTTTTGAATTCTTTTCTAAAATAAAGTTATATATATTTCTACTACAATTGTGTCTAAAGAAAGGATTATATTGAGTTAATAAAGTAAGACCTATTGGAAATATGCATGTAATTTCCATGCTACACTTCCATACTTGATATATGTCATCAATTGTATTAATATCAATGACCACTGATTCCTATTTGGATAAATAGTGATAAAGCCCACTTTGGTCTTATATTGTATGATTAATGGACTAGATTGTTTTGAGATAAGACTTAGTATAGACAATAAGGATTTAACTCAAAAGGATTTTACAATATACAATTATCATATGACATATGTGGCTCAAGTGGGAGATTGTTGTGTTTTTGTAACCCATAATATTAATTAATTGTATAATGTTAACTATCTAATTGAGTTAAGGAGTTAATCCATTAAATAAAATGATGTCATTAGGGTTTTCTTTTGCCTCTCTCATATCTCATCAAGTGAAAAAAAATCAATAGTTACTACTATATGTTCGAAAACAAAACTATTATACAAATATTTTAATTATTTTCATAGTGCTTGAATTTCATACATGAAGTTTTAAAATATTTATTCATGGAAAGTAAAGTTTTTATTCCTAGCACCTACAACAATCCAAGGACCATCTTCTTCTACCTTAGCTACATGGCAGTCCTCCGGATTCACTTGGCATATACAAAATATTATAATGCTAACCGTATTAAGATGAAATATTATCGAGAGTCTATTCTCTGTACACCTATGCTCATACTTTCTTTGGGTTGGATCACGAGCAAGTGGCCATGGACGATGAATGCGATGATTCTGCTCGTGATGCAAATGATTCAACTTAACTTTTGCAGGATAAAGGTAAGGAAACATTCTCTGGATATTAAGATTGATGGGTCATCACTAGGGTATAAAAGCCTTTATCACAAGCTAAGTAAATATGGTCCATTGCCTCAAATTTTATGCTGATTAGTATTGGTATAGAATGTTATACGGTTGTTTTCCACAATAAGCAAAATCTCTTAATAGTCATTAAGAAGGTCCCTTAGTTTTTCAATGGCCATTTTTTAGCTACTTGTAAATGGGTACCTAATTTCAAGCCCTCCACCGCAAAATTTACTTCTGTGGCAGTATGAATTCGTATTAATGAACTTCCGTTAAAGCATCACTCTCCTACAACTTTAAAGCATATTGGTGAGTCTATTGGTCCTATTATAGGCATGAATACCTATTTTTACAACCAATACAGAGCGTAGAAGTTTTGGTCGAATATGTGTGCCGATTAACTTTCATGAGCTATTAATTCACACATTAATATTGAATAAATTAAATACAATATTCAATAAGAAGGAACTAAAATACGTGTAGTGGTATTGGACATCTTCCATCCACTTGTCCTGAGTTGAAAAACAACTGCCCTTCAAATATTGTGAATGTAGAGAAGGGTATTGCTTGCTAGAACCTACTGAAACTTGTCGAGCAAACCAAAATACATAAACTACTTCGCATATTGTGCATGGACAAGGTGAGAAAACCAGCTTTTTTAAGGAGAACAATGCTTCCACTACAAAGCAAATATCACTGGATATGGTCTAGGTGTCAATTCACAATAGATTGCTATTTAGTAAAGCTTCTATTTGTTGGAAATATTTTCATAAAGAATAATTCAAGATTTTATGTGTAAAATTAAGATATAAAATTATAATTAAATTTGTATATGAAAGTGTATATGAATTTATAATAGAAGAAAATCTTAAAGGGCTTTACTTTTCAATTTAGCAGTATCTCTGTTTTATTTTCTCACCGTAAGATGTAAAAAAGATAAAAAGTAAAGAAAGAAAATAAATCCTAATAATGCACAAACTTTTTAGACTAAAAATCCGACTTTGTTTATAGTTTTTAATATTTTATATCATTATAACCTATCACAATAAATAAAATAATATATAAATATTTATTTAGTATGTTTCATATGAAAAAATCCATAATATGAATCTAATAACTTTTTTAATTAACCAAATCATCACTACCTAATTCTTTAACTTAATTAAAGAGACAACGGTTTATAATTAAGCGATATTGTTAAAAATACAACAATATTTACAAAGAACAGATGAACCGACAGTCGCTTTTCAAATCGTCTACTGTGCCTTCTGAGACTAATTCAACACAAACAATAGAGAAAATTCAAACCACTCCATGAAAAAATTGCTATGGATGACTGTAGTTAAAAATTCCTACTCACAAAGCAAGGAAATTGGTGCAAGTGAAAAGACTTTATCCATTATCCCTGAAAGTCTAATCACGAGCATACATTTACCAAGTCCATCTTTATCAAATCAAGATACGGGAGGACCTTGTGTACCCCATTCATCAAGCTCTTCGTAGCAGAACCGAATGGAATAGTGGAGGCGTCAAGCACAGGGATACGAGTGGAATCCATAGTGGACTTCAACATTTAATTGACCACAACACTGACACCATAAAATCAACATCCAAATTAAATCATGGATCAATGGAGTGCAACGTGTCAGACTATCATTCAAGTAATTCTGCAGCAGCCGGAAATAGTGGTGCCTACCTTTCTCTTGCAACCGACATTCATGCTCCAAAAGAATGTGCCCAGAACCATGCTCTTCAACAATAATGGGGAGGAATCTGTTGCCCTGTTGTAAACCGGCCGTTGTTTTGAAGCTTTATCCCTTGAATTGAATGATTTAATTCGTATTTGTACTAAAAAAATCTACTACAGAGTGCTCATAATGGCAACAGAAAGAACGGACAACAATCACTATCTTAGGCTTTTGAAGGTGCTAATATGGAATATAAGAGGTGCCAACTCTACGCGAAAGAAGTCTGCAGTTGGAGAGGTCGTGGAAAAGGTACAGCCGGATGTCTTGGCTCTCTTGGAGACAAAAATGCAAGCAGATGCTGTCTACCTCTATTTCAGTTCTCCATTTGGGGGGTGTTTATGTGATAAGAAGATGATGGAACCAGAGGGATGATTTTACTCAATAATTCATCCATCTTAGAGGTGCTGCTAGTAAGTCAAACTCATCAAGATATACAAGTAAGGATCCAAGCACCATGCCATCACTTGTATTATTGTTAATAATTCTTATTTTTACTATTATTTAAGGGTAATTTGTTGTTATAAAAGCTGTCAACAATTTTATAAAGATTACAATAATTTCATAAAAATTATTAATAGTTCCATTTTATTATTAATAAATCTTATTTTTTTATTATTCAAAAAATTCTACCATAATTGAGAAGTAATGACATGATGGCATGTGACACCATAGAATTCCCTATAATGATCCATTTTGGTCCTTCTAACATTAAATGTATTACTTTGGAATCGTTTAAGGCAATATTCATGTTAAGGATGCTCCTTGGGATGATAATAGGAGACGTTAGTGAAATTACATATTTTCATAATAAACTGTGTAGTTTACGATATGATTATAAAATCATCCCTATTCCTGGTCTTTATCACTAAATTCAAGATTAAGAACTTGCTTTTTAGAGTTCTTGAAGGATAAGAATAGGTTTTTATATATTTTTTTAAATTCTTTATAAAGTATATATAAATTTTTAAAGAAAAGCGATTTTAAGGTAAAATTAGATCATTTAAAAAATTGTTAAAGAGCTCTTCTCAATAATCTAGGATAAAGAAATGGGGTCATCAATGAAAAAGGTCCTTTATGTGCTATGCAGTATCGAGGAACTTCAAATGAAGTCCTTAGAAATAGAAATAGTCTAATAGGATGCGATGCACTCATATCAAAGCTGTATGGCCGACGTGGAATGGTTGTGTTAGGATGTGTAGGCCAAGGTATACTTGAAAACATAGGAAACAAATCACATCACTCATCTAAACTGGAATTGATAGAGTTTGGGTAAATAATGCTTGGAGATTTCTACATCGAGAAGCTTCAATTAAAGTGCTGGACCTATGGCCATACGAACATAGCCCTCTTCTTCTCCACAATGGCTATGCAATTACTAAACCAAACTTCAGCATCCAAGTTTCATGAATTTAGTTCATAAAGTCTGAAGGGAGGCAAATCGATTTTTTCGCTATGCTTCAATGAATTTCCAAAATGAAGCTCGAGTTTGGAATAAAGAAGTATTTAGCATAATTCGTTAAAAGAAAAAGAAAGCTTTAGCAAGATTAGCTAGAATCGAAAAAGCTATGAGCAATTGTCCAAATCAATTTCTTGTGGAGTTGGAGACTCACCTTAGAAGCTATTTGACTACACTTTTAGACAAGGAAGAAATGGTTTAGAAAATAAAATCACTGGCAAAATGGATTAAAGATGGGGAAAGAAATGCTGGTAATTGGATATAGAATTCACAGACCAGCAAGACCACATTGGAAAATACTTTCAAACATTCTTTCAGACTAATAAAGAGTATAATATGCACACTAACCTAATATCTAGCTACCTACAAGGTGATATAAATTCTTACAAGTCACCAGGGATAGATGGTTGGCATGTCCTCTTCTTTAAAAGGTGCTGGTCTTTAATATCTATGTCTGTTATAGACTTCATTCAAAGTATCTTTCAAAACTCAAGTGTTTCCTCATGTATTCAAACGGCACAATATCGTCCCACAAGTCCATGCAATACCATCTATAAGGCTCTCTCGAAAATCTTAGTCCATAGACTTTGGCCATATCATGACACCATAATTTGTCCAACACGAGCGAGCTTCATAGCGGGGAGAAAGCCTTTGGATAATATTATATTCATAAGGGAAATCTTGTATAGCTTCTGCATGAAGAAATAGGAAAAAAAAAAATGAATGACCATAAAAATTGATTTAGAGAAAGCTTTTGATAAACTTGAATGGGATTTCATTTAGTGGAGTCTTCAAAGTTTGAATGTTACATGTGAGGCATGCTTTATCATGTACAATCCAAATCATAAAACAAGTATAAATATCCAAATCCTCGCACCCTCTCGGCATAACATTGTTGCTTGAAGCCTATCACTAGTATGTTTCCTTAATATATAACGAATCATTCAACAACACATCATTCTCACTTTATATCGTAACTAGTCCTAACTTCCAACTAATAATTAAATTCCAAATCATCCTGTGATGTAAAAAAGTGAATTCAAAGGGTTAAGCAAACACACAGAATGACTTACGATTTTCAAGCACAACGCACCTCAAAGCACCAAAGCAAAAGGAGATTTTAACTAATTACACTAATCCGCTTAGCACATGTACTCAAATGTTTCTAGCCACACTTTTAATAAATGAGTATATAATAACTATAGCGCACGTAATACGACCATTATTTTGCGTTTTCCGCTTTTGTACTACGGACTTTTATTAATGAAAACTTTCTCATTTCTTTTTTGTTTGTGATCGTTACTGAAAGTATTATTCAAGTATGACAAGATCCTAAATCTAATTAGCATGTACAATTACAGAAATGTCCTTGATTTTAGCTTCGTTCTACTTCACTCAATTACAATTTAACAGCCTAAAATTTATGATAATTTGACATGACTCCTAGTCTGATCAGATTGTTAAGTGTATCAAAAACAACATATAAAACTCAATTAAACATCCAAAAATCAAGTAATGGCATTCCAATTACTTACTTATTTTATTTTCTATCTAATTACACAACAAATAGTAAACAATCCAATTAATTCCATGAAGTTACTTTAATTCTATCCCTCAGCTTGATTTCTATTCAATTAAACCTAATTGATCCATCTAACATAAAATTTTTAATGTAATACACTAGACTAGTAAATATACTTACTTGACCTAAATTGTTATCGTGATGAGTAAATCACTTGCTTTGTCCCTTATGTATCACGGATTGATCTAAATCTATAAATCTCAATACATTAACTCTCTACACTATCATATACATACTTAAATCATGATTCATAATCATTGATTTATGTACTTACCTTAATCCAATAAATTAATGATGGAAAAAAGTCATCTCTTTTTCTATGGATTCACATAAGAAAGCTCTAGGGTTCTATGAGAGGCAAAGAAAGAAAAAGTGTTAACTCTAGATAAAAAGTGCTTATATACCTAGATCGTGAAATGACCATCCTATCCCCAATCATAATTCTTATTTCCCATGTCATCCTTGGTAGATTTATTATTATTATTAATTACATACGCACATATATAAAATATTACTTGAGTATTTACAAAAATCATATAGATTCGTACTGCAACTTTGAATTATCAATTAAGCTCATTATTGATAATGTGCTAAATTACATATTAACCCCCAAATTTCAATTAATTACACAAATATTCAATTTTATGTAAGAGATGGTCAACACTCTTAAATATAATATTTTTTAAAAAAAGATTCTACAAATATTGTACTTGAAATAATTATTCCTAAAATAAGTTTCAATGATGTAAACACAAATTGTAACTTTATTGCAAAACATTTTTCCAAAACTGAAGACATAAACCCGGTCTACACCTTCTATACAATTTATTATAGGCGCGAACTTGGTCCATGCCTTCAATTTCGTCGCCCCAAGTAATCTCACTATCCTTTTTTTTTATATATATACTTTAAAATCTACCATCATTGTAAAAAGCAACTGATAGGAAAATAGTATGGAAAATTTAAAATATAAATATAGAAACAAAAAAAAATTACTTTAATTTTCCATCTTCAAACTCGATCTTTTTTTTTCCTCTTGTTCACAAGAAGAAGAAGAAGTATTTGTGCAGAGTGGAAGGAGGCATTTGAACTAATACACTGAGATCTAAGCATTTCCTCAATGATTAATCAATAGTGTTATGTTTTTTTAGAAAAAGTTGAAGTTTTTCTTTTTTACTGTGTTTGATGTTATATTTTGTAGAAAATATTACTATTTATTATTAGTTTATAGTATGTTAGATATGATTTATGTAAATCCTATAATATGTAACATGTGATATTAAATTTTGCATTAGTATAAGAACATTATGTTATGACAAAAATTTTAATATTATTTGTAAATATTAAATTGAAAATATTGTCTATGTTATTATTAAAAAAAATATTGTGATGGAAATTTGTAATATCTCGTATGCGAAATAGTTTTTACAGTATTGTTGTTTCAATTTGCAAATTTTTATTAGGAAATAATGGGAAAAAATTAAAATTAAAAATGATATGGAATTTTTTATTTTTTTGTGCAAAGTTTAAGAATGTTGTTATTAAAAATTATCATTTTTTTTAAGCTCATAATTTATATATATTGTAGATAGATAAATAATGGTTGACTACATGAAATTAATAATCTATGCATTTGGAAATATTGTGACTGATAACTAGGGTTCGGAATATAATAGGGATCCAGTGAAGAAGTTGAAAATAAAGAAAAATGTCAACTACAACAAATTCTTATACAAAATATGCCAAAGCATCAAAGTTAATCCAACTGAAGTGGGGGTTAAGATAATTAGGGGTCGAAATATGATAAGGATCCAATGAAGAAGTTGAAAATAAAGAAAAATGTCAACTACAACAAATTCTTATACAGAATATGCCAAAGTATTGAAATTGATCCAACTAAAGTGGGGTTGAAATAATTCATAGGCATCTTGTGCTCCATGAAGGTAGTACATGTTATGCATTGATGGTAATTAGAGATAACAAAGACATTAAAAATTTCATTAAAACAACTGAATCATATGGAGTTCGTGGCATATAACAATTGCACATAAGATTTTCTAACGATTTGAGGGGCCCCTCCGTAAGGTAGACATTTGATACAAGCAATTAGCCACAATTATCACATAACATTGTAGAAATGCAGCTTATGCCATCAACATTTGAATCTTCAATTCTAACCTTAATGGAAGTAAATGCTGAAGATGAAATAGATAAAGTAGTTACTCCAGTATTACAATGACTAGACATACGGGAGCCATACATGATTCGTTTGGTAGTAGAGGTTGCAACTAACACCGATGTATGAATGGGTGTTAAGAAGGAGAGTACCGATAATGAAGAGTGCTCCAAGATGAGGATAATGGGGATAGTGAAAACGATAGAGATGAAGTACCTGAAGAAGACTCTCTAACCATACATACGTACTCGAGATATGTAATATATCAATCAAAGCAGGCTAAACCACTAAGCATGGTAGTTAGAAATCCTATTTTGTACTACAACGTTGGTAGTGATGATGGTTACATTTATTTTAAGTAGGAACAAACTAATATTTGTAATGGTTCGAATAGTAGTGACTATTTCTATAAGGGTATGAGATTCAAAATGAGAGCAAATGTGATTCAAGTAATGAAAGCTTACCATGTGAAGAACCATTGCAACTTCATTGTTATAGAGTCTAGTCTATTGTCATGGTTTGTTTATTGTTTAAGAAGAGACAACGATTGTAAATAGTGGTTTTAGGCTAGAAAAAGAAGTTAGAGGGCATGTTCATAGTAACAAAATTCGAGGGTCCACATATATATATTGACCTACTAATTAGTCATGATCACCCACTATTGGATTGCAATATTCTTACTAACCGATTTATAAATCTTGTTAGGGACAATCCTAATATGAAGGTATCTAAGCTGGCTTCTATTGTCAAATAGGAATTTAGCTACAGGATCAACAGGAGATTGGTTTAGGAGGGGAAGAAACGGGGCTATCGAGCATATGTACGAGAACTAGGAGAAGTCTTACAATGAACTACCTAAACTTCTTGGTGCGATAGAAAATATAAATCCTAAAATATGAATTGATTAGGGGTGGAGCAAATCAACTACCCTCAATGTGTTTACTTTAAAGTGGGTATTCTAGGCATTTAGGCCATACATTACAACGTGGAGATTCCTTAGACCAGTTGTTACCATTGATGCAACTTTTTATATATGAGAAGTACACTCACAAGTTACTAGTTGCTTGTGTCATTGATGGCAATAACCATATACTTTCGCTAGCATTTGCTTTTGTTGATCAAGAAACGGTTGAGACATAGGCTAGTTTTTGAGAAAATTGAAGGAATATATTGTCAGTGACCATGCAGGTTATGAAACCATTTGCCTCATATTAGATAGACACATGAGCATCAAGTTAGCAGTTGAAGAAAAAGCAAATGGATGACGCCTTCCAATGTTGTCAAAATTGCGAGTTAACTCATATGATTTTATGAGTTGGTGAGCATATTCTTAGTCAACTTGCATGTAAAAAAGTTTTTGAGGTAAAATCGTAGTAGAATTACGATTCCACATGTGGAATCGATAAAATCATGAGTCCACTAATGTTTTTACATTTCTACTACAAGGTCTTCCATCAATAGAAGGGGTGAAGAGGAAGTAGCTCGGCCTAGTTGAAGACGTGCAGCCTAGAGAAGCTTAGCCTAACCCAAAATTGAAGTAAATTTGTAGGCTATAGCTTTCATTCTTCGACTATATTAGGCATCACGGTATGTATGTGTACTATTTCTAACTTTCTGTTCTTACTTTTTTCCATCGGTTCCTTTTATTTAGTAGAAACTTGAAACTTTAAATAGTATTTTTTTTTCTAATCTTGAATCTTGAGTGTCGATCTTATCTTATGTGAGGTAAATGTCAACCTTTAGGAGTTGCTGCTGCTGTTGTTGTATGTTCTGTTAGGGCCAACGCGCAAGAGGAAGTTGATGTTAGGGCTGGCGCTCACAAATAATAATAAAGTAACGTTAAAAAAGAAGAAGAAGAAATAAAGACACAAGATTTTATCCTAGTTCACCCATTAACTAGGGCTACGTCCAGCAGAAGATTCCACTATAATTAGCACCTCACTCTCTCATTTTTTATCATGCAATTACAAGTGAAAAACCCAAACTTTTAATAAACAAATATGGGCTTAATCGCTAAAAGCCCTCTAGTGTCTAGGGAGCGCTACCCCCTTGAGACCCCCGCTAGGCCGGCTTCCCCAGACCCCCGCCCGCTTAACGTTGAGTGAGACCCACGTGCTTTCCTATCATAGGAAAGTATAAGCCACACCCCAATATGTTCATCGGTCATCACTCGTCGCTTGTTAGTGTATTGTGTTGCGTTGAAGTCTTCGTGTTTGTGTTTGTCGATTATTAGTCTTCTTGTTCCTAATTGTGATCATGTTCTTGTTAAGCACTCATGTTTGATTGCTACAACTTTCCTTATTTTAGTTAATATTTTTATAATAGTAAATAAAATAAATAATAGATAACTTTAACTTTATAAGAATTTTTTAGATTTTTAATTTTATAGGAAAGGTATAAATGTATTTATATTTCTATCTTTTCAATATCTCATAGTTATAATACTCTTAAGTATATATTGTTAAGTAAATATATTTTGAATTAATAATCATGAATAGTGCAAAAATTTACCTAGTAATATATAATTTTGAAGACTTTTCTTGTTATAGTACTTTTTTTATTATTTACGTTTGGTTAGTAGTTATTTGTCATTTTTTTAATATTATTCCTTTCTAATGGTATATCTTCGTTATCAACTTTTATTTATTAGTAATTTCTTAAAGTCATAATTGATTTTTAAATTATATATATTATCTTTTAACTTTTATATATATAACTAGGTAAAACTCACTTTATACATGATTTATTATTTTAGAAATAAAATATCTATATTATACAACTTATGCTTGATTATTTATATTATGACTTATTGCAAATTTGCAATTTATAACCAAAATAAATGCTAAATTTCCTTATTTATATTATCCATTATATTTTTTAATGACTATTGTAAGTAAATTTACAATATTTGAAAGTTATTTTACATAGGTTATAGAAACCTACGTTTTTACATTCCATTTCTATGTTCCGATTTCACAGACCCCTTAACGATTCTACGTAAAATCGTGATTTTGACAACCTTAGCACCCTCCGTTTGTAGTGTAGCGGTTCTATCTATAACACCTTGCAAGCAACTTCAACTCCACACTTAAAAACATGTAATGTAAGAGGTTGGCCACATACGCTGGGTTGCAAACACAATCTCGAAAGTTGAACTACATGATCGAGCAAGTGAGGATTATTAAGCCTAATGCATTAGACTAATTTGACAACGTATCATTAGATATGTGGATGCTGGCTCATGATGGTTGCTATTGGTTTATGTATATGACCTCTAACATTCTTGAAAGCTACAATTTTATGTTGAAGAGGGTTCAGGAGTTACATATGACTGCTTTGGTGAAAAATACATTCTACAACTGCATGTGTTACTTCATCAAGAAGCATATAAAGGCATTAAAGAATACGGCGAAGGGTAGAGTTTTCACCAAATATGCAACAACAAAAATCGACAAATGGAGTTCATAAGTTAGCAACCACAAGGTCATCGACTATAGTAGGTAAGATAAAATTTTTGAAGTCTTCATTGATAGTCATTACATCTTGAGCAAGTTAAGGGTGGGGGGCTGAATGCACATTGTTGACTTTAACTGCAACACATGCAGCTGCCAAAAGTAGCAAATATACAGAATTCCATGCTTCCGCGCCTATATAGTAACTACCTCACTTAAGCTCAATATGATGCACTCTATACCTTATTAGTACAGACGGACGCATCAGGATATAGCATGCACTTCATGCCTATAAACAATGAGTTGGATTAAGAGTCAATACACTTCCCATCACTTTGCCCAAAGGAAGACCTCGCACGAAAGAAAGGAAAACCAAGGTGGAAAAGATACCACATGGAGATAGACATTAGGGAGCATCCAAATCAAATCACATGTAAACTTTGCCAAGTAAAGGGGTATAATAGAAGAACATGCCTACATCAACGCGATAGATAAATGATGGATACCAATACATATTTCATGACGTTCGATATTGCATTTGTGATGCTAGCATTACCTTTTTCCCTCGCGCAGCTTAGGTAAAGCTTCGACCACTTCATCGACTATGTTTTGACATAGTAGAATGGGGATCCTTCATGGAGGTTGACGATTCTTTTGCATTTATATTTAAATTTTTTAATTTATTGAGAAGTTATATTAAATGTTAATTTCTTTAGACCTTTGTTAATTTATTTTCCCATATTCGAAATTGTAATATTATATATGTATACATTGCATGTGTAGTAGGCAAATGCTAATATTATATGTCAGAGAGAATGGGTAAAGATTCACTACAAAATTTTAAAATACATCAATGTTGATCATTTAAATGGAACATATACATATGAAATGAATAATAAATTATCGATTCCTATCCCATCATATCTCCTTCTCCTAGTGAGTTGTCTAGCTAGTCAGGTTAGGCATTGGTTAGTTCCTGAAATGGCCTTGGATGTGGAGCAAGAGCACCTCCAGGCTCCTGTGTTGGATGCTACTGGGGAGTATCGCCGAATGCTCACCAAGGCAAGAGACTCCACTATGTAGGTTGAGTTGATAATTCAACCCAGTACATGGGTTCTTTTCTAGAGTACTTTTTTTATGAAACCAGCAGTGTTGGGATAGGACCACTTATTAAATGTCAAGCTAGCATACATCACATCAAAATCAATAAGGAACTATTGGTTTTGTATTGGATTTTTTTATGTCTCACCTCAATTTTGGGGTCATCGTCATCCCGTCATCCTTTGCCATGCAGGAATCGGTTGTGACTCCACCTCTACCTCTTGGGTATTCTGCTGTTGTGCCTACAGGTGTTGCATCACTAACCCAACCCACCACCACCCCACTTACCCCCCCCCCCCCCCCCCCGGCTCTACCGTGGCGATGTATGAAATGAAGACTTTAAGCAGCTATTCTCATAGTTGTGTCTATATCTAATGATAAGCATATTTGTCTTAATGTTTCGCCCTATAAGTATGAACAAAATGTAAATCAAATAAGAATCAATCATGTAATTATTCACTTATAGAGTATTGATGTAAATAGTACTTACTAGAAATCCAAGAACAACTCTCGTGCATCCAATATATCACCGGTTAATCGATCCACATCGCTACATGTAATTGTCATACACACCACTAGAGCCCTCTATGGCTCCATTTAAGGATCAAGGGGGGTGGTATGCTCATCACGACAAAGTGACAACTCACGACGTCAAACAGCAAGGGTTGCTTGATCCTATAATGATAACAAGTGAAATGTTATACAATTCATAATGTAATATAAACTAATCAACAAGTGAAAGGTCATTTACCACTCTGTCCCAAACAGCCTATGATCGATGTCCCTCTTGCTGCACTAGGACTAAAGGATCAAAGGGCCTAGGCTCCATCTATTATGCAAAAAATAATATATATTAAAAAAGTTAGCATATGTTACCATTAATATCCAAATATTAATTAATGATTTATTAGCGACTATTTACTATCTAATTAACAGTTAATTACTAGCAACTAAAGTTTATACCTACTTTTATAGTAACAGATAAAGATATTACATGTACAATCAATACCAAATTTTTTTACTAACTAATTTTATGATGATTAATTAATGACATATCAACAACTAGTTACTATTAATTAATAACAAGTTAATTTTATAACTACTTTCGCAAAAAACACACAAACATAAACATATTACATTTACAATTAACATAAAATTTCTCACTACGGTACTTAATGATAGATTAATAACTAATTGCTTTTAGTTAATGGTTAATTAACAATGACTTAATTTGACAACAACTTCTACAATAACAAAGAAACACATTACATTTACAATAAATACAAAATTTTTCACTATTTAGTTTTTTTATAACTAATTAATGATATATTAACGACTAATTACTATTAAGTAACAATTAATTAACACCAACGTAATTTTACAAATACTTGTACAAAAAAACACAAACATATTACATTTGCAATCAATAGAAAATTTTTCACTAATGAATTTTATAACAATTAATTAATGACATATTAACAACTAATCACCTTTAATTAATGGATCATTAATAACTACTTAATTTTATAACTAATTGTATAAATACATACAAATATTTTACATTTGCAATCAATACAAAATTTTTTACTAGTTAATTTTCTAGCAATTAATTACTTACATATAAATGACTAATTACTGTTAATTAATAGTTAATTAACAACAACTTAATTTAACTACTTTTATAAAAATACATTATAATAACACAAAGATAATTCATTATAATTAATGCAAATTTTTTTCCTAATTATTTTTCTAATGATTAAATAATGACTAATTAAGAATTAATTACTTCATCATTAGTGATTACTTTTATAATAATTTTCACAACTAAAAATTAAGATATTTCATTTATGAAAAATACTAAATATTTTTACTAATTCATTTGCTAATGTTAATTAATGATATATTAGCAACTAATTAATTACTAATTAATAATTAATTAACAACTATTGCTACTTCAATAGAAATAGTAGAGTACAAATAATTGTATTTATTTTTTTATGCATTCATATGTAGTAGTATAATAGCAAAAAAAAAAAAAATCTTAGAAAACAAAATCAAAATCTTGCTTTACCTAAAAAGTTGAAAAATGTCTTCTAGATTTTTCTATACACGTACTTCAACAAGCTAAAACCTATATAAAATAGAAATTGAGAAAATAAAAATTTTCAAACTATGAAATAGAACAAAATTGTAGAGGAAATTTAAAGATATAAAAATGAACATATAAACTAAGGATTCGTATTTATATTATAAACTATTGATGCAATTTTTTTTTTTTTTGTGCATTGGAAATCAAATGTTGTGATACTAAAATTTTATAAGTTTATAGTATTACTTTGTAATAACTTTTATAGGTTTACAAAATTCCATCCCAATAAAAAAAGAAAAATTCCTCAGTACAATTGCACTAAAGGCATGGATCTCATTCACACCTTTAAGGATTTTGCTTGAAGGCACGAAGGTTTACTGAAGATATAAACTAAGTCTATGCCTTCAATTTTAATTTTCTTTTTTTTACACTAAAATCATAAATTGTGTCCATACTTTTAAAACCTATTTTATGAATAATTGTTTTAGGTATAATATTTAGGAAATTTTTTTAAAAAATTATAATATTTTAGAGTGCTACCCTATAAGAGGTAGCTTTTAACCACTCCCAATATCACTATAACTCTAAGAGTTAGTAAGTCACTAATTCATCAATTAATTCCACTTTATTTCCAAAATTCACAATCTTAGACCTTTAGTTCAAAAAAATAATATAATGAATAGTAAACATAATACTATTCGAAAATCCTTCACGTATGTGCAAGCTAGGTGTAATTAAGGAAATGAACACCAAGAATTAGCAAAAGAAAAAAGAAAAAACATCGTTAAGGTTTTCCAAAATAAGATTAAAGTCGAGCCAAAACAGGTTAGTTTATTAAGGACATACCCTAAACCTCATCAATTTTGTAAAATTAAATGTACTACAAGAAAGTATATCGATAATTATTCTAGAATGAATTTGTCATTATTTTCCCCGATGATTTTGTACTTTTGGAAAAATAAAGAAAGTTCCAACGGAAAATGGGGACTTACCGTTTTCGAGCTCCGGTGACCCTACGTAGGGCAACTTTGCCAGAAAAGTTGGCCTCCATACCAGATTTTGGACCCCAAAGTGGCTCAACAGCAGCTCACTTCCTACTATCCAAACCAAAGAGCTATATTTTCCTAATATTTTTCCCTATTTTGGTTGATTTTCCTCAGTTTCTTCCAGGATTTCTTGGAGGAATTGATGTTGTTTCTTTAATGTTTCTTATTGGAATCTGCGTTGCAGAAAGGGAGAGACACCGGGAACGGGCAAATGAAAGAATGAGAGAGTTTTCATCAATTATATGTGTATTATTATATTACCTATAATATGTGCTTGCTCAACTACTATATTCTAAAGACGTATTTATTTTAATAAATAGTGATTTTGTAAGTTAATTAGTCAATCTTTAAAGTCTCATTATATTTATTTTGAAGCTCGTTATTCAAGTTTCTAATAAATAATATACTTAGAATCTGTTTGGGCTCTTATTTATTTATTTTCTATTTGCTATTTATTTTTTGTTTATTCGAACATGAATGCTTACGTCAAAACAAATGGAGATCAAATTAAAGAGATAATTATGCATATCAAATACAAATTAGATATAGGTAAAAAATAAATAATCCAACAAAGCCCTTAAACTACTATTCTTTGTTCAAATTAAAATTAAAGCATTTAAAACTCTTAATTTTGAGAAACAAACATTCAATCTCCCCTTAACTAACTTTTGAGATCTCATTGTAATGTTGAAACTAAAATGGAGAACATTTCCAAACTTTAAATTAATGGTCTGGAAACTTAGGGTGCCATAGTACTTTAAAGAAATTTTGATTTATGCTTATTAAAAAATAAGAATTATATATGTAGTGTTTTAAACTTCTATATTATATATTTTTTTTGGTTTAAATCTATATAATGTTTACTTTGGCAATTAATGTGTTAGTTGTTTGGTTGATCCTTGAGAACTTTATGATTTATTCACTCTATTGTCGATGCAATTGCTTGTTAAGTTAAATGGGAATTAGATTATGGTCCATGATGGGGGAAAAGTAAACTTTTATAGTAAGGATTGTGTAATAGCCTATAATATCATCTTCTTTATTTAATTAGAGCATTATGGATTTTAAATATCATGTAATGCTTTTTTTTGGGGGGGTTACTTTTCTTATTTATTTATGGATGACTTTTATTCTTATAGGTAAAATACAGAAAAAAAAAAAAACATACTTGTTATTAGATTTGTGAATTCAAATATAGTAAGTTAAAATTGAGGTGTGGGTTTATAATATTATCAAGCTTGAGACTAAACTTAGGATAAAATTATAAAAATTCAAGTCTAATTAAACTCATTAGGAGAAACTCGAACTTGCTAACTATATCTTCGAGGCTCAAGTCCAAAATCTTGAGCTTAGTCAAACTTAAGGTAAGCTCCAGTTTTGAGATTTTAAGTAGAGTTTAAATTTGAACTCAATAGTATATGGACTCAACTCATTTCGATTGTAACCTTATTTCCTACAATGATAAATTTGGTAAATATACAAGATATCGAATCTTTAAGCGGTCACTATACGCTTCCTAGCATATTCTAATGGTTTCAATTCCCCAATGTAGGTACAATAATCTTAGGCACATTCCATGATCTCTCTAGCTCTCGTGAAAGAATACATTAGCGCCAAATTCTTCTTTTTCACAGCCTCACGCATTCCCAAGAAAGTAGCATCAAAGAATAAAATTACACAACTAAAAGCATCACGCTTCTACTTTCAGGTTTAAAATATTTATCTGATAAGATAGAGCAAGATAAGTTCATCCAGATTTCAATTTCGGATGTCATTGTTCTCAATTTTCATTCACTTCTCAAAATGTCGAATTCACTGTAAGCTCACATAAATGATAAATGATAAATGAATTCCATTTAAATGCTAGACAGTAATACAAACGATGTCACGAATATTGTGGAAAAAATGAATATTTGTTTGCTAGGAAAAGAAAGCAAGCCACTATTCTGATGTGAGATATTAAACAGATCACATAAATGCTAGACAAATAAAAACCAATGTAATGATCTAGGTAAATTTTAGGTCCATATGGGATGCTAGAGATGACATTGTGTTATTTCCTAGACCATGGTTATGGATTTTATGTCGAAACCTAAACATGGCTCAAGGATAGTAACATATATCCGGTCAATTATATTGAATTAGACAAAATATGTATATGTGTGTGTGTGTCATATATGAATCAAATAAACACATTCATAATCCTACATTAAATATAACATCGTAATACTCACTCAATAATATTTTTATTACATAATATCATATAATATGAAGTCATTATGGTATATGGTACCATGGTATTACGACGCTATGACTAGACTAGAGCGGGATCAATAGAAATGTAACACAGTTCCCCAAAAAGAAAAAATGACATGTTATTTTCAGCTTTACCTTGACTCATTCGGAAAAAATGAATTCAATGAATTCATCCATAGCTTTAAGTGAGGACCCTTTAATGTCTCCCTCCTCTTTCACTGCTGCTCTTATGATCTCTGCAATCTTCATGGCCTTCATTTTCATCTCCTCGCCCTTTCCTTTCTTCTCCATAACCAAATCAACCACAGATTTCACTTGCTCCCCATGAATCTTACTCTCAATACCTCTTGTCAACTCAACACACACCCCCATCTCCTCCACCAACATCATTGCATTATATGCCTGCTCTGCAGCCATGGGCCATGCTATAATCGATACACCTTGACTCAGACTTTCCATCACCGAATTCCACCCGCAATGACTAAGGAATGCTCTAGTTGATTTATGACATAAGATCTCCAATTGAGGTGCCCAGGTTCTCACTAAAAGCCCTTGGTTGGTTTCACTAACTCTTTTCTCAAAACCACTAGGCAACCACTCTTCTTTAAACTCACCTTTGATGTCATAACCAAGTGGAGGCCTAATGACCCAAATGAATGGTTTCCTAGACAATTCCAAACCAGTGGCTAATTCCATCATTTGGGACTCAGATATTGTGTTTTGTGAACCAAATGAAATGTAAAGAACCGAGCCTTCATCCTGTTTATCAAGCCAGTTAATGCATGTCTCAGTCGAAACCCCGGGTTTTTTCCAGGCACGTCGTCTTGACACTAATCTTGCATCCAAATCGGAAGAAGTGGTCACTGATTTGTCAAGAAGCATTTCTTTTGGTAAAACAGGTCCTATGCACCAGACAGGAAGTTTTAGATACTTCCTCAAAAGATCTATCCCTAGAACTTCTGCTTCCTCTATGGTATTGCATAACCACCCATCAGAAGTGAGTGATTGTGCAATTTGAGGCCTAAAGAACATCGACCAGACATCGGAGCCATCCGCACTCCTTAAGAAGCGATGGAGTTGTGACAAATGGAAGCGGCACCGGTCTGGAAAACCCGGTGAATTAAAGTATGCATCAGGAGCTTTTCGGTGGGGAAGATTCATCCAAATAGATACATATGCCATAGTTCCATAAGCACCACCGGTGGTGAAGGTGATGGATTTAATTCCAAACTTCCTAGCCACATCAACGCACCACCCAAAAAACACGTCGGCAATCACGCAAAGTGGCGGATGACCCTCCTCGTTGGCGATATCTGCAAGAAGGGACTCGACTGGGGACTTGAGACAAGTTGAGGCAGTAAAGAGTTTTACTATTTGGTCTAGTGTTAAGTTTTCGGTAATTTCGGTATTGGGTGGTAATCCGTGGTCCGAACTAGAGAAAGGGAGTTCACGGAGGATTATTTTGGAGTTGGTAGTGACGGCGGCGGCAGTGGAGCGGAGGTATTTGATGTTCGATGGGGTATTTGCAATGGTAATAGTGAAGCCTGTCCTATGGTGTATTTCTTCAGCTAGTGAAAGGAATGGAATAAGATGGCCATGAGCCATGAATGGAAGCATCAGTATGTGAGGATTCCTATGTTCTACATATTTCGATGAACCCATGTTTTTAGTTGCGCTTTTCTGTGTTGTGTTGTGTGTCATGTTTTCTATGAATTTGCTTCCTATATGTGAATATAAAGGAATAATAATGTTTCAGAGAAGCCGAATGGAGAATTGAGTTTAAATGAAGGTTGGTATGGTGAATGGTGATATTAACTTTTGCCATGGGGGTGGAGGAGATACGGACAAAAGAGTTCAATAGATTTTTCCAACTCGGCGTCTGTGTTTGCCATTCATTTGGCGTGTCGTCTGTGTTTGCCATTCATTGGGCGTGTGAAACTTTTCTCCTGTGACAGAGTTTGTCTTTTCGGTGCACTAAATAGTACATATTTTTAGGTAGAAAGACTAGTCAGGAACCCTTAAATGATTTTTTTTCCCCATATATTATCTAATTATATGATGTTACACATTATACTTTTTTATTTTTTTTTTTCAGATTTTAATCATACGTACCAATAATACCAATAAGTAATTGAAATATAGACAAATTGTAAATATCAGAATAATATTTTATTTACATGTGTGTATAATTAATAATAATATTAAAAAAATCTATTAAGGATAATATAGAAAATAAGAAGTATAATTGGGAATAGGATGATCATTTCATGACCTAAGTATATAAGCTATTTTTACTTAGGGTTAATATTTTTTCCTCCATTTGCCTCTTATAGAACCCCAAATCCTTCTTATGTAAATCCATAAAGAATAAGACAACACGTGAATCCATAAAGGAGATGACATTTTTCCACCACTAGCTTCTCAGATTAAGTTAAGTACATAAACCAACAATTATGAATTGTGATTTAAGTATGTATATGGTAGCGTAGAGAATTAACATATTGAGGTTTATAGATCTAGATAAATCCGTGATACACAAGAGCCGAAACAAGCGATTCACTCATCATGATAACAATTTAGATCAAGTAAGTGTATCTACTAGTATATTACATTATAAATTTTATGTTAGATTGATCAATTAGGTTAAATTAAATAGAAATCGAGTTGAGGGATTGACTTACGAAGTATATAGTGAGATACACGACCTCCCAACACAACCATGTTGGAATCGTATTAAAAACTCAAAGTGAACCGAGAGATACACAACCTTCCAACACGATCATGTTGAAGACCGTATTGAAAATGAAAGGTGAACAATGAGATACACGACCTCTCAACACGACCGTATTGAGATCATGTTGAAAAAAAAAATTCAACACGATCATGTTGAGGTCGTGTTGATGAATAGTGAACAGAGAGATACATGACCATGTTGAAAAAAAAAATGACATAGTGAATAGAGAGAGATACATAACCATGTTGAGACCATGTTATAAAAAAAAATAAAAACAACATGACCATGTTGAAAAAAAAAAAACAACATAGTGAATAGAGAGAGATACATGACCATGCTGAAACCATGTTAGAAAAGAAAAATAAAATTAAAAAAAATGACCTCTCAATATGACCATGTTGAGACCATGTAAATATATATATATATATATATGGCCTTTGGCACGCTTATATACTACCTTGCACTCAACTACATGACTCTCAACATGATGGTGTTAAGTTGAATGCGACTAGTCTCCTTTTGATACTTATAGGAATATAATTCTAAAAGCAAATAATTTAAATCATGTATAGATTTGGAAAAATTATAAAGCTAAAAAGGTATAAGACAAACTAAGTGTTACTAGTCAGGTACGTGTATACCATGTTTGTTGTTTGTGCTTGATAAATTAGATTTTGTGTGTGGGTTTAATGATATTGTAAATGAACTAGATTGAATGTGCATGTGATTATGAATTACTAGGTTCAAGAAATCGAGTGTGGATCGGTGTTCTTAAGGTGTCATCCCGATAATTGGTAAGTGACATTGTCCCTAGTGGAGTCGTATATCAAAATGATCCAAGTCTTATGTGAAAGGTTGTGTTGTGAAATGCTATGATGTGGAAGGTTGTGACGTGTATTGTGAAATGTTACAGTGTATGGACTTACGGACTTATGGACAGTAGGGAATACCCGCTGTCATATATATATTATGTATGGTTTGTGACAGGTTGATATGCGATAACTCATGGACTCATGGATAGTGAGAAATACCTAATGTCATATATTATGTATGGTTGTGGTAGGTTGATGTACGAAGGACTTATGGACTCATAGACAGTGGGAAGTACCCACTATTATATCTATATTATTATATATGGTAAGAGATTCATGAACAAAGAGGATTACCTTCATCATATATATATATATATATATATGTATGTATGTATATATTGTTTATAGATGAATTGTGAAAGGATGTTTAAGAATGTTATGTGTGAAGATGTTTATGTTGTGATTGTGTATCAGTTAAAAATTGTGAAAGATAAATAAAATTGTAAATGAATACTATGATGCAGTTTGCATGTGTTATTGTTCCTGGCATGGCACGTGTATGTGTGTGTGTGTAGATATACATTATATTGGGTGTTAACTTACCCCTCATAGGAATTTTTTTTAGTTACAGATGCTACAAGAGAGATTGTAAGATATGTTGCAAACTTAGGAGAAACAGCTCAAGATCAGAACAATGAAGAGAATGTAGAATACATCTATTACGATAACTAATAGATAGACTAAAGAAAGACATGTTAGATTTTTATTTAGTTATTTGAGAATTTCTATTGTAAGCAAATGTTAATTGTTTCTGCTGCTTAATTTTAGAAGAATGTTAATGACTTATTATTGAGGATGGGAAAATTCATTAATCTCTATTATGTAGTGAATGATTTATTATTACTATTAGGAATACATGAATGTGAGTATTTGAAGAATAGTAGTAATTGAGCCTTTGCATGTCTTTAGGAAATGAGGACACATGGTAGACCATGATGTACCTAGGTTTCGAGGCGTTACACAGATAAAAACACTATTTAGGAGTGTAGAATCTTTATCTCCATGTGAGGAAGTTAGAAAAGAACGGTACTGAATCAACCATGTGCGAACAACCTTTTCAAAGCATCGAATATTTGGGACACTCTTAAATTTTGCGATTTAAAGAAAAAAAAATAAATATTATACCTACAATAATTTTTACAAAAATAGATTTCGAATGCCTAGATTTAGTTTACAACTTCTTTTTTTTCAAAATTTATAAAATTGAAGGCGCACACCAGATCCACACCTTCAGTGCAATTATATTGTGTAATATTTTTTTTTTGGCATTATCTCCACCATCTAATGATGTAATGGAATCCTACAACCCTATAAAAGTTATTACAAAGTAACACTATAAACCTATAAAAATTATTATGAAGTAATACTACAAATTTGCATAGCATCACCACATGTGATCTCAAATGCACAAGAAAAAATTTTGTACTAGCAATTTGTAATATAAATATGAGTTCTTATTTCATATGTTCATTATCAAATATTTTAATTTTTTTCTTCTGATCTTCTTCTTTCTCACAATTTCAAACTTTTTGTTTTCTTTATTTTTTTTTTATGTTAGTTTAGCTTATATAACTTCATATGTGGAAATATCTATATGACATTTTTCCAACTTCTTCTACGAAATTATATTTTGATATGTTTTTGTCAACAAAAAAATATTTTTTTTCTATTATATTACTTTATATCAATACATAAAAAAATAAATGCAATTATTTATACTCTACTATTTTTATTAATCGTTAATTGGTAATTAATTAGGTGCTAATATATCATTAAGTAGCATTAGAAAATGAATTAATAAAAAAATTTGGTATTTTTCATAAATGAAAGATCTTCATTTATAGTTGTGAAAATTGTTATTAAAGCAATTGTTAATTACTAACTAATTAATAGTTAATTAGTTAGTGATTAATCATTAGAAACTTAATTAGGAAAAAAATTGTATTTATTATAAGTGTAGTATCTTTGTGTGTTATTGTAAAAGTAGTAGCAAAATTAAGTTGTTATTAATTAACTATTAATTGATAATAGTTAATCATTAATATGTTTTTAATTAATTGTTAGAAAATTAATTAGTAAAAAAGTTTTATGTTGATTGTAGATGTAATATGTTTGTGTGTTTTTTGTAAAAGTAGTTATAAAATTAAGTTGTTAATTAACCAATAATTATCAGTAATTAGTCGTTAATATGTCATTAATTAATTATTAAAAAATTAATTAGTGAAAAATTTTATGTTGATTGTAAATGTAATATGTTTATGTTTTGTGTTTTTTGTGAAAGTAATTGTAAAATTAAGTTGTTGTTAATTAACAATAATTAATAATTAATATGTTATTAATTAATAGTTAGAAAATTGATTAGTGAAAAACTTGGGATTGATTGTAAATATAAAATGTTTGTGTGCTTTTGTAAAAGTAGTTGTAAAATTAAGTTATTGTTAATTAACCATGAATTAACTATAATTAGTCATTAATATGTTATTAATTAATCATAAGATAATTAATTACTAAAAAAATTAGTATTGATTGTAAATGTAATATTTTTGCATGTTATTGTAAAAGTAGTTATAAACTTAAGTTGTTGTTAATTAACTGTTAATTAGATAGTAAATAGTTAGTAATAAGTCGTTAATTAATATTTTGATATTAATGGTAACATTTGCTATTTATTTATTTATTGCATAATATATGGAGCTTGAACCCTTCGATCCTTTAGTCTTGATGCAATAGAAGAAACAACGATCACAAGTCGTCTAAGACAAAAAGGTAAACAAGCTTTAACTTGTTTATTACTTTATGTTTCATTACAAATTGTATAATATTTCACTTGTTATCATTTTGAGATCAATCGACTCTCATGTTCAACATCACGAGTTGTCACTCCATTGTGACGAACGCATTTTCTCGACTTGCTAGATAGTTCACTAAGGGAAAGAATATGATGGGATAGGAGTTTATTTTTTGTTGTTAATTTTGTATGTATAGCTTCCATTTCAGGTTTTAGTTGAGGTAAAATAATATGTGAAATTGATAAATTTCTTAATGTTATCAACTATATCATTTACATAAATCAATGTTGTCTAATAAATCTATTGTCTAACATTGTTTGATAAATTTAATAAATATTGAAATGTTTACAAACAACTGTGAAAGAAAACATAAAAGTGTATACATCAAAATGGAAAAAGAATAATTTATTACAATATCTTAATAAATCACAACCTATGTAAATATAAATATAAAAGAATCACCAACCTCCATAAAAGATCCCCCTTCACCTAACATGCACAATGGAAACAGATAATGTTAGTATTACACATATAATGTATAGATAAATGAAATGTGTAAGGTTAAACTGATATTTGTGTGAAATCATGTGTATTGGTATCCATCATTTACAATTATTAGGTTAACATAGGCATATTCTTCTATTATGACCTTTCCCTTGGCAAAGTCCACATATGATTTTATCTGAACACTCCCTAATGTCTATCTCCATATGATATTTTTTTCACCACATTTTCCCTTTTTTTGTGCAAGGTTTTCCCTTGGGCAAAGTGACGAAAAGTATACCGACTTCTAATTGAACTTGTGGCGTATAGGCATGAAGTGTGTCTTACATGTCAGTTATTCTTGCATTTACTTGTACCAATTAACTATAGAATGTGTCATGTTGAGCCTGATTGATGCAGCTACTGCATAGGTGTGGGAGTATGGCATTCTATATATTTACCACTTTTGGCAATTGAATGTGTTTGGGGTAAAGTCAACAATGTACATTTAGCCCCCTCCACTTAACCCTCTCGCCACACAACAACTACAGGTGAGAACTTTAAAAAGTTTGTCCTGCTTACTATAGTCGATGACCTTATGGTTGCTAGCTTGTGAACTTTATCTGCTGATCTTTTTAGTTACATATTTGGTGAAAATTCTACCATTAACCATATTCTTTAAAGCCTTTGAATGCTTTTTAAGAAAGTATCTCACATAATTTTAGAACATCTTCTTCACCAAAGTAGTTATAGGTAACCCCTGAACCCCTATCAACCTAGAATCGTAGCTTTCAGCAATGTTGAAGTTCATATATCTAAACCTATAGCAACCATCATGAGTCAACATTCACATATCTAATGACATGTCGTTAAACCAGTCTAATGCATTAGCCTTAATGATCCCCACCTACTTTATCGCAAAGCTCAACTTTCGAGCTTATGCTTGCAACTTGGCTTATGTAATCAACCTTTTACATTGCATGTTTTTATGTACCGAGTTAAAGTTTATTGCAAGGTATCATAGATAAAACTGCCACGTTGCAAATGAAGTGTGCCATCCATTGGTTTCTTCTTCAATGCTAACTTAATGCTGTCGTGTCTATCTAATATAAGACAAATGGTTTCATGACTAGCATGGTTACCGACAACATCTTACTTCAATTTCCTCAAAAACTAGCTCCATATTTCAATTGTTTCTTGATCTATGAAAGCAAATGTTAATGGAAGTATATGATTATTGTTATCAATACTACAAGTAATTAGCAACTTATGAGTATACTTCTCATATAGAAAAGTTGCATCAATGATAACAATTAGTCGAAGAAATCTTCACATTGCAATGTAAAGCTCAAATGCCTAAAATATCCACTTTAGAGTGGACACCCCACAAGTAGTTGATTTACTCCATCTCTAATCAATTCGTGTTTTAGGATTTGAATTTTGAATTCGATAGGGAAGATTCATTCAAATAGATACATATGCTACAGTTACATAAGCACCACCGATGGTGAAGGTGATGGATTTAATTCCGAACTTCCTAGCCACTTTCACGGGCCACCCAAAAAACACATGGACAATCACGTAAAGTGGCAGATGCCCCTCCTCATTGGCGATATCTGCAAGGTGGCACTCGACTGGGGACTTGAGACAAGTTGAAGCAGTAAAGAGTTTTACTATTTGGTATGGTGCTAAGTTTTCGGTAATTTCGGTATTGGGTGGCAATCCGTGGTCCGAACTAGAGAAAGGGAGTTCACGGAGGATTATTTTGGAGTTGGTAGTGGTGGCAGCAGCAGTGGAGCAGAGGTATTTGATGTTTGATGGGGTATTTACAATGGTAATAGTGAAGCCTGTCCTTTGTTGTATTTCTTTAGCTAGTGAAAGGAATGGAATGAGATGGCCATGAGCCATGAATGGTAGCATTAGTATGTGAGGATTCCTGTGTTCTACATATTTCGATGAACCCATGTTTTTAGTTGCGCTTTGTTATGTTGTGTTGTATCGTATGTCCTGTTTTTTATGAATTTGCTTCCTATATGTGAAAACAAAGGAATAATAATGTATCGGAGAAGCCGAATGGAGAATTGAGTTTGAATGAAGGTTGGTATGGTGGGGGTAACACTATTAAATATGATATTTTTTAAAAAATATTTTATAAATATTATATCTAAAATAATTATTTTAAAAATAGATTTTAAAAGTATAAATGTAATCTGCATCATTATAAATTTATACTGAACGCATAGATAATATTATCACCTTTAACAAATTTGTATTAAAAACGTGTATATTACTCGTACTTTTAATGTATTTTTATTTTTTTATTATTAAAAATACAAGTGGTGTCTGAATCTTCAATGTAATTTTTTTTGTTTTAAACTAAAAACGTGGATGTTGTATATGTTTTCATCATTTTTTTTAAATTAAATATAATATTTATAAAATGATTTAAAAAAAAATCAGTGTTGCCATTAATATGGTAATAATAACTTTTGCCATAGGTTGGAGGGGATACGGACAAAAGAGTTTAATAGATTCTCCAGCTCAGCGTCTGTGTTTGCCATTAACTAATTTGGCGTGCGAGACTTTTCTCCTGTGTTTACGCCCTTTGGAGTTGTCTTTTCGGTTCATTAAATAGTACATGTGTAGGTTTGAAAGTCTCGTCAGGAACCCTTAAATGATTTTTTTTTCCCCATGTGTTATCTAATTATATGATTTTACACATTATAATTTTTTAGTTTTTTCTTTTTTCTTTTTATATGAGGATAAATAAAGAGAAATTTTTTATTTAATAAATATATATTTTTAGTTTTTAATATTTATCTATTTTTTATTTAAGTTTTCAATTTTTTTCTACTTAAATTCTTAATATTTTTTTAATTTTACAAAAATAGGATTTCCATGAAATATATTAAGTTTTTCATCAATTTGTCATACAGACTAATTTCAAATTAGTTTATAATAATTAAATTAATAAATAAAAATATTAAATATATTTATATACATAATATAATAAAAACTAATATTAAATATATATAATGATATAATATCATAAAAAATATAAAAATAATAATTAAAATTAAGAAAAAGGGCTAAAAAAATTTATGTATACACTACACACCTTGACCAACTAATTCAATGATAATTGAAAGCTAATACATGCTCTATATAAACAGAAAATTTAACGTATTTAATAGAAATCTTATTTTTGTAAAATTTAAAAAATGTTAAGAATTCAAATATAAAAAATAAAATAAAAAGGTTAAAAACTCAAATAAACAGTATATAAACATTATAGATTAAGTGTATTTTTTTCTTTTTATTTCTATTTTTTATGGTGATAAAAAAATGTACAAAAAAAAAAAAGCAAAGCAAGTGCTATAAAGGGAAACCGAGAAAGGTGCCTTAAAAAGGATTTGTCAACAAACTAAATGATAGAACCTCGCATTACCAAGCACCAATGATACAATAAGGTGTAAATCATATAAAAATTAAATAAGATACAAAATATATACAAATCAAACTAAGACATTTATTTTCGTTTATGTCAAAAAACACATACTTCCACCTTACTTCATGCACATGTCTCGAGAAATTGAAGGCATCTATTGTTTCGAGAACGATGTCTCAAGAATCTTTTCACCCACCGCCTTTCACGCAAAATTACATGAAATATTTTTCTTATAACAAAAAGAAAAAAGAATAAATATGGTCCCCAAGACCAGGCTTTAACCAGAAGGGAATAGATAATGGTCCCCAACTGTCTAAATGTCTCTGGCAAAAGCAAAGAAGTTAGGGATGCTGCATACCCAACGCCTGAAGTTTATATAGAAGTGGTCATTTATCACAGGCGGCCAAACAAAAAGAAGAAGGCTAAAACTACTTGCAAAAGCCAAAGGGAATCTATGCCCATACACAGCAAAAATTCCCCAAGAAAGCAAGTCATCTTAAGTCGAGAAATCCATTAAAATAATTATAAAATATGATATCAAAAAAAAAAACATTGTAAAAATACATGGCAAATGCATAAATTTGGAATGCTTCTTCAATTAAGTCAAATTTAAACCCAACTGAAAACACAAATCTTGTATGTGCCTTTAAGCAATTATTTGCCCTCCAATTATTTTTGTAAATTCACCCCACCATTCAATAATTTTATCACATGTATAGAAGAATGCTTACTATACCAATAATAATTTTACTCGCATACCTACAAAAGCCTACATACATATACTTCAAACTCTAGGAAATGGTTTTTTTTTTTCTTTTTTTTTTCCCCTAGTTACATTACTACACCTATACTATAACACAAACCCACATAACACAAACATGGAACATAAATTCACATAACACCTTTGTTCACACATAAGCAGACTCCCTTGCTCCTTGATGCTGTTTTGAAGAAAAAAAGCTTATAAATCTATAAAGATCATCAATTAAGCTCACCAAAATCTCCGAGATCTTTCCATTTCTTCAACAAAAAAGATCGATCAAGCCATATTTTGGCATGTATTTTTATCAATAATTGAAGTTTTTTCCTTGTTATGTTAGTTTTCATTATTCCAGAAAATCTTAATTGTGATTATTCTTAGTGTTTTGTTTTTTAAAAAAATATGGGTGCTTGTTGTTAGTTTGTAATGTATTAAACATGGTTTATATGAATTTCATAGCACATAATATGAGGTGGTTAGTTTTACTATTACTATGTGAATAGTTTTCGCATAATACGTATTTAAAAAAAAGTTTCAGAGGAGTTTAGATAAGAAGAAAATGAATATTGTGTAACTAAAAAATTCATATTAATTTTATCTTTTTAGAAAACCCTAGTCTATTAATGTTGTGATAGTTTGTAGTGAGTTTTTCTTTAAATATCTATATTCGTTGTTAGTTTGTAATGTATTAGTTTGTTTTATTTAATGTTTATGCAAAGGACTATATGCAAAATGAGTGTTGTATAAAGATATTTTTGAAGTAAACATTAAATTAATTTATCTTTTGTTCTTATGTAAACTTGCACATTTTTTTTATGAAATTTTTTCAAAAATTAAAAATAATTTTTTTTTGTTACATGTAAAGAAGATGAACATTGTTGTGCATTGTGGAGGTTAAGCAACCAATATTAACTATTATTGAATCCTTTGGAGAGTATGGTATACAATAGTTGTATATTAGGATTTCTAAAGAATTGGGGGATCCCTCTGAATAACAGACATTATAAGAAAATAAGCAATCTCCACCGTTGTAATGACTAGTCACATGTGATCCCCACATGGTGTGTGTAGGGGAAAAAACTATAACAAACACCAAAATGAGAATGAGAGTTGAGGAGGAAAGTTTTTATTACAAGGAAAATTTTGAAGAGGAAAAGGAGGAAAATGTAAATGAAGAAAATGATATAGTTGAAGAGGATTGCCTAATCGCACCAAGGCACTCCAAACAAGCAATATATCAACCAAAGCAAGCTAAACCACCTTATATGGTAGTTAGAGATCCTATTCCCTTTTATAGTGCTGGCGGTGATAATGGTTATATCTATTTCAAGTACGAACATAATGCAATGTATAATAACTTAAGAAGTAGTGGCAAATTCAATAAATGCATGAGATTCAATACAAAGGCAGATATTATTCAAGTTATTAAGGCATACATTTGACGAATCATTGTAATTTCACTGTTGACAAATTTAATAAGTTGCTTTGGTTAGTTTATTGTTTAAAAAGAGAAGACAGTTGTAAGTGGAGGCTTCGAGCCTATAAGAAAAAGTTAGAGGGGTTGTTTGTAGTTACTAAATTAGATGATCCACACATATGTATCAACTCGATGATAAGTTAGGATTACCCACAGTTAGATTGTAATCTTTTTGCAAGTCGATTTGTTAATCTTGTTTAGGATAATCCTGATATAAAGGTTACCGAGCGCACTTCTGTTGTTGAAGAGGAATTTGGTTATAGGATATCTAAGAGATGGGTCTGGGAGGGTAAGAAAAGGGTAATTAAGAATATGTATGAAAATTGGGAAAAATCTTATAATGAGTTCTCTAAGCTACTAAATGCAATTAGAAATACTAATCCTAGAACACGAGTTGATTGGGGGTGGAGAAGATTAAATATCCCTAGGGTTCCCATAATTAAGTGAGTTTTCTAAGCATTCGGGCCTTGCATTATAGCGTAGAGATTCCTTGGACTCGTTGTCACTATTGATGGCACTTTTCTATATCGTAAGTATACTCACAAGTTGTTAATTGCTTATAGTGCTGATAGCAACAACCATATACTTCCATTGGCATTTGCCCTCGTTGATGATGAGCTAGTCGAAACATAAGGCTGATTTTTAAGAAAATTGAAGGAACATGTCGTTAGTGATCATGAAGTTTATGAAACCATTTATCTCATTTCAGACGAACCCCCTAACATCAAGTTAGCACTTGATGAGAGCTCTAACGAGTAGCGACCTTCCTTTACAATATAGAGGTTTGTTATACGACACATTACGAGTAATTTTAACCAAGTTCACAAAAATATGCATTATAAGAAATTGGCCACTTATATAGGGATATAGGCATAAGTTTGAAAGCTAAACTATTTCATGGAACAGCTAAGGATAAACAAGCTTGATGCCTCATTGTGATTTGACAACGTATCAATATAGAAGTAGACGTTGACCATGATGGTTGTTATCGCATAGGTACATAACATCGAAAATTGTCAAAAGCTACAATTTTGTGTTAAAAAGACTTCGAAGATTACTGAATGGCTATTTTATTTTATTTTTAAAAAAAAAACTTTTTACAATTGTGTGGACTATTTTGTCAATAAATAATCAAAGGCGCTTAAAAACTTAATAAAGAATAGAATCTTCACTAAATATGTTATTGAAATGATTGACAAATGAAGTTTAAGAGGTAATAATCATAGGGTCATCCATTGCAATAAGCAAGAAAGAATTTTCAAGGTGCTAACTAATAGTCATCATATAGCGAGAAGGTTGAGGGGAGGAGAGTAGATGCGCATTATTGACTTTGCTTACTGCACATTCATTTGTTAGAAATGGTTAATGTACTGAATCCCATGCTTGCATGCATAAGAATCACAAATATATATATATATATATATTCATTAAATAATTTTCATAAATTTAAAAATTTTAAATATTGACTTCAAATTTATAATTTTTTTTTTCAAAATTTAAGCAATTTGTACTAAAGGTGTATACCTAGAATGTGCTTTCAATATATTATAGGCCTTTAGTATAATATACTGAAGGCATATTCCAAGTATGTGCTCCTAGTACAAATTATACTAAAAACACATTTCAAGTTTACATATTTATTACCTATTTCCATAATATCTTTTTTAGATATTCTATTTCGAGATTATTTTAAAAAAATATTATTTTAATGAATTCCTCATCTCAAGTCTAATCAAAATAAATAAAAAAAATAAAAGCATGATGATTCTTTATGCCCCGATTAATTTTAATCGTCCTTAATGGATAATTATGTCTATATGGATGATAAGTCAATGAAGAAACCGTTTGTTAATCCCTTTAGTTATAAAAGGCAGAAATTTTTAATTTCTTATCTATAAAATTAACCCTAAGATCTATATATATTATACGAAAAAAAAATATACATGAGAAAATGAACGTTTGGATCAAAGGATAAACACAAATAAGATAAACGTTATTTAGAGAATTTAGTAGCTGTAAACCTTGAGAAATTTGCTGTATTCAAAGTATACACCTCAGAATTTGTGTCAACAAAACTTTTGAAGAATTGACACCAAATAGCAAAAGTTTGGCGAAACGTGCATCCAAAATTTAATATTGAAGATAAGTTGAATTCCATAGCATTTTACCAATAAACTTAAATTTAGGTGCCTATATTCGAGCCCATTCACGACAGCAATTTCGAGGTCATCACTAGGCAAATTTCGTCCAGCTCATGCTTCATTCAAGTCAGCACAAGTCAATTTCCAAATTTATAAAGCAATTCAACTCCAAAGCTAAGGATTATTGAAAAGTCTACTTTAGATTTCATGAATGCAAGGCCCATGTCTTCAATTGCAAATCCAAATGCAAAGAAAAGCCTAAGCTGGTCCAAGCCCATCGAAAGAAGTCCAACTCAAATAGAATTTGTGAAGGGACAAGCACAGGGAGTGAGCTAGGAAGTTTTCTAATCTCACTTGGTAGAACACTGAACAGTAGGTATTTAGGTTTAAAATCTACTTCATTTTTTCCTTTTCTGCCACGGGGAAAGCATCATTAACCTAGAAGATGTAGTTTTGAGCTTTTCCCTTTTCATTTTTTCTTCGAGCCCCATACTCCACTAATCGAACAATAGCCAATGTTTGGGCTTTTTGATTTTTTTTTTTTGGGTTTAACATCCCGGGGCCACGTTAAAGGTCAAGGAATATCTACCCGAGCAGAAGAGATCGACTGGAGGACCGGTTTAAGCTTCTTTTCCTTTATTCTTGATTATAATATTGTTTCCTGTATTTCTATGTTTTGTGCTTCATTTGATACAAACTAGATTACTTTGGGGGATTATAACTTTTATTTAATAAATTATTAGTTAATAATTTTTTATATTTGTGTTGTAATTAATTGTGCATTTTGATTATTCCAAATCTAAACTAATAAATTGTTAATGATCACTAATAGGTTTTGTGAGTTAGAATCAGTGGGGATCGGAAAATATGCTTCATAATAGGATTTGGGTTTCACATGCTTGATGTGGTTAATAATGGTTATTTTCGACATGTACATATGTGGGATAATTGATATCAATTAGAGTGATGTGAATTTGCGAGAGAAATTCTTTTATATAATTAATAAATACAAATTAGATGACTAAAAAAGAAATTTAATGTTCTAAATAGAATTTTCACATTTTGAAAGGGAACTGAACCCTGGTCAACTTACTTAGAAGTTGATCAATCACTCTTTATAGATACTAAGAATATTGATTAATTTTCCAAAGCATAACTATGTTTGAGTCTAACACATCTAATTTGTTATATATTGCTTTATGGATTGCTTTAGGTAGATTTAGTGTCATTTAACTATTAAATTGTTTTATTTTATTCCAAAATTATTCCTTTTACACCACTAAAATGGCAAACATATACAGAAAGATCCTAGATTTGTGCTTTTCTATTCTTTTATGTAAAGAATGACTTGAGTTTGTTGAGCATGTCACATTATATTCGTTATTACCAAACAAACAAATAAGATTTTCTTGAGCTTAATTTGCTTTATGGATCTCTTGTGTGTGCTAATATGTGAATGTGCATTGAACTATAAACTATGAAGTGTGTTTAGGAGTTAAAGTTTGCTTGTAGGTGAGCCTGATTTAGATGTGGTGGTATGCTAGCATCAATGGAGCTGGTAGGATGGTAGCTTGAAATTGGGGCTTTAAATTAGATTGAAGCTTACCATCCTACCAGTAAGCAAAGTGTCGATTGATTGGTTCTTGTGAACTAAAATCAACCCATTTTGTGAACATGTTGTTCTAATGATGCATAAAGATAGCTTCGACAATGATGACACTTTTACTACTGTTGTTAAGACAGCAACTTATGGTAGCAACCTAACGGTAGTGATAGAAACTAACCATTAAGAGCAATTTTTGAAAATTCTTGAAGACATATAAACAAAAGTCAAATGGTGGTTAGCACACAATTAATAAAGCCTCATTTGCAATAATACTTCTTGTCATCATCTTCATAATCCCACTTTGTCTTTTGTTCTTCATTCATAAATTTATTGTGTGTAAACTAAGTGTAGTATAAGTAATCTTAGTACTTACATATTCTTGAGAGTGTACTACACTAAAGATTGTAGTATATTATGAGAATTTGTATAGGCTTTTGAGCCAACGAGATTAGAATCAATAAAATGGTATTTGAAGTCCTTCATTGGAGGCGATTATGTGTTCATGGAAAATAGGGAGCGATCTAAACTCTATGTTAAATTTGGAATCAATTATTTTCTTCCCTATCTCTTTTTAATTCTAGTAATTTATTTATTTAGTTATTGTTTATTCATGTCATTAATTCGTTAATTTATACTAAAAGTTGATAACTTGCGATAAATTGCAATTAAACTTAATTCAGCCCTCCCCCTTCTTGAGTTTCTAATTTAGAATTTCATTTAGTATCAAGGCTAGTCTCTAAGTTTGTTTGTGTGCTTAACCATATCTTAGAATAAAGTTGATGACTTCTAATGGACTAAAATTCTTGAAAGGTTAAGCTATTAATAGATCATCTCTTTTAACTACTGATAATTATCCATATTGTAAATGTAGGATGAGAATATTCTTAAGGGGTCAAAATAGATTGTTGTGGAGTGTTATTGAGAAAGGACCATATAAGATACAACATAAAAAGTAAAGAATTATAGTAATGATGATTAGAAAATGCTTGACTTAAATGAAATTGCTATGAACAATTAGCATTGTGCCATGAATGAGAATTACTTCAATAGAAAGTGCACATATAAGAATGCTAAAGAAATATAGGATGAATTACAATATATATATGAGAGAGCATCCTAAATTAAAAATTCAAAAATAAGTCTTCCATGTCAATATTTTGAAAATTTAAAAATAGAACCTACCGAGACTATTGATGAGGTGCATAATAGGCTCATTAACATTAGCAATCATTTAAGTGTGCTTGGTAAGGCCTTTATTAATGTTGAAATCAATTCCAAAATTCTTAGGTATTTATTGAATGATTAAGAGCCTAAAACAATTGCCGATGAAGCACATGATCCCTCTATATTGTTTAGGATGTAGCTTCTTGAAACTCTTAAGACTCTTGAAATGATCAAGAAGTAAGGAGAAGAATCGAAGAAGAAAACAACTGCTCTCAAGACATCAACTCTAAGCTCAAGTGATGATGATGATGATGATGATGATGATGATGATAAGGAGGAGGAGATGGTTATGATAGCAAGAAAGTTCAAAAAGTTTATGAATTTCAATAAGAAGTTGAAGAAGAAGGAAACTAAGAACACCTCAATGACAAGAAAGGAGAAAAAGGAAGTGCTTACATGTTTCAAGTGTCATAAGCTACTCTACATCTAACTATATTGTCCAATGCTCAAGAAGGCTAGCAAAGGATTAAGAATTTAAGCATTAGTTGCAACTTGGAATGATGATGATTCAAGTGACTCAAATGAAGTAAGTGTATTTTGTAGCTATTAATGATGAGGTATACATAATTTCTCTAATGTTTCTTATGAAGAATTAATTAATATGTAAAATAAGTTACGCAATGAAATGGTTAAAGTTTAAAAGAAGAATAGTACATTGAAGAAGATGATGAAAGATATTGATAGTGAACTTGATATATTCAAAAGTGAGTTCAATGAGTTGTAGGATGAAAATGAAAAATTGAAGGAAGAAAATGAGTTTTTAAACTTGAAAAACGATAATTTGAAACAAAAGAATGAAAAATTAACTTAGGAGAATATAGAATTATGTAAAAGTAACACGATGAGAAAATCAGGCTTTAGAGATAGAATTTTGTGACTAAAAAAAATTGTATATAAAAAGTATTAATCTATGATAGATTTATGATGAATTCATGGCTGCATGAAGACATGTTTTTACAATTTTATTAGTTTTTACAATAGAATCAAAGACCAACTACCAATAGATTTGTAAGGAATTTAATTCTATCATAATTCTATTGCAGGAAATGAAAAAAATTTAGTGCAATATTTTTGAATTCTATTGGAAATCCATCTCTAAATATATATATATATATATATATTAGAGATGGAAATTTTTTTTCTTTAATAACATAACAATGAATGTTAAAATTTTAACATATACTTTAAAAAACCATCATAAATCTATTTCCAAATTTATTTTTTGAATAATCTCGACTTTTAGAAATAGATTAATTCCATCTCTAAAAGTAAATAATAGATATACATAAATAAATGATATAATATATTACATATATGTATTATAATTTTTTTTTACCTTATATATACGATATTATATATTATTTGATATAAATATATCATATAATATATTTATAAAGTATTAAATAACTAAGCTTATGTATTACAACTTTATTATATAAAAATTTATGTAATTATAGATAATATAAATAATATTATTTAAATAATAAGATACAATGTTATATCATTACCTATATATAATTTATTATAAGTTAAATATTTTTTTATACATTATTAGTTATATATAAGAAAATGCAACTTTAATTACAAAAACATATATTGGGAATAACACCATTGGGATGGGTGACCTTGAAAAATTTTAATTAAAAGAGATATAATCGTGTTGACAAGGGATAATTAGTAGGAGATTTAATATGTAACTGAAATTACCACGATGTGGGGTGCTCTAGTTGAGTTATGATATTTTAATTAAAATAATTCAATTGTAATTTAATGGAATTCGGTTGATTTGTGATAGAATTTTTTGTCTCTTATTTTATTGTCACAAATTTTGTTAACTTTTTGTAATGGAACTAAGATAAATTCTTTGTTGCAAATTTACAACAGATGTACAATCTACCACTAAATAGAATTAGTGACAACGATTTTTGCAACAAAAATTTGCAATGAAAATTTTGTCTCTAAAGGTTTTTTTTTGCAATGGATTTACAACTTTTAGAAACAAAATTTTTTGTCTCTAAAAGCCAAAATTCCTTGTAGTGTAATAAAATTTTAGAGAGGGAATGCAATTTGATGAAAAATGATTGTGTAAAGGACAAAAGCAATTATATGTTGGTTGATAAGCTAGGAAAAGTTGAAGTGAAAAATACTATCTTGATACCTAAATTGATTGAAGGAGAAAGGAATTTGAATATGCTTCTAGGCCAATAAAAGCTTGCATTAGATAAAGATGGAATTGGCTATAACTGAAACAATAAAAAGTTCTACAAGAGATATTTTGTGAAAACAACACGCAATACTTATAATTATTGTGGTAGGTGTGGCCATATTGCACATAATTGTAAAATAAGGAATAAGGGAACTTTATATCATGGAGGCAAGATGTTTTGGGTCCCAAAATGATAAGTATATAATGTTACCACTAGCCCCAAAGGACCTCACCTTCAATGGATACTAAAGAAATAATTCCCTACTTTTATAGGAATCTTCATGGTGAAACAAGAAATGGTACTTAGATAGTGGATGCTCAAGGTACATGATTGGAAATACTTCTAACTTTTCCTCATTAACCTTGAAGAAAGAAGAGAATGTTACATTTGGAGACAACCCAAAAGTAGCCATCTTAGGTAAAGGTAACATTCTTATCACTAAAGATCTTACTATAAAGAATACATTACTCGTTGATAACTTGAAACATAATTGCTTAACATTAGCTAATTGTGTGATTTTGAATACAAGGTTACATTCTTAACCTCCAAGTGTTTTTTTTAAAGAATCGATAATGATAAAACTTGCTTTGAGTGGTATAGATAAGGAAATATTCACAAAAACAACTTTAACTACTTTTAAATTTATGTGAAACTTACCTATTAATTGAAAACAATGACAGTTGGTTGTGGTATAAAAAGTTAGAACATGTTAGTATAGAAGTAATATCAAAATTTACTAAAAAGAACTTTGTCAATGGTTTACCCAAAATCGTTTTTCAAAATGATATGGTTTGCCAAGCATGTCAACAAGGGAAGTAAACAAAAACTTCTTTTAAATCAAAAGATGCTATCTCTACTTCTAAGTCACTACAACTATTATATATAAACTTATTTGACTAGCTTAAACTATGAGTTTAAGTGGTAAGAAATATACTTTTATCATTGTTGACGATTTCACTAGATATACATGAACTTTCTTTCTTGCAAATAAGGACAAAACCAATCATGTGTTCCATAAATATTGCAAGAAGGTCCAAAATGATAAAGGTCTTACAATTATGATAATTAGAAGTGATCATGGGGAAGAATTTAAAAATTATGAAATAAATGCGATTTATGAAAAAAGCAGTATTAAACATACTTTTTTTTTGTCTCTAAGAACTCCATAATAAAATGGAGTTGCCAAAAAGGAAAAATAGAACATTAATTGAAACAGCTTAGATTATACTTTGTAAAAATGATTTACCATAATATTTTTTTCTACATTTCAAATGATGTGTTGGTAAGATCCATTCGAAAGTAAACCCTAACGAGCTTTGGAAAGGCAATAGACTTAATATATCATATTTTTCACCCATTTAGAACAAAATGCTTCCTTTTGAATAATGGAAGGAGCAAATTGGCAAAATCAAGTCTAGGTCCAATGAAGGTATTTTTCTTAGCTACTCTTTTTCTAGTAAGGCTTACATAGTATGTAAAAAAAATATATAAATTTAGTTGAAGAATCTTTGTTATGTTTAATGATGCTTTGTCATGTAAATACACAAATAATGATGTTGATGATGTATGTGCTTAATTAGATAGGTTTAACTTCAATAATGATCAATCCAAATACGAAACACTTGATTAAGAAGTTCCTAGGGAAGATGATAATTTGAATCAATCTAGAAATCTAGACCTCTATAGAAAATGGTAATTTGCTAAGAATTACCCTAAAGACTTAATAATTGGAGAACCATCTAATAGGGTGTTAACAAGAGCTTCTTTTAGAAATATGAGTAATCTAGTATTTCTATTTGAAATCAAGCCAAAAATATTCATAAAGCTTTGAAGGATGTGTTTTTTTATACAAGCTATGTAAGAAAAGCTCAATCAATTCACAAGAAATGAAGTTTGGAATTTAGTGTTTTGGTCTAATAATAGACTAACAATTTGAACTAAGCGGGTTTATAAAAACAAGTTAGATGAAACCGGAATAGTAATTACAAATAAGGCACATTTAGTTGTTAAAGGTTGCAATCAAGTGGAAGGAATTAATTTTGTTAAGACCTTTGCCTTGGTTGCTAGGTTGGAAGCTATAAGGATGTTTTTTGCATTTTTTGCTTTTAAAGACTTAAAAAATTTTCAAATAGATGTCAAAGCACATTCTTACATAGCTTTATTAGAGCAAAAGTGTATGTTGAGTAACCATTAGGCTTTGAACATAATGAAATCCTTGATCATGTTTTAAAACTTAACAAAGTGCTCTATAGACTTAAACAAGCTCTATGAGTTTGATATAAGAGACTAAGTAGCTTCTTGATAAATAATGGCTTTTCTAGAGGAAAACTTGATACAATATTTTTCATTAAGAATAACAAGTCAAATACATTAATTGTTCAAATCTGTGTAGATGACATTATATCTAGTAGTACTAGAATGAGCTTAGTTGAAGGGTTCATAAATTGCATGAAAAAAAAATTGAAATGAGTATAATGAGGGAACTTAATTATTTCTTAGATCTCCAAGTCAAATAAATTGAGAATAAAGCCTTTATCAGTCCGGCTAAATACACTAGAGAACTCTTAAAAAGGTTTAAAATAAACAATTGCAAAGTTAGGCCTACACTTATGAGCACCACACTTAAACTAGATAAAGATGAACATAGCAAATCGGTGTGTGAAAAGTTGTATAGAGGCACAATAGGTAGTTTGCTTTATCTAACTACTTCTAAACCTGATATTATGTTTGCTATGTATCCATGTGCACAATTTCAGTCTTACCCTAAATAATCCCATTTATATGCGGTAGAACGCATTTTCAAATAGCTTACGGGCACTATCAAAATTATTTTGTGGTATTCTAAGTTTACCTCTTTCGATCTAATATGATACTCTAATGCTGAATTTGTTTGATGTAAAGTTGATCGAAAAAGCTTAAGTGGCACATGTCATTTCCTTGGGAACTCATTTGTGCACGTTTGATCTTGTAGACCCTAATCAACTCTATGTATGTACTTTAAAGGAACTGAATGGTTTTATGAAATATTGAATTCTATACTTTGTTTGCACTCCCCTAAAGCACAAATATGTTATTGAAACTTATTTGATGTGGTAATCTGTAAAAGTTTTGATTTGGTATGCCATAGTCCTTCAGTTTATTATGCTCATGTAATAAAGTAAGCATGTTTTGAGGAACTTGACAAGTAAGTTTGAGTTTTTATGCAGTTCAAGTGTTGCTTGTGATTATAAGTAGCCTAAATATGCTTTTAAAACTTGCTTGTGTTGTTACATTGCTAAAGTTGTGAATTACTGCAAGTGTGTGATCTTACTAAGCTTAGCTTGAGCCTAAGCTTCCTATCAAGGGTCAGGTAGTGATATTTTCAAGTTTGTGTAGATCAATGTTGTTTACTAGTTTCATTTGTTGTTTGAAAGTATTAAAAACATGTTTGTATCATAAATCAATGTATGTGTGAAGATAAATTAAGTGAAGTTAGTGTGTGCCAAAATAGAGAGAAAAATGGACATGTTATATGAAATCTACAAAATTGCTAACTTGTGGAATACCGACTAGCTGGTATCTAAGATACTATTAGGATGGCATTCAACAAGCATTCTATGATTGTTTTACATATCACCATCAAGCTAGTACCTTAGGTACCGTCAAACTAGTGCTCTATAAACATATGTCTAACCTTAGTCACTGTTAAGCCGACGAGATGCAAATAGGCACATGACCTATCATTTCTCTCTCTCTCTCTCCTCACTTTTTTTCTCTTTTCCTCTCTTAGCATCCAGTCACTCCTATTTACCCAAATTTCTCATCGCTCTCGATCTCACTTTAAACCACAAAAAAAAAACTCCATTTTTCCTTAACAAAGTACACCCTAATCCTCTTTCCCACACCATTTTCACTCACAATCCTCTTAAACCTCTCCTTTACAAACTTTGCCTTATCTATCACCTGCTTGACACAACTCCAAAACCAACTTCATGGCTCCAAGAACTTAGTGTAGCTTAGCTCTAGCAAGACGACCCCGACCCCTCCACCCTTCAATTGACATCTTTTTCCACCTAAGGCCTATACTCAAATCTACGATCTTGTCAAAGATCTTGATTTCGATACATGTAGAAATCATTATAGGGATATGTTGGAAACTTTTAAGATTACTCATATTCCTATTATGATTACCAACAAAGTTTTAAATACCATGAATTACCTTATCGAAGTTGATGATGAAGCTATCAAATACTTTTATTGTAATCTTACTAATGAAATGGATGACAAGGGTAATTTATGTATAGGAATGGATCCCAATGACCATGTGTGTTATGAGATTTACTTTTATGTTTATGGTCAACACATATTAATCATCGTTAGAGATATCTGTAATTTGTTGGGTGTAGAAATAGGAAGCTATGTAGATATAAATGACTTTGATGGTCTTACTTATTATGAAAACCTTTTTCAAGGATGAGGAATTGGTCCTCATTAGAGTCATAAGGATAATTTAGTTGCTTTGTGATTGTGCCTTAAGTACGACATCTTACATGACATCATTGTTTATAAATATGCACCTTGGAAAGGCTAATTGACAAATGTTACTCATCAAGACCAATGGCTTATGGTTTAGCTTAGGGCGGACCTAAGGGGAGCCTCCCTCCCCAAAATTCTGTGAGCTTAGGAAAAAATCAATTAATTTATTTTAAAAGTAAAAAATATGTATTATATTTATAATTTTAAGTGTAAATATCATCATAAAATTTAACATGGCTAAATGGTTAAATGTTTATTTTTACATACTTATGGTCATAGGTTCAGTTCCTATTAAAGTTGCTTTTACCTTTTTCAAGTTGCATTTATTATTTGTTTCTCAATAAATGATTTTCATTTTCTTTATGTTTTTTGTTCTACTATAACTAATAAAATTGAAGTTTATTAATAAAAAAGATGGTATTTAACTAAATAAATCCTCAATAGATACTATTTATTTATTAGTAGTTTTATGATAAATAATAATTATATTTAATACTATAAGTGTTTCAATCATATAATATGAACATTGGTAAGTATTGACATTTTCTTTCACAATTAAAATTATGAAAAGGAATAAGTATTAGTAAATGATCAATTGTCCAATTACTTATATTGAAAAGACATATATCTATTTTTTTATTGTATTACTAATGAAATAATCTTATAAAGTCAATATAAAGAAATTATAAATTGCTATATTATTTATATTGTGTTTTTATTTTCATTTTATCTATAATTTTTTATTTAAATACTTATGATTTATTTTTGTTAATAATAAAACTTATACAACTTTTATGTCTTAATTCCACTTTTTATAGATTAATATCAACATTTTGATTAATATATATGTTTAATAAAATAATGAAAAATTTATTTATTTTTACCTTTTACTAAGTATATCAAATAACTGTAATTGTTTTATAGAAGAAGTTTAAATTTACTTTTCTATTCAATATTAGATTATCTTGTGAGCACATTTAATTCTAGGTATATGAGATATATTATAATTGGAATGATAAGTAAATATCATTCTATAAGTAGTTCTAATATTATTTTTTAATACTATAAAATCCACCCTCCTAGTAGTATGATTTTGCATTTACCCTTGGTTCATCTTTTGAGGAACAATTGGATTCATTACTTTTATTTGATCTTTACTTACTTTTAAAAGGTAACCAATAGCCCAAAACAAGCCTTTTTTTTTTTTTTTTTTATGCTCAGGTCTCATGATCACTCTTCTCTTAAAGTGCAAAGGCATAGAGCTCGTCCCCCTCTTGAAAATCAAGAGTAAAAATTTTGAGATGAAAGATGTAACTCAAGGAGTATGGAAAAAGGTTGGTCAAAGATGAGTAAGAAAGAGACCTTTAGCTCCTCTACATGGTGTTGGAGAAGTGGTTGAGAAAAAAGTTCTAACTATGAGGAGTACGCTCAAAGGGAGCTAAGTGATGTTCATGTTGGACATGCCTCACCTCTTTCACCCTTCAATCTATCCATATACATTACATGAGCGATTATAGGCCCATAAGGAGCACTTTCCTGCCCACCAATAGGAGTTTTGGACATTCATTGATTAGTTCCTTGCCTTTTAGCAGTAGGTTCTTTTTTTCTAGGATGAAAGTTGAGCTATTTATCATGCCCTTTTTTACCATCATCACCTCCCTTATCTTTATCCTCCTCTTCCTCATTTTTGACCCTTAGATGATGTGGGTGACTCTTAGCTTTTGTTTATCCTATTTCCTTGGTGTTGCTATCTAGGTTGATGGTCTTATGTTTTTTGTACTTAGCTTTTGGCCTTTTTGATGTTATTGTTATATTTGGTCACTTATGGTCTCTTATTATGTTTATGTATGACTTTTAATTATGATCTATAATCTACTTTCATTATCTTTATCTTCTTGTTAGAAGTTTGGGTTGCTTTGCATTGATGTGCATTTTTGTTGAAAGGATGGTGTGTCTAATTGTTTAGCCTTTTAGTTTGTAGATAGTTATCTTTTTTTAGGAGGCATATGCTTCTGCTTAAGTTGAAACTTTGTCGAATTTTCAAGTCAATCTCCTCTTTCCCATAATTGGCTAGCACTTAACTTATCCTTTTTTTTTTTGGTTAGGTTGAGGCCAAAGGGCGAGAAAAGTTTAAGTTCCATAATGTGTCATGAATATGCTTATTAAAATTGTTTACACATAGATCACTACTTATACAAGTTAGCATTAACCTTAATTAAGCATTGTTTTTTATCTTGAAATTTATCTTTAATACTTGATTCTTAATTGCGAGGGAGCATTAACTCAAGGAGGAGCATGTTACAAAGTTTTGTCCTCGTCATAAAGGGGGAGATTGTTAAACAAATAGTTTCAAAAATCATTTTGATAAGAACAAAACCAAATTGTATTAAAATGTGAACCAATTGTAAAAATGAATTTAATTGGAAAATCATTTATATTTGTTATTCCAAATGATTAAATAAGATTTTGTTGAGCTTAATTTACTTTGCCAATCTCTAGTGTGTTCTAAATGTGAATGTGCATAGAAATACAAAATATGAAGTGTGTTTAGGAGTTAAAGTTTGTTGTAGGTGAGCCCCATATAGAAGTGACGATAGGCTAGTGTCAATGGAGCCAGCAGGATGTTAGCTTGAAATTAGGGTTTTTAATTGGATTGAAGCTTATCATCTTACCAATAAGAAAGTGCCAACCAACAAACTCATGTGAGCCAAAATTAGCCCATTCTATGAACACACCATCCTGATGGTGCATGAATTAGCCATTAGGAGCTATTTTTGAATATTAAATGATTGGGAAGAAGGGACAATAGAAAAAAATTCTTTGAAGACATATAAATACTAGTCAAATAGTAGTTGGGGCACAATTAATAAAGCCTCTTCGAAGGTCTCCAAAACCCGATGTCGTAGGTTCAAATCCTACAGAGCGTGATTCGGGTCTTGGTTAGGTTAAACCGAAAATTACACTCAAATATCAGATAATTGAACATTAATTTGAATTTGACCAATGCTTGGTTCTTTCTTACGATACAACACAACAAAAAAATCTGCGTTTTATTCCCGACTTTTTCAAACACAATATCAATTTGAGTTCAAATAGGAATTTTGTTTCAATTTCGGAGTAAGTCTATTTTTTTAGTTATTTCTGGTTCTAAGACCGGTAGTTTTGTCATCATCTTCATAATCTCTCTTTGTCTTTTGTTCATCATTTGTAAATTTATTATATGTAAACTAAGTGTAATAAAAGTGATCTTGCTACTTTCATATACTTAAGAGTATACCATACTAGAGATTGTGGTTGTATTGTGAGAACTTGTGTAGGATTTTGAGCTACTAAGATTGAAATCAATAAAGTGGTGTGTGAAGTCCTCGATTAGAGGCAATTATGTGTTCATAGAGAGTATAGGGTGGTCCAAACTCCATGCTAAATCCAGACTTGTCTTTTCTCTTCCCTATCTCTTTTTATTTCTAGCAATTTATTTACTTAGTTATTGTACCTACCACCATCCTCCACCCACCCCCCCAGGTTACTAGTCTAGAATTTCACTTTTGTGTTAACACATGTTGACATGGACATGACAAAGAGTTTGACTGAACCCAAGCCCTCAAATGCATACTTGACAAATTTAGGTCTTTTTTTCTTTTTTTTTTATTTGAAAAAACAGTAGTAATCTAGATCCTTATATGGAAGCTCAACATCTAGATTCTTCTTTATATACAATATAAACGTAGGCCAATCTTCTAATATGAAACTTTCTTTTGCAAATTTTAAAGCAAGCAAAGTTTGCTATTTCTTTTTCAAGTGAGTTGGTTGGTGAATAATTGGTTTGATAAAGCTTTCAAGTAAAACATACATGTTCATAACTATAATATAGGATCAATTACTAGGAATAGAAATCCATTACTTAATAAGTTCTATATGTCTACTTATAAATGGATTATATATATATATAAATATATATAAATATAAAGAAGTGAGTATATTTTATATTAATTTATTAATATATAATATTTTAGAGTCTAAGTGTAAAAAATGTTATTGCATATAGATCAAATTTTCTTATTTATTACAAAATAATGAAAATGTTCTTATTTTTATATAAACCTGTCTTACCATTTTTTTTTCTTCAATTCTCTTGTTCTGATACTAACCATAGATTAATCAACTAACTGTAAATACATGTTTTTCATATACATACATTTATATTTATTAAATAATTAATATAATATAAGGATAAGGTTAAATAAATAAATAGTTAAAAGGTACAAGGGCAATTAAGTCTTTTCCTAGTTAGAGTATATAAGTCACATTAACCTAATGTCTCTCCCTTTTCCCTCAATTGCGCAATTGTAACCACAAAAACCTAAGAGAGACTTCTAAAGAATCATAGGTGACTTAAAGGACAATGACGAGACCAATTCAATTATCTAGTAAGGATTCTAATCACCAAAGTATTTAATTCTAATGATGGATTCATGAATTTAAGTTGATTGGTGGAATATTAATAGAAATCGAAATAAAGAATGAGATAGATCGAGTGTAGGATAAAGCACTTGAAGAATTCTATAGATGGGGGATTCTAGTAGGAGTGGTCACATGTGTATCATGCGGGTACCACACTGTGCGTGAATTCAGATAAAAGCGATTTAGAGATGGTATGTTATGGGATGACTAGGGAAAGAGACATATGGAGGAGGAACATGTAATCTCAAGTGTCTCAAATGCACAAGTGATAGACAAGGGAGCTAAGGGGACCTTAAGCATCAACCTTGCAGTTCTTGGGTAATGGAGATTGTTCATTACGTGATCTCTTATTTGATCTTTGAGAGCAAAGAACTCTTGGTAGAATACCGTTTCTCTAATCTTTGGAATTTGGGAAAAGGTCCTCTAATGAGGAGGAATAATTGAGTATTTATAGACTCTTAGGCTTGATGACATCCATTAGATCACTTTAGCGATCAATGAGCGAGATGGAGTCTACTCAATTTAGGATTATCCTAATGAGCTTGCCATAGGCCCAAGACTAGTAGCCTTCCTCATAAGTACATGAGCTTGCTTGAGAAAGGTTTGATGTGGATGGACTGGTCCAACGATCCCTGTTTCGAGCTCACCAAGCCAATTCTCCTTAAGTCATCCCAATAATTAGACTGGACTCATTAGGCCCTATCACTTAGCCCAATGAGTCAAGCCAAATAATTAATGGGCTTAGCCCAATATATTTACATAATATTTTTAGTCCTCTACATTTTGTCCCTTGACTAAAATCCTTTGAATAAGGTCGAAGGGGTTTAGGCATTAGATAAGCCTTTTTAATGGCTATGAAATTATTTGGCGAATGTGCACTTGTTAAATAGCTACACCGCTACCACTTGCACATCTTGTGTGAATCATATCACAAGAGCTTGGAGTCAATGCTGTATATAATTTAGTTTTTTTTTTTAATGCGCAAGCTTGCAGCACCATTTAATTGTGCATGTTTCCTTTAAGTCATTAAAATGACTTTGCTCATAAAATAATATATGCATAAATTTTTCTTTAATAGACAATATATATATATATATATTTTAGAGTATCTGGCTTGTCAAATTGCCTTCCATCATTTTTTTTTTGTATGGAGTATCTAGCTCGTTAAGTTGTCTTCAATGTTTCCATTCTTCGTTAATGTCTTCAATTGACTTGTTGATTCCACTTCATGGAAATGAATTAGTAAATCCATGTATTATACATACATTAATTTTGACAGGAGTAAAAGTTCTAGATAATAATAGTAACTTCATGTTTGGTATCACCTTAGCGTATTGAATATCTTTAATATATCACTAAACTAAATAATATATATATATATATATATATATATGTATAAACCAGTCTAAATCTTTGATGGAAGATCACACTTATCTTCACTATTTATTTATTTTTTCTTTTGGTAGGTAATAATATTTCTAGCAATCTTCTTTGTGAAATTCACTTTCTTATATGCTTCGTATTGCATTTAGTAATTATTTTGTTGCCTTCCACGCTATTGATTGACATTCCTTATATAAGTCTACCATTCTATTGATTGGAAAGTGCATAATCTATCTTCAGATACAATCCTTCTTTTCCTTATTTGTTTTGAGATGATTACTCCTCTTTACTTTATCCTTGCTTTATAAATTAGTCTATCCATGCTTGAGGTGCTCGCGTTAGTAGTGAAGTGCTGAAGGTTGTGCAATACATATCTTTTTTTTTTTTTACAGTTACCGGTAACTAAAGAGTCATTACTTTCACTTCCGTTGCAAGTTCGATTCTAGGATAAAGGCTTATTGCTTTGCTGGTCATCATTGTGCTTTAGCATCCTGTGTCATCGGACATCGCAGGTGAGGTTCTTTAATGCACATAATTTTTTTTTTTTGAGACTCAAACATCATAGGACTTAAAACCAAGAGCACTAGTGCTCAATAAACGGATAGACTCGCTGCATAGCAGCTGACGATATAAACTAAAGGCGGACATAAACGCTTACTATTACTTTGCTCAGACGACATAACCCCCAAAACTTTATTCGAAAAAAATATATATATGATAGTAAAAGGAAGAAAAATAGTTTATAATCCCCAACTATTTCTCTTCAACTTCCTCGTCTTGCTCGTCCTCACTCCAGAAGCATTTCAGGATTGACTTGGGACAGTTGCAGCCCTCGGACCTAGCAAACGAGACATAGGTAAGCAACCCGCATGAACCAAGAACTTCGAGCAGCGACACGAAGAAAGTGATTTTGCCCATCTTCCATGACGCCGATGTTAGTAATGACGTCAAGCTTCGATCACAGGTTTACACCACTGCCCTGCAGATGCACAAGGATGAGCTCGGTGAAGTTATTGTACAGCCATGGGAAGACGTGTTTCGAAAGGTAACTAGAATCAAGGGATGGAACTTGATGGATCACGGGTAATGTTCATATATCTTTCACCTAGTAATTTTTTTTTTTTGGATAAGATCTTTCACCTTGTAATTGATCTTGAACTTTCGAGATTTATTCTTTAAGATCTAATTTGGACTGAATATGTTGATGCATACTTGTCGCAGCATAACCGAACTTGCAGATCTTTAAACATATGTCACTAATAGTAATATCATTAGTAATGGTAAATTGATAAATAATAAAGCAGTGAAGAAACAATCGTGCACTCAGCAGGTTTCAGGTTTTCATCCAACTGGCCTTTGGACAGTGCACGGAGGCCACGCCCATTAGGATCAGCAAACAAGCTTGGCTCAAAAAACGTCACCTCGAGCCTTTTCTCATATCCTTGGAATCTAATTGCAGAATCTGGCAAGGCCATCTTGCCAAGCCTTCAGATGAAAGGAGTGTGTTGCTACTAACCGAAAGAAGTTACGGGAGAACGAGATTTGACGAGGGAAGTAGAAAAGAACACAAGGAAGGTTTATTATTGCTAAAACTACAAAGGGGTGATTGAACTACTTAGATGGTCTTAGGATGACTTGCAGATGCAGTTAGAGTATGTGACTCTTTTGAAGAAGGCTGGCGTCTTCCGTGCCATTACTACTTCCACCCAACTATGGCTTCCACATATGAGCGGGTCGGAAGTGTGGCGGGCGATCATTTGTCGCTGGAGTACTTAGACTCACACATTCATCACTTCTTGCTTTGATTCTCATGTTTCCTTCCATGTTGACCCTTTGCAGGGGAGACAGCGGCTTGACAAGACATATGTCATTGTAACCTTGATCACAAGTTTTCTTGAAGAGAAAATAGGAACCTGATTCCTCCAGCAAATTTGCTTCAGTTGTAATTAGCAACTTTGCCAAATTTGACAAGTGATAGGGACTCCATCCCTCTTCTTTCTTTGATCATGAGTATGATAGGAACCTCGTTCCTTTTCTTGGTAGAAAGTTCTCAATAGGAGCATCCTTATCCACCCCAAGATTAGATAATACTGCTCTCTTGAAGAAGACTAGGATCTTTCATGCCATTATTACTTCCACTCGACTACGGTTCCCACACAAGAGCGAGATGGAAGTGTGGTTATGACTTAAGATCCTTTATGCCATTACTACATTTGCTTAACTATAGTTCCCACATGTGAGCATGATGGAAGTGTGATTCTCATGTTCCTTTGAGGATTTGAGGCAAGATATCCCTAAGTTCTAAGTCTAAGCCATAGATAAGAGTAAGTATTCTCATTTTGTGTACTTACATGAATAAATCTTATATTGATAGCTCATGTATTTCTTTTTATCATTGTAGGCAATAGAAGTTGGTTTGTCAATTCTATTGGAGCAAGGATGTCACAAGGTTGAGTATAATAGACCTCCAGTATAGCAAGCCTTGCATGTAGTAGACCTTAGCAGGTCTTGGGTGTAGTGAGCCTCAACCGTGGCATGTGTTACATGTAAAAGGACTTGAGAATAGTAGGCTTAGTGTGTAGTAGGCCTTAGCAGGTCTCAAGCATAGCCAACCTCAAGTGAATCAAGTCTTAAGCATAGCGAGCCTCAAGCGGATTGGAAGGTCATCATCAAGGTGATTCAATGTTATGCTTTATGAATGAAAGAAGAGAGCTACCTCTCTTTGTTACCCAGATTGCACTCTTAAGTAGTCAGCCTCCGAGTGGAAGTCTTAGGTAGAGCATGTTAGCTTTGACGTCAGAGTGCATAGCCCTTTTGAAGAAGACTAAGATATGTATGTGCCGACTGGAGATTGCATCCCTTGACTAGCTGTCATTGGTTAAGCATCCTGGAAGGTTTTTTTTTTTTTAGGTTGACGATGGTGATAGCACTGAAGATCTAAATGATCTGATGAAGCTGCTTTGATATTGAGGTACAAGTTGAGGAGCAAGAATGATGCTTATGTTGATGTGTTGCTTCTTTATGTATTGCACCTACAATATCTCTCCTCCCCTAGTTACTAACATGTCTCATCGAGATGGGGTAGCAACTTTAGATTTCTGGTAAAACTTTTTCTCTTACGATTTTGTTGTGCCATCCCATCTGATAATGCCATCAGAGAGCCTCTTGGTAGCCTACACTATTTAAATTCGTGTAAGTCATTGTGCACTTAAGAGGCGATGCCTTCACTTAGCAGCAACGATGCAAAGTCCCACTTAGAGGGGCGTCATGAATATGAGACTGCTTAGACTCTTAAAATCTATGAAGCCTCTAAAGTCATCTTACGCATTAGAGCAAAGTCCTCTCTTACTAGCGATGATGTATATATATAAAAAAAATTATTTAGAGAAAATATTCAATCGCGCTTAAGCAGCGATAATGACATTCATTGCTTGAAGTTGTAAGCTCTCTTTCACTAGTCAAGGGGGTATTTCCCACTACTTGACTATTTAGTATAAGTTACTAGGAGATTAAAAATACTCCATGATGGAAATTTTATAATTGAGCATAAGTAGATTGATTTTCTTACTTAGCTACAATGGCTTATAATGTACCTTGGACACAACGCTCTTACCAATCTACATTGTATATGCTCATCTTTCTATCATGCACTTAGGAGTCAAAGCTCATACGAGTCTGCACTATTCATGCTTGATTTTCTATCATGCGCCTAAGAATCAAAGCTGTTATTGGTCTGCATTGTATATGCTTAACTTTTTGTCATGCACCTGGGAGTCAAAGCTTTTACCAATTTGCACTGTATATGTCAAGTTTTCCCTTGTGTGCCTAGGAGTCAAAGTTCTTACCGGTCAGCATCAATGTTTACACTATCCCTTATATACTTTGTTTTAGTGAATCATAAATCTTGTATAAATTCTAACATGATGATTCATTGGGGTATAGGAGTAAATTGGCTAAATGCCGCTCAAGTTGAGAAGTAGCTTTATGGTTAGCTTTAGAGGAATGAGCAAGTTTTGCTCATAATTAGAAGCATTAGCATGAGAACCAAATGCCAAGGCATCGCTTGGGCTTAGGGTGTGAGAGCCGTGATGCCAAGGTATTGCCTAGGCTTAAGGCGTGGGAGTCGTGATGCTAAGGCTTTGCTTAGGCTTAAGGCATGGGAGTTAAGTTGCTAGGGCGTTATCTAGGCTTAAAGCACAAGTATATAAGACTATACTACAATGCAAAAAAAAAAAAAAAAGAAACTTTCATCATTTATGGCAAAATTTTCTCTTTATTTACAAAATAAATGTCAAGTTTTAACCTTAACTTTAGTGTTTAATAAATCATTGATCACTATCAAATGAAGTCTTTTATAAAATCTTTCTTAAGCCTTTACAATCTATCTTCCTCGGATCTTATATATTGTTATAAGGAGTACACCCTTCACCCATTCTCTTCTTTCTCTTGGACTTCTCTTGTATGTCATCCTAAGTGGGTAGTGGTGTGCTAGAGGGTTTTGTAATAGCAATCTCTCCCTCTTCGACATATTCATCGAAAAATGCGGCTTCGGTAAAGTATGCCTCATTATGCTTGAATAGATTGTTTGTAGCAGGAATAAATACGTCATTTCCCTTCCAATAGCCCTTAATGCACTGATGCCATGTTGATGGTATGAGATTGTGATCGTGCAACCATTTTCTTCCAACTAGTAGATGGTAGGATATAGGTGCATTGATCACGTAGGATCGCGTGGAGATTTGTATGGGGCCTACTTTAAAGCTCACATTAACATACCCTACTATGTTTGTAAGCACATAAATAAACTATTCACGGTGATAGGTTGTCTTACTAAGTGTTGGTTGTCTATCCCTATAGCCTTGAGTGTATACATCGGCATTATATTTATAAAAGAGCTATTGTCTTTGAATGTCCTCTTAATGGGATGCCCATTTAGCATGCTTTCCACATAAATAGGGCAGTTATGATTAGGATTCTTGGCACACATGTTGGCATTAGTAAAGAGAATTGCATTCTCATACGCCTTTGCCATTCTCTATATAAGTTACACTAGACTACACTCCTTGTATTGTCTCTTTATGATTTGGGTAAGAGCAATTGCTATTGCAAGACGTGCATCCTCATTAAATCCTAGTAGGTTAAAAAAATTTCTGAAGTTAGTCATCTTCATTAGGGCGACTACTTTTGGCATACATGCATCCTCATTATTCCCAATCATAGCTTCTTGTACATTATGCACCTTAGCATGTGACATATCTCCTTCTTCAGTACTAAGATTGTGGCTAATGGCATTTACAGTACCCTACTGATTATTGTGCGTAGGAAGTGGATTATTACAGACATTATTGTTTTCTATGATAAGTTCCTCATTACGGACCCTCTCATTGAAAATCTTCTTCAAAGTCCAACACTCTTTCGTAGGATGACCTACAAATCTATGATATTTGCAAAACTTATGATCATTCTTCTCATTTTATGTTGGTAATCAATCTACTCTTGGGAGCTTGATATTCTCATCTTGTAACCATTGGTTAAACAAAGCATGTACCTTTCCCATTGAGCAGGGGGAAAGGGGAATTGATGTAGAACTTTAGGATGTATCATTCCTTAGCTTCTTATTGTCTCTAGGGGTCTCAACTTGGGTCGAGCTAGCAAAAGTTGCTTGTTTCCCAAACCTCCCATTTTCTCTTCGTTGTCTTGCAATAGAATTGTTAGTTTTCCTTGTAGTCTCGACTAATGCAGAAAAGGAACTTAGATTGAGATTTTCTAAGTAGACTGTATACTCAGTGAACATCCTTTGGATGCAAATCTTCACTAACTCCCTATCATCACATACGTCTTGAATGTCTAATGTGCATTCCCTAAAGTGTTCTATATAATCCATCAAGTCTTCCTTGGAATACTACCGTATTCTTCCCATATCCATGATCGTGACCCATTCCTGAGTAGAGAAGAATTTCTCTAGGAATAGCTTACACATAGACCTCCATGAATCAACTGACCTTGTAGGGAGATTGACATACCAGGTGTATACCTTTTTAGTCAGTGATTTAGAAAATTCTTTGAGCTTTATGTCATCATCCAACCTATATACTTCCAGGGTTTCGATAAACTTAAGTAAATGTTCTTTGGCGCTCCCTTTCTTGCCATTAAATAGGATGAACTTAGGATTAACATAATCCTTAGGATACGACTTTTTAGCAATGTGCTGATGGTAAGGGAGTCTTAACTCCAGTACTCCCACAATTGACTTTGCTTGTATTTCTTTTAAGTATATGTCAAAGTCTTCCTTCGTTACAAAGGAAGTCCTTGGGGCAGATACCATGGAAACAGGTGTAGAAGTAGGCTGACGGTTAAATCCACCTGGAGCATTAGGAGGTGGAACATCTGGTTGAGTGGTTTGCTCCTGAGGAATGTTTTCCTCATCTATAGAAGGGTTAATGGGATGAACTGCAAGTGATGAAGTTGCATGGGCAGCACCTAACTGCGTAGCAATGTTGGTGTTTGGTGGAGCCACATCTTGTTGTACAGTAGCCATGGCAGCCAACCCTGTGACAAGTGGAGCAAGCATGGTCATAAGTTGATTCAGATCCCTTGTGTTCTCTTGCATAGCATGCATCATTTGTGCATGATCTATGGAAGCTTTAGGTTGTGAATTGCCTTGACCAATATTTTGCGGTATTTGAGGTAAGTTTTGCTCCATCAATTTGGTGTTAGGATCTTGTTCTTGATAGATATTGTTGGATGGTCCTCTCTTCCTAGGGGATGCCATTACTCTTCTATCACTTAACTCAATTCCCTAGTGGAGTCGCCAAAATGTAGATGGGGGGTTCTAGTACGAGTGGTTATGTATGTATCATGTAGGTACCGCACTGCATGTGAATTTAGAGAAAAGTAATTTAAAGATGGCACATGATGGGATGACTAGGGAAAGAGAGGTAGGGAGGAGGAATTGGCAATCGCAAGCGTCTCGAATGTACAAGTGATAGGTAAGGGAGCTAAGGGAACCTTAAGCATCAACCTTGCAGTTCTTGGGAAATGGAGATCGTTCGTTGCCTGATCTCTTTTTTGATCTTTGAGAGCAGAGAACTCTTAGTGGAACATCATTTCTTTGATCTTTAGAATTCGAGAAAAGGTCCTCTAATGAGGAGGAATGACTGAGTATTTATAGAATCTTAAGCTTGATAACATCTGTCAGATCACTTTAGCGATCAACGAGTGAGATGATGTCTGCTTAATTTAAGATTATCCTAATGAGCTTGCCATAAGCCGAAGAACAGAAGCCTTCCTCATAAGTACATAAGCCCGCCTGAGAAGGGTTGGATGCAGATGGACTAGTCTAACGATCCCTGTTCCGAGCCCACTAAGCCAATTCTCCTTGAGTCATCCCAATAATTAGGCTGAACTCATTAGGCCCTGTCACCTGGCCCAATGAGTCAAGCTAAATAATTAATGGGCTTAGCCTAATATATTTACATAATATTTTTAGCCATCTACAAATTCTGATCACAAATTTGAACCAAGTGTACAATACCCAAATAATGCATTGGAATTAGTACGTACATCGATTAATTAGGCTTAAAATCATATAAGTTGGGCTTAGGAACAAATTGAAGAAATAGAATAAGGGTTGGTGATGAACGGTGTTGTATATGATCAAATATACATTCATGTATCTACCCATGTAGAAACACAAGTGTGTATAGAAAGGTACATAGACAAAGGACATGCCTTGTGTACTTAAGTGTGTTAAATAACAAAAATCCATAGAAAAGTATACGACCAGATACACGGCCATGTACTTAGGTGTGCTGAAATGGTAATTTTACAAAGAAAGATACATGGCCATTAGCATTATTATGCTTTAAACCGTGTTCCTCTACATGACCTCTCACATGACCGTGTTGCTTTAGAACACTCATACTTCAATTCTATTCCATATTTCTATGATCCTAAACTAAGATAGATGCATGACAAGACATTAGGGAAGGGAATTCTACAATTAGAATATACCTAGTCAATTAGTAAACCTAGATTAATTGTAGAATAGAACTACACTTAGTTCTTTATACTTGCATAGGTCTACATCTTTTTCTTAGAGACATAAGAAATAACCATAAGAATGCTCTTCTAAGTATGTGTTTACTTTGTTTTATTACTTGTGATTGTTAGTGTAGTTACTTCATGAATTTAAATACTATATGAATAAATTGTATATGTTGCTTGTGCTTGGCTTAGCTTAGGGGCTGGATGTAGCATATCCTTAAGGGGCACCTCGATGACCGATAGGCCTCATTGTTCCTAATGGAGTTACGTATCAAAATGATCTGAGATAGTTTAAGGTTAGATGGGGCCCGTAATGGTAGTTCCCATTAGGATTATACATATGTAAATGCAATATGTGCATCGGGGTCATAAGTACCCCTATATTGATTACAGATTAAGTGATTATAAGTAATTTGATGACTTGATGTGTTGAATATTATTGTTGCATATATGTATATGATATTGTTGTTGTGTGGCATGTGTACGTCTATGTGATATTTACGTACTAAGCTTAGGCTCATTCCTTTTTATTATTCAGTTGTAGGTGAGAATGATGAATACATCAATTATGATGAGAATAAGAACTTAGTGAGTCATTATATAGATGAATATGGAAGAGAGCACTATTGTTATGTTGATGATGAATGATGGAAAAATCAATGAAGAATTCCTCATTAGAATTTAAGCTATGGTTTTGAGGATATGGAGATAATCATTAGACTTTTAACTATGTCAATTATAATATGTTGGTAGACATTTATTCTGGATTTTGGGTTGAGGTTTCATGTAATTGAATTAAGTAACGATGATTGGAATGATTCATCAAAGAATCATTAATTTCTATTAATGAAATTATATTGGTGTTAAAGTATAGTGAAGATGAACATGTTAAAGTATAGTGACACATAGCGGATTGTGATGTCCTGAGTTCTATGGTGTTACACTATGCATCACAATTGCTTCATGGAATAGTTATAGGGGTATCATTCAATTAGCTTATGAAACAAGGATAAGATACATGTGCAGAAGCAAACTCCCAGCGAATAGTTTTAAGCCAAAGTTTAGAAGCAATGAAATAGAATTATTTTTTTGTAATATAACTTGAAGGTATTAGTAAAATCCTATATAAAGACTTCACATATTTTATTTTTATCATGTACGTGATATATTTGGGAAAAATAATAGATAACTTAGCTTATTGTTAGCAACATTAATTATTAGGTGTCTTTAACTTAACCTTAATTAGTAGTTTACTAGACTGTATTATTAAAAAAAAAAGAAAAAGAAAAAGAAAAACAAAAGAAAGGAATAAGTTGCAAGAGTTTCCTATGAAAATCAAATTTTTAAGTATAAATTCATCTATTAAGTTTTTTAATTGAATTTGGGGTTATAAATTTGTTGAGACAAGAATTTATAATTCTTTATTTAAGCTTAACTTAATTAGGTTTCTTTAGGTTTGATAAGCATGTAATTACTCTTATTATTACTTGTTTTTTTTTTATAGTCCTAATTTATTTTATAAGTAGTTTTTATTAAATATTATACTAAGTTCACTCATATTTTGATTTTAGGTCATCTAAAGCAATTTTGGATTAAAGAAAATAAATTATACAAGTTTCACATGATTTGGAGGTCCTTTGAATAAGTTACATAATTTTGAAAAGTATATGGTTAAGGACATGATTACTTACACGACCATGTTCATACGATTTATAAGAAATGCTTCAACATGGTCACTAACATAACCATATTGTGCTCATGTATCTATGGAAAAGGAATTTATTAACAAATAAGGATACATGTCCTTGCAAGATTTTTCACCAAGAGATACATGGGCACTTACATGGCCATGTCATAAAGAAATTTAATTTTCTAATCAATTATGGCTATAGAAGATTACTTTCTTGGTTAATAAATAATATTGAAGATGCAATTTTTATCTTGTTGAAGACAACTTTCTTATTTTATGAAGATTCAACTTTCCATTTCATGAAGACATAACTTTCCCTTTTAAGACACATTAGATTATTACATAATAAGGTACAAAGTTTAGTTAGATATAAATAGAATTTTAGAGAATTTTAGAGTTAGCATTAAAATAGCCATAGAGTTTTATTATTATTAAATTGTTTATGTTTTTCTTTATACATTATTTTTATATTTTCTCTTTTAATTTCATTATAGTGCTAACTTAATTTTATTTTGTATTTGAGTATGATGAACCCTATAATGAACATGTAATTTTTTAGTTTATTATTTAATGAAGTTATTCATATTCTTAAGTCCAATTATGGGTACTTTATTGTTTTTAAATTAATATTATCAATGTATTAGTTTGACATCCGATTTCTTATATAAAGATCAAGAGATTTTATGTTTGAATAAATCTAGCATAACTGGAAGGAGTCACATGCAATCTTAGGGATAGAATGTTGTAAATATTCCGAATTAGAATCAAACCTAATAGTGAAATTCACAGATTGAATATAATGCGATTCTAGGAGCTTTAATTAAGAAGATATTTCGATTGATGAATCTAAAGTTAGGAATTAGTAGATTTGATAGAACCATTAGTTCAATTTAGGAATTCTTATTGTTTAAGAATACAAAATGAAGTTCATTAATAATTATTTAATTGCATTAATAATTCTAAGGAAATTCAATATCAAAATATGCTTTTTTAGATTGTTTATTCTTAAAATTACTTGTTCTTTTTCTACTTATTTGATTCAATCTTGCAAATTAGATGATAAGAGAAAAGCTACTGCTAGTAATCATTGTTTCTATGAGATCGACACTCAATAATAATATCTATTATACTATAAGATCGACAGATTTATTTACTTATAGGTCTTAGATACTAGAATAAGTTGATATCAAGATTCTTTTCTTTCTAAGAAATATGTTATCTCATTTTAAACCGCTAGATTTTTTTTCATTCATTAATCTAAACCCCATTGCCCTTTTCTCTTTAGAAGCTTCACTAAATCTGACATTAAGTTCTTATGCAATGGATTTATCTCCATCATAGTGATGTAGTTTCTAACCAAGCTATCCATAGCTTCTAGAAGCAACTAAGATCTATACTTATAATGGTTTAGCATTAATAGTGGTTAATGTCTAAGCAACCTAATCCCTTAAGCACTTAGCTAGTCATTTCATTTGATTTATGTGTGGCCCTCTTTTATATATGTAGATTTCAAAATCTTATATATTAATAAATTAATATAAAGTACACTTAAAATTTACATACAAATGATTGCGCCTATACTTGTTAAAAAGAATATATTACAAGTAGACATAGAATACATATTCAGTTAATGAGTTTCAATCCTAGTAAGAGGTCTTGTATTACTATTGTATACATACGTGCTCTACTTAAATGCTTTATAAAACCAATTATATAGCACCTAACTCATTTAAAGCATTTGCATAACAAATTATGATCCATTTTGAAATTTACAAAAGAAAGTTTGATATCAAAAGATAAATACTTCCTGTTTATGCAAAAAAGGACATAAATTTACTAAGTGAGATATCTCGCCATGTCCATTTAATGCCAAAACATACCAAATCAAATGGTAGTAATAGCAGATAAACAAAAAACACAAAACGAGAGTAATTTACAAACTTAGACCCTTATAAGCATACTCAATAAATCTTGGTCTTTCTTTGCATGTACAATACCAATTTAGGCCCTTACTCTATGTACATTCCCCCACCAAAAACAACCTAAGGTATTTATAATATTTATTAGTTTTACCTTTCAATTTGATGCCTAAAAATTCAAAAAACATAATTCTATTTGTTACACTAAGTATTTGTTGCTTGAAATGAAAGGCAATGAATATTTTATCAATGTAACATAATATGAGTGTTGCCTAACTAAATTTGAAGCATAATATCAATGCAAGGAGATTTTATTTGAAGGTAACACATTAATTAAGAAAAGGTGACATTAGTGAATAGTACCAAAGGCTAATTACAACTGTATGTAGCACAATATTTTTTTTTTCTTTAACTGCAACTATTTCTAAAGGTATATGCTATGCATAGCTCCATTATTACGAGCATCATATATATTTTATTTTATTTTATTTTGTTTCCATTTTTCTATAAATTGTGAACAAATGTTAGTTTCTTTTCATTCCAAAATTTTCCTATAAATTACTCTACTAAAAAATTAAAAAGTAGATTATTGAAATAATGATAAATTAAAAATTAGTAATATAAATAATTTAGTTAATCCTTTCTACTGAATATCTTATTACTATTAAAATAATTTTGAAAAAAATATTAACAATATTGGTGTAAAAGTAAAAACAACATGAGACTTATAAAAGTCAATGATATGCTTCAATTGATGGATTGCAATTATACAAAAGACAATTGAAGACTCAACCAACAAGCCACAAGATGTGTGACTCCAATCAACAACAAGACCCTAAAGCCCCTAAAGATCAAGTGACATCCACACAAATGACAATCAATTGTAATTTCGATATAGCACAAATAAATAACACACTTAGGATCTAATTTTACTAAAATGGCGTGATTCCAAGAATAGATATAGAACCCTAAATTGCATGTAATAAGAACTCAACAAGAACAAATCCAATTCGCACTAAATATGACACACTAGTATGAAATTGGAATCAACTTAAGGGATTTGATGTTACTCACATATCCTTAAGCCTCCACTCACTACAACCCTAGAAGAAATTGATAAGAGTCTTATGAAAATAGAGAACAAACCTTATCTTTCACGTGAAAAATGGCAGCCAAATGTAATGTTCAAAAGTTACCCCACAAACCCTAGTTAGCAAGAATTTACACTTGCTCCTATTAGGGTAAAAACCATATGAAAATTACAAATAAGCCACTTAGGTGGCCGATTCTAAGTAACATTACAAGTAAATCAAAAAGTCCAAAAAATGAATACAAAATGAGCAGTTCAATAATAAAATTACAAGTACAAAAGATGGTCTTCAAAGAGCTGATTCTTCAAGTCAATTGAGTTCATCGTTGGCCGTTGGATGTGAGTTTGGTGATGTTCCCAATTTGATCAACGGTGTAGGTTATTTAGCATCTTGTAAAATTGATCACTGTACCTACTATAGTGCAAATTAAACATTATTAGATAAAGAAATGGACACATTTGGACAATTTGGATCATATATCCAAATCAGGTTCCCCGACAGTTGGGATCGCAAGGTAGATTCCCATCATCTTCTTGGGCCTCTAAAAGATTTGCCCTCAAATCTAGATAGTCATTTCTTGGATTGAACCTTGATGCCCTTATAGACCTGTTGCCCGATTGTTAGAAGAAACAAAAATAGTCCTGATTTGCTCTTGGAAAGTGTGCACCTCTGATGGAGACATAGGCATCAATACTATTTGAGACCCTCCCTTTTGAAAAATATAAGTGATTTTAAATTCGTTATGTAACACCTTTCCATCAAACATCTAAGGTCTACCCAATAACAAATGAAAGGTACACATGGGAATCACATCACAAATGATCTTAGCATGATATTTCTTTCCTACACTAACTGACACCTTTGCCCATTGTGTAACACGCATACTATCTTGATTGTCCAACCAATGTAAATTGTAAAGGCTAGGATGTGGACTAGTGGTTAGTTATAATTTATCTACTAATGCAGTAGATATGAAATTAGTGCAACTACCACGATCAATGATTAGTACACAAAGGTTACCTCGGATCCTGTAAGATGCATGGAATATGTTCTCCCTTTGTTTATCTTTGGCATCTGGAGATATAGTCAAATCCCTGTGCAACACATTAATAGGTAAATACTATTCACTTGTTCTATCCTCATGTGTCTCAGTGTTCTGATTGTCATGGTACTCCTGCAATGCTATAAACAGGTCTATAGGCTCGACAGATTCTTTTTCATCATCATCTTCTTCTTCAATACCCTCCATGACTATCATGACTCTCTTATTAGGACACTGTGCAACCATATGTCCAAATCCCATGCATTTAAAGTATTTAACCTGGTGCATTTTCCCATTAGTTGTTCTTGGTATAGTCTACCTAACATCAGGTCCAATTACCTCTTTACCCTTTCCATAAGTCATTTTCTCTCTATCTATGCTGGGGGTAACTTTGTCCACTGCTCTGACAGGTTTACCTGCTCCCTTGGTCCACCTGACTGACCATTAACCCCCATGAGCCTAGTAGTAGCATTGGGCCTGCTATTAGTAACCCATAATGGATTAGATCGCCTCTACCTTTCCACTTTCAAGGCTAATTGTATAGTTTCATCAAGTGTACTGTATCTTTGAAGCTCAACTACACATGCTATCTCATATTTTAACCTAGATACAAAATGTACTGGGGTTTGCTCTAAATGCTCTATTGATCCACATCTGATCATCAAAGTTTCAAATTCCTACACATAATCATCCACTGTCTTGCCTCCTTATCTCAAAGTCTGAAGATGCATAAATAGTTATTGCCTATAATGCTCAGGAGTGAACCTCTTCCTCAAAACCCTTTTCATGTCTCTTTAGGTATGAATTTTAGCCTCTCCATCCCGTCGCCTGCTGATTACCAAAATTTCCACCTCAAGGTGGCTTACCCTATGAATTCAACAGCAGCAAGTCGAACTCGGGTGTTATCATTTATCTCATAACATTTAAAAAGGCCTTCAACCTTATCTTCCCAGTCCAGATAGTCATCTATTAAGCCCCTGCCATCAAATGAAGGCATTTGCAACTTCACATATTCTAAGCCCCTAGGTGGCTTGAAATCTCTGTTTGGGTAAAGATTGACCCCAAAGTTATCATCCCTTTCCTCCCTATAGGGATGATGATCTCCTTCCATTCTCCTTCCTATGTTTCCTCCTCCTACTGCTCCCTCTCTCTGAATGTTTTGTGGAGCTACTCTTGGTGGTGCCTGAGGATTTGCCCTAGTGGTTGTGGTATTGTCATCCTATCTATCCTTGTTGCTAGTGTAGCAAAAATGGTAGTGAGGTCCTGAAGTTGTTCATCCAAAGTTTTTCTACCTACAGTATGATGACTCTATCCTCTACCAACTTAGCTATTGGCCTCATTACCAATCCCCGCATTCACACTGTCATTCGACATGCTTGTAGATGTGATTTTCTGAAGTATAATCTCAACAATTTGCAGCACACTCCCTTCACAACACCACGTCACAATAATACATTTAGATAACAACACACACACACACACTTGTACACCCACGGTGCAACAAGTCACCAAAATAATAAATACTTCTTGACACTTCAAGTACAGTAAAATAAATGAAACAAAATTTAAATACTTCCAAGTAGTTAAGATATTGAATTCAACTAAGTAAGTGTTTAAGTAATGAGACTCAATAACTTTCACACTTAAATGATGTTTTTTTTTTTTTAATTTCAAACTTCACTACTTAATTTCCTTTCTTAGTCACGGTTCACACTCACACTTTAGTTTCAATGTGCAGCACCTTATACCACACAACTCTACAAATTCACACCGCCACACACACCACACACATATATAGTGCAACCATTTCAACCACCACTACACACACACAACACTTTACGGTGCAAATTACCCTTCACTCAACATACACAACACAACTCCAATAATTCAATACACTCCCTTTACACCACAACTTACACACATACAACATGGCAACGATTCAAATGACACTCCTTAATGTAACTTTCCCACAAATGGTAAGAATCAAATTTCAAATTCAAATGAAATATATTCAATGCCACTCAATAACTACTTCAAGTTAATGGAATGTGTTTGAATTCAAATGATTTCCTTTTTCGTACACAAGTTCAAATCTAAAAATTGTAGGTTGTACTCCTTCAATTCCGAAATCACACAAAGATCACACGGCACACTCTACAAGTTATTCAAACTATGGAATTCCAATTGATGGAATTTCAAATTCAAACAACTTTCCTTCTTCCACACACACAAGGAGCTCACGGCTAAGAAATTGATCACTAATGATCAAATTTGAATTTCTACTTCTAAGTTCACAACAAAGAAGCAATCTATGACACAATTCACACACAACTACTTCAACTCCTCCTTAATCAACAAAAAATATGAAATGAACGAATAAGAACCCTAATTTCCGAATTCACAATCACACAAATCCCTTCTCAAGAACCGATGCTCTGATACCAAATTATGATATGCTTTAATTCATGGGTTGCAATTATATAAAAGATAATTGAAGACTCAACCAACAAGCCACAAGATGCATGACTCCAATCAATAACAAGACCTTAAAACCCCTAAAGATCAAGTGACATCCACACAAATGACAATCAATTGTAATTTCGATATGGCACAAATAAACAACACACTTAGGATCTAATTCCACTAAAATGGCGTGATTCTAAGAATAGATATAGAACCCTAAATTGCGTGTAATAAGAACTCAACAAGAACAAATCCAATTTGCACTAGATATGACACACTAGTATGAAATTGGAATCAACTTAAGGGATTTGATGTTACTCACAAATCCTCAAGCCTCCACTCACCACAAACCTAGAAGAAATGGCAGCCAAATGTAATGTTCAAAAGTTCCCCCACAAACCTTAGTTAGCAAGTATTTATACTTGCTCCTATTAGGGTAAAAACCATATAAAAATTACAAATAAGCCACTTAGGTGGCTAGTTCTAAGCAACATTACAAGTAAATCAAAAAGTCCCAAAAATGAATACAAAATGACCAGTTCAATAATAAAATTACAAGTATGAAAGATGGTCTTCCAAGAGCCGGTTCTTTAAGTCAATTGAGTTCATCACGGGCCGTTAGTTGTGAGTTCGAATGATGAGGATGATCAAGCACTTAAGAGGACTGAACCAAGGACTCAAGATCCATTGTAAGGAATTAGAGGACTAATGACCCGAGCTAGAGCAAAGAGGATAATTGATGCCCTATAAAGACTAGTCATGGATCTACAAACCAAGGAATCAAATTACATGAAAGGAGAACCAATACCTATTAATGTAATTCACGTTTCCATGGAAGAATATAAGGAATCCAAGTCCTAGCACAAATGTTGAATGTTGAACTAAAACAAGGAAAGAGACTAGCAGGTTTTGTTGTTATTTGTTTTTTGGTTTATAATTTGGAATATTTAGTTACCTACTCGATCCACGTGAGGATAAGGAAATAAATTAGAATATGAAAGTTAGGTTTTCATATTGATACATGTATACACTATATAAACGTGTAAGGAGGCCGACACAAGAGGATCTTATGATTGAATAGAATTTACAGCACATTTTTGTGAAACACGAAAAGCCCTCTTTTGTTCTGTGCAAAAGAACTCTCCTTTAAGAATTCCTTAACCAAATTGCTATAGGAAACCCTTAATTGATAACTTAGGTTTCAGTCAACAGGTGTGATTGGGGTCTAGTTACATGCTACTTCTTTGAGATGATCCTTAAGGTATTTATTCAAATAGTGTACGTCGGGTTCTAGGTTTAACATACCTAGGGTACACGTATCATTTGGTATTAGAGCTTCGGCTTCTTGAATAAAGTAATTTCTATCCTTTTGTTATTTTTTTGTTATTCAATTTCTATACTATTATTCATATAGAAAAAAAAATCTTGTTTCGGTCATAAAAAAACCATTGGAGACCGACAACATATAAGTTTAGTTAGCCATTGAAATTCAATTGTTGTTTCAATTCCTAGTTCATCTTAAAAGCATATGTACGAAAAGAAAAAAAAAAATCAATTCGATTGCAAAAGAAAAAATCAAGAATCGAAATCTCCCAAAAAGAAAAATATAGTTTTGGCAAGTTACAATTCAATTGCCAAATACACTTTCCAATTCCAACCGCAATAAATACTTTGTGCTTTCTAATTGTGCAACCGAAAATTACATTCCATAATCATTAATTGTATTTCGGTGCAAATTGTATCCTCTTGAGATTGCGTGCAAAGGAATTAATTGTCTTGTTTTCGAGTTCATATTGTGTGTCGTAGTGATTGAAGATTGCTTCTAATTTCCAATTGTCACCGTGATTAGAAAACCAAGGGAGTCAATTAGGTGTGACTTAGTAAATTGTGTTGAGAAATTTCCAATCCAAGTTCCTAGCAAAGGATTGTAAAGTGGGTTGTGAGGACATAATTTTGAGGGACATACACGAGTGAAATTGTGAGCAATATATGAGTGAGTGTGAGGAACATATTTTACTTGTGATCTTACTTTATTGAAGAAAAACTTAAAAGAAATATGTCGGGATAGAACATAAATGGAGGTGAGAATAGGGTGATGTTTGAAGAGTTGATGGGGAGATGAAAAGGATTTTGATGGGTGAGCTTGAATAGATCCATGAAAGGATGGATAAGATGGAGAGGAGTAGGGAATCGTTTAGCAGTACCACTGTTAGGCGAGGAGTAGGTAGACTGATTAGAGGAGGAGTTAGGGTAGAAGAAGGTGAGGATTCTGACTCTAGTGAATATCACAACATGAGGGAGAGAGGGAACACTCAAAGGCATGATAGTAACCTAGGTAGCATTAAGATGAAAATCCCAATGTTTCAGGGCAAGAATGATCCGGAGTTGTACTTAGAATGGGAGAGGAAAATGGATCATGTGTTTGAATGCCATAACTATACTAAGGAAAAGAAGATAAAATTGGCTACAATAGAGTTCACATATTATGTTAATGTTTGGTGGGATCAGCTAGTGCGTAATAGGCGTAGGTATGGAGAGTGACTTGTTAGTACTTGGGAGGAGATGAAGACCATAATGCAAAAACGGTTCATTCCTAGTCACTACTATAGGGACTTACTTAGCAAAGTCTAGGGATTGAAGTAAGAAACCAAAAGTGTAGAGGACTACTATAAGAGTTGGAGATAGCCATGATTAGGGCTAGAGTGGAGGAGAATGATGAGGCCACTATGGATAGATTTATTAATGGTTTGAATCGGGAAATTGCTAATGTGGTAGATTTACACCATTACTTGGATATGGAAGAACTGTTACATAGAGCAATAAAGGTAGAGCGATAATTAAAATATAGGAGTGATCAAAGGTTTAAGCCGACTTCCAAATCTCCATGGAAGTCTAATTAGAAAAGGAACTCCATAGATTTCAAGCCTAAGGAGGATGTGAAGGCTAAGAATCCAATTGCTGCATCTAAGGGTAAAATTAACACTAAACCCCCTTCCAGAACTAGAGATATTAAGTGTTTTAGGTGTAAGGGATTTGGGCACATTGTATCCTAATGTCCAAATCAAATAGCTATGATCATATGTGATAATAGGGATGTAGAGAGCATGAGTTTAGAAGAGGAAGAGGAGTCACCATCTTAAGAGTATGATGACGTTGACTTGGAGGGACCCATAAGTGGTGAGTTGTATGTCACAAGGAGAGTACTTAATGTACAACCCTAAGAGGATGGTGAGGGGATCTAGCGTAAGCACATATTTCATATATGGTTTCATGTGCATAGTAAAGTGTGTAGCTTGATAATCGATAGTGGCAGCTGCACTAATGTTGCTAGCACCTTGCTGGTAGATAAGATGCAGTTGAAAGCTATGAAACATCCGAGACCTTATCGATTATAGTGGTTGAACGAATGCGGGGAGGTAAATGTGGCCAAGCGGGTTCTTATAGCCTTTTCCATAGGGAGCTACAAAGATGAAGTCATGTGTGATGTGGTACCTATGCAGGCTAGCCACATATTGTTAAGGCGACCCTGGCAATTCGATAGGAAGATTACATATGATGAGTATAAGAACCAATATTCCTTTGTACTAAACAAAAGGAAGTGGTTCTCACACCACAAAACCATGGGAAGCTTGTAGGGATCAAGTGTGGATTGCAAAGGTGTTTAGAGAAAAACACTTGAGTGCATGAGAAAAAGAAAAAGAGTGAAAAGCAAACATTAGTGAGTACAGAGGGATAAGACACTCAAACACAGAGAGCAAAGAGTTTGGCAAGAAAGAGTGAGGTTAAGAGTACAGTGTTGGCCAAGCAACAATTACTTGTACTCATGTACAAGGATTTATATTTTTTTAATGCTGACCTTAATTCTATTTTGCCTAGTGCTGTTGTGTCTTTATTGTAGGAATACAAGGACTTGTTCCCTGAAGAAGTGCTGTAAGGCCTACCCCCTCTGCGAGGGATAGAGCACCTGATTGACTTTATGCCGAGCGCTTTCATTCCCAATAGGCCAGCATATAGAATCAATCTTGAGGAGGCCAAGGAAATTCATAGACAAGTTGATGGGTTGATAGAGAAAGGATTTGTGCAAGAAAGTTTGAGCACGTGCTTGGTTCTAGTGATACTAGTCCCCAAGAAGGATGGGACGTGGCGTATGTGTGTAGATTGCAGGGTGATCAATAAAATCATAGTTAAGTACAAACATCTTATTCCTATATTAGATGACATGCTTAATGAGTTGCATGGTGCACATTTATTTTCTAAAATTGACCTTAAAAATGGATATTACCAAATTCGTATGGAAGAGGGGGATGAGTGGAAAATTGCTTTTAAAACAAAACATGGATTATATAAATGGATGGTAATGCCTTTTGGGTTGACAAATGCACCTAGCACTTTCATGAGATTGATGATCATGTTTTACGTCATTTCTTAGAAAAATTTGTTGTCATTTATTTTGATGATATCCTGATTTATAGCAGAACATTGGAAGATCATGTACAACATCTGCAGAGTGTGTTTATTGTTCTAAGGGAAAACCAATTGTATGCCAACTTAAAGAAGTACACGTTTTGTATGGAGTCTGTGGTTTTTCTCTATTTTATTGTAGGTGTAGATGGAATCGCTGTAGATGAGGAGAAGGTGAAGGCAATTCGAGAGTGGCCAACACCAAAGAATGCCAATGATGTTAGGAGCTTCCATGGATTATCTAGCTTCTATAGATGATTTGTGAGAGACTTTAGCTCCATTGCTGCTTCACTAAATGACCTTGTGAAAAAGAATGCCAAATTCAGATGGATAGAAATACATGAGCAGGCATTCCAAACTTTGAAAGGTAAGTTAACTAACGCTTCTTTGTTAGTATTACCTAACTTTGATAAAGTTTTTTAGATTGAATGTGATGCTTCCGGGAAGGGTATTATTAGTGTCTTAATGCAGGATTCCAAACCGATAGCCTACTTCAATGAGAAACTCCATGGTGTTGCTTTGAATTATCCTGTGTATGATAAAGAGCTATATGCCCTGGTGAGGACGTTGCAAACGTGGTAGCATTATCTATGGCCCAAGGAGTTCATCATCCATTCCGATCATGAAAGCTTGAAGTACTTGAAGATGTAGAGAAAGCTGAACAAGAGGCATGCCAAATGGTTGGAGTTTATTGAAACCTTTCCATACATCATCAAATACAAGTAGGGTAAGAAACATGTAATGGCTGACACACTATCTAAGAGGTATTCTCTATTAACCTCTTTACATATTAAGCTGCTTGGGTTTGAATGCATGAAAGATTTATATGAACATGATGTTGACTTTAGTCAGATTTAGGCTGCTTGTTCTAAAAGTGGGTATGTGGACTTCTATAGGCATGGGGGATATTTATTTAAGAATGATAGATTGTGTGTGCCTAAGAATTCCATACAAGAGTTGTTGGTGAGGGAAACGTATGCGGGTAGTCTCATGGGACATTTTGGTGTGAAGAAAACTTTGAATATTTTACATGAACATTTCTATTGGCTTAAGATGAGACATGATGTGCAAACTGTGTGTGACAAATGCATTGCATGTAGAAAGGCTAAATCCAATGTGATGCCCCATGGGGAGTACCTCCCATTACCTGTGCCTAGTCAGCCTTGGATTGACATTTCCATGGATTTCATATTAGGTTTACCTAGGTCTTAGAATGGCAAAGATAGCATATTTGTTGTCGTCAATAGGTTTAGTAAAATAGCTCATTTTATTGCCTGTTCTAAAACTAATGATGCACGACATATAGCTGATCTATTCTTTAGAGAGATTATGCGATTACATGGTTTACCTAACTCTATCGTGAGTGATAGAGATGTGAAATTTCTAAGTCACTTTTGGCATACTTAATGGAATAGGCTAGGCATAAAATTACTGTTTTCTACTGTGGCACATCCTCAAACGGATGGACAAATAGAGGTGGTTAACAGGACACTTTCCACATTGCTGCATACTGTGCTTGATAAAAATTTCAAGCAATGGGAAACATGTTTGCCTCATGTAAAGTTTGCATATAATAGGACAGTACATTTTACTACATCTTACTCTCCATTTAAGGTTGTGTATGGTTTCAATCCCTTAACTCCATTGGATATATTGCCTTGCCTTTACCTACTAATGAGTTTATTGATCTTGATGGCACAAAAAAGGTAGAATTTGTTAGGGATTTACATACTCAGGTCCGAGCTAATATCGAGAAGAAGAACAAACACTATGCTCGCCAAGCCAACAAGGGATGCATCAAAATCGTGTTCCATCCAGGCGATTGGGTTTGGGTACACTTGAGGAAGGAACGATTTGTTGAACAACGAAAATCCAAATTGCATCCAAGGGGTGATGGACCGTTCCAAGTAATGGAGTGCATAAATGACAATGCCTATAAGATAGAATTGCCAAGCCACTATGGTAATGTAAGTGCTACATTTAATGTTTCTGATCTTACTCCTTATGATGTAGGTAATTCGAAGATGAATCTTTTTGAGGAAGGAGGGAATGATGAGGATCATCTAGTATTTAAGAAGATCGAGCCAAGGACTCAAGATCCATTGTAAGGAATTGGAGGACCAATGACTCGAGCTAGAGTAAAGAGGATGAATGATGCCTTACAAGGACTGGTCATAGACCTACAAACTAAGGAATCAAATTACATGAAAGAAGAACCAACACCTATTAATGTAATTCATGTTTCCATTGAAGAATACAAGGAATTGAAGTCCTAGCACAAATGTTGAAGGTTGAATCGAAACAAGGAAAGAGCCTTGTGGGTTTTGTTGTCATTTGTTTTTTGGTTTGTAATTTGGAATATTTAGTTACCTACTCGGTCTAAGTGAGGATAAGGAAGTAAATTAGAATAGGAAAGTTAGGTTTTCATATTGATACATGTATATACTATATAAACGTGTAAGGAGGCTAACACAAGAGGATCTTATGATTGAATAGAATTTACAACACATTTTTATGAAATACGAAAAGCCTTCTTTTGTTCTTTGCAAAAGAACTCTCCTTTAGGAATTCCTTAATCAAATTGCTATAGGAAACCCTTAATTGATAACTTAGGTTTCAGTCAACAGGTGTGATTAGGGTCTAGTTATATCCTACATGTTCGAGACAATCCTCGGGGTATTGATTCAAATAGCGTACGTGAGGTTCTAGGTTTAACATACCTAGGGTACACGCATCACCGATGATGTTTCCAATTTGATCAATAGTGTAAATTATTTGGCATCTTGTAAAGACTAATCACTGTACCTGCTATAGTGCAAATCAAACATTATTAGATAAAGAAATGGACACATGTGGAAATTTTGGATCATATATCCAAATCAGGTTCCCTGACTGTTGAGATTGCACAGTAGATTCCCATTAGTCAAGCTCTTTATAATCTAATAGTATGAAAACTAATCTCTCAGTGGGATAAACAGAGTTGGGATCCTTCTTCCTCATTATAATCATCAAAATAAAATATGGCGCCTATATAAACTTTTAAAAAATGTTAAAGAACTCTCTTTAAAAATCTTAAGAATAAGCGAAGAGGTTTTTAAAGGGAAAAGTTCCTTAACAAGTTGACTTTGACACTTTAAAGGAAAAAGGGTTTGAAAGCATGTTTCAAAGATTCAAGGGGTGTATTTATAATTTATTCTAAAATATTTACAGCTTGGTTGAAATAATACTGTTACTTTTCTCTTAAATTCATTTGTAAAAACATTTTTTAACATGGGTCTAGTAAATGGTATCTAGTATATGTGTGTTGCACAAGGGAGTGATGCAAAGAGGACAAATTGGATTAATTTGGATGTCCATTGAGGTGGTTGTAATTGCGCATCGGCTGTTCTGCAAAGTTGCATTTCTCTATGTACTGTCTTTTACGATTGTCTTTGTAAAGCATTTGTTGGGGTATAGATCCAACACATATGGGTCTATACCAAGGGTATCTTAAGTATATGAAGTATACTTGGATAAAAGAATGTTAAGCTTGAAGAAAATTGACAAAACCAAGCGAAACAGAAACATACACGGTTGCATACACGGCCTGAGGCATGGCCGTGTGTTGAGTGTAGAAGATCCACAGAAACATACATGGTTGTATACACGGCCGTGTATAAGCTGTGTGTTGAGACCGTTTCAGGAGACTTTGGGGTTTCCATGCATATATATATATAGTCGTATTCCTTTGAAAGATAGAGAGCAGGACGAAAATACATGAGTGAAAAACCTAAAACACAAAAGGGTAATTCCTAAACTTAGAGAGAGTTCTAGAGAGGAAAATCCTTTGTACTTTGATCCACCGACTTTGTGGTGAGATTGTGTAACCCATTACTTTGATAGTGGAAGAATTTGTGTTCGGCGGTCCAGTGGTTTTTTTCCCAAATTGAGGTTTTCCACGTAAATCCTTGGTATTGGTTGTTTTTTAATTTCCGCATCTTATTATTGATTGTTGTTTGTCAATTGTGAATCGCATAGGCAAGAGGAAGAGAACGAGATCTTCCTTTCTTAACAGCATTTCACAATAAAATTTGGAGGCCTAGCCATTTGGTCATCAACGTGCAATTTGCCACTCTACAAACAAATATTTCCTTGGCTAATGGCTTTTTAGTCAAGTAACTTAAACACTAATCTTTAGTGAGATGGATCCGATTCGATTTTTACCTTTTTTTTAGTGATAATTGTAATTGAAAAAAAAAAATATTTCTATGCATATATTATGAGAATAATTGTCTAAGATAAATATGTTTAACACGACTATATCTATACGTACTTCCTGGTTGCTGAAATACATAAATAAATCACATATACATATTCCAGTCCTTCAACTTTCATGTATGCAAATTCTGTATGCAACTTTTTTGGACTTTGCATTTAAGGAGTTGGATTTGGAATATACGTTTCATCCATTCTAGATTGTATATTAATTGAGAATAGAAAAATTAGCACAGAAAATGCATATTTTTATTATTTTGTGGTTTTGTCGAAAAACACCAAAAGTATCAACTCAAGTACTCAGCCCTCTCGATCAACAAAATAATATGTATGTATGTTATTAATTTTGAATTTTTTTTTAGGTTAAAGTTTAATTGTTTTCATGATGAAAATTTCAGATTTTGTTAATAGTATCTTGGCCCCGTACTTTTTTCAATAAACCAATAGAACGAATTTTATATATTGAAATACACTAGTCGTCAATAACTATAGTTTATATAATATCGGCACTTCCGTAATGGCATATTTTCTTATAAAGAATCCTTAACAAGTGCCCCAACCAAAGCCTTGGGGCATCGGCATAGTAAAAATTTTTTATTTTGAACGAAGGCTAAAATGGAGTGGACTCGACAAAAGAATTCATGGAATCTATGGTTAGAGGCTTAAATTCAGACTCAGCAATTGTCCTCCATATAAAAGATCACGCCGCCTCATCGGCATTCTTTTCCATTTCATGTTTACTTATAATAATTTCTAAGATACTCCGTTAAAGATAACTTCAAGAAAATGTTAAATGAAGCCATGTCATTGTCGTTAATGTTATAATATAGTTAGGGCATGATAAAATTTTTAAAAAAGAAAGAAATAAAATGTCTTTTCTGTCATTAATTAAAACCAAAAAAAAAAAGGAAAAAGAAAAAATCTCGTATAAACGAAAACACAAAGCAAATTAGAATTTCCATGATTTGAATAGGGAAAAAAAAATAAAAATCCATGCCGATTGCAGATAATTCCTGTTAGCAAAGAAAGGACGAAAACTAGAAAAAACAGCTCCCACAAGAGATTTAGGAATCTATCCTTAACATCATTTTAGAAGCTTGCTAAAAACTCACCTCGTTTCTCTCTCTGGTGCCATCCAAAATTGTCTTCACCAGCAAATAAAACTGCTCTTTCGAAATCCATTAGTTAAGGTTTTTACTAGCGAGCAGTGCAATTACACGTCCATCACTTGCACATATAAAACAATTCCATATATTGGATGCATCTTTTCCAAATTACCCATAAGAATGATCACGATATATCTAAACAAACATACCCAAAAAGAAAAAGAAAAAGAAAATAAATAAATAAATAAAATCAAATAATTCCAGATGAGAAGAAAACACCAAACTGATAATGATTTATAATTGTATATAAAGTATGAATGTAAAAGCTAATCGTAAGTTTTTAACATTTTTTTTTTTTTTTTTTACATAAACACTCAAGATTGCCCAACCGAACCCCCCCACTTCCTCAAGTTTCTCTGCAATATATATGTATATCATATATCTCCTTCTATTATAGGAAACAGCATTAGTATCGTCATCAACTTATTATGGTGTTCAAGACGAATAGTGATCAACTATACTTTGCATCACCTTAACTTGAGTGCTAAGGCACTTCACAAAATGGGCAGTTTCCTCCAACAAATTGCACAGATCCATGGTCTCTCCACCCGGTACAAGCCGGCGGAGCTCATTTAATCGGTCGGGTTCCTTTAAGAACCTACCATTCCTAGAACTCCTCTTCCGTTTTGAGCATGTTATTGGCTTCTTTCGCGACAGATGACGGTGGATTGCGCGGTTTCTTATCTTGAAAATTAGGGCTCTACTCCAAGCTCTTCGTGCCCCAATTGCATGAGCCATGGACGAATATGCGGCTAGCTTTATTTTTTGACTTCTTTTTCGTACAACATCGGTTGAATCAGGTGATGCATCGGGGCTTTTGCTTTTTATTTTGGTCAGGGATTTGACGAATTTGGAAGCAAATCTAAGTTTCAAGGAAGGGTGAGAATTTGGGCTCATGATAATATGGAGTTTATTAATAGGGTTTGCTCAAGAAGGAAAGATTTTAGAACATGTAAGTGAGGACAACTATGAAACCTTGTACACAAAAATCACTAACCCTAGGGAAGTGAACTTTCTTCTTTACAAATGACAATTGAGGATTGGAGGTTGGGATTTTCTTCTGACACAAGAGGGTCCTCTTTGCTTGCAAGTACAAAAGGCTGATTTCAGTTCTGACACAAAGCCTTTTTCCTGCAAAGATGGGTTAGAGAGAGAAAAGGAGAGGATTTTGGGTTGGAAGAGATTGGATTTGGATGGCTAAAGAGAATTTAGAATATGGAGGAAATTCTTATTATTACATAGTTATATTAAAAGTTTAAACTATAATTGATTTGTTTAATTCTTATTGGTGAGCGTGAAAAGCACGCCATCACTACAGGACCTACCTTATATCTATTGAGGGTGCTTTTCCATATAATGCGAGAGAATTGTGAGTTGGTTTTGTGTATATAAGACGGATCCTAATGCTTACATGAGCAACGTGAGTGTGTTATTAGAACTTTTGTAAGAATAGAATAATGAAAAGAAAAAAGGATATTTCATCATGAGTTTATGTACAATTCATCTATAAATGCAATTACATATATATGTGCAGTAGATATCATGAAAAATATATAGTTAGATTCATATGAATTTTTATGTTTTTTACAGTAGGGAGAGTGATTAGATTAATTCATACAATAAATTGTTAAAAGATCTTTTTTTGAACATGTAGTTTATACCATTAATATTATCTTTCATATGATTAATTAAACCCCTAACGTTTGAAAATAAGTTTATAGATTTTTTTTATGATTTTCCCTTCGGACTAATAATAAAAAGTTATGAACATTACAAAATAAACCAAATTGAAATATAAAAAAAAAGTTAAATAATAACTCATATAGATCAATAGAATACACGAGAGGTTAAGTTAAGAACCGTACCTTACTTTTACTTAAATATTCTCCTTTTTTAGTTTTTGTTTACTTAAAGAATAGATATAAAAACAATTTAAAGGAAAATCTAGATGCAGAAAGACACAAATCAATTAGAAGGTGCAATGTGAATTGTACAGGAGTTCTAAAGCAAGAACGAAGATTTTTGGGTAAATAAATACGATTTAGGTTTTCTTATGCTATAACTTCACAATTTACGAGTAGCGAGTACGTCCAAAAAAATAAAAAAATAAAATAGAACACATAAAATAGTAAAGGAAAAAGGTGATTGCTTTCCTTTTCATGGAAGGGAGCTGGATGATTAGTGGTTTCATGGACCCACGAGGGACCAACCACCACATGGTCGCACATGGATCAGTCACCCACTTGTCTGATGGAAGACCTTTTCTTTTCTTCATCTTTTGATTACTTCCTTCTAAATTAATTAATTATGCTCTCTGTGTTTGTGTTACGTTTAATCTTCTTCAATTCCCACTTCATTGAGTTTTGTCAGCTGGTGCTTTCACTAATTGACAATCATTCCCTTCATGATGCTTTGTTCAACTTTTTTTAATCCAGTAAAAAGGTTGTCTATCCACTTTATAAGACCTTAATATAATTGGACAAATTACATTTAATAAGATATTGTTGGAATATGGATTTTTTTTAAATGTAATTTTTATTTTTTATAATTTTTAAAAAATGTCCACATACACTCCATATAATCACTAATACCCCTAAACATTATAAACCTTTAGCTATGGTTTTAAGATGCTAGTAATTATTTGAGGTAATTTAGCTACTTTTAGAATTATGAAAATGTAAAATCGCACGTCCTTTGATAATTAAGAGGTTTGGCCAATGATTTATAAGGTATTTTTATAATTATCTCGATATAATATTAACATATAATTTATCTTTCTACATCTACTTTAAAGAAAATTCATAAGATTATGCACCAACACGGGAATAAATACCTTGCAAGTTTCCACGACAATATGCGTAGTATTATATTCAAAAAGCAAAGGATCTTTTTACTCGACCCATCGTTCGAATTTCATCGTTATCATATGCAATTTTAGGTCGTCATGACTTGAAATATTGACCCTAACGCCCTCTAGAAAAGCTTTATCAAGACTGATTTTCTGCGAAATTGGTGTAAGTTGAATTTTTCATGTCTACAAGCAATTACACACGATTTGGCTTCCAAAAATGAACAGTGTGATATATTCATACAACGACCCATTTTCTGTCTTAACTCAACATGCAAATCCATCGGAACCTGTTAATCTAATATCTAAAAGTAGAATCATTATACCAGCCCTAAAATAGAGATAAAGTAATCCATACCTAAAACTTACATTTGCTTCTTGCAACATCATTATGTATTAATTTAAAATCACTAGTAAAACACAATACATCTCACATGATCAACTTGTAGTATATTTACACCGAAAGCTCATGCCCAATGGTGATTTATACCTGTCATGTCATATGCTAAAAGCATCATTAGTCACCTTGGTTGGCCAACACCTAGCTTACCTGATTTTCTAATCACTGAAATATGAACATAACCTATGTTGTGATTACAAAATCACAACTAGGATAATACATAATCTCCATATTTACACATGATTAATAGAACTATAGACAATGTAACACTGTGATCTACTACATGAACAAGGATATGAAAAACTTGAATCTTTCTTTCACTGATTTATCGCTCTCAAAATCTTCCCAAAATTCTAAACATCTACTCAAACTTCTACATATGTACCTAAAGTCAATAAAACACTAACCCCTCAGCTTCTTAGGAAGTAAAGTAGGTATAAGAAAACAAAATAAAACAAAACAAAGGTAGTATGATAAATACAAATCAAGTAAACACTCCTTACTCTTGGTGCAAATACAATTAATGATTAAGTTTCTTACTAGTGACTTTTTGATCAATGTGTAAAACTGTTAATCAAAGATTAACCTAGCACTTGGTAATAATTCTACCCTCATAAAACTTATTTATAAGCTTGGCTATTACATCGTAAATTGTTGCCCCTATACACTTACATTCCAAATTAGTAGCTTTCAATGCACTTTTCTTTTGCCAAAAACAAACAAGGTGACCAGATCCTTATAGATAACTAATACTAGGCCGACTCATCAATCATACTACAAATTTATTAGGCAAGGAGTGGGTCATGCTTTATTTTAGTATTTTGGGTTAATACAAAAAGGTCATTAGTTAGCAAAAAATCATTTCATGCCATGCATAATTTGTGACCATCTACTATTCAGAGTTAGGCTTAATTATAAGTCACACAACACACCATAAGATCCTGATTCAAACAATAAACCAACAAATCACAAATGTATGACACATTGCTGCACTACAAGCATTAAATAAATAGAAGAAAGATCAACCCACAACCTTGCTTTGCATATCGATATTACTAGTATGGTTAGTAAATCATTACATAAGAAACATTAAAAATCAACAACACAATACAATAGCATCAAGGATAAATTCTAGAATCCTCTTGTATTAATCACAATAAGTGATTTACATGGTTTAACAACCAATAAGAAGTAGTTTACATTATTAGTCACTTACACCGCAATCAATCAAGATAGGAATGTACTCACCTAACAAAACAACCAACAGAAGTACCAATTGAGGGTGCCCCTAGAGTTTACTCGAGGTCGTAAAATCACCTAATCATGTTTCACAAATCAATACACTATACACTATCATAGAATTAAAGATTATAATACCACTATTCTCAATTTTTTCCCCACTTTGCATTCTAGTTACACCATAATCAATTGACCCTTCCTCATTCCCTTTAATGTCAAATTAACTAGTAATAAATAGGTCAATAATCGTTTTTACTCATTTAATAATTATTCTAATGATACTGAAATCTATGCAACTTACACGTTCCATTACTATATAACTAAGTATCAAATGGATTACATGATAAATAACAGATAAATTCAATTGATTTCCTTAAGGATTGCTACGATTACATATAATTTTATACATGTATATACTAGCCCATGGCGCATCACAATTAATTATATTCTAATCTAATTGTTTTCTTCAAAGATTCATATTTCCTATTGAATTCACGATTCAATATGTGAATTTTCATGATTATATCCTACGATTAAACCGATGCTTCCCTTCAACATATTGTATTTTTTATATCAACATTTAATCATCAAATCCAATTATTTTGTGAGGATTCCCCAATTTAATTAAAAAGAGAACCAGCTAGAAAAACAAGGCAATTTCAATCGGAAATTCATTAAAAATACAAAACACGATCGATTTCCAAAATTGTTGTTTTGTAAACTAAATTTGACTAATAACAACCTATATACCAAGAATCAGATCAAAACTACATCATTTACCATTTCAAAAGTTGCATAAAATTTTCGTTTGAAATAGAGCTCTTCTTAAAGAACATATATACACACTTTGAATTTTTCCAAGAGAAAATACTACATTAAATTACATACAAAATCAACTAAGGAAACCAAGTTTCATAATTTTTAATGCTTCTCTGATATTTTTAATAAATTTATTAAACTACTGAAGGAACCTAGCTTCTAGTGTTTGACCGGCTGCTGGCCACTAACTCTGGCCACCAATGTGTCGATCCAGCTCCTCTCAGCCCTAACCTTCAAACACCTAAGTGGCATCACAGCAAATGCATGCTAGCTGTCTCGACCAACACCACCAATAGCCACCCCTGTTCTTTTTCTTTTTTTTTTTTTTTTTCTTCCGTTCAATGTCCCTTAATTCTCTTCTAATTCTTTGTTTGACTCCTCACTAGCTTCAGTTTGTGCTCACTACATAACGTTGCATCCCCTCAAAGTTGTGAATTTTTCTATAATGTACGTTCGTAGGAGGTTGAATATATGGAGAGGATTTGTATCTTTCCCTAGTGATACTTTCTATGCTGATGAAGTATTTTCTCTTTCCTTAAGGCCATTTTTCCATTACATTGTGCCATTACCAATATATTTGCTTTAGCTTAGCTAAACGAAACCCTTGATAATTACAACACGCAGACATACATTTTTTTATATTTTTTTTAATTATCGTGTTAGCATAAGTGTAACAAGTACCATTTCTTATTCCCCAAGTAATTCAAGTAACATTTATGTATATTTCTATTATCTATAATATATATCTAGCTCATTAGCACAATTCAATATACATGACATTTATGTTTTTCAGCTTGTGACTTATCCCTCTTGGAAACTATTAACTATTATAGCTCAAACTTGGCAATATGGTCATGGATTGAATAAATACGGATTATCACAATTTAAATACTTTTAAAAGGCTTTTTCATGTGCACCAACCAACTTCTACATTTTAGGTGCATACATAGATTTGGTGATATACGTGGATGAAAGTGAATTATCCCAAAATAATATACTACAGTTAAGGATAATTTGATAATTTCATCTATTGGTTGTAGCTTCCTTTATTAAACCTAGTACCCTAGTTTATTTCTACAAAACCCTAACGGTACATTTGGTATGCAGAAATGGAATTGTAATTTCAAGTTATGCTCCCATCCCTATGTTTAGATGTGATTTTAAAAGGAGGAATCGTTATTCCTTAGAATTGATGATTCCACCTTCAAGTAAGATTTTGATTCCTAAACTTGAAAGGGGATCACCATTCCATCCATTCCATATCATTCCTTTTCAAAGCTAAAAAATACAATAAAATAAAATAAAGGTTTATAAAGGTCGAGGCACATAATGTAATATGATGTTTATGAGGAGGGTATTTTAGTCTTTTTGGCAATGGACTATTTAAAGCCTCAAAAGCCATACTATGCCATTTCTTTTTCCTCTTAAACTACATCTACCTCTCTTCTCTCTCTCTCTCAAACCCTATTTTTGCATACCACCAACAAATTGTGCTCTAATGACACGAAATTGTTCAAATCAACATGTAATCTACAAGGTAAGTCTTCATTTGGATTAGTTGTTTGTACATTCTTTCATTCTAATGGATGATGGATTAAAGTTTAAGGTCTTGTTATCGTTGGGAGTAATTGGGACAAGCGAGTCGTAGCGTGACGAATTTAGACATTTTTGGAGTCAAATGAGAGATTTAAAACAAGTATGCTATCTATGATAGAATTTTGTGTCTAGATACTTCAATTGCTAACATGGTTAAGTTATGTGTATTGTGACATACACAACTAAGTACACAACCATGTATTTAAGCTTGTTAAGGGGTTATTTTTGCATAGTGGGTTACACAATCAAGTATACAACTAAGCACTTGAGCATGTTATTTTGTCCTATTTTAGAATGAGATACATGGTCATGTACACAGCCGTATTCCTCTTCATGTTTATCTATGTAGCCATGTACATGGTTGTGTTACTTTAGAATACTTGTAAAAGGCTTCCTTTTTCCTTTTTCCTTGGTTTTTTATTGATTCAAAACTAGTTTTTATCAAAACTAAAGTAATATGAAGGAGGAGACAATTAGTTAATTCTTGGTTTCACAAACCAAGTAAACCTAGATCATGTTGTATGCTAGTACTAAATTTAGTTCTTTAATACATGGCAAGCTTTGATGGGGTTAATAGTTGTAGAAAGGGTGAAATTGAAGCTGTTCCTTTAGGTACATGATTATCCCGGTTGATGTTTATACTTGTTAGCATAGCACCTAAATGAACTTAAGTATTGTTCGATTAATAAATGTTTGTTGTTTAAGAGTGACTCGACTTAGAGGCCGGTGGTGGCAAATCGCTAAGGGGCGCCCCAATAATCTCTGTATGACATTGTTCTTAACAGAGTCATGTATTGAAATAATCTAGGTAGGTATCTCGAATGTCTCAGATTTATATATATTAATAAAAGTTTTAATAATTAAAGTATATGGAGTCATGAGTACTCCTATATTGATTAACTAGCTTAATAAAGACAATAAAGTGGTTGTTGCTTACTTATTTGCATTTAAATGTATGTAAACTTTGTATGTGTTTGTCACACACATGTGCTTATGGGTATTATATATAGAACTTTAGCTCACCCATTATGGGACTTTTTTTTTTTTTTTTTTCATTTGTAGATATGGAAGGCTTTCCAAGTTTTGACAAGTTAGGCTTGAATTACAAACAAAATGATGATGAAATGGATTATTATTATTATTATGACAATTAAGAGGTGTAGAATGAGAATAATGGGAGGACTTATTTTCTTTATAAGATGAAGTTAGGTTTTTTGAGAGAGTCTGTTGACATTCCTTTTACTTATGGCTATACAATTAGGATGTAGATAGAGTGGACCATAATAATTTCATGAAGCTGCTGTAAATGTTGAGTAAATGTGGAGAACAAGTTTGGATGAATGTTTATGCTTTAGATAAGGTAAGAGCCTTACATGTCATGAAATAGTAATGACACATGGTAAGTTACTACATTCCAAGTTTTGGGACATTATAGAAGCATTGCTACATATTAAACCTAACATAGAAACTCAGTAAAAGGAGAAAGAGAATCCTTAAGTTTTCTCTTGTTTAAGCTTCCTTAATCTAATGCCATTGCACAAAATTTTCCTATAGAATCATAAGGTAAAGAAATACTTTTCTAGTAGATTATTTTATAGTGGAGAGATTCTAATTAATATTCTATACAATTCTATTTTTATGGAAATAAAATGAAAACTAAAAATGAAATAAATAAATAGCTATACTCTACTTTGATAAGTAAGTTATAGATAGATAATTCACCTAATCTATAAATTTTGGTTGATGGGAATAGTTAAGAATAGAAGAATCAAAAGTTGGTTATTGGCAAAAGAATAGAAGAATCAAAAGTTGGTTATTTCAAATGGAAGGACAAGTCTATTAAAAAAAAAAAAAAACCCTTCTTAAACCCTTGCAAACCTACCACTTTCCATCTCTATTCTAATTTATCGCTTCCATTTTCAATTTTGGATGATTCCAATTAACTCTAAGGGAATTCAAGCATTCTAGAAACACCTAATCAAGATTATCAAAGTGAATTGGTGAGTATTTGATTTTTAATTTTTTATATTAGTTAATTTAATAAGATCATTAATACTTATAATGTAATTTTAAGGATTTTGGTGAATTTGAGGAAGAGAAATTAGAGTTCTTGCTTCTTCTACGTTGATCATAGTATAGATAAGAGGTGGTCCAATTAAACTTCTTGGTATTTGAACCTAAATTTAAGTTATGTTGAATATAATCTCTTAATCTATGGTTTAAAGGTGTTAATTTGGTGATATTGTATGTTATTATAAGTTTTATGGAGTTTGGAAGCTCAAAGACCCATCCAAGAGCTCATATAAAGAGACAATGGAATGCGATCTTTACTTACAGTAGATTATGTCAAATTCCTTGTTAATTTAGAGTTTGATTGAGGATTCTATGGAGAAATTGATGTTTGGAAGTTCAAATTGGTTACTAGAGGAACTTAAATGGACTATGGAGTGAGTAGTGTGATTTGCACCATCTTGAATGGGTATTTAGGTATTTAATTTGTATTATATGAACATTAATTCATTTAATCATGTTAAGATTGATGGCATGATGTATATTGAGTGGTTAACTGATGTTTAGAGTGGAAAATTTGATGATATATGTACATAAGAGTTATGCATTTTGCTAGGGGATGGAATCGATGGTGTTGATTGTTAATTCGTATTATAACGCCCTAAAACCTGGGTACGCTATGACTCGCCACGTATTTTTAGTATTAAAAGACAAGCAAAGGCTAAATTGCTACAATCCTCCAAACATTGTCTTTCAATTATTTAATATGATAAAGGAACCTCTTAAATTACTACAACAGGAGCATTCATAAACTCCAACAATACCTCAAATT